>OX344842.1:29246815-31646815 GCA_947037095.2 Nycteola revayana | reverse complement strand
AATAATTCAGTAGACTGAGGCTATATTAGTGCGATATCTCTACTAATATTGTAAATGTGAATGTAAGTTTGTTTGTGTGAATGTAAGCTTTTACGAGAAACCTACTAGACCGATCATTATGAAACTTTGTACACAATGGCTTCAATGCGAGCGAAGCCGCAAGTGAAAGCTAGTACTATATATATGGATAACTAATTTATGAAACATTTGTTAGCATTATGCTACCACTACACTAATTGCATAAAAAGAGACATGTGCTTTTTTAAAATTTTGTATGCAAATCAAGTTGCTTAGTGAGTAATTAATGACCCGTTGACTATGTTCAAAATGGACTGTGCTACTATAATATATTTGAACTTATCTAATCTAATATCTATTCAATATTAATATTTGAGGTTAAAACTTGGCCGAAAAATACTTTTTAAGAATATTGCTCATACGGAAGCATGTATATAGACACGGAATATTATAATTAAAGTTATTAATTTAGACTAAAGTTACTAAAGGCTATATGTTATGGAGTATACATGATATTATGAAGACGTTTCCACGGTAGCTAACGGGTAGAACCACGCGGGAAGAGTTAGAATAAATAACTAAACAGGAAAACCTGTTATCTACGCCTTAGTGTTGAATTTCTAATATGAAGCCAAGTAGTTATAGGATTTCCAGGTCTAATCACTAAGGGTTAATTAAAAAAAAAATTGAATCCTCTGATATTTGTATCGAGTTTCGCTTTATAAGTCGTATAGTAAATCGCTTTCTAATGTAGCCTCAGCCTAGACAGTTTATTCCTGCCACTCCGCCTAATTTCTCGGACAAAACATTATTTGTAATCGATATGGAACTATCCCGCTAACGTTAATATGCAAAATATGTATAATAAGCTCTTTATAGTAGCGTTAAAATTGACCTGCATATAGTAGAACTAGGTGTCAATCCGGCTTAGCCGAATGAGGTTAAATTCGTTACTCTGTTCTAAGCTACATTCACATTATATAAAATTATTTTTATACAAATTTGCTCACACGCATGTTCGTTACCATTCTGTTCGTAAACGAAAGTATGTGAAATTGTACTGGCTATTAGAATTAACATGAAGAAAATACAAGTAACAGTAATAATTATATACAATTAGCAGAGCATATATTCGATTACTTTAAAGATATTGGTGATGATCAAATGGAAATTTTAATTAAATACATTTATTTTTTACTATTATATCACAAATAATTTAATAAAAACACGTGTTTTATTTAAATTTCGATGCGAAATGTTATTTTTTTTTTTAATCTGAGAAAAATGCACAGAGCAGTAGTCTTATACGCTGAATGAGACCCCCACGTTGCTACACCCACTTTTCAGTTTTAATTTATCTATTTTCAGAGCTGTGTGGGCATAAATGGGTGGGTTATATTAATAAGCCCGGTAAAGTAGCAAAAACCTCGTGGCTATTTTTATATAAATGTCAGAAAAAAGTTAGTAAATACGCTAGAGCTTATATGATGTTTAGATTTCAGAAGCATAAAGACGTATATGCTGTAATAATTCAGAAGCATTTGGTCGTAAGTGCACGTCTACGATAAAGGCACATACGACGATTTTTTCTGACGTATAATGGCACATTCGACTTTATGATTCTGAGCTCTAGACTTAAGTCTGCAGGTGAGGGCTTGTGCTGCAAAGTATATATACTCTGCTCAAGCACATTAGTGGAGTCCCTCGTCTTTAGCACAAGGAGGAATAAGATTACTGGCCCGTTATTAAAAAAAAAATAACAATTCACATCATACCTACTCATTCGAAATTCCACACCAGTAATATAGCGACTGATCGAACATTAAGATACTAACAACACAAAACGCGGCTAAGTATTCGCCTAAATACGGGTAAAGTGTACGAATACTGCGACATGAACAAGTTAAAGTGTTTAGTGAATATCTATATATATATCGAGAGTGGTCGTTAGATCAGTCTGTGTGCAGGCAGGGAGAGGGCGAGGGGGGCGAGGGCACTCAGCCGTACTCCTGCCTCTGCAGCGCCACTGACACTTTGTACAGGCTCTCCATCATGAAGGATAAGTTCTGGGACAGCTCGTGCACTGGACGCGTGATCGCCACCATATCTGTAAAAACAACACATATTGACTATATACAACTTTCAGTCACATTTATGCACCATATGGGCACTGGCTCAGCACAAAGCTACATCAATAATGGCAATAACAAAAAACTAACGAATTTCATTATTCGAATAGATATTATTTACGTAGGTAAGTTTACTAACATAAAATGTTAAATTAATAATAACAATAATAAAAATATAACATCTAATTAATTTAAGAACATAACAACATCAACAACAACAACTTGAGTATATAATATGAGTTTCAATTTAATTAGAAGAATTTAATGAAAATTATTTAAAAATATTTTTATTATAATATGATGTAACAAGAAAATATTGTATTCGCAATTTGCCCATTATCTGTGCTATAAGAAGTTCAACCAAATTTCAAGTTTCCTAGTCCACGGGAAGTACGCTGATCGTTTGGATTTCCTTGCAATTATCAAAAAATTTCGGCATAAAATATACCAAAAAGGGTCTTGATAGACAGACAGCCAACAAAGTAATCCCATAAGGGTTCCGTAGTCCACATGGAACCATTATAGTTTCGTCATGTCTGTCCGTCCGTCCGGGCTCGTACTCCGCCGTTACAGCACCGATTGTCACGAAACTTGGAGGTGAGGTATATTGAACATCCAAAACTTGGTTTTTAAAATTATGGAGAAACAATTTCTTTTTCAGCCCAACTCCCATACAACTAAAAGTGAATTTATAATAATAAATTCGACTAACCCCATCGTGTAGGGAAGGTTTCTTGAAATGCAACAAAAACTAGCTTGGATCTATGAAGATCAAACCCCCCAGTCTCGAGATAACGTAATACAAAATAAAATAAGAGCGTCGTCCCCCCTTAACTTTTGTAATATTACTAAAATCATTCTTAAAGAAAATGTGATATATACCTCTAAGTAAATATTTTCAACTAAAACTATAGCGGACTCGGTATCATAGCTAGTTATTTTTAAACAACTCCACTAACTTATGTAGTTACAGTCGTCCTAATAAAATGTATGGAGTCGGTCATCCAGTCAGGAAATTTTGCCTTCTATACATTTAGATGTCGATTAATAATATCAAATAGGTCCAAACAAAGGTAAGGAATGCTGCATATTATTTCATTTTTAAATTATGAAAAGAAAATTTTCGATAAATCGAATAAAATTCAAACTGCACTCAATACACGTGACAACGATTTATTAAAAACAATTGCCTTTTGGTCTAAAGTATATATTATAACCAAAAAACAAAACATTTTGAAGAAAAATTAAGTTATTTGAGAATTAAACATATTTTGAAAACTGCCGCCGAAAAACTCATCCGCGTCAGTGAGTATCTCATGTTGGCACGTGTGTGGAATTATAGTCATCAAACAGAACTAAACAAAATTTTTGTGCTGGTAACATTCGTGCTGTTCTGTCATACCTGTGTAATTAATATGTCATGTGTCAAAACTTGTAACTGGCGAACGATTTTTTTGTCTTTTATATTGGATTTTTTATGTTGTGTGTTGTTCTCATGGTGATGTTGATGACTTTTTGTTTTGCTCTCAAAATGTGTGATGTTGTGATCCGCAGTGGCAATAGACTGATAATAATCTTTAAAGTTTCCAAACAATCGTCGCGTTGGAAAAACAACAAGTCGAACAAGTGCTGTCTAATCTCAACGATATTTATTGAAAAACTACTGAAATGACTGATAAGTATATGTTTCTTATACAATAATACCTAAATATGATGTGTTCATTTAAATATACACTTATCATCAGAAAAATCTAGACCCTTCCGTTTTTACAAGCTTTTATATATATTTATTTAACTTGCAATGGATGTACTTATGTACCTATATATGTATATATGTAAGTTCGGGTGGAATGTTGCAAGTAAAATTTCCTTCCAAACTTCCCGGTTTCCGATTGAGCTGAAATTTTGCAAGCATATGTATATCGCGTGACAATGCAATTATATGGTACCATGGAGCTGACCTGATGATGGAGTCGGAAAGTGGCCATAGGAACTCCTGTACTGAACAAGATAGTCGAGTTTGAGCTCGTTTGTTTTGTGTTTATGAGTACTTTCCATTGGATATGATGACGATGAGGAACAGGAACATTACCACTGGTACGCCCTTAATGCAATGGCTAAGATAGTCGAGTTCGAGCTCATTTGTTTTGTGTTTATGAGTACTATCCATTGCATATGATGACGAGGCTCTGATGAGGAGCAGCAACATTACCACTGGTATGCCCGTAATGCAAGGGCTAAGATAGACGAAGATAGATGTTTATGAGTAGTTTTCATTGCACATGATGACGAGGGTCTGATAAGGAAGAGGCCTATTATTAGCTGTGGACGACAGTTTATAAAACGTTGGTTATTTTAAAGCAATCAAAGTACCAAATGCCTTTATTTATAATATACTCTATGAATAGAATCTTGTAACAATCAACTTTCAAAGTTAAATTAAAAATAAAGATTCAAATATCAATTCTTAGAGCTACTTTTATGATAAAAGTATCAAGACTATTTTGTCGCAGTATATAGGGTTGCCACATGAACGATGGTGGCTCCCCTATTATTTTCACGACATTTTTTGCCAAGCTTTACTATTTAATATGATTTTTGGTTGCCATTCTTCGTATAATACCTCATTTCTCTTTGTAATTTACGTTAGTTTGAACTACTTAGTAATATTATCTACATAATGTGCTCATTTGGTGTAAATATATAATAGTAAACTTATGTATATAATACTAAATTCAAGTTAATTAGGATAAACTTAATACAAACAGTATTATGAACAATACATTTTCAACAGAAGAAAGTATTAAAAGTACATATATTAAAGTTTTAGTTCCGTTTTACTTGTACATCACTATTCGTTCGACGAACGAGTTTTAACTAATAAACGAGCAAGTTTTGATGACGCAAATTGCTCTGATTGGTCATTTGATCTGTCATGGCGGCTGGATGAATGTTGTAGTTTTCCTTTTGTTGAATGAATTATTGATTTAGTTCTTTATTTAGACATCAACAGTTTTCGTCTTTTGACCTGATACTTGGCTAATCCGCAAAAGATTTTAGTTGCCACATTAATTGTATATGATTATATTAATCTGATTTCATTATGTGTGATTGACAAGTACAAGTGTATGTTAATACCTAAGTGCTGAATAAATATCGTTTAAATCATCCATGAGTACGATTTCAATAAAAAAAATATATGTTTGTGATTTTTCCCTATTCTCATTATTTGAAGACTATTTATAATAAAACGACGAACGAATAGAACTATAGCTATATAACGTTCAAGAAATTGATAAAGTGTGAGTGCGAGTGATCCAACAGTGATGCCGTTCCAGCAAAAAAGGAAAGCACTGACATTGCCCGGGAATTCGGTAAGTTTTATTTTTAATTTTCATATATTTGTTTTTATAACACACACTTTCTTCAAGTATGTAGATCAATGGTTTATAGTTTTTCGTCCCGGTCATGGGTTGCAACAAAATAATAGTTAGCGCTGCCAGCAAAGTTTTGAATTGAAACAATATTTAAATATTATCTTGGTTGTTAAGTATTTTGTAATAACTTTCGCGCAATATTTTAATCACGTAGCTCCAGTTTCCGTAAGAACTTGATAATTAAATATAGCCTATAGGTATTACTCCTAGGTAAGTATAGCTTTCTAATGTTGTTTTTTTTGAATTTGTCAAGTAATTTTATCGTTGCGTCACCAGGCAAAAGTAGAAGGTCCCTGTTCTTGATATTACAATAATTCTAAAATACAGCATAACGAAGAGAAGGACAGCTTTGGTTTACCAATGATGTTGTGCAGTGGGAGGGGCTACAATGATATTGTCCGCGAAATACATTTTACGTGTCCCGTTGTGACCTTTGGCGGAGGGGGCGTGGGCCTCACCCACGCCCCACTCCGCCATTAATGTTGGGTAAAGTTACGTCACCGTACAACAGTACGTGACGACCTCCGTGGCGTAGCGGTATTTGGCTCGCTTTAAATCTTGGAGGTCGTGGGTACGATCCCCACGCTGGCCAGGAAATCTTTGTGTAAATTCCATGATTTCAGGGACTACCCTCCGTGCCCCGGAAAGCACGTTAAGCCGCTGGTCCCGATTGTTATAAAATTATATATAATAATCGTATATCAAGGGACGGGCAGCAGCGTGTCCTTGTGTGGTACAACATAATACTGCGGTCACGGTGGTGACTATGGCTTAAACCCTCCCCGGTGAGGAGGCTTAGCAGTGGACCCTGTACGGGCTGATTATGAAAGTTACGTCACGATTATCTGCTATTTACTAATGTAAATATAACCCTGTATATATATAATAATGGCGGATATATATGCAAACATGTTTCCGTTTTTGACGCCGTTGACGTAATAATAATGTGTCACAACGTAGGTAGATAGAGAAAAGACTCGTAGGAAGCTAGAATAGGATCCGGTCGTACTTGCAAGGCAAGGCTCGCGACGCGTTCTATGATTCTGACCTAAACCCAGCCCGCGCTGGTTGATTCTAATTATATTTATAATACGCGACTATCACATGCCACATTGGTAGATTTAAATTCTATTTTAATAACATTACTGTTGAAATATAAACTAATTATTTAGTCAAGATTTTTTTTACTTTGTATATTTTTATCATTGTATTTGACTTATAATAAATACCTACGATCGATTCGTCTACATTATCAATAAAAGTTTTCATTTCATTTCATTCTCATATGAGACGATATACTCTCGTTTTATTCTCGATTCATTCTCGTTTCATTCTCATTTCACTCTCGTTTCATTCTGAAACGTTCACTTACATTCATTAGGTATAGGAATATACATTAATATGTCAAACAAAAACATTGCAACGCAATTTACGCGGACGGAGGATTATGAAATTTCGCACACTTTAATTTACATGGTCACGGAGTGCAGATTGCTATTATTTTTTTTAATTTATGGTCGAATTCCGTCCGATGCGCTATTGTAAGTATAGTTAAACACAAAAACTATACCTGGTTGTGCCTGAGCGAGTCCCTTGCAGTAGACGTGCAGCAGACTGGTGACGTCATCCTCCGGTAGTTCTCCTCGCTCCAGTATATGTTCGGCGTTGCGCTCGCGGACTAGAGCTAAAGCCGCGCCCCACCTGGGAAACATTCATAAATATGCATAAGTTAATTAGGTTTTAGGCGTATTTTCCGCGCTAGTACACCCGTTTCCATATATACTTTATCATCATCATCATCATCATTATATTCCGTATAACGTCCACTGCTAAAAATGGGCCTCCTCCCGAGGGAGGGCATTGCCATAGTCACCACGCTTGGCAGGCGGGTTGGTGACCGCAGTATTATGTTGTAACACACAAGGTAACGCTGCTGCCCGTTCCTTGATATACGATTATTATAGATGATATTATAACAATCGGGACCAACGGCTTAAAGTGCTTTCCGAGGCGCGGAGGGTAGTCCCTCAACCAACCAGACCCGGAAAGAAATCTAAGAATTTACACAAAGATTTCTTGTCCGGTGTGGGAATCGAACCCACGACCTCCGAGATTTAAAGCAAGCCAATTACCGCTACGCTACGGAGGTTGACACTACTTTATATAAAGTCTGTAACGCACTGATGTTTTTATCGATGAAATTATTTTTAAAATCTGTTTTTGGTTTTTGAGTTTATCATAGATATATACAAATCCATCCCCAATTCATTCACTTAACGTCCACTGCTGAACAAGGACCTACTCCCGAGTATGTGTTTTTTTTTTGCCATAGTCACCACGCTTGGTATGCGGGTTGGTGACAGCAGTATTATTTAGTCCCTCAGCCAACCAGACCCGAAAAGAAATCATAGAATCAACACAAAGATTTTCTTGTCCGGCATGGGGATCGGACCCACGACCTCGAAGATTTAAAGCGAGCCGAATATCTGAGGGAGGTTATCTGATTTATATTTTGATTCATAATATTTGTGTAGCTTAATGATCAAGTAGAATGGGCATGAAAAAATATTGAAAACGTCTTTTATTTTGTCGTTGCTCAAACGAAAAATGACGCAGATACAGCGCGCTGAAATTTCGCGTGACGTCACTTCTAGGCACCTATTTTACCTAATTACGTCACAAGCCTTATCCTGATCTTTATAGTTTGTTTTTTCCTCTGTATATCTATGTCAATTTCTATTGATTTGATAAATGAAAAAATACGTGACCATTATTTTTAATAATCCAACTGACAGACTAAATATATTTTTTTAGTCATCATGCCCATTTTCGTGGTCTCGGGCGTATTCCAGTAATAAATCTGTTGTAGTTGTTATTAGGTATACCTAAGTAAGTAGCTGTTTAGAAAATTAATTGGTACACACGCCCAGCGAAAGACATCTTCTTTTCAAAAATTGTAAAAGAACGTATATGTTTTTATGAGAAATAAATATCTTTAAACCGAAACCGACATCTCCCAAACGTCGATATTACATTATAGTCCACACCAATTGTCGGTAAGGTATGTGTGGCAAGCGTAAAACTTGAAGTTTTAATAGGATTTCATTTACTAAATAACATAAAAATTAATATGATTCTAAAAAAGGAAATTACCTTTGCCTTAACTACGATTTAGGAAAAAAAAAAAACAAATTGGGAAGTCGATTTAGCCCTGTTCATTGGGGTATAATAGGAGAGGTATTTGATAAGTTTAAGCTTGCGTCATATACCTACCCGAAAATTGGAACCAGCTCTACTATAATGAAAACTAATTTTCATAGTAAAATAAGCTCTAGTGCATAGATAACAAGAGCGCTTCTTAATTCTAATAAAATAAGACGATATTGCCGAGAGATAGAATCTATTAACATGTGTACGTATATTATTGGTTAGTTTAGAACTAAAGTACATTTTTTTACTTAAAACATGTATGAATAAATATCTTTCTATACTAATATAATAAAGAGGAAAGATTTGTATTTTTGTGTGTATGTTTGTAATGAATTAAATCAAAAACAACAGGTGCCGATTAAAAAAAAACTTTCACCTTGATTCACATATTATGCTACATTTAATTATGAAGTTCCCACGGGAACGGGAGTTACGCGGGTGAAACCGCGCGCGGGAAGCTAGTATAGCTAGCTACTAATATTATAAAGTCTATACTAATATTATAAAAAGAAAGATTTGTATTAGGTGTGTGTGTGTGTGTATGTTTGTAATGAATAAACTCAAAAATACTGTGCAGATTTCAATTTTTTTTCCTCTTTGGAAAGGTACATTCACCCTGAGTGACGTAGAGTATATTTTATTATGAAGTTCCCACGGAAACGTGAGTTACGCAGATAAAACCGCGGGCGGGAAGCTAGTCTTGTAATTAAAAGAAAAATACGCGGGCGACTTTACAAATACTCAATTCACGGACCCACCCACACCCAGAATCTGTGGATAACACAAATAATTGTCCTGGGTGGAAATCGAACCCAGTACCAGTCCCAGAAGCAGTTATCGCAACCAATGAGCCGCCGGTGCATGCAGCCAGTATAATTATGTGAATGAACATAAAAATAATAAATGTTGAAAAACGTGTCACAATGACGCACAGACCACTTTAGTTTAACAGTCCCATAACAGCATTACTAACTAACTAATAACATCGCAGGCTGGTCAAAATTAAATCGCCTTTTTTAATTGACCGAATAAGCAAAAAATAAAACAATTATAACTTATTAATAACTAATAAGTACTATAAAGAGGAAAGATTTATATTTGTGTGTGTGTGTGTGTATGTTTGTAATGAATAAACTCAAAAACCACTGTGCCGATTTCCAAAACTTTTTCACCATTGGAAAGCTACATTCACCCTTAGTGACATAGGCTATTTTCAATTATGAAGTTCCCAGTCCCCGCGCCGGGAAGCTAGTTAATAATAACTTACATGAACGTGACCAACAAAAATTTCTCTCAAAGTAAATCGATTCTATTCTCAAATATCTAAAATAGAACTCAAGTGATCGTCTCTAAAACTGCGTAAGAATTTTTAACAGAAAACAATAAGAAAATGCAGATAAAAGAACTCTACATGACGTCATTTTTTAAACGATTTTAAGATCAGCCAATTGTTGGTAAATAAATATGCCACACGTACTTCTGTCGGTGCATCAGGTGCAGGAGTCTGGCATCATCGTGGGGTTGGGGAGAGTGTTCACCCCAGGAGTCGGCTGCGTTCGCCACTAGCTGGTTGCGAACCGCGCACACTGCCGCGCTCATCTCCACGCCCTGACGTAAAAAGTACATAAAAAAAAATCAAGAAAATATAAACGAGAAACTTAAATTCAACTTAATTCAAGGCTGTACCCAGAACAGACTAGTTGACACTTTTTTGAAATTATTTTTATATGGTCACGAATGGTTTAACTAGATCAAGAAAAAAATATGGCATTTATTTGAGATCTAGAAAGCACTAAAATAAATATTTTAAAATTGGCTTGATAATTGGAGACGAAAACGATGTCAGACATGCTGATCTATATAGATTATCTGTGTTATAGAGGAATGACGTCATGACTCAGAAAGTGCAATAGAAAAGGATCGCGTTCATGTTTATTAACAAGATGTATGACGTCACAAAATGGCTGATAGCGTTTTCGGAAGTTAAAGACATAGACAAAATAAATAATTTTCATATTGAGTTTATACAAACATATTCAAGGTTCCTGAACAGAAATTATTATATTTAGGTTCCATATGACAAATACTTTTAGAAATAAACATAATTGTAACATAATTTCATATGTGTCAACTAGCCTATTATCATCAGCATATAACGTCTATTGCTGAACATGGGCCTCCTCCCGAGGGAGGGTCTTCGCCACAGTCACCACACTTGGCAAGCGGTCCCTTGTTATACGATTATTATAGATTATGTTATAACAATCGGGACCAACGGCTCAACGTGCTTTCCGAGGCACGGGGAGTAGCCCCATAACCAACCAGAGCCGGAAAGAAATTTCAGAATTACCACAAATATTTTCTGTCTGGCGAGGGAATCGAACCCACGACCTCCGAGATTTAAAGCGAGCCATATACCGCTACGCTTCGGAGGTACCCAGAATATAAGTCTGTTTTGTCCGTAATTTAATGAAATAATGAACGAACAAAACCGAAACTCGAGAGCAATATGGATGTTACTAGCCGAATTTCAATGTGTATATGTTACGGCTAAAGGTAGGTGTGAACATAAACTTAATATTAGCCGGCTAAACTTAGGTTTATCTTCGAGAAGCAGCTAAAGTTCGATAACATGTTAGTATGCGTCGTGATATTCTAGGTTTTAATTAAATTAAACAATACATATGAACGGCAAAAAAAGGTGTTGGGGTGGTTTTAAAAAAAAACCTAAACCAATGGAGTTGAACAGGGACTTATTCAGGTTGATCTAAGTTTAACCGCATGTGGTCGGCTAGACCCAGGTTTAGCCGGCTAATCTTAAATTTATGTTCACACCTACCTTTAGCCGTAACATATATACTATATAGCTTGATATGTAGTTGTTACTGTATCATAGATTCAGTTCCCGTCACATACATTTCCCCCCCATAGCCCCCTTATATCGTCGTTATTGAACTAAACACACAGCCGCAGAATATTATAAAAATGTTCTCATTACATTTATTTAAGATTAAAGTTCAAACGTAGCAATTTATAGTTCGCCTTTCATATCACAATATAGAAAATATATTTTAAAGCACAGTGTGACCTAAACCCGCATTTTACGCACGCATTTCCATGACTTAAGTTGCCAATTTCGGCACGGTGCGTAAAGTAATCGACTAACTTCACAGCGAACAAATGACAGAGAAAAAGTGACAGTGTCATAATAGTACGTTTCACGGAAATCGTAACTTTTGGCCTGAAATGGAGACTTCGGGCAGTGAATTTAGCGAAGATAAGAACAATGAAATTGTTGCGGACGCGATAAAAGAGATAGCAAAATCGGTGACGGTTGTTAAATGAATAATAAAATGATGACATTAAAAATTGCAATGATTTGAATGTGACTTTTAAATTAATAAATTCACGCAGCGGACCCCCCCTGCTCCCCTCCACCACCCCCCGAGCTCCCTCGCTACGCTCGGGCGCTAACTTCACGCCGTGCAATAATAGCACGGGTAGCTGCTTAGGTCACACGTATCGTAATCCACCCCCCCCCCCGCGAGTCCAGGGGGGGTTTATGTCACATCTGCTATAAAATAGTATACGATACTCGTGACCTAAGTAGCCTATTATTGAACGGCGTTTAGCACCCTCGCTAATGTACTATATCAGCAACTGTCACTTACGCAGCTTTTCAATAGCCTGACGATATGACAAATAAGGTTTACAAAACCGAGACTAGTAAAAATTACTTACAAAATATCTTCTTATACTAATAATAGAGTTTCATATATATAATCCAATATGCACGAATATTACATTGAAATAAATTTCCGGGGGAGGTCTGAGTGAGACAACACTCTTGGGGGCAAGCCCCCCCCCCTTGCTCAGGGATATTGAAATTACAACTTGATGGCTCAGTTTTAAAATATTTTTCACGTCCGCATAGAACAGATTAAAGTGGACAAACAAAACTCGACTCATCCATTTCCATTTAGAGTTCATATTTACCTGAAGAAAATTTGCATAAAATACTCCTACGTGCAATAGTAACGCATGCGAACTGCATTGATCGATGAAGATCAAGGTCGACCGGGACCTGTGCTGGAGAGAGCCCAGTCTAGCTCTAACGCCGCCAACGGTTACTAGTGCCCAGTGCTTTCAGCAAATATATAATAACAGTAAGTACTGAATATTAAATTGTTTGACTTCGATATAACAAAACGTGATGTAACTGTTTTTAGATTCTAATTATATTAATTGAAAGTTAGCTTTGTTATAACGTGAAATTATTTTTGATCTTAGTTTGTGAACAAGTGTGGAATTCTAATTACCCTTTGCACAGTTTTCAAATGATTTGTTTTATTGTTCAGTGCAGTTGTAACGAATTACGAACATCTTTTTTATTTTATACTTTGGAAATAATACGGAGCTATTGGACGATATTTTTTTTATTTCAAATTAAATATGTACGTGTTATTTTAATGTGAATAATATATGTATATATATACTAATATATAATGCTGAAGAGTTTGTTTATTTACTTCAACGCGATCTCTGCAACTGCTGGTCCGATTTGAAAAAATCTTTCAGTGTTAAATATATTTTTTTCCGGTCGGACGTACGTAATTAGCTTCGATGCTTTTGCTACATCATCAGGCATAAAGGCGAGCAGAGCTTTAGCCTTGTTGGATAACTCATTTATCGAGAAAGGCTATAAACTTATTTCATTATGAAGTTCGTACGTGGTTGGGAGTTAATCTAGTTAGGTCTACAGCCGATTTACTTAGGTCCAATTTATTTACGTATCTGTTCGACCTATTTCCCATACACAATGTCTTTTTGTAGTAAGTAAAGTATGACTGTGCCGGTCATACTTAAACGTTAGGCGGCCTTACTCGCGGATATATTGAATTCGATTCCAGTTCCGGGTAAAAAGACATTGTGTAAAATCGATTTATTGATTTTGTGTGGTTCGGAATGTATGTTAAAATCACGGTTATCATTATATATTTTTTTTTATCAGAAGCGGGCGTTTATTATGTCGCGGTCACCAATGGCGAGCGTTGGGCCTGCTTAGATACAAGATGTTCATACCCGGCGTCAACCGCGCCCTATAATAACGAATAGATAAAAAATAATATTTAACATTCATTTTTATGTATATTAAAACATTAAGTTTTTTTTTTATTATTATATCTATATAATAATAATAATAACACTTATTAATTATTACGAGTATATACCTTGTTCTCGAGGGCGGCGTGGTATACTGCGACCACCATTTTGTTGTTAGTTTCTAACAAAAGTAGCAGTTGAAATATTAGGCGGTATAGACTCCGACCCAGTTCTTCGTTAGACGCTCGACTCGAATCAAGAATCTGTAAATGAAATAAACATCAAAATGGTTATTGTATAACATAAGATGTACAATCAACAAAAGAGATAGGTTTACACCGTCAATATGTAATCATGTAAATAAATATGTTTTTGTCAGTACAACAGCCGGTAATTGTTTATGGGTAAAGAGTTCGCTGCTAGCTGTGTTCAAATATACATAATAGTTAAGTCTTCTCATAAACGTGTACATATAAATTTAAAATGCGTTTTACGGGGTGCAAACCTATCTGTTTTGCTGACTGTACCATAAAAATCGTTTCTTTATATCATTTATCAGTATGTAGGTATGCATCTATAACAACAACCTCCGTAGCATAGCGGTATTTGGCTCGCTTTAAATCTCGGAGGTCGTGGGTTCGATTCCCACGCTGGACAAGAAAACTTTGTGTAAACTCTAACATTTCTTTCCGGGTCTGGTTGGTTGAGCGACTGCCCTCCGTGCCTCGGTAAGCACGACGTTGATCCGTTTGTTATATCAGGGATCGGGCAGCAGCGTTTACCTGAGTATATACTACACATAATACCGCGGTCACCAACCCGCCTGTCAAGCGTGGTGACTATGGCAAGATCCCGTTCGTGTAAGGCTTACGTTCAGCCCTGGACGTTATACTGGCTGATGATGTTGATGTTAAATATAATAAATATATGTTATACTAATATGTTACAACATTATATTTCATTGCAGGTTTCGAGAACATCAAGGCCAGACCATGGACCAAGGGCAAGAGATAGAGCGTCTGTCGCGAAACATTCAAATACTCTTTCTAATATTTATATTGTTTTACGCATTTATGACTATGGACAATGAGTTTTTAATGGGGGTAGAATTTGTATCGATTTTTCTTCTCATTTACAATGCCTTGATTGGGTATGTTTTCGTAATTTTATTCCTGCTTTAAGTTTCTTAATTTGAAATGTTATTATTTTGTAACCTTACTGAGCGACACATTTTTTTAAAATTTTAATTACATCGTCTGATTGGGTGAAGCAGTTGCTGCAGAAATACATTGGCCCTATCACCGCATATCATAATAAACGTTAGTATAAAACATGTTTAGTTAATACTGCGATCACCAAACCGCCTTTGTTTAGCCCTGAGGCTTTTGCTATTTCACCGGGCATAAAGGCGAGCAAAGCTCCAGCCTAGATAAAGCCCAGCCCGCCTGCCAAGCGTGGTGACTATATGGCAAATACCCTCCCTCGGGAGGAGGCCCATGTTCAGCAGTGGACGTTATACGGGCTGATGATGATGATGATGATGAGTTGTATGTTTATAGTTTGAAATACAACTGCTCATAGCATTCTGTTTTAATTTCAAACTAAAATTTTTTTTTTCGCGTGAATGTTTATCGTCCGTTACTTGCTAATTCAATATAATACGACGCGACGGGTGAAAGGCTAAATGAGCTAAACGACATTATAGCCAATACTGAAATATATACCTTATTTTATCTAATCATAAGGTATATAATTCAATGTCGCTCATGATGTCGCTTAGCTCAATTAACCTTTTATCCGTCGTATATTACCGGACATAAAGGCGGTTGGCTAATTTCAAAACGCAATAAAAAACAATTTTATTTTACCTGATTTTTATTGAGATTGTTGAGTTTATTAAGACTCCAAAAAAAAATTTGATGATTTTATTCGTAAAATTATTTTTATCTTTATACCTATATTTTTGTGTCCGTGTTAATACAATTTTTAAACAACATAGTGTGTATTTTTTTTTACGAGAGTAAATTACGAGAATTCTCACAAATGTAAGTTACTGTGTTTTGAAATTGGGCAGTTGAGCGAGGCGGGATGCGTTGCGTTCGCGGGCGTACCCTTCTCCGGCGGGTCGGATAGAATATAACTGTCTAGATTTATTCAAATCAAAATTTAAGATATTATAACTAATAACGCTTACAATAGACCCAATGCAAATAATAAATATGAGCCATTTATACTCTATAGTGATGTATAAAGCTGAATAGTTTCTTCGTTTGCTTGAACGCGTTAATCTCAGGAACAACTGGTCCGATTTGAAATAATCTTTAGTTAGATATATTAAATTATGAAGATCGTACGGGAAGCTAGTTACTAACAAGAAAATTACTTTAAATTAGATTCATATTAATTCCTGTCTAATATATATTATATGCAAAGCGAGCTGTATGTAATGCTAGTGGCTATTAACCCCTTAACGGTCAGTAGGTATGTTTCAAAATAATTGGTTTTGAACTTTATTACCATCCAATAGAGTTCAAAATATGATGGGTTCTATATTCCCTCTGCCCGTTAAAGGTTTAAAAAACCGCATCAAAATCCGTTGCGTAGTTGTAAAGATATAAGCATACATAGATACATACAGACAGAGAAAGCGACCAATGTTACACAATTTACCTCCAAAGCGTGTTCCCTTCTATCGAAGTATGTTTCGAGATGTTCATTGATTTCTAGGGCGGAATATCTGACGGCGTCGCGCACTCGTGCGCAGTCAGCGGCCGCTGCTCCAGCCCACAGCAGCGGGGGCTCCTCGCCGCCGGCACGCTCCAGCACCGCCGACAACTCCGCAGCCCCCCCGCCACCCCATGCACTTTCACCGCACACGCTAACCGTCTTGGAAGTCACCTCCTGCACGAATAATACATCAGCTTCAATATTCCAACACAACAATAAATTACCCGATGGACGATATTTATAGATTATTTTCAGCTTGAGTAGGAGACATCTCAAGTTAAAATGTATCTGTTTTATAAATGGCTTATGTCTAACTTACCATCAGATAAAGTAACATATAACAGAAAAAAATTGAAAATGATCACCAAAATTAAACCCGCATTTTAATGTAAAATGGTAACCAAAGTTTTAACATTTCGCTATCGTATTTAAGCAAAATGACTCCAAATAAATCATTGTTAACCCAAAAGTAGTAAATGATCACCAAAAGTAGTAAATGATCACCAAAAGTACCTACTGTTTTACTAATTTACTATTCGGTTCTGGCACTCGCCGGCCGCTGCCGCGGCACCGCTCGCTTCGCTCGCTCGGCTCGTGCGTTGTATGGCCGCAGCTCTAACCTAACCTAACCGATTGTCATTTTTCATTGATTTTATTAAGGTAGAAATAGCGCAATAATTTGCTCGCTAAGATTTGGTGATCATTAACTACATTTGGTGTTCGAATACAATTTGAAGTGCAGTCGTGACTAAAATAGCTAGTACTATTATAATTTTAGACTTTATTTTTCTGGTGTCAAGTATATATCTTTGGTGGTCATTATATTTTATCCCTTTATAAATACAGATACTTAAATTCGTTTTTTTTTTAAATGTAACTAAAATATTTTTGAAGTGTTGTACCTCTAACAGTATTATGGATCAAATATGTCTGAAATAAAAACATTTTATTTTATTTATAAACTATTAATATTGTGGTAGTTTATAAAACAGATACATTTTATAAATTATTTTGGTTAAATTCAAATTATTTGTATTTGTATATAGTTACATATATCGGAAAGTTAAAATATTGGATCATAATTAATATACCGGATCGCTAATGTGTATTCGTATCCGCTAACGGCGGATCAAAGGGGTATCCGGAGGGTTTTAGTGGTATACGGTCCTCTCCTCGTGGCATGAGTTTAACACCACCACGCTATGGACAGGTCGAATACCACATAATCCCATCGCCAACGCGCGAATACGCTGCAGCGGCGGTGGGAATGCATAAATGCATATCCCAAAAGAAAACTAGTATTAATATAATATAACTATTATTAGTTTTTTAGCTCAGCTTTTTACTAATTTGTATTTTAATTGCAAAGCGAACGCAAATGCCAATCGAAAGTATTTCACAGTAGTATGCATGAAAAATACTTCGTTATGTCACATCTGGCTGTTACGGTTTCTATTGCTAAGCTAATAGAAATCATTACAAGGCAAATGACATTGCCAGGTAAACTTATAGAACGAAGTTTTGTTATTAAATACAAAAGCTAAATACTTAAAATCCATCACAACTATATTGTATCATTTATTTACAGGTAAATATTTAAAGTATTTAACTGTAAATAAATGATTTATTTAACACCGAAATTAAACTTATACAGTCAATCAATATTGTAATGAATAATTATATGTATCAATGCGAGCTCGTGAATATCTTTCTTTTGTATAACTAACTAGCTGGCCCGGCAAACTTCGTACCGCCTCAAAATCTACGCGGTGTCCTACATCTACCCTACCCCTACTCTACCTCTACCCTACCCCTACTCTACCCCTACCTCTACCCTACACCTACCCTACCCTACACCTACCCTACCCCTACCCTACCCCTATCCTACCCCTACCCTAAAGTATCCTATGTCCTTCTCCCAGTTCTTAGCTACCTCCCTACCAATTTTCAGCCAAATCGGTTCAGCCGTTCTTGAGTTATAAATAGTGTAACTAACACGACTTTCTTTTATATATATAGATAATTTTATAGTTTAACTAATTTAATTATTATTATTTATTTAAATAAAATTTATTAGTATGTATATGTCTTAAAATTATTTATTAATCTAGCGCCCTGTCCCCGCTTCGCACGATTGCACTTTTCTAGTAATGAAAATATAGCCTCTTTTATATGATACTAGCTGGCCCGGCAAACTTCTACTTCTACTCAAAATCTACGCGGTGTCCTACATCTACCCTACCCTACCCCTACTCTACCTCTACCCTACCCCTACCCTACCCTACCCCTACCCTACCCCTACCCCTACCCTACCCTACCCTACCCCTACCCTACCCTACCCTACCCCTACCCTACCCCTACCCTACCCCTACCCTACCCTACCCCTACCCTACCCCTACCCTACCCCTACCCTACCCCTACCCTACCCCTACCCCTACCATACCCCTACCCTACCCCTACCCTACCCCTACCCTATCCCTACCCTACCCCTACCCTATCCCTACCCTACCCCTACCCTACCCCTACCCCTACCCATATATAGATAGATATAAAATTGGCTATATTTTTATGGTGAAAGAATTATCGAAATCCGCACTTTTTGAGTTTATTCGAAACAAAAACACAAACTTTTTTCGTCTTTCTGATATTAGTATAAATGTATCGACTGGAAAAAAACAATTGTTTCAATCCTGAGCACCAGACATGACTTTGTTCGTTTACATTTCGTAGTGAACTACATAAACGAAATGAAAACGAAGTAATTACCATTCGGTTTTAACAATAACGTAGAAGAATTCATGATAACATCGCGTGGCAACATCGAGCGAGACAGCTTAATTAAATTTGTCTAAACTATGTGGCTAACCGAAGCTTAACTGAATAATAAGTATGCTAATTGCCAAGCGAAAGTGCATATCAAACTTAAGCTGTGTCAATATCAACCCTGAGCATTACCAAATATGAGTATCTTTTTATAATTCAGTTAAGGTGCTTAAGTTTTTAATGGAGCATTTGACAGAAAATAGCATTGTTTATTTTTTATATTTATAGATGATTTATTTTGTTAATGTAAAAGTCAATAACGGTTCCATGCTCATTAACTCCTACTAGTCAAATACAAGGAATTTCAATACAATGCTAACAATATGAAAATTAGACAGAATATATTCACAAGGCCAAATTCAAATCTAAATTATTATGACTAATCGTACGTAACATATATATTGCCTTTTTCCATTCGCAAAATAAGTAATTTATTCATTTAAGACATAAGAAAAGTCATATTCGGTCAAATTGTCCGTTAAATAACTAAACTGCGAAGGTTTCACCTCAACTAATTCTATTGATCAAATATATAGGGTGACTGGTAATTAGTGACCGATACTTAAACACATCATTGTGCTCATGATAACAAACAACTTTTACTATGACACCAAACCTGAAATCGCTAAAAATAATCTGCTGCTCCCTGCCATGTTGACGAGTTATGTTAACATGAATGTATGGAACAGCTGATTTTTTTTCGCGATTACACGGTTGGTGCCATAGTAAAAGTTGTATGTTATCATGAGCACAATCATGTGTTTAGGTATCGGTCACTAATTACCAGTCACCCAATATATTGCCTTTTTCCATTCGCAAAATAAGTAATTTATTCATTTAAGACATAAGAAAAGTCATATTCGGTCAAATTTTCTGTTAAATAACTAAACTGCGAAGGTTTCATCTCAACTAATTCTATTGATCATATATATAACGTCGTATTAAAGCGAAGTTATCAAGCCTACTGTAAAATCTCTTATTACAACAAAACTGGACCTAAAGCTATCGACTATTGCGATATAATCCTCACCCAGCGGATATAATGAGTAAATTGTAGTTATCAACTAATGCGAACGAAAATGCTAGCTTTTTAAACAGGTTCTTGATTTTTTTTTTCGGACGGACATGACTTGTCTGTCTTGGCTAACTACACATTGTGTAGTTAGCCCTGAGGCTTTTGCTACTTCACCGGGCATAAAGGCGAGCACAGCTCCAGCCTAGATAAATGGTTTAAACACTACAAACTAAGCAACCAGCGCAAGAGGGCGTGCCCTGTGGGACTTGGACCTCGGCTCAGGGCGGTCGCTGGGGGGGAGATTGAGGGATTATGGCTTTTAGTTTCTTTAGGGGAGTTTTTTGCAACTGTCGCTCTACTTTACAGTTCGCGGGCCTCTCGGACTTCGGCACGACAACGGCATCGGAAGGTTCTTGGCAAACTAAGGGTCGGGAGGGCGAGGGGGGACGCGTCGCGTTCGCGGGCGCACTCTTCTCCGGCGGGTCGGATAGAGTGATCTCTGTGTAGTGGTGCTAGTTTCTTGCAGTCTCTGTACTGCTAGTTGGTAAGTTGTGATCTCGTCGTCCGGGTCGTCTAGGACGCCCCGAGGCCGACGGTGTTTACAACGCTTTGTGCGTTCCGACGCCTCTTTCATCCACTGCTTGATGGAGGGCAGTTGGAGATCAGAATGCAGGTTGCGATTACGAATGAACCACGGTGCCCCGGTGGCACGTCTAGTAAATCTACTTTGGACAGTTTGTAAGCGGTACAAACTGCTAGACGCTGTATGAGTGAATACAGTGCTCGCGTATGTCATAATCGGTCGTATACACGTGGTATAAATCCTAACCTTGTTATCAAGTGATAGTTTACTGCGTGAATTTAAGATACAGTGTAGTCGACTGAGCGTAAGTGAAGCCCGTGCACGAACGGTTTCTACATGCGCTCTAAAGTTTAGCTTTCGGTCAAGGATCACGCCTAAGTACTTGGCTTGCCGTTCCCAAGGGATTGGTTCGCCAAACATCTTGACCGGTGGAATGACCGGTGGAATGACCGGTGGAATGACCGGTGGGCTGTTGAATCTCGAGAAGAGTACAGCGGCACTCTTTGTCGGATTGACTTCGACTCTCAACTTTCTGAACCATTTGCCTAAGGCATTTGTTGCGGATTGTAAAGCGTCGTGAATTGCAGTAGGACTGCGGCCCGAGTAGTATAAAGCGGTATCGTCCGCGAAGAGTGCTAGATGGGCCTTCTTGGGTTTCGGGATGTCACTTGTGTAAATCGAGAACAGGAGTGGCGAAAGTACTGAGCCTTGTGACACTCCTGCTTGGATCGGGTGAGGAGAAGAGTTATCTCCTTCTACACGATACCTAAAGGTTCTCCCCGAGAGGTAGTCTCGTATGATGTGCACGAGACGTTCCGGCACTTTGAGTTGGTACAGGTTCTTGAGGTTTGATATTTCGTACCAGCTGTAGGTAAAGTGGTAATGTAAGTTGCTAACACGTTGAACGCCATGACGAAATCCGTGTGTCCGATAGCATACTGTCCCATGGGTATATAAATCAAGAATTGTCAAATTAGGTAGGCATTTCATAGTCAACTTGTTGTAATTCAATCAAGAAGCGGCCGTAGCTAGTTCGCCGGTTCGAACCCCACCCATTGCACTACCGACGTGAACAAACTTGTAACACAAGTATTTTAGCTTAGCACGATGCGTTAACAAGAATGCAAGTAGACTGCAAGACTCTGCTAGTAATGTTAAAAAAAAAACAATTGTGTTTTTTGTACCATGTGGTCTGGTCGTATGCTGAGGCCGTGCATATTACTGGCGTTCAACGAGTTAAACTATAATGCAGAGATGGACAGACCGCAAAATACGTGTACTAACCACGTGGGGGGTACAATGATATCGATGAGCACTTAGCGACTTGAGGGGTGTGGACTGACCTTGAGCACAGTATGTAGCCTGTGTACAAGCGCGACGGGCGGCATGAGGGCAGCATGGCGTAGGAGCGATGTGACGGAAGCGCGCCAAGAGTCGCGTACAACGACCACACCTGGTACTGGAGTCACGTCACCGCGGTCGCCTGTCGATAACATCAGATAACATTATATTATTAAACACTGTGAATATCCTACGATTACTAACTAGGACTACTATATGTGACTGTCATAGAAAGTGTAAATTAAGTATAAAATGCTTCCAAGCAACAAACAAAACAAACGGCTTATAAAAAATGAAATTAACTTTTGCATACATATACTCGCGCGCGGTCTCTCAGACCGCAAGTTAATTTTGTCTATGCTATTACAATCACATATCTTAAATGCTTAATAAATATTATTTACAATAATAAGTTTAAATACTTGAATAAAAATAAAGTTAATCTGTAGTAAGTATTTTTTTAATTTCATTCATTAGAAGAAATTTTCTATATATTTTTTTATAATGTAAATATTTTAACTTGATAGAAAATCGATGCAATATAATAAAAAAATTGGAAAATCCAAAAGTGCACGACTCATAATGCTCATTCGTTCGACGAAAAGAAGAAAATATTAATAAAAAAAATATTTACTATTATTTACAGGTATATAAACACTCGTGTATTATTTGTTAATTTTAGTTTTTCGTTAATAACAATTCAACGACGCTAAATAAGATAACCATTTTCAATACCAATCTCCGCATAGCAGATCTAAAGCTAATAAAAAAAAATGATTAGATTAAGTAATTTGTACGCTAGCTATCGTGTTTCAAACGAAAATAAGTGTTGATTGACGGGATTTTTTTTAATATTTCTTCCGGTTCTGTTATTATAAATCAAATTTTACTAGTGACCGAATTATTCTCCATTAATTTATCTATAAAATGGTGCTCAGATTGAGGAGATTACGTGGATTACCAATCGAGAAATTAAAATAAATAGTCGCGGATCGAGGCAAAACGAATTTTTGGTAGTAGAGCACTCTCTAATGCTTCGCATTATGAGTCGTGCAATTAAATACCAAAAATTACAGGTAAAGTATAATAATTAATCCTTATAAACTTCAAACGCTTTAAAATATGACCATCGGCCAATATTAGTTCCTCTAGAATAGATAGATCTCGCACATTTTTTCAACTCCACCCCCTTTTGTTGCATTATATTCCAAATCTTATTAGAATGCATTATTGAGAAAATAGAACATTTTTAATTTTTTGTACAACACATTGGAATAAAACGGAAACATCAGAATTTTAACGGTCTACTATTATCGTGCATGGTAGCAAAAATTACTGAAACCCATTTAAGATTGTTGTAAGGTAAAGTGGTATTTTTTTCCCTTTAATATAACTTAAAATATGAGAAATTAACTCGTGTCCGTCTCACGGACCGCACAACATAAAGGCGGTTAAGCTAAGCAGCTACTAGCCGCTACCGCTAAGTCCCCGTGTTGATAATTTTCAAGATTAATAAAAGTATCAATCAATTTTTGCTCGCTATTTATAATGGCAACAAGTAGACGCATGAATTACTCAAAAAGTATTTAGTTGAAGAGTCACTTTAAAAATAATTAATTAAATTAAAGTAAAATAAATAATGATTTTAATTATATTTCTGTTCAGTTTTTAAAATATATAGTTTAAACTTCTTAGAATACCAATAATAAAAATCATTACCTACGCTATTTACCCATATATCGGCTAGAGTACTATTTCTAGGTCATTAGGTGGATTATTGGAATCCTCCCGTAGCCTTGACATAAATAGGTCACAGGGTTTCCACGTAACCTAACCTAGCAAATTTAGGTCAAGGTTATTACTATTTCAGTATGCTTATTATCGGAACTGCTTTATATTCAATATTTTCTACCATTATACGTGTTCTTAGTATTCGTTTTGAATTCAGAGTTTTAGAGAGCATTGGTATTCTCATTTTAGATACGAAGATTACTGCTGAATATCATAGCGAAATAACATTATTGATTAATATTGAGCTCATGTGCGTAGGTCGCCAGAGCTTGTTTGGACTGAGCGTTTTATGCATAAAGTACAGACGGAGGAAACTTTAGCTTTTTTAAATTAGATAGAGGCAATCATGACACAACCTCCGTGGCGAAGTGGTATTTATCTCGCGCTATGTCTTAGATGTAATGGTCCGGTTCCTACGCTTCTAAGACTTATTTCCGGGTCTGGTTGTTTGCGGGACAACACTCCGCGTCTAGGAAATTATTGGGAACGGACAGAAACATTTCCTTGTGTGTGTTAATACATAACACTGCTGTCACCAACCCACCTACCATGCGTGGGGACTACGGCAAAAGCCGCCTTTGGGAGGAGGCCCGTATTAAGTAGTGGACGTTATACGGGCTGATGATAATGAACGATAATTATGAATGAAAACTATGGACGTAGCTTCGCTAAAAACTTAACAAATACTATATCACAATGGTGATAACATATTCTAAGCGACCAACAATCCGATAGTAAGTGACATTTGTACCTAGTTCAATGCGCTTTACGTATGTCCTAATCCTTAGGTTCAGAATATAAAAAATCTCTTTGGACGTTGTACAGATGTACAAATACGTAATCGAATATGGGATTTTTACTTATTCGTATGTTTCAAATCAATTGGTTTTGAACTTTATAGTTATCTTTATACACATCAGAATTTCAAATATAGTGGTGTCTAAAATACATTACCATCAGGTTCGCCACTAGAGGCGCTGGAGAACGAGTGGGTCCGCGGTCTCAGCACTAGGTCGTGGCTAACAGCCGCGTCGCCTTCGCCTCGCACACCGCTCGCTCCCTCCTCCCATCCTCCTTCCTCGTCCGAAGAATCTTCGTGTGGGCTCTGATATATAAAATTAGTTAGTCTTAGTATAGTAACAGTAGAAAATCAATGAAAATTCAAACTCGTAAATTAGTGGCGAGGATATCTAAATATTAATGTTTGGAATATAAAATATCATGATGTCCATAAAAACCAACGATTTTCTATTATTAAACCGCGCAAGCGTCCGTAAAGCTGAACATACCTCATCGTCCTTTTTTTCTATGGACATAAGCTTAAAAGAGCTCAATAATTGCGAGTTCCTTACGCGTTGCACGCCATCTAGTTATGAAATGAAGTATACTACATGTCGTCTTATAACGTAACGTTAAAAGTTATAAGACGACATTAAATTCTGTACTTAGGTTATTATCAAAAATTCACGGAATTCCTAGTTCTACAGCTCTGTTTCATAACATTATTATATAGATATTGGGCTTTATTTTCCATTATAGTAGTCAGATTTAATAATCAGTATAGATTACATATACTTAATATGTAATCTATACTGATTATTAAAACGGCTAGTGTCTCGATTATATTACTTAACTACTAGATAAAGATAAAAATAGTATAAGCTAGATGCATTATTGATTTCTGCCATCATGGGCGGGAGGAATAGAAATCACCCCGTCATGACTATACTAATGTAACTATGGAAAGAGGATTCGCCAGGCAACCCACTTCCGGGTGGTTCTTCGATGTCCAATAATGGGGACATCGGGAACTACAGTTGTAAGAAACACAGACCACTAGCGCGTCTCACCTCCTCATAGTCAAACAATAGGGAAGCGGGGACATATTCCCCACACCCCGAGAGGGGGCGTACGGTGGCAGGCGGCAGATTACCAACCCTCTATGTTTTTCGAGTGAGGAAGCGCATATTCTCGAATCCTCACTACATCTCTATCATTTGAGAACAGATGGCCTTTTTGCAGCCACGAAGTTTTTGATACTTTACGTGGCAAAGCTCCAGCCTTATTAAATTTAAGAACCGACTATGAACGAGTATGAAAGTGAACTAGTTCGGATCCCACAGCAGGACAGCATTTGTCGATGACCCAACTGTAATGTGGAGCAGTGATAGTTGCTGTGTGTTTGGGCTAATTAATGTATTTCCTTTCTTAATGTATCACTCACCGGCTTTGGTGTGTGTATGTCGGGTGGACGCGGTATCTGCGGCGGAGGACTCCGCTCGGGCCCCGCGGCCTCGTCTCGTTCCTCGCTTGGCAGACGACGACGGACGCCCCAGTTGAAGTTGTCAGAACTTTCACCCTAAAACACAGAAAATTATTATCATGCTATCTAATTATAATAAAACAAAGCATATTTCATTTTGTTACACCTATTTTATGATTATAATAACAAGTTATTGTTATTATAATCGTATAACAATAATTAAGTCCATACTCCAAAATACATAATTATCTTAATTTCAGAAATCATGTATCAATGGTTTTCATCTTAATGTTTGTGATAATAGATATAAATAATACAATAAAGCTTACCTCAATACTTTCGCTTTCATATTCCAAAAAGTCAAAGTCCTTAAACACTCCAAAGTGGTCAGTGGGCGGCGCGCCCCCCGAAGGTTCGTTTCCAGGTGTACCCGACACTTCCTCCAACGAAGATGCCATTGACGACTCCCGCTCCAGCAGCTCAGAACTTTGACTGAAGATCACCTGCAACCATCACGATATTTATCAATATTAGACTAAACTCCACGATTCATCTATCACATACATAGGATAACGAAGTTTTTGACAACTTGCTACACAGTATAGAATCATGAAACACTCATGCATAGAATATAGCCGTTGGCCGTCTACTTTTCAAGCTAACTTATGTGAAGGATTTTTAACATTATGATATCACAGAAAAAATGATCAAATTTATTTTTATATACCATTTAAATTAAATATGTTCTATGCATTACTTCTAGACCAATAACTAAAATTATGACACATGTTTAAACATGGAGAGCTAGTGAACCCTCCGAGTAACGGTCTTCCTGTAAAGCTAGAAATCTGTAGAATGATTTATAGCACGCTAAAGGTGATAACCACGACCTGACAGACATCAGCTCTTCAAATCAACAGACTTTTTGTTTTTTAAAGTGTAAATAAAATAAAATAAAATAAATAAAATACAAATCATTTTTATTTACGTAAACCAATTACAGGCACTTGTAAATAGTCAAACATTAATTAGAAAAATTTAATTAATTATATTTGTTATTTATTTATATCTATAAAATTAATTATTTTTATATTATCATATATTTATATGTTATTATTATAATTTATTTATTTATATTGTTCTTAGCGACACAAAATGCTTGTTCTGTCTATATTATGTCAAAACAATTGTCATTATTTGGGACAATATTTGGGAGTGTAAAATAAATGAAATAAAAACGTGTCCCTGTCAGCCTGAAAATTTAATATGACTTAGTTTATTCATTGTCAATTATGAAAAAAAAATTGACAGGCGATTACAGTGAGCACAAGTACCTGCCAGGTGAATCGAAAGGTGTAAGGTATCGTAATGTTGTATAGGGGTAAAATGAATTTTCTTCCTTAAAGTCGAAATTTTTATATGTTTTTGATTAAGCAACTTAAACATGTGGACACTACTGCATTGGGATACGATCCTGTAAAAGTGGCTGTAAGTTTGGATTTAAAATAAATTAAAAAAAAAACAAGTGTACAATGACAGGCGGTTTGGAACAGCATAAGACCGGAGATGACAGATGAGGGAAAATATGCTAAAGGCGTGCGTGTGACGTAACGTGAACGCATATAGTGCGAGTGACATTAGATAAAAATCAAAATCATATCTTATACGAATATATAAATGTGGAGAGTTTTTTTGTTTGTTTGTTTTGTTGAACGCGCAAATTTCAGGAACTTTGGTCCGATTTGATTCTAATTCTTTCAGTGTTAGACAAGCTCATTTAGTGAGGAAGGCTAATGGCTATATTTAAGCTGTTTGGCTCAGTGGTTACGACAGTGACTTTTGGGAACTGGGTTCGATTCCCACCCGGGACAATTATTTGTGTGAACCACGAATAGTTATTCTGTGTCTAGATGTACTTTGTGTCACTTTCAGGCTTACGGGAACATTTTATTTTCTAATTTATTTGATAATTTAAAAAACATAAACATAAGGGCTGATGATGTACAGGGCTGATGTCTGCCTGGTCCTTAGTGTGCTATAAATCATCATTCTACAGATTTATAGCCTCACGCTTTACGTTACTCTTCGAAGGGTTCAGTAGCTTTTGGACTATTACAACAATAGTAAAATTACACTGGTCGACAAAGTTTTTGCCACAGAAAAAGAAATACATTTATCTGGCATTGTCAATAAATGAGAGTACCATTTAATAATTAAAAATATTCTATCACGTCTAATTTTGGAGATATTTGAGAATAAACATTACAAAAATGGCGTATTATATTCAGGCGCAGACCTGTTTTCAATTTAGGTAAATAAATAAATAAATCTATTAGTAAAATTGTATTTCGACCGTTTTGGCAAGTGATTATTCTAAATTCTAATTAACATTTATGATTTTGTTGCTGTACTGTTTCTATATGTAAATATTAACATTTTAGTGTCCTCCGTAGCGTAGCGGTATTTGGCTCGCCTTGAATCTCGGAGGTCGTGGGTTCGATCCCCACACCGGACATGAAATCTTTGTGTAATTTCTAAGATTTCTTTCCGGGTCTGGTTGGTTGAGGGACTACCCTCCGTGCCTCGGAAAGCACGTTAAGCCGTTGGTCCCGATTGTTATAACATCATCTATAACAATCGAATATCAAGGAACGGGCAGCAGCGTTTCCTTGTTTGGTACAACATAATACTGCGGTCACCAACCCGCCTGCCAAGCGTGGTGACTATGGCAAATACCCTCCCTCGGGAGGAGGCCCATGTTCAGCAG
Organism: Nycteola revayana; assembly: GCA_947037095.2. Taxonomy (NCBI): domain Eukaryota; kingdom Metazoa; phylum Arthropoda; class Insecta; order Lepidoptera; family Nolidae; genus Nycteola; species Nycteola revayana. Next base: position 31,617,608 of record OX344842.1, on the reverse strand, counting down.
TGGACGTTATACGGGCTGATGATGATGATGAGTGTCAAAGACAAAAACTCCACACAAAATGACTCTATTAAAATGTATGAGAAAAATATAGTTCAACAAATATTTAATATCTTTGCATTAGAAAATCATAAAAACTTTAAGTAAATTGGTTTAAAAATATTAGATTTATGACAATCAATTTTATATATATAAAATATAATCATAAAAATATTTAACTATTCTAAATACATTTTCAAATATAGCCAAATCAGCATATTGTTTTATGTTTACAAGCAAATATCTCAAAAATGATATATAAATTCTAATTCCTGTTTAGTTTTTAACTTATACTGAATTACAATGGCAATTGCATTAATAATGGTACATTATACCATTGCATGCCATTTACAATACTCGTATCCAGATTATTTTTCGGACTGATATATGTATTTAGCCACAAGGCCTCTACTACTTCACCGGGCCGTTAACAAACATGTACATATGGTGTGAAACTAGAGATGACCAAGTTCTGATAACTAAAAGAAACAAATACTGCATTTATTACGACTTATACTGACCATCAGTATTAGTCATAGGAAAGGTTATATGAAGTGTTACACTCATACAGTACATTACGACCTCGGGGATACCACAATGTTCCAAGACTTACTTATCCATACTTCTAAGAGTATACACATAAATTTTTATTTAAAAATAATAAACAATTAAAGCTCCAATTAAACGAGTAATTTAAATCAATTGGGTTGTTTCATAATTTGTTTATCGATTGCGGTCCTACAAGTCGTAGTTGTACTTGTAGGTATTTCGACTGAGACATGATATGATTATCTCCATATACAATAGTATTTGGTAGTTAGTTTTTTTTTTAAATCTTTCTAGCAGAGTTTTGCAATTTACTAGTATTCTTGTTAACCCCTCGTGCTAAGCTAAAATGCTTGTGTTACGAGTGGGTTCACGTCGGTAGTGCAATGAGTGGGGATCGAACCAACGACCTTATGATCACAAGTCCGACGCCCTAGCCATTGGGCTACGGCCGCTTGTACTTAATTTAATTTCGAATGTAACAATTATATCGTTATGCTGGCATAGTCTTTTATCCACAGAAACATTTTTTGATTTCCACAATCATATTTTTTTTCTTTATACCAAGAAAAAGAACGTATTTTCTGTTTGCAACCATAGAGTTGAAAACTAAAAATAAGTCTGTTTAATCTGTTGCGAATCCTTATGTGGCCTTTACCTGTTCCAACAGCATTTGCTTCACGTTCAGAATGTATGTTTGGAGGATTGTAGAGGGTGCATAGGTGCTAATTACACTCACATTTTTTTTTTATAAATTTACATACATACATACATAGCTACATAAAGTTTCGATAAATGTTACTTGTATGAGATATTGACTCTTTAATATATAATACTTCATGTTTATTGTATGAAGAATGAGATCTAAAATGTGTATCGTGATATTTCTGGCCTTCATTTGTGCAGCCAGTATAATGACGTATTATACGAATAATATAGTGTACCACAAATGAGCGCGATATGATTATTATCAAGAAATTAAGTACACAGTAGTGTTTAAATGAATATTGAAAATGAGTTGATACATTGATTTTGATTGATAAATGAGATACATGAGAAATAAGGCGGTGGCAAATAAACATCGACGATAGATGTGATGAGAAGCAAAGCAGATCGCACGGTCAATGTATCCATCCGACTGTGTGACGAGCCTGATGTCACGTGACTCTAAAGTACTGAGGCTGAACAGTTCGAGCACCCGTAGCGTGCCATGTGTGAGTGAAAGCATTGCGACAATATACATTATGTATGCGAGTTACCTTCGAACATAAAGTGGTAATTAAATCATCCTAACGCAGCGATGGAGAAATCATATAATCATTAGTTGTGTCGGTACGTACGGCCGGTGCTCGGCCAGCAGGTTAGCCAGCTAGCATCCACTATTGTATTCTGTTATTAAAGCTTTATAATCCAATATAAATTTAGGTTGCATATATGTATATACTCTTATATGATTGTCAGTAATTTGAATGTTGTTCAATATATACAAAGCGGATACTCCACTGTTGTGGTGGTTAGTCCTCGATAAACACGTTGTTACGTGTGGTGTAACAGTCAAATGTCATTATTTTCATGTAGGGAATAGCGCCGTTGTACTTACAGATGGGCTCTTTGGTAGACCGACTCGCTGACCGCAAGTCGTTAGCAACTTCACCAAGCACTCGCGGACGCGACTCTGTCAATCAATAGAAATACAACATTACCACATAATTATTTACAGTCCTTTCTTCCTCCAATCAAATATATAAAATTCATGAGTAGCATAAAAATAGACTTTTAGATTGCGCTGTAAAATCGAATGTCGTTCTACGAAAATGCAACCCACATCGATATTAATTTTAAATTCAGATCGTATTATGTATTTGATTATTAGCCCTAACTTCAGAGGCACGGAATCGCGAACAACATTCAGTGTCTTAAACTAATATATGATTAGTTACTATAAGCATTTGCCGTGAGGTTTCCGGCTTAGAATATACCACCCCATGTCCTCCCATGGGTGTCGTAAAAGGCGACTAAGGGACATATGGCGGATGGATGGGCAGCAGCATCTATTACCTCAAGGTTTACATCTTACTGCGATCACCAATCCGTCTGCCAAGCGTGGTGATTATGGCAATATCCCTCTACGATCCTGGCTTGCCAAGGTCTGTTAAGAGGAGGCCCATATTCAGCAGTGGACGTAAACGGGCTGTTGATGATGAATCCAGCATACTAGAGGCATGGTGTATTAATCGATAACGATTTAAGTACTTTGCAAACAGATTCGTCACTCAAATATGTGGATATCATACTATTAATAATAGGTTTCGCGTTGGCGGTTTTTCGCGATTGCGAATGAATTTCACTTGCGTCGTTTTTGCGATATAAGAAGCAGTAATAAGAGCGCGGGGAGGGAAAACAAGTTATTAAATAAACGTTTCTTAGTTTTTTTCTTCATTTACGTGTGTTGTTTTGTCAATTTCTTTCATACTCCATACAGTAAAATTGACTTGTTAAACGAAACCTATGAAAATTTAATTTGAATTAAGAACAACTATTAAACGACATTTGACATATTATATTCTTATTTATACACATTTTTCTGATAATCTTTTAACAATACCAAAACATTAACATGCAAGGTGTTTCGATTATTTTGATGAGAAGTGTATTTTAAAATGTCATTCGTAATTTTTGCTTGTCGCCTCTCCGCCTTACTGGGAGGGCTGTTACACCACGAGCTATACTAATAATCCGATTTAGTTTACCCCCTGTTCTGTAGTAAAAGTAATATTGAGCGAATCTTTCTAATGGTTCTGGATTTTAAATCTTGATTAATAATTTGCTGCGTTGTTAAAAGTACTTCGTAAATGTTAATACGAATGTATCCAGACACGCGGGAGCGTGTCAAGCCAAGTTCATTAACATTAACGACAAACGAAACGAAGTATTACAGCACTTTTGATAAGCCTGATTTTGAATTTGATAAGCCGTGTGGTTTCTGGCTTAGAAAAGACCACCCTATGTCTTCCCATGGGTGTCATGAGAGGCGGCTAAGGGATATACAGCTGTATCTATCAGCTCAAGGTTAGTAACCATATTAATGCGATCGGCCATAGGCCTTTGTTTTTTTTTTCGGTTTGTCTTACGTTGGTAGCCACGAGGCTTTTGCTACTTCACCGGGCATAAAGGCGAGCAGAGCTCCAGCCTTAATAAATGGTAGCCAGTCGTAATAAACTACAAACTAAGCAACCTGCGCTGCGGGGCGCCCCCTGTGGGGCTTGGACCTCGGCTCAGGGCGGTCGCTGGCGATGAGATTGAGAGATTATGACTTTTAGTATTTTAGGGGAGTTTTGTGCAACTGTCGCTCTACTTTCGCCCATTCGCCTGCCAAGCGTAATGATTATGGCAATATACCCTGGCTGGTTATGTATAGGCCCATGTTCAGCAGTGGGCATAAACGGGCTGGAGAGTTGAAGTGAAAGATAATTAGATAATTATGATTTACTTGCGACATCCAAGGTCTCTTCCATCCCGAGGCGAGTGCGTCAGCGGGTGACAGTGAGAGCGATCGTCTCGGGGAAGTGGCGCTCTGTGGTAGCGTCGCGTTGTTACCGCACGTCTCGGGGCCCACCACGGTGGACGCTGAGCCGGATTGCGATGTTGACGAACCTGCGATAATAACAGTTGTTAATATGACTACTTGCTTGTGTACAAACATATTTTACGCGTAAAGAACGCAAGTTCTAAGACAAATATGCGTGATTGTTTTATGTTAATACTACTAAGGTGTATAGATGTAGATATAGTACTAAGGTGTGTAGAAGGTGTATACGAATAGCTATAATGGTCGTGCCATAGCCATAATCTTATTGCTTATCGCGTGCTTAAGCCTGCTTTACAAGAGCGATAACCTAAACCAATACCTAGACTGAATCCACGGGTCAAAATCTATCTACATAAAACAAAGTCAGATTAGTTACATCATGAATAACCCGACAAAATCGAAATCAATTTAAATTATGTTGGTTTTAAGATTTGGCTACGCCTTGAATAGAATAAAGGGTACTTAAACATAGTAAAATACCATAATAATTATACCGCATAAATTGTCTCATGCATTTTTTTTTCTAATTGTAGGCTTACGTTTGACTTTAATCTCGCTTGACGGAAGGCGATGATAAGGCCTAAGATGATACACGCTTGCCTAGAAAGTGTCTGTACATTTTAGTTTTAAAGATGTCCAGATTATAGCGTTCCGGAAAAACTGACCCCGGCAGAGAATTCCACTCGAAGAGGCGAATCGCTTCGTGCGTATTGAAGGAATGTCTACAACAAAAGAGTGAAATCGCTCGCCGCACCTAGTCGTCCGGTGATGGACATCATCATTCATCATCAGTCATTTCATATAAAAGACATTCCCTTAAAAACTCTAACATCTTTCGTAATTTTCAGATAGTTGTCACAGTGAATAGCTAAATTGAATCATTATGCGAATGAAATCGCGCAGCCGGCTCATCATTATTGAATAAATTGCAATCAATTTTGCTATAACATAATAATATCATACGAATACAAAAAGTATCAAAGGTAAAAAATATTGAATAATAAACGGATGCAACTGTAGCAGTCTCGTATACCAATCATACAATTGTGTGGCGCCTAAAAGGGGAGTGTTTCTCCCCTTTTGGGTAAGGTCAAACCCACTCCCTTCCACCAACGAATGACGCAGTTAGCTATCTCCCTACGTACAATGCAGGGTGAGTTACAGGGTGGCAGGCAAAGCTCAAATCCAACGCAATTTGTGATTTACGTAGTTTGAAATTCTCATTTAAGTTTAACTATTTTACATTATAAAAATTAAATATTCCGACGCGCAATAGAACCTGAGAGAGAAATCTCTATGCTATTATAATATTAAAGGAATACGTATCTTACATAAGTACTATGAATCATCGCGTAAATTCTACCACGTATGTAAGGAACAGTAACATTTCAGGTGAGTGAAAAAAAGCGATATAACTTTACATATACATACAACAATACCATATAATTATTTATATTAATTTACAGGTTTCTTATGTGTGTTATTATACTAGAGCCATTACAAACGTGCGAACTGAGTCATAAATCATTAAATCATAGGAATGTGACAATGCCGCGTCACTCGTTATCGATAAAGGGATGCCGCTCGGACGCAGGTAGCTAGGACGCCGCGGTCGTTGATTATTTAATATTTTGCACTATTTCCTCATTACCTGCTATTGACTATCGACAAATCCCTTTTCATTGTTACACACAACACTAGGTGTGCGAGCAAGAGTTCCGATATGCCTATAAGTGTGAGCGAGAGGTCAGATAAGAATGATTTATGACTCGGTTCACACTTTTGTAATGACTCTAGTATAATTGCAATTTGTAATTAGAATGCCGAGTATTAATCATGGATTCAAACAGTCATTTGTACTTGTTCGGCAATTATAGCGAACAATAATATGGGCGTAGGAGAATAAAGGGATTTAGGCCAGTTGTTTCGTGCTATCGCTGCTTCAATGAAATAGTGACACAAAACCAAATGTGTAACTTAACGATAATGCATTTTAGTCGCATGATATTACGGATCAATTTGTGTTGAATCATAAACTTATTTTGTGTCACTATTACATTAAAGCTGCGCTATGTCGCTGCATATAACATTATGGACCATATAAACAATGGAATTTGGAAAGTATAAATTAATTTTCAAATAAAATTAATTGGTATGTTTTAACGTGACGGGATCTATGGAAGCTTACCTTTGTCGGGAGTAGTTGAGGCGTTTGACAAAGAACTAGGACCAGTGGCCGGCTGACTGCCAGATTTAGGCAGATACTTGCGACCAATAACGGGTGTCTGAGACAGGTCGAAAGTGAAATCCATGGTCCGACCTGGGAGCTCCTGTAAACCAGCAATAAATAAATAGATAAATTCAAATTGAAAAAAATATGTGTTTATAAGCGATTAAATCATATTGCAGTTAATTATCATCTTATACGACCAAATAATATTGATCGTGTTAGATAATTAAGTGCAATATGATTTGCAGATAATGCAAGTTAGGATTACAAGTACACACAGTTTTTTTTACATACATACATAAGCTCACGCCTGTTTCCCAGTGGGATAGGCAGACACAATGGACCTCCACTTGCTACGATCCCTACACACATCTTTCGCTTCATTCACTCTCATAACATTCTTCATACAAGCACGTCGGTTTAGGGCGGATCTTATCAGTTTTTTTTTCGATGCTAATAACAATAAGTCGGACGATTTGATAAATGTACATACCAAAATGAAATGACTTGCAATAGAATATAATCTAGACTGTAGGAACGGGCTCTTTTAACAGAGGTTCGACTTTATTTTAATCTAAAATCTTTAATGCTATTGAAATACTATTTATATAGATCACTTGTACTATCGAAGATGAAGGCTCGAGCAGACCGGATGCGTAAGCGTTGACGTGCACGTACCAATAAGTTTTTACGTATTAAACCGTATGAGACAGGACACACCGCTCTATACGTTACGACTCAGTGGTACGTGCACGTCTACGCATACGCATCCGGTCTACTGGAGCCTTAAATCACTTCGCTGAGTCAAAACTGAGCGAAATGATTTACGACCAAAATTAAAACTAAAAAATTACGTTGTATATTATCCAATGTAATATCACATACATTTATATTTTATTGTATTGCAAATGGTAATGATTTATGTAAGTATATGAATAGCTGGCCGATACATATAATTACTTGTTATGTACCAGCTAGCCGCATTTTCGAGGATAATAATCTTACACAAATTATCATTTCTTAATTAAATTGAATTGAAATCTGGTTATTATTATAATAAAGAATAATTACTATGATAATTGAAGAGTATAGACGAACAATAAATATTGTAAACTGACGCTTTACCAGTAATGCATGTTTTATTTTAGTTATCTTAGTACCTACACTTATGAATAATTTGATGTATAGGCGTATACGTTTGTATATTATGTGTTTAAATACATTAAATTAGAGTTCGAAGTCTGAAACATAATAAGGTATATCTTAACTAGGAATAAAGTACAAATGAAAAGTTTACCAATCGTTGAGGTAGGTATTGCAACCGTACCTTCTTGCCGTGTAGTTCGGTGTCCAGTATGGAGGAGGCGTGGCTGTCCCAGTAAGGCGGTACCACGAGGGTCGAACACCGCGTCACCACCAACTTCAATATCTTCATTGCCTCTTTATAGTTGTTGCTGTCCTGTATCTGTTTGTTAAATAAACGCTTTATTGATTACTACGAAGGTATGAGTATAAAAAATGTTCAATATTGTTCTTGGTACACTGTGAAGACTTCAAATATACAACGTTGATACGACAGAGGGGCATTAAATTACGCTACGTTTACTAAACGTGTTTTTTATTAATCCGATACGGTATAAAAATAAAAAGCAACCAAATTGAGTTTTTTTTTCTTTCAAACTAAATAGCTTACAAATCAGAGTAAAACGTAACCACCCTTTGTAAATAAATTTCACTAACCTAGCAAAGCGGCAACGTCGCGCGCGCGCCGGAGCGGGATGTTTTGCAATGATTTGCGTCAGAGCGGCAACAACGCATCGTAAGGAAAGATACATCGTGTTCAAACGGCGCAAAAACTTAAAAAATCATTTGCGACTAAACTACTGCTCCTATTCAATTGATTTTTGGTACAGAGCTTGGAAATGGTACCTAGTATAGGCAGTTTAAAGGAAAGCTCCTCTGTCGTATCAACCCTGTATATGCGTAAGTGCAGTGTTAAAGCAATACTACAAGAAATATGAAGGACATCGCACAGTGTATTATACTCACTACATTATTGAGTTGCCGCTTTTACAAAGCTATGGTTTTAAGCTAGCTCATCGAGTGCGCAAGGTCTTTCATTTATCTAAGGCTATAGGCCTTATTAAATACATAGAATAAAAAATATTAAGCAACGCATAGCAAGAGGGCACCTGCTGTGGGGCTTAGACCTCGACTCAGGACAGTTGCTTTAGGTAGGTAGTGATGAATTTTAGGGGAGTTCTATGCAACCGTCATTGTATTTTACATTTCCCGGGTTTCTCAAATTCGTATGGAGAAATCATATAATCTACGCGGAAGTTGTTATAAACTCATGTATGTATATAATAACTCACGGTAACGTCAATGAACTTGGCGATGGCTCTTAGCAAGTCTGCATTGACCGGCTGTGCGGCGGGAGCGTTGAGATCCACGTAGTACAGCATGCAGTGGAGGATCGACAGCACTGGCAGTTGGAGGTTCGACGACCCCTGAACAATTACATACAACTTAAACTATGTAATAAAAAATAAAAATTATTATTATTATTACCCGAGATATCCAAAATTTCTATTAAGTCCGTCAGTTAGATTACCAAAAAATATTGGACACGTATATTTTTTTTCGTTCCTCAAACAAAAAATGACGAAGATCCAGCGCGTTGAAATTGCGTTGTGTGACGTCACTATTAGGTACAATTTTACCTAATAGTGACGTCACAAGCTCCCTCTCCTTAACTTTATAGTTTGTTGTTGCTCTGTATATTTGTCATTTTTTATTGATTTGATAAAAAAAAATACGTGTCTAATATTTTTTAGTAATCTAACTGACGGACTAAATAGATTTTTTAGTCATAATGCCCATTGTCGTGTCACAGTGTTAGTTAGATGTAATTTTGTATGTATCCTCGGAATGTTTGAGAATAGGTTGATATTATTCTTAATTTTTTTATGTCATCGGACCACCTAGTAAAGTAGAAAGTAAGTATATTTAAACGTACCTTCTCGAGAACTTCGACTAGGAACGCTAACATCTGTTGAGACAGATGCGAGTAGGTGTCCCACAAGTACTTGACTACACATTTAGTCCACTGGAAGCTTTCCTTACTGAACGTCCGACGGGAGTACAGCGTCATCACTGTGCCGAGATTCTCTAACTTCTTGCTCTTTTCCGCTGTAAACTGTAGTACAAAAAAAAACAAATGTAGAAATACATACATAATTACAGCCCATTTTAGGATGTAAGGACACATAAAATGGGCAGTAATTATGATAAGAATTAATTGTTTATGAACTTTATAATAAATATCTTAGAGTTCAATATACAGTTGTAACTATATTTTTACTCGGCAGTGTCATGTGTTAATGTGCTAAATGGAATTTATAGGCAATAGTACACTTTATCATGTAGTATAGTATAGTTATCGATAACTCGAGCCGAAACGACACAGTGTAAGACTAGTTGGTCTCTTCTGCCGCTGTGCTAAATGTATAAAATGAAGAAAGAAACCACATACGGTGGTATAAAGAAATAATAAAAAATAAAAACATGTTAGGTGATGTACCTGTGCGATATGACACGCTGCGCGTACGCAAAGTTCGTTAGCATCTTCATAGTGTAATAGCATATATGGCAGCAACGCAACTACAGTCATCGGGAACGCGACCGACTGAGTCGGATCTATGACCGGCAGTTCCAGCAGAGGTATCATGTCCACTAGCACCCCCACCACTGGCTCATAGGTGTTGGGGTGTGTGCAACCCTGGAGAAAAATAAATAATAAATCAAAATTATATTCGAACTCAAAACTGATATTTATGTAACGATCAAAATGTCTAACACTAGTCAAATTACTAAAATTTTAAAAAAAGTTAAAATTAATCATGTGATGTTAATAACTAACGACAACCTCCGTAGCGTAGCGGTATTTGGCTCGCTTTAAACCTCGGAGGTCGTGGACAGGAAATCTTTGTGTAATTTCTAAGATTTCTTCCCAGGTCTGGTTGGCTGGGGGACTACCCTTCGTGCCTCGGAAAGCACGTTAAGCCGTTTGGTCCCGATTGTTATAACATCATCTATAATAATCGTATATCAAGGAACGGGCAGCAGCGTTTCCTTGTGTGGTACAACATAATACTGCGGTCACCAACCCGCCTGCCAAGCGTGATGACTATGGCAAATACCCTCCCTCGGGAGGAGGCCCATGTTCAGCAGTGGACGTTATACGAGCTGATGATGAATAACTAACCTTTAGCAGTAAAGCATGTAAAGAGGGTGATATATGCGCTTGCGTCCGATCTAGCCGTTCTCTCGCGTCGGGCCGGTCGAGCGGTAGCCGGGACATCACCCGCGCTAGTAGACGCACGCCCAACAGAAACTCGTGCTCGTAGTCAGACTCCAGCAGTGACGCACCCACCCAGAATAATGTCGCCAGTATTGTTAACTTGTCATCCTGAGGCAAAAAATAAAAGTTTATTATATTACTTTTATGTAATGACATTAGACAGAGATTGCAGAAGTTACTTCTGAGACTTAGTGATGATTTCGTTAGCTACGAGTCTGCTTGTACTTTGTATCCGATAATGGGCATGAGGACTAAAAAAATCTATTTAGTCCGTCAGTGAGAATACTAAAAAATATTGGACACGTACTTTCTATTTATCAAATATTGAAAAATTACAAAGATACACAGCAAAAACAAACGATAAAGTTCAGGAGAGGGGGGCTTGTGACGTCACTATTAGGTAAAATTGTACCTAATAGTGACGTCACACAAAATTTCAACGAGCCGTATCTTCGTCATTTTTTGGTTATGGAACGAAAAAAATAATACGTGTCCAATATTTTTTGGTAATCTAGCTGACGGACTAAATATATTTTTTTAGTCCACATGCCTATTACATTTGTCAAGTTCATTGCGATACACGGATTATGTACGTGATACTGTAAATCTGTAAGGTACTTTTTTATATCAAAATAGCAATTGTAGGCTAAGTTTTAATATTTATTCTAACAAGCTTTAACACACAATTTTAGTGACTTTTTGGGGTGGAATTTTAAAAATCCTTTGTTAAAATTCGTGATTGATGTGATTTGATTCTGATTGTGGGTTGATTCGTCAATTTCGTTATATTAATATAGATAATTTAAACTATCCGATAGAAACAATAATAATGATCTCCAGAATGGAATTGTATATATCAGTTCAAGCTTATTTATTATTACTATCTTAGACAAAAAGGGAATCTTAAGAATTTTTATAATAATATAATGAATACGACATACAATTTATTGGTATTCGTTTTAGATCCGATTTATACTGAATTGGAATACATACGAGTATGAGGACACTGGATACCTGTGTAGCACTATCGCCGAGCATTTTGAGGGACTGCGCTGACCGCGAGCGACAAAGATTGGAACACACACCCTTTGCTGCTTCGCTGCATGGCCGTGTTCGTTCTGCTAAACAAAATAAAGTTGTGAACTTAGATCAGTGGTTTTTAATGTTTTCAATATTGTTACCCTTAAAGGAAAACCAATTTTAACCTGACCTTAAAGTGTTATCAATACAAGCAAATACAAATTAATAGGTTTTCGTTAGGTACCCCCTTAAAATAGCTGATTAACGCCCGCAGGAGTGATTACGCCCAGGTTTAGAACCACATAGATTAGATAAATGATTGTTCTAGCGCACTCGTCTAGATACATCAGCTTTTAAAATCATAGGTACATTATTGCAGAAACTTAGTATTGTAGTGTGTTTATGACATTGTACCGAAGGTGTGATACCGATGTCCATATTTATTGTAGTGTTTGTTTTTACACAGTTTACTACGCAAACTGGCATATTACATCGATTACAACCATTTTTTTTATAAAACTCAGGTACGCCGACTTCGGCGTACTATTTTTTGCCGCATTTTTCGTACTCTAAATAGGTGTCTGGCCGAGCGCGCAAGACCAATAATTTATCTAAGATTTACCATTGAAATAGTACGCTTACTGAATATTGAGCGTACTATAGCGTAAGCCTTGAGTTTATTATAAATACGGAAGTGTACAGGTTTTTTTCGGAAGGTCTTACGTAATAAGCCACGACGCTTTTGCTACTTCACCGGGCATAGAAATGTAGAGTCGACGTAACAAAACAAACAAACTGTCTTAGTCCAAGGACTTCTAATCAGAAAGTCTATTCATATTAGTATAATATTCTTATAATAAGATGAAATAGATCCATGTATTCTTGATGGTTGTTATTAAGAACTTACTGGACAATTTTGGCTAAATCACCAAAAAAATACGATACCGTTCCATTCCGTTATACCACTAGAATTACAAGATATTTTTGAAAAAAAAAAACATCTAAAAACTAGAAATATATATGTTTTTTTTTTTTATTACAATTTGAATATATATTTACCGCTACCATGTTGCTGTTTGTCATTATTTGGCGGTGGTGCGTTATTCTTACGCAGGCAGTACGACACCGAGTAGCTGGTGCTACGCGTGTGGTTCGTCACGCAGCCCACACACACGCCGGGAGAACGTTTGCCTGCATATGAAAGAAAGAAAGAAAGAAAATACAGTGAAACCTGGTTAATTGGGATCTCAAGGGACCAAGGATTTTATACCATTTAAAGAGGTTCTCATTTATCCAGTTTTCCAATTAGACAGGTTTAAAATTTAGTTGTCTCATTTACAGAGGTCAAAATTTGATATAGTACTGACAAACAAAGCATGTGCGAAAGAAATTCAATTTTTTGTAAACAATCGTGCCTGATAGATTGTCTAACTTATAAAGGGAATTGAGTTCTAGGGTCCCAATTATAGAGGTAAACATCGAAAAAATCCTAGAAATCAAATCTCATTTAACCAGGTTCGAAAAGTCCCATTAACAGAGGTAATTCGATTAAAAAGTGCCGGGACCTCATTGTAGTTCTCAATAATAGAGGTTTCTCACTTATCAAGGTCCAACTAAACCAGGTTTCGCTGTACTTTTATTTACGGCACATACAAGGAAATAAACAATAAAAATTGATTAACACTATTACAGTTATATGCACCATAAATGGGAACTGGCTTCAGCATAAAGCTACATCAAAAATCTAAAAGATCATTGCGCAGCGCTGTTATTCTAGCCAGCCCCAGTTTCCCCCATATAAATTTTACATTACGATTTAAAATAAATGTTATTATTTTTTTAAATTTAGTTTCATACATTTAACAATAATACTTACTTATTACCTAATCATCATCATTAGTCCGTATAACGTCCACTGCTGAACATGGGTCTCCTTCCGAGGGAAGGTATTTGCCATAGTCACCACTCTTCGCAGGCGGGTTGGTGACCGCAGTATTATGTTGTACTACACAAGGAAACACTGCTGCCCATTCCTTGATATACGGTTATTATAGATGCTGTTATAACAATCAGGACCAACGGCTTAACGTGCTTTCCGAGGCACGGAGGGTATTCCCCGGAAAGAAATCTTAGAATTGAAGACGTGAGTGGATGAAGGTGATAAGTCACAAAATCATAATTTCGAGTAAATCGAGTTTAAAGTTTCACTTTTATTTTTTAAAATAAGTCGCTACGAAACAGATTTTTAAATTAAACTATGATGCCAAGTTGTGTAAACAACCTGAAATATTAATGGTACGAAAGAAATTAAACAAATTAATATTTTTATTATAATAATTTCTAAAAAAACTACACATAACTCCTTCTTCCATAAACAAAAGTCAACTTTTCTGCACTTTTAGTTAGGTGTTAAAGTAAGAATGTAAGTTGTACTGTCTAAATTATAATATAAATATTATATTTTACTTTACTTATATAATATTATATTGTTTTAGACACTATTTGGTATATCCCACACATGTTCGAAATTTCTTTAGTGATTCCTTAAGTTTTTTACGTTATACTTATTAGCGTTACTGCGTATTTCTGAGGTGTTCCTCCGATTTTTTTTGGGTTTGCATATTAATATCTCAGAATCTTCACGTTCGTGTTGGTTACTAGTAGAAAGAATAATTAATTTTGCCTTGTACTGCTTGCTCACTTACATTACAAGAACGAAAGGCTTTCCGCAAATAAAATACCATCACTACCCAAAGGAATGTTCTAGCATGACCGAATGGTTAAGGCATTAGTGGCTATACATAAGATGGTCGGTAGTGTAAATATATTAAGCTCAATTCAAAATAATCAAAATTTTTAAAATGTAAATACGGGCGGTGTCATCGTATAAAAATTTAATTCCAAATGCAACTTTGGACATATTTGTCTTGTTAAGTATTATCGATAGATGGCATCTGATCTAAGTGTTACCGTGTTAGACGTGTTATAAAGAGGTTGATAAATTTCAACGACCGGTTGGGTTCCACTGTGGCCAAATGGTCTAGGCATTAGAGGCTAAGTAGTAGTAGATGCAAGTTCAAATCCTGCCGGTGGTGTAAATTTATTAATGTTTTAACTTTTAATTTTTAACTAAAAGAAATTAACACTTAACACCATGTTTTTTTAAGCTTATCCTTGTAATCATCATGGATTCTTTTCCGTTACTGGGTGACCATCAGCAGTATTTTAACAATATTTTTTTAGTTACACTATGCATTATTAAAAAACCGGCCAATTGCGAACCGGACTCGCGCACGAAATGTTCCGTATCATCTTCATGTGCCTGTATGTTGCTTTCATTAATATCGAGCAAAAAAGAGCAAACAATTCACGTTTGTTGTATGGGAGCCCCCCTTAAATAATTGTTATATATTTTTTAGTAAATTAAATACATAATTTCTCAAAATTTCAACTGTCAAGCTATCGCGATTCTTGGGATACAGCCTGGTGACAGACAAATAGACAGCGAAGTCTTAGAAACAGGGTCCCGTTTTTACCCTTCGGGTACGGAACCCTAAACATGCGCGATAATGTGACCGAATGAGAATCAAAATAACTAAATGTCGTGAATAAATGAATGTGATATGCATGTCACATAACACCTTAATTCATGAAAAAGTGACATCGCGTCTTTCAACCATCGTAAGCTGAGTGGAAAATGGTGCTATGTACGTACATATCACTTTCTTCCACGAAAGAAAAACAAAGTCTTTACTTTATTTATCCGGAAGAGGGTGATATGGGCCCATATCTCTTTCATCCAGTGCCATTTTCAAAGTTAACTGTACATAACACCTTTTTCAACATATTATTTTGAAAAATAAGCCTTAAATCGACGGTTTAAGGCCAGTAGTCTGTAGTCATCGACATTTCAAGCTCATCTATGCAAAAAAACACAAAATCTCAAAAATGCGACATATCACCTTCATCAACTCATGTCTTTAATTAACACAAAGATTTCCTGTCCGGCGTGGGGATCGAACCCACGACCTCCTAGATTTAAAGCGAGCCAAATACCGCTACGCTACGGAGGTTGTCTACGTTTAACATAAATTATGGTAATGTTTTTAAATTTAGTAATTACTATACAAACATTTAAAAATTACTTATTACCTATCTAATAGGAAATACTAAGCTGCCAGCAATGTATTTACAGTTTTATTAAAATTAAGTTGGCTGTTTGTCAATCCAAACGAATTTTTAAATTGATCATATAATATTACACGTTTATTGTTAATTATATGTGTAGTACAAATGAATGTAGGTAGCGTAACTGTTGCTCAATATTATTAATCGTTCAATATCCTTGGTACATCACACAGCTTAATAGTTTTAATAAAACAATAGTGCCAATAGCCGACCATTTAAAAGATAGAAAGTTTCATTTCAATAACATACCTGCAGAATACGGACTGCCGTTGGCTGGTTGTCCACCATCTTTGTTATTTAGGTTCGGAGTGGACTTGAAGATGTCGCGCATGTAGTCCAACGGCCTGAAGTTGGACTCCAGCGAGTCTACCGCCGCCTCTAGAGTCAGGAGCAGCTCTGTCACGTAGCCCTGGTAACAATGTTTATATTAAATCATATCATGATATTAAGTACACATATCCTGCTGAGAAAAAAAAAGACATACAATAACAAAGCCTTCGCTTTTGTTCATCATCATCAACCCGTATAACATCCGCTACTGAACAACTGTAGGTTTTGGCATAGTCACCCACCACGGCGGCACTTTGCAGGCGGGAAACAATAGTTTAATTGTTGGTAGCAAAAACTTCGCCTCCCGACCCTTAGTATGCTAAGAACCTTCCGATGCCCTCGTAGACCTGAAGTCCGAGAGGCCCGCGATCGGTAAAGTAGAGCGTCAGTTGCAAAAAACTCCCCTTAAAAAAAAACTAAAAGCCATAATCCCTCAATCTCCCCGTAAGCGACCGCCCTGAGCCGAGGTCCAAGTCCCACAAGACGTCCTCTTGCGCAGGTTGCTTAGTTTGTAGTGTTCAAACCATTTATCTAGGCTGGAGCTGTGCTCGCCTTTATGCCCGGTGAAGTAGCAAAAGCCTCTAGGTTAACTACATAATATGTCCGTCCGAAAAAAAAAGGTAGCAAAAACTGTTAATTATAATATAGTCCAGGGTCGATAATTTTTAAAACCAAAAAAAATCATAATAGGATGAAACCCATTAGAAAAGGAGGGAAATATAATAAAAATGAAAGGAAAAATAATTTACGGGCGATCTGAGGTTGGGAAGGGGATGGGGGTGAGTTTTTAAGGGTAAAAAACGGTTTTTCTCGATTTCCGGCAAAACTAAAAGTCCTATCGAAAAAAGTCAAATGGAAAAGTTGTAGATAATAAAAAGATCTAAAACTTTTTTATTTACACTTTTTTCACATAACCTCAAAATTTATGTGAAAAATTCAAAAAACCACGTTTTTGGTTTTTTATTTTTATCTTTTACAAAAATTTTTTTTTTTTACCGAAATTTTGTGATAACTTACCTTTTTATGTCCCAAATACGCTGTAATTTATTTAATTAAAAATATTTATTTTTTCACCTTATTTTGAATTAATATCGAAAAAACACCCTAATTTTCAATGGAAAATTCACCCGTCAAAATATCAGCTTTTTTCAAAAAGTTGGTATGGTTTCTGTTCGTTGGAATCTCTACTTTCCGATGGTAAAAAAAAAAATATATGTTACTATGGTAAATCTTCTCAGAAAATGCAAAAATTAAAAAAAAACTTGAATTCGAAATTTTTTTTTTAATTATTATAAATAATTTCATCTAAAAAATGTGATTGCTGCAATTTGTTTCAATTAAAAAGTTGATTTATTTAATTCTTATTACATTTATGTCATAGAAAATCTCATTATAGATAAATATAAATGTAAATCGTACTATTAAATGTAGATGCTTTATTCTCATTACGTTATTCATTACAATATTTTTAAACACATTAAACACATTATAGATTTTGAAAATATTTTTTTTCATGGGATTAACTAAATTTGTTTGTGCAAAATTAAGGAGATAATTATTTTTTTATCTTGTACTAAAATATCATTTAATTTCAATCTTTAGGTTATGTTAAGTTAAGCATACTATTTTTTAAAGAAAATATTACGATTTTTATGGTTGAGTTGATTGATACAGATAAAAATAGAGATAGTATTTACCTTCCTATGCAGATTCGAAAAGTTTTATTGTTTTTTTAAGTAAACTTGTCACAATTATCTTCAAGAAACTCAGCGTGCACGTGTATTTTTATAAACGATGTTGTATACTGTACTGTATTTCGAATACTGGTTAGGCTAGCGGTTGTAACAGCTGCTACGAAATATATAGTATATAATAGTAGGTATGTATGTAGTAAGACCCAGACCCACCTAGCCCCTTCCCCACTTCTCCACGAAATACCTTTTGATGGGCTACAATTTTTCGTAGGTCACTCAGGTATATATATAATTTATCTCAAAATAGTTATAAATAAGCATCTACGCATATAATTTAAAGAAAATTAGACAACTTTCTCCAAATATTGTAGATGTCTTATTAAATATTAATTTAATTAACTTATTTGTTTGTTAATTATAGTAGTATATTTTTATTTGCAATTTTTTTGTTATCAACGTCACATGTAATCTAACGTTTTTCGAGTAATTAAAGTCTAAATTTTAATAAATAGCTCAAAATTATTTATAATAATTAAAAAATTTTTTTCAAATTCAAGTTTTTTTTTAATTTTTGCTTTTTCTGAGAAGATTTACCATAGTAACATATTTTTTTTTTTTCACCATCGGAAAGTAGAGATTTCAACGAACAGAAACCACACCAACTTTTTGAAAAAAGCTGATATTTTGACGGGTGAATTTTCGATTGAAAATTAGGGTGTTTTTTCGATATTAATTCAAAATAAGGTGAAAAAATAAATATTTTTAATTAAATAAATTACAGCGTATTTGGGACATAAAAAGGTAAGTTTTCACAAAATTTCGTTAAAAAAAAAACATTGTTGTAAAAGATAAAAATAAAAAACCAAAAACTTGGTTTTTTGAATTTTTCACATAAATTTTGAGGTTATGTGAAAAAAGTGTAAATACAAAAGTTTTAGATCTTTTTATTATCTACAACTTTTCCATTTGACTTTTTTCGATAGGACTTTTAGTTTTGCCGGAAATCGAGAAAAACCGTTTTTTACCCTTAAAAACTCACCCCCATCCCCTTCCCAACCTCAGATCGCCCGTAAATTATTTTTCCTTTCATTGTTATCATATTTCCCTCCTTTTCTAATGGGTTTCATTCTATTATAATTTTTTTTCACTTTTCATTATTTTTAAAGGCTTCTACCCTGGTCTAATATATTATCCTCCGACAATGAACTGCTGATGCTGAATTCATTATATATCCTGGAACAAAATGTCGTTGGATATTGGTCTCGTTCATTTTATATATTCAAAGCTATTAGTTGTAAATATAAATATAGAATACCTGCATGTCTTCGCCTTGTTCGGCAACAGTCTCCACGAGACGAGAGAGTATGTCCGACACCATACGACCAGTCATAGCTACACCTATGAACCGGAACACCTAGAGGAAATAAATTCAATAAGGTTAACATAACATGAGTAACATAAAACTATAAATATAGCGGAAATTTTCTTTAATTAAAGTTTTGTAGACACGAACTGAAAATGTTAGTGTTATACACATAGATTTTAATTATACAGTAATACACCGCTTTACGCGACCCCGTATAACGCGAATTCGCTATAACGCGGTTTTTACATTTTCGCGTTAAATTGCCCCGTTTTACGCGAGTTCGCTATTGGTCAATGAATTGATATGTGAATGGTTATTTAGTTGCGCGATTTGAAGGATCGGAAGCAAAAAAGTCACTCATAAAACATTAGAATGTTATTTTTATAAAAAATAGCACTTAATTTTTTTGCAAAATTTTTACATTTCTTTTAATTAGCGGTTTAGTAGTAACATAAGTATAGTAGCTATGTATTTTTTTTTTAATAGAACCAGACCATACCTAATGTTCCACTTGTTATTCATATTTTCGTATTAATCCTTATCCAAATAAATTATTTCACATCTAAGACTGTTTCAGTACCAGTAGACGAATTTTTAATTTTTTTTTTTATTAGAACCAGACCATACCTAATGTTCCACTTGTTATTCATATTTTCGTTTTAATCCTTATCCAAATTAATTATTTCACATCTAAGACTGTTTCAGTACCAGAAGACGACTTTTTAATATTTTTTTTTTATTAGAACCAGACCATTCCTAATGTTCCACTTGTTATTCATATTTTCGTATTAATCCTTATCCAAATAAATTATTTCACATCTAAGACTGTTTCAGTACCAGTAGACGACTTTTTAATTTTTTTTATTATAACCAGACCATTCCTAATGTTCCACTTGTTATTCATGTTTTCGTATTAATCCTTATCCAAATAATTTTTTTCACATCTAAGACTGTTTCAGTACCAGTAGACGACTTTTTAATTTTTTTTATTATAACCAGACCATTCCTAATGTTCCACTTGTTATTCATATTTTCGTATTAATCCTTATCCAAATAAATTATTTCACATCTAAGACTGTTTCAGTACCAGTAGACGACTTTTTAATTTTTTTTATTATAACCAGACCACTCCTAATGTTCCACTTGTTATTCATATTTTCGTATTAATCCTTATCCAAATAAATTATTTCACATCTACGACTGTTTCAGTACCAGTAGACGACTTTTTAATTTTTTTTTTATTATAACCAGACCATTCGTAATGTTCCACTTGTTATTCATATTTTCGTATTAATCCTTATCCAAATTAATTATTTCACATCTAAGACTGTTTCAGTACCAGTAGACGACTTTTTAAATTACTAAAATCGGCCAATGCATTCAAAAGATATTACGAGTCATAAAATGTGAACCCAAATAAAATATTAATATAAGCCGTGACACTGCAGCAGCAAGACACTTCCTCCTGTAAGATTTTCGATTTCGGGTTGGATCGTGGCTACAAGATTTTCAAGACTATGACCAGTTTGAGCCAATCCATATAATAATATATTTAATCCGAAATGTTTCAAATTAAAGACCTCCCGTGCGAAGGCGGGGCCTGCCTCTAGATAATTATACGTGAATCACAATAATTTTATTATTTTTAACACATAAATCATAAGTTATTCTTTGTTATACAAGAATGGTGTGACATTATATAAGAAGGTCTATGAACGGTTTCGCACTACGTCCGAACCGAATCCGTTCTGAACCCGTGAAAATATGGTCCGTAGTAGCCGTAGAACTATTTCTATGGTAATTTACGCACTAGATCCGATATCCGTCATCTGATTTCTTTCCAAATTTCTAGACCAACATTTTGACGGGTACGGATCGGATTCGGATCGGACATAGTGCGAAATCGCTCTAACAGTTATTATAATACATTTGTCACACTAGAAAATTTATCAAGAAAAATATTAGAACCAAACCGAAATTACGAAGGAAGTAGTTTTATAATATTTCGATAGTAAAAACAAAAAACCGCTCAATATCTGCCCAAGTGAAAATATACAATCAGAAATAAAAGACAGTTTAATCGGTCAGAAGATCAGTCAGTTCCATTGATTGGCTTGGCACGTAAGTTTTATTCCAGACAATAAATCAAACTGTGTAGCACAATGAATCTGAACAATTAGCCGGTATTCAGTTTAGAGTCGTGAGTAGATCTATCCGTAGCTGATTAATCCCTATGCCCCTGCACCCTCCTGATGGGCTCCAAAAGGGTTGCTAAATGAATAAAGCAGACTTAATCCCACTACCCATATAAACGAATATTCCAATTAGTTATTTGAATTAGTAATTTTCACCAATAGAGTTGAGAGTTGTAAGTCGGAGGCAATATACTATTTGCGTATTTAAAAAATCGATATATTTTTAAATAGGTAACGTACACACTAACATAACAACACGATACTGTAAATTAGGCGACAATAATATCATTAATTAGTAACAATACAGTTTTAAAGGCAAGAACGTATTATTTCATACTAGCTATGGAAGTCTCGTCCTAAAATACACTCACAAATGCTTTCTGTCAATCGTTTAAAGTTGTTTGAAACAACTACTAATTTCATTTGACAAATTAATATGCGAATGCAGAAACCACCGAAAATATGGATTCATCTCTAAATACATATATATTAGCGGACTCGACAGCCGTTGTCCTGCATGATAATATATTAATATATAATATATTATATATGAATTTTGAATTTAAACCATCCAGGGCGCCACCCAGACGCATAAAAATACATTTAAATGTCCAGCCATTTAGGAGTTCAGTGACATACACACGTATAGTACAATTATATATAAAAAGATAATATATAATTCCACTGTATAACCGATGTTTTAAGAAACGAAAGACGAAAGCAACTGGTCATTGCCATCAATAGCTTACTGTAGAGGTAATCAAAATTAGATCATCAATATTACTCTAAATTGAATTATATCAAAGTAGCTGCGCCCCGCGGTTTTACCCGCGTTACTCTGCTCCAGTGGGTCGAAGCGTGATTTTTTGTAGCCTACATGTTAATCGAGCTTATTAACTGTTCCCGTGCAAAGTTTCAGCCAAATCCATTCAGTAGTTTTTTTGTGAAAGAGTAACAAACATCCATCCATCAATACTCACAAACTTTCGCGTTTATTAGCAAGGATTTGTTTTCATCTATAGTTTTTAAATACATTCATGAATAACAATGCAAATGAGAATAATAAATTTGATGTAGGATTAACAACACTTATATTTTCCCCTTCAAATCAAATAGCATGTACTTCATTCGGCATTTACTTGCGATTGCGTGCAAACATCGCACAAATAGAGATCGCAGAATATAGCGGGCAGATTTCTAACATCCATGTAACCATGTACATACTGGGTGACTTTTTTTACCGTCTTGAAAATAATAGGGTATGAAGTAGGTACCTACTTAGGTACGAATTTTATTTATATTTTTTATTAAATTTTATATATTGTTCGACTAGTATAATTCAACCAGAGCGCGACTGGCTCAAGTATGCCGGTATCGGCGTAGTCATTTTTGCCGCATTTTTCAAGTACGACGGCGGTATTTATCTAATCTGATATCTTACCTGTAGCGACCTGCCGGCATAATGTCGCGAGGGACAGCTGAGGCCGAGCTGAAGCGCGGTCTGTGCCCAACGCTCCGAGATGAGCGCGTGAGGCAAAGACTCGCGGAACACGCGCAGCACGTGACGCACCAGCGTCGACATCTGCTGGCAGCTGCGCAGGGTCCATACTGTACAATACACGCTGTTATATTGACTGTGCCAGTAGCTTAGCCTTCCTAGATCTGGTGTGCTAGGATCGCTTCTCACGCGGGACAATTATTTGTGTGAATCACGAATAGTTGTTCTCAAAGAGTCTGGGCGTGCCTCATGGCATCCCCGATCCTTAGTTTGCAAAGAACTTTCCGGTACCGAGAGGCAAACCAACTGTAACATAGAGCGACAGTTGCACAAAACTCCACAAACAACCAAATGTCATAAACCCTCAATCCCGCCGTCATCGACCACCCTGAGCCGTAGTCCAAGTACCTTGTGCAGGTTGATTAGTTTGTAATTTAAAGACCACTTAATAAGGTTGGAGCTCGCTCGCTTTTATGCCCGGGGAAGTAGCAAAAGCCTCGTGGCAAACTAAATATAAAACCGACCGAAAAAAAAATCTCCAGTCTAACTACTCATGTAAGCTGTGTTCCACCTTTCCTTAAACGCGGCACAAAACACCTCAATATTTAGAATAGACAGTTCAGTTACCTTTAGCCGTGATGTCTTCATACTGCCACAGCGGCATGTGCGTGGGTCGGTTGGCTAGGAAGTGCACTAAGGACTTGATGACGTCAGCGACCGGCAGCTCCGCGGGCTCGGGCTCCGCGGGCTCGGCCGGTGCCTCGGCCTCCGCGTCGCCCGTCACAATTACTGGTAGAGAGGGATAGTTGTCGCATTCTCCTGTACACAAACGTATCGTTATACTAGCATCATCATCTTCTTCGGACAGCACCTCTAATTATAGGCCTCTCTTGAACCAACAAGAAATATATCCTATAAAAACACATTAACATAAATATACATAAGTTATACTAGACACAGGTATCAATCCTGGTACCTTTCCAATTAGAAAGTTACGTTATGTAGGAAAGTCTGCAATAAATTATGACAATCTTTATATAATACTAGCGGCCCGCCCCGGCTTCGCACGGGTGGACTTTTATACCCTACCCCTGCCCTACCCTACCCTACCCTACCCCTACCCTACCCCTACCCTACCCTAACCCTACCCTACCCCTACCCTACCCTACCCTACCCTACCCCTACCCAAAAGTATCCTATGTCCTTCTCCCAGTTCTTAGCTACCTCCCTACCAATTTTCAGCCAAATCGGTTCAGCCGTTCTTGAGTTATAAATAGTGTAACTAACACGACTTTCTTTTGTTTTTAAAATGTATTCTGCTATTCAGGGCGGAGACAAATCCAACGATACAAAAACCATGAAAATTGATCCAGCCGATCTCGAGTTATAAGTGTTGTAACAAACCCGTCTTTGTTTTATATATATAGATAAATACAAATACGATGATATGTTTTTTTTTTTTTTTTACCTTTAGAATGAAGTCTAACTGTGCTGTATTTAATGTTACTTGGATGTTACTTTATTTTTATAAAAAAATACATTTTTTTGTAAATATATTAATTTTATATTATAAAATAAAATAAATTATTTCACAGAACTTTCTTCATACACATCATTACATCTAGTGTTAAAGGAATTTTACCAACTATTTTACACAAAAAACACTACTATGTATAAAATACTTTGCAATATAAATTAATTTACATTATCCTGCCCTGTTTGATAATAACTTGCAATAATTATAAAATTGTATAAGCTAACTGTCTTTAAACTTGATTAAAATACATATAAATTCTGGACACCTTAACATTTCCAATAGTTACAAAACTAATAACCTTGATAATACACAAACACTCAAGTATCACTTATTAAATATAATAAAAAACAACAATATATGAATATAATTATATTTTATCAAAACAAAAATAGTTTAATAATATTTATTATTTTTATACCACAAATTAGTAAAAAAAAAAACAAAGTTAATATGTAATAAGCACAAGACTCACCTTCCGGCGTCACTTGCGGATCAGAACTAAGCGAGCGTGCGTGCGGACGAGGCGAGTGCGCACATTTCGGATAACTGTCGAAAGCCGCATCTGGCTCTGCAAATTTCAAAATAAGAAGGGGTATTTAGAAGGGTTGGAGTGACGTCCTGCCGAAAATTATACGCAATGTATGGGTCAATCAAACAGATCTCATTTATTATTATTAATAATAATAAATATTTTGGTGTTTGGGTGCTAAATCACACAAAGATACTATATTTCATATCATATTTATCATTTGTTTTTAGTGTCAATTATTATTTTATTCTGTAGCCGAGCAATGAAATCAATTGGAATTTCTATTTTGCATGATGTAATTAATATTTCGTTTATTTAATTGTTTAATGATTACTAATTGTTTTTTTTTAGCATTTGTTACTAATGTAATGTAATTATTGAATTATGTATAACCTATCTAGTGGCGCTCATTATAATATCCTCTTTTGTTAATCTGTGGATAATGTAGTGGGCTGCAATATTGTTAATATTTTGTGTTATCTTCCCTTGTTCCAACACATATTGTAGCTGTTTATTGTCCCTGAATAAATAAAATAAAATATGCAATTAAAAATGTGTTATTTTCAATGGAGTCTTCATAGAATGTTCTGTAATAGTATAAGTGTTTTAGAAATGTTATTAAAATCGGCAACAGGTAATTTTAAGATTTAAGATTAACAATAATGCTTGTGAGAGATTTACATTCAAGAAGATTCGATGGGAGTGGCGCATAATCATAGACTTCCAATGGAAAACCGCATACGTTTTAGGTAGATAGGTACTTTATTTCGGGATCCCTTCTTTTCGCATAATGTTCTTTGTCATAATATATTTCGGCATAACGATTTTGGCACAATTTGTTTTGGCATAATAATACTTCGGCATAATTTTTTTAGGCATACATTTTATGTTGGCATAATCATCTTAAAGACTAATTTGTTTTGGCATAAATTTGATTCGCATAACGTTAGTAGGCCTAATGGAACCGAATTGTAAGCAAATGACAATCGGTTAGGTTAGAACTGCGGCCATACAACGCACGAGCCGAGCGAGCGAAGCGAGCGGTGCCGCGGCAGCGGCCGGCGAGTGGGTTATTCTAAAGCATAATAAATTTATGATTATGCCAACATAAAATGTATGCCTAAAAAAATTATGCCGAAGTATTATTATGCCAAAACAAATTGTGCCACAATCGTTATGCCGAAATATATTATGCGAAAATATAATTATGCCAAACAACATTATGCTAAGTTATATTAGGTCTTAAAATTTTATGCTAATGGATAGGGAACCCTTTATTTCATTAATATAAAGTAGTATAGTACAGTAATGTGAAGAACATAGTATTATTCTATATTATTTAATTAAAACTAAATAGAACCCACGACTATACGTTATACCGCTACCCTACAAGACTGTGCTGGAGAAATATAATGCCACAGAAAAATTTCATTATCATCAGCCCGTACAACGTTCACTGCTGAACATGGGCCTCCTCCCGAGGCAGGGTTTTGCCATAGTCACCACGCTTGGCAGGCGGATTGGTGACCGCAGTATTATATAATAATACACAGGAAAACGCTGCTGCCCGTTCCTTGGTATACGCTTGTTATAGATGATGTTATAGCAATCGGGACCAACGGCTTAAAGTGCTTTCCGAGGCACGGATCTTTAATTGAGGTACTACCCAGTCCCTCAACTAACCAGACCCGGTAATAAATCTTAGAATTTACCCAAAGATTTCTTGTCCGGTGTGGGTATCGAACCCACGACCTCCGAGACTTAAAGCGAGCCAAATACCGCTACGCTACAGAAAAATATAATAACCATATTATTAACTAGCTTCCCGCGCGCGGTTTCACCCGCGTAACTGCCGTTCTCGTGGGAAATTCATAATAAAATATAGCCTATGTTCTTTCTCAGGCTCTAGACTATATCTGTACCAAATTTCATTTAAATCGCTTCAGTAGTTAAGGCGTTTTTGCGTAACAGACAGACAGACAGAGTTACTTTCACATTTATAATAATATTAGTAAGGATTAAAAATATAAAATAATAAAAATGTTATATCATTACAGATATTTTTTGTAGGATGTCCTTTACATTTAATGTTTGATACAAACCAAAGCACATACAAAGTAGATCCCTCTTCATGTCTACCAAAATATAATACTGCGTATCCATGGTTTTGTAAAAAGGGGAGCATCCCTCGTACTAATTGTAGGATTAACAAAAGCCCTGAGCACCCCAATGCAAATAGGGCCACTTGAACTGACTATTTTAATGCCCAAATATTGATATTCAAACTGGTTGGATTTTATTAGATATATATAGCACACAGGTATTAACGCGAGAAAAAAGTTACATTGATCGTGGTCGCGGGCAGACAAAAAAAAACCGGCCAAGTGCGAGTCGGACTCGCGCACGAAGGGTTCCGTTTCAGTTACAAGTACTACTAGTTACGTACCTATTTTTGATATCAAGAATAAATAAAAAAGCGTATGTTTATGAAATGAAATGTTATTTTATATTCGAGTTGATTGAATGAAAGCTAAATTGCGGTTTACGATTTTTGACGTATTAAAAAAAAACTACTTACAATATCTAGTTCAAACCAATTTTCGGTGGAAGTTTGCATGGTAATGTACATCATATATTATTTTTAGATTTATCATTCTCTTATTTTAGAAGTTACAGGGGGGGGGGATACACATTTTACCACTTTGGAAGTGTCTCTCGCGCAAACAATTCAGTTTAGAAAAAAATGGCATAAGAAACCTCAATATCATTTTTGAAGACCTATTCAAAGATTTTTTTGAGTTTGATTTTTTTGAAAAAAATTTTTTTGAGTTTCTATTCTATGTATGGGGAACCCAAAATTTATTGTTTTTTTTCTATTTTTGTGTGAAAATCTTAATGCGGTTCACAACATACATCTACTTGCCAAGTTTCAACATTATAGTTTCGGAAAAAAGTGGCTGTGACATACGGACGGACAGACAGACAGACAGACAGACAGACAGACAGACAGACAGACGGACAGACATGACGAATCTATAAGGGTTCCGTTTTTTGCCATTTGGCTACGGAACCCTAAAAAGGTTGGATTTTATTATTATCTACTATTCACTACACGTGAGTTACTTTTCAATAAAAGTCTAGATGACATCTGTACTGGAAAGTGTTGTGTGTCATATCTTGGCCGTTACCTATAAATACCTAATAATGTTTAATAAACCCCAATACAGAGAATTAAACAAATGTATCTTCGTTTAAGTTCTAAGACAGAGTATGTTTTTAAACATTTTAAAATATTGCTGCGATTTTTTTTTTTTCCTCTTTTAAAAAGACAACTCCCGCACTAGGGAAATAAATCCCTGTGTCGCGGGGGACTTTACAAACATTCATTTCACGGACACAAAGAACACCCAGACTCAGAACAACTATTTGTGGTTCACACAAATAATTGTCCCGGGTGGGAATCGAACCCAGAACACCAGGTCTCAGAAGCAACTTGCGTAACCACTGAGCCACCGGTGCAGTCAATTTATTAAATTACTCTCCGTTTTAACATCATCTGTAACATGCGTATACCAGGGTACGGGTAGCAGCGTTTCCCTGTGTGTCACCAAACCGTGTTTGGAAACACTTTATTTAAGACAATTAGAAATGCATCATCATCATCAACAGCCGCTGAACATCCTTCCGAGAGAGGGTACTTGCCATAGTCACCACGCTTGGCAGGCGGGTTGGTGACCGCAGTATTATGTTGTACCACACAAGGAAACGCTGTTGCCCGTTCCTTGATATACGATTATTTCAGATGATGTTATAACAATCGGGACCAACGGCTTAACATGCTTTCCGAGGCACGGAGGGTCGGAGTCCCTCAACCAACCAGACCCGGAAAGAAATCTTAGAATTTACACAACACCTACGACCTCCGAGATTTAAAACGAGCCAAATACCGCTAAGCTACGGAGGTTGTCATTACAAATACAAGGTCCAATAATTGTATTGTTGTCAACGTATAATTGAATACTTATTTTTTACTTTCTTGCAAAGTTACTATTACTCACATAAGGATATGCCATATTGCCCGCAAATTCAATTTATTTTTCTTTGTTTATTCTGAAGTAATTATTTTAACATTTAAGATTATTTTTTAACACCGTTGCTCGTAAAGCTGATGTAATTCCACCGGTTTTAAATATGTAAAGCGGGTCATAAAAAACGCGTGTGTTACCAAAGCAAATAGTTAAGTTAGAGTCCATACAAATTCCATAACAGTATTATTTGCCATTTCGCGCGCTGTTGCTATTCAAATTTCGAACTAATCGCCGCGCGGCGCCAGTCAGAAGGCAGCGCTAGCGCGCTGTTAAAATGGCGGGAAAGCAACAGTGTGCATTCACAGATTCAGTTTATTTAAAATAAAATAAAAAACAGTTTATTCGGTAATTTAAAAACTTGGCTGCATGCTCTAACGTCTTTGCCAACATTTTCACGCAGCTACGGCAGAAAATAATCCTCGCGCCATTTTTCTCAAATTTTCTTTTCTTTGTACTTGTATTGTGAAAAATGTTTTTTTTTCTGTTTCCTCGCAAATGAGTTAAAAAACGTCGTACGATATACGTTCGTACTGCGTACTAAAGACTTTAAGCGAGGCTTATAGCGCTATGTAACAATAGTACATGCTCGGCTCAATTACGCCCTCGCCTTCGGCTCGGGCTGAAATTCCGCCTCGCATGTTATAACCATCATAACGCACTAATATCGTAATGTACTATAACTTAATTAAAACGAAGCACTGTTTATTATAAAAGTTGTGTACAGCTGTAACTGGATATTAGGTTTACTTATTGTGTATTGTCTAAACTTTTACTCATATTATATTAATCTGTTATCTGTATCTGTGCCTAATGAATAAAATAAAACAAAATAACATAGTTTACCTGTAAAGTTGTGCGGCGACAACGGCAAAGCGGGTGGCGGTATAGCCAGACCGAGTTGTGCTGATCGGCTGGCGAGCAAAACTCGTGCTACAGTCAAATGATCGTGATGTGCTGCTACTGCTACTAGCAGGTTCAGCAGCAGCTGTCGGCAGTGCTGGTGTACTATCCATCTGAATGAAAACATTGATATAATAAAGTTAAGTTGTAGGTATAAACACAACAATAGTATTACAGTGACATTAACGTTATATGCTGCTTCTAGTATATTTTACAGGGTATTTAGGCTAGAGCTCTGCTCGTTTTTATGTTCCGGTGAAGTAACAAAAGCCTCCTTACCAACTACATAATATCTGTTCGAAAAAAAAACCTGTAGTAGAAAGCTGTCGGCAGTGTGGGGTGGACTATCCATCTATATTAAATAATGCCGAGGAGCTAATTAGCAACACTCGTATTACAGTCAAATGAAGGTAACATACTGCTGCTGCATTAAATAGAATCAGTAGCAGCTGTCGGCAGTGCTGGTGGACTATCCATCGGAATGACAACATTGATATAATAAAGTTAAGTTGGAGGTATAATCAAAGTGAGCTTTGCCGGCTGGTATAATTATAACAATCGTATTATAGTGTAATTAACGTTATATGCTGCTTCTAGTACAATTTTCTTCTGCAGCGGCTGCCGGCAGTATTGATGGATTATCCATCTGAATGAAAATATAAATCTAATAAAGTTCAGTTCCCGTTACATGCAGGACGATCTTGCCGAGCTGCTGGTAAACAACAATCGTATTATAGTAAAATAAACGTAATCTGCTGCTGGTACTAGCAGGTTCTTTAGCAGCTGTCGACAGTGCTGTTAGACTATCCACCTGAATGAAAACATTGATAGAATAAAGTTAAGTTTGAGGTATAATCAATGCGAGCTATGCCGGCTACTATACAACAATCGTACTATGGTGACATGAACGTAATATGCTGTTTCGTTCGAGTACATTCTGCATGTTCCGTAGATATAACTTATTATTACAATTATATTTTAATTTAGCCGTCCAAAATATTGTGGAGAGAAATTCTAAATTCGAACGATGGTTTTTTACTTTTAAATAATCATATTTTTGTAAAATAATTATTATCGGCCAGGTTCTCAGACAAAAAAAAAAATTTATTAATTTGTTTGGTATGAACGGAAAGTAAAGGATTGAGAAAAAAAATCGTAAGAACACATTACGCTCTAACTAATATCATTAATCAGTCTGAGCATCAAAATGCAGTGCAATAAAGGTATGAACATTTACCTTTATTTAAAAAACAAGATTATTTTATTGAAAAAACAATTCAATTATTTTTTTTATTAACCTATATTATCCCACCGCTGGGCAAAGGTCTCCCCATAACCTTCCACTCTTCCTTTTGTGCGGCTTTCTCCGGATTTATTTACGGAATATAAATTAATAATAATTTAATTCAAAATACATGTTTCTCATAAAAAATAGTTTTTAATTTTTTAATGTATAGATTCATCATCATCATCTTCAACAGCCTCCTCTTAACAGACCTTGGCAAGCCAGGATCATTGAGGGATATTGCTATAATCACCACGCTTGGCTGACGAATTGGTGATCGCAGTAAGATGTAATAGATATCTTGGATAATAGATGCTGCCCATCCATCAGCCATATGTCCCTTAGTCGCCTTTTACGACACCCATGGGAGGACATGGGGTGGTCTATTCTACGCCGGAAACCACACGGCATATGTATAGATTAGGGTCAAGTCCTGAAATGTCATTTTCGCAAAAAAAGTGAAAATCCCAAAAATGACGATAACTGCAAGTACAATTAGAAGGGCAGCTTTTTTTTTATTTTTTTAAAAGACAACTCCCGCACTATGGAAATAAAACCCTGTGTCGCGGGGGACTTCACAAACATTCATTTCACGGACACAAAGAACACCCAGACTCAGAACAACTATTTGTGGTTCACACAAATAATTGTCCCGGGTGGGAATTGAACCCAGAACACCAGGTCTCAGAGGCAACTATCGTAACCACTGAGCCACCGGTGCAGTCAACATTGATATGCAACCTTGTATAGATCAATATTCTCCTAATCATAAATATGCGTAAAAATTTGGTTTTAAGCAAATATTCGATGATTACACCAATTTTGCAGCCGGATCATAGACTATTAATAACGTCGATCTGAATGCTGAATGTTTGATAGGTAATCCTTTGATTTCATACATGAAAGGTAACATGAAATAAGGCGTATATTAGTGTGTCGTGATATCACAACATAATTTGCTTTGAATATGCCAGCGTGATTAAATACACTGCTGGACAAATTTAGGGGAACGCAAAAACAGTGATATTTGAATATCCTTAATTAAATTAAGACAACCTCCGTAGCGTAGCGGTATTTGACTCGCTTTAAATCTCGGAGGTCGTGGGTTCGATCCCCACGCCGGACAGGAAAATCTTTGTGTAAATTCTAAGATTTCTTTCCGGGTTTGGTTGGTTGAGGGACTACCCTCCGTGCCTCGGAAAGCACGTTAAGCCGTTGGTCCCGATTGTTATAACATCATCTATAATAATCGTATAACAAGGAGCGGGCAGCAGCGTTTCCTTGTGCGGTACAGTATAATAACTGCGGTCACCAATCCGCCTGCCAAGCGTGGTGACTATGGCAAATACCCTCCCCCGGGAGGAGGCCCATGTTCAGCAGTGGACGTTATACGGGCTGTTGATGATGATGATGATGATGACGAAATAAATTAACTATTAAATACAGAAATGTATAATTTACTGATAAAAATAAATAAAATACTGAAGTTATCTCTTATTGACGAAATGTGGAAGAAAGTGGAAATTTCATCTTATCATAAAATTTATCAAATGCGTGGTTTCTTTTGTAATGTAAGGTAACATGAACACTTGTTAAATCTGCCTCCATTCGTCTGGGCATACTTATTATTTAATCATCAATGAAACTTTGTGGCATTTGATCTCATTCTTCTACCCGGCGTTAATGCTGGAATTCTTTTTTTATTTGTCTTCCCAGTTTAACCCTGACATGTTTAATCGGGTTTAACTCTGGTGAGCGGGCTGGCTATTCCAAAACACTGATTTCGACCGCTTGAAGGTATCTCGAAACTATGGCGGCAATATGTGGCCGAACATTATTAAAAAAATATGCATCAATAAAAAAATATCTCCTACGTAGGGGACAAAAGGTATCACAATTTCTTTTAAAATTTCAGTTACGTATCGTGCCGCTGTCAGAGATCCATTTTCTACGATGTGGAGCACCGTACGTTCTCCTAAGGTAATGCCGCCACATACCATCACTGACCCTCCACCGTAAGGTTCTCTTCCGACAATGTTACACTGTGCACATCTTTCTCCTGGTCGTCTCCACACGTTGAGTCTTCCATCATCTAGGAAACCTGGACTCGTCAGTGAACCTTCCCCAGTCATTGTCATTCCAATCACGGTGATCGCGAGCAAAGTTACTCCGAGCTGAACTCCGATGGCCTGTGGTAAGAAGAGGCCCTGTGGCAGGTACGAACGCCCCTATTCCAGCTGCTTTAAGTCTTCTTCTTATCGTTTTAGTGCTAACTGTCACATTTCGGTATTCTTGGAGCCTAGCTCTTACCCAAGAAGACGTCGAGGTACGGTTTCTTAGCACACTGCTTATGATAAATCTAGTCGTCCTTAGCTGTGGTCTTCTTTTTTCTGCCTTGCCCTCTGCGTCTCGTGTATTCGCTTGTCTGCCGGTATCGTTTTATATTGCGAAGAATAACTGATTTGGAAACTAGCAACATTGGAGCCACTCGGTTATAAGTGTAACCTTGTTCGATTAAAGTTACAGCTTTGGAAACTTGAGCTACGTTGAGATCCGGCATTATCACTCCAATCTTTTGTAAAAGTCTCCAAGTAACACCATTTACTATTTTTTTAAATTTTTGTGCAGACAGAGACATTTTTTTTTGTACACCTGGAAAAGACCTACTGGAATCATTTTCAAATACGACCATAAGCTCTTATTGTTGTCTTACAACACACATCTATTTAATTATGACGTAGAGAAAAAAAAACAAAAATGAAACTCTGAAACAAAAGACGGTAAAATCTGTTTCTTTAAATAACAAATGCTGTTATAGGTGGTGGTGAGATGCGTAAAGAGAATATAATAAACATAATCTACATAACTTTTTGTTTCGTTCCTCTAAATTTGTCCCTAAGTGTATGTTTCACGTTCATCGTACTGATTACCAAACTGCAATGGTATACCTACAATTTCTATCGCAACGAAAAGCCAATATTATTGCAACGAAAAGCCAATATCATTATACAGCTTTGCTTCTAATTTTAAATCTATAGTATGCATTTCATCACGTCTATATATATAAAAGAAAGTCGTGTTTGTTACAACACTTATAACTCGAGAACGGCTGGACCGATTGCCATGGTTTTTGATTTGTTGGATTTGTTTCCGTCCCGATTAGCAGAATACATTTTAAAAACAAAAGAAAGTCGTGTTAGTTACACTATTTATAACTCAAGAACGGCTGAACCGATTTGGCTGAAAATTGGTAGGGAGGTAGCTAAGAACTGGGAGAAGGACATAGGATACTTTTGGGTAGGGGTAGGGTAGGGTAGGGTAGGGTAGGGTAGGGTAGGTGTAGGGTAGGGGTAGGGTAGGGGTAGGGTAGGGGTAGGGTAGGGGTAGGGTAGGGGCAGGGTAGGGGTAGGGTAGGGGTAGGGTAGGGGTAGGGTAGGGGTAGGGTAGGGGTAGGGTAGGGGTAGGGTAGGGTAGGGGTAGGGTAGGGGTAGGGTAGGGGTAGGGTAGGGGTAGGGTAGGGGTAGGGTAGGGGTAGGGTAGGGGTAGGGTAGGGGTAGGGTAGGGGTAGGGTAGGGGTAGGGTAGGGGTAGGGTAGGGGTAGGGTAAGGCAGGGCTAGGGTATAAAAGTCCACCCGTGCGAAGCCGGGGCGGGCCGCTAGTTTTATAATAAATTTTCTTTTTGTACAATATTGCTCCTGCTGAATATAGGCTACCTACTTATATTAGTAAACCCTCTGCACTGCATACAATGTGGGTGTACTGTTAAGAAGATTATTGATACACTTCATACTCATGCTTTATGGAATAATAAGCAGCAGCCATACAAACGCGTATTGTACTTCCAATAATAATATTATAATAACTCATTTATTTTATTTTTAATAAAGATTATATAGTATTGTTCTTTTATTTCCGTACCCAATGGGTATAACGGTATTAATAAGAACACTGATGACTGACTATATCTATAAAAACAAAACAAAATAAGTATTTAAGTGTGGTTCTCATCAGGGCCGGATTTAGAAGTCCGGAGGCCCTGGGGCAACCAAGGAGATGAGGCCGCCTGGCCACAAATTAATTTGCCTCTAAATGTGTAGAAAAAATTAAGTATGTATCTACTATTTAGGACGATTTGAATTCTGATATCTTACTGATTGTCTAATTTAAGTTTGTTCATGAATAAGTTCAGATGATTTACCGTTATTACAATATTTAAGAACTATTACATTAATCATGGATCTACAAAGTACTATATGTAAAGGTACAACATCGAAAAAATAAATAAAAGAAACGTTGTAGACTTTACTTGACAAAATTTGAAAGATTTTAAATCTCTATCGTGGGGGCCCCTCTATTGAGGAGGCCCCGGGGCAATTGTCCTGGATGCCCTCCCTTTAATCCGGCCTTGGCTCTCATACAACTAATGTGTCTTTTCCGTTATTTTACCGTATATTGTTAAGATAATGGCAAAAGATAAATGATAGGGTATCCAATCCGCACTTGGCCGTTTTGTATGTAGAAAGTAGATAGTATAATATTTTATGAAGTAATAAAAAAAACTTCTTTCTTAAAAGTCTTTACCATAGGAAACGTAATTAATAAAGAGTTGTACAAACCTAGTGTGGTCCATTCCAAGAAAGACGATATGTAACATGAGTGGCACGTGTATGGACCAGTCGAGCTCGACCCCGTCCAGCACCACGTCACAGAGCAGCATTACAGCCACGTTGCATCTACACATAACACGGAGACATAACAATCATATTGGTTATACTCACTTGAGATATTGTGAGAAAGAAAAATATTTAATCATAGTGCACTTATCTTTTGTTTTTTTTTTCAAAAAGACAACTCCCACACTAGCGAAATAAACCCCTGTGTCGCGGGGGACTTTACAAACATTCATTTCACGGACACAAAGAACACCCAGACTCAAAATAACTATTTGTGGTTCACACAAATAATTGCCCCGGGTAGGAATCGAACCCAGAACACCAGGTCTCAGAAGCAACTTCCGTAACCGCTGAGCCACCGGTGCAGTCAATCTGTAGGTATACAAAATATTTACAAAAGTTATTTGTGCACCATAAATGGGTACCAGCTTCAGCTAAATGCCACATCCACACATAATATGTATAGTAGCGCTGGTTAGAAGAAGGTAAAAAGAAAATACAAATATTTTTAATGCCCCATAGATTTCATGTTCTAAATAGAATAATGAGAAATGACTCATTATACTATCTATTATATTGTTAATGAGCAAGGATACATTTATAGTATTGGAATAATCATTCTAATTAATATGCATCAACAAATGAACCAGATATATTGTTACAAACATGATTTGAATCAGGCAATTAAAATTAAGTGGATTACATGCAGTCATAAAGCCGTTATGACCCGAGATATTCAGTCCTCACGCTAAGGGACTAATTGGGTTCAACCATGTGTTTATGTTGTGGTCATCATTATTGCGTAGTTGTACTGTCAATTCTATGTAACTATGCTTGACGCCTACCTATGGAATCCGGATATCGGTTGACTTGTATCTGGCAGGTATTCTGTGAGCAGAGCGAAGAAACCGCCGTACTCGGGCATGGGCAATGGTCGAGGCAGGGGCACGTCCATGCGTGTGTCTTGCGGGGTGGGCGGTGCGCTTCCAGATAAAGGCATAATTCCCGACTCCGGGCATAGTCCCGTCTATGAGTAACAAAAAGATGAATAGTCATTACATCCTAAATAATTTGCTTACGTTCTCGTGATATGTAGGAGTTAAATGTAATATTTGTGCTTGTTTAAGCAATAAATCTGGATGGCACTTAACATGTTAAAATTTATAAAAAGCTAACGCATTAAACATAATAATATGCGTTATATTTAAAAACTATAACCAACACCGATCTTAGATTTAGTACTAAATTAATTATTATCACTTTCTCGTCTCTTCTAATTTGCCGTGCCCGACAGGGTTACCGTAACAACTTTTATTTAAATCAAAATAAATGTAATAGGCAATCATAATATCGTCGGTGATAGTGATATCTCGTAAGTGACAGTGGCTTATAAGGTATGATTTGGTCCACAAAAAAAGATTTACTTTATTTGTGTAGTAAAGTGCAAAATATGAATTTGGTACATTCGATCTGAAACCTTATTAGCTATTGTCACTGACGCTATATAAACAACACTTAATTAATTCTCAAGATTTGTCAGTTCTAATAAATAAAATAAAATAACGACAGAAAGACAGTCTTACCGGTGTGATATCTCCATCTGAAGGTGGCGAGGGCTCTTCGTCAGCTGGTGGGGTGGAGCATGGCGGTGCGGATGACCGCTTGTCTTGGGCGCGGCTGCTCGGCGTCTCGGGAGCTCGCGCTCCACTGTCAAGACATGTCGATAAGAACCATATGCTATTCTAAGCACTATATGTTTATGCTTACCATACATAGAAAGTATCAACATTAATGTAGACGGTTAATTTGATAGCAACAGAACAGAAAAATGTCAAGTAAGTTGGTATCTTATATCCTTTTGCCATTTTTAGACCATGCAAGATCTCAATAGAAACGAAATTAAATTTTGCTATTGCGAAGAGGAAAAAGTATTCTGTCAAAGAAATCCTAAGCTTCAGTTTCCTAATTTATTACAATGTTGTTTCCTCACAACCGACTATGGCATATATTTATTACACTGACTGTTTGTGTGGTACCCATAAAACATGGCTTTACATTGTGTTATGGGATAACGCAAAAAATCTGTGAAAGAAAAGTTTGTAATGGTAACGAAGTTAAAATAATAAGCATGGCAGTCAACAAGTAACTTGTTTCAAATGAATAAACAAGCGTTATTGTACATAACATTACTCTCAATGAATTTAATATTAATACTTCAGTCATGTAATAAAGTGACTTTCTAACTATGCTTGTCTTTTTAAATGCAAATATCAGCTGTGACTACTTATATTATTATATTACTAGCGGCCCGCCCCGGCTTCGCACGGGTGGACTTTTATACCCTACCTCTGCCCTACCCTACCCCTACCCTAACCCTACCCTACCCCTACCCCTACCCTACCCTACCCCTAGAGACATTTTAAGATTCATTTTTCTACACCTTCGGTTACATTGTTCAAATTTTACCAAGGATCAATAATTTTTTTCAAAATGAAATGTAGCCTATGTCAAATTGGAAAAATGTAGCATTCTATTGGTGAAAGAATTTTTTAAATCGGCCCAGTACTTTTTGAGCCTATTCATTACAAACATACAAAAATAGGTACAAATCTTTCCTCTTTATAATATTAGTGTAGATAAGGATAATATTCTACTTATATTAATATATATACATAGGATAGAGTTAGTAGGAGCCTTGGAATATAATTATAATCAATCCTTACACAGTATGAAAATCACCGTAGTGTCTTGACCGATAAAAATACTCATAATTAAGTCGGCATCTCATATTTTACATCACAATTGGAATGCAATCTACAGTACCAAATCGTAAAAGTGATTTGCGGAACCAAAATAAAAGAAAGTAAATATTTATTTTCAGTATAGTAGGTCCATGACATACATTACACCTGTTAACAATGAACGCAACGAACTGTGGCGACACCCTCGCTCTATAGTTTTATGTATATACTAAGGTAAGAGCTATCTAAAATTAAATTATAAGACTTCAATTAAACATCCTGTTTTACGTAATAAAGGTAATATGAACAACAGTGTTTTTAAAAGTAACGCACTCTATTTTTTAAAGTAAAATCAGTTAATTACGTTTGAGTGGCTTTGTTTGCAGCTGCACTTCGGTAAAGGAAAAATTAAAAGGCAAAACGTATTAAAACATGGAGAGCGTCCAAGGAAAATAATATTTTTTGTGTTCCAGGCTCATCATCATAAGCCTGTTGTAGTCCACTGCTGAACATAGGCCTCCCCCATCGATTTCGGGAACGATCGTTAGCGGCCTGCATCCACCGACTCCCCGCGACCTTTATGAGGTCGTCGGTCCAACGCTGCGCTTGCCAGTTCGTGGTCTCCACTCGAGAACCTTTTTGCTCCATCGGCCGTCAGTTCTTCGAGCTATGTGTCCTGCCCATTGCCACTTCAGCTTGCTAATCCGTTGAGCTATGTCAGTGACCTCCGTTCTCCTGTATAGCTCTTTCCATAGCTCGCTGAGCGACTTTGAGCTTTCTTATGAGGCACATAGTAAGAGTGTTCCAGGCTCGCTCGTCACAAATTGTTTTAGAATAAACCACTTTGGCGCCCCTATACCACCACCTGGTTTCTGTAGCGAAGGCTACTCCCCTTGCCTGTAAGCCGACGCGTTGCACTGCATGTCATCAATCGAATTACACCCCCTACAACTCAAACTCAG
Source organism: Nycteola revayana (assembly GCA_947037095.2). Lineage (NCBI taxonomy): Eukaryota > Metazoa > Arthropoda > Insecta > Lepidoptera > Nolidae > Nycteola > Nycteola revayana. The sequence continues at coordinate 31,577,838 of OX344842.1, read as the reverse complement.
AGGGAGCCTCAAATTAGCCTGGATAAAAACGCGTGATTTCTCAACGTTGTTAATAATTATTATTGGCGTAGCAATTTGCCATTAGTATTGCTATTGAAACGTAGCATTAAAATTTTATATCGGAAATATATTTTTTACTACAAATTGGCATCAACGAGACAGTAATAATAAATGTACATGTCAAAATGAACTCTAGTACCTTGCAATAAAAGATAATCTACCCTGGGGCGCCCCTAACTTAAGCTTAACGCAATTTTAATCGGTAAATTAGAATGCTATTCAAGAAGGTATAAACATAGTTCGATAGTGCTATAGTACATTTTAATGCAATTGAAAAGGTATCTTCATAGAGAGTGAAACTTAAGACAGAAACACGCTTTTACGGTACCGCTAAATACAGAAATCCAAGTAAATAAAAATCTATATTCCAACAAATCACGTTTCGCTGAAACTTTTGTTGACAGACAACATTGCTCGTAGATATCTCGGTCCGTAGAAAGCACTGTGGACAGAAATCTCTGTTCAAAGATAGTAGTTCTCGCCGTAAACATAATTCCTAGAAACCACTGATTCCAGGCACCTTGGTTTAGTTAGTACACAATATGAGTAGGTACGTATACGTATGTATGTGGCCTGTGCGACCCGATCGATCATTCTATGTGATTGATGTATTACTGACCCCTTATGTATGTCTTATCAAAGTGCATATCTTGTCCTCTAATCGTTTTTAATTTATGTTATTACTAGTCACCACATCAGTTACGTTATTAACTAGAAACTATTTCCGTCATATACGAACAATTGAATGTATTCAGATTGATAGGTTTGCTTTAAAAAAGGTGATTTATTTTAACAAATCGTTAAGTAACTCTTCTTTTTTACCTACTCATAGATATAAATAAAACACCAATATATACCAAAAAATAATAATGCATAGATATATTTTTATTTTTTTAATAGCGCTGTTTGCAAGTTTAATCAAAGTCTAATATATCTTTATTCTCATCATCATCATCATCATCAACACCCCGCCCACGTCCACTGCTGAACATGGGCCTCCTCTTCACAGACCTTGGCAAACCAGGATCGAAGAGGGATATTGCCGTAATCACCACGCTTGGCAGACAGATTGGTGATCGCAGTAAGATGTAAACCTGGAGCTTATAGATGCTGCTGCCCAGCCATCAGCTGTATGTCCCTTAGTCGCCTTTTACGACACCCATGGGAAGACATGGGGTGGTCTATTCTAAGCCGGAAACCACACGGCATTATTCACATAGTCACATTTAAATTATATTGTTATGATGCTTCCTTTGTTTGTTTTTTCCTACCACCAGTTCTGGACGGGGCAACTATGAGTAGAACGGACATGAAACTCAGAAGAATCATAATAAAAATGTATTGATTGAGCAAGTCACTCCCAAGCCGTTTTGTCGTTTACATAATCAGCAATTTTATAATAGGCTTTTTACACAGGTTGATTTTGACATAGGCTTCAAATTTATTTACAAATAGATTTCTGACATTGAAAGGGAGTTTGTTGTAAAAACATATACATTGCCCTATAAAAGAATTGCTCATTTTGTGGAGACGGGTAGTATGAAACGTCAGTCTAGTCTTTCTAGTGTTTATGCTGTGAGTGTCACATTTTTTCTTAAAATTATCTATATTCTTACGTGCATACATAAGATTTTCCAATACATAATATTGTGATGCGACTGTCACAATATTTTGTCTCCTTGAACGTTTATATATGGCCCTAACAGCACGTTTCTGCAGTACAAATATGGTGTCAACATCACACCGCACAGCTTACTAAAGTATACCATTTTAGCTGTATCTATTTCAGTGAGTCGCCTTATAGTTTCGACAGCATAAGCTGCGGAGCTTATCCTTACTGTATGGGGGGCCCATTGCAGCTTTGTGTCAACAGTTCCAACCTGATAAAATTTATTTGTACATTGGTTTCAACTTGTCTTACATTGGGTGCGGTGAATTTGATCAACTTTAACGGAATGGACGAGTGAGACCGGTGTTCTGAGTCTGAGTGTGCTGGTGTCCGTGAATTATGTATTTTGTAAAGTATTCCGCGACAAATGGATAAATATTTTAAATAACTACCTAGTGCGGTATGAAGAATATGTAGTTAGCACAATATATCGTCTATAATCACCATGTATATAAATCTACTAGATGACCTGATGAACTTCGTACCACCTACTTAACATTAATTATTAAAAACAACAAACAAATAATGCGATACAAATCAAATATTTTTTTCGAAATCTTTAAAAACTGGATCGAGCGTTCTAGCCCAAAATGCTAGTGTGGTCTGAAAGAAAAGTGGGAGGGTGGTCCGGAAACTCAATGTCACACTGGTGCGAGGAGTGTCTGGCTTCTGCGCTTGCTACTGACCATTGTCCAGTAGATGTCCGTAGAGCGTTTTCAGGCGAAAGATCTCTCCTACCCATTTCACCGAAGGCGCATAGATCCCAGGCTGTCTCCCGAGCCTCGGCTAACATAGTCCCACTTTCTTTTAGAGGCCGACCAATGGTGAGTAGAGAAGTAGTTTTGCCCCCAAAAGGTGCATTAAATGGACCTTAAAATAAAAGACTCAAGAGTGTCTACGAGCATCGCCACGGTACCGGATGTACATGCATTAGCTATTCCCGGTGCTCCATTTACTGGCATTGAGAGGAACACGCTGAGTTTAAGTGGGTAAACCATCTTCTAGTCATATAATTAGCATATCATTGCTATAAACAGGGGAGTTCTATATACCCCGCCACTGAGGCCACAGCTGTGGCGACAACGACGAAATTTACAACAATTTGTTACGTTGTGACGAATTCAAAACAATAACTGCGGCAGTTATGATTCTTTTTTATAAATGTGGTCACAGTTGAAGCCAAACAAAGAGAATTAATAAAACAAAACATTACCTACTTGAAACAAAAATTATCATCGAAAAAGAAATTCGTAATTTCATTTCTAGATTTCAGTATAACCGCGGAAAAGTTAGAACAATTGAAAATGACCGAAAGAAGCCAGAAGCACAACATAAACGGTGTACTGCATGGTATATTCTTTCTTTTGTCTGGAAATGTACTTCTGATTTTAAAACTATCTGTCACTTTTTGGTTTTTTGATCAATCTATGACGGGACAAAACTCGAATGTTTGACAGATCCATCGATTTGTATGGGAAAATTAAATTATCATTTAAGCATTACTCCATATTTTCTCACCGTTTCAATCTTCGCTGGACTAAAATCAGCTAAGTCGGCCCAGCCGTTCTCGAGTTTTAGCGAGACTAACGAACAGAATCAGATTTTTATATATATAGATAGATATAGCTTAATACATAATACTGTTTAAATCATCAGTTTAAGATGTAAAAAGGCCCATGATGATGATGATGAATACATAAAGTCAAAACCCACACGGGCATTATCCAATTAGGATATAGCTTATCGATAGAATTAACTGATGCGTAACAGTGGAACTAAATTATACTAATACCAGCGTACCGACCCGGCTTCGCACGTATGCAATGCTTATTAAATACATTTAAACCATCCTCTTGAATCACTCTATCTATTAAAAAAACAGCATTAAATCCGTTGCGTAAATTGAAAGATCTAAGCAAACATAGGGACAGACAGACAGTGGGAAGCGACTTTGTTTTATACTATATATACAAACATGCATACATAAGCTCACGCCTGTTTCCCGGCGAGATAGGCAGAGACAATGGACCTCCACTTGCTACGATCCCTACACACATCTTTTGCTTCATTCACTCTCATAACATTCTTCATACAAGCACGTCAGTTTAGGGTGGATCTTATTTGACCTTTTGCGAGGATGTCTCCGATTTGGTCAGAGAACGTTCTTCGAGGTCTTCCCCTTCCGACTGTACCACTCACACTTTCTATACTATATATATACATAATAGTGATAAATTAGTAAAGCTTGTAAGTTTGTGTTGCTGTTCTATATCTTTTCAACTTAATCGATTTTGAAAATGGTTTTACTGATAGCAACCCACATTATTTATAAGTAATTCAAGGCTAGATTCCCGCAGGGGGCGCAACGGGATCGAGACAGTCAGTTTATTATGTCTATGTTATCAAAACAAGTAGATACAATTGGAGAGTGCTGAGTTACTTAGCATCGACATGCATTCTAATACATTTTATGGTAATGGTTAATACATAAAGCTACAACCATCTTCGATCTAATAAGTTACGCGCAATTGTTTTTACTTAGGCTTAGCATAATAGGTTTTTTATTAAGATAATAGTCTTGTTAAGGCCCAGGTGAAAAGATATAGTGGACTGTATATTATAGGTTTATTGCCTATCTATAGTAACTATCTAGTAAATTTAAATTTACAAAGTGTTGCACGCGGTCGGGACAGACCATTCTATTTTCATTTGTTTTTTCACGCTTCGTGGTTTGCTCTTTTTGGTTTGATTTTGTTTTTAAATGTGATTGAATTGAATTTGAAAGAATGAATGAATTGAATGAATTTTCCTTTTCCCCAAAGTTAGTACTATATATTTAACAACTTTATTTAAAACAAAAAAGAAGGTCGCAGCCCTACCTACATTTACCATTTCCGTCTTCTTGATATAACTTATTTTGTAAAAATCATGTCTATTTGAAAATTATTATGTTATATTTCTATAGTAATACGATTGGAAAATCGCCCTGCCGATATTAATAACGATAAATCACGGTGATCATCAACGTTTTACGGTTATTGTAATATAAGAAGTAGATAAGATAACATAAGATAAGATACTTTATTTCGCAAATATGGGTACAGTACATGGTGTTAAATAGTAAACAATTCAGCCATATTTTACCATAAGGCATGCGAAAGGTACAAGACGAATAACTAACGCTTAAAGCATAGAGGAACAACTTTACACATTCAATACAGGTATATCACGCAATTACATTACAAAAAAATAAACAGCCATAATCAAACAAATGCATTATTTTTTTCTGAAAAGTATTCAGAGATAGGCTTTTTTCACTAAGAAGTTACTAATTTTTTTCTTAAATAAAGGCACGCCTAATACCTTCCAAGACATCGGTAGCTTGTTGTAAATGCATGGAGCCATGCAGAAAACACTCTTACGCAAGAGTGCTGTATTTGCGGTCTGCAGACATAGCTTGCTATCGTCGCGTCTATTTCGAGTAACTACCTCTGCGCGACGTGTAAAGCGATTAGGATTCGTTTTGACAAACACAGCTACTTCAAGAATGTACAAACAAGGTAGAGTCAGTATATTAAATTGTTTGAAATATCACACACAGCTGTCAGTAGATTTTAACTTGAACATAGAGCGAAGGCATCTTTTTTGGGCTTTAAACACTGTTTCTTTCTCGGTCGAATTGCACCAAAATATCAGACCATACCGGAGATGTGATTCTACTATGCCATAGTAGGCAGTTAGGAGAGCATCTGTAGATATAATAGATGACAGGCAACTTAAAGCATATGCTGACTTATAAATTTTCTTATTTAAAATATCTAAATGTGTTTTCCAGTTTAATTTTTTATCAATTTGGAGTCCTAAAAATTTTGTGTTTTCAGTTTCTTGTACAATATAGTTATTATGGTGTATATTAAATTAACTTTTTAAAGGATTTTGTATTTTGTGTGTAGAAAAAAAAAATTACCCGCGACACCTAGTCATAAAAATGACGCGACAAGCAGTCGTTGGCATGAACCATTATTAAGGTTTTAACAACATCACTTGTGTGTCAATTAGTATGTTGTTGTCGGAAGCTAGTACATACCTTGCTTTGGCGGGATCTTCTCCGCTATGACGCTTGGTGTGTATAGTCCCCTTTTCGACAGGAGCGAGTTCACCCGTCCTTCCAGTAGCATCCTGGTGAATATTGATCTGTATAGTTTGCGACGATGCATATCAAATGAAAGAATAGTGATTGTCTACGACCCTTCAAATTTGCTATATGTATAATTATTATCAAAATAGATCTTTATTACATTTTTAATTTTGGCCATCCTCTCCCTCTTTGGCTATAGAGGGAGAGGATGGCCAAAGTAAAGTTGGATGTATTGTGTTAGACAGTAAATTACACGCTGCGCAGATTAAAAATATAATTGAGATAAAGGTAAATAGGATAGGAGGTGATGATGTTTAAAAATATACCTGTGATCCCGTTCCCGGTCCGTCACTATGTCCTGACGTAGCTTTCCTCATGGAGGTGAGTCGATAGAAGGGCGGCGTCTCGGTGCGCTCTATGAGACAGTTGAGGGTTTCGACTGTCTGCAGTTCTGTCATCATCTCGTCCAACAAGCGCTCTGGTCTGGACCGCGCCAGGTATAACACCACACGTTTCGCCTTAACAGATCAATAATTTATCTAAGAGGAGATTCATCTTTTTGTCGCGTTTTAAAATATGCAGAATAATTACAGTTAATGTTGAGTTCTCAATATACGTTCTCGTACATCCTGATACTTAAGACTGGTCTAGAAATAAATACAACAAGAGAATACGATTTTTATTGATTGTTCGTCCTTTAATCTGTACCTACCTTTTGGTTTTACGAAACTTTGCCACATACATAAATACACACATATCGTCACACCTTTTTCCCATAGGGGTAGACATAGAGAAAGGAACGCCATGTGTCGAACCTGGCATGCCTTATATTCGTACTTTTAATTTTTAATACGCCGCTAATTTGGTCGACGCATTTGCGCCTGGGGCGCCCTCTGCACTGCACACACAGCGTCTCCGTGCACACTCATTCAATGTACTTTTTTCTTAACTGTTAACTAAATTAAGTACTTACATATGGTAGTAGTTCATTCGGTGCCATGCCGGACACGATGATCAGATACCTGATGATAACTTTCAAGTTATTAGGCCAGCAAGCGCACAGGATTGACCATAGTTCTTCGATTTCTTTTGGATGGTTGTCAGAAAACTGTATACAAAACAAACATATATACATTTTAAATGACGTTGAAGTGATAGCAGTTTGAGTTAATATTTTTTTAAGATTACTAGAATATTTTTGCAGTTTAGGTACTAGTGTTCTAACTTCTCGTGCTAGGCTAAAATGCTTGTGTTACGAGTGGGTTCACGTCAGTAGTACAATGGGTGGGGATTGAACCGGCGACAATAAGATCACAAATCCGTCGCCCCTAGCCATTGCTACGGCCGCTTGAATTCCATCAAAGCTGTGAATACCTATGTAATATCAAAAGTATATATCGACGGATAAAAGCCTAATTGATTGGAGCGAGATTGAATGTGCGATGGGCGATATTGAATGGTATATTTGATGTAATCCTGATATTTTTTTAATAATTCAATGCCGCTTATGGTGTCGTTTTGCTCAATTAGCGGTATCAATTAACTTACGGATAAAGCGCAACCATTTTAAATGAATAAAATGTTATAATCCATAATTAATACGTAAAGGAAAATCTTTGTACTCCTTGTTTTTAATTGCGCAGACAGAAGGGTATGAAATTTTATATTTTTATAGTTTACTAGCTTCCCACCTGCGGTTTCTCCCACGTAGCTCCCGTTCCCATGGGAACTTCATAGCCTACAGCTTTCCTCGTCAACTGGACTATCTAACACTTAACCCTTTACCGGAAAGTAGGTATGTTTAGAATTGATTGTTTTTGATCTTTATTACAAGTAGATAAAGTTCAAAATATGGTGGGTTCTATATTCCCTCTGCTGCTGTTATAAAGGGTTCAATATATTTTTAAATTCGTCAAGTAGTTCCTAAGATTAGCCTGTTCAAGCAAACAAAAAAGCGACCAATCTCATCTGCTTTATATATTAGTAGGTATAGATAATATAGAGAAGTAGTGCAAAATGTTATTTGTTTTTTAATTAAAAGCGGCCGTAGCCCAATGGGCAGGATGTCGGACTTTGATCTTGAGGTTGCCGGTTCGTAGCCCAACCATTGCACTACCCACGTGAACCCGCTTGTAACACAAGCATTTTAGCTAAGCACGAGGGGTTAACAAGAATACTAGTAGACTGCAAAACGAAAAAAAAAAAAAAAAAGAATTTCGTACTCTGGGCGACCACTACTAGCAATTCATTAGAACCAGTTATCGCCCAGAGTTCTAAATTCGACCATAATAATTACACAAGTCAGTTAGTTAACAAATTAAATGTAGGTAAGTATATACAAAATCATTTTCATTGCATTACGTAGAATAAGTTATTTTTGTATTTTAAACAAATAAAAGCACCCAAATCCCAAAGCGTCAAAGCTCCCAAATACAATGACACGATAGCTCTACCCTGCGACTAATTACACTTATTCAGCTCAATTCAGCTTCATCAACAGCCCGTTTACGTCTATTGCTGAACATGGGCCTCCTCTTAACTGACCTTGGCAAGCCAGGATCGAAGAGGGATATTGCCATAATCACCACGCTTGGCAGACGGATTGGTGATCGCAGTAAGATGTTAACCTTGAGCTAATAGATGCTGCTGTCCATCCATCAGCCATATGTCCCTTAGTCGCCTTTTACGAAACCCACGGGAAGACTACTATACTGGTGGTCTATTCTAAGCCCGAAACCACACGACAGTTTTGTACGTCTGTACAGCTGAAAGCGTGCGTACGCGTCCCCTACAAAAGTGGCGTTTTCCATGGACATAAGCTGAATTGAGCTGAATAAGTGTAAAACGCACCGAAACATCACCTAATGAAGCCATATAGTCCACATTGCGTATACAAAACACTGTATACAAACCGCATAGCATACGGAGTGTTTGAAGTTCACATTTATCATGTTTTGATTTTATGTGACCAGCTAAATACATGCTGACATGTCGCTGCCTTAATCCCATAGTGGCAAAAAGCAAGGTTATGATTCAATGTAAATCGATCTGTAATATTATGTGAATAAAACTCAAAATCATAAAGTTACACATTTGTTTTTATGCCACTATTACATTAAAGCAGCGATGTGTGCATGTGGATGAATGGTACATATTTATGGTGCACAATATCGTGATTATTAATATATTATTATGTATCTACTAATAATAAACAGAGAAAAGATTTTAATAAGTATTGAAGAATAGGTCGAGTGGTTCCGTAGTCTAAGTAGGCTTCGCAACACTCAACCAATTTCAAAAATCTTTCACAGTTAGAAAACTACGTTATTCAGGAGTAACATTGGCTATATTTAATTATGAAATAATTATTAGATTCCCATTTTACCCATGCAGTCCCTGCTCCCGTGGGAACTCCCTCAAACGGGAACTACGCGAGTGAAACGGGCATCTGGTAATTTATAAGTAAATATACTTCCCTTTCTCTGTGTTATGGTGTATAACAAACACCATAATACTATATTGCATATTCCTAATTAATCTATCATTGGGAAAATCGTTGCGTTAGTAAGTAAGCGATGCTGAAAAATATAATTGCAGGTAGGTAGTAGTGCTTATTTGATCTTATCACTTTAATACATAGTATAAAACAAAGCCGCTCCCCGCTGTCTGTCCGTACTAATGTATGCTTAAACCTTTAAAACTACGCAACGGATTTTGATGCGGTTTTTCTTAGTCGATAGTGACTCAATAGAAAGATTTATATGTATAATATAGTAGAGGAACACTGATAATTTTGGAGGTTTCTAATGTGATGTCGTAAATAAACACTTTCAGTTGCGCTTACATTGAAAACGCTGGCTGAACCCTATAAGATAGATCCAAATAATGTAGTACAGTATTTTTTTTTTTTTTTTTTTTTTCAAAAAAAGACAGCTCCCGCTCTAGGGAAATAAATCCCCGTGTCGCAGGGGACTTTACAAACATACATTTCACGGACACAAAGTACACCCAGACTCAGAACAATTGTTTGTGGTTCACACAAATAATTGTCCCGGGTGGGAATCGAACCCAGAACACCAGGTCCCAGAAGCAACTACCGTAACCACTGAGCCACCGGTGCAGTCAGTCAGTATTGTACACTGTCTATCTCTTAGGGATAGCCCACAAAAACTATTTTTTATCCTTTACTTTTTATTAGAAATAATGTCTTATTTACGACGCGATTTTAAGCAATACAGCATTAATTTGTATCTAATAAAAGTATCTTCAATACATTGTGCATTTTGATCAATGTGGCCTTTTACAACATGGAATTTCTATAATAATTTAATGTAGGGACATAGCTGGACATAGCGGTTGCGGCACCGGTACCGACCAGGGAGCAGGGGCGCGGCGGCGCGGCGCGTGCCTATAAATAGCATTGAATCCGTGCGAAGCCGTGACGGGTCGCTAGTTTTATATAAATACAAAAAAACTTAACTAAATTTGTTAAGTTTTAACCTTTCAAAATCAATCGCAGGTTGAAAATAGGGTTAAGCTTTATTTGCTTGATGGGAGCATTAACTTAGCGACGTTTTTTATACATGAGGTACAATTTCTTCGTTACTTCCTCCTGAAATATATAATGTATGATAATCCAACGCTAATTTCCTAAGAGTCACTCAAATTTTATTAGCTATCGAAGCAAGTAAGTATAAACAGGTGGTGGTTTGCGTAGGCCCAAGGTCGCAGGTGAATGATGGTGCAAACAGAGGCGCGGTGACACCCCTTTGCTCCAAACTATACCGACCTTGCGTTACACCGCCTATTGAATCGGTTTTCGGCTATATTTGGTTTAGCCGGCACATGTATGTGTGTATACCGTTTTGTCCTATAGCAAGAAGCATAATTATTTTTTTATTATTCAATCTCTCTGTTATTACATGGTATAGTTATGTCTATAGCCAAAACTTATAGGCACGTTGTAGCTGAAGAAATTGATATTTAGAGCTCAGAAGCATAAGGTCGGATGTGCCTTTATCGTAAGTGCACCACTTACGACCATTTGCTTCTGAAGTCAAAGTCAAAGTCAAAAATTCTTTATTCATATAGACACATTTAAAATATTTTTAATCATGTTCTTATGATGCGTCTCTTTTACTATCACCAGTTCTGGTCTGGTAATATCCCCGTTGGACACATAGGTACCTACCATCTTTATTTTAATTGTTTACCGTACCCACTTAATACATTCAGTATGGAACAGCTGATTTCTTTTCGCGATTTCAGGTTTGGTGCCATAGTAAAAGTTGTTTGTTATCATGAGCACAATCATGTGTTTAGGTATCGGTCACTGATTACCAGTCACCCTATATAAAGGGTAGCTACTGATAACACACAATGCACAAATACAGCGAATTGTGAATTGATAAAAAGTGCTTTAAAAATGTACACACGTGCTGAACTTACAACAAACAAAAGGCCAAATTAAATCCATATTCCATTCAGTGTAGTTCGAGTTTACATGTTGAAACATGTTGCGGATACCCTAATATTGCTAACGAACACTTTGTCATATTGGTTTCATATGAAAAGGGTTGTTTTTTTAATAATATTACGTGTATATGTGTGCGTTATTAGTCAAGGCGGGTTGATTTTATAGAAAGTAATATGGTTCGTATTGTCTGTATAAGCTATTGGAAAAGTCTTTTGAGAAAGTGAATGTCTTGATCCATAAGGTAAGATTCAGACCAACCCATTCCAATCATATCTAAGGCCACTTTGTAGCAGAATACTTAAGCCTGAAGCGTCAGAGTTTGTGGATTCGTCGGAAAAATGCATAGTAAATAAATGAAAATTTGATTCAATGAAAATTAAAAATTATGTTGAGTGCTGCCTTGTCATCACATTCCAAATGTTTAATGTTCCGTTAACATCCATATTATTAATAAACCAGGACAGCCTCCGGGGCGTAGCGGTAGGATTAAGTCTTGAAAATCTATCCACACGCCGGATAAGAAATCTTTGTATACATTCTAAGATATCTTTCCGAATCTAGTAGGTTAAGGGAGTGCGCTCCGTGCCTCGAAAAGCACGTTAAGCCGTTGGTCCCGATAGTTATTTAACATTATCTATACCATGGAACCGGCGGCAGCGTGTCTCTATGTATTACGACATAATACTGGGCGCCAACCCACCTGCCGAACGTGGCGACTATGGCAAAACCTCCCCTTGGAAGTAGGCCAATGTTAGTCCACATATAAGCTCTGATGACGAAACAGCCAAAAGCGTTTACATTTGTATGAACATAATCTACATCTACTTGTAGCATTGGTTCGCGGCCAGCATGTTTCTATTTTAAACAACAACCACAATATGGAAATACATCCCTGTATCGCGGGCAATTTTACAAACACGCAATTTACGGACACACATCACACTCAGAATATCTACGACCACTATTTGCATATGAATCATACAATTAGCTCCGGTTGGCATTCGAATCCACCATCGCAGTCGCCACCATTTTAAACTAATTATACTTTTTGCTACGGTCTGTATGAGAAAACGATATCAAGAAGTCACGCCTTCAAGGCATAATGACAAAAAGGTCATTTACCAAAGAATAAAATAAGCAAAAGACCATGGAAAAAAGAAAACCGGAGCCTGTCGGGTCGTCCGCCCGAGAAGAAACTCATTCTTCTCGGGCGGACGACCCGAGAAGAAAGAAAGAATTTAGGCAGCTAGAGAAATCTGAAGGTTATCTTGGCTAGGATCCTCACCGGACTGACCGGGGACTCAGAAGCATTCCCGTTGTATCACCACGAATAGTTCAATCCGACAAAGAGTGCCGCTGTACTCTTCTCGCGATTCAAAAGTCCACCGGTCATCCCACCGGTCAAGATGTTCGCCGAACCAATCCCTTGGGAACGGCAAGCCAAGTACTTAGGCGTGATCCTTGACCGAAAGCTAAACTTCAGAGCGCATGTAGAAACCGTTCGTGCACGGGCTTTACTTACGCTCAGTCGACTACACTGTCTTTTAAATTCACGCAGTAAACTATTGATAACAAGGTTAGGATTTATATCACGTGTATACGGCCGATTATGACGTACGCGAGCACCGTATTCGCTCAGACAGAGTCTAGCAGTTTGTACCGCTTACAAACTGTCCAAAGTAGATTCACTCGACGTGCTACCGGGGCACCGTGGTTCATTCGTAATCGTAACTTGCACTCACAACTATAATTTACAAGTAGAAGTGTATGTAAATATCTAAGGGCTGAATTAATATCGTTTAGTTAGTTCATTCTCAGTCGTAACACACATTAAAGTTGCTACGTACACTTCGTTTAGTGAGCCTGACCATTCCTCCTGTAGCTATCTAATGTCATTCAAATTTTATGGTTGGTAGCGCGCGCGCCTAAGATTATACAGGACATAAAATGAAAGTGTAGTAATAACGACTGGTATACAAAATAAATAACAATAAAATAATACAATTAAAAAAAAACAGATTCCTTTACAAAATTAAGAAACATGATTACTTACTTCATTTTTAAAATTAGATGTATGGTTTCTACAAGCAAGTTAATTATGACGACAAGTATTTGAAATACTGAATATGAGCAAACATGGGTAGGTACATTGAAAATTAAGTAGATACATGGTTAGAATAACTAGCAGTTAACTATAGACTTTATTAATATAATTAAAAATACATTCCAATAAATTCAAAAAGAATGCTTTCATATAATTTAAACATATAACGTAAATACTTGATACAATTATCTAAAAAAAATAAGAACAAAAGAAAGTCCCATGACAATATTTCCTACGACGCATTCTCGGAACTCACTGTCTGCATTACATTGAGTGTGATTTTCAGTTTGAAGTTCAGGAAGTTATTTACATGTGCCGGGTCCCGACATTGCACCGCGTTCAAAGTACCTGACAATTATTACTTTAACACGAGCGTGAAACATTCTAATATGTTGAAATGATAGATAGATATATTCCAGTAGGATATCATGGCAAATCATAATAAGTTTTGTTTTATTTAGGAGATATTGAATTTTCGTAATATTATATAGAAGAACTATTGACTTTTTTTTTAAATTACTTAACCACCATAGATTTAATAATGATGAATAAAATACAAACTAAAAGTAACTAATTAAAAATAAAACTAACTTATATACTACTATTCTAAATCTATTCTACTTGGCAAGGTTCCCAGAATGCTGGCAGCATTACCACGTTGAATGGCAATGCTTACCTGCTGTGCAAAGTAGAAACCAGCACTCGGAGAACGTGCCGCACTTAAGAGGGCCGCTGCGAGTTATTTATAAATTAATTTGGCTCCCGGTCCCCACGGCCCCAATGTTTCGACACCAAAAGGCACAAATACATAACCACTATTAAGGGTTAGGTATTTGCGCCTCTTGAGATCCTCTATTGAACTATTGACTTGTTTTGTCTTAGTCTTCCTAACGAACGTTCGACTCTAACGTGTACGAATTAAAAATATAAGCACATGTACAATATTGAGTCAAAATAAAGAGCCCGTATAACATCCACTGCAGATCAAGGGCATCCTTTTTAGGGACGGTTTTTGACAATTGGTGTCCTACCGAAGAAGCGTTTTTGACATGGTCACTAAACGCTGCTGCCCGTTAACCGGTTTACCATTGTAAACAGGGTACAGAGGGTAGACGCTAAACTAACCAGACGGAAAGAAATAATTGATTTAACACAAATATATCATGTCTGACATGGGTTCAAAAAAGATCTCCGAGAATCATAACGACACTTCAATAGACATGAGGCAAGATTTTGAAATCCTCTTGCGCAACGTGGTTAGTTATTTTCTAAGTACGAAAAACACAATATTTCGGTAATAAATTTAAATTTAATGAAGTTTAAGCCATATTTCTATAAAATTTTAAAAAGCACGCGAAAAAAAGCCTCAAGTGTCATGGCGTCGGCTATGATGTCACGCTATTGTAAAAAATGTCATTGAGTCCGCCAAACCTAACGTAGTGGTTAAATTCTCTTCGATGGCTACAATATCGTGACGTCATGCGCCGTGATTGGTGTTTCATAAAAATAAATAAGTGTAATAATTTCTTTTTATATGTACTTTTCCCTAAAAACATTAAATCTTTAATTTTTTGATACTGTCGTCACGCCTATTGTACCACATTGTGTCTATTGACAGTATTTATAAACAATTTTCCAGTATTATGATTATCTTTTCTTGTCCAAGCATTAAAAATAAATCCTTTTATTACACTAGTTTGAAATGTACGGTGCACTTCTACCAACTGATGATAGTTGCGGCGTGCCGTTATGATACACAGAGAGATTGAACCAGCTTTACGGATCGGAAACAATTTAATGTTCGCAAAATAGTCGGTTTCACCATTTATGGAAATTTGAAGAGAGAAGCATGAAACAGTCTCGGTGGACTTAAATCCTACGTACATTGTACTAATACTGCTTTCAAACAGACCAATGTAATAGCGAATTGTAGTAAATGGTTAGGTGATATTGGCTTGGGCCAATGTAGTATGAACACTGTAAGATTCAAAACAAATAGTTTCGTCAAGAAACAGTAACCATTTTGTTTTAGATTATTACCAGCTTCCCACTCGCGGTTTCACCCGCGTGACTCCTGTTCTCGTAGGAACTTCATAATTTAATATAGCCAATAGCCGATAAATGGGCGATGTACCCACCAGTAGTGTCTGAGATTAGGGCATTCAAGCAAATAAGCACTCTCCAGCTTTAAACATATTAATAAAGATAATAATATCATCTTCAAAAATATATAAGCAAAATTTAATGAGCAATGAACTTGACATTTAGTTTTTGATTGAAAATGACATGACTATGGGTGTTGTAATATTTTCCTAATAATTAAGTTGTTGTTATTAGAGTTGCCCAACTATCGATAGTTTCGCTATCGATAGATGACATCGAAAAATAGTATGAATATCGATAGTGCTATCGATAGTATCGATTCTATCGATATAACAAATTAACTAATACTATTAATTGGAAGCAATAGTATCGATGGGATCGATACTATTACATTATAATACTTTCGATAGTATCGATAGTATCGTTGTATTATATGATAAAAACTATCAATACTATTGATAGTTTGTAAAACTATCGATAGTATTATACTATCAATAGTTTAATAACCACCGATAGTATCATTTCCCAATTATAGCTTATGTTGTGTCGCCGTTGCTATCGATACTATCGATAGTATTGCTCCTAAACATAAATTGGTCTTCGATAGTATATATATTATCACTAATATCGATACTATTGATATGATGTCAACTATCGATAGACTATCGATAGTATATCGATAGTCGACTATCGATAGGCAACACTAGTTGTTATAAATGGCGCAATATTTTTTACTAACTAACAGTTTTTTGCTTCATATTAATAACGGCAACAGGTAGAAGGTTGAAATATTAATTTAAAGAAGATTTAGTTGCAAATTCGCTTTAACATAAACAATTGGATATCTAATGTATCTAGTGGGTACAACACACGAAGTAAGGCTGACTGTTCCGGCGAAGTGCCTACACAATTATAATAGCAACGTCACGAATCATATATTGTCAATTTCTTAGTCAAGGCACTATCAATTACTTAATAGCTATAATTTTTATTTAGTCCCCCCAAAATTTGTTCTATAATCTAACCATTGAAGACCAAAAAAAATAATAGTAGGATGAAAGCCATTGGAAAAGGAAGAAAATATAACAAAAATGATAGAACATATAATAAATAAACGGGCGATCTGAGGTCGGGAAGTGGTAGGAAGTGGGGTTTTAAGGGTAAAAAACGGTTAATCTCCATTTCCGGCAAAACTTCATCTACGTTCTATGGATAAAAGTTAAATGGCAAGTAATAGATAATAAAAAGATCTACAACTTTTATTTTTACACTTTTCCCCTTAACTTCAGAATTCATGTGAAAAATGCAAAGCCAAGTTTTAGAATTTTTATCCTTTACAAAAAAAAAACATGTTATTTGGTTTAGACTTACCTTATAATGTGGCACAAACACTACATTTTCTTTAATAAAAAAAAATTACATTATTTAGACTTAATATAGAAAAAGCGCCCTAATTTTCAATTGAAAATTCTCAGATGAAAAACATCTACTTTAAAAAAAAAATCGGTGGGCTTTTTGTTTCTTGAAATCTATACTTTTTGATGGTGTAAAAATAATGTACATTACAGTGGTAAATCTTCCCAAAAAATGCTCGAATTCGATTCTTTTTAATAATAAATAAAATATTAAGCTATTTATTAAAATGTATAATATATAATTGTAAACTTTGATTACTCTAAAAACGTAAGATTCCATGTTATTTTGATGAACAAAAGAATTACATTCTTTTGTTCATCAAAATATCATGGAATCCATAAAATTGACAAATATTTTGTGATATTAAAATGGAGTAGGGTGACCGAATCGCTGTAATTGCATTACACAAAGTAGGTATGGAGCCAAATACATACATATATTTAAAATACGTAAAAATTAACTATCAAACTTATCTTTCATTGACTCACTAAAGTTCTATTTATGCTATATTTTAGAAAAAAAAATCCTTTTGATATGATAGAAGAGAGTTGGATATAATATTAACATTATAATGAAGGGCCTAGTCTTAATATTAAAGCAACGCATTGCTTTCCCCTCCCTCGGGAGGTGGCCCACGTTCAGCAGTGGACGCTGTACGCGCTGATGACGATGATTTCGCTTTCCCGTATTACTAGAAAAGTTGTCTAAAAGGCGAAAAATCTTAATACATATTGTTATAATTTAAACAAGTATACACTTAATAGGCGACATTAAAATATGATTGTTCAACGGCAACAAAAAACATGGCATATTTTCTGGACGTGCAATATGAATAGATTTCCGTGTATTGCCAAATTCCTAATGAAATGTCCATCAGTGTCTCTAACAGGCGCGTGTCCATAGTGGACAGAAGTTAGGTACATTTCAACGTTACGTAATGAAACGAGAGAGATTCCCATCTCTCTCGTTTCATTACGTGGGAGTGGAAATTTTATTTTATTCCGTGGAGTTAAGTTTCTTTAAAGTAATATTTCTTATTTATAAACATCTTTAAGAAAACTGACGAAGGTTAAATTCTTTACATTGAAGATTATTTATCGATACAGAAACAAATAAAGATATGAAATTAATTTTTGACTGACTGTCTGTCCGTGTGGGAAAAAAGTTTAATGGCAAAGTTGTAGTAGGTAATAATAAGATCTACAACGTCTTTTGCCTTTTTTTTTTCGGAGGGACCTGTGTAGACAGACTTCACCGGGCATATAGGCGAGCGGAGCTCCAGCCTAATTAAATGGTTTAAATACTACAAACTAAGGAACCTATGGAGGGCGTCCCGTGTGGCTCTTGGACCTTGGCGCAGGGCGGTCGGTGGCGGGGAGATTGAGAAATTATGGCTTATAGTTTTTTAGGGGAGTTTTGTGCAACTGTCGCTTTACTTTACAGTTCGCGGGCCTCTCGTACTTCGGGCCTACGAGGGCATCGGAAGGTTTATTGCAAACTAAGGGTCAGGAGGGCGAGAGGGGACGCGTCGCGGGCGCACTCTTCTAAGGCGGGTCGGATAGAGTGGTATCTGTGTAGTGGTGCTGGTTTCTTGCTGCTTCTGGTTCTGTACTCATGGTTGGTAAGTAGTGATCTCGTCGTCCAGGTCTTCTAGGACGCCCCGAGGCCGACGGTGTTTACTCAGAGGCGTATAGTATAGTAGGTATTAACCACGGTGCCCCGGTGGCACGTGGAGTGAATCTACTTTGAACAGTCTGTAAGCGGTACAAGCTGCTAGACGGTGTATGATCGAATACGGCGCTCGCGTACGTCATAATCGGTCGTAAACACGTGGTATAAATACTTGTTATACAGTTTATATAATATAGTTATCTAATATCTATATAATATAGTTGCCGTTCGCAAGGGATTAGTTTACTACTCTTTGTCGGATTGATTTCGATTCTCCACTTTATGAACCATTTGCTTAACCCATTTGATGCGGATTGCAGAGCGTCGTGAACACTTTTTCCGCTTTACCTCAAGATTCATTGAAAAAATGCAAAAAAAAAAGAGACCTCTGCTATTTTTCTACATAGGAATGTTGATGTATTAATTGTCATTACATTTATGTAATAGACAATCTCATAATATTAAAATATACATGTAAATCATACTATTGAGATGAGATACTTAAAATACTGATTACATTATACATTATAACTAGCTGACCCGGCAAATAGATGTTGGCCGATTCTCAGACCTACTCAATATGCTCACAAAATTTCATGAGAATCGGTCAAGCCGTTTCGGAGGAGTACGGGAACGAACATTGTGACACGAGAATTTTATATATAAGATAAGATATAACAATATTTGTATTTATCAAAACATTATCTTCAATTCTAATCACTTATCCATCGTTGTTTGTCTCTGATGGTACTTCATCATTGTTAGATTCGAGAGACCTTTCTGATTATAGCAGATCGTCGAAATCCTCAAGACCATCAGCGTCTTCGTCTTCAACATTATTTGCAGTACGCATTGGTTCTTCAACCGCTTCATCATCTGAATCATTAACTTCCTTGTGGGTTTCTTACATACATACATAAGCTCACGCCTGTTTCCCAGCGGGGTAGGCAGAGACAATGGACCTCCACTTGCTACGATCCCTACACACATCTTTCGCTTCATTCACTCTCATAACATGCTTCATACAAGCACGTCGGTTTAGGGTGGGTTTCTTTTCTATTATAAATTAATGTGTGCATTAAACTATGCTTTCGACAACCACATTTTACAAGTGTCCATCCTAGCCCCTTCCCCACTTCTTTATGAAATACCTTCTGATGGGCTAACATTTTCAGTAGGTCACTTAGATATATAAGTATAATCTTCAAATAGCAATAAATAGGCATCTACGCGCATAATTTAAAGAACATTCTACAACTACTATAACTACTTCCAATATGCCTACCATGCATATGTATCACCAGTGATCAGATATGGTATCATTATTTGGTGTAATTCTGTCGAAATTGATAGAGTATTCAAGGCACAGAAAATATGCATTCGGGCAATACTGACTGCACCAGTGGCTCAGTGGTTACGGTAGTTGCCTCCGAGACCTGGTGTTCTGGGTTCGATTCCCATCCGGGACAATTATTTGTGTGAACCACAAATAGTTGTTCTGAGTCTGGGTGTTCTGGGTGTCCGTGTAATGTATGTTTGTAAAGTCCCCCGCGACACAGGGATTTATTTCCCTAGTGCGGGAGTTGTCTTTATAAAACAATAAGTGACGTAAGTCTCCTAGACAGTTGTAAACCGCTATTTAAAAAGTACAAAATTCTTCCCCTGTCATGTTAATATATATGTTACGGCTAAAGATAGGTGTGAACATAAACTTAAGATTAGCCGGCTAAACTTAGGTTTAGCCGACCACATGCGGTTATTTGAAATATATTTGACACAGACCATATTTGAAATGTGTATTTTTGTAAGAAAGCATTCAGACCTATTTAATAAATGTTATGTAATGTCCAGACATAAAGATAAACTTAAATGGCCTAAAATAAAATTAGAAATATTCAGGATAAATGCGTACTGTATGGCAATTTGATTGTACAATCATCTTCCACAACATTTGATAAAGATAACAGACCAACAATTTAAAAGCAAACTTTACGACTTTCTTTTGAATTAAAACTATTATAGCACCAAGGAACACTTTTCTTAAAGTGGGGTCCACGGACCCCTTGGGGGTCCGTAGCATCTATATCAGGGGTCCGCAGTAGGTCAGTCTTGTCGAAGACAATCCCACAATTTATTCGTTCTCATTGAGGCCAAACAGCAGCACCCTTCTCATTAACTAAGTAGTCATATTCAGGGGTCCATGGAATTCATTTAAATTGTGAAAGTGGTCCGTGACTGCTAAAAGTTTAAGAAACCCTGACTTAGAGGATAATACATTTAAATAGACGATAAGACAAAATAAAGAGAATAACAACAATAAAACCGACCTGATATTTTATATGTACCTACACAATTTGCACGTCCTAAGGGGCAGAGTATGTTGGAACTGTTACACCATATTCTGGCAAATAATTGATTCGTTATTCTACTTTCCTTTTTTCAAATTTATTAAAATTTTGTAGGTGTCTTATTAAATATTCACTTTAGTAACTTATTTGGTTGTTATGTTATACTAGTATATTTCGACTTGTAATTTTTTGTGTATCAATGTAACATGGAACCTTGAGTTTTTAGAGCAATGTAATAATAAATAGCTCACAATTGTACATAAAGTATTTTTATATTTTTTTATTTTCATTTTCTGATAAGATTTACCTAAGTTGTGTAAGTACATTGTTTTTATACTATCAGAAAGTAAAAGAACGAACCAAAATCCCACAAGCAAATATTTTGATGTAAAAATTTTCGATTGAAAATGATTATAATTGTTGGGCATTTACACAAAATAAGTTGAAAAAAAAAGAAAAATTAAAAGAAACCAGTATGTTTGGAACATAATAGTAGTTTTCACCAAATATCATGAAAAATATAATAATTGCAGCAGTTAAAAATAAACCAAAAACATGGCTCGTTGCATTTTTCACATCAATTTTGAGGTTAAGGGGAAAAAGTATAAATGTAAAAGTTGTAGATCTTTTCATTACCTACAACTTTGCCTTTAACTTTATTGTGTATACACGGGTATGCGGGTATGCCGACTGCGGGTTTCTCGAGGCACGGAGGGTAGTTAACTCAATCAATCGTACCCCGAACGAAATCATTGATGTTATACAAATATATTTTGTCCAAAGCAGGAATCAAACTCACGAACTCCGAGATTTAAGGCAAGCCGCATACCGCTACGCCTGAATAGTTGCGTGTACATACATACTGTTTTTTTTTTTAAATAAAATATTACTAACAGATCTTTTGCAGTCTACTAGTATTCTTGTTAATCCCTTGTGCTAAGCTAAAATGCTTGTGTTACAAATTGGTTCACGTCGGTAGTGCAATGGGTGGGGATCGAACCGGCGCGGCGCGGCGTACAATTAAAGTCCGCTTATATAAAAATAAAATATTTTGATTACCTTAGCAGTGATGTAGAATAGGTTGTTAAGCACCATTTCTGTAGCTTCCGCGGATCCAAGTCCCTCCCGCCGCCCACTTCTGCCAGCCTCCGATGCATAATACTGTCAGAAAAAATACACAATATTAATAAAAGTGTAAAATTTCAATTCTTGTAAATACATCATATTATTATACGCAAAATGAACGTATTATGGTATCGCCTCTAAAAACAATCAACATACGAGGGCCCATACTTAGTGCGGAGATATATATACAGTGAAATCTAGTTAAATGGGACCTGGATAAGTGAGAAACCTCTATTATTGAGAACTACAATGAGGTTCCGGCACTCTTTCATCTTATTACCTCTGTAAATAGGACTTTTCGAACCTGATGCGATTTGTTTTCTAGGATTTTTTGGGACTCTGGAACGCAATCCCCTTTATAAGTGAGACAATCTATCAGGTTGGGACAGGTTTGGACACGATTGTTGACAAACATTTGAATTTCTTTTGCACATGCTTTGTTTGTCAGTACTATCTCAAATTTTGACCTCTGTAAATGAGACAACTAAATTTTAAACCTGTCTAGTTGGAAAACTGGATAAATAAAAACCTCATTATATGGTACAAAATCCTTGGTCCCTTGAGATCCCAATTAACCAGGTTTCACTGTAATAACCTAACTAACTATATCATCATCAACATCATCCACCCGTATAACGTCCAATGCTCAGGTCGTTTAAGATACTTAGTGCGGAGACTAACTAATTACCTTACTAACTATAATACATAATTATCATCATCAGCCCGTATGTCCTGAACATGGGCCTCCTGCCGAGTCAGAATTTTTGCGACCGTCACAACGCTTGGCAGGCGGGTTGCTGATCGCAGTATTATGTCATAATAAACAGGGAAATGCTGCTGCCCGATCCTAGGTATACAATTGCAATAGATGATGTTATAACAAATAGGGGGGTAGTCCCTATTTCCCCTACGACCTCCGAGACATAAAGGGAGCTTTATACCGCTACAATTAAAATTAATTTAGCGGTACACATATAAACGAGCTAACACATATAAACAAAAATATAAAATATTGTTTATCTTAAGAAAGTTAAACTTAATCAAAGAACATCGTAATTAAAATGAAAACGTCATAATTATTACAGTGTCAAGCGACGTAATTGCTTTGCGAACAAAGTGGTTTACGTATAACCAACATTTAAATTGGTCGTGGTTGTGCCTCTAAAACAGGTTTGTTTTGATATATTTGGCCCAACACCCTTTGGGCCAATGTGTGGAGAGCGAGTGGGAGGAGCACGCAGGATGACGTCGACGCACGAATACGCCGTGGAATATTACATAACTATCGCACTTTCATAAAATCTTTAATATCTGATACATTTCGAAAAGTTTTTAATATTAGTTTATAACGAGTTGCGTGATCTAATCGCATTCTATATTGGATTCTAAAAAAAAATATGATTAAGAAACATATTCGATATGACACCAGTTGTTGCTTATCAAATTTTAAATTTGCTGTTAAGTGAAAACAAACGCCAGCCCGCCAATGTTTACCCTGTCTTTTTTAAGACAAGTTCCGCCGTAGTGAAATAAATCTGTTAGTCACAGTATCAGTATATGTTAGTACACTACACCAGCCTGTTTGTGCACTGCTGAACATGGGCCTCCTCTTACCAGACCTTCGCAAGCCATGGTTTTTGTGCGATATTGCCATAATCACCACCCACACTTGGAAGGCGGATTGTGTTTTTTTTACTAGCAGAGTTTTGCAGTCTACTAGTATTCTTGTTAACCCTCGTGCTAAGCTAAAATGCTTGTGTTACGAGTGGGTTCACGTCGGTAGTGCAATGGTGGGGTTCAAACTGGCGACCACAAGATCACAAGTCCAACACCCTAGTTATTGGGCTACGGCCGCTTATTGATGATCGCAGTATGATGGTAACTAAGCTTGTGCTGAAAGATGCTGCTGCACATCCAACACCTGTATATCCCCTAGTCACACCTATTGGAAGACATGAGGTGTTCTACTCTAAGCCGGAAACCACACGGCACGCGTGGAGATTACAAAAATATACTACACTGACACTGGCATAGACTTATATAAAACCTTGTTGTGGTTCACAGAATTAGTTGTTTAGGAATTGAACCCTGAACACCAGCTATCAGCAGCAACTAGCGTAACCACTGAGCTACTGGTGCAGTCACTTCATCATCATCATCAGCCCGTATAACGTCCACTGCTGAACATGGTCCTCCTCCGGGGGAGGGTATTTGCCATAGTCACCACGCTTGGCAGGCGGATTGGTGACCGCAGTATTATGTTGTACCACACAAGGAAACGCTGCTGCCCGTTCCTTGATATACGATCATTATAGATAATGTTATAACAATCGGAACCAACGGCTTAGCGTGCTTTCCGAGGCACGGAAGGTAGTCCCTCAACCAACCAGACCCGGAAAGAAGACATCTTAGAATTTACACAAAGATTTCTTGCCCGGCGTGGGGATCGAACCCACGACCTCCAAGATTTAAAGCTACCCAAATACCCCCACGCTACGTAGGTTGTCGGTGCAGTCACTTAACAAGTTTAAAATAAATAGAACAGCTAAGTTTTCTAATAGTTATTACAAACCTGTATATAAGACAGCGGGTTGGCGGGCGGCACGTTGGGATCCACCAGCTCAATGTTCACGAGCCACGGCAACAAATACTGGAGAAGAAGTTGACGCACTTCAGTCCTCGCTGTCTGGAAGCGCGCCGTTATTTCTGTGCCAAATTTATTACTCTTTAAGAAATGTACATACATTTTACAATAAAAATGTTGCAACAGGTACACACATCAAATTAATGTATCTTAAATGTAAATAATAACTTGACATTAAGGCGCAACGTTCGCACTTTAAGTATTTATCGATGAATATGGCATTATTAACTGTTATACTATAATAATAATAATTATAAAAGTTTATCGACCATAAGTTTAGGTTACAGTACACCGGTTATACATATTTACATAGTATAGGGCACACTCACTTACGTTCAACTAAACTAAGTTAGAACGTATCTATAATAAGTAGCAAAGGTAGTAGAAGAAGAGTTAAATTATAATAATGCTATCACAAGTAAAGCAATAGTTCACATACATGATAAAATGTATAAATGCCCAATGACGGTAAACAGAGAAAAGTTCTTTACCTCACGTGCTAGTCACTACTATACTAAAATAATTGTTTATTTTGCGATATTAAATCACCAACAAGTCTATTGTTAATTAGCCTTAAGAGTTAATAGCATCAGTAGAGCAAGAAATTTCAATACAGTGATAAAAGTATAAAATTTAGATAACAGATATTCACAAGGGTTTTTCTACGTTTTTGACTTAATGATGACTTAACATAGGTCTGTAATTGCCACTTACTTTCGCAAAATAAATAATCTTTAAATATAACAAATAAGAAATGCAACTTTCCGATAATTTCTCCGTTAAATACCTGAAGTGCGAACGTTGCGCCTTAACTATAATCTATACTAATATTTTATATAGGAAAAGTTTTTATTTATGTATTTTTGTTTCGAATAATCGCAAAAACTACTGAACGTATTTCGATAATTCTTTCACCATTAGCATACTACATTATCCCTAAATAACATAGGCTAAATTTTTTGCTAGAAATAATCAGGGATACCAACTAAAACTTCAATAATGTATGCCAAGGTATGAAAACGAATGCCATAAAATGTTCTGGACTTGGCAACACTTTGAAGAACGGGCAAAAACTCAAAGGAATCTTTTATAAATGGTTACAAAGCAACTCGATCCCAAGCAGTTTTGTCATTTAACTGCATTCAAAAGATAAAACGAGGTAAAGATGTCAATCGAAACAAAATCTTTGTATATAAAATCGAAAGATCATTCACCCACTCACTCATCACGAAATCTAAGAAAATAAAAAATGCTATGGGTCTTAAATATTGCATTTTTTAGAACATAGGTGCTCACTATGACGGGATTTGGCAAAATTCAATACCTAAGGAGGTAAAAAGGGGTGCCAATGTTTGTATGAAATTTCTATAGTTTTAATAGTAGGGTTTTTTAATTACTTACTAGAAAATACTTCTCATTTAAAGAATTATTAAAAATTTATTACAAAATCATCATCATCATCATCACCAGCCTGATGTAGTCCACTGCTGAACATAGGCCTCCCCCATCGATTTCCAGCGGGAACGATCGCTAGCGGCCTGCATCCACCGACTTCCTGCGACCTTTATGAGGTCGTCGGTCCATCGTGTAGGCGGTCGTCCTACGCTGCGCTTGCCAGTACGTGGTCTCCACTCGAGAACCTTTTTGCTCCATCGGCCGTCAGTTCTTCGAGCTATATGTCCTGCCCATTGCCACTTCAGCTTGCTTATCCGTTGAGCTATGTCAGTGACCTTCGTTCTCCTGCGGATCTCTTCATTTCTGATTCGATTACGCAGGGAAACGCCGAGCATAGCTCTTTCCATAGTTCGCTGAGCGACTTTGAGCTTTCTTATGAGGCACACAGTAAGAGATTTTCTTATTACAAAATAAGAAGAGTAATTCTTCTGAACTAAACTATTACAAAGGGGTAAAATAAGCGGTGTTAAGTTGTATGTAAAATACTTTCTTTTTAAAGTTATCAACTCCAAACCCACATAATGACCTTTAATAAAATTAATGACGGATTTTGTTTTATATTTAGAAACTACTTTTATTGATCGGCAAAATAGGGGTTGCAAGTTTATGTGAAACTTTGTCAGTTTTAGTGTAAGCCATTCTAAAATTACGGTTAATCGGTTCCGAAACGACTAGATTCCTACGGAAACTGGAGCTACGTGAGTGAAACCGCGCGCGGGCAGCTAGTATTAATATAAGCCGTGACACTGCTACAGAAGCCAATTTTTTCTGTAAGATTTTCGATTGCTGGTTGGATCGTGTTTACAAGATTTACATGACTACGATCAGATGGAGCCAATCCATATATTATTATGTTTATCTCAAAATGATTAAAATAACCCGTGCGAAGCCGGGACGGGCCGCTTGTCATGCATGTCTAAACGCCTATAGTCTGTTATTTTGAAATCTATGAGGAAACACAAGAATTAAGAACTTTCAACTAGTAAACCCGACTTGTCCTGTCTTAATTAAAACTTTATATTAAATTAAACTTTTAATACTAGGCGTGATAGCTCTGAACCTACCGTGATGTGCACTAAGAGTGGCACGCATTCTGTCAAAAGATTACATTTTATGTGCTGGTTAAGTTTTCTTATATTTTCTCATTTTCCTATGTTTTTCTTACATAAGAATCTTCTTTAGATAATATCAAACAAAACAAAAAAAATATTAGCAATATCAGTCACTGTTCACGCGTGATGCCGGGACCAAGGGAAATTGGGATTCATTTTTATATATATATAGATTATCAAATTAGTAGCCTTATTACTACAGTAAAAGCTAGCGAACCTTGACCGACTACCAAGTTACATACATATTATATTCGCCGGGCGGAGTTCCGATAATCAAAGATATATTAAGGAAACAAACATTGAACTTATATGTTAGACTAGCGGCCCGCCCCGGCTTCGCACGGGTGGACTTTTATACCCTACCCCTGCCCTACCCTACCCCTACACTAACCCTACCCTACTCCTACCCTACCCCTACCCTACCCTACCCTACCCCTACCATACCCCTACCCTACCCTACCCTACCCTACCCTACCCTACCCTACCCCTACCCAAAAGTATCCTATGTCCTTCTCCCAGTTCTTAGCTACCTCCCTACCAATTTTCAGCTAAATCGGTTCAGCCGTTCTCGAGTTATAAGTGTTGTAACAAACACGACTTTCTTTTATATATATAGAAGATTGTATATTGCTGATAACTACTGGACTTTTAATAGTAGTGTTTGACTAAAAATTTCTGGCCAACACCGAAGGCTTAAAAGCGATTAAAAATTATGTATAAAAATTTTCGGTTTATATTGCGTGATATGTCATTATGAAATAGGATAGTTAATTATGTATATGTTACGGCTAATAGCCGAAGTGCGGCTACACCTAGTTTTAGCCGGCTACAACTAGGTGCAGCCGACAACTTGCGGTTAAACTTAGGTCAACCTTAATAAGTTCCTATAAGTTCCTCTAAGTTAACTCTAAATTAAACAATACCTATGCAAGAGACAAAAAGGTGTTGGGGTGGTTAAAAAAAACTAAACCTAAACCAATGGAGTCGAACAGGGACTTATAAACGCATGTGGCCGACTGCACCTAGTTGTAGCCGGCCAAAACTAGGTGTAGCCGCACTTCGGCTATTAGCCGTAACATATATATGTCCACAATAATACACTATTATTATAAAATAAATAAAAATAAACTAAACTAAACTTATAAAATATAATAAATTAAATTAAACTTCTTAGTCCGGTGAGAGGGTAGGGTTAGGGTAGGGCAGGGTTAGGGTATAAAAGTCCACCCGTGCGAAGCCGGGGCGGGCCGCTAGTAATTATATATAACATTATATACATCATACCTGACAAGCTAAAGCTATATAAACTACTAGCTTCCCGCGCGCGGTTTCACCCGCGTAACTCTCGTTCCCGTAGAAACCGTTCCCTTTATAAATGGGCCTTCCTCGATAAATGGGCTATCTAACACTGAAATAATTTTTCAAATCGGACCAGTGGTTGCTGAGATTAGCGCGTTCAAGCAAACAAACTCTTCAGCTTTATCTATTATGGCAAATAACTCATAATTAGGTGCCAATTCTTTGCGTTTTTATACTCGTGATAATTTTTCAACGAAATGTCCGATTAGAATAAAACAAAAAGTATTTTACTTCTACACAAATACTCTTGATAACATAATGCTTAATTTGGATAAGGATTAATATTACGATATACATTTAACGTAGTTTCTTTCTTCAGACGATTTAATATTTTTTATGAACATATAAGCGGTTATTGTGACTAAACTATGATAGTTAGATATGTGCTTTTGCGGACTTTTTTGTAGGTATAAGGTTGTAAGACCTACAAACCCGTAGTACATCATTTTGTTCTATTGTCAATAGTATTTGCAGCGCACGCAGGTTTTCGATTTAACACCTTGAGTTACAAAATCGTAATTTTCTTACGGATCCCTAATTTTTTTGAAAATAATGTATAGCCTATAACCTTCCTCGATAAATGGACTATCCAACACTGAAAGAATTTTTGAAATTGGACCAGTAGTTCCTGAGATTAGCGCGTTCAAACAAACAAACATACAAACAAACAAACAAACTCTGCAGCTTTATAATATTAGTATAGATTATTATACGTAGCAATAACCAAATAAAATTAATTAACGTACATCAAAAATAAGCCAGAATATGACTATTTACAAATAATCTGTTAACTAACGGGAACGCCCTCTGGCGTTCTCGTTAACCCGCAACAGTACGGTACAACCCGCTCGGCATGGTGCGCATGCGACGTTGCCGGTTTGGGCAATGCTAGTACTACGTTAGGTACTTAGGTACTATTCCGCGCTACTATTTTTATTTTAAACAGGAGGTTTCGGATTTATTGCCAATTAATTATTTTTTGAATTCGGATTATTTAATGCTGATATTTTTGTTTTAATCTATTAATGATATAGATTAACGAGATTAAGGGAACGCCCTCTGTTATTTAACATACTGTATATATACATATTATATAGGGATACAACATGTCTTATAAGAAAAGAAAAGCAAATAGAATAAAATCTCCCACTAGATCTCCCCAAATTAATTTAATTGTGTTACACAATGGAACACCACTAGGCGACATACTTACACATGTCATTACTTACACATGTCATTACTATTATGATTGTTTTTTTTTTTTAATGACCTGGTCACTTGGACCTTTATGTCAAGTCTTATTATATTGATATTGATATTGATAAAATTGATAGGTACAATTTCAGAAGAAAATCACTTTTTAATTTAAATTTGATTCTTTTATTTGTGTTTTGACACTTTCGGGAATATCATTAATTAATTTAGAAATTTGGTATTGTAACATTTGTTTCCCGTAAATATTATTATAATTGGCGCATGTGGTCCTAGACGAGCTACGTGTTTGCTTGTGTTTCTTAATATTTAATAATTACAATATAGATAGACGTGTCAAAAATTATTTCAATAACTTTGTATAGTGAAAGTGAACAGACACTTTCTAGGCAAGCGTGTATAATCTTAGGCCTTATCTTCGCCTTCCATCAAGCGAGATTATGGTCAAACGTAAGCCAATATTTAATAAAAAAAAAGAAAAAAAAAGTATAATAATATTTGTTTATCGATCTATACGTTAATGTAAATAAGTGCGATATTGTTTATGCGTGGGTTTTAATTTTGATGATTTATCACAAGATTTTGTGTTTATTCGAAGTACGTTGACTTACTGTTGAAAAGTAACATATGATTTTTATAAAATAAACTCAAGTGTATTATTAGATAATATAGGGTTTTCAACGGGGGCTCCTAACACAGATTCGTAGTCATTTTAATCTTATTTATTTAATATTATTGTAATCGTATACGTAGATATTGATTGCACTACCCAAAATAAACCATTTCGATGAGTTATAGCAAGGAATAAATAAAAACCGGCCAAGTGCGAGTCGGACTCGCGCACAAAGGGTTCCGTACCATTTTCAAGTGCCTACCTATCGCCGATATCGAGCAAAAAGTTGTTTGTATGGGAGCCTTCTAAAAGTGTCACCTGTATAGCTATCGCGGTTCTTGAGATACAGCCAGGTGACAGACAGACAGACCGACAAACAGCGAAGTCTTAGTAATAGGGTCCCGTTTTTACCCTTTGGGTACGAAACCCTAAAAATCACTGTTTATAAACATAAACTCACAGTGCGTCTTCCACAATAAAGTTACAGGAATATGAGAAGGTATCACTGAAGCAGCCTAAGGTATAGCGGAATAACTCAGTAGAAGGTAATCAATATAGTTTAGAACTCCGTTTCCCAGCGCTTATCTATCTCCATCCGCATTAAACCCTACAAATACACTATAGATAATTATATTGACAACGGGAAAATTCTCCCAGCTTCAATACATAAACGAGCCAGAACAACCAGTTTATTACTCTGATTGGTAATACCAGGAATAGCAACGGTATTATGAACAAATTGAGCCCCTTATATAAAGCATCCAATTGCATTCAACCGTAGGGTAGCAAGTGGTTGCGTAACGTAAAATTGTACAGTGGCGAACATATAAAAATGTATACGAATATTGCAAGAATATCATGTTCCATGCAGTTTTCGAAAAGAGACATGTCTTACAGAACATCGTAAATATGATATCCGTATTTATCCCAATTTCAGATTATAAGCAGGGCCGGATTTAGAAGTCCGGAGGCCCCGGGGCAACTAAGGAGAAGAGGCCCCCTGGCCGCAAATTAGTTTCCCTCTAAATGTGTAAAAAAATTGAAGTATGTAGGTATCTACTTTTCAAGACGATTTAAATTCTGATATTTTATTGATTGTCTAATTTCAATGAACAAGTATTGTAATAACAGCTATTCATCTACAATAACCGTTATTACATTAATCATGATTCTACAAAGTACTGTACGTAAAGGTACAAGACCGAAAAATAAATAAAAGAAAAGTTTTAGAGTTTACACGTCAGAATTTGAAAGATTTTAAATCTCTATTGTGGAGGCCCCTCTATTGTGGAGGCCCCGGGGCAGTTGCCCTGGTTGCCCTCCCTTAAATCCGGCCTTGATTATAGGTCATGAGGTGAACACGTAACTTGAACTAATAAACAAGTAACATAGAGGACTATAGAGAATACAACAATTAATCTTTATACTGAATGTGACAGATATTCAAACGCATAATGCATTCGATTGTACCGTAGATGTTGACACCAGTAGGTGCTGCGGATATTGTAATGACTCCCATTACCTAGTTGAGCTGATGAGTAAAACGCCACTGCATTGGATGCCAAGGTTCACCCGCCTCAGGGGTCTGAAGTACTATGTGTTACATAATCAAAATACAATTTCAACGCTTATTTATTACCTACTACTAACATATATATATTTCTTGTAATACTTACAATATATAACGCTAAAAACTATAATTAGTTTAAAAAATCCAAATAAAATGACGGTATCATTGATTTTTATCCATAATTCTAAAAATAATGAATACTAGAATAAAATAATACTGTAAAATAATTATTATGTCGTCAATCGCATTCACCATTAAAGTTATAGCATTTCATAGAATGGTTTGCAGGCCTACCGCCCTAGGCTCGGCCTCGGGGATTGGGGCACATGGGCCCGCACCCTTCGAGGTTGACCTATGAGGAGTAGGGACGTCTCTACACTCCGGGCGTCTCTATAATTGGGCAAATGGGCCACTGTAAGTGTGGCCCAGGAGAACCCGCGGTGCCACATTGGCCGCGGGTGCCGTCGGGGGGTCGAAACGCTTACGTATGCTGTGTCTTCTCATTTGGATTTATAATTATTTTAAAATAGCTGTCGGTTGAGGGTAGGCCCTCAACCAACCAGACCCGGAAAGAAATCTTATTATTTACACAAAGATTTCCTGTCCAGCGAGGCGATCGAACCCACGACCTCCGAGATTTAAAGCAAGCCAAATACCGCTACGCTACGGAGGTTGTCGAATAGTGTTTGTATCTATTTCATTCGTCAGTAGCAAAGCTACCGCAAGAAAACAGCTGTTTCAACAGTCATTACTAATATATGGCGTTGTTTACCAAATCGATATTAAAAAAAAAGAAGACCGACGCTTCGCTTCCAGATTATTATTCTCATCCGTGCAAACATCATGCGCCACAAGAAAGAGGCTGGGCAGCAGCGGTAGAGTACAGCTAATATTTACATATAATTGTTTAAAATTATATTTTACTAGCTATTCATGCCCGCCCCTCGTAATGACATTTAGTTTGGATTTTCCAAATTTTCTTTCATACAAACCTTGTAACCATAATTACCATCATCATCAACAGCCCGTTTACGTCCACTGCTGAACATGGGCCTCCTCTTAACAGACCTTGGACATAATCACCACGCTTGGCAGACGGATTGGTGATCGCAGTAAGATGTAAACCTCGAGCTAATAGATGCTGCTGCCCATCCATCAGCCACATGTCCCGTAGTCGCCTTTTACGACACCTAGGGAAGACATGGGGTGGTCTATTCTAAGCCGGAAACCACACGGCATAATTACCATGAATTCACCAAATTGGCATAATCGTTAAGATATGCGTTTAAATACATTTTGGATGATTCAATTTTTTTTATTTTTATTATTTGATTTATAACTTACCAGAGAACATGGGCATGGTGAGCTCTGGGTGTAGTTGCGACAGTTGTCGTGATAGGTACAGCTGCGACCGGCAGTACGTGGTGCAGAGCAGCGCGTCTAATGTGCCACGACCTTTATCAGAACCTGCAACAAAAAATTACATATTATAAAATAAAGAAATAAAATAAAAATCATTTTTATTTACGTAAACCTATTACAGGCACTTGCAAATAGTCAAAACAATAATTTATTATTAATCTATGTATAATTTTAGTCTTAACTTTATTATTTTACTATATTGTGTCCAATAGCTTGTTCTGTGTATATTAAATTATATTAAGAACAATTGTCATTATTTGGGCGGACCATGAGTATATAACGACGGACGCGCTTTAATGCCGCGGAACCGGATCCAATACGCCCCAACTGAGAAGATCCGGCGAAACAAACTCAGTGGGTTATTCTACTGCCGGTTTTAAAACGACCCACATGAGACGGTCCGGCGAAACATACTCAAATGGGCAGAGCGTAGGTTTTAGTCCAGTTACTTTTATTATTTATTTGGCATACACATTATTTTCCCGAACGGTTGTCTTTATAATATTTGATTATCTATTAATGTTTTTATACTAATAAAAGAAGCTAATTTGAGACAGAACATTATATGGTATACATATAGATGTACGCGTGATACAGCAGTTCGCGTATAACGATATTAAACCTGTAAGCAGCTATGGAAAATGAGAATATTAAAAATATTTGAAATGGAGCACAGGTTTCTAACATAAGCGGGAATGATAAGACTTGAAGAGACTTGTTTGTGTACGTCGCATCAAGATTTATAAGCTTACATATTATAAACATAAAGTATAAAATAATAGGATATTATTGTGTATAATTTTTTTAGTAAACAATAAATATCTTGATAGCCGCTAACCAGACTCAAAGAATACTTACAACTTGTGACCAGAATGAAATTATCGAATACATGCTGAATTTATAAAATTTGTTTTGACAATTAGAAGTATTCTAAGAAACCAGACCGACTTAGCTGTTTCCTCCAGTCAGAATAACACTTGCATAGTAACTGTGTGACAAAAATATCTCAGTAATATAAGACTAATTTTGTTGTTTTATGATTTGAGAAACTAACTCATGACGCCTCAGAAGTAGGTTAGTGCCGGTTATTACAACATTATCTATGTACGACTGTCATATATCAGAGGATAAATCTTTTTAGCAGAGGCCTATACGATGTGACAATAACATCGACCGTCCATCAAGACGTAGCGCATATTTGGTAATGTAGCAGCCAGCGTAGCACTACTACGACTATAGTAATGCTAGCAACGTAGCATTGCTACGACGTAGTATTGAGGACTATCAAACTAAATCGTGAAGAGTTAAAGCATTTATTTTATTTACTCGAGAAGGCAGGACTAATTTAAAATTATGTTTGATTTTTAATTTTTTTACTCCCAAAAGTACAGGATAAATACTATTTAGACATTATCGTGAAAGTTTACAGAAAAAATAATGACAACGAAAATTCCATTTTCTCATACATTTTATTTAAAACCACCACCATCTTCAGAAATTGTTAATTGTGTTGTCATAGCAACCATTTTAAAGAGGAATGTCGCACATAATACTACTTAAACTAATGTACAATAACTACTTTTATTTATGAACAAGAATTAGAGTTCTACATGAAACATAAAATAATCATTAAGCGGACGATACCGCGCGGGTCGGCTAGTGGTTTAAAATAAATGTGTAATTACAAATATCGACACGAATTTTGTACAGTGGCGCACAAATCTAAAATAGAAGATTGTTTATCTAGGGAGCAAACAACTATTTTAAAGGCGAGAGTGATTTTTTAATCCAGAGTGGAGCGAAGGATTCTAGAGTAGAATCCCGAGCGGAGCGAGGGATTCTTAACTAGAATCGAGAGCGCAGCGATTTTAAGTGCAACTTATGAACAAGAATTTATTTACGTTCAATGAAGAACCATAAGACATAATAATACTTTCACTTGAGGAAGACGCACTCATTTTTTATAATTCTAAAATCTGAATATGAATCAACTACGAACGAAAGCAGAATGCATTTAATTTCGCGCGTTGTTTATTTTCATCAACTTTTTTTTAAATTTGGCGCGCTCGCAGTTTTTCAGTCAGTCTCATATTCAATACATTGTCCCCGCATGGTTTGTGATTCACCTCTTTGCTGATTGAAAAATTATTAACAATATCCACATTCCAAATTCAAATCAATTTTGGTCCCTAAGGGATTTATGAGTTATTTTGGTCCCTGTTTACGAGGAATAAACTAGCTCTTTTTGAATAGATGTGATAAAATAAAAATTGTGAAACACTTTTAGTTCCAAACAATTCTACATCAATTTCCCTTGAAATAAGTTTAAAGATATTTAATATTCAAAAACATTTTTTTTTTAAAAAGGTTAGTGCATCTTCCGTCTCAATAATGATGAATTAGTAGTATTGACGACTATTTGCCTACTACTCTTGTATCTTTGGAAAACTCCAATATACATATGCAAGACGCACCGTGAGGATGTTTTGATACCTCGATATCATTTGTAATGTTCTATAGAACACAGACTTAAGTACTTTCACTTCAAAAGTGGCTTATTTAATTATATAAAAGCGAAAGGTCATTCTCACTCACTCACTCATCGCGAAATCTCAGAAACTACATAGGGAGCCCCTAGTGAGTGCCGCTTTTAGAACATA
This sequence comes from Nycteola revayana, assembly GCA_947037095.2. Lineage (NCBI taxonomy): Eukaryota > Metazoa > Arthropoda > Insecta > Lepidoptera > Nolidae > Nycteola > Nycteola revayana. The sequence goes on along the minus strand of OX344842.1, from coordinate 31,541,681 downwards.
GGTGCTCACAAAGAGAGGATTTTGCAAAATTCAACCATAATGAACGGTACGAAGGGATGTCAATGTTGGTATGAAATTTCTATAGTTTAAATAGTAGGGTTTTCAAATTACTAGAAAATAATTCTTATTTAAATAAATTAAAATGTAGTTAATTATTTTTCTGAACGACCCTTACAAAGAGGTGAAATAAGGGGTGTAAGTTTGTATTGAAAATCCTTTAATTTTATAGCTTATCGAGTCCAAACTCTCATAATATACTTTTTAATAAAATTAATGAGAAATCTTATATATAAAATTCTCGTGTCGGCTTAACGGCTTAAAAACGGCTTGACCGATTCTCATGAAATTTTGTGAGCATATTGAGTAGGTCTGAGAATCTGCCAACATCTATTTGCCGGGTCAGCTAGTTATTTATAATATTTAGAAACTATCCTGATTAAGTGGAAAAATAGGGGTTGTTAAGGTAAGTTAAAGTAACACTTATTCAGTTTTAGTGATAACTGTTTCTCAATTACGGTTAATTGCGTCCGCAACGTCTAGATTCCTACAGGAACGGAAGTTACGCGAGTAAAACCGCGCGTGAGCGGCTAGTAATAATATACTATACTATATAGTTTTTAATACCTACCTTTTTCTTAAAATACTAAGTAATCATTTTGAAAATATAAAGGAAACGTTGATATAGCAACGAATATATTTGTAGCATAGTAAAGAAGGTATAAGAATAGATTTCAACATATTAATAATAATGTATGAAAAGAGTATCAATTTGTTTGAAGATGGACATCTCCAACGAAGTTATACTCTTTGCGTACACACTTATAAATATCTAGTTTACTATTGACATCTATTTGCAATGAATGGAATCCGTATGAATATTGAATATATTGTCTACTAAAGACATATTTGTACTTAATATTTACGATTCGATGGTTCAACTAAACAGATTTTCATATATTTGAATAAAATTGATGTTAATAGGGACAGAAAGGCTTTCGCAAAGAAATGTATTCTTTTGTAATACAACAAATATTTTTTGTCAGGAACTTTTAGAATATTATGTTTCAACTAATAATATATACATTTATTTAGATAACGAAATAATATATAATTATATTAGGCAATTTTTCCTTAACTATATGAGTTGTTAATTGGAGATTTGTACTCAATCATTGGATACTTAAGTTCGTAAACAAAAATTGAATGGCAGATTAGAACCTAGGGAAAAGCTAAATTGTAAGAAATTTGGCAATTTTTTTTATAAGAGCAAGGCACCAACATTGTAATTTTATGTCAAACTTTGCACATAATATTAAACTTTGCCTCTTGCAATATAATCCCTAGCTAGCGTGTAGCGTTTTTTTACTAAAAATAAATGTGTGGTAGATTTAATGGAGCTGATTAGCATTGGCCGATTTAGACAATTAGCGTTTCGTTTAATACAACATAACTGAAAAGAACACAGTGATACTTGTTGAATACGTCGAAAGTGTGGGAGGTGGGAGGCGGCAGGGGCGGGCACGAAGAGGTTCCAGGATGCACTGGTTGCATGGATGTGTTGTTTGGGACGAAGTATATATCAGACCCCCGTCACCTCGGAGCGGCAGTTCGGTTAAACGTGCCAGAGCGAACGGTCGTCGCTATGAGCACCCACGTGGCATCGAACTTTACGAAAGCCGGGAATACGCGTGAAACAATAAATTTTAGTGATGCGTTCGAGATTCTAACAAATATTTTGAATATATATTACACTCCGTTATTAGTGTTTTTAGGTTCCGTCGGAAATTTACTTTCAGTATATGTGTTTTTTAAATCGAAGTTGCGGTTACAATCGACAAGTCTTTACCTATCGGCCCTCGCTATATCGGATACTTTATTTTTAATGCAATTGTTGCCACCGTGGTTGACAGCAATACAATTCACCGGACTATTCCACCGAGCGGGATTTTGTCAAGTATTCGTGTACGTGTCCTACGTCACCTGCTTCCTGAGTGCATGGCTGGTGGTGGCGTTTACAATCGAGAGATTCGTCGCTGTGATGTATCCACTACAGCGAAACATGGTGTGCACTGTGACTCGAGCACGGTATATTATTCTAGCGCTGGTAAGTGTAGCGCTAATCATTAATATACCCGTTATTAAATTCGCATCACCGTCGGCGACGGCCGACGACTGTAACATCGATCATGAATACTTCGAGTACGCACGAACATTTAATGTGATTGATACTGTGATGTCTTTCACGGTGCCCCTGGTTCTGATAATATTTCTGAATGCGTGGATCACGGTGGGAGTTTACCGGGTCGACCGCACTCGTGACCACCTCGTGAACGTGGAAGGCTCAGCTGGCAGCGGCCGAGAAGCGCACGTCTCGCCGCCACTAGTCACCCGCTCGCAGCACCGCGTGACCAGGATGCTGCTCATCGTCTCTACAGTGTTCGTCGTACTCAACTTGCCTGCATACACGATGAGAATCCTGTCTTATGCTTATGATACCGTGAGTAATAGATTATTAAGATAAAACATACCAACTGCTTAGCGTAATTATGAATCTAATGCGAACTGGCGAAGTTATTTAAATATATGTGAAATGTCCAACATCCAATAGTTATTCTGATATCTTTCAACGCATTATTATTTATTTTAATTAATTAGATATAATAGTAATGTAAGAATTAAGAACAACAATAAATGTCTAGCATTTAAATTTCACGTATAGCTTATACGTAATTTTAATGGCACCATTTTCAAATAATTTAGCTTAATAAGAAAGTTATTGTCCTTTAATTTATTACTTTACTCATATGAATTAACATTGGAAACGCTACATTTACACGATATAATTCGTTATTAAACAGACAGTTTAATATTAAATTATCGTAATGAACTGCTCGTCGCGGCGTCGTATCTATAACATTAAGACAATAGTTATAAATGCTATGCTATTATTATTTTTTTAACGGTGCAATAAAAGCGATTCTATTGCCTTTCAGCATACACATATTAGCTCTTGGCTCTAAGCGTTAATAATATAATTTAAGCGAAGGTATTTTTTTGCTAACTATTCAATTAATTCAACACAGAAGCCCGTCAATGTAGTCGATACTGGATGTCTGCACAAGTAAGACAATTGATTAAAAAACGACTAGTAACTATAGGTTTTAAGAAGGTTATTTTAATATTGTATCAAAGTTCATTCATATAATCTAAATATCGATTAAAAAATCGTATCAATTGTTCTCAGTTGGTACGATTTGAAACTTGAAACGCATTTAATTTTTTTTTGTAGGTACCTATAGAAAACGGTAGTCATACAATTGATAACTCAATAATCAATCATTTATTGCATTCCACAGTGTTTTTAGGTGGTATTATTACAAATTCTGTTCAATGTGGACCCCGTCGGGCACTGCAAACGGATAACGGACGGACAACGATAACGACAATGTTAGATTTTTTGAAATTGGATTTAAACATTGGAAAATTTCGCAGAAAAAAACAATTTTCGCGCACAGTTTATATGGAAATGATTTAAGACGAATGGCAAAAGTAGACAGACGTTAACTATGTCGCGAAAAAATTAAAGGGGATCCAAGCGGGACGTAGTATATAAAATACTGGCTAAACAGTGTGGTTTCACCCGCGTAGAGCCCGTTCTCGTGTGGATCTTGTCTTAACATAGCCTATGGCACCTACAAATACTGTAGTTTCACCTCAATCGTTGACACTTATTTCAAACAGGCGACAGTAATGTGAATTTCATTACAAAAATAATATTGCATTTAAGTTTCTTAAATTATATAATTTTGCGATCAATTTACTAAATTTTTCTTTCATCAGGACCTTCTCTTAACAATATCAAAAACAACAAAGAAAGAATTACCGCAATGGTTCCAGACATTCCAGCGTGATGCCGTGACTAAGGGAAATGGGGATTCATTTTTCCGTTCCGTACCCGAAGGGTAGAAACGGGATACTAAGACTTCGCTGTCTTTTTTTTTTTTTTTTACTAAATATAGGCTTACGTTTGACTATAATCTCGCTTGATGGAAGGCAAAGATAAGGCCTAAGATGATACACGCTTGCCTAGAAATTGTCTGTTCACTTTAGCCTGTCTGTGTGTGTGTCTAGAAAGTGTCTGTCTGTCACCAGGCTGTATCTCAAGAACCGCGATAGCTTAGACAGTTTAAATTTTCACAAATGGAATATTTATGATGTCGCTATAACAACAAATGCTAAAAACAAAATACAATAAATATTTAAGCGGGACTCCCATACAACAAACGTGACTTATTGCCCTTTTTTCTTCGATATCAGTAACGGCAACAGGTACGCACTTGAAATATTTACAAAATACTTTTTTTTTTTTTTTTTTTTTTTTTAAGACAACTCCCGCACTATGTAAATAAATCCCTGTGTCGCGGGGGACTTTACAAACATTCATTTCACGGACACACAGAACACCCAGACTCAGAACAACTATTTGTGGTTCACACAAATAATTGTCCCGGGTGGAATTCGAACCCAGAACACCAGGTCTCAGAGGCAACTATCGTAACCACTGAGCCACCGGTGCAGTCTTACTTACTTAGTTGTAAATTTACTAAATATAATAAATAGTAAAATGAAAATAAAATAAATATTGAGGGGGGCTTCTCATACAACAAACGTGATTTTTATAGCCTCATTTTGCCCGATTTTAGAAAATGACACAGGCTTGAAACATTCACCAATATTTAGTTTCATTTAACAATTAAATATTTTACACAATATTTACTTAAATGTTTAGGTATACTCACTTCAGAAATAAATACATACATAGTGTAATGTTGTTTACCTAGTAAATGGTACGGAACCCTTCGTCCGACTCGCACTTTTTATTTATATAAATAGATTAGGTGATGTCACATTTCGGTTTCTTTTAATGCAACAAATAATTAAGGAACTATAAGATTATAAAGGGCAACGCGACATTTTCTTTGTTACTCTCGCCCTTTTTTATTTATGAGTACCTATATATGAGTATGATTGTTTGAACGCAATAATCTCGGGAACTACTGGTCCGAATTCAAAAAATCTTTCAGTGTTGGATAGTCCATTTATCGAGGAAGGTTATAGGCTATTGTGACTAAATGACTAAACTACGATAGTTGGCTCTCGAGGACTTTTTTGTAGATCTTAATAAGACCTACAAACCCGTAGTACATCATTTTGTTCTATCGTCGTAATCGGACCAGTAGTTCCTGAGATTAGCGCGTTCAAACAAACAAACAAACGAAACTCTGCAGCTTTATAATATTAGTATAGATAGTATAGATTATATTATGAGTATGATTTGGAAACTGACCGATCCTTACAGTCTACAAGTGAGTTCATATTTTTAAGATATTTAGTTTGTAAACATAGGAAAATAGGCTGATTTCGCTTTATTAACCAATTGATTTGAGGCAAATTCATCAATCATCAGATAAAAAATATCAGGTGGATAAATTTCAATATTGACAGTTTTTTTATAAAGCCTATTCAAAAATTTTACTTTTATGTCCGGTGAAGATTTAAAAGCCTCATGGCTAAAAAATAAGTTACCATCCAAAAAAAAAATTACTACTTTAATATTTTTTATCTTAGGATTTCATTACAACATACAATTAGAATAGGCAGTTAATTACTAAATGTAACATATTTGGCAAATTAGTAACACATCCTTACTAATATTATAAATGTGAAAGTAACTCTGTCTGTCTGTCTGTTACGCAATCACGCCTTAACTACTGAAGCGATTTAAATGAAATTTGGTACAGATATAGTCTAGAGCCTGAGAAAGAACATAGGCTATATTTTATTATGAATTTCCCACGGGAACGGGAGCTACGCGGGTGAAACCGCGCGCGGGAAGCTAGTATCTTATAAAATAAACAAACGTGTTGCGCCGACCCCAAGTAATATGGGATAAGGGCAGGAAGAAGATAAAAAATTTACACATATCTTAACTTTTTAAAGCATTGAGTAAAATGTTTGTACAATTTTCGAAATGTTTTGTATTTTATTGAAATTCATCCCTTAACAGCATTAAAAAGGGGGTTGGGGATAGTTTTGAAGTTGATGTCAATACTCCTTAGTGCTTTTGATTTAAATTAGGTACATTTAATTTTCGAAACAAGTGTGGAAACGGTAACTTTGGCACATGTTCAATAGTAATTCATCATCAACAGCCCGTTCACGTCCACTGCTGAACATGGGCCTCCTCTCAACAGACCTTGGCAAGCCAGGATCGTAGAGGGATATTGCCATAATCACCACGCTTGGCAGACGGATTGGTGATCGCAGTAAAATGTAAACTTTGAGCTAATGGATGCTGCTGCCCATCAATCAGCCATATGTCCCTTAATCGCCTTTTACGACAACCATGGGAAGATATGGGGTGGTCTATTCTAAGCCGGAAACCACACGTGCACAATAGTAGGTAATTATTTGAAAGTAAAAATGGCTGAAATATTGTTGTTTGAGTTTTGGATGAGAAACCAACCAAGGAAATTTTAGAGATGAAGAAATTTTATTTGAGATTTTAATTCATCTATGGTTATACATATAATAAGTACCGTAGCGTTTAAGTTTCGAAAATCATGGGGTCGATAACCACACCGGCAAGAAATGTTTGAGTAAATTCGAATATTCTAGAAAGGGTCTGGTCGGTTGATGGACTACCGTTACGTTAAGCCGTTGGTCCTGATTGTGATAAGATCATCTATTACAAACTATACCGAGGAACAGGCAGCAGCATTTACTTGTGTGTTAAAATATAATAGTGCGGTCACCATCCCGCCTGCCAATTGTGGTGACTATGGCAAAACCACCCCTCGGCAGGAGGCCTATGTCGAGCAGCGGAGGCTACACGGTCTGATGATGATGATGACGGTATAATATATAGAAACTGGTGGAAGTCCAATTATGTATATTGAGGACTGGCATCCCGCGGGCGGTTTCACTCAAGAAACTCCCGTTTCCGAGGGAACTTCTTAATAAAATATATAGCTGATAATCTTCATCGATAAGGAGGCTATCTAGCTTATGAAATTAGCGCGTTCAAGCAAACAAACAAACAAACTGTTCAGCTTTCAGAAAAAATCCGATCATAGCTTGTTTCATAACTCGCTGAGCGACATTTTATTTGTGAACTAGCGGAGTTGTTTCCATGACTCAGTTGTTTAGGTCATGATCATGACAGGTAGAACGCACTGATCGTACACTTAAGCGCGCGGTTGTTATATGCGGAGATCGCAGCGTCAGACGCATGCGATCAACGGATGCACTCAACTCACGCTGCGCTTGGCGCTGCGTCAACCGCGTAAAACAATGGTTTGTAATTATATTACCTGATATGAAATTATGTGCGTTAATCGCATTGCGTGTAACGCAGCGTTTATCGAATATTTATTTAGATTTTTAGGCATTGCGGTGCAGGCGAAGAGAAACCTTTACATAGTTAGTTAAATGCTGACCTTTGTATACAGATATACCTATTTGGATATAGAAATATAAGTAGGCGAAGTCGCGGGCAACAGCTACTATAACTATATATGTATAAAAATGAATTCCTATTTCACTTATTAATCATTCTTTTTTGTTGTGAAAAATCTAGAAAATAGAGCCGGATATTAGAAAATTTAAGAATACTTAAGGACCATATTATTATTCTATTTTCTTTTTTAACGATATCAACTTTTTTAATGTAATCTCATTTAGAGCCCCCGCACATTGGCCACTTAGTGGCGGCCACTAAACGCGACCACCAGTGGTTCCGCTAGACCACTACACGCCGCCACCAGTGGCAGCCACTGGTGGCTGCATCAAGCCACCAGCGGCTGCGTCTGGTAGCGGCGTCAAGTGATTAAAAATGTTAAATACATCAACAAAACGCAGCCACAAGTAGCGAGCGCGGTCGACTCTCGCAGCTTGTGGCTCGGAAGCGGCCACTCAAGCGCTCAGTGTGCTGAGCATGAGTGTGATGAGCGCTCTGTATAAAATGTATGAAGAAACGCGTCCGCAGCTTGTGGCGGCCACTAGCGGCTCAAGTGTGGCAGCCACTAAGTGGCCAATGTGCGGGGGCTCTTAATCTGACATAAGACACGTTATTCCTTTTCACGTCTGACATTGGCAGGATTGAGGTCACCTGGCATATTGCCATTCATATATGAAGAAGAATCTTATGGCATTTGACACATCATAACATTGATAGAATGCGTGTAGCTCAGTGCACGCACATCGCGGTTAGTTGAGAGCTATATAGCCTTATATTAAAAGTTCAATTTAAAATAGTCTCAGTTAAGACAGTACAACGTATGTCGGGTCAGCTAGTTGTAAATATTTTCATTAACTAACATTACATAAACAAAATTATAAATGTTAATCGTAATACGGAATAGTAACTTACAAGAAAGCCTATAACACAATTTTGCGAATGGATTTATCGTGTATTTACCAATGTTCAGAAAAGGCTTAAACGGCACTTTAGTGTGATTTAACGTCAACAATATATTGGTAATTAAAAGTGACCCTCGATTGAGGGTATTTGCTTCAAAATTGAGTTGCAAGATTCCACCGCAAGTTTAATAAAAGCTTGTAAAATATTTTAAAATAAGAAAAATACCCAGCCTTGTTTGAAATGTCAGATAAAAGTATTTTAGTAGGCAACTAAAACTTTGTCTAATTATGTTTTATGGTTACTAAACAAACATTTTTGTCTTTTATTTACATACAATACCTATATGTTTTTTGACAATACAAGATCTAAGAGAAAAAAACTAAGCGATAGGTCTGTTCGTCTGTCTTTAGGAAATTTCATCATACTATGTAAATAAAAAGGAATAATATAGAAGTTTGCTGGAGATTAATTATTTATGGAGCTTTTTTAACATTTAAAAACGTTGCAAAATTAAGTTTTGTTCAGATATGATACGCGAACAAAACTAAATTTTGCAAAGTTTATAAATTTAATGATGTTACTACAAATATTAACCTAATTGTTAGGTTTCATTGATTGCTCCATTAAAAGGCATTGGTGCATTGAAGTTGCGGTCATTTGAAATAGGTAGGCAAACAGCAAAGTTAAATTTTAACTAAATGAATTTGAGTTTACACGTGAACAAATCAAAATGAATCGCTAAATGTATGTATGCGTAATAACTTGACGATTTGGGAATGTTTGTGTTTAAGAAACATTTTGAAAATCTGAATAGGGCAAACGGGCGACCGCGGGCACCAACCGGTCGAAGTAAATTTGTAAGAATATATAATATGCTTCTGGTCATCATTATCAGCTCGTATAACGTCCACTGCTTAACATGGGCCTCCTCCCGAGGGAGGGTTTTGCCATAGTCACCACGCTTGGCAGGCGGGTTGGTGACCGCAGTATTATGTTGTAACATACAAGGAAATGCTGCTGCCCGTTTCCCGGTATACATTTGTTATAGATGATGTTATGACAATCGGGACCAACGGCTTAATGTGGTTTCGGAGACACGGAGGGTAGTCCCTCAGCCAACCAGACCCGGAAAGAAATATTAGAAACTACACAAATATTTCCTGTCCGGTGTGGGGATCGAACCCACTTCCTCCGAGATTTTAAGCGAGGCAAATACCGCTACGCTACGGAGATTGTCAAAGTAGTAATAGTAGCCCCAGTGTGAACGGGAAAATAAACGGTATTTTTCGTTCACAGTATGCTGACAATACGCTATAGTTTACGTCCGTTCGTCAAATCAGCGTCCGCGGAGCGTAGTGACACGCTATATTAATCGGCCGCCGAATGTCAGCGTCTACGCATAGCGTAATAACGTATCTTCGGTTAGATGTGAACGAAAATGTGAATATGTATGGAAATACAATAAACTGCGTAACGTTCGCTCACTTTTGGCGGCTGACAGTCAGTTTGGTTTGAACACGGCCCAAGTCCACCCATGCGTAGCCGGGGCGGGCCTTTAGTGTAATAATAATGTAAATACTAGCTGACCCGACATACATTGTCCGTTATGTGCACTAAGAGCAGCACGCATTCTGTCAATGTATTGTCAAAAGCTATAAGTTACATTAGAAAATTTTATTTAAGTAGTAGTTAAGTATAAAAAACTACCTTCTTAAATTTTCAATTTTCTTCATAGTCTCTTTCATAAGAACCTTTTCCTGACAATAAAAAACGCAACGTAAAAAGAATTATCGAAATCGGTCCGACCGTTCACGCGATATTCCATAGCTATCGGAAATAGGGATTTATTTATTTATGTTCGCTATAGGCCTTATGAACAGGGGCAGAGTCACTCAACGAGCTATGGAGAGGGCTATGCTCTTGGTTTCTCTACGAGATCGATCTCATCAGAAATGATACGTAGAAGAACGCGGGTTACCGACATAGCCCAACGGATTAGTTCGTTGAAGTGGCCGTTGGGGCCGAAAAGTTCTCGAATGGAGACCGCGGATCGGCAAGCGCAGCGTAGGACGTCCACCTACTAGATGGACGGATGATCTGGTTAAGGCCGCGGGATCACGGTGGATGCAGGCCGCTTGTAACCGCAACAACAACTATGAGAGAGGCCTATGTCCAACAGTGGACGTCCTACGGCTGAAATGATGATGATGATATATAGATAGGTCACGGTTCCCCACCCATTCATATGTCCTTGTAGCTGGAAATTATTATAATTAACAGTGAAAAGGAAGCAATCGCCTTCATACTAGTACAAAACTTGAACTTAGTAGTTGCAGTCTGATCGACAGATCAATCCAAAAGTTACTGATTCGTAGTCTGTAAAATAATATTATTTGTATTCAGTGTAACAGTTCAACACTTACAGATACACAGACATAGACAGAGCGCTTCGCATTGTTCTAGGTTCAGACGCTCGCACTTCACTCATGTGTTCAAGTGTCGGTTGGTAAGTTCAGATAAGACGCTTGCACATGGCTGGCTTTTTAGCGCAAACATTGAAAGTATATTAACAAAAATGCTATAAAATATGAAATACGAAAAAACTTTTTTAAAGATTTACCATGAGGGCTGGTTCGAAGCGGCCCAGGAATAGAGTACCTGGAAGAAATTGGGGGAGGCCTTTGCTCAGCAGTGGGACATAAAGGGCATAAAGGCGAGCACAGCGCCAGCCTTTGTAAATGGTTTAAAAACTACAAACTAAGCAACCTGCGCATGAGGGCGCCCCCTGTGGGGCTTGGACCTCGGCTCAGGGCGGTCGCTGGCGATGAGATTGAGGGATTATGACTTTTAGTATTTTAGGGGAGTTTTGTGCAACTGTCGCTCTACTTTACAGTTCGCGGACCTCTCGGACTTCGGGTCTACGAGGGCATCGGATGGTTCTTTGCAAACTAAGGGTCAGGAGGACGATGGGGGACGCGTCCCGTTCGCGGGTGTACTCTTCTCCGGCGGGTCGGATAGAGTGGTCTCTCTGTAGTGGTGCTAGTTTCTTGCAGTCTTTTTATTGCCAGTTGGTAAGTTGTTATCTCATCGTCCGGGTCATCTAGGACGCCCCGGGGCCGACTGTGTTTACGACGCTTTGTGGGCAGAGGCCTATAGTCGGATGCTGCAACAACCAACGGGTTTGGGTCTTGCGCCGCGGATTCGGAGAAGCGTTCCGACGCCTCTTTCATCCACTGCTTGATGGAAAGCAGTTGGAGATCAGAATGTTAGTTGAGATTACGAATGAACCATGGTGCCCCGGTTGCCCATCGATTGAATCTACTTTGAACAGTTTGTAAGCGGTACAAACTGCTAGACGCGGTATGAGCAAATACGGTGCTCGCATACGTCATAATCAGTCGTATACACGTGGTGTAAATCCTATCCTTATTATCAAGTGATAATTTGCTGCGTGAATTGAGCAGGCAGTCTAGTCGACTGAGCGTAAGTAAAGCGCGTGCACGAACGGTCCGATTTTTCGCTCGATTTTCAATTTTTCCGCTCAATTTTCTTATTTTCTTCTTCCGTAAGAAACTCCTTCTTGCAATAACAAATACATGAAAAATAATTAGCGAAATCTAGGCGTTCACGCATGATGCCGGGACCAAGGAATTATTATCGAAAATAATGTCGTGATATTCCAGACTATAATTAGCTATTATTGGAATTGTTATAACTATAGATAAAGAAGTTAGTGGAAGAAAGTTAATTATTACGAAATCAACTTAAAAAAGAAAACCGCTCCACAAGGTTTCACGTGGGTGATGTGAAATCTTCTGGAACGGTTGTCTTTTTCTGCACTAGGCGTATATTTTTGTGTGAAAAAGCGAGAACGAATACAGACCTTTCAATGATGCTTTTACTTGTTCGATTCCATAACTTTTTTTTTTCTTATCCGGCGGGAGATATATTCCCACCGACGCCGCTGCAGCGTATTTGAGCGCTGGCGGTGGGATATGTGTGACTCGCCCTCTCCATAGCGTGGTACGCTAAACTCATACTACGAGGACAGGACCCTACACCACTAAAACCCCCCGGACACTCCTACGATCCGCCGTACGCATACCTAACGTGACCATACGTCCCGTTCGTAAAGGACTATAATAATAATAATAATACTTAGTCCTTATTGACTATCTGGCTAGCAGTGCGAAGAAAACCGGCGCGATTTCGAACCTTTAATACCATTCTGATATAAACGTAGAAAATTATTTATTTATTGAAAGAGCACTATATAACTGACTGAGTAGTCATAAATCATAATCATAATATTAAATCTCAGCATGTGAAGTTTCACAAGCTGCTGAGATTATATATTATGATTAGAGCCCCTGAAGAAAAGTAGGAGCTTTTAAATCTTTAAGAGCAGTCCTGCTTTGACGCAATAAATAAATGGTCACTTTGTATATACCCCAAAACAAGGAGATACGTATTTAATTCTGAACTGCAAGGTTAAAGCACTTCGGTCAAGGTTGAAATACTTTTTCTGGGCTGTAAAACACAATTTTTACTGTCTTGGGTTCACATTTACCGTACTCAGCCTAAAAAGTATTTTAACAAATCAAGCATGGAGTAACTACAAATAATAGTAAAGAAAATATCTGAAAATTGCAGGTTAGATAAATGTATTAGTTTGCAGTTTGCAGTACAATAAAATACGCGCATTTTATATACCTATTTTATAAAATGCACTAGACTATTGGCAGTTCGGCGACTATATTATTTGAGTTTTATTATTTGGTTTTTAAAAAGACAACTCCCGCACTAGGGAAATAAATCCCTGTGTCGCGGGGGACTTTACAAACATTCATTTCACGGACACGCAGAACACCCAGACTCAGAACAACTATTTGTGGTTCACACAAATAATTGTCCCGGATGGGAATCGAACCAAGAACACCAGGTCTCAGAGGCAACTATCGTAACCATTGAGTCACCGTTTATTGACTTCGTAATAATGCGATTTAGAATTGTATTGCACTAAATATGATAATTTTAAAAGCGTTAGTCCCAAATGTATATTTTTTTGTTTTTTTGTTCTCGCATAAATAAGTATATTTTCCTATTACTGCCAACGCGTCAGTTTGTTTGGTTGGTTTCCTATCAGTCGAGTCTCATTACGTCGAGCCGATAATCTAGTCTAGATTATATTACCCCTGTGTCGAGCTAATGATTTCTGTCCCGATTTGTGGAGTGGAGTTTCCATACCCCGCTCATGTCGAGTTTAATTATATCAAATTTTAAAGTACAGTCAGGTTCAGGTCACATGTGTGTTTTCATTCGAATTTCACATTTTATTCGAATTTACTGAATTACGTATCTATATACTAATATTAAAAAGCTGAATAGTTTGTTTGATTGTTTACTTGGAGACGCTTATCTTAGGAACAACTGGATTTGAAAAAGCATAGGCATGATAAAAGCCAGACCCCAATGTTTAAGTGAATCGCTAAAGAAAATATATTATCACTATGTGGTCAGCCACATCACATCTTCAATGAAATTACATCCCGTAAGCATGGGTGTCATTAAAGGCATTTGCACATGAAGGCTACTTACTATTATGTTACTTTTATAAGAAAGTATTTACATATAAACAGATAAAGGAAATTACTTCCTTTAGAAGAATTGGGTACCTTTTTTTTTTTTTTTTTGTCCGGGGGGAAATGCATTCACGTTTTCCCACCGCCGCTGCAGCGTATTCGCGCGCTGGCGGTGGGATATGTGGGACTAGCCCTCTCCATAGCGTGGTATGCTTAACTCATACCACGAGGAGAGAACCCTATACCACTAAAACCTCCCGGACACTCCTCCGATCCGCCGTTGGCGGGGGCCGGGTACGCATGAGCAATCCAACCCCAAGAATTAGGTACCTACTGTCAAAACAAAGTTTTACAGTATTATACAGGCTTAATAATGATGATGGTATTGTGATTTGGTTAAGTAAGATACATAATTGGGAAGAACTAACAAAACAACAACATATTATTATATCCAATAACAATTTATTACCTGACTGTACTTTTATCCAAACTCTACGTAATGGTAACAACTACTCTTGGACTCGACATAACGAGTCTTGGCATTAATCGAACCATTCGTTTGTTTATTTGGTAATGAATTTGAATAAGCCTTGAAATTCACATTTACTATACCTTTTATCTTTACTGTTATTATACTTCAATATTACTTGATTGCAAGTATCAAGAATATATCTAATATCTTAACTTCTATACCAATATACTTGGTCTTGCCATAAATATAGTTTCAATTTTTTTTCTATTGTAAGTAACAGTTATTACTATAACAGTGTGCTATTTTAACACAATAATTTAAAATCATTTAAATATATAGAGATGGGTTGGATTAGTTAAAAATGATACCTAATCCACCTAATCCTAGTATTTTAAAATACCTGTTCCATTTACCTAATCCAAATATTTATTCAATATAGCTGGCCTGTTACGAATATTATGTAGGTATCGTATGTGGATTACGTAGGAAATATTCAGCATGATCGTTCCGGTTAAGTAATCGGGAAGTTGGCATATGAAAAGTATATAATATGTTTTCACTCGTACTAATCATAAATTATGGTTGAAATTGAAGTACTTTCGAAATGAAATTTATAACAATTAATATTCTAGGTAGATTTTTATTAATTATTCCATTCATGGTAGAATTGAGAATTAGTCGAATAGAATATTGTAATTCACTTTTATTTTACTAACTTTGATATCGATACTAAATTAGACATTTGTCATATTAGTTACGCCTCTAGCAATGTCAGAGTATTAAAAAAAAATAAGGAATGTAAATTTTACTATATAACGAATATTTTGTACCATACCTAATCCTCGACGCTTTTGATTAGGTACGGATTCGGATCGAAAAATACCTAATACACTAACCTATTCTAATATTTATGCCTCACGTTTATAAATATATAAAGGTTATACTAAGTGGTCTCCATTGGCTGCAATACATTTAAACGTTGAGTATCAACAGAAGCACGCACTCTTTCCTTTAGAAAATTCTCCACTGCCAATCGTATGGATTGTTTTAGGGACTCCAACCTATCATGGCGTGTAGAGCAAGCTTTACTCTCTAAAACTGTGCATAAATCATAATCAGATTAAGCATTAAGATGGGGACTAGATGACGGCCAGTCTTCAGCTCTGATGAAGTCCGGAACATTTGTTTCTAACCAAGATTGAGCGGACCGAGCTTTATGACCCGGCGCTGGGTCTTGCTGAAAGGGTCATTCTTGTTTATTGAACATGGTGTTGTTAAGGGGCTTAACTACTCTCTCAAGAATGGTATCTTGATACACTTGTGCCGATGTTTTGATACTTTTTCACAAAAATATGGCTCAGGCACTCCTTAATAGCTAAACACCCCAACAAACCATGACTGAAGACGGATAATGCACACGTTGTACTCTGTTGACTTATTGGGAAGCTTCTTTAGAGCTTTCAGCATTAACACAGTCATTTTCTTTGTTAAAATATTGCTCAACTGTAAAAAAAAACTCATCCGTAAACAATTTTTTTCTGAGACTACCGCTTAATTAGTGTTTACTATCCTATTTTTTTTTAAATTATCATTTAAGAAATGACCTCTATGCTCTTGTAGGCTGCAAATCCTAAGCCATAATGCAATATTTTTTGATGTAATGCAATTGACTGCACCGGTGGCTCAGTGGTTACGGAAGTTGCTTCTGAGACCTGGTGTTCTGGGTTCGATTCCCACCCGGGACAATTATTTGTGTGAACCACAAATAGTTGTTCTGAGTCTGGGTGTTCTTTGTGTCCGTGAAATGAATGTTTGTAAAGTCCCCCGTGACACAGAGATTTATTTCCCTAGTGCTAGAGTTGTCTCTTTTTAAAAAAGAAATAAAAATACTGCAATTCAGCTGTTCTTGTCTTTATCAAGTAAAGGCGCGAAAATGAGAAAACACAATGTACAATCATATAAAAATGACAGATTCCAAATTCAAATGTAATATTTTGTTTATTTTTAATTGTAACAGTATTTATGGCCAGACTAATTGTAAAGGTGAATACAATTCTTCCAACGGGAACACGAGTTGCGCGGGTGAAATCACTTGCGGAAACTAGTTGTCCATAAACTTTAAAGAATTATAATTAATTTTCAGCATAATAATTTGATATTTTTTTAAATACATGGAAAAAAAAACATTGGAAAAAGATGACACTAAAGTACCTACTAAAAAGCTAAAACTAAAAATCTATCACAAATTTCACGCGGGTAATTAAACACGGTAAAGCGAGAATCGGCTTAATTAACTAGTAGCTTATTTTTTAAAATAAATGTATAATTTGTAAGTAGTATAGATTATAAAATATATAAAATGAAGCTAATATCTCTAGCTGGTATTAAATCTCTGGCGGATTAAGTAATTGAAACTGCACCAGCGTCTGATGAAGGATACCTAATCGCATTATTTCATTGTTCTTCATTTAAAATAGCGATACAATTAATATCGTATCCCTAATCCCCACAGTAAAGGAGTAATGGAGTTATAAAGGAAACTAATACAGAACCTAGCCTTGAAGTTGTTATAATATTAATGTCGGAAGACGTAAGCATAGGCGTCGTCTCGAGAGCGTATGCATGGGCGAAGCCCGATGTCGTACGTCAATATAATTTAAAATGCAGTGGCGGTCGACCATTTATTCAATATTTTAGGAATAGTTGTTATATACTTTTCAACTCGTCCTATAAACTTTCTGACTAAATTCGATGCGGGATCCAAGACATTTAGGTGTCCCGGGACCAGCCTAAGCCTAACAGCTTAGAGCCTCTTTCGTGTGCCGGTGTTGATCCTGGTTTACAGGCGTTAAAGTGGCGGGAGTGCGGGGAGCATTAGAAAAAAAAAAGTATGTTGTTTGATTGATTGGGTGGAATAACAAAGTAACAGTGATTTCGTGTTTCAACATTTTAAGCTAATGTACGATTGTATGCAATGTTGGGTATATAACCTTAACAGATAGCATTGTTACGAATCTATTTGCACATCCAAGATTTAAAATATATATTTATTATCCTACTATAATCACCAATAAAATTGGGCTTTTCTTACAAATCGTAGCGAAAATTTAAATTTTATGAAGCTATGTGTATAGTGTACGCAAGCAATTCGGATCAGGCTTGACTCGTAAAAACATACACTCGTTTAAGAGGGTCTCACTCAAGACACACTGTTTTGTTATTAATCCATGTTAAGATATACTTTTAAAACAGTCAAAAATAACCACAAGCCGCAAAAACATTTACGTTTAATTTGTATATAAATGCAGTAAGCAATTTTTATGATTGCACTGTTATATAAACACTTGCAACTATATCAATATTATTGAAATATGTCAAAGGGAAATTTGAAATTGGTTTCATTGTGAAAATGTTTACCTTGATTGTTATAGCAGAGGCAAACATCACTGGTTGGATACATATGACTTTATTTCACAAATTACGTACCTATTGCAATAGTTAAGTAAGTATCATTATATATAGTAGTTAGTACACTTGAAAGCAATTAAATCGCACACCCATAGTAACTTGGTTTATTGCTGATGTTTTTCTTAAATCTAAAGATATGAAGTGGAATAAGGAGTAGAAATCTTTAGCCAAAATTAAAGCATACTAGCTTTACAAGAAAATAAAATTAAAATCATTGACCTTTACGTAACTTACAAAAACTGACTGTACACTGAATTCCCCAGATTCACGCGTTTGTGTTGCCACTACTTATTTAGTTTTCTTTTTATGCCTTTAGCCGCAAGTATAAGAAGGTCAGATTTTTTAAATATTTCAGCAGTTGCATACCGATGGTCAACGTGGTAACATACTACTGGAAGCATACGGATTTACTGGAAAAATATTGATACCACGCCTGCAGAAGCCGTTCAAGTTTTCCTTGCCTGGCCTGGCCTGCTTCGAGGGCAAAATCAAAGTGAAGATGCTCGACGGCTAAATTTGAGCCGCTATTCTGTCCGTCGTGTATACCAGAGGTTCCAAGAAACCTGTGGCTACATTCAGCGACCAGGATCTGGCCGGCGACGCACAACATCAGAGCGTGATGACCGCTTTCTTGTGACAAGGTCTTTGAGAACGCGGTTCAACTATGACAACAACATGGTGAAGTTCGCAATGTCAGTATAAGTCAGTGGACAGTTAGAATAAGACTAGGTGAAGCAGTACTGACTTCAAATCACCCAGCAAATGGTCCCAGATTGACCACAGCTCACCAACAAGCCCGGCTACTATTTGTTAAGGAACACTTAAATTGGACGTATGATCAATGGCGGGCTGTTTTGTTTTCTGATGAGTGCATAATGACATAACATGGTTATAATGATCGCTCTAGGGTCTACAGAAGGTCATCAGAGCGATTTTCACAATGCTGCATAAGCGAACGTGCGGCTTTTGGAGGTGGTTCGTGTATGTTTTGGGGTGACATAATGTTGGACACTAAATCAGACTTTGTATTCATCACTGAGGCGAATACCGGCCCGAGATTGAAAAGTTTGACGGCTGCACGATACGTTGGAAAAGTGCTCAAAGAACATGTGAGGCCGCTTGCTTGGCTTATGGTAGAAGATTTTCTCTTAATGCACGACAACGCCAGACCGCAGGTCGCTACAACAGTTTGCGACTACATGGAAGACGATGGAATAACGGAGATGGAGTGACCAGCTCGTAATGCTGATCTTAATCTGATTGACCATGTCTGGGATGAGCTAAAAAGAAGAGTTCGAGCAAGAAGCCCTGCTCCTACGCGCCTCCAAGAGTTTCAACTTGCCATTGAAGAGGAGTAGTACGCTATACCGCAAGATTTCATGATAACATTAATACGGTTCATGAAAAACCGATTATGAGCTGTAATTAAGGCGAGGGGAGGGAATAAACCTTATTAATAAACAATTTAATCAAGAATTTTGAGTTTTATTTTTGTTCTTTCTTAAGCGAAATTGGGTAATTTTATCCGTATGTTGGGTTTTATTTATACCTAGCCATTCTTCGCAAGGCTGGTCTTTTGTAGGCTATGTTACTCAGGGATAATGTAGCATTCTAGTCTTTGAGTTTATTCGAAACAACTTT
Source organism: Nycteola revayana (assembly GCA_947037095.2). Classification (NCBI taxonomy): domain Eukaryota; kingdom Metazoa; phylum Arthropoda; class Insecta; order Lepidoptera; family Nolidae; genus Nycteola; species Nycteola revayana. Next base: position 31,522,096 of record OX344842.1, on the reverse strand, counting down.
TCTAAATGTATTGAGGAAGGCTATAGGTTATTTGTCATTATCAAGTTTCCTCGGCGACGGGAGCTATGCTGGTGAAACCGCGCGCGGGAAGCTAGCTTACACTAATTTTATTTATTACCCTTTTGAATACAAGGATGATTTATTGATATAATTGTGTTTTACCCAGTTTTGTTCTGTTGATCCCCTTTATTATTCGTGAATAATTAGGGTTAGGATGGGTTAGACTAGCAATACTCTTGGCATCATACTTTTTGTACCAAAAATATCTCGCAGCTGTTCTCTAAGCAAAATAAATCTATTAACACCTAAGCATCGCGTAAGCTTCATCTTTATTTTATTCCCGTGAAAATTATATGAAAAAAAACGAAATACTATAATTATTTGCCGTGTCATTTTGTAAATAGCCAGTGATGATATTACAAATGCTTTTAAAATAAAAGCATCCCCTTTTAAACTAGATTGTGGCATAATAAAAATAATTTAATTGACCCTGAGTCATGAATCATTTTCTTGGGTGCCCGTTTTATTGCAAATCACCGTATGTAATTGTTGCGATTGTGCATAAGTAATATCAATACAAAATGAAAATAGCTCGCTAGTTCTAGCAACATTAGTGCCGTGGCACAGTGACACAAGAATCTACTTCAATCCTAAAATCGAATGCTGTTTTTTTTTTCAGAACAATTATGACTACAGTGGCCGTTGGGCTGCCTTGACGCAACTGGGTTTGATGTTCTTCAACACCAACTTCGGCATAAACTTCATCCTGTACTGTCTCACGGGTCAGAACTTCCGGAGGGAACTGTCTCAAGCTATACCATGTCTACGTCGTCGGGACCGGCGAGCAGCTGCCATGAGAAGAGCTTCTTGTCAACCGGCAAGAGCAAGCAGCGTTTCAAGTAAGTGTTTTTTTTTGTTTCTTAAATATTTATGACACTGCATGTTAACATCTAAACGTTAACCTAACTAATTTTAATAGGATATTTATACAGAGGAATCTATCAAGACATTGATCCATTGACATATATTAATGATTTTTTTTGTATGTATTTTTGTTACGTTTAACTCGAAAACTACTGAACTGATTTCAATATTTCTTTCACCATTAGAATGATATATCCCTAAGTAGCATGGACTATATTTAATTATGAACTTCGAGCAGAAATGGGAGCTAACGCACGCTTGAAACCGTAGCGGGGCGCGGAAAACTTAGTTATGGATAAAGAGATCTAAAACTATGCAGGCTCTAACTCCCTCGTTGACTAATTGTAAACGATGACTCCATTTTAAACAATACAATTTCATTAACCACATTCATTCTAAAAATGTGTCTGAATTAAATAATGGCCCGGGTAACTAAAAGGTTCGGAAAAAACAAGATTTTTTATTTTAGTTTGGTTTTAAAAGTTTTTACAGAATATTAATCCCCGGTCGTCACCTTTGAAAAACCATCCGAAGCGTTGTTTTCTGTGTGTCCCCTTAATCCTTGACTCTAAAACCTTTCACCTTTCTATTTCGTATGGATTTTTTGCGATATGGTATGCTTTTGGTTTAAATATTACTAGTAGGACTATATATACGCTGTCGCTTTTGTCGATAATGTTAGTGAGTGTAACATATGTACAAGGTAATTATCTTCAAAGCTCCTCATCCGATTACAAATAATATTGCACTAGTATAATGTGGCACAGCGTTGTTAGTCTCGCTTATGCCTCGGAGATTGTGCGTTCGATCCCCACGCCGGACAAGATTTTTTTAATCTTATATTTCTTTGCTTATTAGTTTGGTATTGTAACTGCCGCCCGTGCCTCGGAAAGTACGTTTAAACCATTCGTCCCGAATATCATGACATCTATAACAATCGTACCTATACGGGCAGCAGCGATTCCCAGTGTTATGCAACACTATTACAACTGCGGTCACCAACCCGCCTGCCAAGCTTGGTGACTGTGGCAAAAACCCGCCTCGGCGAAGCCTATAATAATTTCTGTATTTTCGTACCTCGAGTTGTCTGGATTTAGTCCAAAATCGCAGAGCGATTAGACATTAGTAATGTCTTAAATTTTCACACAGATAAGACCTTAGGTTCTCCGTAGTATATGCCCTTGGAGGACTTGGAGGTCTTGTACACTTGGGAAGGTACAGAATGAGTGTGCCGGATTGCTTATACGTGCCCGGCCCCCGCCAACGGCGGATTGTAGGAGTGTCCGGGGGGTTTTAGTGGTGTAGGGTCCTCTCCTCGTGGTATGAGCTATAATACCACGCTATGGAGAGGGCGAGTCCCACATATCCCACCTCCAGCGCGCGAATACGCTGCAGCGGCGGTAGCGTAATGCGTAAATGCATTTCCGCCCGGACAAAAAAAAAAGTACAGAGTGAGAATGGTAACGAAAATTCAAAGTTGTATAGTTTATTTGGACACATATTTTGTTCTGACGTTCAAATATAATTCTGACGTAGTGTCATAAGAGACAGACACATAACATAACTTTTGTAAGATGCTTCAAAGCTCCATAAAAAATGAACTTCATTTGCATTAACTTCTGCTTAGTGTTCTAGTGTTTTTTACATAAAAACAAAACATTCTGTATTCAATATAGAATAGTTACGGAAAACCATATGTTGACGTTCATGTACATTACGTTGAAAATGTGCAAAAATAGGTTTTGTTATCAAATTTTTTCACATCTTTAGCCCTTTAAATTAGTTTTTAACACCGTTGCTCGTAAAGCTGATGTAATTCCACCGGTTTTAAATATGTAAAGCGGGTCATAAAAAACGCGTGTGTTACCAAAGCAAATAGTTAAGTTATAGTCCGTACAAATTCCATAACAGTATTATTTGCCATTTCGCGCGCTGTTGCTATTCAAATTTCGAACTAATCGCCGCGCGGCGCCAGTCAGTAGGCAGCGCTAGCGCGCTGTTAAAATGGCAGGAAAGCAAAAGTGCGCATTCACAGATTCAGTTTATTTAAAATAAAAAAAATCAGTTTATTCGGTGATTTAAAAACTTGGCTGCATGCTCTAAAGTCTTTGCCAACATTTTCACGCAGCTACGGCAGAAAATAATCCTCGCGCCATTTTTCTCAAATTTTCTTTTCTTTGTTCTTGTATTGTGAAAAATGTTTTTTTTTTTTCTGTTTCCTCGCAAATGTGTTAAAAAACGTCGTACGATATACGTGCGTATTGGTTATAACATGCTCGGCTCAATTACGCCTCGCATGTTATAACCATCATAACGCACTAATATCGTAATGAACTATTAGCGCCTATTTCGTTGCAAACACATTATATTATACCGATGGCTAAGACATAACAGTACTTGTTAACAAACGGTAACATCGTCATACAACAATTAAATTAGAGGTATTTCCTTTATAAAGGTAGTACAAAATGTTATTTTCATCAGGCTAAGCTTAGCTTAACCTTTAGCTTCCATCCTTCTTTTTTGCATCTTGCCTACATAAAGATAGCAATATTTACGTAGGCAACATGCAAAAATACGTTTTAAATAGCTATATTTAAAACGTATTTTTGCATCTTGCCTACGTTCTATGCAATCGTGATTTTTATAAAAGCGTAGGATGCATAATTTGTAACATGATAAAGGCGCTGCGAGACGCGGAACTTGGACAACACTTCTCGCTACCCTTAGGAGGTAGGTACGAAAGCAATACTTGTACGGATTCTCAAATATATTTTATAAGTAGAACTTGTAACCTAGAATCCTAAGCGCAGCGAGGGATTAAAAGTATGTCACTCGAACTTAAAATAGTGTTGCTCCCGAGGTGGACACACTACTTTTTATCACCCTCTATGAGAAAATAAATAAGTGCAACTTATGAACAAGAATTTATTTATGTACAATGAAGAACCATAAGACTTAATAATACTTTCACTTGAGGAAGACGCACTAATTTTTTATAATTCTAAAATCTGAATGAATGAATCAACTACGAACGAAAGCAGAATGCATTTAATTTCGCGCGTTGTTTATTTTTCATCAACATTTTTTAAATTTGGCGCGCTCGCAGTTTTTGAGCCAGTCACATATTCAATACATTGTTCCCGCATGGTTTGTGATTCACCTCTTTGCTGATTGAAAAATTATTAACAATATCCACATTCCAAATTCAAATCAATTTTGGTCCCTAAGGGATTAATGAGCTATTTTGTCCCTGTTTACGAGGAATAAACTAGCTCTTTTTGAATAGATGCGATAAAAAGTTTATTTTTTATAAAAAAAAAGTTTTATACGTCCTTTTGATAAGATTTTTACGTATCTGAAAACCGAAGCGCCAAGCGATATGAAAGCGATTGATAAAGACCCAACAACAATAATATATTTTTGAGCAAAATCATTTTTATCGACTTGTTACTGTTACTGCTAGCCTGCATCATCCCACAGCTGGGCAATGGCCTCTCCCCATGCCTTCCAGCTCTTTCGATACAGGGCTGAAGTAGGTCACTGGTCGTTTGTTTTGTCCAGCTCGTTTATCGACTTTACAAAACTATAATATCTTAACAATGAAAATACTTCGAACTAAAGAATTAACAAAAAACAGACGGTAAATATCGGAAAAAAAAGTTGATCAATCTCCATAATCTCTAAAACTGATATCGAGTACTGGAGCGCTTCCCAATCATGGATAGTTCAATTAGCTTGGACAATTCGTTGTGCTCGCTCAATAGCCAATAGCCTCAATAGCCCTCAAAATATATTTCAAAACTAACCTTGTCATGCGATCCTGATTATCGCTTGGTTTCCCAAGCATCAATTTGGGTACTCATTATGTATGTTATATTCGGTCATAGTCTTCAATATGCGTTTGTTTCCACAACCACAATCATGTTGTCAGCAACCTACGTGATCATCACTACATAGTATAAAACAAAGTCGCTTCCCGCTGTCTGTCTGTACCTATGTATGCTCAGATCTTGAAAACTACTCAAAAGATTTTTATATGTATAATACATCAGCATTACACCCGAGCGAAGCAGAACGGAAGTTTCTATGGAGTATTCCGGAATTTTCAAGGAATTGTGACTAACAAACAAATCGAGCACCTTTTTTTTTTGGAAATCTGCCCTGGCTTATCTTTTTCTGTCAAAAACAGAGGAGGTTTCATTGTACCTCTCAATTGCCCGGTACACAAACATTTGACTAACACCAAGCGTAGTAAGTTTTAAGTTTTATTTGGCTCCATACCTACTTTGTGTAATGCTATCACAGCGATTCGGTTTCTTTTCCCTCCATTTTAATATCACATATTATTTGACATAATTGTAATGGCGCGAAAATGAGAAAACACAATGAACAAACTTATTATATTGTTTATTTTTAATTGTAACACTGTTTATGGCCGGACTAAGTACATAATAATATATAATCCCGCGGATATATAGGTATATATTTTATAATCATATGAAACAGTATTGAATTAGATAAATTTAATTATCTGTATTTCAGATTACAGCGCATCTCCATTCAGGACAATACAATGCGGATTACTTGAAAATACGACAAACTACTTCCTAGTCTTATAAGACTAGAAAGTCTACATAACAAACACAATTGAACAATAATACTATTATATAGCAAAGTATTGAGAAATTCCTGATACGATATTAGGGATGAGGTCAAAACTAACAGATTTTGTCATCTATCTATCTATATATAAAGTAACAGGCCCTTTTTTACTGTTTTTTTTTTTGTTTTCGGGGTGAAATGCATTTCCGCATTCCCACCGCCGCCGCTGCAGCGTATTCGCGCGCTGGCGGTGGGATATGTGGGACTCGCCCTCTCCATAGCGTGGTATGCTAAACTCATACCACGAGGACCCTACACCACTAAAACCCCCCGGACACTCCTTCGATCCGCCGTTGGCGGGGGCCGGGTACGCATAAGCAATCCGGCCCAAAGTAACAGGTCCTGACTGACCGACTGACTCATCAACGCCGAGGCAAAACTACAATAGCTAGAAACGTGATATTTTGACCGTGGCTTCCTTTTGTGGCGTATAAGTCCACTAAGTAAGGATTTTGTCAAATTCATCCTCTAAGAGGGTGAAAAATGAGGGCAAAGTATGTATGATGGATGGGATGTTTGGGCCAATCTACTTAAAATTTTGCATAAACATTATTTATTGATGATGCCCCCCTAAATACACTAATTCTGCTCAATTCAGCTTATGCCTATAGAAAACGCCAGTTTTGTAGGGGATGCGTACGCGTCTGTTCAGCTGACCGCATGTGTACTAATGGGAAAAGGAAGTCAAAAGTTGATTTGAGAACTGTTTTGGTTCTTTAGTGCTTACGATTTAAATTGCATTTTATTTTGACACATATTTGAAAACTTTGACACAATTTAAATAGTAATTTGAAAGTAAAAATGGATATTTTATTGTAATAATATTGGAGATGTAATGTTTTTTTTTAATTATTATTATCTATACTGAAGATCGTCTGTCTGGCAGTCCATCGTTCGGTACGTCTACGGAACGGTTCTTAACGATATCGAATTCAGGCACTCTTTATTTTTAAATTGGAAAAATTTAAAAGTTGGTATTACAAATAATTATAAGAGTAGGTTTCTTACAATTATAGTCACGATTTTTTTTTAATTTTCTAACGCCTCCTACGCACTATTCGGCTAGCCGCAATGCGGCCAGCCGTGCGGCTGACCGTACTCAGATATTTGTACGAGAAAGTAGTTTTTATTCGCACTGTGGTGCGGAAGCCGGTCAACCGCTCAGGTTGCTGCGGCCCGACTGACGGCCACCGTTTGCGACGGTGACCGTAAGCGCAACCGCGTCCTGCGGTTAGCCGGACGGCCGACCGCATTCCGGCTAACCGCATAGTGCGTAGGTGGCCTTAGTTAAAACTTGGTACCTATTACAAATAATTATAAGAGTAGAATCTTACAATAATTGTATTGTTACGGATTTTTTCATAGTTTTCTTAGAAGAGGATTAAATTTAAAATGAATTTCTTAATGCGTAAATTGGTTTCAGTCACTCTTTTTTTTTTGAGAAAAAGTCGAAACTTAATTTTACATATTATTATAAGAGTAGGATTTTACAATTATACTGTCACGGATTTTTTATAGTTTTCTTAGGGTATGATTAAAGTAAAAAATAATTTCTCAACGCTTAGATAGATTTCGGTCACTCTTTTTTTTTTTTGAGAAAAGTTCTTCTTTAGTTAAACGTACTTAGTTTTCTACTTTTTTAATTTCGTCTAAGTCGCACAACTTATTGAACGGATTGAATTTGGCACGCAGATAGTTATCACAAGTACGACAAACACAAAATTCAACGGGAGTTTAAAGTTTGTATCAATTAATCCGCCTATCTGTGTCCACTGTTAGACATCAACCTCACCTATATTTGTTTTCTTAATTTCAACTTGCTTATTGTACGTCGATTATGTCAGTATCTTTGGTTTTCTGTCAGATAAACTTATTAAGAGGTTTATCTTTCAGAGTAATTCCAAGCATAGTTCGCTTCATAACTTGTTGAGCGTAATTAAATTTGTCAAGTAGCGCAGTTGTGTCCATAAACTGTCCATAACTCTCTCCGTATATACTACCATATGTCATGTACAACGCATTAATCGTTCACTTAGGCCGTGTTCAAACCAAACTGACTGTCAGCCGCCGAATGTGAGCGGGCGGAATGAGCCCCAGTGTAAACGTGAAAATAAACGGTATTTTTCGTTCACAGTATGCTGACAATACGCAATAGTTTACGTCCGTCCGTCCAATCAGCGTCCGCGGAGCGTAGTGACACGCTACATTAATCGGCCACCGAATGTCAGCGTCTACGCATAGCGTAATAGCGTGTCGTCGGACAGATGTGAACGAAAAAGTGGATATGTATGGAAATACAATAAACTGCGCAACGTTCGCTCACTTTCGGCGGCTGACAGTCAGTTTGGTTTGAACATGGCCTTTAGGCATGTCGTTATAGGCGAAGAGAAAAATAATATGCTATATAACGTCATAGTAAACAATCTTTTCAATCATAAATGAATGATAATACGGCCAGAAATTACAGCACTTTTTTGGTAGCAATCCTTAAATTATTTATTTTAACCAATTTTATATCGCAAATAAATCAGAAAACATTTAGTTTAGGGTAAAACATTGTATGACAAAATCTGTTGCTTTTGGCCTTACCTATAACATTCTAACAGGAATACGTCACATTTCCAATAACCCTGTATACTAGCGGTATCTTGGAGGAAATTAGCCATCTGCGTAAAGACCTATGCAATCTCCTCTTATAGGATTATAGTGCACAGGTGCCCTCTATATCAGTTTTCTACCAAAATACGGTGGGACGATTTTACCGATACGGTGAGAGAACGCCGGGCCGACAGACAGCTTAACTCGATTCCCAGAGTTCGGGCTGGTACTACGCTAGTTATGGTTGATTGTATTACCGCTAGACTGACAAGGCAGTCACTAATCATTACATAGTGTAATACTAAGTCGCTTCCCGCTGCCTGTACCTATGTATGCTTAGATCTTTAAAACTACGCAACGGATTTTTATGCGGTTTTTTAAGTAGATAGAGTTTACACTAGCATTACACCCGTGCAGGGGCGGACCGAAATATATTTCATTAATGAATTAGTTGAATTACAAGCACGGATAAAGCAGTTAGTTTATTTAATACCATATAATGTTGACTTTTGTATTCCTTTCACTCGTTTGAGTGACTTTCTTTTTCATGTAGGAAAAATTATAGAAAAATAAAACTAGAACCAGCCAGTGTATGTTAGCCATACTCAGCGATATTATTGAACGTTGACAATCACAGCAAGCAGATATTTCTTGGTAAGAAAAAAATACGCTCAGTCGACTACATTGTCTTCTAAATTCACGCAGCAAACTATCACTTGGTAATAAGTTTAGCATTTACACCACGTGTATACCACCTATTATGACGTACGCGAGCACCGTATTTGCTCATACCGCGGCTAGCAGTTTGTACCGCTTACAAACTGTTTAAAGTAGATCGGGCCACCGGGGCACCGTGGTTCATTCGTAATCGTAACCTGCATTCTAATCTCCAACTGCCTTTCATCAAGCAGTGGATGTAAGAGGCGTCGGAACGCTTTTTCGAATCCGCGGCGAAACAACCAATCCCGTTGGTTGTTGCAGCATCCGACTATAGGCCTTTGCCCACAATGCATCGTAAACACCGGCCTCGGGGCATCCTAGACGACCCGGACGACGAGATAACAACCGCTTACCAACTAGCAGTACAAAGACTGCAAGAAACTAGTACCACTACACAGAGACCAATATCCGACCCGCTGGAGAAGATTGCACCCGCGAACGCGACGCGTACTCCTTCGCCCACCCGACCCTTAGTTTGCAAAGAACTCTTCGATTCTTTCGTAGACTCGATGTCATCGGACATCGAGACTACGAAGGCCACGAACTGTAAAGTAGAGCGATAGTTGTACTATACTCCCCTAAAAAACTCATAATCCCTCAGCGATCGCCCTGAGCAGAGGTCGTAGCCCCACAGACAGGGGCGTCCTCTTGCACAGGTTGCTTAGTTCGTAGTTTTTAAACCATTAATTAATGTTTTAAAATTGGCTAATGGCTGGAGCTCTGCTCGCCTTTTTGCCCGGTGAAGAGGCAAAAGCCTCGTGGCTAAGTACGTATGTCCATCCGAAAAAAAAGTGCTTTATAATACTCATAAACACAAAACAAACGAGCCCAAACTCAACTATCTTAGCGCTTGCATTAAGGGCGTACAAGTGGCAATGTTCCTGCTTCTTATAAGATGTCATCATTTGCAATGAAAATTACTCATAGACACAAAACAAACGAGCCCAAACCCGACTATCTTGTTCTCCATCATCAGATCAGCTCCATGGTACCATATTATTGCATTGTCACGCGATATACATATGCTTGCAAATTTCAGCACAATCGGAAATCGGTCAAATTTAACTTGCAAGATTCCACCTGAACTTACATCTATTGCATGTTATATAAGCTTGAAAAATTAAAAGTTTCTTCAATGGAAGCACGAAGCCCTATAGAGTAGAAACTAACACTAGAAAATAAAAGTTGTAATTTGAACTAACTAATAGAAGCCATTACCCAACTGGAAGTTTAACTGATAACAGATCTCATTTTTCCATCCTAAGATAATCTTATTTATATATTTATTCTTTACTGTACATAGTAAATACATAACATTAAGTTCATACAACGGAAAAAAAAACATGTACAGAGGCGAGCTTAATTCAATAATGAATTTTCTTCCAGCAAACCTATATGAAAGATGCATTTGACTAAAGTGCATAGCTACTGTACAACGGACGAATCCAATCATAATTTATACCAAATTGGTAAATACATATCAATAAACATACACACTAATAGATACAAAAACAACTACATGCTAATATTTAAACCTTTATAAATATTGTTAATTATATACTACACATCTACTATTTACTTACTAGCATATGTCCAAATCTTAAAATATTTTACGCGATTTAAAGCCTACTTGGCTTTAAAACAATAATTCATAAAACAGGCATACAAATATATATTCAATCAAATTGACTGCTAGATTTGCTATTCAATTTGAGAGAACAATTCGAAAGCTTTTTGATATATTTGATCTGTTCTCGGGGATTTCAAAGTGATGAACCGAACCTAACCTAAAAAATATTCGTATACTGTGTTTTTAACAATATTACTTTAGTATTTTGAACTTTTTAATTTTTAAGAGGTTATCACCAACCAGAGCATTCCATCGTAAATAATAGGGTGAGACAGCAAAATAATAATATAAGATAAGAATGCTTAAATGAGTGGTCACAAAGTCACAATAGACGTGTGAGGCCACTGCGGAACCTCCGTTTTAACCAATCAATTACATCGATATTAAGTCAACCATAGGTATTTCAAACCGTGTCTATACACACAGTTTGGTTCTATACATACCTTTGGTTTACTAGCCCATGCTCTATCCGCTAAAACAGGAATACCGCGGAGATGAGGTACTGAGATATTTTACAGACTCCACGGCCTTTGAAAACACTGGTCAGTTAAGTTGTTAATTTATAATCAGTTTAACAGCAGTATGCAACTACAATACTGATTAAGTATTCACTTAGGTAAGATATGTCCAACCTTTTAAGGGTTCCGTACCCAAAGGGTAAAAACGGGGCCCTATTACTAAGACTTCGCTGTCTGTCTGTCACCAGGCTGTATCTCAAGAACCGCGATAGCTAGACAGTTGAAATTGTCACAGATGATGTATTTTCTTTTACCGCTATAAAACAAATAGTGCTATAGCTAAAAATAAAATTAAATAAATATTTAAGGGGGGCTCCCATACAACAAAGTTTTTTTTTGCACTTGTAAATGGTCGACGTACGCGTGTCTGGACGCACTTGGCCGGTTCTTTTTAATGACGGACATATGTAGCTGGTTAGCCTATAGTCTTTTGCTACTTCGCTGGGCGTGAAGGCGAGCATAGCTCTAGCCGTAATCAATGTTCAAATTACAAACCTGCAAAAGAAAGGGGTCGCTGGCGATGAGATTGAGAATTCATTTTAATTCATTTGAGTATTGTACATCTGTCGTATCTAAATGTCATAGTCCCTATTACTATAGCAATAGAAATCATCAAAGTGCAACTTTTTTTTGTTGTCCGTGGAGAAATGCATTTACGCATTCCCAGGGCCGCTGCAGCGTATTCGCGCGCTGGCGATGGGATGTGTGGGACTCGCCCTCTCCATAGCGTGGTACGCTAAACTCATACCACGAGGAGAGGACCCTACACCACTAAAACCCCCCGGACACTCCTTCGACCCACCGTTGGCGGGGGCCGGGTACGTATGAGCAATCAGGCCAAGGTGCCACCTGACATCCCCAAGTATACTCATAGTCTTAAAGAGTCGTTCTTGCATACGAAAGTGAGCTATCATGGAAAAGTAATTAGTACATAAACCACGCATTATGGAAGATGTTTATTACGAAAATGTGCATGTCTATCAGTGTCGCAGTTAACTACAATTTTGTAATCAGGTTTCTAATTAAGATTAAAAGTACTCGTAACTGCTTGTAGGTGTGATATTACTGCTTGCTTTTACAGTGATCAAACTACATCAAGACGTTGTTAATTGCTGCAATCTAGAAGTTATAATTACGTACCTCTGTGATAAACATGTGTTTTGAAATAAAATTTAGAAAAAACATCTTATATACCTACTCAGGTTTGATAACATTTACAAGCGTAAATCGTCAACATTTGGTAACAATTACATTTTAGTATTATTAACCGTAGCTACTTTAATTTATAACACATATATTTAGTTTAATTTATTATTGTTATGTCTAATACGTACCTAGGTTTTGTCGTGTTATTATTTAGCAAGAGCTACTTATGGATATATAACCACTGGATCCATAAACTTGTAATGTATTTTAATTATCGATTGATCAAAATTAAACATGGTTTTAAAATTTTATTTAAGAAAACGGATTTAGCACAAACAAAAATCGTCATTTTATTTCACGCAAGAGTATTATCACATCGTAGTCATGTAATCAACAAATAAACTTTCAACTAGGAAAGATAAACTCAGATCAGATGATTTAAGAATTAAATAAAAATAAAATATCTATTAGGCTTATCATTCAAATAAGCCTTTAGTACCTACGTACTACATGTAACGCTTTTTATAGGTACTATAAATTATTTTTCATGGTCTCATAATAATTCCATATAACTATCTAATCATTAATTAAAACTAACATCCAGTTAATTCCTAACATAAATCGAGTCAAGATTCGGGACCGAGAGTTAAGCATGAATTAAAAGATATTATCATTTGATTACCAGAGGCGCGGCGGGCCTTACTCTTAAGACTCAATATGTCGCGCAGAATAGGCATAGCGGCAGCAACTTCGTGCTACTTTCTTTCTTTCTTTAAGAGAGATCATTTGTATTTATTTTTGTAACAAATAAAATAAAATTCTAGGTATTTGATTGATTTTGAAAATCTTTAATTATTAGAATTTGTGTCGCGAGGCACATAGGCTATTCTTTATGACGAGGTTCCTCGAACCGTGTCTCGAACGGGTGCTACGCGGTAAGGCTATTTACTAACATAACTTTTAAAAATTTCATGCTCAACAACAATGGCCACGACCGTACACGACCAACACGGTCATGGTTTTTTTTACATACGTAGTTTTTGCTACTTTACCGGGCAATGGGCATAAAGGCGAGCAGAGCTACAGCCTTAATAAATATTTAAAAAATACAAACTAAGCAACCTGCGCAAGAGGGCGTCTCCTGTGAGGCTTGGACCTCAGCTGCCATTGTCCAGCCATTGAGATGGCTGGACTTTTTAGTAATTTAGGGGAGTTTTATGCAACTGTCGCTCTACTTTACAGATCGCGGGCCTCGCAGGCACTTGAAAATGGTACGGAACCCTTCGTGCGCGTGTCCAACTCGCACTTGACAGGATTTTTATATGATTTTTCAATGTGTTTTCTCATTTTCGCACCATTACATTGTCAAATGCAAGACAGCCTCCGTAGCGTAGCGGTATTTGGGTCGCATTAAGTCGCGGAGGTCGTGGGTTCGATCCCCACACCAGACAAGAAATCTTTGTGTAAATTCTAAGATTTCTTTCCGGGTCTGGTTGGTTGAGGGACTACCCTCCGTGCCTCGGAAAGCTCGTTAAGCCGTTGGTCCCGATTGTTATAACATCGTCTATAATAATCGTATATCAAGGAACTGGCAGCAGCGTATCCTTGTGTGGTACAACATAATACTGCGGTCACCAACCCGCCTGCCAAGCGTGGTGACTATGGCAAATACCCTCCCTCGGGAGGAGGCCCATGTTCTGTAGCGGACTTTATACGGGCTGATGATGATTGTCAAATAATTGGTGAAATTAAAATGGAGTGGGGTGATAAATAGAACTGAATTGCTATGATTCCATTACACAAAGTAGGTATGGAGCCAAATACAATTTTTAAAACTCTCAATACGCTTGGTATTAGTCAAATGTTTGTATATTGATAGGTACAATGAAACCAGGTACATAGATAGATAAGATTTCCAGGATTTTCAATAATATTTTCAAACGAAAAAAGGTGACAAATTGAAATTTAGTAAATTATGTTGCTGTTTTTCTCTTTTTAATTCAAATACATTGTTCATTTATTGTTTTTGTACGAAACAATTAAAAATTTTCCCCATTTTTTTCTTCTAACTTTAATGTTACAGCAAACAATATATCTTTTGTATGGTTTTCAACCAACATTTCAACAGAAACAAAATTAACTTGGGATAAACTTTTTGTTGATTGAATCCCATCAAAAAATATATTTTACACAAGAACACAACTTGCTGCCTTTGTTAGTTAGGCGAGTTGGCTAACAACGTTTTATAGCAACCACAATGGTGCAGTTATTTTTTTTAAATTTAATATAGGCTTGCGTTTGACCATAATCTCGCTTGATGGAAGGAGAAGATAAGGCCTAAGATGATACACGCTTGCCTAGAAAGTGATTGTTCACTTTAGCCTTAAAGATGTCCAGATTATAGCGTTCCGGAAAAACTGACCCCGGCAGAGAATTTCACTCCTTTATTCCATTAATAAATAAAGTGTCATGGAAAATACGCACAGCAATCTCATCAACTTAGAAACTTAAATAATGAGAATTATTTACATAGAACATGGTACCAACTTTGAAACAAATAAAACCATGAGTTAATATGAGACAGGCTTTGCTTTACATACGAGTGGATATATTATTTTGCCTCGTGCAGATGTATGTAAACCGCCTACCTAGACTTGTAACTCTCAGAAATGCCATCTAAACTTGACCGTGTTTGTTTGCAAAGTTACTTATTACTAGAAACTTTGATAAAAAATCGGCATTCAAGAGATTTTCACTGCTCTACAGTCAAATAATATAACATAACTGTGTTCAATATTTGGTGCTTGTGGGTCTGCTAGTAGTAACTTACAATTTTTATTATCGTTGAGTTAGTGATTGAATCAGACTGTAAGAAAATTAAGGAACTCTTATTTATATATTATTATTGTATAATTTATTATTAAAGGACATCAAGACTTTAATCAAAAATTCTGAACATAAAGACTTTTTTAACAACAAACAAAAGGGAAAACAAAGAATAATCACAAAAGGTTGGTACGTGGTTGTTTAAGACTGTAATAGTAAAAAGCCGTTGGTTCTGTTCTAAACAAAAGTATAATCATAATATGTATCAAAATGACAGGTAAAATAAAAGGTATAAAAACATAGACAAAGTAAATTTCAAAAGGTTATGCGATCTTGCACAGTAGCGGTGGTGTAAAGTAGAACGATAGTTACACATAACTCCTCAAAGTCATCATTCCTCAAGGTCTTACAGGGGATGCCGTATTGCGCTGCTTGCTTACTTTTTATACCAATTAATAAGTTTCGTGTAGTAATCGTGTTTATGATCGGTAACTAAGAAAAGTCTCGCGGTTAATTATAAACCTTCCGATGCCCTCGTAGACCCGAAGTCCGAGAGGCCCGCGAACTGTAAAGTAGAGCGACAGTTGCACTAAACTCCCCTAAATAAACTAAAAGCCATAATCCCTCAATCTCCCCGTCAGCGACCGCCCTGAGCCGAGGTCCAAGTCCCACAGGGGACGCCCTCTTGCGCAGGTTGCTTAGTTTGTAGTGTTTAAACCATTTATCAAGGCTGGAGCTCTGCTCGCCTTTATGTCCGGTGAAGTAGCAAAAGCCTCCTGGCTAACAAAATATGTCCGTCCGAAAAAAAAAAAAAAAAACAAAAAAAAAAGGTTAATTATAAGTTTTTACTGGATAAAGGCCCTTGCCTTTTTTGCTCAACTTGGCGAGGGTGCTTCTGTTTCTTCATTAGATAGTACCTGCGGCGCTAACTTACCAACATTTATATTCACCTATACCTTCTCTTTCTATAGCGTATCTATTAACTCTTCAGACATAATTATTGGTTGTCATCGTTTAAAGAATTATGTAATCTGAATATTTGATTACCAGATAGTTATGTGCCTATTAGTCACTCTACTTTTGTGAACTAATGACGTTTCAAATAAAACTAGACTAGATGTAAGTAGTATGTAGGTAGATCGAAAAACAATTTTATTACTCAATAGTTTATTGCATTCCATATTGTAAATGTACAATGTATGCTTAGGTCATAATTCGAAATGCCTAGATATTGCGCACGTGTTGTAGGTAACTAGCTCAATCAGTCTTTAAATTTACTTAGATACTGAATCCATTAAATTATCAAATTTATACCTACCTAACTATAGGATGTGCTTAGTAGGTATTAAACTATTTCTCTAAGCATATTATGCTATCGAACAGAAATAGATACCAAATAAGTGGGTAGTTCTTAGAAATATGATTCATCTTGCGAGAGGGCTAGACCAATCATTCGTCTAATTTATAAAACATAAGGAATTCCTTTAATTCTATACCTACTATTTCCATTTCTCTATTTTCTCGACGACAGCTCCTGTGGAAACTTGAATGGGCGTCTTTTTACATTATGTATGCATTATTATAAAAATATGACGCTAACACACGTACAAGGTTATAATACCGAACCGAAACCGATAGGGATGGGGCTATCGATAAACGTAACACGATAACAGACCCGATATTTTTTTACAAAGTGTATGAAACAAAACTACTGCCGGATACTTTGTACAAATTAAATTAACTAATATTATATAAACAAACACAAAATGGCGGTGGGCCATTGAGTATACTCACCTTGAAAAAATATATTTGAATGTTTGTTGTTGTATTTGTCTTTGTTCAAAATATAATGAATATATGCGATCGATATCATTACTTATTTGGTCACGACACTACAACTATCAAATTAGAACTGTCATCGAGAAAATAAAGAAATGGAAATAGTATAATAAGTAATACTTCGTTCCTATTGATTTTTGTAACCTAAGTATACTAAGTAGGTACCGAGTATACCTATCATAAATGATCATTTCGCACACGCGATACGCCTCCGCTATACGCCGGGTCATATTGACCCGAATTTATATTTAAATTAATATATTTTGTTTTTGCGT
This sequence comes from Nycteola revayana, assembly GCA_947037095.2. Lineage (NCBI taxonomy): Eukaryota > Metazoa > Arthropoda > Insecta > Lepidoptera > Nolidae > Nycteola > Nycteola revayana. Next base: position 31,504,955 of record OX344842.1, on the reverse strand, counting down.
GGGTAGAATGGTTTGAACGTTTGTGTAGCTGGAGATAGAGCGTCTCTCTACCTTATTGCATCGCCACGTGCCCTACATGATACACCTATGTCAAGTAAAATACGGGTCATTATGACCCACCGTCATCGTTGGCGTAGTAATTTCGTGACATAGGCACCATTTTTTTATTATTTAGCATTGAATGAATTATAAACATTCTTTTTTATAGGTTTTTGATTTATATATCATTGACAAATGCTAGTTAGAATGGGAGAGTAGTAAGAAAAGTCTGATTCCGACGGTGAAAAGTCCCAAACTGCTTGACATTGACAACCATTTATCTGAATTGTAGTACAGGCTCACATTTAGACAATATCGATCTTGCGTCCGTGCAATCATAATAACAACAACATATTTTACAAATAAACGGATGAAACAATGTGGAACCGGCCGTATGTAATATATTTTATCTAAAAATCGATCTATCTAGAAAACTGGTTCATTTTTATTTTTCATATTATAAGGCTCATTTCATCTCTCTATTAGTATGTAAGATTATTGGTTCCTATTATTTCTAAAAATACTTTTCCAAAATTCAAAATGATCATGTTACGTTCCAAAGCTGATTTTCGAAGTGTTATTGAAAAAGTTAAAATAATTTTAATTTCTAAAACTTATTGTTATTAATTTTATTTGATTACTTGAGCAAATAATCTTTTTCAATAAAAAATAATTACTATTATAACATGACTTGTTAAATTTCTTGAAAAAATATGGATAACATTCGGGCCATTTTAACCCGGCCTAGGCGTCGTCCTAGTAATTATTTTCAAGTCATTGGCGCCGGGTTAAGGACGTAAAAAAAATCACATATAGAATCAGAGATAACACAGGTTATAGTTTGTGGAACCGATTATTGTTTATTTATATATTAAGCAAATATGAAACTTCTTCTCGCTTTCCTAAAGGTTTTCCTTCGTTTTGTTATCGGCTTTCAGCATGTAAGATTGTTATTTTTTCAGAGAAGTATGTTATACAAGCGGAATCATTTTAATGGTTTCAAAGCACGTATACAGCTTGTTAAATTCGAAATTTCCCAGTAAAACAGACGTTTGTTCCACCCACACGTATCATAGCGACAACAAGTGGGCGGATGCATATTTCATATCGAAAGTGAATAGTTCAATTTGCTCGTGGTACAAGTAAATTGAGCTATTCACTTTTTCACTATTTGGCCGGTCATATTATACACTTGTAACTACTGCTTGACCACTGTTATCGCTGCGATGTCATGCGGGTTAATATGAAGGGTACCTACACAGGAAAAAAACCAGAAAAATACACAAATTTTATTTTTCTATTTTTTGTTGGAAACATATCTTTATCTATGGTTAAATAAGAAACAAATGACGTGGAAAATACCTTTTAGATTATGTCCTAAACGATAACCTCAATTAAAACGATATACTCACTCCCTAAATTTTCATTGCATTTTACATGGGATGGGAATTTTGGACATTGCCCTTTTTTTTGCCTGTACCCTTCATATTAGGTATATGCGGCTTTCGCAAAACGAGGGATGAATGATAGCGGTGTGCGCAGTTTTTAGGGTTCCGTAGTCCACAAGGAACCCCTTTAGTTTCGTTATGTCCGTCCGGACTCCGCCGTTACTGCACCGTTTGTCGCCGACTGAAGATCCTAAACTTGATTTTTAAAATTATGGAAAACTATTTTTTTTTCTGCCTCCCGAACAAAGAAAAGTGATTTAAAAAATTAAATTCGACTAACCCCATCGTTGGAAAGGTCATTTGAAATGCACCAAAAACAGCCTTGGAACTATGTCGATCAAACTCCCCAGTCTCGAGAAAACCTAATACGAAGGTAAAATTAGAGCGTCCCTCCCCCTTAACTTTTGAAATATTACTACAATAATTATGAAAAAAATGTGGTATATACCTCTTAGTTTCAACTAAAACTATGGCGGACTCGGTATCATACATAGTTATTTTTATACAACTCGACCGACTTATGTAGTTACAGTCGTTGTAACAAAATTGATGGAGTCAACCGCAAAATGACATTTAACTTTATTCATTTAAAAATATTCATTTACTCATGAGCGTACTCGACACGCTCTTGGCCGGTTTTTTAACTTATGTGAAATGAGATGAAATGAAAATGTTTATTGAAAATTTAGACGAATTGATCGTACTTATTATAAGTCAAATACAATGATAATAAAAAAATAGAAAACAATCTTGAATAATAAATTAGTTCACACTTCAAAAGTAAAGATAAGCGGCGGCATTAAAAAAAGTTATTTAATAAAATTTACCAATGTTGTTATGGCATGTGATAGTCGCTTATTATATTATAAATATGATAAAGATCAACCAGCGCGGGCTGGGATCGGGTCTGAAGCATAGAACGCGTCGCTAGCCTTCCTCGCATTGCGAGGACGACAGGACCCTATCTTAGCTTCCTACGAGTGTTTCCCTATATACCTACGTTGTGACACTCGGAAAAGAATGTTTTAATTTAAAGTCTTTGATTAATCATTTTGATTAATACATTTTTAGTATCTAGGTTAGTGATCCCCATACATCGATATGTAGGTACTCGTATCAGGAAGGTGAGAAGACAACAATGATAATTTCAAGTAGGTATCGAGTACAGGGAGCGCTCCCCCAGATTTACATAAATAGAAATGGGTTTTTGAAAAAAAAATTTTTTTGTTATAAATGGAAAGATTATATATAAGTTATATAACAAAACTATTTTTTTTTTTTTTTTTCGCTATAATTCAAAAGATATATCAAAATAAAAATTTATTTTTGAATTCAGTACCGAAGATACGCCGACAGCTCCCGAACAAACCCGAGCACTTGTGACGTCATAATGTTAGTTTTCACTCATTGCAGTTTATATGCAGTGATAATATGTAGTGTTTTGATCTATTTATTTTGTTGTCATTGTGAAATACTCGAATATATATTGAAAATGTCGAACCTCAGAAGTTATCGTTCTTGTTTTGTACCATTATGTACGAATACTACAAAAAAAACTCCTGACAAAATGTTTTTAAATGTTCCTCAAGATGAAAAACGTCGAAATAAATGGTTTCAAGCAGTGCGTCGTGAAAACCCCAAAACAAAATCAAATTTTTTTTGTTGTGACGATCATTTTGATGTAAGTACTTCTCAAGATCATTTTTATTAATTATTATTTATCTAAGAGGACAAATAAATAAGTAGAGTTCAGTCAATATTTGTTTTTAACTAGGCTCCAAATCATAACCTTTAAAATCATAACATTAAAGAATTTATTGATAATTCAAAGTGCTTAAATAATAAATTTATGTATCTAATGATTAGGATTCATTTTGATGTTTTTATAATTTTATTACGTTCTAAATTATATATTTGAAGAGATTATAAAATTTTTAAGTTTATGTTATTATGGTTTTTCTGTTGTTCTAATAACATTTAAATAATTCTTATGATTTCTCCTTTTTTTCTAGCTAACAGATGACATGGAAAATTATATTTATTACACAACAATGGGAGGTAAAGCAAAGATTAAAATTGATGTGGTACCACACAAGTTTAACTTTTCATTAATAGTTAAAGTAACTGAATAAGCTTTACTCCGAACTCGATGTTCTGGACATACCCGTCCTTTTACAGTGCAAATATTATTTTTACGACTCAGTTGAACATAACCTATAGCTTTGTCACCGTAACTCTCGCGTGATGATCTATAATTAATAAAATAAATAATTATATTTGATATGATGGAGAATAAATACTTAGATATTTTCTTTTATAATATTATTCTTTAACAAACTTACCTTGATGCCTTGGCACCTCGAACTTCAGCAGAATTGAACCGAACGTCATTTTTAAAAAAAGTCGTTATCATAAATATATCAACGTCAGGAATATTGTCCGACTTTGCTTTTATAAATCCATTATCGCACATAGCTAATATTGGAATTATTAACTAACAATTCGTTTTTTAGCAGGAAATTATTAATATTGTCAAGTCACGTGTAATTGCCGTAAACGCTGTACTGTTATAAAATAGCTTTAACATTATGACGTCACAACCATGGTGACCAATCATGGCGCGTTTATAGTCACGTGATTTTTTTTTAAACTTTATCAATTTTTAATTGCTTATAAATAATTAGAAAAATTTTATTTTTCAGTTTTTCGCATTAAATATCAATATTATTAATAATAAAGTTTTAAAATACATAAAAAAAATAAACAATTTTTTTTTTCAAATTCCCAAATATACCTACAGTCTAATCTCAGTCTTGCGTATATTTGTGTTTAAAATTTATAAAGTTTATAGCATAGACTTAATTTGATTGCCAATTCGGTGTGATAGCTAAAGGATTCCAGTGTGCCGCAATGAGACCGATGGATTCATCCGCCAAACATCTCCATCATTCATATTTTCTTTAATATTATAGTAGCTTCGAGTAAAGACCTTTTCATTTAAAGGAAGATTTAAAGGAAGTTTACTATAGAATCTTATACAATTTCAAAGAAACGATTAGCTTGTCTAAGTTTCTCTGTTAAAAGATCTAATGATCTTATCTTTGCTCCTAGTATTTAAATTATGTAAGTCCATCTTCTTGCTGAATTAATTTCTATTTAAACGGGCGTAAAGTATATTTTGTTGTATGTACTCAGAATATTTATTTCTTTAAATAGACTATGAAGCGAATCACGGCTTCCTTTTTTATAAATAGCACGGATTGCTCTCTTTTTTAATATAAAAATAGTTTGGATATCTGCGCCCGATCCCCATAATAGGATCCCATAAGACATTACACTATGAAAGTAAGCAAAGTAAGAAAATGTAAAGATAAAGTTAGCAAAATCGCGACCTTTGCGTGGAAACGTTGAGAATAAAACGCATGTAGAACTTGAAAGTACGACAAGTAACTTAGTGATTTATTTATCCCGAGCCAATTTTATTATATTTTTTATTTGTTGTTATCTTGTTGGTACCCCACTATTTTTTCGGTTGATTTGAATTGGGTTTATGAATTATCACGAGTTACAATACATTAAAATGCATTTCAAATATGCGGTTTATTTTAATAAAAGCAAAAGTAATATTCCATATAAAGCTTTTGCTATCGTTTACGACTCCGATACAAAAAAAATCAGCTAAATCGAGTAGTTTTCGAGAGATGATCGGTTTCAAGTGTTATTATTTAATTAGACTACGATTAACTTCTTCTTTACTAAGGGTCGATTTATTGTAACCACTGCCTTACATTTTGTTGCTGCCAGGTCGCTTGGTTGTGGTACATTTAGGTTAAACCCTAATATTCAAAATGTTTGTGTTTAGGTACTTTTATTATTCTAGTTGACTATTCACTAAATTAGGGACTGTTTAAAAAAAAATTAAAAGTCAATCTTTATTTGTATGTTTGTTTCTGTTTACGGATATTTGGTTCTCTTTCTATTGAAACACTTACCTATTAATATTTATCTGTAATAAATTAAGTTAAGGTACAAACATACACATATTTATTTATAATTAGAATAATAATAAATAAATATAACATCTGACAAATAAAGGTTGACTAATATTAACATCTGACAAATGAATAATGAGGAAATTCTAGTACCATCATTATGAATCATAAAGGCAATGAAGCTTGAGTGGAATTTCCTAAAAACATACATCCAACCAATTCCCGAAACAATATTGATACAAAGAATAAATATGTATAAAATATTTATTGGTGTTATTGAACAATTCGGGCAAGTAAGAATTCTCGCACGAAGGGTTCCATACCATTTTCAAGTGGATACTTGAAACTACTAATTGCCGTTATTAACGGCAATAGTAGTTTCAAGTATCCACTTATATCGAGCAAAAAAAGACAAAAAAGACACGTTTGTTGTTGTATGGGAGCCCCCTCTCTAATATTAATTTTATTTTATTTTTAGTATTTGTTGTTATAGCGGCAACAATACATTATTTGTAAAAAAACAGCCTGGTGACAGACATACAGCGGAGTCTTAGTAATAGGGTCCCGTTTTTGCCCTTCGGGTACGGAACCCTAAAAAGGGACATGACCCGTTCAAAAGAAAAACCGAATAAATAAAATAAAAAAAATCTTTTCGGTATTCATTAGGATTGAGCGGAGCACGTTGCTTGAAATTTCATCGCAAAACTAGAAACTTCAAGCTTGAAAATGCTTTTGATTGCGTTGAACATAACACGCTTATTATGAAACTAAAATACTACGGATTCACTGACTCAGCAATAAAATTGTTCTTGTAACATCGCATTTAACAGATAGAGAACAGAGAGTTACGCTATCAACTACACTTTTATTAGTTTAATTATTTAAAATACGCTTAAGTTTTTTTTAAATACAGTTAAAATTTGCCTAAAAAATATTTTGACAACCGATCAGATTTAAGGCAGTATTGCCTGTGTGTGTGATGAGATTTTGGGATTATGACATTTAGTATTTAGGGGGGTTTTGTGCAACTGTCGCTCTACTTTACAGTTCGCGTACCTCTCGGACTTCGGGTCTACGAGGGAATCGGATGGTTCTTTGCAAACTAAGGGTCAGGAGGAAGAGGGGAATCGCGTCGCGTTACCGGGCGCGTTCTTCTCCGGCGAGTCGGATAGAGTGGTCTCTGTGTAGTGGTGCTAGTTTCTAGCAGTATTTTTACTGCTACTGAAGTTGTTATCTCGTCATCCGGGTCGTCTAGGACGCCCCAAGGCCGTCGGTGTTTACGACGCTTTGTGGGCAAAGGCATAAGTCGGATGCTGCATCAACCAACGGGTTTGGGAGTTGCTTTGCGGATAACTTTTATACCCCCAAAATGATTTTTTTTTCTATTTTTGTGTGAAAATCTTAATGCGGTTCACGGAATACATCTACTTACCAAGTTTTAACAGTATAGTAAACTTATAGTTTCGGACAAAAGTAGCTGTGACGTACGGACGGACAGACATGACGAATCCATAAGGGTTCCGTTATTTTGCCATTTGGCTACGAAACTCTAAAAAATGTAATTTTTTATTTATACCATTAATAATAATTAATTTTTTCTAACAAAATAACGTGAAAAAATATTCCTATTGTCACTTTTTACTGTTCTCGTCTCTTAAAAAGGCGTATAATTTTCACAAATAATATTTCTTTTACTGATTTCCCTTAAGTGTCAATAATTGGATGTTTTTCCCTGTTAGGTACCTCAAAAAATCCAGTGTATCCGTACAAAGTGTTCATACTAACTTAACTAGTTCATACAAGGCGTTGCTCGTATAAACTCCCACCCATCAATTATTTACACAACACATTAGGAATCATAAAAATCGGTCAACTCGTACCCAATCTACGTATAGTCCATTGAAATGTTACATGACTTTTACATATATTAGAGGACGCAATTTTATTTTTGGGACATATGTGGGGGTCAATAGAAGCTTAACCCCAAGTAACGAAGTATTTTTAAGCCGCATAGTTTCCGAGATATCGCGAAAAAGGTGTTTGCACCCCTTTTTCCGAGGTATTCCTCGAAGCGCTACCATTTTGAGGTGCTCCGAATGAGGCGTTCCTTTTTTATTCCTCGGAGCTCTCCTTTCAGTACGAATTACTACTCTTAACACTGGTAACTAAAATATTTTTTTGGGAGGCGCTACTGAAAGGAGCGCTCCAAGGGATAAAAAAGGAGCGCCTCATTCGGAGCGCCTCAAAATGGTAGCGCTTCGAGGAATACCTCCTTTTTCCAAGATGACGGCCGGGGGACAAGGGCGGCAACCCCACAAACTTGGGGTTAAACTTTTATTGAACCCCACACCTGTCCCAAAAATAAAATTGCGTCCTCTAATAAATGTAATATTAGCTCCTTAAATTGTAACATTTCTATGGACTAGTATTAGCAACTCATATAGGTAACGATTTTTTTTTACTAAATATAGGCTTACTTGTGACCATAATCTCGCTTGATGGAAGGCGAAGATAAGCCCTAAGATGATACACGCTTGCCAAGAAAGTGTCTGCACGATGCATTAAAACAGCCCTATATAAATATATATGTTTAATTTTTTTGATGTTGCATTGTGTCACATTCTTAAATCAACTTTTAATAAACGAAACACCTTTAAAAATAAACCTAAATCATTATAAGAATATGTTTACTTTTATATACCTATTAACAGTTTTAAAGATTTAGAATATAAAATTTCTTCAAAACTGTAAGTAATTATCTGTTCTAAGATACACCCTTTTGATTAAATGTTTACAAAGTAATCGGATATCCACCACAAAATTTATGAAAATTGAGCTTTGGTAAAAAAAAAAGTACATTTTTAACGTAAATTTTTCGTGTACCTTCAGATTATTTTTCGGATGGCCATTTATGTAGTAGAATACGAGGCTATTGCTACTTCACCGGGCCAGGTCTCTTTCACTTCGCGTGTGGGTAGCGACAATGTAAGCACACGCTGCGAATCCGGCCGCGGGTTACGTACGCTCACAAGCGAGCTGTGACGCACGCACGAACTTTGTTTGTTTGTAGTATATATGTACCAGAACTTAAGTTCAAACTGTAATTGTATGTAATTTAATGTTGTATTGAGAACATAAATATATATTGAAATGAAATTAAATGTAGGTTACATAAGTAAGTAAGAATATTCTAGGATACTGGTAATTCATTCACGAACGGATTAGAGTTAGGGGAATTTCTGATGATGATTTCTGGATTGCACTAAAAAGTTACTTCCAAAATACGAGTAAATGCCATCCCCATAATTGTAGATAGTAACTATTGTTTTGATTTTTGAAAGCCTATCCATAGATGGGTATATATACCCATACACGTATGGGTTCGATGAAAAAACATGTTTGAGTTTCAGTTCTAAGTATGGGGAACCCCCAAAATGAATTGTTTCTATTTTTGTGTGAAAATCTTAATACGGTTCACAGAATACATTTACATACCAAGTTTCAGCTGTATAGTTCTTATAGTTTCGGAAAAAAGTGGCTGTGATATACGGACGGACGGACAGTCAGACATGACGAATCCATAAGGGTTCCATTTTTTGCCATTTGGCTACGGAATCCTAAAAAGGTTTAGTTTTGTTGTCAAAAGCGCTAAGCTAACATTAAAAAAAAAAATTTGGTGGTTAGGTATTTTTATATTTTCCGCGCCATTTTCTATATTTTTTCTTTTAGAAAAACCTTCTCCTGACAATAGTTAACACATCAATAAAAGAATAAGCGAAATCGGTCCAGCCGTTCACACGTGACACAAACTTTTTTTTTTGATTCTTTTTTACTCGATGGCAATAACGTCAACAGGTAAGCATTTGAAAATGGTACGGAACCCTTCGTGCGCGAGTCCGACTCGCACTTGGCCGGTATTTTATTTATAACTACCCGACAACAGTTGTCCTGTACTAAGTAGAACTTTATGTTAAATCTAACTTTAAATATTAGGCGAGATAGCTCTGAACTAACCGTGATGTGCACTAAGAGCAGCACGCATTCTGTCAATGTTATGTCATCATCAACAGCCCGTTTACGTCCACTGCTGAACATGGGCCTCCTCTTAACGGATCTTGTCAAGCCAGGATAGAGGGATTTTGCCATAATCACCACGCTTGGCAGACGGATTGGTGATCGCAGTAAGATGTAAACGTTGAGCTAATAGATGCTGCTGCCCATCCATCAGCCATATGTCCCTTAGTCGCCTTTTACGGCACCCATGGGAAGACATGGGGTGGTCTATTCTAAGCCGGAAACCACACGGCCAATGTTATGTCAAACGCCATAAGATTACATTGTACAAGTTTATATTATTGTCAAACAGGCTAAGGTTACATTACAAATTTTACTTGGAGGTAATTATTATTAAATTTTCTTAATATCCACGCCATTTTGTTATTTTTTCTTTCATAAGAACCTTCTCCTAACAGTAGTAAACCCCTAGCCGGAGCGGGCCGCTAGTCTCAATATATATAAAATCTCCATTTCCTTCGGTCACGGCATCACGCGTGAACGGCTGGACCAATTTCACTAATTCATTTATTTATGTGTTAACTATTGTCACGAGAAGGTGCTTTTGAAAGAAAAAATAAAGAAGTTGGCGCGGAAAATTATAAAATATAAAAATACTTAACCCCTAAATTAAATTTTCACATGTTACCCTGGCGCACGTCTTCACTGTCTCTCTGTCTGTCACCAGGGGGCCGAGTCTGCTATTTATTTAAGTATTGTGCCACCGTAGTGCCTTCATTATATCATTATGCCAAAAACGGTAATCTACTAATCTCACTATGGTGCCGGCGCTGGAATGGCAGTCGGTGTTGCTACCGCAAAAAAAGGCCGTCAACAGAAGTAGCAGGGGAGATGGTTAGGGAGATTGTAATGTTTATTTAGGCGATTTCAAAACTTATAAATGTATCATTTGTTATTATATTCCACTACGCTAATGTCATCGTGGCGTAATAGTGACACCATTATGACGTCATTTGGATTAGAAGATTACCAAATGGGAAAAAAAACCGACCATTGAACTGTCATCGATAGTTCATGGACACGCCATTACGATAGTAGACTCGGGGCCCTGGGTGTATCTCAAGTACCGCGATAGCGAAAGTTGAAATTTTCACAGGTGATATATTTCTATTGCCGTTATAACAACAAATACCAAAATTAAAATAAATAATTAAGGAGGGCTCCCATACAACAAACTTTTTTTTTTTGCTTTATTATGCTCGATATTAATAACGGTAACAGGTAGACGCTTGAAAATGTTACGGAACCCTTCGTACGCGAGTCCAGCTCGCACTTGACCAGTTTTTTAACGTAACCTTATGGGATTTGACATAACATTGTCAGAAAGCGTGCAGCTCTTAGTGCTCAACACGGTTAGCTCATATACTATCACACCCATTATACTGTTGGGTCAGCTGGTAAAAATAAAAATTCACAGAAATTTGTTCACTAAAGTAATCATTTTTTTATTTTTTTTATTGAATATAGGCTTACGTTCGACCATAATCTCGCTTGATGGAAGGCGAAGATAAGGCCTAAGATGATACACGCTTGCCTAGAAAGTGTCTGTTCACTTTAGTCTTCTCTATCTCTATCTACAATTATGGGGGATAGCATATGCTCGTATTTAGGATATACTTCATCTTATATAACGTTTTAGGTATATATAATATCGTCGCTTATCTTTCTAACAGACGTATCTGTATTTTCGTCAAAAATTACGCTTTTTATACAAATATGATTTCTGCTAAGAAATTATATTTGTATAAAAAGCTACTTACATCTACCTGCCAAAATGTGTTTTCTCGGTAACGCTTGAAGATACAGATACGTTTATTAGACCGATCGTTTCGTCTTCAAAATTGTTTTCACTGGTATAACTAATTTTTGACGAAAACACAGATACGTCTGTTAGAAAGATAAGCGACGATATATGGTTTCCGTTTCTTTTAGTAGCTTCAAAAACTTTTTTATACTCCAGAAATCAAGTTCGACCGAATGGAAATTAATTCACAACAACATATTTATTTCTATTGTAACTTCCTCCTGTAACCTTTAGCTTCTCCCACTTTGAAGAAATTTATTTTAAGCGTTTGCTAACTTTAATCATTGCTACATAACATTTTCATTTGTGACGCGTTTGACGGAAATAGAAGTAACTATTATGCAACAATATTTAGCACTGACCTTTCCAACCAAGTTTGCGGTATCACATTTACACTGAATGAATGCAAAATTAATTTATTTTGGGCACATGTTACATCAACTGATATATATTTCCCAATTTCCGTAGTTCACCATTTTGTGAACACAATAGTTTAAATTCACGGTCTATTTAGTTATACTTGTATCTATACTTAATATTATAAAGAGGAAAGATTTGTAAGTAAGTATGTTTGTAACGAATTGGCTCCAAAAGTAGTGGACCGATTTTAAAAATTCTTTCACCATTTGAACGCTACATTATCACTGATTAATATAGGCTATATTTAATTAAGAAGTTCCCACGGGAACGGGAGTTACGCGGGTGAAACCGCGCGCGGGAAGCTAGTAATATTATAAATGTAAATGTAAGTTTGTTAGTTACGATCTTCTTAACCGATCATCAGGAAACTTTGCACACATATTCTTGGAGCGAACTTGGCAAACGAAGCCGCGGGTTTAAGCTGGTACCTACCCGTATAAAAGAATTGAACTTATGAGTTAGGTTAGGTTAACAGGTGCAATTTTTTTTTAATGTATCGTTTTTATTAACTCAATCCCAGGAAATCTGATAGATTTCAGCATTGGCGTAGGGGGAAACTGGCCCATATTACACGGAGTAGAAAGAGTAGTGGAAAACTGGGCCGAATGCGTGGGCCAGATTACCATGGGAAAATAGTATCGTAGTCAAATCGACCCATTAAGATATTATTTAATTAAAAAAAAAACATAAGGGTGCGAAATAAAACTTCAATATCAAAATACGTGTACTTTATTAGTTGACCTTGAGTTGTATACCTTAAATTTACAAAGAAGTATTAGATAGATCATGTTTGTTCTATCTAATACCTCTTTGCAAATGCATAAGTATTGGTATGGACGATATAATTATAAATATTCAATCCAGGCCAAACACGGCACTTTTATTATACAGTTTATACAATGACGCAATTTTTCTTTTGTAATTTTTTATAGGTGTAAAATAGGTCAACTAATAAAGCACACGTATTTTGATATTGAAGTTTTATTTCGCACCCTTATGTTTTCATTTTAATTAAATAAAATCCCAATGGGTCGATTTGACTACGATACTATTTTCCCATGGTAATCTGGCCCACGCATTCGGCCCAGTTTTCCACTACTCTTTCTACTCCGTGTAATATGGGCCGCGGACCAGAGGCCAGTTTCCCCCTACGCCTCAGCATTGTGCTATTTTCAGCAGTATAAGGTTTAATAACGCAACTTGAAACACTTATCAATCCGTACAAAAATTTAATAACAAATTTATTGAAATTATTCATTTCTTTTTTTTCAGCATCGTTCGCGAGCGCAACGGAATTGGGCAACTACCCGTCTGCCAGTGGTATGAGTAGGGCGCGCCGACATCGCTCCGAGCCCGTCATCAAGCGCTGGACCTTCGACAACAGCCGACAACGACAACAGGACCCCCAACCATCGCAAGCCGGTGATATAGAGATGAATGTTTTGACCTCTCGACCAGCCACCAGTGCTACCATATGACGCCAGCAGACGGGCCTAACCAGACGGGAGAAAAGGCCCTTCCCGTATCTATTTTTCCCGTACCGCAACATAATCGTAGCGCGCAACAAGAATGCAGGAGCCGTGGATGCTTCTCTATACCGATAGGCTAATCATATTATTGGACTTTAAGGGAAATAATTAAGGTTGGCATGTATATTAAATTATAATTAGTTTTTTTTTTTTGCAGCCAAATACGTATTGGTTGATGTGACAACAATTTACTTGTATTAGTAAGTACTTGTAGGAGAAATAAGGTTGCATGCAGCCTATAAATTAACTAAATTTTAATTATTGTGAGCTCAAAACGAGAAAATGTTAAATACATTTAATTTATATGCAAAAACTTGTAATTTTATCGCGCCACAAATGACGCCACGGCGCGTGCGGCGCGACCTCGTCAATGCTCGGGTCTCTACGGGAATTCCCTAAGGCATTTTAATCACCCGTCCACCGTGTAGGCGTATGTTTCCTTTGTTATCAGTTTCATGCCGCACTTAATAGAGGCACGTGAGTACAGGCACTCACAAATAGTTACAGAATGCGATTTCTGTAAACTAGTCGTATAAAATTCCCCTCTGGCATCATTTTTGGATTAATTTAGCTTGCGTAGAACCAGAGGGCTATAGTTCCACTAACGTTAGTATATATATACATAGATTCAGGACCGCAGGAATAATTTGTAAATCAAGTGACTTAACAAAAAAAAAATGGGTCAGTTGAGAGTCTAACTTATCTCCTAAAATCTCATAACCAATCCTGAACTTTTTAAGCATTAATTCAGCTAATCCGTATGCCTTGAGCGTACATATAAAATAGTGTACCGATAAATAGTTAAACCTACCTGTTACTTTGATTATTAATGGCTATTAATACTTAAAGGTAAAAACTCACCCGATAGATTGTTAATCGGTCCATAACTATTAGAAAGCCTACACCCCACCCCCCCCCCGTCCGGGGGTAAAATCAATTTTGTAGTTAGTTGTCTGTTATTATGTAGTTCAAGATGAAATTAATTCATATATGCCATTTTTCATTCAATATTATCAACTTTTAACAAAATGTATGTACATTTAACAAAATTAGTATAATTTGAATAAGCATTGATATATGTTAACATTTCTGTAAGTCACGTATAATTATTGTAGCATGTTAGCAAAACCACTTTAATATTAATTCAAGACAGTCAACCACCGAAGTGAGTAATGGTTTTCATTATTCCTTGTTTAGGGTTCCGTATCCGAAGTGTAAAAACGGGACCCTATTACTAAGACTTCGCTGTCTGTCTATCACCAGGCTAATGCTAATAATGCTGTAAGCTGATATTTTGGTCCTAGGGGTACAAAAAATGTTACATCCGGGTCTGATGTTGTACTAAGAGTAAGATAGGTATTGACAATATCAGGCACGGGATCAGAGTTCCAGCCACTCCTTACCTTTGTAATAAAAATTGGCTTTATAACTAAATAACGATTATTGAAATGTTTCAATTTGTTTAGACTACAATTTTATCTAAAGAAAGTATAATTTTTATAATAAAATAATATTTTAAAGTAAGGCAAATGAAAACAAAACTATTTTATATAAACACAAGAATTAAAATCAAACAAATATTTTAGATAATGTTGGCCTCAAATCACTCAATTTGTATTTTACAGAGGAGCACAAATTCGTAGGTATATTGCTTATCAATGTACAAATTAGTAACAGGCGAAAATAAACATATATTTTTAAAAAACAATATATAAAACGGAGAGTTCAAATTTGATGTCTTTAATATTATAACTCAGATTAAAATATAAAATACATTTTCTATAATGGCTGGGAAATATTAGTAGAAGGTAGATTTGATACCACCGCAATTACATAAAAGATAGAAAAATACTTTTATAATAAGTATATTATTATATTCAATATATTATTATAATTATTGTATTAATTAACTTGTTATTAATAGAACACACATGTAAAAATGATAGCAAACATTCTAATATTGAATGTGCATATAATCAAAGAAGTTCTAACACCACGTAATTCATTCTGGGCAGTTCCGAAATTTTAATGCAATTTGCATAGGGCTTCGGAAAATCGATCATTTCGTCAAACACAATACTGAAAAATAATGTTGAGTGTCTGTGTAAAATTATATTTTTCACTCTTCTGATAACCTAGTATTTCTAAAATACCTACGTGGCATTAGAACTTCTCTCATTTAAACATCGTAATTTCTGAATGGCTGCTACTTGATAATATTCAGCGACTTTAAATATTGTTGGTAATCGGTCTATTGATTTATTTTGAATGGCGTTAGAAATTACAGATTAAAATCAAATCTAACCTGTGTTAGATCCATTCAACCCAGATATAACAATTAGTTGATATTAAGTTTTTTTTAAGGTTGTTTATTTTAATATGTTTATATTCCGTTTTCATAGTAAAATACTGATCGCAAATCATTCTGCCAAGATTTAGCAACCATTCAAAAATATAATACCTGTTAAATAAAAATAATTAACTTTTGTAGGTTGCTACAAAACTTATTTATTTTCAGTTGTTTCAGTGTAGTTGCTCGTAAGGACTGTGACTTAACACTTTATGAGCAACTGTTAAAGTTGTACATTTTGAATACTATAGATTTAATCACGTTATTTCAAAGCCAAAAGCCCATTTTTGTTATAAAACTAACATATTTATTGAATAAACTTTTATATAATACATATTTTAGTAGAAACACGGAAACTTTGAGCTTTTAGGCAATATCCCGTGTGATCGCTGGAGCTTCGTGCCTCTCTGGCAAATCCCTAACTCTATCCAGATAGCCAGGTGGCCGGTCGCACCACGGCAGCTATTAAAGATTCGCACGGCTTCTTCCAAATTACCAAATGTAAAATATTTTTCGGGTGAGCATAGGGTTGCCGACTATACTGTTGAAAACAGTACCTATTATACTGTTTTTCACGACATTGTTCTTGTTATTGTTTTGAGCATCAAAATGCTTAACACTACAAGTATTGGACTTAGATGCTTTAAATGTTTTATGTCAAATATTCAAAAGATCAAGTATGACATGTACTGTTCATTTCTTTAAATACTGTTCAATATTCTTCTCAGACTTAAATATACTATTTTGTTGTAAAAAATGTTGGCAGCCATAGATGAGCATCACATCGCTTATATCAGATATCTAACTTTTGCTCACCACTTAGCCTTTTGAGCAGCTATCTTGCTCGTCGCATTTTCTGTTTAGTTGGATATGCTAATATGCATAATGTTGAACTCTTGCTTCAAGCCTCTCATCCATTGCTAAAGTCCGTAGCGGTCGGCCACCATCAATATTCCTACGCTCAGTTGCATACGCCTGGGTTAATATTTATAGTAAGAGTAACCACACGATTATATAGCAAAGTAGAAAAAAATAACATTTGTAAACAATTTTTATAATGAGATTTTTCATATTTTTGTAAAACCTCTTCTACAAAACAGGAACTCAAAAGTACAACTGTAAAGAAAAAGGGGTTTTGTAAGGGTTCTAAATTGAATTTCTATAAGAGATCAATGAATCGACTTAGGTACTTAGATAATTGTCTAAGAACGTAAGTAGTTTTATTCTACTTATTATACCTACTTAACTGAAATGATATTGTTAATGCATCATGCAGGTCTGGAAAATGATAATTTATTCATTTAATTTTGTAACAATATTTTCTATTGTTTCAATAGCAATCAAAATAACCTTTAGTTCTTGTGATTGAGGAATACCTACGATGGCTATTCCACATTATCTTAAAACTGAAAACTTTATACGACACTTCTGATTAATTTATTATTAGTTTTTAATTAGGTACTATACTGTACCCTAGCCCTTAGTATTCCGTCCTTGATATTTAGGGCGATATTAGAATATTATTGCAAGGTGTAATAAATTGTTATAGTAATTACTATAAAAATATCGTTGTCTATAAATAAATTTTATTTGACGTTGTTCATCTATAAGATTTTAATACGGTTGGAAAATGACATTTTATGGCATTTCTCTTATTGTGGATACATTATTAATTACCAGACTATTGACTGTTGGAAAAGGTGTGATAAATTATTACAGTGGAATAGTAATCAACAAAATGTAACGGTTTTATTAAATAAAACTTTAGTAGGTACGTTAAACGTTAGTAATTTGGTACAATATATGGATTAGTACAAACAGCTGGATTATGGATGTTTACGGGCTTTGGTAGATTGATATCATGCCCCTTCTGTATAAAAAAAATCTGACATCAAATATCCAATGTTTTAAATCGTTAACAACGTACAAACGCATATCTATAGATACATTTCCTATATACATTTACTACAAATGTAAATGTATGCACCTTTTGTACATTTATATTTGCATTTTTGATACACATTCCTAAATGCCGTCCTCTTGTAAAACAATTGGCGTAGTTACCTGATTACCGGTTGGAGTACAAAAGCATTTACCTATCATTACATTACATTACCATTATCAGAATCATAGTATCTATTACAGTAGATTTTTTTATAACAAAGTAATATTTAGATATTTTTTCTATTCCACCTCATACTGCACTAGATTTTTATAAATGAAAGAAAGTCACGTTTTCATGTCAATTGGACATGGATGAGAATATATATTTATAAATAATTATAATTAAATTTTAATATTTACATTTTGTAATTTAATCGTATATAAAGTTAATATGTAATTAAAGTAATAAGTTCTTTTCTCGGTTCAACTGTTACTTTATGTAAACTTATATACCTACAAATAGTAATAGGAAATAACGGAAAACTTTGTGTATCATATAATATTTATTACGAATATAATACATCATACATACATAATCTACTTTAGCAATTAAAACGTAAGTAGGCCATGTGTTGTAACAGACATATTAGTAGTTGAGAGATAAAACCAAAAAAATAAACCAAAAAATACTCTAATTAGATCTCATGACTGCAATTTTTTGCAATGTTAGGTACTATGTACTAATGTTAATCTACAATATATGTGTATAAATTAGTACCTATATAATTTATAATAAAAAATTACTGCTACGCTGACCGGCCAATCTAATACATTGTAACTTATGAAAACCACTTGGACATTCTTATGGACTACAGTGTTTTTAGTGTAGCAAAAAATGCCCAGGGTACTAAAAAGGACTTAAAGAAACTGCTTGGGCGCTGTAATGCAAATCGCTAAGTAGAGTTACACTCTTTTAGATTGGCACGGCAGTGGGTCCTGTCTGTGACTGACATGTAAAAAGGTGAGCGATAAAAAAACTGTAAAATACCGACTGCAAAAATGTGCAGTTATGAGATCAACTGCACTTTTTTGCAGTCGGTATTTTTGACTGCTATAATGTAATTCAGTCTTATCTAATCAATAATGCTTGTAAATAAATTAATTTTTATATTCTTCTGTTTAACCCCTAGTTTTTGTAAAGGAATAGATATACTTACGGATATTTATAGAATATAAGGGAGTCGCCTTTCTTATGAAAAAAAATTGTACAATAAAAAATAGACAATTAATCATCTATAAAGTTGAGAATTTAGAGCATAACTAGTTTAACGTTTGATGTATAAACAAACATATAAGCGATAAACAAAAAAAAAAGAAGAAAAATTTAACAAAAAAAAAACATTTCATCTGAATGCAGTTTTCCAATTTTCACATCAAATTTTTGCAGTAGAAGCTTTCACTCCGATAAATATACTCTATCAATTCATGTTTGTGCGCCTTATCAATATTATTTAGTAAAAAATATGTGCATTCACTTGAAGTGTTTCAACATATTTAATTTAACGATATATCTTTTGCTAGTAGTGCAATCAGATAAAATTGCAATCACCATTAGACATATCACATTGATCTCATATAAACAATCATATCCCCGTCATATTTTATTATCACATGATAAATAAGGATAATTTATCCAATATATCGACATATAATGTATATCAATTATAACCTTTAGAAATGACTCCCAACATATTATAACTCTTTCTAGTTTGGGAATCAATAGCTCCACATAGTTATTATATATATCAAATTTATATTTGTTGTAATTGTGTAATTCCTACCTTCCTATAATAAGGACATTTCGATCTGTACTGTAATTTCAGGTAATATCTATAATTATAACTTACATTTTAAAATAAATGTAGTATCACGAGAGCGGGTTAAAAAGTTCGCGGATAAGCGAGGATGGAGAGTGTAGTGAGATTTCTTTTACTTGACAACTGTTTACGAAATCTCTGACTGTGGTAAAACAATGATTTAAAAGTGGCATACCTTATTCGAGCAAGGCAGATAATCGATTGAATATTATTATGAGCTGTTATGAGCTTTACAGCTCAAGGCGGCCAATATACCCAAAAATAGCCGAACAATTAAAAAAAGCTTGTTCTCGAAGATACACGTTACTAAAATAAACAAGTCGCGGAAATGGTTGGGGTATTTTCACATTGGCTTAAAAGTTAAATTTTTTCACAGCTCCAAGGGACCAGCGGCGTAGAGTGAGGCTGTAGGCCAGTTTTAGCCAGTTCATATTATTATTCGGCTGTAGAAAAATGAACAGAGCTTCAGGAACTAAATACTGATGACGAAAATGGGAAGCCTGCAATTTTAGTCTATTTTGAGGAGATTAACATTTTGTTTTTGAAATATATTGAGATTAGGGGACTAAAATTGCAAAGGGAAACTAATTAAAGGTTTTATTTCAGCCCACTTTCTCTGCATTCCGCGAACTTTTTAACCTCCCTTTTATAATGGACCTATGATATAATATATGAATTCAAATGTCAGAACTAGAAATTTTAAGTATTATTTTATAAGAGATGAACGTAGTTGTTATAAACGAAATTGTAGAAAATAATATATCATCTTATATAAATAATATTGAAGAAATATTTCTAATCGGATTATTTATTTACTAAATTAATAAACAATGTAGTTTGCAATTTTACTATGTATTATTGTGAATGATTATTAATTATATTATTACAGGACATTCTCCTGTTAGTTTAACATATTCTAATTAGGTACATAGGAATATCAAAATACACCGTGGATTTTTACGACAACGATTAATCCTTAAAAGTATTATCAATAATAAGGAGTAAATTGTGATTCTGTTCAATTTTTGAAACCCTTGTTTAATCTTGTGATAAACTATATTTCCTATTAATCATTACTTGCTTCTAAGTCATTTCTCATCTGCGCCATAACTTACGTATAGATTATTTTATTCAATAGACGTATATTTCTTTATTAATAGTAATATACCTCCCGGCCGATTTCTTGTCAATTTAATGCAGAAGGGGTTTGTAAACAGGTACATTCTCTAATCATTTCGAGCCAATTCGACAGGATTGGCACTTTAACGTAAAATCCGTGTAACGGGTGAATCACCACTAACTTTCTGAATTCGGGCTGGCACTTAAGAATTTTCTGTAGCTAATTATTATTCACACAATATTTACCCGAACCCGGAATCGAACTCAAGACCTCGGTAGTTACGTTCGAACATATTACCGCTAGATCAACGAGGTAGTCTATGATTCTAAAATAGTATATAATATGTAAGTTAGGAATTGCGATACATATAGGTATTTCTTCATTTCCTTTCATTTTCCATGTTTGTTGTTTACTCATAATCGGAATTAAGCTCAATGTTTTTAACCGACTTCAAAAAAGCAGGAGGTTTTAAACCAACTTCAAAATGAGGTTTCTCAATTCGAACGTATATATATTTTTTTATATTTGTTCGCGGATTAACTTCGTTGTTTATGAACCGATTTTGATAATTCTTTTTTTGTTGGAAAGAAGATATTTTAAAGGTCCCATGACAAGAAAATCAGGGTTTTATGATGCCAGACCAGAGAAATCTAGGGGAACTTGCAAAAATCGTACGGGCGAATTGTGCTTTTTTTTTTTAAAAAAATCTTTACTAATATTGATAAGAACTTTACACCTAGATCGGTGTGTGACTGTCATTAGGGATCTGCTGATGAAGTTGACTGTTTGAAGTCTGTGTTTTTTTTTGTTATACATTATTATTAAGCTTTAGGTATAATTTAAGACTTTTTTTGTATGTGCAATAAATTGCTCGCTAATACTCTTCATTGACCACGACAACGTAGTTCTTGTGACGTTGACGGGCTTAATTAAGAAATGACTTAGCAATAAATACTTCATTATCAATATGCAGGAAAGCAAACCAAAAAAATTTCACGGTGTACATTATATTGAATGTTTAGTAAGTACTTAAAGTATAATAATTAACTCACATAATTATGTTAACTGTAGTAAAACATTTAAACATTTAGAATTACAACTCGAAACTTGTCAAAATTTGTCACATGTATCAGTTTCTTTTGGAGAAATTCAATTTATTTTAAATGGGTTATTAAAATCCACATCCATGACAATATATGAATAAATCATTTTAAATTAGATTTATTTAAAAAAATATGTATAAATTCCTGATTTTACTTCATATTATAATTAATTATTATCTATTGTTTAAGATTAAATAGATTGTGAATTCTTTAGTTGTTTTATTCTGAACTAGCGACCCGGCGCGACCCAGCCCCGCACGGGTGCAATGCTGATGTTTTATACATATAAACCTTCCTCTTGAATCACTCTATCTATTAAAAAAAACCGCATCAAAATCCGTTGCGTAGTTTTAAAGATTTAAGCATACATAGGGACATAGGGATATAGGGACCGAGAAAGCGACTTTGTTTTATACTATGTAGTGTTAAAGCATAACTGGAGAATTCCGAATTCCAGGCGTTTTATAAAGATTTCGTAATTTCGTTGTTTTTTTTTTATTGTGGCATTTTTTATAGACCCAATCTGCATCAATGCACTTTTAAAACTGTAGGTAATAGACATGAATACTAAGAAAATATATTCAGTCCGTCAGTTAGATGACAAAAAAAACCGGCCAAGTGCGAGTCGGACTCGCGCGCCAAGGGTTCCGTACCATTTTCAAGTGCCTATCCGTTGCCGTTATTGGTATCGAGCAAAAAGAAAAAAAAAGTTGTATGGGGGTCCTCCCTAAATACCTATTTTATTTTATTTTTAGTATTTGTTTTTATAGCGGCAACAGAAATACATTATCTATCGCGGTTCTTGATATACAGCCTGGTGACAGACAGACAGCGAAGTCTTAGTAATAGGGTCCCAATTTACCCTTCGGGTATGGATCCCTAAAAAATTGGGCACGTATATTTTAAATCATCAAAATTGTTTGTGTAACGGAAACAAAAAATAATTGTCCAAAATTTTTTTGGTAATGTAACTGACGGACTATGTAGGATTTTTTAGTCTTCGAGCCGATTGTCCTCAGACCAAGTATTTTCAAGAGCTCAACTTACTAAGGTCCGAATCGTCACAATTCTAAATTACCTTTATTTTTTTGCGACAGAAGTAAAAGCATTTTATTATTTATATCGTAAATTCAGCACTCGCGAGTGATATTATGGAATCACAAGCGTACACCGGCTACGGTAACCGCTTTCCAGCAGATGGGTTGTAGGTATGATTAAACAATCATATCGCTGGCAAGCGGTTACCGTACAGATAAGGACCTTGCCAGCTCGCCAGCAGATGGGTCGTTTAAAACAATCATATTACCTATCTGCTGGCAAGCCGTTACCGTAGCCGGTGTACGCTTATGATGCCAAGAATACTGAATTTTCGATAGATTATAACGACTGATAGTCGATTTTTGTTTATGTATCGATTTCGTGCTGTCGTTCTTATTACTAATCAACTGATCTCACATCACTTAGACCCTCAACAGGAGCGAAGTCAAGGTCTTTTTAGTAGCTAAATGAATAGTGGAACCTCCGTAACGGTATTGGACTCCCTTTAAATCTGGAGGTCGTGGCATCGATCCCCAAGCCGGACAGGAAATCTTTGTGTAAATTCTAAGATTTATTTCTGGGTCTGGTTGGTTGGGGGACTACCGTCTACTACTCCGTGCCTCGGAAAGCACGTTAATCCGTTGGTTCCGATTGTAATAACATCATCTATAATAATCGTATATTAAGGAACAAGCAGCAGCGTTTCCTTATGTGGTACATAATACTACGGTCACCAACCTGCCTGCCAAGCGTGGTGACCATGTCGAATACCCTCCCTCGGAAGGAGTTCCAAGTTTAGCAGTGGACTTTATACGGGCTGATAATGATGATGCTGATGGAGATTAAAAATATTCAAAAATGCCACAATAAAACTAATAACACGCCTTAAAATATCGAATTCATAAGGAGCGAGGTTGCGGACAATGAATTAAATGTTATAAAGATAAGGTGGGTGGACCATGGAAGGCCTTACTCCTTTGAAGGCCAGCTATTAAAAAGTCATGGTTATTGTCATGTGATGACAAATTGTTTCGACTTACAATAAGATACATCAAACATAAAGACACAGACGCTGTGGCGTCGCTAGCGTCGCTATTTGGTTAATGAGATCCCTCGCTTCGTATATACTTCGATCGTCGATGATGAAATTGTAATTCCCAAGCACAGCAAAAGGTACGTTTTTACGTAATATCTTATAAAATATTATCTTATTTTTACTGTAAATTTTCATATTAAGATTTGTTATAATGAAATGAAGTAAAAAAAAAATTACTTTGATTTCAGTTAAAATGTTCTTATGAAAGCCGGTGGTTCCTTATAAGGCTAATAAAAAACCTACGGCTGGCCTTAGTAAAGTCATGTACCCTACTAAGGCCATCTTCTTTTTTTTATTCATATGGACAATGAACGAGTAAAAGCAGTTTATTCGTTAGAGTGGCCATCCATGGTCAACCCACCATAGTATAGATGAGGGACCTGGCAACCCTATATCCAGTAATAACATACTCTTTATTTTATCAGGAAATTTTCAATGCTTTTTACTTTTTTATTAACGGTTTTATCCTACGAGTACCTTAAAAGGCTGAGGGTTCTATACGGAAAATTGAATAATTATTATAATTGTCATATGAAGTAGAGGAAACTGTGCAAGTCATTTAGTATTGTATATGTAAGTTTATATAGCGCCTGGTATGTAGTTAGCTCCGACCAAATTAAAAGTAAAGACGGAGCTGCCAAACTATTCACTAAAGCCATTTTATTTGTGCAGTAGTGTACGTAAAATGTACTGTGAAAAATCATAGCAACACTATTTTTTACAATACCCCAATGTTATAAAAGTAACGTTGAACTTTGATTTTATGACACAATTCGCATTTTTTGTTAACAAATAATGATATCTGTAAAATATAAGAATAAAACAATACATGCACCGATGTGCGAGATAAATATTGGAGCGAAATACACGTCGGGACCACTGCTATATAGTGCTGCACACTATAATTGCGACTACAGTATAATATTTTTAATTTAAGATTAAGGTAGTTCATTGCAATTATGTAATTTATTTTTTATCACATCTATTCAAAAAGAGCTAGTTTATTCCTCGTAAACAGGGACCAAAATAGCTCATTAATCCCTTAGGGACCAAAATTGATTTGAATTTGGAATGTGGATATTGTTAATAAATTTTCAATCAGCAAAGAGGTGAATCACAAACCATGCGGGAACAATGTATTGAATATGTGACTGGCTGAAAAATAGCGAGCGCGCCAAATTTAAAAAAAGTTGATGAAAATTATATTTTATGTATTATGGTTCTTCATTGTACGTAAATAAATTCTTGTTCATAAGTTGCACTTACTTATTTTCTTATAGAGGGTGATAAAAAGTAGAGTGACCACCTCGGGAGCAACACTATTTTAAGCTCGAGTGACATACTTTTAATCCCTCGCTGCGCTCTGGATTAAAAAAAACACTCTCGCCTTTAAAATAGTTGTTTGCTCCCTAGATAAACAATCTACTATTTATTGGAAATACACCATTATTTAATTGAATGCCAAGATGTCAAGTCGTCTTTATCCATGGACTCCATAAAATAATAATTACTGTAAAACCTCAATACGCAACAATATCAAGCCGCTCCGATCAAATGGCATATCGACTGACAAGGTAAGGCATAGTTTTGTACGCGTGTGTGCGTAAGCTGTATATATAAACGCCAAGGCCTAGTTTTTCCCGGCTTCAGTGTGTTACTCGCAGCGGTCCATCTACTTTTTATTTGGTGGTTAGTAATTAATAGTTCCGACTGACAATAAGCTTATTCACAGTCTCTGATGCAACATACCTGGATAATGTATTGTTAGTTATTGCGATCTTAAGGTCTGCTGCTTAAGGGAACACGTACCACAACCTCACCACATCGTAGCAAAATTTAGTCAAGCAGTACAAAGTGCAGCAAGAAACAAGTGGAAAATGTTCTTTTCATTTTCAATACAACATATGCGCCCACGTGTTGTGGTTGTAGTACGATTTGTGGTTCGACTCTTGAAAGGGGTTTAGGACCAGTGGTTACGTCGGGGAATAGTTAATTCTGTCGTATGCTTTTCATGTTATTTTGTGTGTTATATCTTCACACTTTAATTACTATACTATACACTATCCAGGCAGAATAAAATGTTAAGAATTACTTAATATTTTATGAGAAATAAGCAGTTCCTGTCTATTTATCTTTAATTGTATTTTTTTTTTGTTTGATTCTTAATATTATGGGTGTACACAAATAAATAGAGACTTGTGTTCTTGCCAAACTTAGTTGTTGGAAACTTAACTCAAATAAAACTAAAACGTAAAGTTGCATCGCAAATCATGACATTTTATTTCATTCGATGACATTATGAATAAATACAAATTTGTAATGGAAAACTACACTATGGAAAAAGTCATCATTAAGAATTGTATTATTTTATTATAAGAAGTGCGGAGAAGTGAGATTGAGCAGTATATAATTTGCAGGTGTGAATATCTGCGGGTAGGCTTACTATTTCACCTATTACACCACACTTCTAAAACAATATAGAATACCTTGTCGTACCATCTCAAAATTAACCATATAAAGGAATTATTTTTCGAATGTCAGACCACATTAAAATTTGGTCTCGAATAGAGTGGCACAAAAAAGCTTTAGTTCAGTAACAAGAAAATATATACAATGTGTCCCAGGGATAAGTGACCGCCCGGCGTTTTTTGAATATTTGTACAAAATTATTAATAATTACATTTATATTTGTGACTTAGCGGCTTTAGTTTTTTTTTCTTTTTTTTGTAAAAACGCGTGACGTGCTGCAGTTTTTTTACGATATTTCCTAAGTTTGTTCATCTTTTTCCATTATTCTTTTTTACTGACTAGCCGACATCATAGTTTATCAATTAAAATCATTAAACATAACTAAAATGTAGTAAAACATTTATTAAATAAAAAACAAAATTAAAATTCGAAGAAAAAAAAACTCTTCTTTTCTCCTCTTTTTAAATGTAATTATTTATAATTTTGTACAAATATTCAAAAAACGCCGGGCGGTCACTTATCCCTGGGACACATTGTATAGTGCAAGAAAAAGAACGAAATGGAAACAAAAAAATCAATTAAACGCTTTTCGTTCAACCATTTTATTTGATAATACAAGATCCCTCTTTTTCTTGTAATTACAATTGAATATCGAGTTTCGATACCTATATCGAAAACCACACTGATACGAGAGTGCGCTATTTACACACCGTGTTTTTTAATTATTGCAAATACTCGACACGACGATTTCACATTAGTTTTATTAATATCAAAATCTAATGATAAGATTTTAAACTATATTTTTTTTTTACTTATACGTTCTAATCATGTAGACTGCAATAAATTGTTGAATGTACATGGCTAAATGAGCTTCAGCATTGTACTACGAGGGAACGATTATTTAGCTCAGAGGTCTCCAAACTACGGCCCGCGGGCCAAATCTGGCCCGCCAGTGCCGACATTTCGGCCCGCGACAGCTTAAGACTAGTGTCATCAATCTAGCCCGCGCATCCATTGTCTTATTGCTGTGATAAGTTGAAAAATACAACACAAAATGATAATTACTCGGTCGCACACTTTGCGACTAGTCTAGAAATAAGAGTATAGTTAAGGTTAGAAAAATTAAAACTGCTTTGGTCCTTCGAACATATTGAAAAAATCGTTATGGCCCTAAGGCGTCAAAGTTTGGAGACCCCTGATCTAGCTTGTAGGAACAGGCGCTCTAAATATAGATTCGGAGTCATATCAATCGGTAATTTTAATGCAATTCATAAAGTATTACTACAAACATTTCGTTGAGCTTAACCTACTATTTAAAAAATCACAGTGCATAATGCGAAAGCTGACAACTGTTAATAAAATAGTAATTTTGAATGTTTAATTCCTATTAGGATTATTCAAGTCCAAATTGGATGGTTATCATTATCAATTAGGAAATACGAATATTATTAGTGTTTTCAGTTCACAGCTGGAAAAAGGTCTTCTGCGAAAATTGTTTGACTTTACTATACACACCAAGTTCAACGAGCAAGTTAGTGACCGCACTATAATCTTGTTTGGTAGCTCTGATTGATCGATTAATTACTAAAAATAAATACTAGAACAATAATCGTAAATATTCATCACAGTGCTCCTATATTCACCACGCTTGAAAGGTAGGTTGCTAACTACCGTATTCGGTATATGGAGCATCTGGCATACGGTTGTTATTGATGATGTTATGACAATCGGGGCTGACGGCTTTTCCGCTGCATTGTATGTCCGATGGGTACCCCCCATGCATCGGAACACACATCTCTCAGCTGGGTTTGTCCACAGCGCTCATCTAGTCGATACCCCTCCAAAATTCATGACAAGACTTATATCGTTACGCCATGGAGGTTGTAGTAAATATTCGTATTTTCCTAATGAATAGTGAAGTATAGTATGTCAACTCCCGGATAAGAAAATTTACATCGACATCTACATGCAACACCACTGACCTACATATATCAAATTTCCTACCGATGTGATGATTAACCAAATATTACGTTCGATTCAAAAAAATAAGGATCCTAACATCGAATCAAGCCTTTTTTGCCCATGGCACTGCAAGAATTACTACATATTCTCCATTTTTTTACTCATCAGTTTCACAATTTTACTACGTTTCGTAGTTTGACACCGGTTCCATCTGTCTGTTTTTATATAAGTG
Source organism: Nycteola revayana (assembly GCA_947037095.2). Taxonomy (NCBI): domain Eukaryota; kingdom Metazoa; phylum Arthropoda; class Insecta; order Lepidoptera; family Nolidae; genus Nycteola; species Nycteola revayana. The sequence goes on along the minus strand of OX344842.1, from coordinate 31,476,518 downwards.
CTATAGGCAGTAATACAGGTAGTACCATGGACACTGGCGTAGCTACCGAACTTCTGGCCGGGCATTGCCCCAGGACCTCAGAGCTCAGGGGTGGGGGGGGGCTCAACCATATTGGCAATCCTTTTATTGCCTAAAAGATGTTTATATATTGATAAAACCTAAACAATATAAGATCACCAGTGTTTGCCCCAGGGCCTCGATCAATTGCTACGCCACTGAACATGAATAACAGAAATTGAAAACATTTTCTTATTTCACAAACTACTTAGATTTGAGGGCAGTTGCGGAAGAATAGTACAGAGATAAGAACAACTGTTTGTCAGGATTTCAAAGCGCCTTTTAAAAATCATGCTTCCACCCAAAGCTTTCTTTCATAATAATCCTATTAATAGTTACCTACAGAGAGTATAGCTCTCCGAGTGGTTACCAGCATGGAATAGATAACCCCATGTCTTCATGGGTGTTGTAAGAGTGTATACGACATACGTCTGATGTATGTATATAGGACATGCATCTGATGGATGGGCAGCAGCGGCTATCAGCTCAGGTTACTCACCATCTAATTTCAATTACCAATCCGCCTGCCAAGCGTGGAGATTATGGCAATATCTGTCAATGACCCTGGCTAGCCAAGGTCTGTTAAGATCACCCCATGTTTAGCACTGGACTGGTAAAGTATGGTGAGTATTGGTATAATTACACAGATCGACAAGGTTTTTGGTGCACAGAATAACACACATTGATTTGTCACCTGAGAAAAGATAGATATTGTTTCATCATTAAAAATATTCTGTCACGTCTAATTTTAGAGATATTTAACAATAAAAAGTAGAAAATTGGCATTTATTGGTTTTGGTAAGTATTCTAATAAATCTATTCGTATAATGACTGTGTTTGTAAGTAGCTATTCTGAATTCCAATTAACATTTATGATTTTGTTGCTATTATGTACTTTGATGAAATATTAACATTTGAGTGCCATCAGTAAAAACTCCATACAAAATGATTCTATTGTAATGTATGAGAAAAATAAAGACCAACAAAATCTTTAATATCTTTGCATTAGAAAATGATAGAAACTTTTTATAAGCATTAAAATTTCAGTCGTTTGACTATCAATCTAATATATTAAGTTAAGGAATAACAATATTATACAGTTGTAAAAAAAGTTGCAAATATAGCTAAATCAGCAAATTTTTATATTATATTTATAAGAAAATATGTCAAAAATGTGACGTGATATATAAATTCAGTTGTTAATGGAGGGTAAATAGTAGTTCTGCAACTTGAAAAATGTAAAATTTTGTTGACCTTTGTTATCTGAATACTTGGATTAGCCCACCCATAAGGACCCATTATCGAATTTAATAAATAATTTTACTTTAGCATCACTTTTCCATTGATTATGCCTACATTACTTACACATTTAATAAGGAAAGACAACGTAAGAAATAAGAAAGCTTTTTGTACCACAGCCTAACTGATTTGTTTATATTTTTAACATGCTATATCTTGTTTAAAATGAAATAACGCATCCCACTATCGCATTTACGCACATTTTGGTAAATTTCAAATATGGACGCAAATCTCATAAAAATGTTTTTGTTGGCCATTCCTTTGAGTCAGGGGGTCTACTCTCTAAGTCCGTCAACGAAAGTACGGGCCCGTCCGAAAGTAGCTCGAAACTTAGAATAGTTTCGAACGGAATCATAGACAATTTTCGTGAACGAGAACGATAACAACTTTGCTGTCGCGAAAACTGACATAACGTTCCGTCAAAACAAGTGTCAAATTCAATTTTTCGGACGGGCGAAAAAACATCAGGAGTAGGATGAACTGTCATATCATTTGGTCATTCATTCTTAGTTCGGACCCCGAACGAAACATATGTACGTAGGTGATCCGTAGTAGGAAACGTTCCGTAATTACGGCCGTAACTACGATTTCGTGCTTAGAGAGTAGACCCCCAGTTACCTCAGTCATTTATTGTTGGATTTGTGGTCCAACTCATATAATTTGACTGAACGCGCGCGACAACGGGCGTCTTTTTTGTTGCTGAAATACTATTTTTTCAAAACATTAGAAAACATATAGTACTATTAGGAAAATCAAGAAAAATCATTTATTTTTTGTACTCTTTGGTTTTCCAAGTCTGAAATAATGTTATAAACGAAATAAACGATTTTTATTCAGCACTTAGGTATTTACATACACTTGTACTTGTCAAGAAAATTAACAATGCATATAAAATTAATTATAAATAGGTAACATTTACTATTAAATTATGTTTGATTTATTTCAGGTGTGCTAGAAGTCTGTCAGTCTTGTGTCAGTAACCAAGCTCTTAATATTAACGTTAATATCTATTTACTATAATTATTTTATTCAAACATTTTATGAATAAAAATAAAAAAATATATAAAATATTATAACACATTTTAGAGTGCAATGACCGGTCAAGCTAGAAGTAAAGAGAAATATAGAGGACGTGATCACTGGCACGGACTACAGGCACTGGATCACACGACAGGGGCAGGGATCAACGCGGTCTTCGGTCTGTCCGGCGAGGATCCTAGCCTAGCTAACCTGCAGGTTTCTCTAGCTACCTTAGTATAGACGTGTCAACGACGTCTCTATATATTGTCCCTTTTCGCTTTTGGTAAAGGAAACTAAGTCCAATACTGCCAAGAAGTTGACGTTTACTTGTTGTCGCGCGAAAACTAAATTATCGATGAAAATATAGTATTATTCGTACTATATTATTTTTCTATAACATATAGTACAATGTACTGAAATATAGCTCGATACTATATAACATAGTATGGGTGGCAACCTTACTCACACATTGAAATCAATGAATGAAGTAGAGGGACGCGTCATCTCAGCTCAACTCAAACAAGTTCTAACATGTTATGAAACGTGAAAATGTAAGCAACATTAAAAATAGACCATGGAGTTCCATGCACGACACACAGAATGATATCAGTTGAATGAAGAAAATGAAGAACGACACTTACAAGACTTCATTTCCGCTACCGGAAATGCTGCGTACGATTTGCGTATAAGTCTGCTTATGCCTACAGAATTTTGTTATTCTGAGCGATAACGCGTAGTCAATTGTTTTTTTTTTTTACTGCTATGAACAGTGTAGCTTCTCGCTCACATCGGTGTGAGAAAGGTATAACTGCCAATTCAATGTAGTGTAAAGGAATGCGCACTCCGTACGTAGTTTAGAAACACCAATATAACAACATTTCTGAATAGTTCACAATAAGATACACTGATGTAATTGGTTCAAGACTCAGGCAGATGACTGGCAAAATCATTATTAGATGAGATTTCAAAACGGATGAAGAGTGTATATTATTTGTATTATTTAAGTAATTAATACAAATATCAATGCCAACAAATTTATAAAAAGTTAAATATTTTTTCTATATATTTAGTATATTCGTACTCCTTTCCGTTCCACCTGATTCTTGTATCATGCGATAGACATTATAACTACGACTAGCTAAGGCGTGATTTAAACAGAAACGTCGTAAGGCAAAGACGTGGCACTGACGCAGCGCAAACATGTGGAGTATTAAACACAAGTGGCGTTTCGCAGTCATAGTGCAGACATCCGTGCCTTATCCGTCTCCCAATCAAAACTATTCAGCTTAAATTTAGACTTACCTTCTTCATCAGTAGGCAAAGGACCCACAGTGCCAAAGAATCGCTTGTCAAGTAGTTGTAGCAGTTGTAAGGCACTCTCGTGGACGGGCGCACGAGGACAGCCGGTACACATGAGGGTCACGTTAATGATCGCCGTGTAATGATCGCAAGGATACTCCCTAAATAACAAAATTAATTATTTAAATGTTTAGCGACATCGTTAGCAACTTAGATTCTAATTATTGAAACTTAAGGCCGCTAAATAAAACTTGCTTGCCGTATCTAGCTTACGGCCAACAAATGTATGAATGCATTAGTTTTCATGAAATAGCCGTCGCGTCGCAGTCCTCGCAGATTCTTTGCGGAAAGTATAACCTGCGCCAATAAAGAAATGAATCTAAAATGGCAGCGGCGATCATGCGCTCTCACTCTAAACTGTTGATGTCTTAGTCACACACGGCGCGTACTGCATGCAAAAAGAAATCCGTAAAGAAAGCTAACGGAAAAAAACGACTTACTTGCGAGTGTTTAAGGTAAAAAATGTTAAAGAAAAGTAAGCAAATAAACAGTTCTAATTTTTATGAAAGATTATGTATTTTTTTGTATATGTTACACATTTCAAAACATAGAACTAACAATTGTATTTTACCTACATAAACAATAAACAAACTTTCTTTCTATCTTTCTTTTTATTTGCTGACCCTATCATCTGTCAGTGACATTCAGGGACGCCATTTTAGATTCGTTTCTTTATTGGCGCGGCTTATATCTAATAAGTTTCTATATTTCCGGTCAATTTGAAATTATTACTAACTACCTATTATTTATTGATTGAAATGCTTATGAACTGACTATTGTAATTTGACTTGACGGTATGGTTCAATATTCATGATATTTAATTTATAGGCAATCTAGTGTTCCGCTTAAAGATTCCAAATCTAACGTATTCCTACTTAAGTATAAAAAAGTTTAATATAGATTATTTTAATAATTGTCATATAAGTAACTAACTTCAACACGCGGTTTCACCCGCGTAACTCCCGTTCCCGTAGCAACTTCATAATTTAATATATTTTTTTCGATGAATGGGCTATATCTAACATTGATTTTTTCTTCATATCGAACCAGTAGTTACTGAGGTCAGAGAGTTCAAGCAAACAAAGAAACTCTTAGTTTGCTTGTAGTGTTGATATACTCACCTCGCGCTGAAGATGGTCGCAAGTGCCATGAAACAGCCATCAGCCACTTGAGGTGGTCCCGTGAAACATTTGTCCACCGTCCAGTCGAGTAGCGGTCCGATGTCAGGATTGCAATCCAATAACAGCACTATCGTCTCCCGAGCTAGCTCGTATATCTAAACAACGATAATAACAATAGGAAGTATATGTAAAAAGTATTTTATAACATAATAAACATATACACAACATAAATCATAATAAGAAATATTCTTTACTAGCTTCCCGCGCGCGGTTTCACCCGCATTACTCCCGTTGCCGTGGGAACTTCATAATTAAAGAAAGCCTATATTTATCAGTGATAATTAAGCATTCAAATGGTGAAAGAATTTTTAAAATCGGCCCAGTCCTTTTTGAGCCAATTCGTTACAAACATACTTACATACAAATCTTTCCTGTTTATAATATTAGTATAGATTTCAGAAAATTGATTGTAAGGTTACAATATGCTTATTAAATTTGATTTATTAAACCTTATCAAGTACAAACTTACGCTATTTATCTATACTTATATCATAAAGAGGAAATATTTGTATTTTTATATTGTTGTGTGATTGTAATGAATAAACTCAAAATCTACGGTGCCGATTTCAAAAAATATTTCGCCATTGGAAAGTTGCATTCACCCTGAGTGACATTGGTTATATTTATTGCTAGAAAAGATTAGATATCTTTACTAAAACTTAAGTAACGTAACCCAAAGTGTAAAAATGTGCCCTAAAACGTCGCATGCGCTGCGGAAACTATTGATGATAGAACAAAAGTATGTTCTACAATATTAAAGAACATATCAATATCTAGAAAAAACTTCACGATACTGTATTATTATGTCTTAACAATTTTTTTTTTTTTTGCATAACCTGTCCATGCCTAATTTTATTCATATTTTCGTATTAATCCTTATCCAAATAAATTATTACTCAATTAAGACTGTTTCAGTACCCGTACTGTAAAATTATTAAAATCGGCCAACGAATTCAAAAGATATTACGAGTTTAAAAATGTGAACCTATAAATCATATTAATATAACCCGTGACACTGCAACCACAAGCAAGACATTTCTTTCTGTAGGATTTTCGATTTCGGGTTGGATCGTGGCTACAAGATTTTCAAGACTATGATCAGATTGAGCCAATCCATATATGTATATTCCAAAATGTTTATAATAAAACATTTTGGAATATACATTTTTTGGCGCACATTATAAATCTGTCATTTGAACAAGGCTGTTTTCCAGAGAAACTTAAGTTGTCAGTAGTCAAACCACTACACAAGAAAGGGTCAAAAGCAGACAAAAATAATTTTAGGCCTATTGCTTTAACCCCGGTTCTATCGAAGATCTTTGAAAAATTAATGCTCAAAAGAATCGTAAACTTCCTCGATAAATATGACGTTTTAGCACCGCAACAGTTTGGTTTCAGGAAATCTAGGTCAACGCAATTAGCTATGTTCACCCTAATAAATAAAATCATAAATAATATCAATAATAAAATCCCGACCTCGGCTCTATTGCTAGACCTTAGTAAAGCATTTGATTTCGTGGATCACTCTATTCTTATCTCAAAACTAGACAAATGTGGAATAAGAGGCGCTTCCTTGTTGTGGTTTCAGTCATATTTGCAAAACAGGACACAATTTACTAGAATAACGAAATTTGATTCTGGAACAAATAACTTAGCTAAGTTTGACTCGAAACTCAGGATTAATTATTTTGGGGTGCCTCAGGGCAGTATTTTGGGCCCCCTTTTATTTCTTGTCTACATCAATGACCTCCCACATGTACTTACACATGATTGTGTCTTATTCGCAGATGACACAACCATTATTCTAGACTGTAACGATATTGATACATATGAGAGGGAAATTTATAAAACGCTAGATGATGTTGAGAAATGGCTGGACATGAACAAATTAAAAATAAATATAGAAAAAACAAAACTTATTGATTTTAAAACATATAAGAGCAAAAATATCCAATTAAATATTAAATACAATAATTCACTCATACAACAAGTACATAGCGCAAAATTTTTAGGTATTACACTCGATACACATCTTTCATGGAAAGAGCACATTAAGAATTTATGTGCAAAGATAAATAAGTTTGTTTTTGCACTTAAAAAAGTCAAAGACGTAAGTTGCAGGCAAACTTCTATCATGGTGTATCATGCCTACATATGATCCATTATACGATATGGCATAGTAGTCTGGGGAAATTCTACTGACATCACTAAGGTCTTCATAGCACAGAAAAAATGCATCCGAGCGCTTTATGGCATGAATTGGTGCGAATCTTGTAAGCCCATCTTTAAAACTAAAAATCTTTTAACGGTCCCCTGTATATACATCTACGAAGTTGCTAAATTTGTTAAATACCACAGCTATCTCTTTGCCGTCCATGACAACACATTTAAGCGTAGAGTGAACCACCTACCCTTGAAAATGTCTGTTCCCAAGCTAGAACTGTTTAGAAAAAGTTGTGCCTATATGGCGCCTTTGATTTATAACTCCTTGCCTATAGGAATGACTGATCTACCATATAAAAGATTCTGCTGTGCCTTGCGAAAGTGGTTGATCCAGGAGAGTTTTTATAGTATAAAAGATTTTTTTAATAAAAGCACCTGTAGATTTGGTGCTCGCTGATGTTTTTCCTACTGTGTCTATGATTATACTCGAATTATTGATTCTATTTATGTATATTTAAATAATTTAGATTTGTAATTGTAATCTTTGCATACCCTCATTGAGGGTGAAATATGTCATGTACTTACAACGGTATAAAACCTTATTGCCTACCATATTTCATGCAAATAAATGATAAATAAAAATAAATAAATAAATAAATAAAAGTCCACCCGTGCGAAGCCGGTGCGGGCCACTAGTATATATAAATATGATTCGTCATCGCATCACGCCTGAACGGATAGCCCAATATCGCTAATTCCTTATTGATAAGATTATTATTGCCAGATCAAGATTCATAGTAAAGAAAAAAAAAAGGTTGAGCGGAATATTACAAGTTATAATCAAATCAAATCAAATTATTTATTTGCCAGAATATGGTACATAAGGTTTAACATACTCAAAGGACAGAACTTAGATTTAATCATAGATATAAAATAATAAAATAATATTGTACTTTCATACCTGACAGCTTTTAGGCTAAAGTTATATAAACTATTATTATACGTAGCAATAAACAAATAAAATTGATTAATTAAATCAAAAATAAGCCAAATATGTTTTGACTATTTACTAATACCTGTAATAGGTTTACGTGAATAAAAACTTTTTTATTTTATTTATTTTTTTATAACAATAATAATGATTTCCACATATTCTGCCATATATGGCGTGCAAATTCATTTAGAATTTAAATACAAAGTCAATACTAAAAAAGAGATACATGTCAATAATATAAATGTCAATAATAAGTGTCAATGTAAAATTAAATAAATGTCCGAATACGTGTAGTGTCAAGTTATAGTCTATAATTATTGTAACATTTCTAGCTTATCGTCAAGGAAATCTCTCACATTGTAATGACATTTATTTAACAATAACTGGTATAATTTTTTGGTTGGTAACTGGGTTAGTATTGTAGGTTAATAAGAAAATTAACCTACAATATTACTATTACCAATGAAATTGACAAAACTGTGATATAACTGTGACAACGTTAACTGTGATACGTGACAAATATATAGATTCCGTTCCCGTGGAAAATTTAACTTAAAATATAGCCTATGACACTCACAAATGACATGGCTTACTATCGGTAAAATCGGTTCAGTCGATCCAGAGATTACCCCCTACAACGTCACAGACTCACAAACTTTCCCTTTTTATAATATTAGTATAGAATATCTTAGAATCTGAGTTACTGAAATTGTCGCTTGTAAGATAAAGGCTTTGATATATTACAGTTTACCTTATCATTTGTGGACGACAGCATTTCGCTGAGCCAAGGGTAGAGAGAGCCGTCCTCCGCCAACGCGGGAGGTGCGAAACATGATCCACAGCACACCAAAGCACTCATAGCCTGAATAACAGAAAATATTTCAAACATTTCAGTACAAAAAAAGTGCATTTAAATATCTACATATTTACAGTCGTTATTTATATATAAATAGCGCTTGATGGCGCGCTTTTCCCAGTCTGCTCCGACTTTCGGTATCTCGCTCACTCACTATCAGCTCACTCGTGCAAAACGTTGGCGAAGTAGATCGGACGGTTAAGCACAGAATTAACGCTGGATGGATGAAATGGCGGCATGTCACGTAAACAATCTGCGACGCCCGCATTCCCCTAAAACTTAAGGGGAAGATATACAAAACCATGATTAGACCAGACCCGCTGTCTTGTATGGATCAGAATGTTGGACCACAAAAGGTATGAATGAAAGGAAATTGCATGCAGCTGAGAGGGATGTGTGGTGTTACACGAAAGAATAGAATAAGAAATGAGTAGGTATATAAGAGAAAGTCTGAATGTGGCACCGGTAACTGAAAAGTTGTGTGGAAACCGGTGGTATGGGCATGTGTTGCGGAGAAATTAGGAAAATATCGTGAGGAAAGTTTTCGATGGCTATAAGAGAAGGGGAATAAAATATCATAGAAACGATGGATGGACTGTTTGATATGGTTAGAAAGTGGGTAACTGTCGAGATGGCGGCTGATAGAGGAGAATGGAAGAAAATAGTTATTATTTACTTTTAAATGCAACTTTGATGATATTTATCGATTAATAGCATCTACGTTCCCATTAGAGACGCGATTGATAAATTTCGTTGACTAGTTGGGATCTAGTGTGGCCGAATGGACTAAGCATTAGGGGCTATACCTAAGATCGAGGTCCTCATCTTGCAGGTTGAATTTACCCATCACATTTTTTAAATTTAGAATGAGGTTTTACCCATCTCATTTTTTAAATTTAGAATGAGGTTTTACCCACCTCATTTTTAAAATGTAGAATAAGGTTTTACCCATCTCATTTTTTAAATTTATAATGAGATATTACACATCTCATTTTTTAAATTTAGAATGAGGTAAACTTTTCTACTGTTCTAAAATTAAAACATCTTAACTTGAACTGATACTGACCCTCAACGCTGAGAGGTTGAGTCTGTCGTCGTTCTCATGTTGCGCAGGCTGCGGTACTAGAGTGCCCAGATGCTTGGCCAGGGGACCGCACCATCCAGCAAACAACGAGAACAAACTCCGGCACAACTCCTTCTTCATTAGAGACCCGTACATTTCCACTGAGGAATTAAACACGATTTTAATTTCACAAGAATTAAAAAACCCAAAACAGCACATTTATTGATGACAGACTTTGTTATGACAATGACTGATTGAGGGTAGCCAGTGATTCATCAATTGAAACATAATAAATGGATTCCGGAAACAGTTATACCAGAAAGTATATTTTTATTTCAACCTCCATATTGTCGGCTTATTGCAAGAACTCATTAACTGCAAAAATCACGAAATACGTTTTTATCTATAGTGGACTTCTTTTGACACATTCTACAAAAGGCAAAGACTCACTAATTTCTATCTACTTAGTCAATTTTTTGGCGTTATGGCCTTGCCTTTAAATCCATAACTGCAACTTTGGAAATCAGGTACTTACAAAAAATCTCAAAGCTGCACAAGTTATTTTTATTAAATAGATAATAATTAAAATACCTATTTCGGACTAAAATACCGTTTATCTCAGAATAGTGAATATGTCACATAATGACTTCTTGCAATAAGCCGACGATATTTCTTCATGCAGTTTCATACATTGTTAGACATTAGAAAGACACAGCAAACAAATCTAAGGAATAAGAAATTCTGAAGTCTTTGAATGTGTTCAGCTAATTAATAATCAAATACGAATTTGCGGATTTAAAATCGCACTAAAATCAATGCATAAATCGGAAAACAAACGTGCGGCAAATGTATGATTTCATTACTAGCATAATTTATATAGTATCTGATAATTTTATATATATTATATAACTTATATATTATATGTATATTATATTTAGTAACCTTACATAAGTTATCTCAACATTTAATAACTACCTACTTCATATGATAATAAGCGTGTTCCTGTAAAAACTTATACAAGTAGTCATCACTCCGCAAGTAGCATGGGTACTTAGTCATAAAATATAGCCTTTTTTTTTTGTTTTCCGGGAGCTAATGCATTGACGCATTCCCACCGCCGCTGCAGCGTATCCTTGCGTTGGCGGTGCACTCGACCTCTACATAGCGTGGTATGCTAAACTCATACCAGGAGGAGAGGACCCTACACCACTAAAACCCCCCGGACACTTCTTCGATCCGCCGTTGGCGGGGGCCGGGCACTGCCCATGCGTGCCCGGCCCCCGCCCCCATAAAATATAGCCTATCGATAACCTAGTTATCTAATGGTAAAAGATTTGTATCGCAGAGAACTCATACATAACTCAATAGACATCATTAGACAACACGGAATATATTTCAAATCAACTTACAGGGGAAGCTCTTTATTAGTTCTGTGACAAAATCTGCGAAGGTAATTCGCTGTTCCCTGGCAGCTGGGGCGTCTTTTTCGGCTTCGACTTCGAGGCACTGCCGTACACCGTCCAGGTATTCCGTCAAAGTTGGATGTAAGCTGCCACCTTCTAGAGCGAAAGCGCTGAGGAAACATAAACAAATGTGGTCACTACAAGCAAGAGTAGCATCGACATATAAGTTACGAGTAGCAATTGTTAATTATTTATAGTGGTTTAATCATCACTTACCATCAATACAAATTAACAAACAAAAATGAAACAACACTAAAGTTTAGTTTAGTTAGTAAGGTATTTTTACTCGCGGATAATGTAGCTAATGGTGAAAGAATGATCGAAATCGAATTTATAATATTTACATACATATAAAACTACAAATCTAGTAAGTTGATTATGATAATGAATTAAAAATTTACCTGTTAGCAAAAGTTTTCTTTTGCGCGATAAGAAGCAGCATCTTGTTGAGATGTAACCGGAGCGCGTCTCGACGTCGTCTCCTGCGCATGTTCTCTTGTTTGCGATCCACTGCCTCGCGCAACAACGGCAGTAACTCTTCCATCAAGTCTCTGTTGGCACGAACAATAAGTAAGTACATAATCGAGCTATGTTTATTTTAGCTATATGATCATCATCATCATCAGCCCGTACATCGTCCACTGCTAAACATGGGCCTCCTCCCGAGGGAGGTTATTTTAAATGGTCACCACGATTGGCAGGCGAATTGGTGACCGCAGTATTATGTTCTACCAAACAAGGAAACTCTGCTGCTCGTTCCTTGATATACGATTATTATACATGATGTTAAAACAATTGGGACCAAAGGTCTAACGTGCCTTCCGAGGCACGGAGGGTAAGTCCCTCAACCACCCAGACCCGGAAAGCAATCATAGAATTTACACAAAGATTTATTGCCTGGCGTGGGGATCGAACCCACGACCTCCGAGAAATAAAGCGAGCCTTATACTGCTACGCTTAGGAAATTTAGCTATATGATTATTACAAAACAAAAAGATATAATAAAATAACTACTTGAGTGCATCCGGATTAATATTCCCGCAGGCGGCTACCGCAGCGTCCCTTACTTCTGGTACTTCGCACCGCGCTAGTGGTACCGCTAGTTTGTGAAGAGAGGCGGGCGCCGCGCCCGCACCCCGCGTCTCACCCCCGCTGCGCTCGCTCAGTGAGTCAGGCGAAGAACTATACAAATAAATACCGATATAAATCTCGCCTATATCTTAATATAATATTTTACCGTATATTACATATAAAGCGACTATCAATGATCGCAAAAGGACTTCAAATAGCGTTATTCAACAGCTATCATTGAGCAGAAATTTAAATTTAAAAATTATTTACGAAAGACTTAAAAACTACACAAAAGATTGAATTAAAATAATATACATTAGAAAATATGAAAACCAGTAAGTACCTAATGGACTAACTATGAAGAGAGTAAGATAATTAAACATACAAATTCTCAAACTAGGGGTAGCCATCCAAATACTTAAAATTGGGAAAACTTTTCATTAAAAGGGTTTTAAGTTAAATTTTAAGTTTACTTATACTACAGCTATGTCTATAAATATAAGCGTACACAAAATACGAAGACGACAATATAACAAAGCGTTAACATAAAAATATAAAACAATAACACAAAAAATAATGTAAACAAATAAGCAGACTAATGTCTAAAAATGAAACACAGCTTGACATTGTGTGAGAATTATGTTCTAACGTGATCCGTCTGTTATTTACAACGTAGCCCACTGATTGATATCGTAAAATAATGTAAAGTGGAATTGAAATGTCATCCCGTAATACCCATTAATGTTACCATCAAATCGGGCCAGTTATTTGAAATTAATATTATAAAATTGATAATATGCCTCGTAGAAGAATGGAACTTAATTACATATAGATGGAAACTGCATACTATCAACATCTAAGTGAAAATACGAACTCAACTTACTTCATTCGAAATCATTAACACGAGAGATATTACTTAAACACCCAATGATATGAATCATTTTAATTTATTCAAACAATAACGAACTATTGCAACAATATTGATAATATAAAAAATCTCAGTAGCATCGATATTGAGGCCCCAATATAATTTATAGTATAGCAACATGTAGTAACTACTTACTATCTAAAACACATTATGCTTGAATACTTTTCTTATAACATTTAAAATTTATTTGCTCAATTAATTAAAACTACTTACTATATTGAAGAAAAAAATAAAACGCTCTATTATTTTTAACAATTAAATTAACTTAGAAATTAATGGTGGCCAACATGCCAGTTGCTGTATGAGCTAACTGTAAATGAAGCAACTATAAGTGTGTACAAAGTGTATTTTGTGATACAAAATCCGTGTAAATTTGTGATGAAAAGTATGTAAGCTATGCGTGAAGACGAATAGCATGGCAGCGACAACATGTTTGAAAGCTAAATCTATTGAGACCGTAAATTAAAAGCGGGTTTAATGTGAAGTTTTAATTGAACAGTTGTTTTTTAGTACATTTTATAATGAATTCAATAAATGTATAATTCTAGAACACACGTAATAGAAACCTAATCTTGTGAAAGAAACTCTAATATAGTTCTCGCAATATTCCTTTATAAAATGAACCACGGACTACTCTTCATCACAAATATGAACTATCAAGTGAATCGTAGCTGTAAACAGGACAACATTAAATTATAACAAAAACAGACTACTAGTATATTACCCCCACAGTGTCTCCGGACACGCTGATAGGAAGAGTGCACTGTCAGGGCAAAAGAAACGCATGTACACCCTTTACATAGATCGAACACATAGGGAACCGCGTCCAAGTGGATCGCGGTTCGTTGATATAAAACATCTATTGCACACAATAACCATTATAAAAGAAATCCAAATCGATACCTTTTCGCTATCTGAATTCTAATTCAGAGAAGGTAAATTATATATAGGGTGACTGGTAATTAGTGACCGATACCTAAACACATGATTGTGCTCATGATAACAAACAACTTTTACTATGGCACCAAACCTGAAATCGCGAAAAATAATCAGCTGCTCCCTACCATGTTGACGAGTTATGTGAACATGAATGTATGGAACAGCTGATTTTTTTTCGCCATTTCAGGTTTGGTGCCATAGTAAAAGTTGTTTGTTATCATGAGCTCAATCATGTGTTTAGGTATCGGTCACTAATTACCAGTCACCCTATATAACTGTCTTTAGTATTGAACTGTATAAAACAAAATATTATTTCATACGAAATTTAAAAATCATCTATTATTTTAAGGATATGTGTAAAAAGGTAGACGGATTTTTAAAATAATTTAAATTGGTTAGGAAAAATATTCCAATATATGCCTCTTGAAGTTTATTTATAGATATTAAATACCAAATCAATTAGTTCTTTTTCTAAATTCATAGTTTTAAATTAGGTTACAGTATGCTTTAATTCAAAATCATTTGGTATAGAGGTGTAAGTATGCCACATACAAAATTACTTTTAAACGGCTCTGTAAGCTATAGAATTTTTAATCTTATTGATTTTAATAGTGCACATATTATTATACATATTTGATCACTATACTATGTTGTAGTTAGAGCAAACCCTACATTAAATATACTATATATAAAAAATGTTTATTTACAAGAATGAAGAAAGTAGCATAGAGTTTTACTACTAGAATGTTAGAAAATATTATTATAAGTCTAAAGAGGAAACATATGAGCTTTACTATGAGATAAGCAATCTCTATAATACGTAGGTACCAATTTCTCATAAACAATTATTGTATAGACTATAAAGTCTAGCGGATACCTCACTCTAATAATCCAATTTCATTTGTAAAAAAAATCACTAGGTTTTTTATAATGTATAAACAAGCACAACGTGATCAAATGCATCTGAGTCTAATACTAGTAATAATTCATGGTAACACGTTGATTGATTTCTACGTGATGCAGCTACAGTCATGTCACGATGACATGTATGGTGAGGCGTGACTCATGTGCACCTGCAACGGAAGACCCTACCCTTTTATAAGAGCATACCAGCTACCTCGAAACGGAGATCATGTGCGTTATTAACAGTATGCCCTAGACGTACTGAACCTACACGTGAGTGATGAGCAATGACAGTTACAGTGACCTTCCTTGAAACAAATATGGTACAAATTAGAAAATGCCACTGTATTTATAGCCCAACATGAGAATGCAGTTTGTGTCGACTCCACCTGATCGAGAGTAACTATTGTGAAGTGTTAAATTAATGAAAATGGGTATTGTCAATTATTTAATAACAACAGTAGTCAATGGTTTTACTTTAATACGAATAAATTACAATCGTTAGTGACAATATACTACTTCCAATTAGCGTGTACGGATAGATATTTATAACATTATGATTAGCTGGTGTCAAGTGGAGAATAGCGATGGAACCGACACAATCGTATGTAATGATCGTCATGTTTGCGACGTGCACATAGCGGTTGAGAAAGGGCCACCTCGTTCGTTTGTGGTGCCTGTGCGCGCGCGCATAGCTCAAGGGCAGCGTGAAGAAGCCGCCGGGCGCGTTGAGACTCTCGCTGGACGACGAGAGCGCGGCCAGCCCGCCCCACCCTTCCGCCTCAGTGCTACTGGACAGATTGTTCCGATATTCTATGCGCTTGCGCACACTCGCTAATGTGTATATCACTCATTTCGTCGCCCGTCACCAAGTGTCACGTCTCACTTCGTTTACACATTTCCACCATATTGCAACTCAACTAAATAGTAATATAGTATATGTGATCGATCAATAATAAAAATACTGTTACGTCTACACAGTGAACTATTACTACGACTCGATCGGTTTGTCCAGATATAAAGGACCAGGGAAATATAGAATACTAATGGATAAATTTAAGGACAGTGCATTTTAAATGCTACAAAAAGGATCTAGAAGATGGTTTTGGTGGTAAAAGTAATTTGTGTACATAGTGGTTAGTGTATGTACGCGATATTATTGGTTTAGTTTACCAAATTCTGTGTACAAATGAATTATATTTTTATTGTATAAAAAATAATAATAGTGCACAGGATTTGGACCACCAATAGGCAATAAAACACATGTTCAGTGCGCATTGTTCATCAACGCATGCGATTCAATAAGAAAAACATTCGTTATCTCACGAAGCGCTTCTTCACGTTACTTACTAAAATTCAAAGTTTACATACGTATACGTATAATATATCCCAGTATACAAAAGTATATATGCCGTTTTTACACACCCATAATTTGAAAAACAATAAAATGGTATTTCCATTAATGCTTTATTTGATTCGGCACAATTGAATTACTATTTAAAAAATTACAAATAGGGATTATTATTACAATTATAAATGATTTTAAGTAACATGTAACCAAACCACTATTGACGACACTAATGTGTACTAAACGGCATATAATATAACATAATAATTTGGACTATGAATAAAAACAACTGCCTATAGTCTGCACATATAAATAAATCGTAGATTACATACATAGAAACTTTATGCCAATCAAGAAATATTTAATAAAACAAATTAATAACACCTATTGTCTACGTAGCGTTGTTGTAGAGTATGTTTAAGATCATGGATAAATAAATAAGAATAAAGCAGCAATGAAATCAAAATCGCGTTTTATATGTTTTTTTTTAAACATGGCAGTAATAATTAAAAAAAATATTACGCCAATTATTTATTTATAAATATTGATATACCTATTCAAGTTTGACACATATCGGCGTCTTGATACGTTGCAAGGTTAAAACAACCGAAGCCACTGTACCGTGTCATAGGAATGCGCGGCGAAGTGGGGGTCGGGGAATACACAGTTTGCAGTTGTGTTTGCAGTTTGTTTGCTTGTGTATTACAGTTTGCTTGTTACTACATAAATCCTTTATATTTATTTTATCCATGATAACTCATATTGACAGAGCACATCTATTCTGAGACTCATTGGGAAACTTCCAAGATTATTTCACATAAAAAAGGTGCAAGATATGGATTCAGTATACAAAAATGAAATGTAAGTCTGTCAAATAAATATTTTTTTACTTTTCATAATGTTTCATAAGAACAAAGTTTTTATGATACCATATATTTCAGTATCTCGTTGATATCAAATAACTGTATCTTCAAGATTTATTCATTTTACTACGCAACGAGTAATCCAACTTCACTATGCAAGTTTTAATTAAATATATATAATATTAAAGCTTACTTTAGCATTCATGAGTATCAATAAAATTTTGTCAATGAGCCTCAGTATAGTGCATTGACACAAAATAAATGTTTAGTATATTTTAGGTGTGTGTTTGTATGAATTGTATTTTCTTACGTACCTCAGGCTAAGATCGGGGCTAGCACACCGTATGACGGGACTTGGCACTGCCGGAACAACTAAATATGCCATAGTCATATAATATTTCCACACCTGGAATATCAAAATAAAATTTTAATAATGTGTTAATTTTAATAAAACTAGGGATCGTCCAGTGGTCGAAATGCGACCATAATTTAAAAAAATATGATATAGCATTCTGCACTCCTTCTCTATATAAGCTACTAGCTTCCCGTGCGCGGTTTCACCCGCGTAACTCCCGTTCCCGTGGGAGCTTCATAATTAAATATAGCCTATGTCACTCAGGGTGAATGTAGCTTTGCAATGGTGAAAGATTTTTTTGAAATCGACACACAAAAATCCAAATCTTTCCTCTTCACATAATATTGGTATAGATAAGTGTACGAAATTTCATACTCCTCTGTGCAATGTTCGTAATAAGGGCTACTAACAATGAGTATGATGAACAAAAATGACTATATATTTTTTTCTATAATATTAGATAAGTATAATTTAAGTAAAATATCATACTAACTTGCATATATCCATCTCTTTCTTTCTCCGGTTTTCTTGGCAAAGCTGGTCCACGCGACAATAAAGAAGCGCGGTTGTCATTCACAGGACTGTAAAGTATAACAAACCATATACTTAACGTAATATAAGACGAAATGAATGTAAATAAATCTAGAAAGTGCAATTTCTTTATTATTTGCGTTGTTATAAACTACTTCTAGGAGACATAATACTACAGTTTCATTTTTTATTGATTTAGTTATTTCCTTTACTAGATCCATCCAGCTCCAAAGAAATACTGAGTCAAATGGTAAATTAATAGTTAAAATCTGATAATAAATAAAATAAAAAAGTTTTCTCCAATACTTACGCTGGTTCTATGATAGTAAAAAGCGCATGTATCCTGGCATGCAGGATAGGCCATGCTTGTAGGATGGTAGACGGACAGCGAGCTGGCACACGGCTTCGTTCCAGGAGACCAAACAACACCACCTACAATTAGTATTAGTCATTAGAATAGACAACAGTGTTTACAAATTTCAGGAAATATCTTTTTGTTTTGCGGCCCAATATTTTTATCCACAAGGCTTTTGCTACTTCACCGGGCTTGAATGCGAGCAGCCCGGCTAGCATAGGCAGCGCGACTCGAGTCTACTCTACGGAGGCCGACATTGCAGAAACGTAATGTCACGTCACACTTTCTGCAATGTGATTGGTCCGCCTCCGGCCTCCGGCCATCCTTATTAAATGGTTTAAATACTGTGGGGTTTGGACCCCGGCTCAAGCAGTTGCTGGTGGGGAGATAGACGAATAATGAGGTTTAGATGTTTAAGTGAGTTTTGTGCAATTGTTTTCTTAGCAGTTCGCCTTCCCATGTCTCGTGGGTACCCGAAGTCCAAGACGCCCAGACTTCGGATACCCACGAGCCATGAGAAGGTTCTAAGTAAACTAAGGGGGGCAACGCACAGTCACACTTTATATTACATTTGGATCAAATTTTAATTGGGTACTCAAGGTTTTTTATGTCAATGACAATTATTTTTTGCTAACCACGTTCGTATAGTATAGAGCAACAGACGGGAAACATTCTACAACAAAGTATTCTACAACAAAGTTGTTAAAATATTAGGTAAACCAAGTAACGAAATCTTTGTAAAAAATAAAATAAATGACCACAATGTATAACTAATATACGCGCATAGCTTGAGAATAACTTGCCCACTTTGGGTTTTTTTAAATTATATTAGTAAACTAGTCGATAGTAAAAATTATCTTTTATTACCTCCCAAGGATCAGCACCATTTGCAGCACTGCCACTCCAGCTATTTTTGCTTGAAGTTTCATCATGTTGAATACCTGGTAATTAAGAATAAATGAGTCTAAATACATACTTTATTCTTATATATAAAACTTATTACAGAACCGAACGTACGTATGCGTATATCCTAAGGACATTTCGGTGCAAGTTATGAAGTCTCATAAACGTACATATTACGAATTCTTTATTACTGGCAATCGTGACATCCGTACTATGTAAAATAAAATATTTACATAGTTATCTATCTGGTGTAAGAAAATAATATAATCCATGTAATACATGGATTATATACAAAAACTCCGAGGTGTCCGATCCTCACGTTGGACACGAAAAGTTTATATAAAAATCTGAGATTTCCTTCCGAGTCAATTGTTATAATATCATCTATAGTTTTGTCCACACAACAATTGTAAAATTTTAGTATACCAACTATCATCGTCTCTGCTCCATCTATGGTAGAGAAATTCCTCAAAAAATTAAGTCCGCCCATGTACAGAAAAATGTATGTAGTAAAGTGTATAAAAAATAAATTGTATACCAACGAACTGGTGGCAGCATTTCCGTATTATTACTTAATAGGAGGGGGCCTATGTTCAGCAATACAAGTTGTACAGAATAATTATGAATATAGACATAAATAGATTCACGTAAGTGTGTGTGTGTCACTTAATTGTATGCTTTCTAATTTTTAATGTAAATATGAAATTATTATGAGTATAGGAATTAATGACACACGGACAGACGGAGTACATTCTTCTGTAATGTTCTACAATTAGCAGCACTCATAGGCTGCACTTGCTAGTTATAGTTACCTATTAATTATATTTCTATTTCAGTGTAATTTTGACAAGTACAAGTGTAAGTAAATACCTAAGTGCGGAATAAATTCATTATTTTATTATTTCAGTTACAAAACCGACCTGCAGTCCAAACTGCATGAGTTCTCTCAGCAATCCACACGAGATCTGGTTGTCCGGCCGCTAATATTGCCTGTTTCTCAGCCGGAGGCAATAGCGGCAAGCATTTCTCAGCAAAGTGCGGCACGTGACCATCCGCCGCGTCGATGAGAGCGGGCTCGTCTCGAGTCAGCTGCAGTCGCTCTAGCAAACACTTGGCTTCCCTGCAAAATAGTCAAACATAAAATTAGCAAATATACTTATTCCAGTAAACACATGATTTTGCAATTTATTACAAAAGCATAGACCATATATTTTGAATACATGAACTTTGGTACCGGTTACAAGTTTAATAAATATTTGTAAAGAAAATATTTTACTGGCATAGGTATGATAGGTATAATATATAAAAATACCTACATATTCGTATTTGTACTAAATATTTTTATTCTTCGATTAGTTACCAGTCTTTTGTACCACCTCATATAACACTAGCTTCCCGCGCGCGGTTTCACCCGCGTAACTCCCGTTCCCATGGGAACTTCATAATTAAATAAGCCTATTGAAATTTTTGAAATCAGCACAGCAGCAGTTTTTAAATTTATTCATTACAAACATACACACAGAAATACAAATCTCCCCTCTTCATAATATTAGTACAGATGACATGTAAACTACGAAGGACATGTCTCCTGAGAATACTTTCATCAATGCTGCATTACCCTTGAGTAACACAGCCTATTTAATTATGTAGTTCCCACGCGTACACGGGAAGCTAATTTCAAATAAAGAGTTATTATACAACTAGCGGCCCGCCCCGGCTTCGCACGGGTGGACTTTTATACCCTACCCCTGCCCTACCCTACCCCTACCCTACCCCTACCCCTACCCTACCCTATCCCTACCCTACCCTACCCCTACCCCTACCCTACCCTACCCTACCCAAAATGTCCAGTATCCTATGTCCTTCTCCCAGTTCTTAGCTACCTCCCTACCAATTTTCAGCCAAATCGGTTCAGCCGTTCTTGAGTTATAAATAGTGTAACTAACACGACTTTCTTTTATATATATAGATAGAAGATAGATATATAGATACTATAGACAAAGAAATACAGGAATTCGCAACACTACGATTATGTTAAAAAACTAAAACAGATAAGTTAATGTGGTTAAAATACCTGAGCACATGAACAGCTAGCCGCCTGGGATAAGCCTTGCACTGGCACAACATGACTAGCCCCAAGGCCTCTGCACCACGAATGACGGAGGCCAGTGGTTCCTGCTTCGTTGGGACAGTGCTCACTGTAGGCTCGCCGTTCTTCCAGCTCGTCAATAGTTGTAACAGCATACGGAGACCATTCTCTACGAGTTGAGGTGACGTATCCTGAAAAGCAGATTCATTTAAGATTTACAAAACTTTTATAATGACTTAACTGGTGGCTCGGTGTTTACGCTATTTTCTTCAACCACCCTTCTGCAACCCTGAAAGTTATTGGTGGGAACCCCGGGCCCGTTCTGATTCTGGGCGAGCTTTGTATCCGTAAGTTAAATGCTTGTAAGTACCTCCGCTACACAGATATCTAACAACAAGTGCGTTGTTTTAAATAAAATACTTAACCTGCATTTGAATAAAACAGTGAAAAGAGATGCTTCACTTAGAAACAAAGTTTGTATTTCTACCTGTACTTCTTTGGCTAAGAATTGTGTGAATCCGGCAAGGACATCTTGTCGCCACTCCGGGAAGTCGACTATTAGAGTTTGTAGACTCTGGAATGAAAGACCACGTAGTTCTTCGTCCATATGGACTGTGAGCCGGCACAGCAGGTCCACCAACTCACTTGAGCCCATACCTTCAGGTATCAGCCTGACAAATAAAAAAAAAACAACATTAAACACGTGTAAATTGCATTAAGTAGCAAAATATCTGAATCTGAAAACGTTTTACCTGGGTATAGCAGCCACACACGTCCTGAACAAATCTATCCTAGGCTTTCTCTCCCCTGTGTTAATCTCTTGTTCTTTAGTAACGTTTTGAGTATTAGTCAACATTAGAGGCCTTCCGTAATGCGCGTCTAGAGCTCGTAGGATATCCACTAAGACGCGCCGGACGTATGGAAAGTAGGCACTCATTCCAATAGACCGAGCAGTTTCATCCGTCAACATCTTGTTCAAAAATGTCTTCTTAACTCTTAAGGTATTTCCTGAGGGCAGTGTTCCAGAAGTTCTTGGCATGGGCGGCTCTCCTTCCTTCTGTTGTAGGCCGTCAGCGACTACGAGGAAAGCTCTTAGGCCGATTGACATTCTCTCTGGAGTGAGGATAATCTTGATGGGCCTTCCTACCATCAATAAGTCAAAAACGATCTCTCTCATAGCAAAATCGAGTCTTTCTTGGGCTATGAATTGTATAATCTTAACGAAGATATTGAGAGGCATGTCTCTTGGAACGACACCTTTTGATCCCTTCGGAAATAGGGAGTTGACAATGCTTTGAAGTCGCGACTGTGTAGCTGAATTGCTTTCACATTTTATTCGAATCATATAGACCCAGAGTAGACGGTAAAGAGATTCTGTGGAAAAGATGTTAAATTATATTAAGTTATTTCGATGAATGTCAAGTAACAGGATTATCAAAGTAGAAAGTGATCACTTACCTAAAGCAACCCTACACATTTTAGGATCTCTATTCTTTAGATGCGAGAGGCACATCGCTAGGAAACAATGCCAGTTGGCAAGAAAGAATTGTTTCTGTGAGACACAGAGCAGGCAGGTGACTAGAGGGAACAGCGCCAGGCGGTGTTTGGATTTAGTGCTGGCGTCAAGCGTGTGGCTGTACAGCATCTCCACGAAGTTCTTGAGACACGGCACGTTCACTTCGTTTTTCACCGTCTAAAAGATATTTGAATGAAATGTAAAAAAAAAAAATCGGTCATACACAGTACTCTATACAACGAAACAGTGAATAAATTATTTATTTGTTGACCATTACAATCTCAGGTACAAATTATAACAAAAATATTTAGCAAGACTGAATGTTATGCACAAAACTGAATTTACTATATTAAATGTTTTATTTAATACTGATCTTACTTCACCCCGTTTCTTTTATTTATATTTTCTGAAATTAATATGTTCATATGACTATAAAAACATTAAAATCACTTACCGCTGCAACAGGGACAAGTATTTCAACGAACAGGCCCGCTAATGCATGCCTGATGTCTTTGTCCTTAACTTCTAGGAAATACTGGGCGCACTCTTGTAGGAACTGGAACGAGGCCTCGAACTCCTCGATAGGAACCATCTTTACGCGGAAAAACTTCATTCCCATGAGAAGGGAAATGATGCTTTGTGTCGTGTGGGGGGACGGCTCGCGGCTTTTTAATTCCTGTAGACATCATTACAATGTGGTAAAAAAAGATTTTGTCATTGCAATGTTATGTGTAGTAAGTTAGTACTTAGGCTCCTGAGTGGGCATTTGTACGTGAACGTCCGAAAGATTATTTTAACTACCCTAAATCCTCCCAGAACTCTATCAGCCCCTTGACGTTTTCAAGAGCTGCGGACATTGGGCTTGGGTTGTTCAGGAGGTTTTCCCGTTGTTGACATTCGCTTTTGCAGTCAAGAATTACGTGTGCCGGTGCTTCGGGAGCTTCCATGCATCCTCTGCATAATGGGCTATCCGTTATTCCTAGGTTGGCCAGATGCTGATTTAGGCAGCAGTGTCCTGTCAGTGTACTATTTATCGTGCTTAGTACAGACTAAGCGGCTACTAAGGTTAGACAAACGTCTAACACGTAGGATACTGCACCTCCCAAGGAACAGGACTACGGCTCGAGTCTGCCTGCATTCCACCGTTTCTTGTTATGTTACATCATTGGAGATGCAGGTTCAATTTAAAAATAAGATAATTACATTATAGTGGCAATAGAATGTTGAGGTCCCTTACCTTCAGTACGGCTGTGAATCGCTTCCGAACAGAAGAAAACCGCGACTGCGCTAGCACTGCTACCACCTCTGCGTAGAGATCAGCTATCAAGTGCACATTTGCCGCGTTGGGGTTCGATTGTAACCTGTCAAGATATAATTTGATTTAATATTGTTTTAAATTTATATAATATTATTCTCTCTCACACAGTAGCATTACAAAAAATATGGGTATTATTTAGCATGTTAATTAGTATTCAGTAGGTGAATCTGTGTGAGAGACTGGTATCTATAGTACAGATACCAGTCTCGGTCGGACTCGGGCGGACCTGTATGACAGATTACCAGACTCTCCTGACCGTAGACAATTGGGTAGACTAAGATGAACATGTTTAACCAGATAAGTATAACAATCTTGAATATTAATACATGAGACATTTATAAGACGTAATATTAAGTTAGTAAAAACTCGCAACCGGCGTGCGTGTATGACCAGATGTATGAACGTGGACGAGACAAAGGGAGTGTGTAAGCATCGTAGCAGGTGGCGTTCTGTAGTTTCTGCCTACCCCCATGGGAGAAAGGCGTCATTATATGTATGTATTAAGTTAGTTTAGCTTAAGTTAGTATATTCGTGTGTGTGTGTGTGTTTGCGTGTGGATGCGCTAGCCCTACGACAAACCAGTAGGTTTATCTTGGAATCAGAGATAGCTATTGACTAACTATATTTACTTAACACCCAAATTTTTTTTTGAGGTATTCATCAATTAATATTTAATAGAAACTTATAATTATATTGGGCACTTTATAAGTTTCTATTTATTCACATGGTCGCTTTAGACTAGAATTGTCTCGAATCTCTTTAAGAAATCTAACGTCATGCATCAAATACGGCGTTTGAAATAATTTAATTTGTCGGTCAAATTAATATCTACTCTAAAAGTAAATATGAATCTTTTTTCTTTGCTCAATACATATTTAAAGACGAATACATTTTAAATTTTAAAGGCACTTACCCTTCTTTATAATTGAATCTCTTGAATGCGACATTCTCTATGTATTGCACTAAATCCTCATGGCCCGGGTGAAAGGGCAGCTGCTTCAGTACTTCGATAAGAGCCAAACAGAATAGGAACTCCACCGCGAGATCTCGTCGCTCCGCTTGCAGTTCTTCGCAACTGCGTTCAACAGTCTCCGTGCCGGCACCACTGCCCGATACTATGTAGATTATGCTGATGAAATACGAAACAAGGTTTAATCATGTTTAATGGTTAACATCTTGGATCAAACAATTTGGGGAGGCAGAGGGTTGAACACAAAAAAAAAAAAAGTTGTATGCGAGCCCCCCTTAATATTTATTTTATTTTACTTTTAGTATTTGTTGTTATAGCGGCAAAAGAAATACATGATCTGTGAAGATTTCACCAGTCTAGCTATCGCGGTTCTTGAGATACAGCCTGGTGACAGACAGACAGACAGCCAAGTCTTAGTAATATAATAGCTCCTGTGTTTACCCTTCGGCGACGGAACCCTAAACATGGCTTGTTCTAGGGACTGCCTGACAAATGTCTAGGCAACAAGAAGAACCAGGACTCATGGATATGTGTGAATTGACTAATAATGTATATGACCCTGTCCTGTCTGAACTTAAACTCTGTATTAAACTAAACTTTTAATATTAGGTGATAGCTCTGAACGTACCGTGATGTGCACTAAGAGCAGCACGCATTCTGTCAATGTTATGTCAAACGCCATAAGATTACATTAAAAAGTTTCTATTGTCAAAAGCGCTAATGTAATATAGAAAATGAATATTGTGGTTAAGTATTCTTAAATTTTCAAATTATCCTTGCAATTTTCTATTTTTTTTTCTTTCGTATCAACCTTCTCCCGATAGTAACAAACACAACAAAAAAAGAATTAGTGAAATCGGTCCAACCGTTCACCCGTGATGCCGTGACCAAGGGAAATAGGGATTCATTTTTATATATTTAAATATAGATCGCTCATTGTCTTGTTTATTAATTTGAATAAAAGACACCGTGCATTCATGTTTAGTGACTGATTCATTACAATCTCTTATAATAATAACATAATTCGCCTCTTTGCTTCAATCACGTGATAAGTTTTTTAAGTCCACGTTTCAAGATATCACATTATTGAAGCAAAGAGGCGAACTTATCACGTTATTGAAGCAAAGAGGCGATATATTTTTCTTTTCCTTATCTCAAACTTAAAAAGCAGGATATTTTTATTTTAGTGCTACAAAATTTGTAAGATTTGTTAATGATGATGATAAAAGTTATATAAATAACCCGTTGACACTCTACCCACAAGGCTTTTCCTACTTCACCGGGCATAACCTGTTCACACTAGAAAATATATCTAAAATTAATTGGACCGTCCTAATTGTAGTAAAAATGTCTTTGGACCATGCCTGTACTAAAATTATACAATATTCAGTGATGCTTATCCACGATTTTCTTATGTTCTACCATCTGCCTAATACAATATGTACATAAAAAAATATAACTTTCGATGTTATACTGACAACCTCCGTAGCGTAGCGGTAATTGGCTCGCTTTAAATCTCGGAGGTCGTGGGTTCGATTCCCACACCGGACAAGAAATCTTTGTGTAAATTCTTAGATTTCTTTCCGGGTCTGGTTGGTTGAGGGACTACCCTCCGTGCCTCGGAAAGCACGTTAAGCCGTTGGTTATAACATCATCCATAATAATCGCATATCAAGGAACGGGCAGCAGCGTTACCTTGTGTGTTACAACATAATACTGCGGTCACTAACCCGCCTGCCAAGCGTGGTGACTATGGCAATGCCCTCCCTCGGGAGGAGGCCCATGTTCAGCAGTGGACGTTATACGGGCTGATGATGATGATGATGATGTTATACTAAGTACAACTAACACAGATCAATTACTAAAGTTAAATTCTTTTTTAATACATCACTAAAGAGCTTCAAATGTATTTACCTTTTATTCCTAAGATCTTGGTGTGGTTTCTTGGCTTGTTCGCTAAGTTGTGGTGAGTCAGCCATTTGTCTCTCCAGCCATCCAAATAACGCGCGCAACAACGAAGGCAAACAATGTTCAGCTACTGTGCCGAATGCTTGCAGTACCTGGTCTAGTTGAGGGTCTTCTCCTCTTTGCAACGTTTTAGCTAAGGGTTTCTCCTGTGGAACAAAATATGTACTTACAGAATTTTATATATAACTAGCTGCGCCCCGCAGTTTTACACGCGTTACTGAGCTCCAGTGGGTCAGAGCGTGATGTTTTGTAGCCTATATGTTAATCCAGCGTATAACCTGTCCTGGTGCAAAATTTCAGCCAATTCCATTAAGTAGTTTAGGCGTGAAAGAGTAACAAACATCCATCCATCCATCCATAATTACAAACTTTCGCGTTTATAATATTAGTAGGACTATGTCAAATACCGAGGCCCATGATCAGCAGTAGATTTTATATGGGCCAATGATGTGATTGTAGGTAATGATTAGAGGAACCAATGTCATCAGACGGAAGAAGTAGAAGATTTACTTAACTTCCAGTTAGAATAATAATCTTATATGTATCGTTTTTAACTGTATTATAATTAAGCAGTTGTACTTTTTTAAATTATATTGCTTTTGAATTTTAAATTTGCTTTTTTTATTTTTTATTAGCTGCACCCCGCGGTTTTACCCGAGTCACTCTGCTCCAGTGGGTCAGAGCGTGATATTTTATAGCATTTATGTTATTCCAGCTTATAAACTATCCGCGTGCCAACTGTCAGCCAAATCCAATTAGTAGTTTTAGCATGAAAGAGTAACAAACATACATACATCCACACATACAAACTTTCGCATTTATAATATTATTATG
This sequence comes from Nycteola revayana, assembly GCA_947037095.2. Lineage (NCBI taxonomy): Eukaryota > Metazoa > Arthropoda > Insecta > Lepidoptera > Nolidae > Nycteola > Nycteola revayana. The sequence continues at coordinate 31,448,172 of OX344842.1, read as the reverse complement.
AGTGGAAACCCAATATGTGTTCACAGCTGATGTCACTAATAAAATAAATCTTACCAATGGTTCAGCCATAACAGCTTCCATCTTCCGTTCAGCCTGTACGGTGAATTCCGTGAAGAGGAGTCTCATGACAAACTCGCCTGGTCTCAGGTCTGAGTCTGCCGGAGCGAGCACAGCACCTTTGTGTGTTCCCCATGGTAACATTGAACCTAAAAAGTTTATGTAGCCATAACTTAAATAAATATAGTGCCCCATTCATCAGGCTTAGTGCAAGACCTGACTGCCCAACTACTAAATAGTTTACAAGCCTAACCCAATTTAACTGCAGTTTGTGGAAATCAACTTAAACCACAAAGCTTACTACAAGTAACATTGCATACAGATGTGGGTACTGGGTATTGTTTCGATACCCTTGTATTTATTATTTAATTATATTAACTACTAGTTTCACCCGCGTAACTCCCGTTCCCGTGGGAAATTCATACTAAAATATAGCCTATGTTCTTTCTCAGGCTCTAGACTATATCTGTACCAAATTTCATTTAAATCGCTTCAGTAGTTAAGGCATGATTGCGCAACAGACAGACAGACAGACAGACGTGCAGTAAGGATGTGCATTAACATCTAAAGGAATGATTGCTGCAAAACAAATTAATTATTAAAAAATATTGCATAAAATGTGATAAGTGTGAACATACCTCTAGAAGAAACAAAGGAAGTGACCGGTGTACCGACTGTCCTCCAGTCATTGGAGAGAGACGTAGTCGGTTTTTCTTGCAGTGTGTAAGCATTTTCAGGTGATGTGACGTCACTCGCCGCGCTTGAAGGCACCTCGCCTTCGTGTCTGGCTTCAGACAACACGCTGCCTTCGGATTCAGCTTCACTCGACACCATTGACGATGGAGCATCTTCTGTTCCTGAGGCTGTACAAAAATATATATTTTTTTATTGAGGTATTTTGCTACGTATTTTTCTAACTATGCTTATGGTCTATCTAAATAATAACATACTCAAATGACAGAACTTTAGACTATTAAATTATAGATAAAAAATAAAATTCTATTTTCATACCTGACAGCTTTTACGCTACAGCTATAAAAAATCTAATACAAACTATTTATTATTATTATAACTATAATAATTAAACTAAATTAATAAATTAAATATATTATATTAATGAGCCAAATATGTTTTGACTATTTGCAAATGCCTGTAATAGGTTTACGTAAATAAAAACTTTTAATAATTAGTAAGTATTACTTTGACCATTTGATATTAGTATGTCAATGAAATGCATTCATGAGAGCTAACACAAGTTTGTAGTATCTTAAATAATAAGTAAAACTCTATACAACATGTTAATTAAATAACGCAAAACCTGTTAGGTGGTGATTGTGCTCATGGATATAAACAACTTTTAATATGGGACCAACTTTGTAACTCGTTAAAAAAAAAAACAACTTTTTCATACATTTTGGTCAAGTAGGTATTGACAAATTGTATGGAACAGCTGATTTTTTTATATCGAGATACAATGTTGGCCTCTCTTGGAAACAGTTGTTCATATTCATGAGCACAATCACCACCCAAGTGGTTTTGCATTATTTAATTAAAAAATAAATAAATCATTAAAAACATAAAACTAACCAGAAATGTCCTCTGGATGTCCATCAGATGGTACTGTGCTCAGCGAGTCGGATTCTTCTGAAGTCATCATCTTGACTGTATTACTAACACCTCTTTTCTATATTGCTGTAAATTAAAAAAGTTTTTCAGTCAATAATAACCAATACAATCATGTTTGTACAAAGGTTATTCTTTTTCACCATGTATTACTGTATTTTTCTTGATAACTATTATTCTATAATACTTGTTGATTAACAGAAAATAATAATACCCAAGAGTGCCCACTGTGCCCATGGCTCAGTAGAGATGGTAGCTTTATGATGTGTTTACTAAATACCTGGCAACACAGATTGATTTACTGCCATATACAGATACTTGTGTATATTTTTCTAATAATTATAAATATGTTTCTATGACATGGACATTTGGTATATAGCTATATGTTTTATTTGTTTAAATGTTTCGACAAAACTAAAATTACTAACTATACAAAAAACTAAAAGATAATTTAAGTACATACCTTATTATACACTATGTTGATAGTCCCATGATGTATGTATTTATTCCTATAACAAAACACTTAAAATTTGTATCTATTAAGTATTTTAGTTAATATTAAATATACCACTAACATAAAAAAATGATAAATAAATACCAAACAACAATAAACTCAAGTTGCAATATGAAACAATCACATAAACAAGTAAAAAAAAGTTGCATGGCAAAGTAAAAATTCTATCAAATTCGTACATAAAAATCTGGTAACATTCTTTGAAGCAGGATTTATCACCGTATTATAGTAGAAACTTCAAATTCTACCAAATTTAGGACTCCATTTTGCTAACTAAATTTTTATTAACAGCCCAGTAACACTATTGAGATTTCTTTGAGTTGGAAGTGTTTGAAAATGAGCATAATCAGGGCCTTCATGAGGTTTTACCTCTCTATTTTAATTACTCAAAAACTGTTACCAAAAAATGAACATTATAAAAAAATGCTCATATGCACCATAAGACCACCAAATAAAACTGGAAATCAAGAACAACATTCTGACTGTTTTAGGCATTCTATAGGGTGACTGGTAATTAGTGACCGATACCTAAACACATCATTGTGCTCATGATAACAAACAACTTTTACTATGGCACCAAACCTGAATTCGCGAAAAAAAATCAGCTGATCCCTACCATGTTGACGAGTTATGTGAACATGAATGTATGGAACAGCTGATTTTTTTTCACGATTTCAGTGTTGGTGCCATAGTAAAAGTTGTTTGTTATCATGAGCACAATCATGTGTTTAGGTATAGGTCACTAAATACCAGTCACCCTATATTTGTCAGTTATGGCAAGGTTAATGATGCATTTACCTTGCATGTTGAAAAGATAATGCAGATAGAATGTACGAAGATAATTCAAGAAAATTTCACGTTGTCAAGACATAATTTATTCTTTTGATTTTGTCCATAGACACCATGTTACTAAGCCGCTGCGGTCTGTCAATTTGTTATTTGTATAAAATACTTTGTTTAAGACTGGCTATAAATAATTGGAAATAACTACCCAACTGCGCATTTATGTTATGATTAAATTAAAATTAAATTTGCTGTGAGATCCCAGACAAGACATCTCAACACCAGTAGACAAATCCCTTAGTCCCACCATGCAGATTTTTACATTCAGTGTATTCAAAGTGTATGTCATATGTAAGTGATTGAAAATGGAAAGAATGAAGAGAGGCCTTTGCACTGCAGTGGGACACATCAGGCTCATAATTATAATAATATAGGTAAACTGTGACATGTGAAATGAAATAGCAAGGGCAATAAAAACAAAAAAATACATTGCCAGATGCAGAAAAAGCAATAAAACACAAAAAAAAGTAATGATTTGTTTCATAAATACTTGGTATAAAACTTAACACATTTTATTTATGATACATCTAAATACTGTATATTAGCTATACCCTATAAAAATCTAATTGATCCTTTATCAGATCATTAGTCAAAGTCAAAGTGTAAAAATCAACAAATTGATCATAATCAGCTTTTAATATAATCATATCAAGATTTTTGGTAATTCAAACATGTACTGAATTGTATATAATTTTAATATAACAACAACATCTTTAATATAACTTTAAATGGACAAGACAGGAAAATATTATATATTTGTTTTCCTTAATAAATTTATAGACACATTAGTCTACAGACCTTTGCGGATATTCTGAGTTATATTGAAATAAATACATAGTTCTAAATCCCTCATAATATTGTCAATCGCAGTTGCAATATAGTAGCAAATAATAATACCTTTCGCTTGATAAACAGAAGTAACCAATTGTCCTATAAATTATAATGTAGCAGGTAATTGATCTCATAGGGAGAAACACCAGTAGCATAACACCGGTATCAATTGAGCAGTTAGTCAATATATGTAGTAAATTATCTAGAGTAGAGATAGATAATGCTTATATGACACAACATACATTGTGTATGACTAACATACTCTGGTGCATGTATTTGATCCTTTCTATAATTATTGTGCACCAAACATTAAGCTAGAGCAATTATAGAATACGCGCATTAAGTCACCAACAAAAACAAAGCAATAGATGGAACTAAATGAGAGAAAAGGCGATAATTTATAATAAAAAAATGTATCGGAAGTGAGTAATGTATGTTGGTGAATGAATGGATGGCAAAATGCAAGCTCACAATTTAAAAGTTGATAATGATAATATGTTGGGATAGGTTAGTTTTATTGTAAATCTCAATAGAATTGTATTTAAGCATCATAGTTCTTCATCCAACATCGTACAACAAACAAAATTAAGCTACGATATTTACCTCTTGGCCGTTACACGTCAAATTTAAGCATTAATCACATTGTATGAGTAATATTACCAATATTAAACACGAATTTAAGTATCTTTTTAATTATATCTGATTTAAATCGGAAATTTTCTCAATCATGCAAACCTTTCTTTGACTTAGCAAATCAACTTTTTGACATTTCGCGTTATTAATTTGCCGTAATACACGACTAAAATTAAATAGCTGTTTGTAACGTGTCCTTGGTCTATTTTGGACGTCTATATAAATTGATCGATTTATATCGTTGTCTATGGCGGTTGGCGGTAGCGGCACGTTCCGTTTCACACATCAGAAGCTATTAAATTACAGATTTAGTTGTATTTAGTCAAGCAATGTCGTAAGTTATCGGACTAACTATTTATGAGATGTTGATTTATGGAAGTATTATTAGAGCGTTTTTGTTACAATGCTATTCTTCTTCTTTTTTTCGTGTCAACCTGGCGTTATTTTTAATAAATACAGTCACAAACAGATTTAAAAAGCCATTTTATTCGTTATAGAGTCTCAAATGCGTATGATATCAATAAAAAATATAGTATGTAAATAATTATTGTTATTTCACGTTAGATATGGAGGGGCTCTTGTCCAGCCAACAGGACTATGGAAGTCTGTTGACTGTGAACATTGATTGACGACTGTGGCTGGTCGCGGCAGAAATTCAGGAGGTGGTACCCGTGCGACTTCGAGGCAGAGAAGTTTGCCGCTGCATACTGACGGCGGTGTAAGGGCCTATCGAGCCGCTGCGTGTACACTGCTCCCCACAGTTATGTAACCTGTGGACTATGACTATACGCAAATGTATTTTAATAAGTTACGCGAGCGTAATCTTTGACTGGGAACTAAACTTCAAAGCCCATGTAGGTAGAATTCGTTTGTAGGTGGTGACACATTCTTCGACTAAACAAGAGTGAACCCCTTTACATTTTTAATAGACACTACCTACTACGTAAATTATTTTTAGAATTTTAAAAACAATATAGATACCTACCTAGACTTAGTTAACATTCACTTGATAACAAAGTTTGGAGTAATATGAAGGATATACGGTTTGAAGGCTATATTGATTGATAAATATAATAATAATATAGATTTATTTCCTCCTCACAAAAAACAGACTTCAATTACATAATATACTTAGGTTACGTATACAATTTAACACAATGTAATCTTAGTCTATAATGCGTGAGGAGCTGGTGTCTGTATTAGGCATCGGAGATGTCTGTATTACGGATCACCAGGTCCCCACCCCACGGTCAACAGTGCATTTTCATTAAACTAATTTAGTTAAGATAAATAGGAGGGTAACATATTACAAATATTTAAATAGTAAAAGGTAAACTTAAGGTGCCTTGTATGTGTGTGAGTATCTGTATGCGTGTGTGCCTCTGAATGTGAGTGTGTGTGTGTGTCGTGTGTACGCGTATGGGTGAGTATTTGAGTGTGTTTGTTAAGTTTACTAAATGGGTTAATATGACTGTTTAATGATATTAGTGTAAGTGTTTATTATGAGTGCAATAAGTTTTCTGTAATATTATAATCTAGTTTTTGTATCCATTTTATGATTACAGATTTACATTTGTTTTTAGGTAGAGAGTATATTGATAAAATCCGATTTACTTTATTGTATAAATAGGAACTTAAGTAGCAAAAGGATCTGTGTGCCAATTTAGTTTTAAATAAAGCTACAGTACAGACCCGATAATTACGTCGTTGATTGGTAAATTTATCTGGTTCATATTTTAGCAGGGAATGTTGTTTTGTCACTGTATAAAGAATAAAAAGTTGTCTGACCGTTAACACTTCCCATTGTTTGTAAAGTTCTACGGTAGGATGATAAAATGGTAGAAAGGCACTTACTTTTAATATTGCTCTTTGCGCTCTTTCAATTTTAAGGAAATTAGTTTTATCGGCACCTCCCCAAGAGGTGATGCAGTAAATTAGTTGTGATTGACAAAGAGCATAATATATGGACTTAATTACATTGGCTTCAGCCACATGTCTAATTGCTTTAAAAATTACCATTAATTTACGAATTCTGGAAGCAAGCAGGTCAATGTGTTGATGGAAGTTTAAATTTCGATCTATTACTATACCAAGATACTTCATTGAATTAGTTTGAGTAAGTTTAGGGCAAAAACAGTTTGTATCATTTTTATTGAGACATGAGTGTGAGATGATATTATGACACGAGGGATCGGGCTTTTCGCTATTTTTATTGACAAAAGTTATATAACTAGTTTTTGCCACATTTAGGGTTAAAATATTTTTATTCAACCAACCATTTATGCAGTCCATTCCTCTCTGGGCATAAGAAAAAACTTCATCCCAAGTATTTCCACTGAAAAGCAAAGCCGTGTCGTCCGCGAATGTAACAATTTTGGTATTAGGAATTTTCATCTGGCATAAATCGTTTATATAAACAAGGAAGAGGGTTGGCCCTAGGATGCTTCCCTGCGGAACTCCAAAGGTAACTGGGGCCTCCTCACTTATAATATCACCAAGTCCCACACACTGTGTTCTATCTGTGAGGTAATCCTGTAGTAACTTCAACTGGATGCCACGGATACCAAGGTATTCAAGCTTTTTCACCAAGATAGGGACAGAGACCGTGTCGAAGGCTTTAGCTAGATCCAAAAATATACCTATGACTTTATCTTTATTATCTAGATGGTGAATTATATGATTAGTTAGAACAAGCACAGCGTCCGATGTTGATCTGTTTGCTCTAAAACCAAATTGTGATTCAGATAAAATATTTTTAGTCTCCAGGTATTGTATTAATCTTTTATTTATTATTCGTTCTAAAATTTTTGAAAGAGTAGGCAGGATGGAGATCGGACGATAATTATTGACACAGTCTCTGTCCCCATTCTTGTGGACAGGATGGATACGGGATTTTTTGTATACTCTAGGAAATATCCCCGTTGATAGCGACAGGTTGCAAATGTATGTAATTGGAGGGGTTAGTACGTTCTTGTTTGCCTTTAAAATTATCCCAGATATCATATCCAAACCAACCGCGCAATCACTCTTTAAGTTTGATATAAGTAAATTAATTTCCTCGTCATCAGTTGGTAGGAGGACGAAAGATTGGCAACTTGACTTGAAAGAAGGGGGTTCTGTATGGGGATTATTTTTAATTATTTTTTCAGCTAATTTACGGCCTACATTTGCAAAGTAAAAATTTATATCATTTACTGATTTTTGCGGATCATTTGTCGATACTAATTCTAATGGAGCTTCTTTGGGTTTATTCGTGTATGTTATCTTTTTAACTATTTTCCAAAGTTTCTTGCTGTCCTTTCCTGCGTTCTGTAGCTGTTGTTTATCATAGTTTCTTTTTAATTTCTTTAGTAATGACGAACAGAAGTTTCTGTATCTTTTATAAGTTGTCTTTAATACTTCATCATCTGGAACCTTTTTAAGCTTTTTACCTAGGTTATCACGGTTTATAAGGCATTTTAATACACCTGGGGTAATCCAAGGCTTTAATATTTTCTTCCTATTTGATACTTTGACCTCTTTAGAGTTATTGAGTATAGCTGTTTTAAGTAGATTTTGAAAGTATGTAGCGGCCTTATTCACATCTGTAATTGTATATAAATAACTGAAATCCACGTTATTTAGTTCAGCATTTAAAAGTTCATAATTAATACATCTTACTACTTTTGCAGGTTTTTGTCTGGTTGATGCAGCAATAAAAAGGGCTACACTGACATGATCGGTCAACGTTGTCTGAAGAATAAGACAACGGGCTGATAGTCGAGTCTTTAATAGTACATGGTCCAAACATGTTTTGTTATGTGTCGGAATGGTGTAACCAGGCATCAATCCATTGAATGCCATCAAGTCTAGGTACGGTGATAGATAGGTGTCAGAGCTGTGCTCGGCTATATCAATGTTAATATCTCCCAACAGTATAATGTTTTGCTTTTGTAGATATTTTAACAAAATTTGGTTAAGTGAAAGAAGAAAGTTATTGACATTTTTATATCCGGGGGGTCTGTAAATTGCAAGTGCAACAGTATTACTGTTCAATGTGATTACAAGACAGTTTGCATCAGATATTACGGGTTCTTCAACTGTGATTAGCAAGTTGTTTTTATAATAAATCACTACACCTTCATTCTGCGTGAAGTTATTGGTCGAGGCAAAGTTTTCGTATCCATCTATGTGAGGTACACAAATGGTTGAAGGCAGCCAACATTCCGTTAGAACTATACAGTCCCAGTCTACTCCTGTCCTTTCAAGTATCGGCAATAACCCTATTAAATTACAGTTAAGGCTACGAATGTTTTGTTGGAAAATTTTCAAACATTTTTTCGAATTAGGTGAAAAATCCCGACATTCCTCCGCATCACAAACAATGACATCAGCTACGTTGTATGTGTCAATTTCACTTTGAAGTTGAAGTAATTCATTGAATTTTAAGTTTAGAGTTTTTATCAACACTATACTCCCAGTTCATTAGAAAAATATTGTACGATATCAAAACCATCCCAGTTGGTACACTAATTATGCAATCCATAGCCGACCCTGATCTCTTATTGCGATAATGATTTTTTATGATATGTAATGAGTAAATAATGTTATTTATGTTGCTTGTTTGTTTCATGTCGTGAGAGTCTAATATTGTGTGTATTTTAAATAGTGTATGAGTAAGAGTGTGTATAATGCATAAATAATGTATGTTGTGTGGATATAACACTAAAGTAAAATAATTGGCACTCAATAAAATAAAACAAAATAAAATGCATGCAGTAAAAAAATATAAAAGTTTGTACAATGCAAATAGAAGGACTAGTCAGATACTTTTTTTCAGATTCTCAATATCCTCTTCAGAGCTAAGGTGTATTCGAGGTTCATTGACATTTCTCTTTATGTAGACCTTGCCAAAAGATGTCCAGCAGTGTTCATACTTGTAGTCCTTAGAAAACATTCTTGCTAGATAGAACAGTCGTCGGGCCGAGGCAGTGAGCGATTCGGCCACATATATGGGTTTACTGGGCCCAGCCATATCTAGACTAGCGGTACTCAGGCGCTGTTCTCGGTTTGTTTTGTTGTATTCTCTAGTGGCCCTTAAAAAGTTTTCTCTTTTTAGAGTGGTGGTAAAATCTACGATAATAGGACCTGCTGGTCTGTCTTTCAATTTCATGCGGGAGACATCCCGAATATCTGATTCTTGAATGGGAACTTTGATAAGTGTACCAATTTTCTTCGTAAGCTCAACTAGATTTTCCTTTTTTTCGGATTCTGAGGAGGTGACATTTCTGAACTCAACTGTTGTGGATCGTGCATTTCTCTCGAACATTTCAAGCTTCTTTTCTAAATTTTTAATATGAACTTTCAGAAAATTATTTTCTTGTTGTATTTTATTCAAGTCCCGTAGAACGTCATCGTAATTAGCTGCCAGGAACGTCATTGATTCTTTTAATTCTGTGTTTTGATTTGTTAAGGTAGCTATAGATGACTGTAAGGAGTTGAACTTCGCATCTTGCTGTTTTTTAATTTCGTCCATCCTTGCCATTAAATCAGATAACGTTACATCTGCGGTGTCCTGGGTGCTATCCAGACGACGTTTACTTCTTTTAGTAACATTAAGATCCATGGAATCCTGCCTTTCAAGGGAGTAAAGCGCCGAGTCGGAGGCATGGTGAGCGGGGGAAGTAACTCCTTTCGGGGGTGTTCGTTGCAATGACATTGTGTGAAATTTTCACTTATGCACGATTTTGATGCAAATATAGTATAAAGTATAGAATCAATCATGTACCTTGGGCCACACACTAGGTTTTATTCCGCTACTCGCCAGCGCTCATAGACTGCGGCAAGCAACAAGTCGCATGAGTCAGTGTGTCATCCAATGTGGCGGTGTGACGTATGCGCAGCGGAGCTCGGGATGTTATACACGTCTCGGCTGTTGTTGTCCTGCTCACACTACACCGCACCGTTGAGACCGTCGCCTCTCATGCGCTCGTGGTACTCGCAAGTATTTATCACTATTTTAATTTAATATTATTTTGATGTAATTTATTTTAAGAGAAAAAAATTGAGTGCGTGAACACGTCTAAACGCTACTGCGATCCGGGGGGGCGGCATCCGACTAGCCTTTGGGCATTTTAGGCTGCGTTTCCACAGAAGCTGAGCTGCACGGAGTTGAGCAGAGACTTATAAAAATTGACCAATCACATTGCTCAAAATGTTGGTGTCGAGCTTAGTGGAGCTGTGCCGGGTGAAGCGGGGCTGTGCGTTGTAGAGCGGGGCTGTGCGGTGTAGTACGGGGATGCGCGCGGTAGAGCGGGGTTGCGCGGGGTGGAGCAGGGCTGAGAGGGGTAACGCGACGTCAGGCGCAGGAGTTTGTTTGTTGCAGTTTGACCTGACACACACACACACCACACCGTACTGACTGAAAACAAAATGTATTTACAGCCCCGTTCAGCTGATCTCCACTTCACAGCTCCGCTCCGCTAATCTCAGCTCTGGTCTGCTCCGGTCGTCTAAGCTCCGCTCGGCTCCACTTCACCCAGCTACACAGCTCAGACCTGCACCGCTCATCTCTGCGCAGCTTTAGTGGAAACACCTACCTATTTACACACCTCTGCTCCGCTGAACTCCGCGCAACTCCGCTTCTCTGGAAACGCACCCTAAGGCTGCGTTTCCATAGAAGCTGAGCTGCGCGGAGTTGAGTAGAGACTGATAAAAATTGACCAATTACATTGCTCAAAATACACATCTCATCTCCGCTCCGATTCAGTGGAAACACTGTTACCGGAGTTGAAAAGATTTACATTAAAATATATGGTGCGCGGAGATAAGCGGGGCACAGCGGTGTCAAGTTTAGTGGAGCTGTGCCGGGTGAAGCGGGGCTGTGCGGTGTAGAGCGGGGCTGTGCGGTGTAGAGCAGGGATGCGCGCGGTAGAGCGGGGTTGCGCGGGTTGGAGCAGGGCTGAGAGGGATAACGCGACGTCAGGCGCGGGAGTTTGTTTGTTGCAGTTTGACCTGACACACACACACACACACCACCCCGTACTGACTGAAAACAAAATGTATACCTACACAGCCCCGTTCAGCTCATCTCCACTTCACAGCTCCGCTTCGCTAATCTCAGCTCTGGTCCGCTCCGGTCGTCTCAGCTCCGCACGGCTCCACTTCACCCAGCTACACATCTCAGCCCTGCACCGCTCATCTCTGCACAGCTTTAGTGGAAACACCTACCTATTTACACGGCTCTGCTCCGCTGAACTCCGCGCAACTCCGCTTCTGTGGAAACGCACCCTTACCCGGACAACGAGATCACTTCTTACCAAGTAGAAGTACAAAGACTGCAAGAGTCGAATAGTACTACGTAAAATCCACTGTATGAACCATCACAGAAGAATGTGCTACGATCGCGGCGAGTTCCCCTTGCCATCCCGCTCCTTAGTTTGAATATTGCAATATAATTATAATTGCACAATCTCTCCCATCAGATATCGATGATATTATTATGATGTCGATATCGATCATCAGAAAACAATCCAGGGGCGCTGGCTTTTAGAAAACCTGAGATCCTCAGTCAAAGGGTTTAGGTGTTGCGCAGCGGATTCGAAGAAGCGTTCCGACGCTTCTTTCACCCACTGCTCCACTGCTGATAGAAGGCAGTTGGAGATCAGAATGTAAGTTGCGATTTCGAATAAACAACATGCGCCAGTGGCCCGACGAGTGAATGAATCTACTTTGAACAGTTTGTAAGCGGAGCTCGCGTACGTCATAATCGGTCGTGTACACGTGGTGTAAATCCTAACCTTATTATCAAGAAATAATTTGCTGCGTGAATTTAGAAGACAGTGTAGTCGACTGAGCGTAAGTAAAGCGCGAGCACGAACGGTTTCTACATGCGCTCTAAAGTTTAGCTTTTGGTCAAGGATTACGCCTTAGTACTTGGCTTGCCGTTCCCAAAGGATTGGTTCGCCGAACATCTTGACCGGTGGAATGTCCGGTGGACTGTTAAATCTCTAGAAGAGTACCGTGGCACTCTTAGTCGGATTTACTTCGATCTCCACTCTCTGAACCATTTGCCTAAGGCATTTGATGCGGATTGTAGAACTTCGTGAATGGCGGTAGGACTGCGTTACGAATAGAATAAAGCGGTATCGGCCGCGAAGAAAGCCAGATGGACTTTCTTGGGTTTCGGGATGTCACTTGTGTAAAGCGAGAACAGGAGTGGCGAAAGTATTGAGCCTTGTGTTGTTGTGGTTGAAGTTGTAGCACCCCTACTTGTATCGGGTGAAGGGAAGAGTAATCTCCTTCTACACGATACCGAAAGGTTCTCCCCGAGAGGTAGTGGCAATAGGTGGTATTAAGATTTTGTTAAACCTTTTTAAAAACGAGCCTGTTAAATTATCAACACCAACTGCGCAAGCACTTCTTAGATTATTTATTATCTGCTCAATCTCTAAATCATCTGTATCCAGAAGGACAAAATCTGCAGCTGGATGCGGTGGCATCTCTCGTCGTACATCGAGTACCTATTCACGGTTGCATGGTGCTTTTCAGCTAAACAACGGTGTTTGCAAAGTATGTATTTGGTTTCATTGATATAACGTTGGGGCTGCAGTGGTGAGAGTAGGCCAGTACCATGGGCTTTTTGTTTTGTTGTTTATGTTATTGATTTAATCGCTTCCCATAGTTTCTTACTATACTTTTTTGCATTTTGAAGCTGGGCCTTGTCAAGAATTTTGACCAACTGTCGCTGAACTAGATTAGTAGTAGATGAGAACGAGGTAAATAGTAATTAGTATATCTATACTAATATTATAAAGAGGAAAGATTTGTACCTATTTTTGTATGTTTGTACGTTTGTAATGAATAGGCTCAAAAAGTACTGGGCCGATTTAAAAAATTCTTTCACCATTCGAAAGCTACATTATCCACGAGTAACATAGGCTAAATTTTATTTTGGAAAAAAATAGGGTTCCGTAAGATATTTGTGTTTTTCTGACACAAGGTGTAAAAAATGAACCAGAAAAGTTACTTATTTTGCGTACGCTGCCTAAACTATAAAAGATAGAACCATAAAATGTTCTAATTAATTATAGATCTTATAAATATCTACAAAAAAGTCCGCGACACACTATACCTATCTATGTCGAGTGAGGCACAACGACCATTTTAATATTTAGAAATCTTGAATTTTTTTTGGACTACATTTAAACGCGTTTATTTTACTCATGCTATTAATCCTTATCAAAATAAATTATTTCATCACTAAGTACAGTTTATGTAGATAATATTTGGTCTTTAAATGATTAAAATTGGACGTTTGGTTTTGAAGTTATGGCGAAATTAAAATATTACGATTTCTGCTGCACGGCCCGTTGCGAAGTCTAATAATTTTCGTGCGATTTTTTTTAGATTTCGTTCTTAAAACTACACCTACGCAAAAGTTCTTCTCAGAGCTAATCAACAGTTCTTCTCAGAGCTAAACAACAGTTCTTTTCAGAGCTTTGAAAATGCCTAAAATGCCCAATCCCTAAAATGCCTATTAATTACATCATTAATTATATTTTCATCATTAACAACTTTAACATCCACAGAAAGACAATCTGTGCAGCCTGCGGATAATGACTGCGTTGTCGATGTTTATGTCGGTGTCCGTGAATTGACCTGGGAATCATTTTGCTGACCGTGTTTTTCCTGGGTAGGCTTTTTGCAGCGGTAACCGACATCCGCACGGAGCCGCGGGCGACCGCTATCACTACATCACTACATATTATAAACAAAGTCCCCTGCCGCGTCTGTCTGTCTGTTCGCGATAAACTCAAAAACTACTACATCGATTTTCATGCGGATGTTACCAATCGATAGAACGATTCTTCCGGAAGGTTTACGTATATGATTTGTTTAGTTTATGTGTACATTTGACTAATATATATTGATATTTGTCAGAGGTGTCGGAAAAAATTAAGCCATTTGGGAGCTTTCAACGAAAACGCTGCCTAAACCCTATGAGATATAACAAAACAATGTATGGTGGCAAATATTCTTTTCTTTTAGATCTACAAAAAAGTCTGCGATAGCATATGTCTATCTTTCAAGGTTAACTTGCTATATCCATTATATCTTAGAAAAATGATAATTTCTAATGCGGTAATTGTAAAGCTAATCAGACGGATTCAGTATTTATCCTTATCATTTTAAATGAGTTAATATTCTTAAGCATTTCATGCAGATTATTTTACCCCTACACTATATACTTTTAATGAATAACTTAGAAGTTATCGCAAAATAACAGCGCGTGTTTTAGGTAGGCCTAATGCGATTATGCGCGCTCGATCCTTAAGAATTATAGGGCAAATTTTTTGTTTTGTGTTCGTTGTAACTATGGTGGATAGATACTTGAATACCTATTTATTTAGTGTTTGTTGTATTGTTAGTCCTGAAGAGTATAGGTATTTCATACGATAAAAGTATACCCACCTACTTATTTCACTGAGTTTTAGTAGGTCATCATCATCATCAGCACGTATATCGTCCACTGCTGAACATGGGCCTCCTCCCGAGGGAGGGTATTGCCATAGTCACCACGTTTGGCAGGCGGGTTGGTGACCGCAGAATTATGTTGTAACACACAAGGAAACGCTGCTGCCCCTTCCTTGATATACGATTATTATAGATGATGTTATAACAATCGGGACCAACGGCTTAACGTGCTTTCCGAGGCACGGAGGGTAGTCCCTCAACCAACCAGACCCGGAAAGAAATCTTAGAATTTACACAAAGATTTCATGTCCGGTGTGGGGATCAAACCCACGACCTCCGAGATTTAAAGCGAGCCAATTACCGCTACGCTACGGAGGTAGGCCGAATGCGATTATGCGCGCTCGATCCTTAAGAATTATAGGGCAAATTTTTTGTTTTGTGTTCGTTGTAACTATGATGGATAGATACTTGAATACCTATTTATTTAGTGTTTGTTGTATTGTTAGTCCTGAAGAGTATAGGTATTTCATACGATAAAAGAATACCCACCTACTTATTTCACTGAGTTTTAGTAGGTACCTATATTCATTTGTTTCTGTTTGTTTTGACCAAATTTCGCCCGTTTGTTAGAGGTTTAAAGACATTATGTAGTATAATTATCAGTATTGTACCCGTGCGAAGCCGGGGCGGGTCGCTAGTAAATAAATAAAAAACGTTTATTTTCCTTCCACAAATTAAAACTTAAGGCTAGACTATAACTGTGTAAAATACTATTTTCATTTGTGAAGGACTGGAGCCTGAAATAGGTTGCGAAAACCTGTGCCACACCAGGCCCCCCCTCATGGAAAAGTAAGTAGGTACATACTTGGCTTACAATTAAATTTATAGTAAGAAAAGGGTGCAGAGAAGTATGTATATGATAGTGTGTATGTGTGGGTATGTGAGTGTTCGTGTATAAGAGGCGTGTTGAGATGAGTCTGAATTTGTGGGAGTGAACTGGTATGTGTGTTATGTGATATCTATATTCGGGTTGATGTGAGAGTCTGGATAGATGTGTAAAGGTGGCTGGAGGTGGGCGTATATCAGTTAATGTGATAATAGCAATACTAATACTACTAGGGATAGTTATAGTAATCACTGTGGCAGATGGATTGATTTTTCGGTGCTTTCGTAATTTAGGGGTTTTAGGTGCAGGATAACCGCTTGCTTGCACTTGTATTTAACAAGCGGGTAGATATTTAGGGCTGCATTCACCTTGTTGTAGAGGTAGTCCCCAAGAAAGTAGTAGAAATGCTGTGAGAATGCTGTTCTTCTAGGTTGGTACGAACAAACCGTACCCTTACGACGTTTACCTTCATTCTTGTTGGGGTCATACTCGGTTTCGGAATGTTTCATAAGTATGACTCTAAGGATGTAGGTTTTTCTGATGGATAGTATGTCCCGGTCATTGTAGAGCATATCTGTCGGGTGTCGGTAGGGTAGGCCAGCAGCGACCTTGAGGAGTACCCTTTGGGCTCTTTCTACTACTATCATGTGTGTCTTAGCAGCTCCTCCCCAAGAGGTAATGCAGAATTCTATAAGGGAGTGGCATAAAGCATAATATACCTTCTTGATTATGTCTCTAGTGATGACGTTTCTTAGGGTCTTGAATATGTATATTAATTTACGTAGCCTTGCTGTCAGTATATCAATATGGGGTTTGAAGGTAAGGATATGATCCAGTGTTACTCCTAAGTATTTGATTGTTTTGGTTCTTTCGAGGGTAGGACAAGTGCAGGTCTCTGTGGGAAGGCGTCTTGTGCACTTATGGGCCATGATTGAGTACATTTGAGGTGGGAGTTGATAGTAGGTTGCTTCTCATCCACTCGTTCACCCTATCAAATCCCGTCTGCGCATTAAAGAAAGCTTCCTCCCAGGTATTCCCTCGAAAGTATAAGGCCGTGTCGTAGGCAAACGTGAAGACCTTTCCTCCATTGAGCTGTTTCTGGCAGAGGTCATTGATGTAAACGAGGAATAGCGTAGGAGAAATGACGCTTCCTTGAGGAACTCCATACGCAACCTCAGTCTCATCGCTGATCCAGTTGCCAATTTTTACCATCTGCCGTCTATTGTTCAGGTAGTCCTTGAAGAGTGTCAGGGGGAGGCCTCTCACACCGAACCTTTCTAACTTGTTTAAGAGGCGGCGAGTAGGTACAGTGTCGAATGCTTTTACGATGTCGAGGAAGGCAACTATACACTTCTTTTTGTCATCCAGGTCAGTAACAATGGAGTCGATCAGGTTGTGGACTGCATGGGAAGTCGAGGTACCACTTCGGAAGCCATACTGCGGAGATAATAACTCGTTTCGTTCCTAGTACGAGATTAACCTGTCATTCTTTACTCTCTCCAGTATTTTCGACAGGGTGGGCAGGATGGAGATCGGCCTGAAGTTATTTATGTCACCCTTGTCTCCGCTCTTATGGATCGGTTTAATAAGGCCGGTTTTGAAGGCAGAGAAAACACTCCAGTTTCGAAATTATATTTCGTATATAGTATAATTATATTCTTGAATAACTTCTAGCATCGTCCCTGAGACACTAATTGGCATGACATGTCGTAGGTCCTCTTAAAGTGTTAGATAGTATGCTAAATTGTAAAAATCTTTGTTAAATCTATCCAGCCAATAAATGAATAGGTATGTAGGTACCTATATTTACCCAATAAGCCCATGGAGATTGCGGCGCCTGTGGATTTGACAATAAGCACTTATCGTTTCATATAAATTTGCTCTTAACGTGCAGCAGTAGGTATAGTACGATACAATATTCGTTATTTCATTTAAAATTAATATTCACATTATAATTCTTATATGTTAGCTAGGTAGCTAGGGTAGGATCCTCGACGGCATGGCCGAGGACCGCGTTGTTGCTTATTCCCCGAACTGTGATTTCGTGCCAGCGATCATCACCACTATTCGTAAATCTGCTCTTTACTCCAGTGACACCCTGAGCGTTGGTCCTAACCCCTTAAGGGGACTTTGGCCGGATTCTTGGAAGTTAATTTTAATTTTAGACCTGTTACCTTTAAGGCATCTTACTATACCTAATGTGTACATTTGTCATTTATCGCCTTACAGACGGACAGATTGATTAAAAATTCTGTAAGATCAAATAATAATAACAATATTTTTAGCTACTTAAGTGATACTTTAGTGATTTAGTCTTATACAGTGTAATTTTGACAAGTACAAGTGTATGTAAATACCTAAGTGCTGAATAAATTTTATTATTTCATTTTATTTAATTATTTCATTATGGTTGTGTGGAGGCGGGGGAAGGGGTATAGCTTAAATGTAAATTGTAGAAAAAATACTTACTTAGGTACTTAGATACCTAATCTAGTTATCTAATGTTTGGAAAGAACAATAATTCCTATTAAAAACCAGTTGACTAATATTCATTTTAATATGATAAATATTAGATAGGTAGGTACCGAATTATTTAATAACTAAGCAAAATAAAGTTAAGTATATCTCAACAGAGCTCTCTTTAACCGCTACGGGTCAGACCACATGCCTACCTACCTAGAACCATAAACGCGGATGAGATTATATCAAATTAGTTTTTTATAAATGAATATCTTAGGAACATGAAATTTTCATACATATATTTTCACCGCAATGCTTTTGTATGAAAAGGGGATTAATTAGGGTGTAATCAAAACCTCCAAATCATTGAATAGCTCTGTTTATTATAAAAATCCGTCGGTGACCCAACCAAACTGGGTGAATCAAACGCTTGCGACTTTTTTTTTTTTTTTTTTTACTGCATATAGGCTTACGTTTGACCTTAATCTCGCTTGATGGAAGGCGAAGATAAGGCCTAAGATGATACACGCTTGCCTAGAAAGTGTCTGTTCACTTTAGCCTTAAAGATGTCCAGATTATAGCGTTCCGGAAAAACTGACGCCGGCAGAGAATTCCACTCCTTAGCCGTCCGCATTATGAAAGAAGAAGCAAATCGCTTCGTGCGTATTGAAGGAATGTCTACAACAAAAGGGTGAAACCGCTCGCCGCGCCTAGTCGTCCGGTGATGGAAGGGTGAAGGGGGTATCAGGTTATGTAGAACCTCCGCACACTCCCCGAAATGCAACCGATAAAAAACTGATAGGCAGGCCACTCGTCTACGGTGTTCGAGGCTCTGAAGACTTGCCTCCACCAGTGAGTTATTGCCTATGACTCTCTTCGCTCGGCGCTCCAATGAGTCCAGAGCATCCAGCTGATATCCAGCAGACCCATCCCAAAGATGAGAACAGTATTCCATTGAGGAGCGAACTTGAGCTCTGTAAAGACTTAAGAGCTGCTCCGATGTGAAGTACCGCCTCACCTTGGAGAGAATGCCAAGTTTTTTGGCTGCAGTGTTTGCAATGGACTCGATGTAGTGACCGAAGTTTAGATTAGAAGAGAGGTCAAGCCCTAGGAGCTCAAGATGGTCGCTGATCGGAACGGAGACATTCCGGAAAGTCGGAGTCAGTTGGAATGGACTCCGTTTCGCCGAAAAAAGACACGCCTGTGTTTTTGAGGGGTTAAACCCAACCAGGTTGGCATCACCCCATAAGGAAACAGCCTCCAAGATCGAGTTCACCCCCTCAATCATCGACTCCCTGAACGACTGGACCATTGACCCCGACTTCGCATCAGACAAGTATCTCACCGAGACTGTGCTGTCGTCTGCATACCCAAAGATACCGGGAGTAACTAGCAGGTCGTTTATGTGCAGCAAAAAAAGAGTCGCGGAGAGAACAGATCCCTGAGGGACACCGGCATTAATACCAAGAAGATCGGACGAGGCGCCATCAATGACAACCCGAATCGACCTTCCCCTCAAGAAATCCTGAATCCAGGTGCAAAGTACGGGAGCAATACCGTAAACCGGAAGCTTACCAATGAGACTTGCGTGCCAAACCCTGTCAAAAGCCTTAGAGATATCAAGAGACACGGCAAGAGCCTCACCGTGTCTCTCAATGGCTTCGCTCCATAAGTGAGTAGCATATACAAGAAGATCCCCAGTAGACCGGCCTCGACGGAATCCGAATTGACGGTCACTGAGGAGGTCGTTGTCTTCCAGGTATGCCAGGAGACGGTTGTTTAAAACACGCTCCATAACCTTACAGAGTATGGAGGTGATTGCGATTGGTCGGTAGTTGGCAGGGTCGGCACGACTACCTTTCTTGGGGATCGGTTGAATGTTGGCAATCTTCCAGGATGCTGGAACTAGACCAGTCTTCAGGGATAAACGATAGAGGCGAGTCAAAACAGGAGACAACTCAGGCGCACATGACCGCAAGACAATGGCAGGAATGCCGTCAGGCCCACTAGCCTTATTCACATCTAGAGTGCTGAGAATTTTAAGTACCACTTTTTGCCGAATGTGCACCTCAGTAAGCTTTCTTCAGTTTCCGAATATTTGGCGCTTTGCGGGCTCGAGCATCCGCCCACGCTTGGTAAGCAGAGTGCTTATGTGCTTCAGCACTAGCACACTCAGCGTTGAACCATGGACGGGCTTTGTCTTGGAGTGAGATGTCAGAAAATGGAATGAAATATTCCATAGCCTGACATATCACCTCAGAAACAGCCTCCGCGCAGCGAGTCGGGTCGTCTGAAGAGAAGCATAAGCGCAGCCAAGGGTAAGACGCGAAGAAATGCCGCATCTCATCCCAATCTGCTGACTTGTATCGCCATACTCGCCTAGTCCCCTTGAGATCGGGATCGGGTGGCGAGTAGACAGACACAGATTTCACCAGACAGTGGTCGGAGCTACCCAACGGTGAGGAAACCGCGACTTGATATCGGTCTGGATCGGTTGTCAGCAGAAGGTCTAAGCAATTGGCCGAATGGCCATCAATGTCAGGCACCCGTGTCGGCCCAGTTACCAGTTGGGAGAGACCAAGCGTCAGTGCAGATGCATACGCTAATCTCCCAGCATGGTCGGTGTTCTGGTATGGGTACAGCCATTCCTGATGGTGGGCATTGAAGTCCCCCAGAAAAACTAGCTGCGCCGATGGGTACCTGAGCTGAGCTAATTCAGCCGAGTCCGAAAGGTACTGAAACAACCTGGTTGTCTCCATGTTGTCGGTGTGCGACCGATAGACACTGGCATAGAGTATCTGCTCCAAGCCAGTGTACACCAGAACCCATAATACGGAGAAACTGGAATCCTCAATGTTACGGAGACGTCGAAAACAGATGTCATCGCGAGCATACACGCAGGTGCCAGCGCGTGGCTTAAAATTGTGCTCCAGGGTGTACCCTGGGTAGCGCAAGTATGCTGCGTCAGCTGGACATCTGATTTGCGTCTCCGTGAGGAACAGCAGATGTGGTTTTTCGGTCTCAAGGTGGTGATGGACCGGGATGAGATTGGAGTGCAGACCTCGGATGTTAGAGAGGTGCACTTTTAGTGCGAGGGAGTGCAACCGCTGTTTTACCAGTTTCCTATTATTTTTATTCATTTAATTTTTGATGGTGAACAGACAAGCAGGAAAGGGACAGTTGGGCGAGGTATGGCAAGAGCGAGTACCACGCAATACATTCGTAATGCTGCACCGACGGGAGACTGATCTGGAGCGCGCGGGGACGCCCTAACCCCCCCAGAGATGTTCACCGGGCCCTCGCATCCGGTCGCCAACCGGCACGGTGACGCATCCTGGGATTTTTCGCTAGTTGGCGGGGCAGCCTTTCATAGGTGGCTTTCCTACTAATTGGGCCCCCTACTACCTGCGGTCGGCCAGCGGAAGACCGTGCTTAGGATCCCGCTACCCTCCGCGAACAGTCACCCAGCACAGACACCACGCAGCACCGGAACCGGTTCGCAATACCACACAACTGCCCAGACTCCCCTTCCACGATGGCTACTCAAGGCAACATGCCGGAACGCGACAAAAATCACTTGGCGGCATGGCTTTGCCTTGAGGGTGGTGACAAACCGCGGTCGAAACTTACCACCAGATGTGCTGTTCATTTGGCGCTACCCAGGGGACACGTGTGGGTGACTAGAGCTAAAGCCCACGGACGCGAACAGCATTATCCCCCTAAAACTTATAACTCGGAACTAACGCCATCTATTGCCACTAACGGTAAACTTAGGTACTAAAACTTCATACATTGAATTTGAATATAGAATTCGTCGTGAACAATAAAATTATGCTTAAGCTCTTGATATTTATTCATTAACATAACATTAAAAAGAAAAATATTACAAATACAAGAATTGAAATATCTTCCAGCAGACCCGCCAAAGGAAAAAACGAGATCAAGAATAGTTACTTTCGTTTCCAGGGACAAGAATTACTGGAGGCATTTCAAAGTATAGAACGAGAAATGGACTTTTTGGCTGACTGTATTTACCTTGGCTTTCCACGACAAATTACAGTCCAACATGATACCCAGATTTTTCACCGTAAGGGATGCAAATATGGAATGCATCGAATTAAACTGGAGGAAGTCCAGAAATGTTCAACGCACTTCTCTGTTGCCGTCCCCCAATAATAATAACTACTTGCGTTTCAATGGGATTTAAATAAAGACCGTGAGACTAGGCCCAGTTTATGATGTTGCCGAGGTCCGAATTCATGGCGGTAATCGTATCATGAGCTTTATCTTTCTAAAGCTTCTGTAAAGCTGTAGATCATCCGCGTAAAGAGGGAAATTGCAAGTTATCACTTGAGTTACAGAGATTGCACCACTCTGAAGAGGAATCTTCTAAGCGGATACATTGTATTGTTTGAGAGGTAAAAAATACCTAGAGATGTGCTGCGGACTCCGAAAATTAAGATGATGAGAAGCTGATCATTTTATAAGAAATATTGGCACGCAACTAAATTGCTACACCACCATCCCCTTTGCTAACTCGGTCATTACGTATCAACACAAAACCTGGTAGTGCGCAGTGTGCTGACAAAAGTGAGGGCTTAAGAAAATTCTCAGAGATCAATAATACATCAACGTAAATGAAGCTGAGGCTGAAGGATGCTAGAAGATCAGAATAATAGTGTGAAATACATTAAACGTTTAAATGTTAGCAATGTTTAGATGAACAGAGGTGAGGAACAAAAACAGAGGTGATTTGATCATGCAGTGAAATAGGTATCCGAATCACTTCTCCCGCTAAAAAAGCTGTCAGACGAAGAGGAACAAAATAAACTACTGTCGATATTATTAACCTCTTTAACCATCATAATTCTAATTTAAGTAATATTAAAGTACCTATATATTTTTTTTAATCATTATTATTAAGCTATATAAAAAAATATTTAAGAAAATTAATTAAATATTTTAATTTAATAGGTACTCAAAATATCGTTATAACTAAACTATTAAATTTAACTATTAAGTAATTAATAATTGTGTACCTATATCAAAAAAAGTTTTATCGATACAATTAAGTACCTATTTTAATAATAAATTATGAGCACTTGTATTAGAAAGTGTCACAATTATAATGTACCTACGTCTGGTTCATCGCCAAACAATTTATTTACCTAACATTCCTATGGATTTTACCTAAATGTTGTTTCATACAAACCTTTTCCTATCTTTGTCAATTAACCTAATTGGGTAGGTACCTACCTATATTAATCTAATTAACGTAAGAAATTAAGTTAATTTGTTGAATAATTTCTCATATTAATACTATTCCATAGTTATGGGAACATCGCTCACCTATCGTAGTACCTACAAGTCGTTTCTATCGAACTTACCTGACAACTTTTGAACAGTGAGTGAAGTACAGCGTTGCCAGACCGTACCAAAAAGTACGGTTTTCCGTACTATTCATCACACAACCGTACCACAACCGTACCTCAGTGAAGACCGTACCTTTTTCGTACCTTTTCTACCTATATTAGTGATTTATTTTTCACAACAAACTACAAAGGGTAAAAAACAAAAAAAAACGACTTCTCCAGTTTTTTCAACATTCTGAATTTGCTTTTTAAAAAACGGTTTAAAAAAGTGTGCAAAATTCTGTTGTTTACATACTTGTACGAAACTTGAAACGAAATTTCAATAATTTTGTTTAATCGAATTATAATACCGGTAAAAATTGGATCTAAACATTTTTAGATGTAATTTGATATTTTTAGATTTAAAAACACTTTGTATCTAAATGAAATGTTTTTTTTTATCTACATTTGTTGAAATAAATCTCAATCCATTTAAATAAACTTAGATCTACAATTGACTACGATAAAATTAACTTAGATCTGAGTAGATTTAGATTTTTTTTTAAATATCTAAAAGGATCTTTAAAAATTATATAGGTAAGTAGATCAATAATTAGATCTAAAAAAAATCCCATCATTGAGATCTAATTAGATCCAAAGTTTCAGAGCTAATTTGTTCTAAAATTATTCTCTAAGCTCAGTTTGTATTAAAATTTTGAAACTTACTAATTCAAGACTCGATCCAATAATTAATTATCGATTATTGAATGAGTAAGGCGTGTATTAATGAGTTTAAAATTTTTAATTATAATGTTATTAATGATTACCAAATGGAATATATTCAAACAGATTATCAATCTTCATAAATAATTTTAGTAAATTCATAAGATTTTCGTTGCTAATTATGAATTATAACCATTTTTACCTTCTTTAAACATTTAAAATTTCTCTGTTCTAAAAATGTTTAAATCCTCTTTTTTTCTTCTTGCTCCCATCTGAGAGCTTTTGGCTCGCACTTTCTGTGCTTCTGCCTTAAACAAGTTTTCTTGACATTTTCAGTTTTGTGCGTATCGTATTTTTGGATTAAATCATCTTCTAATATGTATTTAAAATATTTTCAAATTCAACGTGATTCCAAAAGACAACTCCAGCGCGCCCGGTCGAGAACTTTGAATAGGTACTGAAATGAGGTTTCTTTATGTTCGGTTTTTTTCCAACCTATGGTAAAAAAAAACTGATCTAGTTCTTACAGAAGTATCCCGACCCAACCGTACCTTGAAGTTAAAAACCGTACCTTTTCAGAAACTAGGCGTCCTTTTTTGGGAAATCATACTGGCAACACTGGTGAAGTAGTGAAGTGTACGACGTCGTTCTGGACGGCCGCGTGTGAATACCCAAATAAAACGTGAGTAGAAGCCATACGATACAACACACCAGTCAACCATTCTCACACCCAATTGAACATATCGATCCTGTTCATCAGATTAAAGTTACGAATAATATAAGCACAAATACAGAACAACATTTATACTTTTTAAATTTTGATTATTTTCATTATCAAAGTGTGTAGGCGGGAGATTCTAACATTCTGTTAACCGGTATTTTACTTAACAAGTTGTTTATTATTTTGTTTTAGATAATGTCTAAGAGTGAATTAGGAACAAAGCAAGCTGGCCCAAGTTCCAGCAAGCAGAATGTTTCGGAGGAAACCCCGCTGATTGGTAAAAAGGTAAGATATACGATTTTTAAATTACTCTTTGACTATTGAAAAATATATATTGTGCAATACTTAATTCCGTGTTAGAAAATGTAAATGATTGGTTTATATATTATATTAAATATAGTTATTACGTATTAGTAAATATTTATTTGTTATTTGAAAAGTTAGAAATAGTCGTTTTAAGGATATAATAAAAGGTAAATGCTTTGATACCTACTGCTCTAACTCTTTCTGCAATTATTATAAATTTAATTAGCGCTGAGAACTAAACTATAGATTGGATAAGAAGCTTATCATTACAAAAATACCTATCTAACAGTTCTTGATTTTGGCTTGACAGATTTTGATTTTTAATGGTGAAAGAATTTTTCAAAATGGCTTACCGGGTAAGAATATTTATAGGTTGTTTAATTCAGAAATTTTTATAATACAATATAAACTATAAGTAGCTAATCTTTACACATAAATAAAACTAAAGTGTTTGTAAGTAATTCATATATGCATTACTAACAAACACTGTCTCTATTAATTTAGTCTGAAGAACCATACTGCTTTGGTAACATGGTACTGGTTTTTTTATTTTTTATTTATTTGGAATAACAATTTAAGGCTTATAAAACCGATTTTGATAGAATAAAGTTTATTTTAATAGATTTTAAACGTTGAGCATCGATAGGTTAAGTATTTAATTTTTTAAGTTATTTACGAAATATTTACGATCTTTTATATTTACAATGAGTAGCCCAGTTTACAGAGAAACGCCCATATGAATTTATATGCTAGTATTTAGTCTGTCTGTCTTTTCCGCATTATACCTACTTCATTTCGGCATCATGTTATCAAATTATATGTACTGCTAGCTTTCCGCACGCGGTTTCACCCGCGTACCTCCCGTTCCCGTAGAAACTTTATAATAAAATATAGCTTATTTCGATTTTACACCTTGGGTTAAAAAATCGCATTTTTCTTACGAATCCCTAATTTTTTTGAAAATAAAATATAGTCTATAACCTTCCTCGATAAATGGACTATCCAAAACTGAAAGAATTTTTGAAATCGGACCAGTAGATCCTGAGATTTGCGCGCTAAAAAAAACTGCAGCTTTATAATATTAGTATAGATAAGATCTGAATTAGAATTATATAAACTATATATACAATAAAAACAAAAAGTAGGTATAGCTAACGAAATACTAATATTCAACCAAGATTTGGTTCATCTTATTTAAATTGATTGAAAGATTGTAGTTGTCACTTAGTGTGGAGTACCGTTGGATGCTGACATCCGCGGTCACAAACACCGACTACATTCTTATCGTATTATAATGGATCTCATTCAAAAGTTACTCAACTATTTACTTTACGACTTTAAAATATGATATGATAGATAATTACATAAAATGGTAACAACTGCGTGATTCCAAGAAGTCTAATTGGCGTTACGTATGTACCTACCTACTTACTCCCCCGCCAACGGCGGAACGAAGGAGTGTCCGGGGGGTTTTAGTGGTGTGTGGTCCTATCCTTGTGGTATGAGTTTAGCATATCTCGCTATGGAGAGGGCGAGTCCTGCATATCCCACTGCCAGCGCGCGAATACGCTGCAGCAGCGGTGGGAATGCGTAAATACATTACCCCACGGAGAACAAGCAAAAAAAAACAAAAAGATGTACCTACCTACTCTATAAAAATCTTAGGACCAGCAATTTATTAAGAGCAATCGTCACGTTTCCCATCATACCATATGGTCGTGGATGCTCAGTGAAAATTAGACTATGATTGAGAAAATAAATAAATATATTAGCATTATAAATAAATAAATAAAAATCATTTTTATTTACGTAAACCTATTACAGGCACTTGCAAATAGTCAAAACAATAATTTATTATTAATCTATGTATATTTTTAACATTTATAAATGAGCATATTAAGCAGGTATTTTAGTTATTGTTTTTAATAATTTTAGTCTTAACTTTTTTATTTTACTAAGTATATTGTGTCCAATAGCTTGTTCTGTCTATATTAAATTATTTTAAGAACAATTGTGATTATTTGGGCGGACCATGAGTATATAACGACGGACGCGCTTTAATGCATTCTTGACTACTTCTCTATAGGTATAAACATAAACTATAGGTATGCGAAATTTCTAACTCCTCCGTCCACGCAATTTTCGTAAAAAGTGATATAATGCTTTTGCTTCACGTATTACCATATAGATTTAATAAATATTTTTCAATCTAATGTACATAATAAAATATTTTTTCCTAAATCGTATGTTAACAGGATGATAATGGAGAGGCTCAGAACTCTGGTCTTACCATGAAGCAGACCGCCATCTTAATCGCTGGTGAGATGGCGGGTAGCGGAGTGCTGGCGCTCCCCAGGGCACTTTCCAAAACCGGTAAGTAATAAAAATACTTAACTGTAGTTCCCTTCTAAAAATGTGTCACTTTTTATGTTTTGCTTGCGCATAGCATTGGCTCCACCTAATTTTGTTTTATTCATTATCTTGGGACTAACTTATGTTTACTGCACACAAACATACATAGACTACTCTCGCCACCACTTCCAATACTGCAACTCCTTTAACCATTGTATCAAATGACAATAAGCACCAAGGGCCACTAAGTCCCGGGTATACCTACGTTAAACTGCCTTGGATACGCAATGAATTTAATCATAAAAAGATTACGAGGAGTAAGAATGTCTAATCTCTACTTTCCTCCATCACAAGCCGGGAGATAACATAAAACCGCCAACGGCGGATCGAAGGAGTGTCCGGGGGGTTTTAGTGGTGTAGGGTCCTCTCCTCGTGGTATGAGTTTAGCATACCACGCTATGGAGAGGGTGAGTCCCACATATCCCACCGCCAGCGCGCGAATACGCTGCAGCGGCGGTGGGAATGGGTAAATGCATTACATTCAGGAGAACAAAAAAAAAATTTAAGACGAGAGACGAGTCTGATATTTACCACGGAAACGGTATCTTCGTAGCACATTTAGTTAATAATATACTTAATGGTTAGTACCGAATGTAATTATATCAATTTAGCTGTTGGTTTTTCAAACCAATTAGTTTAGTTGGAGTCATAATTTGAAGTCAATGCTGCACATTATATAAGTACAGTAGAATCCGGCTATTACGACGGCCAAGCAAGGGACTTACGATATTACGTCGTTCTAACCGGAAGACGTACTAAAAGAACATACAATTTCAATTTTAGTTTTTTTTGTAAAAATAATTAAATACTGAACTATACCTACTAATAACAATATAATGATTATAAATAATAATAATATGTATGTGATTAATAGAGACAAAAAACCATGAAATCAAAATATTTATTTCACAATGTGCACCTAATGCACCTATACATTATGAAATATGATTACTACATTTTATTTGTAAACACGTGTTTCATCGTCGTCGTACTAACAGGTCATTTTTGTAGAATTTCGTCGTTAAAAGCGGTCAGTCGTTATAAGCGGATGAACTCTCGTAGAGGCTCTAAATAAAACCAAACATATGCCTATAATAACGTCGCTATAAACGGCTGTTTGTTGTATGCGAAGTCGTACTAAACGGATTCTACTGTAGGTATTTACATCAATTACCGATCCAACGCAGTACGACTTAGTACCTTTTTAAACTTAACTACGTTTTTACTTACTTTTTATGAATACACAAATTGTTACGTGTGTGTCCTCTTCTGTGAATATTTTAATTTAATCCAAAATATAAGTTAGAATACTAAATAAGTCAAAAACGTGTTTTTTTTACATTCAATAACACGATTATGTTTCTTAGCTGTTGGTAATTAAATATTTATAAGAATTCTGTTAGACTTATTTATGTAAGTTCTCAATACTTTATACCTTTTAAAAATAAATAGGTTTGTCTTATTTTATTGGCATGAGAATGTAAATATTATTATGTTTTTTTATTATCCTCAAGTAATATGGCTGAAAAGCCGAGTCCTGGTTATCGATGTGGAATACTATTAAGACACAAATTGCTGTAAGACACAGTAGCTGAGTGAAGCAGATCTTCATAAAGGGGACTGACATGTTATTTTAGGTTCACTTTGTATTCATTTTTTCTCAAAATCCGGTGGGACGGTTCTACCGACGCAAGACTCTCTGAGGAAAAACATTACGTTAAGCGTCTACAGATTTCTTATAGTGCCAAATAGGCCCACATTATCAAGCTTAATGCCGGACCTGGTATCTTTTTTTTTATATAGATTACTAACAGAGTTTAACAGTCTACTATTATTCTTGTTAACGCCTCGCGCTAAGCTAAAATGCATGTGTTACGAGTGGGTTCACGTCGGTAGTGCAATGGGTGGGGATCGAACCGGTGACCACAAGATCACATGTCCGTGGCCCTTGCCATTGGCTCAGTGGATGTGGTTTGTAACGTACCATTTTCACTTCATCTGGCTGTATGAATAAGTCTCAATTTAAGATGTCAGTAGGATTTGGAAGCGTTAAAAGTCACTGGCCCACGTGACACGCCCAATCTTAAAACGCATCAACATAAAAGGTGTAGTTTGGTAGTTTGGTGGGTTTGAAAGTAGCTCTTGGCATGGAAACCGGTTGTAACAATGATATTTCAAGAATACGTTAAGGAAACTCATGTAACTTATATTTCATATTGGTGAAATTAACAATAGAAATGATTTAAACAAAGTGTTGGAGTTTAGCATTGAGATTGTTATAGAATAACTAGCACAGTTAAGTACAACATTTTTACCTACTATTTAATGAGTTATTCAATGTGTTGCTGAAAGTACTTACCAAAAAAAATGTCATATAAAGTGATACTGTCGCCTAAAAAATAAAATGCGTCTTAATTTAATGTGTATCGATTTCACCTTTCCCACTGTACTCCTATTTCATGTATTCATATTAAAATGAATATTTCTTTAATTGAAAGTACCTAGATCTATAATCCAAATATAGTGAAATAGTTTTTTTACATTTTTACAATTCCAGTTTTGTACTAACTTAGACCTATCCTTACTAATATTATAAATGTGAAAGTAACTCTGTCTGTCTGTCTGTCTGTTACGCAATCACGCCTTAACTACTGAAGCGATTTAAATGAAATTTGGTACAGATATAGTCTAGAGCCTGAGAAAGAACATCCTTACTAATATTATAAATGTGAAAGTAACTCTGTCTGTCTGTCTGTTACGCAATCACGCCTTAACTACTGAAGCGATTTAAATGAAGTTTGGTACAGATATAGTCTAGAGCCTGAGAAAGAACATAGGCTATATTTTATTATGAATTTCCCACGGGAACGGGAGTTACGCGGGTGAAACCGCGCGCGGGAAGCTAGTATTATATAATTTCAGTGACTATAAGAATCAGATATTTTTTTTCTACATATTGATAGTGTCCGCCCAATGATGGTCGACGTCGAAGACGAAAGTTTAAAGGCTTTCAAGATCATGTTCAATATTGATAACAGACTTTAGGAATTTGGAAGTTTTTTTTTAATATAAAATATACAGGGTGTCCCAAAAGGTTAAGTAGCTGGGAAAGGGGGTGACAGGGGTGGACACAATGGTCACTAGAAAAATAAATAAAAAATCCGCTCTGGGTATTTAAAAAAAAAATGGCATTTTTTTAAAAACTTAAAATTTTACACCTTGTTATTTTTGATGTTGATGTTGATGACCTTGTTGTTATTGAAGATTACATAACAGCATTTTTTTTAAATACAGCCATATTTGTAGGTACAGTTAGAACAAGGTGTAAAATTTTTTGTCTTTTAAAAAATGCCATTTATTTTTTTAAACACTTAGAGGGAATTTTTTATATTTTTCTGGTGACCCTTGTGACCATCCCTATCACCCCCCTTCCCAGCTACGTAATCTTTTGGGACACCCTGTAAAAAAGCTTTCTATCACTTTACCATTGTTAGTGTTTGCTAGGAACTTTGGCATTTGATTCCTAAGGTCCAGTGGAAGCAGATTTCGTTTTTTTGGTCTACTTATTTTCAAAATTATGCAAGGTACCTATGCAAATGTGTCATCAATCCATTCGTTAGCGGTTGCACCGTAATATAATTAACTAATGCTCAATGCTTATGCTTGGCGAATGATTATATAATGCGAATTGTTTCATTAATGCAATTGCTTCGTCTGTGCCATATTTTAAATTATCCTATTATTTAGTAATCATAATTATGCAATTGCTAATATTGTAGTACTTATAAAACACTTTATTTAATTGTTGGGTTTAATGCGTTCTTCTTAATTGAGTATAACTTCTTTTACACTTTTTCCAAATAGCTTATGACCAATTTGTATGATTCATATTTCAATCTCAACTAAAATTTATGCTTTTGAACTTTACTAGAACTGTTTTAAGATAAAATATGGTTGCGGCTGTGTGCTAATCCTTAATCAGGCAGTGCCTGTGGGTACGTTTGTTACCCCAGACCACTAATTGTGTAAAGCACTTATAGTTGAACTGAGTTTAGCTTAGGCTCCAGGAATAATGTGGGCCGGATTGCTTATGCGTACCCGGCCCCCGCCAATGGCGGATCGAAGGATTGTCGGAGGGGTTTAGTGGTAGAGATAGCATACCACGCTATGGAGAGGGCGAGTCCCACGCCAGCCCACCGCCAGCGCGCGAATACGCTGCAGCGGCGGTGGGAATGCGTAAATGCATTTCCACCCGGCTCAAGCTCAAGGAATTATGTGTTTAGTAACTTGTAATAGGTACCTAGGTGGATTTCATTTCGTCAGCGGGGAGTCTTTATACATATGTTTTACTTTCTTATATACAGTTTAGGGATTTTACCTTTTATCTATTATTAAAGTATGTCTGCTCATATTATTTCATAATTTATGATTAATAATATAACGTAATCTCAGATTATAATTCATGGATTGTATGATGACCATATTCCTCTCCGAAAGGGTTTTAGCAGTGGTCGTCATGCTTGACAGGCAGCAGATTGACTGATAATGGTGCTTATTATTACTCGAAAAATGCTGCTTGTTGCTATCTTCTAGTTAAAATCTGCTCTTTGGATATTAATCTATATTGTTAAATGATCCGTTTACTTATATATACTTTTATCAAATCGCAAACAAATCGGGCTTAGAAAATTTTGAACGCCATCTCCGGAAAACTCGTCCCAAGCCCTCATACAACTACACATATAACTCCGATGGGACTCTTCACTGTGCAACCTTCCGATGCCCTCGTAGACCCGAAGTCCGAGAGGCCCGCGAACTGTAAAGTAGAGCGACAGTTGCACAAAACTCCCCTAAACTAAAAGCCATAATCCCTCAATCTCCCCGTCAGCGACCGCCCTGAGCCGAGGTCCAAGTCCCACAGGGGACGCCCTCTTGCGCAGGTTGCTTAGTTTGTAGTGTTTAAACCATTTATCTAGGCTGGAGCTCTACTCGCCTTTGTGCCCGGTGAAGTAGCAAAAGACTCAGGGCTAAGTATATATGGCCGTCAGAAAAAAAAAAAAAAAGTTTCGTACACTTATAGTTTAGGTATACAGAGAATGGATACCTACCAGTAGTTAGCATAAAACTATGAAAAATATAAATATCCAAAGACGCTTACTATAAGGTTGCAATACTGCCGTTTATTGATACTATTATATAGGTATCTATTGTTATTAGAATTGGATAGGTAGATATGGTAAGAATAACATGCACAACATCATTCAAGACATTGTGGTTTTAGATTGGCCTTCTAATTTGCGGATTAAATTACGATAACATAATTATGTAGAGAAGTAAGTAGGTAAGTTTAACAGAATATGTTACAAGATAACATCTAGTTTCAATAGAAACTCCGGGATATTTTTATGTTTTTGTTCTCTTTAGAATATTATATACATACTATCGTATATAAATATTACTCAGTTGTCCCACCCACAGGTTGCTGATGTTATAAATATTAATGTTTAGATTTTTAAATGTCAGTGTCTGGAAGTTTGTTTATCAATTATGCATAAAATAATGACCATACCAATCGTAATACAGGGATTACAATCCCTGTATTCAACTTAGCATGTAATCTATAAATAAACGAACGGGGGTAAAACTACTGTGCGCTAGTGCATGATAATCTAGTCTTTTAACAATATTTATGCCAACTACTTTTAATTTTACATCCTGATCACGAGAGATCAATTGCCTATTGTCATTGATAAATGAGCATATACCAGGTTCGAACGTACTTGCGGTTGACACGCTCAATATGCACTTAATGTTAAGGTCGCTAAGATGCAAGATATACCTATCTTAAGCCGCAGGATGACCACGAAGATTAACTGGTCACTGCTCCCGCTTGTTTAGCTCGAAGACAAGTCAAAATGTTTACTTTACAATAGCGATTTTATTAAAACCAATCAATATTTTAATGGCTGGTAGTGCAATGAAAATTTTTGGTATTTTTTTAAGCATAACTAAAACTAATTTTAATAATAATAATAATAATAAAAATTCTTTATTGTACACACATATATAAAGAAAACAAATTTGGAACATAAAAAACAAATAACAAAAGTAGGTATAATGGGCGGTCTTATCGCATGAAGCGATTTCTTCCAGACAACCTTTGGATGGATAGGAGTAACGTGCAGATTAGCAGCAGTAGGTGTGCAACAATCATAAATTTACTTGAAAGCTATATAAACGGATACGTACAAAAAGTAATAAAATGAAAAATAAAATAATAATAATAAATAAGTAATGTAAATCAAAATAATTAATAAATATCTAAATAAATACATACATAAATTTAAATTGGTATTTAATTAAACTTAATAGCGTTATGTTTATTAAGTAAATATTTAACCAATTATTTCAAATTATACACAACTAAAAGTAGCTAATCGGGAAAAAAAATTAAAAAAAATAACTATTTTAAATCTTAGCTATTTGGTACCGTTCCCAGAAGGCTGGTAGCATTGCCCTGCCATTTATGTTCTTTAAAGTAAATACCAGCGCTCGGGGAACATATTATCAAGAGCTGTTACGAAGTTTTTTTGTCAAATAATTTGGCTCACGGTCGCTACGGCCCCAACACTGACGCCAAAAGGCACAAAAACATTACCACTATCAAGGGGTTATGTTTGCCATGTAACTGTATAAAAAATTAAACAGAGTAAAGAGGAACATACCACTAGGTACCTATCCAGTTGTTTGCAGTTAGCTCGGTCTAGATGGAATACTCAGCCTAGGTACATATATGTATTTACGTAATAACTTATTTTTTCGTCATCATCATTATTTCAACGCTTTTTTTTTCATGTTTCATATATAAATTAAACGTGTGTTTAATAATATTATTACGATTTTATAGCGAGATATGTTTATAATTTGGCTTAGCGCTCCCACAATTTATGGAAGAATTTAGAGAGAAATCTTCTGTAGATACCTACGTACATTCTTTCGAATCTAGTTTAATGTTAAGCTTATCAGTCAATGAGATATGTATGTCGTAACTTTGTTTGGTTCTTTCCGTTTTTAACTCGTCGGTTAGCCCAATTAGAGAACCGGTTGAACAGCTTTTTATACGAATATTTTCCACGGTCTGTTCTACAGTTTGATATCATTAGCATTATATTTTCAATATTCGGTTTCTATACGCCCTTGAGCGATGTATCAATGTAACTTGACTCCCTAACACAATGTTAGATATTACGTAAAGCAGAAATGCAACCATAAAACTAAGAGCTTTTTTATTTAGAAGTGTGATTCTTATTTAATACAAAACATTTTTTTGCTATAGACTAAAATATACCTACTAAACTGGCTGCTCTTGCACGCTACTTTGGTTTTTATTTGATTACTCGTGTTACACTATTGTTGCGTAATATTAAATATGCGTAGGTACCTACAAGAATATTAAATAGATAGTCAGTTACCTATACCTATATTAATATGCTATGAAATATATGTTGTGGTATATCTTATGGCTATGTACCTATAATTAATAATTGTTTGTAACTCGCATATTCGTAAAGTCTGCCTAAGTACTATAGGTACCTACAATAAAACCAATACGGGTGTATTTATAAGTTAAGAACGAACAATTATTATTTTAGTAAAGCTCTCGAATTGAGTAACGATTGTCATTGAAGTCTAGTAACTATTTCAAGTAAAAAAGTTACCGTTCTCAGGCAAATAACAGTCACCATTTCCTTTGCTTAAGCATTAGGACACGGACTAAGATACCTGCTTTTGCTTAATGTGTGTGCTATATTCGTACATACATACATTCACGCTTCTTTCCCATAGGGGTAGGCAAAGACCACATCCTTCCACTTGCTACGATTTTGACATAGGTACCACTTTCATCTCATCTACTTACATTAATTAATCTCCTCATGCGTATCCTTCAATTATTATTATGAAGTAAATAATATCGTTTTCAATCGAGAAATCTTATGCCCATCGCCAACGGCGACTTTATGATGCTGTAGCGATGCTGTTGCGCATTTACATACAGTTGCGATGCTGTGTGTTCTCGCCCACATAAACACGATTCAGTCGCGATGCAAACGCGATACGGTCTTGTTTCTGATGCACGGTTCTATACTCTCGCGCCACTCTCCCTCCAATCTTCCCCCGATGTTCCCCGATGTAGGGCGTTTGCATCGCTTCTGTAGCGCGTTAGTGTTATCGTTAGCGACTGCTTTTTTTTCGGATTGACATACGTAGTTAGCCATGAGGCTTTTGTTACCTCTCCGGGCATAATTAGCGACTGCATCGCTGCAAAT
This sequence comes from Nycteola revayana, assembly GCA_947037095.2. Classification (NCBI taxonomy): domain Eukaryota; kingdom Metazoa; phylum Arthropoda; class Insecta; order Lepidoptera; family Nolidae; genus Nycteola; species Nycteola revayana. Next base: position 31,412,030 of record OX344842.1, on the reverse strand, counting down.
AGTAGCCATCGGCCGTGGGCGAGGGGCCTTATTAAGCTCAACTATTTTGTTGTGTAACAAAAATAACGTAACATTTAATGAATTAAGTATAATTTTTTTCAGTTCCTATTTCGGTTCTTAGATAAGTAAGAAAGCATTTTTAATTTAAATAAAATAATTAAATGTTGGTTACAGGATGGGTAGGCGTGCCTGTTATACTACTGGTATGTCTCATAGCAGCCTTCAGTGGCAAGCGGTTGGGCGACTGTTGGACTATCCTGGAGGCTCGGGATCCTGAGATGAGGACCCGCAAGAGGAACCCTTATGCCATTATCGTGGAACAGACACTTGGGAAGAAATGGAGGTAACTATTAAACATTACTGTCTTTTAATATTTACGAATTTTTTCTGACATTCAGCTATTGTTCTGCTTAAAAACTGGCGCTCCTTGCGGTTCGGTTCCATTCCAGTCTTTTGCGGAATGGCGATTTAGGGATTTTTGCGAGAATTTGTGCAACTAAATAAATATTGTCGCTAACATGGTTAAATTAAATTAATCAACTCTACTTAGGATGATTACTGATTCTGTAAAGTTTCAACCTTATTAAGAAATTAATATCATAAAAGAAGATGAATTTGAATGAGTTTCGGATGAGTCTCGTACCTCTATAAAGTCACGTGGTTAACTCAAGTAGGTAAAATACTGTTATTTTTAGTGCGAAACGTGAATTGAATGATTGAATATTGAACATTGAAATATATTAATTGATTGTTGTTCAACAGCGTGGTCGTATCCATGGCTATGATTATAACCCTCTTCGGCGCCTCCGTGGTATACCTACTCCTGGCTGCTCAGATCATCGAGCACGTGTTCCTGGCTCTGCTACCTAACATCACCATGTGCATCTGGTACATCATCGTAGTCGGAGCGATGACCCCGTTACTCTTCTTTGGGACACCTAAAGATTTCCAGTAAGTAAAGATGTGGTGAAGTTAAGTCACTCATTGAGTTGGACAAATTATTAAATGATGTTTGAAACCTTAACTGAAACCAAGATGGCTTTTGATAATCAATCTCACATAAACGGCAGAAGAGTTTTTAAGATGGCGGGCCACGTTCTAATTCCCAATTATGGTTATTTTCTATATGAGTGCCACATAGCATGCTTCGCTCCTTTTTAAAACCTTACCCATAGAAAATGTTTCCTCCAACACTATACCTGAGTGTACCGCGCCTTAGGAATGCGTGTGGTGAGACGAGGGGGGGGGGGAGCATTGGCCCCTCCACAATGGGGAACATGCTCTAGCTTTATTTTCACTAGCCTTGTTAAAATACGTCTTTGTAAATAAAGATATACATAGACAATTGACAGCCGCTTTAGAGCGGTTTCGCACTGCGTCCGATCCGAATCCGATCTGGACCCGTGAAAATATGGTCCGTAGTAGCCGTAGAACTATTTCTATGGTAATTTACGCACTAGATCCGATCTCCATCATCTCATTTCTTTCAACATTTCTACACCAATATTTTCACGGGTTCGGATCCACCACACCGCTCTTACAGCACTGCGCTATGCTGCGGTACATCGGTTTCCGTCAATCTATACCTAATATTGAATATTGTTTCCAGCTTAATAGGTATTTTAGCCTTCGGTTCTTCAGTGGTGGCTTGCATCCTATATTTCATAGAGATGATGAGTGAAGTGACACCTTTCACCTACCGGTACGGGATCCATGGGTTCATGGACTTCTTCCTGGCATACGGGACCATCATGTTTGCCTTCGGAGGTGCTTCCACGTTCCCAACTATTCAGAATGATATGGAAGATAAGAAGAAATTTGGCAAAAGTTTGCATTACAGTTTTTGTGGTAAGTTGTAGAAATATTTATGGCAATTTACATATATAGGGTGACTGGTAATTAGTGACCGATACCTAAACACATGATTGTGCTCATGATAACACACAACTTTTACTATGGCACCAAATATGAAATCGCGAAAAGAAATCAGCTGTTCCATACATTCATGTTCACATAACTCGTCAACATGGTATGGAGCAGCTGATTTTTTTTTCGCGATTTCATGTTTCGTGCCATAGTAAAAGTTGTTTGTTATCATGAGCACAATCATGTGTTTAGGTATCGGTCACTAATTACCAGTCACCCTATATATGTAAGAATCGTCCATCTCTATAGTAAAGCCTAAAATAAAGTCTTTAGTAACAAAAATGGTTAATCCTTAATTAATACCATTAAATGAGCTACATTTTATAATTATCTATAGTTACAAATATATAAAGCTGAAGAATTGGGTCGTGTTTGCTTGAAAGCGCAAATCTCAGGAAATACTGGTTCGATTTCAAAAATTATTTCAGTGTAATATTGCCCATTTATTGAGAAAGGCTATTATCATGAAGTTCCCACGGAGGTCGTAGTTACTTTTTTTTTCGGACGGTTTTGTCTTTATCCCTGAGGCTTTTGCTACTTCATCGGGCATAAAGGTGAGCAGAGCTCCAGCCTAGATAAATCGTTTAAACACTACAAACTAAGCAACCTGCGCAAGAGGGCGTGCCCTGTGGGACTTGGACCTCGGCTCAGGCCGGTCGCTGACGGGGAGATTGAGGGATTATAGCTTTTAGTTAAGGGGAGTTTTGTGCAACTGTCACTCTACTTTACAGTTCGCGGGCCTCTCGGACTTCGGGTCTACGTGGGCATCGGAAGGTTCTTAGCAAACTAAGGGTCGGGAGGGCGTAGTTACACGGGTGATACCAGAAATAAAGATAGTTAATAATATAATTTTAACTTTTACCAATAATATAAAATCTTGTAACCCTCATTAATATAATGACATATAACGCGATAAAATAATCTATGCCAAATTCAAACTTTCAATTACCTTGATTTCAGCGGTTTTGGTGTTGTACTTGGCGATTGCTATTGGCGGGTATGCCGTGTACGGTGAACGGGTTTTACCAAACATTGCGCTGTCAATGAAGCCCACACCTCTGACGCTGGCTGCTGACGTCCTGATGGCTATCCATCTGCTGGCCGCCTTCATCATAGTCATCAACCCGGTGTGCCAAGAGATGGAAGAACTGTATAATGTTCCCAGAGGTTAGTGACTTTAACAAGGTTCCCTTAAAGTAAAGTGAGGAGTGACTTTTGAAACCTATGTACATATTTAGTCTGTATGTATGACTAAGAAGTAATTGCAACTCGTCTCCATAGAATAAGCAACTCTTATATGGGGCAATGTATTTCTATAACAAACTCCCAAATAATAAGTATTAGCGAATTATCTGTTAATAAATTTAAAGCCACTATGAAAGCTAAATTATGTAAAAAATATTAGTATTATGTAAATGACAGCTTGGGAGTATCTTGCTCTGGAATGATACTACTGCTTAACAATATTGTAAAAGTTATAATAAATTGATTATAAAAAGAAGGATTGCTCTGAGTTTCTTGCCAGTTCTTCTCAGAGTTGCCACGTTGAGACTAGAGATTGCAAACCGGGCCCGGCCATTCTTACCGGGCCCGGTCACCGGACCCGGTAGGTAAGTAAACCGCGACTCGGGAGAGCCTACTCGTAGAGTAAACGTTGGTATGACAACCACTGCGAGCTGCGTCGTTGCCGTTAGTAATAGTAACACTCACTATAGTCTTAATAATCAAAGTTTAAGAAAAAACATAAAACTTTACTTTTAGTAAATAAGAATTTGTTTTGTTTATAACAAAGCTACCAAAGTTTATCTATGTATCTAATCTAAGTTGTTATGACACGTTTAGTACTTTAAGCTGCGTTATTAGATTCTTATTTTAATATATCGCACACCTAGATGAAGACTCCGCTAACTCAAAAATTACGAGTTTTGAGTTAGTAGCTTTGATATATTTCTTATATAATCTAAAAACAGTTTTTCGTCATTTCTGAAAAATGAGTTTTTTTTGAGTTGCTGGAGTCTTCATCTAGGGGTGCGATATGTTTTCAAATAGACACTATAAGGAGTAAAGAGAAAGACCTGCTTGATAAACTTATAAAAATGAATAATTACTGATACAATGTCACTTTTCCGTCCACAAGTAAAAGTAATCAATTCTGTATAAGCTTGATTTTGAGACTTGAGTGTGACTGATTATTGTTCATAAGCCAGTTTGAAATAAATATTAACCTTGAATCATTGTATGTTTCATTCGTATATAGAAAATTTTCATAAAATACTTTAAAGGATTCATCGCTAACACACAACCCAGCCGGGCCCGGCGGACCCGGCCGGGTTGGAGACGAATGCAACCGGGCCCGGCCGGGTTGGGAAACATACCGGGTTGCAATCTCTAGTTGAGACCCATCATAAGAACATGTTTTGTTTTATTGTGTATATGAATAAAGAAATTATTGAATTATTTCGGTGTAACAATCAAGTTATACAATTCGTGATATACACCCTTAGTGAGTATATAACGTACCTAAATCACGTCTATTTTACCCCAAACACTTTTTCCATACTACCACTACTGCTGCCTTTCTCATTGCTCTTACGAAAACATAAGGAGTTTGTATTCACTTCAATGAATTAGCTAGCTATCGCCAAGAGGCGGATTAAACGTTGAGAGCGCCGTAGGTAAGCATCTCATCGGGGCCTCTATTTTATATATAACTAGTACTAGTAAAAATGTTATCACTGTAATTGGTGTTACTACATGTGTGGTAGACGTTACTCCAATTTGGAGCTGGCTTTTTTTATTCCGACTTGCAGTAGCCTCGACTACAGTAACTGTTTCAGCGTCTATTCCGCCTGCGCGGCGCACCTTTGTAACATCGCGCCTCTAGGCACGTTCCTAGTTTGCCTTATGTCCATGTTCTTTTTAATGTTTGTAAAGTTAGTATAACCCAACCTTTAAAAATTACGTTTCTACTGTATCTAGTTAAAAAGCGTTAAAGGTAGAGGTTCACAAAGCAAGAAATAATGCAATCCGATGATGGCCTGACTCGGAAGGTTCCTGCGAAGTAGTGCTCTCGGCCCATGATTAAATCCATTATTGACAATTGACTTTTCACCATACATGCACAGATTCTATGAAATCTGCTAAATAATTACTAACTACCTTAATCTATGACAGTAATTTCCTAAAAATCGTAAATAGTTAATGTCTCAAGAGTAGGTAGAACTCCTGCTAAGCATAAAGGTAGCAGCGCTCCAGTCTTAAAGATATAACATCGGAAAGTTCTTTGCAAGCTGACATCCTGACAAGGAATCGTGTTCACACGGGTAGTCATTAACTATGCGCGTAAAGACGCAGCCCTTGATAATATTAGATGAATATGTTCCCTTTCTGTACAGACAACGTGGGTTCCCGCATGGCCGTCCGTCTGTCAATCATGGCAGGTATCTTGTTCATCGGCGAGAGCATCCCGCAGTTCTACACGCTCCTGGCCCTTGTCGGAGCCACCACCATCGCGCTGCTCACCTATATACTGCCTTCTATCTGCTACCTGATGCTTATCGAACAACCAGTACAAGAGGGACAAAGCCCGATGTGAGTATCTACCATGTATGCACAGTATATGAATATCATTCACCTAATTTAAATTACTTGGGAATATGTATCACATGCGTGGTGTTGATAATTAACAGAGATCATAATTATAAGAGATCTTTCAACAAACAAGTTTAAACGATATGTCAAAGATAAATTATGTAAAAAGGCTTATTATAAAATTTCTGATTATGTTAATGACAAAACTGCTTGGGAGTGAGTTGCTCTGAAACAATACTGCTTTATTAATAATTGTAAAATATAATTTATTTAAAAAAAAGGATTCCTCTGAGTTTCTTGCCAGTTCTTCTCAGAGTTGCCACGTCCAGAACTGGTGGTAGTAAAAGAATGGGACGCATCATAAGAACATGATTTAAAATATTTTAAATGTGTCTATTTGAATAAAGAATTTTTGACTTTGACTTTGACTTTGACTAACCGCGGTACATTGCGGTTCGTTTAAGCATTCATTTTATTTAAAACTTAATTGTGTGTTGCCGACCTCAAGTATAGATTAAAGATACAGTACCTACCTACTTATGGCGTATTAACTACGCACGCACGCCGATAGTAGGATCCGATAGGATCCTACTATCGGTAGTCCGAAAACAATTCTCATCCTACTAATGTTATAAACCGCGAAAGTTTATAAGTATGAATGGATGGATGGATGGATGTTTGTTACTCTTTCACGCCAAAACTACTGAACGGAATTGGCTGAAATTTTGCACCGGGATAGGTTATACGCTGGATTAACATATAAGCTACAAAACATCACGCTCCGACCCACTGAAGCAGAGTAACGCGGGAAAACCCGCATGGCGCAGCTAGTTCTATTATAGGTACATGTGACCATTTTGCAATTTTACTCTTCATACTTATATATTTTTTTAATATGTTGCTATTATTGACACTGATAATCAGTCAGGATTCATTAAAATACATAATATATATCACTAATAATGCACCTGATTTATATTAAAGTTCGCTTTTGTTTGTTTTCATAAATTTCAGCTAATATGGAATCAGTATTATCAACCTCCGTAGCTTAGCGGTATTTAGCCGGCTTTGAATCTCGGAGGTCATGGGTTCGATCCCCACGCCGGACAAGAAATCTTTGTGTAAATTATTAAATTATATTCCGGGTCTGGATGGCTGAGGGACTCCCTCCGTGCCTCGGAAAGCACGTTAAGCCGTTAGTCCCGATTGTTATAACATCATCTATGACAATCGTATACCAGGGAACGGGCAGCCGCGTTTCCTTGTGTGTTAAAACGTAATACCTACTGCGGTCACCAACCCGCCTGCTAAGTTTGGTGACTATCGCAAAAACCCTCCATTGTGAGGAGGCCCATGTTCAGTAGTGGACGTTATAAGGGCTGATGATGATGATGATGAAAAAATCGGTCCCTTCTGAACCGAATATTAAGCACGCTTAATCCGCTTATTCTCATTTCCAGTACCGTTCCTGGTTGGATGAAAATGGTCTGCTACGAGATTATTGCGATGGGTATCTTCGGTGCCGTGGCGGCCTCCATCAGCGCTATAAGTGCTATCTTCAGCACTTCCATGGCATTACCTTGCTATTTATCGTGATAACCTAGAGCCATACGTTACTTCGACTAACAAATTAGAGATTAGTCAAATTTTATTATGTGTAAGCTGTCTTGTTTTAAGTAAAGTAATGATAATTGAATTTGTTAAAGCATGTGACCATGACTGTCATCTCTAGGGTTGCCACCTTTGTTTTTGTTGCAAAATATAAAGTAGGTACTTTTGGGAAATACAGGAAAAAAATAGTACAACACATGGAAAAATAAATAATGATTAAAAATAAATGTTTTAATCATTATTTATTTTTCCATGTGTATTTGTTATTACGCTTTGCTTTGGCCATCAATGTATTTTTACCTTTAAAATAATTATAAGAAACTGAGCATGTGAGATACATATATTTAAAAAAATCAACAATTCATTCTTTGTGTTCATTTTGTGTGTTTAAAATTATAATAATAATAGATAAGCCAAAAGATATAGTACTTTTTGTTCTATATTATTTTTATAACATATTATACATTTGTCTGAAATATAGTACGATACTATATAATATAGTACGGGTGGCAACCCTAGTCATGTCTACGACGCGACGGTAGATTTTGAACACATTAAGTACTAATCGAATGAAATCTTTATGCCGTCGCAGTGCTATTACTTGTCACTATTTGGTAAAATTTGTTAAAATTTGGTTATCTAATAAACAATGTCGGAAAATGAGCAGATCCAATATTAGACTTAAAAAAATGTAGAGTAGCCAGATTTGTATACATGAATAATCAAATCACATAAATATAATAAACATATTTTTCTTAAAATAGTAAGCTTTATTAATATGCTCTGGTTGTCGGAATGATGTTTTGCGTTTTCGAAATGTTTAAATGTATTATTTTATCCATACCATAATGATATTATTTAATTTACATGAATGACGGCCGATTTTCAATCCTCAGATAAGCAGCCAGATTTTTGTATTTATTTTCAAATGAATAGCGTAATGATGACATTTCCAATATTGATAGCCTGATCATTTATGACTCAGTTAAGGCGCGGTGAATAGACGACTTTTACGTATTAGTTTTGTCACTGTTGCTCTACGTAGAAATGAAAGAGAAGCGAAGAGACGCCGCGATGGCGCAACGTTTCGTTCGACTCGTTCGAGTTATTTAATACATTAATCCTTGCAAATATCTTATTCCAATCGATAAATAAAAACAACAGTTCCCTTTATTATTATATATTACATCACTGTTATTAATATTATCAAGATTTGTTTATAAATAATACAGTTACAATTGCTACAATTTCAATTTAAATGGTTATTTAATGGTTTTTTTTTATCGAGAAAATTTACCGAAAACGTGTTTTGAACACAATGGTCCCCCCATAAATATGATCAAGATTAACATATATTTTTTTAGCTGCTCTAAAATGTAAACATTTGGCTAAAAAACTGTTTTGTGAAGCCTATTTTGACTAGGTACAGCGCCAAATTGACGTTTAAAGAATACTTCGGTGTAATTGCATATGTTCTAACACAACCTCATTATCTAAATGGGTCTCATTCCCACATGTTTAGCATGAACATATATATAGCATTAACAAACTACTTATATTTACTATATTGGTAAACAGTAAATTAAGTATAACGGACATATAGGTATCTGATACTTTATCAGAGGATTAAAAAATCAGCCCGTAGAATAGTGGGGCTGCATTTACATAATTTGTAATGCCAAACCTTAAAGATATTGTAAACATAATGCGCAATGCCAATGTCTGCATAAATCGCAATATAACACTACAAACCATTACAATAATTATAATCTACTTAATTTTATTAAAGAATAATATACAATTATTAAAGGCTTTGTTTCGTTATGGTACCCCATACAGCACTTTTTTGTAGAACAGCGTATGTTTTAAGCCACAAGACTTTTGCTACACTGATATTTGAAGCCGTCCAAAGATCAGCAGTTTCCAACCTTATTTTAATCATTTAACAAATGACAAAGAAAACTCAACAAAAGAGTGTCCCTGTGGGGCTTGGACTTAATATCAGGGCGGAGTATCTTGGAACTGTTTCTCTATTTTACAGTTCGCGTGCGTTTACGTTCGGATTACGCCATTTCACGCTTGAATCAGGCTCTTTAACAATACTTCGCTTTATTCACTAGAGTAAGTAGTGTCCCTCTGTCATGGTCTCAATTACTACTGCAGTAATAGAGACCATGACAGTGGGACACTCTTCACAGAAATCCTCATAGTGTTATATTGTCTCAGTGTTGTTCTTGCACACGGTAGTCAGTGTAAAAGTCGAGAGGGAAAGTAGCAGGTTCAGTACGGCATATTACGACTCTATAACTTTTTTGTTATTAAATTTTAGGGAAGTTAGTAGTTAATATTTAGAATGTTTCTGTAATTTATTGATGCGAATTGAAGACTCACGAAGACCTTACTTTGGTATCTTTTGCGCATACTTATTTCAATAATAATAACTAATTACTATGAGATACTATTATTAATATTCAATTAAACAAGAAACATGCAGGTAATATCTTTAACTGAATAGAATAAGTAAAATAATAGATATTGTCGGTTAGATTACCTTTGATTTAATTAAATTATAAAAAATAATTAAATTATAAAAAAAATAATTAAATTATAAAAAATAATTAAATTATAAAATACTAGCAGCTGTCCAGCGCGGTGTCACCAACGTAGATATGTACTGTAATATAGGCTGAGACTCAGACAAATAATATTACTTTCTGTTGGTAAAAGAATTTTCTAAATCGGTTTTGTAGATCTAGAGATGACCCCCTACAATCTCACAAACTTTACTTCTTTATAATATTAGTATAGATGTAGATTAACAATTGGAATATTTTTGGGACGCTTCCTGGTCTGTGACCTTTAAGGGTTACTTACGTCGTGGTACTCAACTCCCATACTACTCCCACTATTGTGGGGGAGTTTACAAACACATAAGAATTTAAAGATAAATAACATACCCTGGTTCAGAACACCATCCGTGGATCACACAAACAGTAGTCCCGGGTGGGACTCGAACCCAGGTCTCCAGGTTTCAGAAGCAACTTTTGTAACAATTGAGCCACCTGCATTGGTGGCTCAATTTTCCACTACATTACTACGTATATTTAAATAAAAAATTATGCTACAAAATGAATAAGTATCTGACTGTGCTAAGCCACATTACTTGTATTAACTAGATTCCACAATCACAATTTGCATAATAATATAACGTAGAGCTAAAACAATTGACGCAATACCGGACAGGACAGATATGCGTAAGTTTCATCTAAACAAATAAACGAACAACAAACAAGTACGTAGGTATTCGACCCCCAGCAATGTTCCTTCAGAGATAACGTATCAGCATAACTCAATAAGTTAAACTATTACAGTTTAGTAAAAACAAACATTTTGCGTCGGTTTCTAAAGCTTGAAGATATCATGATAATCTCAGAAACATTGCACATATGAATATTTCTTCAATATTTTTTGGGGGTTGAATATTGAGATATGATTAGCCAAGAGGTTTTTAATAATTCACAAGGCATAAAGGCGAGCTGGTGGTGGTGGTCCAGCTTTATTAAATGGCTCAAAATCTACAAACACTCTCGATGGTAGGTACTTTGGGTTGTTGGGTTTTGAGCGCCTCTTTCATCCACTGCTTGAAGTGTATCTGTGAGGGATCGGAGTGTAAGGAGTCCGGAGCAACTTTACTTTGAAGTAAACGGGCCTCACTGGTCTGCGAGGGTAACGGAGGATATATTTCTACTAGCCTCTTGATTTTCTACTTATAGTTGCTTATTGTCTGTGTAAAATAAGTGAGATTTTCAATGGAGAAGGTAAAAGTATACATCTCACCATCAACAATTCTACGTCGTCAGAAAGTAAGCCAACAATTTGACGAGAAACGGTTAGTAAGTATTACCGTTAAGTATAGGCATTAATTGAATAATATACTTTTAGTCCAAGATGGGTATCAAGGTGTTAGACATCATATTTTTAGACGTAATATGATACATGTATAGTGCTATACAATTTTGTCACAATTACAACCAATTTTTTATTTATTCTGGACGCACACATACGTATAGTCCAGGAACATTAGACAAATAAAGGCAAGAATCTCGGAATGAGAGATAGTCTGCTATAAACTTGTCGGCTGTAACCTTTATTTGGTCGCCTAAAACTTGTCTCAAAACGATTTTTTATACATTTAAACACTGCGCGCTCTCTGCCACCTATCTCGAAAATGGTACAAGATATAATAAAAATGTTGAATAATATATTGTAGAGAATTGAATCCTGTACAATATTTAGATATACATATATAAATAACATAAAACCCGTAGGAAACGAGATATTTGCAATAAATGGGTAAAAAATCGCTTTTTGACCATTGATCCTGGGATAACAGAAGACGCGGACACCCTACGATAGGTAGGTTTTGAGACAAGCTTTAGGGGACCAAAATAAAGGTTTATATAAGTTTATAGCTGACTATCTCTCATTCCGAGGTAAAATCCTAATATGCCTGGACTATTAGTAAACGATTCAAAATGAATTCCGTAATGTAGAATGTACGTTCATTAACTAATTAGCCCAGAATCAATATTGTCTCCTAATTCATAATGAATGATATCTTCAGCCAACATCAATTAAAGAGAAAAATGTTGATTATTTAGATGTATTCATGGCTCAGAGGGCAGCTGAACTGATAATGATAAATTTGAGTAGTGGTCACTATCGTGAGATGTCGGCCCCGCACTCTGAAGTCATCTGTGGCGCAGTGCGTACGATACAAGGACCATTCTTATATTGATCTATAGGTAAGTAAATTTTGCTATATTTTATTACTTAATTTATTGATAGAGAGAACAAGACCATGTTACGTTTATGCTTTTCTTATAAAACATACCTATTTTGAGTGTTGATCGTCTAAATTATTTTGCATGTGAATGCGTAGTTTCTTTTTTCTATATGGAGTAGTCAATAATCTATAAATGTACCTTCTTGAAGTTGAAATAAAAATACCATACCGAAATAGAGTAACTTATTACATACATTTTAATCAAATACCTACTTCTTAGTAATATTTAAATAAATAATGACTATTATTAATATATCTGATCTATTCAATTCACTGCTACATATTTCTTGAACAATAGATGTATGATTGAACCACGGAGTCAAATCGACAATATCAAGTCGCAATTATTTCACTAATTAAATAAACCTTATATATTGTTTTACTAAATAAAGCAGAGTAGGTATTACGTGTGGTTCGCTTCTGTGATAACAGTGCTTCGAGAAGTTACAAAGACTTCTTGCTGTAGTGACCGAGGACTACTTTGTCCTCCTGTCCCAATGCTGTTATTCAGTGATTGTGTTAAAGAAACGCCTCCATTCCAGGGCACGGGTACGGGCAGCCCTTACGTGAGACTAGACTAATCGAAATCTTGAGCCGGATCGCTCGCAATAGTCCATAAACTTATTGTTGAAAAAAATTATTTTTAAATCCATACACGAAATCCCGACTATACTTCTTCATATAGTAGTCGTAGTAGTTCAGTCTGTAAAACACTGCGTAAATACTTCGCTTTCATCAGATTAGAGGGGTGTATAAACAAGTAAAAATTAACTAAGGAAAATATTTACCTAACTTAACTTGGAACCATACATAACAATAATTTTTAGTTTTTTATAAATATGTTGCACAATTGGCAATGTCCTAAAAACTGGTTGCATATCGTGGTAGACTTTTGTTTAAAAAGGAACCGGTGTGTAAACGCCAACAATGACATTTAAATTCTGGGGAGTTTTAAAGAGTAAAACTTCTCCTCGTCGTAGAAGCGTATTGAGTAACGAACTATTGCGATGGATCCCCACATAATTCCCCTATGTGGAGGGGATGTGTGTGACATTTCCTCCTAAAAATGGGGTACCTGTGGAGGACCAAGTTGTTATCTGATTCTGTTGCCTTTACTAAATAAACGAATTGGCATTTGCAATTGTTATAAGTTTTATAATGGATTTCATTTGGTCTGCTCTTATATAATACCTGCCAGTTGTTTATTTTCAGTCACTATTAACTTGAATTATTGAATGTTTACCAGTTTGAAAATCTGAGATAAGTAGTGGCATAAAAAACTAGGTGTCCATTAACATAAATTAGATTTTTTATATATGACTTACTTTATATTTCATTTCATTACATAAATCCTCTCAAAATTACGGGATTTTCCAATCATTAATGAATGTTGAGGACCCATATTTTCATACACCTCTGGGAACGACCCCTTAAACGTGGTCCTAATTCTAATACCTACTACATTTCATGTTCTTTTTATTGTTACTTTCTCTATTGATCCTACTATAAAGATAAATATTCACTGATAGTATTGCATAACATTATTAAATTTATAGTTGAAAAACACAACGTGGTACAATGGTGATCGCGAGTGTATTCCGAGTGAGCTCAAGACTGGCGAGACGTGGGTTTGAAGTTCAGTGCTGTGGCCGAGCACTCTACAGCACAGAACACAAAGGTAATATACTTTTACTTTTGTATTTACTTACTTAAATATGTTATGTAAATATTGCTGAGCGACCTTCTTTTACATGATTTATTTATATGTTTAACTGTAAATGTTTATTATAAGGAAACCGTAATAAATAACCAACCACGTTACAGCTTTTTGACAGACGGGGCGTCATGTTTTTTTTGCAGTCAAATGTAGGACTTTGCCCTCTATAGTAACAACTTAGTGCAAACTAAAGACAGGTCGTTCAACTTCCGATTATAAATAATAATTAGTATATGGCTCACTTAAATCTTATTTTTCTTATATCTTAATTATTTGTTATTTATATTATTATTGTATGTTTAGTCTACATCCGCTGTAGGCATTCAATGGATTACTGGGAAAAACTTACATATTAAACTTAACTTTAATACCTAAATACTTTGCTTTGTACATTTAGCAAATTAAGCAATTACTTAGGGCATCATGAGCACTACCAGAGACTATCTGGTGCTACATACCTACCACCAACAGTGCAAAAAAATTGAATTTTGCACCGTGAAATGTACCTATTTCATATTATTTTAATTTTAAATCTAAATACAACTAATAAAAAACTTAAATCGTAATAGGAACTTTTCTATCGCTAATATCAATTATAGTTCTTAATATTTATTGTAGGTATATTGTAAGTAGTAGTTTATTCTTCTCTCGGAACGATAAAGTCGATATAATATCAATCCGCACAAGTTAATTGTTCATTGATAAACAATTATTAAAGTTTGAATAGTTCACGACCACTGCTATCTATAATGCCAATATCTTACGCAATTCTCCTTGTCACATTTTATTATTGTATTTATAGTAAATATCGGCTTATTATTATGTATAGGTACACAGCGGCCGGGTGACTTGGGGCCATGGTCCCCCAAAATTATTCTACTATGATATTAATGAATCAATTACTTAAATTAATCTAATGTTAGTGTGTAACGGGACCCCATTACTAAGATTTCACTGTCTGTCTGTCTGTTACCAGGCTGTATCTCAAGAACCGCGATTTCTAGACAGTTGAAATGTTTACAGATGATGTATTTCTATTACAAGAAATATTCAAACAAGAAATTTTTTTTTTTGGTCGGCAGCTTGCTCTTGCATTTGGTACAGAACCCTTCGTGCGCGAGTCCGACTTGGCCGGTTTTTTCTTAGTTTACTAACTTTAATTGTATGTAATAATACGCCAATATGCGCTCAGCGAATTAATTACTTAATCATCATTAAAGCTTGCGAATATTATAAATTAACGCTGAAAAATTTGCAGCCGAGAACTGCTTGCGCCGGTGTATGTGAAAACTTAATATCTTGATAATACCACTATATCGTTTGTACAGTTTTGTCGGTAGGATTTTGTTTATGTAGAGATTTGCTGTATGTTGACCGAAGCATGCTAATTGTTACGCGCCTTAGGAAAGCGCGGCGAGGTGGTGGGAAGAACTCATTGCTCTTTTCTTTCTTAAATCACTGTTGATGATAGATTTATGAATGGTAGTGGCAGAAACTCCATCCTCCCACCCATTTTCTCACCGCGGACATGCCTAAGGTGTAGCACAGCAGATCCTTTCAGCCCGGGCCGCACTGCTCCGGTGACTGCGATGGTACGAACGAATTAATTTCGTTTTAAAGGTGCGGCCGCCTAAATTTATATGGCTATTTGTTTTCATGACATCGCCATCGTGTCGTGGTCGCCGTTTCAGTGCAGTTCAAACTGTAAAATAATTTAAAACTAATGATCCATTATGTTTTGTGCATATGCTATTTTTATTTAACTCTGTTTTTATAACTGTTATCCTTTTTTTTATGGACACTACTCAACTCAAGTAACTTTTAAAATGCCGTGCCCGACAGGGTCCATACTTTGAACTAGTTGTGTCTTTGTAACACCTAATTATACATATGGTGTGCAGTAAATGAATATGTAATTTTTTCAGACCGATTCTACACAAAGAAACATGAATGGGTGTCAGTAACCGACAATATTGGAACTGTTGGCATCTCCAATTATGCACAGGTGAGTAGAATTCAAAAAAGTTATTTGATTAACTCTCTGATTATAAATATAAATAAAATACATGCGCTAGGATTCTTACTGGACAGCCCTCTTTTCAATCCTGTAATCCAATAATTATATAAAATTAAATCTCTCATAGTTATTACGATGCCTTGAACCGTGGATCTAACAAACTACCTACCTTAGATCCTTTGTTCAGGTGTCTTATTTTTTTATCGCATTAAATCATTTTACCTTCCTATTTTTTCTTATATACAGGGTGTCCCAAAAGGTTAAGTAGCTGGGAAAGGGGGTGACAGGGGTGGACACAATGGTCACTAGAAAAATAAAAAAAAAATCCGCTCTGGGTATTTAAAAAAAAAATGGCATTTTTTTAAAAACTTAAAATTTTACACCTTGTTATTTTTGATGTTGATATTGATGACCTTGTTGTTATTGAAGATTACATAACAGCATTTTTTTTAAATACAGCCATATTTATAGGTACAGTTAGCACAAGGTGTAAATTTTTTAGTATTTTAAAAAATGCCATTTATTTTTTTAAACACCCAGAGGGAATTTTTTATATTTTTCTGGTGACCCTTGTGACCATCCCTATCACCCCCCTTCCCAGCTACGTAATCTTTTAGGACACCCTGTATATAACAATGTCGTATCAGTTACACCTTTGCTAATGGCTGGACATATTTCAAGTATAAAGAATAAGATAGGTATTGTCTATTAAAACAGTGTTCCAGTTCACAGAAAAAAAATTGTATGATACAGTGTTTTTGATTTTAATGCAATCATCCAATCAACAGAATTTCCCCAAAATATAATTCCATTTCGTAAGACGGGTGCAACCAGGCTATGATAGGCGAAGAGAAGAGTATCTTTATTGACTACTAGCTGACCCGGCAGACTTGGTACTGCCTCAATCGATACATAAAAGACCTAAACATTTGTATAAAATAAACTGGGCCGTAGAGACTTCGTTTATGCGGTACTCCTACCCCTACACTACCCCTACCCTACACTACCCCTACCCTACACTACCCCTACCCTACACTACCCCTACCCTACACTACCCCTACCCTACACTAACCCTACCCTACACTACCCCTACCCTACACTACCCCTACCCTACACTACCCCTACCCTACACTACCCGTACCCTAAAAAATCTTGGCAAAAAAATTCAAGTTTTTAATTAACAAAATAAAGCTCAAATTGACTCTACATTTTAGTTAGAAAACGTTTGTATGGGAAAAAGAAAAAGGCTGTTTTAAGGGGTTTTCAGGCAATTATTCGAATTTTTCTCGCCGTAAAAACCATCCTTGAACTTCCACGAACATTAAAAAAAAAGAATTGGCCAAATTGGTCCAGGCTTTGTAGAGTTATGCGCTTACCAACACATTTTGCGATTCATTTTTATATTATAGATTGGCATACGATGATTTGCTAATTCTTTTACTGATATATTCAATATGAGCTTTCCAGTTAAGTTTTTATCAATATTAAGTCGCAGCAATTAAGTGGTGTCTAATTGTTGTATGATAGTATTGTTGAGTTGTGGTGTTTCTTTACGTTGACTAAAATGTATAATGTTATTAGTGAACCAGGATATTACTGAAGAAATTCTTCTTTCTTCAGTTATATCCTATCTTTATGAGCAAATACAATTGTGCTATCGTCCGCAAAAAGTAACATCGGATGTTTAACTGAGATTGGTATTCGGCGTTATATCTCCGTATATATCGGCGTTATATCGGATATATATAGGGTGACTGGTAATTAGTGACCGATACCTAAACACATGATTGTGCTCATGATAACAAACAACTTTTACTATGGCACCAAACCTGAAATCGCGAAAAGAAATCAGGTGTTCCATACATTCATGTTCACATAACTCGTCAACATGGTAGGGAGCAGCTGATTTTTTTTTTCGCGATTTCAGATTTGTTGCCATGGTAAAAGTTGTTTGTTATCATGAGCACAATCATGTGTTTAGGTATCGGTCACTAATTATCAGTTACCCTATATATCCAATAAATAAAAGCGGTCCCAAAACACTACCTTGTGGTACTCCGTATAACACACAGCTTTCTTCAGAGGTGTAGATGCACTCGCGTTTTGCTTTTATATCTAATTTTGTAGTCACCGTAATTTGTTTTCTGTTAGATAAAATAAGCTTTAAAGTGTTTCCTCTTATATCGTAGTATCTATTAAGATTTTGTGATGAACGTAGTCAAAAGCCTGGGTCATATCACAAAAGATCGAATATAACATACGGGTAGGGTTTTATCAATATTGACATTATAATATATCTATATTATCAATATTTATATTATAAAGATAATCGTATATGGCTCTATTTATCTGTTTTTGCCTTTTTGCTCGCGACACAGTAAATAATTTGTTTCTAGATATTGATTTAGTTTATCATAGTTATATGTATTTTTCAAATATTTTAGAAATAACAGATATGAAAGCAAAAGGTCTATAATTCGTCATTAATTCTTTGAAATCTTTTTTTGTGTATTGGTTTAACTATTGAAGTTTTTAAGTTATCTGGGAAAACACAGTTACATAATCATTTAAACATAATTAAGTTTAGAATATTGCTTAAATAATGAGCCAATCGATAGCCACCAAGAATTAAATAGCCAACAGATTTTGTAACCTTTATTCGCATTGGTTGTCTCCAGGGATGTTAGAGAGCTCCGTAACCGTAACCGAAACTATCGGATATCCGATATAAAAAAATATTCGTAACCGTAACCGAATCCGAAATAAAAGTTTCGGATAATATCGGAGACACGTAATGACAAATGTTGACATATATAGGTATAAAACCATTTTATTAGCTATTTGTATTTTACTTTTGAAATTCCTTAAAAAAATAATATCCGTAACCGAAATTATCCGAAACGATCCTAAATAACTTTATATCCGCATCCGTATCCGGTATTATAATCATTCCTATATCCGAATATATTCCGTATCCGTAATTTCAATCCATAACATCCCTGGTTGTCTCGTGTATTTTTCAGCAAAGTAGAGGTTTTTTAAACTCTGACTACTGTCGCATAAACCGCGCGCATCAGTCGCGTGCGAACAGCTGCTCGCGCTGTAAACGGCCGCGATGCCCGAATCTTTACGCGATTAAAATTGCGAGAGAAAGCTATATTATTTATAAGTAGAGCCAAGCGAGTAAAACCGCACGGTTCGTGTAGTAATAGATAACTTTGTAGGCAAGCTTTACGTTATATCACGTCATTATCACAACCATATCCTCTTTGGATTCATGAGTCAGTTTTCAGTTCAATTGATATCCACTTTTAACTGGTTATTTCCATGTTTAGGTTAAACGTAAGTACATTGACGTTAAAATCATTATAATAATATCTATACTTTTAAGTATAGATATGATTTTAGTGTCAATGTACTTTGCATACAAAGGGAAAGCGTGTTTTATAATATTGATTATAAATGTATGAGACATAAACTTAGGTACTACTGCCCCTATGATTTAGAAAACATTTGATATACGAGTGCATACATGTACGATAAGACAACCTCCGTAGCGTAGCGGTATTTTGCTAGCATTAAATGTCTGAGGTTGTGGGTTCGATCCCTACTCTGGACAGGAAATCTTTGAGTAAATTCTTAAGATATCTTTCCGGGTCTGGTTGGTTGAAGGACTACCCTCTGTGCCTCGGAAAGCACGTTAAGCTGTTGGTCCCGATTATTATAATATCATCTTTAATAATCGTATATCATGTAACGGGCAGCAGCGTTTTCTTGTGTGGCACAACATAATACTGCGGTCACCAACCCGTCTGCCAAGCGTGGTGACTATGGCAAATACCTTCCCTCGGGAGGAGGCCCAAGTACAGCGGTGGAAGTTATACGGGCTGATACTGATGATGATGATGATGATGACATGTACGATAAAGATACCTTAGACTGGTATTAATTTGCGACAAAGTTCATCAGCCCGGCGCGCGGCGTATAACGTTCAGTACCTACTGAACTGAACTGAACTGAACATGAGCCTCCCTCAAAGATGGGCTCTTATATTTTTACCAAACAAATAAGGACGTATTTATTTTTCTAAATGGAATTTATTTTTTTTGTAAAATAATAAATAATAACACATTTCCAATATTTTTGTTATAAATGGCAACTCCCGCACAATTGAAATTAAAACGTGTGTTTCGGGGGACTTAACACTCAATTCACGGATAGAAAACACATCATGACCACTATCTGTGTTCCCATAAATAATTGTCCCAGGTGGGAATCTAACCCAAAACATTGAACTACCGGTGCAGTCACTAGTACATTGTATAATATTTCTTATGCCTACAGTTAAGAATAACTGTAGGCATAAGAAATATTATACAGTGTTATATTAGCTTGAGAACATTTGCATATATAAAAAAAGCATGCATAATAAGTACTTAATATCAAGGTCAAGTGGATTGTCCTTAAATTAAGTAACACTGATCCGCTATTAATGTGGAAGGTTTAACCTGGTGACTTTTTGACAAAATTCGGTCGCATGTACATTTTACAGTCATTATTATAATCGGTCAAAATGCAAAAATGAGGAAAAAGTAGTTTTGACGGGTCCATTTTCGCTCACATAAAATTCTAGAAATGAGATGCTCTTATTTTTGGTCGAAGATGGAAACACACAAAAGACAATAAGAGAGACAAAAGCTGGAAACCTGGTGATTAAAAAATCACCAGGTTTCCATCTTTTGTAGGTTAGGTTAGGTTAGAACTGTGACCACAACGCAAGAGCCGAGCAAAGCGAACGTGCCGTGGCAACGGCCGGCGAAGTGCCAGATCCAAATTCCATACAAATTATTATGATTTTTGCAGTCAAAAGTGGTTTTGACTGATTATAAGTTTTAATTGTAACATATAGATATAATAAATCACTGCCCTAATGTTGTAATGTTTTATTGATGCCAGCAACATATTGTCTCCAATTTCTCGTACACATTCATCTTTGATAATTGCTTGCACACATTTATGGTTTTATTTTGAATACAGGACGCACTGGGTGAAGTGGTATATGTACAACTACCTGAAGTGGGCACCGAGATATCAGCTGGTGACGAGTGTGGAGCCCTAGAAAGTGTTAAAGCAGCGGGTGAAGTGTACACCCCAGTATCTGGCACGGTAAGTGTACCGCTTCGGTAACATTCTTCAATGTTTATGTTCTGAAAGCCCGGTCTTTATCATATAGGCAAAAGGTGGAGGCAGGCGTCTTCAATTTCTTCCACGGATAGATCAGAAATAGTTATATTCCTATATTGTCAGTGCCTATTTATATAATAAACATACACTGTGAGCAGACCTAAATATGTAGGTACTACAGGCAAATATTCTTATTTCATTGGCTTTATCGCAACTGATAAGCAAAATATTCATTGATCCTTATTTAAAACATCCTAAAAGAAACTCGTATGCCTGAAGTTTGAGAGTATTTCGAATATTTAGGTGCTTAGTGCTTAGGTCTTAATGTGCGGTAACGGTAACAGATGGTCGGGTAGGGAGCTCGGCACTTGCGTCATTTGCGTCATGCACATGCTCGAAGAACACGGGACATCCATGCCCTATGTGACTCACCTAAAAATCTTTGTCCTAATTTCCCAATCCCCCCCGCCAGAATGCTTAGCTTGCACACATTTAATAAGGCTGCAGCTCTACTCTATGCTCCAAGAAGCAAATCCATCATTATTATCGCCCACAATTTTTTTTAAAGCAACATATATTTGTTTAATCACACAAAACCTAGTTTTATTTACTAACGAGACTTTCATTTAATTACGTGTTCATTAAATTCCAGGTGACTGAAAAAAATACGTCAGTAGAATCTAAGCCAGCGACAATCAACAAATTATGTTACAGCGAGGGATGGCTGTTCCGAGTGAAGTTATCCAAACCTGAAGAACTCAGCAAACTGATGGACCAAGCTACGTATGATAAGTACCTGACGGAGGATCATTAACCAACACCTAACCACAATTTTGATGAGGATAATTTGATTACTGCAAATTGAATAAGTAACTTGAGAGAGTGATACTACCACACCGATGGTCTCCAATAAGGGTGTAGTGGCTTTGACACTTCAACAGCTTCTTTCCAGACCTCCTCTTTACAGACCTTGGTATACCAGGATCGTTGAGCCATTTAGCCATTATCACCATTCTTGGAAGACGGATTGGTAATCCTCGTAAGAAAATAACAAATCTTATCTATCCCTCGTATATCCCTTGTATACGTCTCTCACGACACCCATGAGAACACATGGGGTGGTCTATTTTAAGCCGCAAACCACACGGCTATAGCTTTTATGCTTTCAATGGATTGTAGCGTTCCAAAAAACGATAACAGACCAATGGAGCGATTTAGCAATGGCATCGATCTATGTCGACTAGTCGATTCTCATATCATTTATTATTTTTTGTTGAATACCTTACGAAAATGTTTACCGTTTACTAAATTTCAAAATTTGAGATGATTTAATATTTACCACCGGCAGGACTCGAGCCTGCATTTTAGGGTTAGCCCCTAATTCCTTAACCAATTCGGCTACGATGGAACCAGACCGGTCATGGAAATTCATCAATCTCTTCAACACGTCTCTTAGTTCTCCGTCTATTCTACTAGGTATCGTTCGAAGATCTATTCGACAAACTATCGTTCGGTGTGGTAGAAACTAACCGTCGACGTAGTAACACAGTCTACCATCAATCGTCGATTGAAGTTCGATCCATTGGTTTGTTATCAGTAGTTTACACTTACTTCTGATGCATCATCTTTATTTAATCATTCAGATTATGCAGTCACTATGCGAAGATTTTTAGCAGTTGGTCTAATTCTTATCCTCAAATTGTGATTTAGATAATACTTAGCTGTAATTATAATTATGTTTGTTATACTATAAGCCTCAGTTCAAACATTTTATATGATAAAGATTTTTGAATATTTTTGGTCATTTAATTCAGTTTTTTATGTATATAATTTTGTTGTACGGACATGTTCTTTTTATCCTTCTAATATTATAAACACGAAAGCTTGTATGGATGGATGTTTCTTATTCCTTCGCACAAAACTATCGTCATTATTAAATATTACATATAGAAATGTAGTATTTGCAATCATGAAGATAGTTGTCAGTTTCTGGTGAATTTATCCAAATAGAAGACATAATAACATCATCAACCCATATAGCGTCCACTGCTGAACATAAGTCACCACCCCTGGCGGATTGGTGATTGCAGTATTATGCTGTAACAGACAGGGAAACGTTGTCTGCGTATGCTTGTTATAGGTGATGTTATAACAATCGGGATCAACAGCTTAATCTGCTTGAGTCGCGGAGGGCAGTCTCTCAACTAAAGACTTTAAGCGAGGCTTATAGCGCTATGTAACAATAGTACATTACGATATTAGTGCGATAAGATGGTTATAACATGTGAGGCGGAATTTCAGCCCGAGCCGAAGGCGAGGGCGTAATTGAGCCGAGCATGTTATAACCAATACGCACGTATATCGTACGACGTTTTTTAACACATTTGCGAGGAAACAGAAAAAAAAACATTTTTCACAATACAAGTACAAAGAAAAGAAAATTTGAGAAAAATGGCGCGAGGATTATTTTCTGCCGTAGCTGCGTGAAAATGTTGGCAAAGACGTTAGAGCATGCAGCCAAGTTTTTAAATTACCGAATAAACTGATTTTTTTATTTTAAATAAACTGAATCTGTGAATGCACACTGTTGCTTTCCCACCATTTTAACAGCGCGCTAGCGCTGCCTACTGACTGGCGCCGCGCGGCGATTAGTTCGAAATTTGAATAGCAACAGCGCGCGAAATGGCAAATAATACTGTTAGTGAATTTGTATGGACTATAACTTAACTATTTGCTTTGGTAACACACGCGTTTTTTATGACCCGCTTTACATATTTAAAACCGGTGGAATTACATCAGCTTTACGAGCAATGGTGTTAAAAAAGTTTTATTGATACATTTTACTACTACACATTTATATTGAAATGTTTTGTGATAGTGCTAAATGTATAAATTCCCTAAATTGTTAATTTTTTAAAGATAGTAATTAAGCAACAACAGACTTTTTGTAATGTTTCAGCGGTCTGTTTGTTGTCGAATCGTTGGTAACGTAATTGGAGGTTACTAATTAGATATGAAAGACTTTATTACGTAAAATCGTATAATAAATTAGTAGGTATGCCAGTATATATGATAAATAACGTACCTAATTTACTTTTGCATTAGTTATTCAATTCGATAGTTTTGTTGCACTTTTGCGATAGTTCAATAATTTGATTTAATTATTTTAGTTTTGCAATCAGTACTTTTAACAAACGTCATAAGAGGTGACATTTATCAGGTGTCATGTTAATTCGCACGGGTAGTATGTATTTAGTTAACATCATGAAAATAATTCTACATATAAAATACCGAAATATACGGTTTACTTAAGTGCCGCTGCTCCTGAAATAATTTCAATAAGTTCTCTAGTGATGACGGCCTGTCGGGTCCTGTTGAACAGCAAGGTGAGCTTGTTGATCATGTCTGCAGCGTTCTTGGTTGCGTTTTCCATGGCGGACATGCGGGCGGACTGCTCGGCGGCGGCGCCTTCTTTCAGAGCGTAGTATAGCAGTGCCGCGAACGTCCACTCCGCGTAACTCTGAAGGGTGTCGTCTTCGACGTCATCGAATGCCGCCATGTTCGGAGCGCGCTGTTGGCATGAACAATAATTATTGAAACGATGAAATGTATATTATATCAATACAAGTATTTTGTCATCTATATATATAAAAGAAAGTCGTGTTTGTTACAACACTTATAACTCGAGAACGGCTGGACCGATTGCCATGGTTTTTGATTTGTTGGATTTGTTTCCGTCCCGAATAGCAGAATACATTTTAAAAACAAAAGAAAGTCGTGTTAGTTACACTATTTATAACTCAAGAACGGCTGAACCGATTTGGCTGAAAATTGGTAGGGAGGTAGCTAAGAACTGCGAGAAGAACATAGGATACTTTTGGGTAGGGGTAGGGTAGGGGTAGGGTAGGGTAGGGTAGGGTTAGGGTAGGGGTAGGGTAGGGTAGGGGTAGAGTAGGGGTAGGGTAGGGGTAGGATAGGGGTAGGGTAGGGGTAGGGTAGGGGTAGGGTAGGGTAGGGGTAGGGTAGGGGTACGGTAGGGGCAGGGTAGGGGTATGGTAGGGGTAGGGTAGGGTAGGGGTAGGGTAGGGTAGGTGTAGGGTAGGGGTAGGGTAGGAGTAGGGTAGGGCAGGGGTAGGGTATAAAAGTCCACCCGTGCGAAGCCGGGGCGGGCCGCTAGTTATTATTAAAAATAAGTTTCAAGGTATCGGCACGACTGAACCGGTCCTTCAAAATTCTTTCGCTTTCTCTCTAATTCACTCATTTCATGATATTAATAATAGAAAGTAATATTATGTACAGACTGAACAAAAAAAAAATCTAGAATGTTTCTGTTTGTCTTATATGAAGAGCAGGTCAAGATCTACTCTGAAGCCAAATTTTATCTTATCGCAAACTTATAAACATTTAGCAAGCGTCATGATTATATTATTATATTACGTAATGTCTAAATAAAGAACACTACTGGGGCCATTTAAAAATGTAAACATAAGCACTAGCTTTAATAGGGACCTCTCAATGTATTGAAGCCAGAGCAGAATCAAAGTGTCGCATGCCGTTAAAATTGTGTTTTACATCATTCTTTTCTAAAGCCATATATCGCAGCTTTAATGTAATAGTGACACAAAACCAAATGTGTAACCTAACGATAATGCATTTTAGTCACATGATATTACGGATCAATTTGTGTTGAATCATAACCTTATTTTGTGTCACTATTACATTAAAGCTGCGTATGTGTAGTCTTGTGCTCGAAGCAACCGCTACCCACTACTACTGCTGCTGCGAACCAACACCAGCAGAACTAAAATTATATATATACATTTTTTTAAATATTAATAGCAGTGTTGTTGCACACTACTAGCATTCTTGTTATCCCATCGTGCTATGCTAAAATGCTTATGTAACGTGTGGGTTCACGTACCACCACGTGCAATGGATCAGGATCAAAACGGCGACCACATGATCGCAAGTCCGACGCCTTATAATTAATATTCGTGAAGCTAAATAATATTAAATGATGGCCTTGTAATTTCAGAAGGTACATAGGTTTAATAAGTACAATTAAGTGTGACAGCTGTTATTTTAATTGATTCTATTTAACTCCACATCAATCTTGACTGTAAGAGTGTTTATTGTGTTTTTATTACAAAGTGTGCACCTAAACTAGCCTATTTTAACATTTGTCTAATGCTTTAGTAAATGGAGTATACATTTGTGGCTCCTTATACATATTTATATTATTTACTGGCGTTTAACCTAACGCCAGTAAGCAATAAGCAAAAAGAAAAACCAAAAAAGTATTAATTAACCTCTATCTTAGATTTATTGAAGACGGGAAGAATAGTGAGTTCGTATTTGACAGGCGTGAAGTACTTGTTAAAGTAGATCTCGCCAATGTCATACGAGTACCCAGCCTCCGTGATGGCTGCAGCCATCAGCGACGCATCGGCGAACACTGGAGCCACTCGACCAATCTGAAATAGGTAACTAGGGATATAAATCCTAGTGTCACAGGGACTTCACATAGGTACACCTTATTAACGGACATAAAGTAATCCACGATTTACAACCTCTAGGTTAGTGGTCCCTACAAATATTTGTACCGAGTGGAGATTTCCACTGCCCAGAAGCCCAGAACTCCATATACCAGAATTACCTACTGTCACCACTGAAGCAGTCAATTAGATCAATACATATACATAGTCAATCACAAGCTTATTATTAGAGATGGGCCGACTATAGTATTTGCCGACTAACCGACTAGCCGACTAATCGGTTTTCAAAATGCCGATTAGTCGGTTGACTAATCGGCAATGCCGATCATTCTAATACCTGCTTGTCGAAGGTGTACGGGATTTTTCGTCATCACTCGGCTTAGTCATCGCGCGGCCGCTTAGCTTAATTACTGACTGATTAATACGTTCCTATGTTGTAAAGATTGTTCCTTTAGATAACTACTCTAAGTATTGTTTAGAAATTATAAAACAAGTAAAAATTATTTGTTTTATTCCATTTGTTATGCGCCGATCATAATCGTCATATTTTGCCGAATAGTCATTGACTAGTCGCCGACTACAAACGATGCCGAATAGTCGGCGGCTAGTCGGCCCATCTCTACTTATTATATTTAATTTAAATTCTGACTATACTACTAAACAATCCATAATATTACGGGGCATTCTTTTACATAAGGTTAATGGTGACAAAGTAAAAACTGTGCTATGCTCCCCACCGCTGTGAGTGTGGCGCCAATGTGACCCAACTCGGTCACCACGGCCTGTGTTGTAGCAAAAGTGCTGGACGTCTGTCCCGTCATGCCACTATTAATGATATAATCCGTCGGGCCTTCAGCTCGGCAAATATGGCAGCCATTTTAGAGCCTAATGCGCGACGACGGAATGACACTGGTGCCCTGGAGGTTGGGATAGAAATTTAGCTAAAAATTATACAGTAAGTAGGTACCAACAAAAAACTAAAATATCTGTTACTTCCACCATTGACCAATGTATGTTTTAGTAGGTAGGTAAATTGTAATTACCTTTTTTTTAAACGTATACGTCCACTACATGTACCATACAATAGGTAGGTTTCAAACAATTGGTAATTATGGAACAAATGGTAAGTTTTGGTAAGTAGAGTAGGTTCCTAATGATATCAATAATTGAATTTAAGAGCAATGTTGTTTGATTATTACACTTTGCTATACTGGTAAGTTGTCTAGAAATTCAGTAGGTAGTCATCATTTAAATTTTCATTTCGCTTCTTTCATTCCTCCTCTAAATTAAGAATACCTGTATGAATTAATAAAATGAGTCGTACTTAATTAAGAAATGAAAGGGTTTTTCTACCCAAAATCTGCACCTGAAGATGATACCTATAAGGTAATAGCAACTGGAACCAAAATCCTTCATGTGCATTCCGAGACTTTTATGCATGCCAACATGACAGGAGTCCGCCATATTTTTCGAAAATCACGTGAATATGATTTAATACAGTCCCTACTAATATTATAAATGTGAATGTGCGTTTGTTTGTCACCCTTTCACGCGAAAACTACTCAACCGATCCTTATGAAACTTTGTACAGATCAGGAGGTATCAAAAGTAACATAGGATACTTTTTATTTAAAAAATATGTGAGCAAAGCCGTGGCTAAAGGCTAGTATTTCTATAATTGCGCACTTACACAGCAAAAAATTCACTCGTAAATATTCAAAACATTGTTTAAAAAACTAGTCTCGCTATTTTGACATCATGAAGGCAGGACCACTATATTCGAAATCATCCAATTTTTATAACTTGTAGGTATTTTGATTCCGTTTAAATAGTTATTCTAGTTTAAAAATTGTAATTTCTATAAAAACCAGTTTATAATATTGACAACAGAAAAGTAGAATATAATTTAGAGCCAAGTAATCATTTATGAATTTCTTTGTAGAACACCTTGAATATTTGGGACTGTAGAATTTTACTAGTATAAAATCGTATTCACATGATTTTAAAAATAACTAGGTGGGGTCCCGTCATCATAACGTACATACGTTGTACGCCACGAGGCTATTGGTACTTCATCCAGCATAAAGGCGGGCAGTGCCAGGAGTACTGCCTTAATAAATTATTTAAAACTAAAAAGGAAGCTACGTGTGCAATTGGGCCCCCTCTTTGTGAACAACATTGTACGTACGAAAAAAAGGACCGCTCGAACTTTGGGTCATTGAAAATATTCAGTCATGCATGTGTAATTTTTCTTTCCGGATCTTGTTGGTTGAGGGACTACCCTCCGTGCCTCGGAAAGCACGTTAGTCACGATTGTTATAACATCATCTATAACAATCGTATACCAGGGAACGGGCAGCAGCGTTTCCCTGTGTTACAACACTAGGTATACTGCAGTCACTGCCCGCCCGCCAAGCGGCAAGATATGATAAAATCCCTTCCTCGGGAGGAGGCCCATGGGCTGATGATGATGATGATTATTTGCATTTTATTTTATGGAAATGATTGAATAATTAGTTCATTTTAATTTGTGATAGCAAACTAATACGTACCTCTTTGAAGCTCACAAGCATGTGTGGAGCGAACAGTCGTCGAAGCATGGTGCGCGACTTATCTCCGACACATACAAGCCTATTGGTAGCTGAAGCACCCTCCAGTTGCCGACTACTAAATTCACGTCGAATGCGGCGAGCCACGCCTGAATGCACACCACCGCACAATCCTGTATAAATGATTATTAGTTACATGAAATGGATTCATTTTTTCAACTTGCTAGGTACCTCACTTCAGTTATTCTTCAACCGCCACTTTACGTCCACTGCTAAACATGGAGCTCCTCTTTACAGACCTTAGTAAGCCATTGTCGTTGAGGGTTGTTGCCATAATCACCACGCTTGGCAGGCGGGTTGGTGAGCACAGTAAGATGGTAGGTAATCTTGAGCTGACAGATACTGCTGCCCATGACAAAAAAAAATTGCCCCAGCCTTTGTAATAAACTAATCAAAGTTGGTTAAAAACACAATACTAAAAATATGGTACCTACTTACGTAATCCTCATATAAGTATATACTTTTTTTTCGGGCGGATTTTAATGTAGCCAGCCACAAAGTTTCCGCTAAGTGATAAATGGATAAAGGTGAGCTGAGTTCCAGCCTTAATTAACGGTTTAAAAACTACAAACTAAGAAATTATACCTTTTAGTGTATTAGGGGAGTTTTCTGCAACTGTGAGAACATTAATGTATTCAATACCAACATGATTTAATTATATTTATAAATACAATAATATGTTTTATCATAGATATGAAAAAAAACCGATATAAAACTATATAACTAATATTCGCATAGATCTACTTTGCATACGTATTTTTTCATTTTGAATGTCTGATTATTAGTTTAATTGTCGATTTCAATAAACAAAACAAGGAAGCTGATGAAAATGTACACAGTTATGTATCATTCTCCGTAGATTAGCAACAACAACAAGAGCCGGTTAATTACAACAAACCTAATAAGTGTTTTATTATCTTTATATAGCTGTATTTTACATTCCATACTTTTATAACTACTCAGTGCATGCTGCATAGTAGTTACAATGATCTACTTTTAAAAAGTTAATGGTTGAAATTAAAAAATAAACAAAATCTAGTGTTCATGCTGGTCAAAACACACTTCAAATTTTGTGTTTTTAATATAAATAAGTATATATATATAGGGTGACTGGTAATTAGTGACCGATACCTAAACACATGATTGTGCTCCTGATAACAAACAACTTTTACTATGGCACCAAACCTGAAATCGTGAAAAAAAAATCAGCTGCTCCCTACCATGTTGACGAGTTATGTGGACATGAATGTATGGAACAGCTGATTTTTTTTTCGCGATTTCAGGGTTGGTGCCATAGTAAAAGTTGTTTGTTATCATGAGCACAATCATGTGTTTAGGTATCGGTCACTAATTACCAGTCACCCTATATAGAAAGTAACATCTGATATCATTTATTAAAGAATATGGTAAGTAAAGTCATGAAACCATCTGTTGAAAAAAGACAGCTATAAGCACCGAACATACCTACAAGATTTCATTATACGCTGCCCAGAACCTTTCAACAAAGTTTAATTAATTTGAGAGTTGTAAAAAAAGATAAAGCGCACGCCAGAAGCTACGTCAATAATTGCTTTGAGCTTAATAACAAAATAAATTATTCTTATTTATGACAACTTGTCTTGCCTGACCATTGTGGAGAATGGAGGCTCACTTGCTAAATTAATAACTAAATGTCCCGCGCGGTTTTACCTGCGTACAAGTAATTTCTATGGGAACCGTGTTAAAAAATATAGCCTATGTTAATTCTGAATAAATGTAGCAATGTAATAATAAAATAATTTTCAAAATTAAATCTCTGGTTCCGGAGATTACCCCAATCATCCAAATGTAAACTTGCAGGCAAGCTTATTGCTTATACCGCCGCCTACCGCCCTAGGCTCGGCCTCGGCGAGTGGGGGACATGGGCCCCGCTCCCTTCGAGGCTTACCCATGAGGAGTAGGGATGCCTCTACACTCCGGGCGTCCCTATAATTGTATAATTGGGCAAATGGGCCACTGTAAGTGTGGCCCTGGAGATCCCGCGGTACCATATTGGCAGGTGCCGTCGGGGGGCCGGATTGCTCATGCGTACCTGGCCCTCACCAACGGCGGACAGAGGAGTGTCCGGGCGGTTTTCCTTTACTCCTCGTGGTATGATTAGCATACCATAGGAGAGGGCGAGTGCCAAATACCCCACCCTTTGCCGGCGCAGGAACGCTGCAGCGGCGCAGGGGATGCGTAAATGCATTTCCCCCCGGACAACAACAAAAAAGTGCTATAGCTTATTTAGGTATCTTAACTAAAAACATTTCATACGAAGATAACTGTTAATGTTTTAATTAATTAATTAATCATCCACCATATTCGTTTTCATCTGCTAAAGGATTAGTAGCCAAAATATCTTTATTAAAACACAATACTTAGTTAACATTTGCTGGAGAGCATTAGTGGTACATAATTTAACCAGAAAAGAAAATATCTTAACAAAATTACAACTTCTAATGCTCAATTAATAATTGCTTCAGTTATCTTTAGCATAGTTTGTATAGATATTATGAGAAATCCTATAACGAAAGCTATTAAGTTGGTACTTATATGGTAGAAGCTGCGTGTGGCGCGGGCCGGAGTCCTGATCACAGATAACCTCGCTATCACCGCACGGCGTGAATCGCTCTACTACGCTTCTCGTCTTTTTATCGCACTACAATTTATCTGTTCCACTTTTTTTGTGACATTGACACTAAAAGAATTCTTGGCGTTTTATACATGTTTTGTTTAAATCGTGATTACCTTTGTCCCTTTTTTTACGCAAACATACCTACCGAGGCAGTGCGTGTTACGAAAATAGTATAGTCCAAACTAATGCCAGTATTTGAAGTATATTTTCTTTTTCAAACTTAGCGTATTATTTAAAATGATGAAGTATTGATGTTCGTAAAGTTATTTTATAAGTGAACAGGAAAACGTTATTTTCATAACGACTGTCTATGACCATAATTAGGTTTTTACAGAGCAACAGACTCCCTCCCAATCCTTAGTTTGCAAATTACTTTCCGATGCTCTCGTAGATTCGAAGTCCAAAAAGCCCGCGAACAGTACGAGTAACTTAGAGCGACAGTGCATAAAACTTCCCTTCTTCTTTCGTGTCGTTGTTTCAACTTATTAGTATTTATACTTTATTTAACGCCA
Source organism: Nycteola revayana (assembly GCA_947037095.2). Taxonomy (NCBI): domain Eukaryota; kingdom Metazoa; phylum Arthropoda; class Insecta; order Lepidoptera; family Nolidae; genus Nycteola; species Nycteola revayana. The sequence goes on along the minus strand of OX344842.1, from coordinate 31,379,866 downwards.
TTTTGACCAGTAAGTCGCCACTCGCCACTACAATGGCCTCTGTGGTTCCCGCCATTAGATCCTCCATCGTGCAGCTGTTAGGGCATGAATGGCAGGCCAACGTGTGCGACATAGACTGTGGTTGGATACCACAGTGACATTGTATGTCGTTGTCGTCAAAATGTTGTTGTCAATCCCCTAAAAAACTCAATCAAAATCCATTATTCCCTCCGTCAGCGACAGCCCTGACGCGAGGTCCAAGTTTCACTCGAGCGCCCTCATACACAGTTTGTTTGCTTATAAACCATTTTATAAGGCTGGGGTGCTGCTCACCTTTATGCTTGGTGAAGTGGCAAACGTCGTGCCTATATAAATAAATGCCACTTGAAAAAAAAAACTACTTAATATTTAAAAAACAACCTTCAGCATTAAATATAGCCTATGTTACTCCTGAATAAAGTACCTTTGGGTGAAAGAATTTTTGAAATCGGTCCTTTACCTCCGGAGCCTATTCAAAACAAACAAACAATCAAACAACTTCATTTTCTATTTAATATTAGTAAAGACAAAAATTACCTCTGTCAGAAGTCATGGCAATATAGATTCTTTTCAATTTAGCTGATTTCTCTTTATCGTCTGTTTTCACGTCATCAACAGGTGGAGTGGCAGGTTCTTTACCCTTTTCCTGGTCCTTCTGGTCTATTGTATCATCCACCTTGCCTTTTACAAGCTGGGATGATTCGTAAAACTTGCGCGGGCCGTACCCAAATGGTCTGGCAGATTTCAGATCACGTTCTGCTTTTGCGAACCTGAAAATAATATTCTGTCGGATCCAATATACAATATGCAAGATATTTTTATGGTCATTTATGTAGTTAACCACGATTATTTTGCTACTTCGCAGGACATAAAGGCGAGCAGGCCTCCAGCCATCTTTAGTGGTTAAAAACTAAAAACTAAGCAACCTGCATAGGAGCGCGCCCTCTCTGGGACCTGGGCCTCAGAGCGGTCATTGACAGACAGATTGAGAGAATATGACTTCGTTTTTAGGGAGTTTTGTGCAACTGTTGATGTACGTGACAGTTCGCGGGCCTCTCGGACTTTGGGCTACGGGGGCATCGGTAATAATATAATAATATCTTTATTACATAAATTGTTTTTGCTGATCGTTAAATAGTATCTCAATAACAACTTATTATTAATATTGGAATAAAAACATATTCGTAAAATATCTTACTTGCTGGCTGACACCATCTTCATAGTTTTGGTAATTTTCTGGATGCTCTTGATGGATTTAAGTCGCAAGGATACCTGCTTTAACTGTACCATTGTTATTAGCTAATTGGATTTTAATTATGAGTAATAATTTCATAAAAGTTAGTCTTTGACGTAAAAGTCACTTAGACATTTTATTGTCATACGGGTTTATATCATTGTTTATATTATCTATATACTTTCCATAAATGAAGTACTGGAGTCGTGTACGTTGTAAAGTACCTTTCATTATTATTTAGCAGACAGTGAGATACTGCTCATATAGAGCGATAAAATGCTCGGTTTAAGTCTTGGAGAACGTGGTTACGAGGATCTTTATGTAAAATTTTACCTTTATATTTCTTTCCGGGTCTGGTTGGACAATCCTCTGCGCCTCGCAAAGCACGTTAAGCCATTGGTCCCGATTGTTTAACATCATCTATAACAATTTTTATCAGGGAACGGTCAGGAGCGTTTCCCTGTGTGTTACAACATAATCACGACTGCGGCCACCAAGGAAGAGGTCCATATTCAGTAGTCAACGATATTCGGGCTGATAATTATATTGATGAGGTATCAAATAAGATATACTTAAAGTGCCTCGACATGAGCTATTTGACTTATACTAGCGTTCTGACCATAATAGGGTAATAAAAGTATTCAGAATCCGGTCATAATAAACCTAGGTGATTGATAACCCGTTGTTTACTTCCAATACTATAATGTAAATATTGGATTAGCTACCGTATGTTGCAATAAAGTTCAAGTTTTCATCAATGTTTGCTGCTTGGTGCATGGACATCATTATGTTTTGAACTTCATCTCGTGCGATAATATTGTTAAATGCGCAGTGTTTACAATTGAAGAAAAGTATGTTAAATGAAACAAATGCATTTTATTCAGCACTTAGTTATTAACATCCACCTAGAAACCTACTTGTTAGAATTACAATGTATTAAGATAAATTAAAAAAAAACTATAATTAACAGATAATTTTTACTCGACGAAATATCCAATTAGGTAACTAACAATATGTAGGCAACAACGAAACTTATATATCTACGGACTATATTATTCGTCCGTCCGTCCTAAGACGTTTATTTCTCATACGTTACATAACGGTAAGGAAAGCTAAGAAAAAAAATTAGTAGAAGTCTAGTCAAATCCAGTGGCTCCTAGGGCCTTTATAGTAGTAACGCAGTACGTGGATGGCGCTTCAAATGCATAAATTAGCAATAAAAATCTTTATTCAGGCAATTATTTCCTTATGGTTTCATCTATTAACCTAAAGGGTGGAGACCTGGTGACCTGAAATACAGGCCCCAAGCCTAATTTAGGCACCAGTCTCCCGCCATATACTTACTGTATCCAACTGCTCCCTAAAAATATGTACTCAATGTGTATTGTGGCGAGAAATAAATAAATTATTAAAATTAAATTATTATATTTATCTAGCGGTATGTATATGAATGGCCAAACTGTATGTGAGCACATACTCAATAAGAACGACTTGATCAATTAGGTTGATTATTTTTATAATAAGGACAAGTTTTATATAGAAGAAACTTTAAGAGAAGTCCTCGGGAAATGACAAAATGTTATGTGTGACGACGCCGGGCACCTACAGCTAGTAATATTAAAATGCATCACATATATAAACACGAAAGTTTGTAAGTATGGATGGATAGATGTTTGTTACTCTTTCACGTAAAAGCTACAGAACGGAATTGGCTGAAATTTTGCATCGGGATAGGTTACCCGCTGGATTAAAATATAGGCTACAAAACATCAGCTGGGGCAGAGTAACGCGGGTAATACCGCGGGGCGCAGCTAGTATTGTTATAATACTGCTTATCATTTAAAAGACGGAAATAATTGTTTTACTTTCCATTCCATTACTGCGCTTTACCGGCTAATGTAATGTGAAGGTCAACAAACTTCCTATTTTTTATGCCTACATGTTGCAGCCAATATTTGAATCAGTTCTTTGGAGAGAATTTGGGTTAAGATTTTAGTTAGGTATATCTTACGCAGAGTTTTTTTTTCTTTTTAAAAGATTACTAGCACACTTTTGCTGTGTACTAGTACTCTTGTTAACCCATCATGCTGAGCTAAAATGCTTGTGTTATGAGTGGGTTCATGTCGGTAGTGCAATGGGTAGGGTTCGAACCGGCGACCTCAAGATCTCAAGTCCGACGCCCTAGCCATTGGGCTACGGCCGCTTCTGCTGGATGAATTGTGTTATTTAGGTGTCAAAACAATGGAGCCGTGGGGACCGGTTTTAATTTATAAATAACAAATTAATTAATAAATACCTCGCAACGGCCCTCTTTAGTGCGGCACGTTCTCAGAGTGCTGGTTTTTACTTTGCACAGCAGCATTGCAATTCAACGGGGTAATGCTGCCAGCATTCTGGGAACCATTCATTAGATTTAGAATAGGATAGTAGTATTTTATATGGTAGTTTTGTATAAAATTAGCTACTTTTAGTTGTATATATGTATTTTATTCATGTAATAAAGTATATTTTAGGCGTTGTACCAACTTCATATCTACGGGCTAGTACTTAAATTTAACCCGGAAACCACTGAGGCAGTCAAACTAACGTACAACGCAATAATAACAGGGCCTAAGCACACCACGTTTCTTAACGCGCCGTCGACGCGCGTTTTAGTAACAAAGTACTGACTTTTGTATCGATACGCACGCAAGTCAGTACTGTGTTGCTAAAAACGCGCGTCGACGGCGCGTTTAAAAAACGTGGTGTGCTTAGGCCCGAAAATGGATTTGTTTAGTTTTAGATGTCCTGTGACCGTCATATTTAAATCACTATAACCTGTTATTTGGGTGGTAGAAACACTCGTTGAAAAGTCAGTGTGTTATTAGTATTGATTTAAAAATATATACGCATAATAGGTACCACTTCATTTTATGTATGAGATTACGTTATGAGGATGGAAATATTTTATTTAGTAAATCACTTTATCCTAACACCTTATTCACGGAAACGGAAAAGCTAGGCTAAATACGTATATCTGATGCAATTTACCTGCATTTTTGTATTGCTGAGAAAAAAACGTGAGTCTGTTTTTGTATAAAAGACATTGCAATACCGATCTGTTCATTATTGTGTGTTTTTCCAGAGATAAAGGTAAGATTGTGCTATAATGTTTTAGAAAATTAATTATGATTAATTGGTAATTCTCCAGACTTACCACACAGCTTATATACAACGTAGTACCGGTGTTTAAGGTGTCTTAGCCAGTACAAGCCACTTGGCAATTGGCGAGCCGTAGTTGTCACCATCGCTGTGGGCAAAAACCAGGCCTACGTGGGCAGCATAGCAAGGGTTGCTTACCACCATTCCAGGGGGGCACCCGGAGTGGTGATTGTGCATTACCCGGTTTCCTTTATGGCCCCTGGGTAGCACCCGAGCGACTTTTGTGGCTAATGTATGGATATATTTGATACACCACAGATAAATAAATACTCTGTCATATATTTATCAATATAAACAATTGAAAAAGTTGATGAAATAATTATGATTAATTCATTTATATAGAAACTCCAGATAACGTCACTAAATAAGTAATTAAATTTATCACAAATGTGGCCGCCTTTAACCTCCTCGTTCATAATATTGAATTAAGTTATGAGTGCATTTTATCATTCAATTCAAATGGAAATGTTTATAAAATACCGATGTTTTGTTTTAACCTTCGGCTCCAATCGAACTGTTATTACGTTAGACAAGCGCGGCGTGGTTCGAGTAAAAAAATTGGCGCCCGTGAGATTGCTTTTTTTTTTAACTAAATTATAACTAGCTGTTATAATTTTCTTTGTTTCTTTTTTCTTAATCATCAATTCATGATGAAATGTTATTTTGAGTTATATAGTCCGTCTGTCTTACCCGTTCTACCGGGAACAATGTGATCACCATAATTCTACGATTATCCTAGTAGTGGAAGAATACTGATATTTGGGACTGTTTTTTTATAAATACGGAACTCTCGCGTACGCAAATAGGCATGCGACAAGATTTTGAAATCCTCTTGCGCAACGTGGGTAGTCATTTTCTAAGTACGAAAAACACAATATTTCGGTAATAAATTTAAATTTAATGAAGTTTAAGCCATATTTCTATTAAATTTTAAATAGCGCGCGAAAAAAGGCCTCAAGTGTCATGGCGTCGGCTATGACGTCACGCTATTGTAAAAAATGTCATTGAGTCCGCCAAACCTAACGTAGTGGTTAAATACTCTTTGATGGTTACAATATCGTGACGTCATGCGCCGTAATTGGTGTTTCAGTCAAAATGGCGGAGTGCAGTATTTTAATCTTTTATTTTATTAAAAATCCCATTAATCTCAAGGTTATATATAAAAATAAATAAGTGTAATAATTTCTTTTTATATGTACTTTCCCCTAAAAACATTAAATCTTTAATTTTTTGATACTGTCGTCACGCCTATTCATGTGTTTCGATGCTCGTCTTTCGCATAGAAGTGCTGTACCATTAAGAAAATTTTGTACATAAGTATACACAAAAGTTCAGATGATTCAGCTCGCTATGCAACAGCGCGACAGTGACATGAGGAATGTTCCCTTCGTTCTCCTCGCCGCGCCGTCATAATTTTCGGTGTGAACCTACAAAGGTCTAGAACCTATGCTCGCCAAGACGTCGTCGTCGATTAGTTTATATATAGTTTTTGCCTTAACGCCACGTTATGTAAAATATTGAGGTTCAATAGGCCATTAGTTATTTACCTGTTGCATTTTTGTATTCGACTATTGGAATTAATGACGCGTTTCACGTACATTGACGTAGCAGATAAAAAAAAACATGACAGTCTACAGAACTCGATACGTCAAGTCTGTTGTCGGTAAACTTGGTTCCCCTTTTCACATTTATGTTTTTGGTGGAATATAAGAACATTACGAGTACGATTGTACTCATATTTATAACAAAGAGTACAGTTGTACTCGTATTTATAGACACATAAAAATTGCAATTGCGTATGTATTACGCAACTTGAAAATGTTATGAATAAAATTTTTACAACATCACTTAGTAGGTTGTGTTTGTTTCACCATTTGCTTCTGCTGTTTTGGGTTCGATTCCCACCCAGCACCATTATTTCTGTGAACTACATAAATAAATGTTCTATCTAGGTGTGCTTTATGTCTGTGTCGACGCCAAGTCACTTGTTAGCGACATATTTTACGGATGAGATAACCTGAGTACCAAGCGACAATATTCGATTATCGATAATTATTAATTATAATCGATTCCATTCCATTCCATTCATGTTTAAAATCATATAACATTCTTGTTACATAAATGCATAAAAACATTTACCAAGATGAGGTAAAGTAGAAAAGCAATCAAAATTGAACGTTATAGCGTAAACTTCTACATTTAGTAGGAAATTACAATTAAACGGAATACATACTTACATTTTATTAAAAACAAAATAATAATTGTAGTGACATTTAGGGATGTTGTATATAACTATTGTCTATAACTAGTTGTTTGTAAACGTCTATAAAATCCAAAAATAAAAAGCGAAATATAAACTGACTAACGATTTATTAAAATTTGGTAAATCAGGAATTAAAAGGCCACTATATAAAAGTCAGAAGTGTTGACATTATTTTATGTGTTTATTAGACTTTTTATGTGATCTTTTATATTAATTTTTAATTTAAAAAATACTGAAACCTAACATTTCACGCTTTATGTATGGGTCAGCCATACCGTCCTCATGAACGGAGACTGTAAATGTTTGGTTGGTTTATTTGGTACGAGTCATCCATCACTCAAAATTGTTAAAATTCACAAACTAAAATTTTTTATTCAAAATAATATGTAAGTTGAATCAAAACTCCAATTTGACTGAACTTTACGTACTATGCGTGGATTCAAGATAAAATTAGTATGTATTTTCACCTAATAGCTGTTTCTAGCATTTTCATTCGATGGAGATTTTGTGTCGTTTTTTAAAATTTATACATGACTAGCTGTGCTCGCCACTTCGTCCGCGTTGAAAAGTGACTTTGAGTAGCAGTTTAATTATTTAGATTTAAAAAATGACCATACTGCTATAAAATAGTCATCTCCCCCCTTTCAATCCCATACAACGCTTTTTTTAAATAAAAAGGAGGCTATGTTCTTTCTCCGGTTCTAATTTAAACTATCTGTGTACCAAATTTCATTTAAATTGCTTCAATAGTTATGGCGTGAAAGACAGACAGACAGAGTTACTTTAGCATTTATAATATTAATAAGGACTAGTAAGAAGTAAGGATTTGGACTTAAAATTGCAACTTTTTACGGTGAAGCCACTAGATTTTTATCATCTCGAAATTTCCAAAATACATTAGTTACAGCCGTTATTTAAATAAATTCCATGTCTATCTACCTAACTATATCTTCTACATTCTCATACATAACTGGTTCATTCTGTACGTTGAAGATATTTTGAAAATGAATATTGAAGCAATAAAACCAATTCAATGATTTTTTCGTCTCTCCCGAAAAGTACTTAATGGATTTAAAATGAAAAATAGCTCACGTTCCCGTAGAAATTTCAGAATTATATATAGCTAATGTTACTCCTAGATAACTGAACTTTCTAATGGTTAAATAAGTTTTGAAATCAGTCCAATAGTTAGCCGAGCCTATTCAATGCAAACAAACAAACAATATAATCTTTTTGGGGCCGTGGGGACTGGGAGCCAAATTAATTTATAAATACCTCACAGCGGCCCTCTTAAGTGCGGCACGTTCTCCGAGTGCTGGTTTTTACTTTGCACAGCAGGTAAGCATTGCCGATCAACGGGGTAATGCTGCCAGCATTCTGGGAACCTTTGCGAGTCGAATAGATTTAGAATGGTACCTAGTATTTTATAAGTTAGTTTTATTTTATATTAGCTACTTTTAGTTGTATACATGTATTTTATCCTCCAAAGTAGTATTTTATAAACATTTTATCCCGGATAAAATGTTATGTGGGATATGCATAGTTCCCTCGGTAGAGAGGATGACAGTCAAACTGTTCGTATAGTTGTAACGCCCTTACGCGTAGTCTGGTTTCATAATTTTTTGTATAGTGGGTTGGAGCGTGATGTTTTGAAACTTATATGTTAATCCAGCATATAACCCATCCCGGTGCAAAATTTCAGTAGTTTTGGCGTGGAAGAGTAACAAACATCTATCCATCAATCCATCCGTACTTAAAAACTTACGCGTTGGATTATAATATTGGTAGGTTGTAGTGACCTAAGGTGTAAGTATAAAGTAAGTTTTGCAACTTAATTGGTCGAAGTAGCGGGTGACTGCTAGTTATATAAAATTGCGTAGTTTTATTTACTAAGTTCTATTTTTATATATACCTGTTTGTCCGGCATCTTGTCTATATAAATTAAATGTTTAGATAAATCCACAGTCTGTGTTTCGGTATACATAGTTAAATTATATACAAATCATTTTGCCGTTCATATTGTGTTTAATGTTTGGCTCAAATGTGATTGGTTAATTGGCAAATAAACAAGAGTGATACAGAATCATTGCATTAAATATTTTTTTGCATCATCTATCTACGTCCTACTGAGGTCAGTGTGTCACTTACTCTGGAGTGAATTGAGATACTTCAGTTAGTATAATTTATTAATTTTAAGCATACGTTTACTATTTCTGCCCTGTGGTTTCCGGCTTAGAATAGACCACCCCATGTCTTCCCATGGGTGTCGTAAAAGGCGACTAAGGGACATATGGCTGATAGATGGGCAGCAGCATCTATTAGCTCAACATTTGCATCTTACTGCGATCACCAATCCGTCTGCCAAGCGTGCTGATTATGGCAATATCCCTCTACGATCCTGGCTTGCCAAGGTCTGTTAAGAGGAGGCCTATGTTCAGCAGTGGACGTCAACGGGCTGTTGATGTTTACTATTTCGTCCCACGACCTTCCGTACCAGGGGACGAAAAAGCTGTGGGCCAAAATTCTGTAACACTGCAACAGAATTTTAATAGTTTCCTCTCATCCCGAAAATATCGTCGAAAGAAATGTGGAAGCGAGTTTTAGTTTATTAGGTAGGTATGTTTTTGTTCACACTTTTTTCAATTATATTAATGATAAAAATATATAAATAAATAAAAAAAAAAAAATTAGTAAGTACTTTACGATATAAGTGATGCTTAGCCAGACAGTGATCACTTAACTATCACTAGATAATGAACTCTTAACTCTAAACCTAGTTTTCTTTTTGGGAAGATAATTTATGTATAGTCAGTCACAAGGCTTTGGCTACTTCATATAGGGTATAGACTATAGAGTCTAGTAGGCCTAGTAAATGTTTTACTAACAAGAAGCTAAGCAGAGTCCCTTGTGGGACTTGGACTTCGACTCAGGGCTTGCTTAGAGATTGATAATATAAATATAACTTTTGGTTTTTAGGGGGAGTTTTGTGCAACTATCTTTTAACGCACAGTAGATTAGGAACTCTATGTGCTTGTAATAGAGTTGATAACCAGGGGTGTATTGATCATTAGACAAACCCTGTATCATAACTTGTTGGAGAGGCCTTCTACCAGATATTTTCGGGGTTTTGTAACCAGGGACTCCATTGAAACGTCGGTTCATAACCTACTGCCTAACTAAGGGTTATGGTTGCTTTTTTTATATTATCTATATATATAAAAGAAAGTCGTGTTTGTTACAACACTTATAACTCGAGAACGGCTGGACCGATTGCCAAGGTTTTTGATTTGTTGGATTTGTTTCCGTCCCGAATAGCAGAATACATTTTAAAAACAAAAGAAAGTCGTGTTAGTTACACTATTTATAACTTAAGAACGGCTGAACCGATTTGGCTGAAAATTGGTAGGGAGGTAGCTAAGAACTGGGAGAAGGACATAGGATACTTTTGGGTAGGGGTAGGGTAGGGTAGGGTAGGGTAGGGTAGGGTAGGGGTAGGGTAGGGTAGGGGTAGAGTAGGGGTAGGGTAGGGTAGGGGTAGGGTAGGTGTATGGTAGGGGTAGGGTAGGGGTAGGGTAGGGTAGGGGTAGGGTAGGGTAGGTGTAGGGTAGGGGTAGGGGTAGGGTAGGCGTAGCGTAGGATAGGGGTAGGGGTAGGGTAGGGTTAGGTTAGGAGTAGGGTAGGGTTAGGGTAGGGGTAGGGTAGGGCAGGGTTAGGGTATAAAAGTCCACCCGTGCGAAGCCGGGGCGGGCCGCTAGTAGACATATATATATAGACTAGATTCCTCATTAATTGTAGCCTATGTTCTCCTGTATGACGTAGATAGCTAATGATGAAATAATTTTCGAAATTAGTTCAGTATTTTGGAAACCTATCGAATGCAAACAGTCAAATCTTTCCTCTATATAATACCTATCAGTATTATAGCTTTGTGTACCATTTGTTGGCTATCCATATCCACACTTGGTGATCTTAAAGCATTAGTTAGCTATTGGTGCGTAGTAAAACGTATAATTAGTGTAAAAACCGCCTGACCTTCGATATCTCGGAAACTTGTAAAAACGTCCTAAATCCTCGCAATATCAACTCTATATTGCATAAACGGACTTTTTATTACGTACACGGAGCTCCAAACAGGAATGTGCTTTGAACATTTTAGATATGGCGTGTTAAATAATGGTAACTATGTTCAAATAATGGAAGTGTTTAGTGATGGATTTCCTTATATGTATGGCACTGGAGCAACAGATTTTTTTTATGTTTTGATGAGAAACATAACAGAATATAATCAATATCATAATCGTCATCATCATATCAGCCTGTTGTAGTCCACTGCTCAACATAGATCCATAGATCGATTTCCAGAGGTAGCTATTGCTAGCGGCCAGCATCTACTGTCTCCTTGCGACCCTTATGAGGTCGTCGGTCCATCATGCAGGCGATCGTCCCACGCTGCCCTTGCCAGTTCGTGGTCTCTCGAGAACCTTTCTGCTCCATCGGCCGTCAGTTATTTGAGCTATGCGTCCTGCCCATTGCCATTTCAGCTTGTTAATCCGTTGAGCTATGTCAGTGACCTTCGTTCTCCTACGGATCTCTTCATTTCTGATACGATCACGCAAGGAAACGCCGAGCAACAGCTATTTCTATGGCTCGAAACTGACCTTAACTATTTTATGAGGCACACATATTGGTTGATGACTTTCGTCTTAAGGCACTGAGGTATTTTGGACGACAAGATAACTGCCCAACCGAGTCGGACTCGACAATTGGGCCCTTTCTCTTTGTTCGTTCTACCTTGTTATTTCGTTTGACCTCAGCCTTATACCTTCGTTCAACCAACTTCGAGAATGGAGTTCCCAACGGCTATAGTGTTAGGCACTACATGGGCGTTACTCTCCATGTTCATTCTAAGCCGAACTTGTTGAGAAACTCCATCGATGTCCTTGAGCATGTGTCCAAGGTCCTCCAGCGATTCTGCCATGTCTATAGCTCTAATGATCCGTAGCATATTTATTAGCGTTATTTAATTATTGTTCTAAATACCAAAAGTAATAAAACACGACAACTGTTAGCAACAGACAGATATTAATATATTTCTTAAACACCATAAAGCAAAAGCAAAAGAAAAATAATAATGTAGAATTTGTGATTACCAAATTTAACATTACTTTCATAATTTTTTGAATACGGAACCATTGATTTCTGAGCGCCATCTTGAAACTGTTACTAATAATAGACATTGCAACGAAGCAGACTATTGTGAAAAAACTTAAATAATTATTTTATGTACCTATGCACGCGTGTATCATCTTAGGCCTTATCTTCGCCTTCCATCAAGCGAGATTATGGTCAAATTACGACTATAAATAATAAAAAAAATAAAAAATAATAAGAAGTAAGAACTACTTTATTTTATTATGTTGTTATTGTTCAGTTTAAATTGGTATTCGTAGGCAAGCATATTTTGTACGAATAATAAATCCTGTAGTTAGGAATAATGATCGCGTGTTTTAACTAACCCACTAACACAATAATTAGAAAATACTTACTTAATACTAATTGTTGGTTGAGTTCATTTAGTATACTAACTCCATTAACAAACCAGATCTGCTTCTAAATTTATACGCAAAATTATTTATTAGGTATACGCATTGGATATTTTTTTGAATTAATACATACACTGCATGTATTAATTCAAATACATATTTTTGTTCCATTAGCGACATTAGCAAACCTAACTTCTAATGAATAATTATTATGTTTTGCTTTTAAGTGCCGCCTAGCGTCAATTGGTCAAAACGAAGTGTCAATCGCTGCGTATCGTGTAAAACGCCGCATCCACAGAGTGGTTCGGTCGTGGCTCTCTGTGACGTCAGTGACAGCTCTTATAAGCTGGTCTCGCGGCTCCCGCGTTTGTTTACCTAGGCAAAACGTTGTGTCCACTGTTCGCGTCCACTTGACTCGGCTGCAAAATGATGGGCCTACACGCTGGTGATGAGCAAAAGCTCTCATCTTCACCCCCTGACAAGGTTAGCTCACTACATATTATATGGTTTCTAAAACATGGTATTTAAATTTTATTGTTGTTAATTTCTTGTAAAAACTGAAATCATGTAACAAGTTTATTTTGTATTAAATAGCATGTGTATATACATTTTAAATTGTCAATAAAAACGTATTAAATAAAAAATAAAATTTAATATCTGGCTTGCTACACAAACCAAATATCAAAATTAAAAGATAGGTGTATTTTGTATTTGTATATATTTTTTATATAATTATGTTTTTTTTTAAATTTATATAACGAAGTATAATGAATAGCTATGCTTGCGAAAAAATGACAACAATTTAATTAACATGTTCAAGATCGTATAACCTTTTCTAATATTTATTTTTTTAATCGTTCAATTTTCAACATTTTCATATCACGCTTTTGTTTTCGTAAGACAAAATCGCATGATATTTAAAAATCCCGAATAGGTGTTCTTTATTGACTTTATTTGATTTTAACTCAAAATAACCAATTTATATTATATCGAAGTCTTTTTATTGAAACGTTTACATACCTTCTATAAAACTAGTTATGTCAAGCACTTAATTCTTTACAAGTTGATTAACAAGTTTGCTGTTGCGAAATAATTAATGCAAATTAGGTTTTAAATAATATTATAATATTATTTCCTATCGTTAATTTGGATCTCATTTGAATGTAAACAAATGGCGAATTCCAAACAACCTCTGAACAGGATGTGTTGTTACAAAAGACTTTAATTACTAAATACCTGTTTGCAGCATTTAATACATTATTAGTATTAAGTACTAGTAATAAAATAAAATATATTATAATACTAATATAATAAAGAGTAAATATTTCATTGTTTGCATTGAATCTGCTCCGGAATTATTAGACCGAATTCAACAATTCTTTCATCATTAGACTAGCAGTGGCGTAGCTATCGTAGGGCCCCGGACCACAGGGGGCCCTCTAACCTAAGCTTTGAAAAGTGCGGGTCAGCCAACTCGCCAGCTTTTGAAGCTATGCACCGGGGCCCTTGCCCACGTAGCTGTGTACTGTAGACCTAGGTTATCCAACAGTAACATAAGCTGTATTTAACTATGAAATTCTTAGGAAAACAGGTATTAAAACGCGCGTGGCAAGCTAGTTTTCTATATATATAAAAATTAATTTATGAAAAGTATAACTGGAGAACAATAGGATCAATTTGGCTGAGGTATTCTTTTTTATTACGATTGTTATTATTAGGGGAAGATTTATATAAAAGTTTGACAAGTCAACGGGAAATTTCAACATTTTTCGACGGCTATTTAGTATTTTATCTTTTTGTAAACGATTATGTATAATAATGGTATATCGGAAAACGGACAGCATCGTTCCTTTGTGTGTCGTGTGGCAGGCGGGTTGGTGACTGCAGAGGTATTAGGTTGAACTCTGCTCTGCAGTCACCAACCCGCCTGCCAAGCGAGAAGTCACATGTTCAAAAGTGGACCTTATACGTTATATGGGCGATGATGATATAGATGAATTAAAAAATCTCTAAAATTTCCTTGGTAGTTTTAAGTTCTCGTCCAAAACTCAAACAACAATATTACAGGCGTTTTAATAATGTGTTTTCACCTTTATCGGTACCTACCTATTCGTATGTCGCAGCCAGATCGTACAATCCGCCACATTACATACGGCTAGCCTTTCTTTACAACGGCGTATTTATTGTGTGGTAAATAAAATTACCTAAACATAAAATATTATGTAATTCCTATCAATGATCTAACATTAATAATAAATATTATGTTTAATACTATGACGTACGTAAACTTCGTTTCCATAACAATACGTTATATTGTTTTATCACTTTGTTTATAAAACTGAAACACTCTTTCCTCAAATTGTTTTTGCTAACACACAGTGTGACAATCGAATTTATCAATTTTCTTTACATTGCTGACCGCAGCGTAATAAAAAAGGTTATCTAAGCCATATAACTTTATATAAACAGTTATTTTTATAGGTTGAGCTGTATAGATACAGACTATTGTTATTGTTCACAACTCTTACTTATGACGTCCTCTTATATCCTAATAAAATTATAAACGCGAAAGTTTATATTGAATGATTGTTACTGTTTTTTAACCGTATGGTTTCCGGGTTAGAATAGACCACCCCATATATTCAGTGCCGGATTAGCCATATAGCAAGAGTAGCTACGGGCCCCGCGACGATTTGGGGGGCCCCGTATACTATGATATTGAAGAAAGAAATTGGATACAATGAATAATCCTATGGATCCGAATCATGGTGCTTCACAATAGGTGGCCTAATAGGCCAAAAAAAGCTCGATGAGCGACTCTGAGTCATTAAGAGGGGCCTTAGGACAGAATTTTCTTCAGGCCCCACGCTGGCTTAATCCGGGGCACTGCATATATTCCTATAAATGTCATAAGCGGCGACTAAAAGACATACACCTGATCAGTATCTGCATCTATCATGTCTAGGTTACTTTACATCTTATTGCGATCATCAATCCGCCTGCCAAGAGTGGTAATCATGGCAGAGGGATATTGCCATAACGACCCGGGTTTACCAAGTATGTGTAGTGGAGGCCCTTGTTCTAAAGTGGCTGTAGAAGTGAACGGGTTGTAGTAGTGAAGTGAAGTTACTCTTACTCACAAAATCTACTGAATGGATTTAGCTGCTGCTAGCTTTTGCAAGGAAGATAGTTTATAAGTTGGATCAAAGTATAAGCTACAAAACACCATACTACAATCTTTGGAGCAAAATGACTGATGAAACGAATTCCTTGGTCACGACCAAGGAATTCGTTTATATATGTTGAGATATTTATTAGAAATATTATTTAAGATTAAGTAAATTCATACAACAAAGTTTTTTTCGGACGGTCATATGCAGTTAGCCACGAAGCTTTTGCTACTTCACCAGACATATAGGCGGGCACGGCTCCAACCTTATAAAATGGTTTAGAAACCGCAAACTTAGCAACGCAAGAGGGCGACCCTTGCGCGACCAGGAACTCACTTCGGAAACATTGTGACTTAGTTTTTAGGGGAGTTCTGTGCAACCGTCGCCCCACAACGAAGATATGTTAATGTACGCGTATTCCACTTATGCGTATTTGAATAATACATAAACACGAACCTACGCAATTTTGCATTTGAACTATGATAACGATATAACATTAGCGGGTGTTTAGAGCATGTCTATATAAGCGTTCATCGACGTCGTGACCCTGGGTTATCATCCCGTGCTAATTCACCACGCAACCTGTTTGTGATTAAATAGAACACGACTATCTCTAGTATTATGTAAAGAAGTATATATGTGTGTGCTATCAATAAATACAGCAAGAACATTACGAAAGGAATTACTAAAAAACATCTGATAAGGGAGTCAGCATTGAAATAGGTTGGGTCTCCTTCGGCCGACGACGTAAGACGAAATCTTAGCCGAGCCTAACTTCAATAATATTATATTATTATGTTGCCTAGAGTATTAAGCTTTTTTTATTTTGTTTTCTATTTATATGGTTAACATTTTTTTAAAGTCAGTGTTAGTAATTTGATTATAACTAATGAAAATATTTAACTTGTGTGTATCGGTACAATATTCTGATAATAGATCAGTTTCCTTATCTAACTAGTCATAATGTTAAATTTAGTTTTAAATTCGCTACTTTTAGTACTATATGTACTTTTATTTTAAGTTATTTATTTAGTTGGGTACATGAGTCAAAAGGCAATTTCCGAATAGACGCTATTTGCCATAGATCCAACCTTACCGACTTCTCAATTTGTGATGATAACACTTGTCCCAAGCTGAGCAGTAATAGGACAAAGAAGGGGTTTACTACTTCGATAATTATTTCACTTTTAATATTATATTTTTCAGTCGTATTAATTATGTTACCCGCTCTATTTCCAGCCCAAACTGATGGAAGGTGGCAACTATATCAAAGAGGGTCACGACTCCAACAAGTCGACATGGCTACTCTTCTCTCCCGCCACTCCCGATGGGGCAGGAGCCCTTGCGAAGTTTTTAAGTGTATTTTCCTCACACGGAGTTAATCTCAGCCACATTGAATCCCGATCCTCAGCGAGAAGACCCGGTTACGAGTTCATGGTGGAGTGTGAACATGGCGCTGGCGATTTTGGAGCAGCCCTAGACGAGTTAAATAGCAACGTTGGATACTTGAACATTATCTCACGAAATTATAAGGACAACAGATGTGAGTAAACATTATAATAATTATCATAATATCTGTATTATGAATGAAAATAAAGCAATTATCTTATCATTGACAACCTCCGCAGCGTAGCGGTAATTGGCTCGCTTTAAATCTCGGAGGTCGTGGGTTCGATTCCCACACCGGACAAGAAATCTTTGTGTAAATTCTTAGATTTCTTTCCGGGTCTGGTTGGTTGAGGGACCACCCTCCGTGCCTCGGAAAGCACGTTAGGCCGTTGGTCCCGATTGTTATAATATCATCTATAATAATCGTATATCAAGGAACGAGCAGCAGCGTTACCTTGTGTGTTACAACATTATACTGCGGTCACCAACCCGCCTGCCAAGCGTGGTGACTATGGCAATGCCCTCCCTCGGGAGGAGGCCCATGTTCAGCAGTGGACGTTATACGGGCCGATGATGATCTTGTCATTTAATGAACAATATAAAAAACTACAATAAATATTTTTTCCTATTTCATAGACGCCGTACCCTGGTTCCCTCGTCGTATTCGCGACCTTGATAGGTTTGCAAACCAGATCTTGTCCTACGGAGCAGAACTAGACTCTGACCATCCAGGCTTTACGGACGCCACTTACCGCGCTCGCCGAAAATATTTCGCTGATATCGCTTTTAATTACAAATATGGGCAACCTCTGCCGCACGTAGACTACACCAAGGAAGAGATTGCCACGTGGGGTGTGGTGTTCAGAAAACTCACGGAGCTGTATCACACTCACGCCTGCAAAGAACATAACCACGTGTTTCCCTTGCTCATCGAGAACTGCGGTTACAGAGACGATAATATCCCACAGTTAGAAGATATCTCCAACTTCTTGAAAGGTATTTGTTAAATTTGTATGATAAATGTGCAATTAAACTATTCTAAAGTTTGTTAAGATGTTACACAGTGTTTTATAAAGCCCGATTTTCGGACATCCCTTTTTTATTGAAAATCCTGACAGAAATGATCATTTAAATGCAAGATTTCGAATTCCCATTTAGCTACCAAGTCTAGTTTGACTGCACCGGTGGCTCAGTGGTTACGGAAGTTGCTTCTGAGACCTGGTGTTCTGGGTTCGATTCCCACCCGGGACAATTATTTGTGTGAACCACAAATAGTTGTTCTGAGTCTGGGTGTTCTTGTGTCCGTGAAATGAATGTTTGTAAAGTCCCCCGCGACACAGGGATATTTATTTCCCTAGTGCGGGAGATGTATTAAAAAAAAAAAAAAAAACCGAGTTATAATTTTTTAAAAATCTATTTATTATATTATCTATTTCTCTTTCGATTTTCAGAAAAAAATTAATTACATTTAAACTAAGCGTGATAGAAATAACGATGTCAGATACATTGATGGCGCATCATATGCCGAGTATTTTAGTGCATAAATGAACTTCGTAACTTTGGTAGATCCAGATATATACGAGTTTTTCGGTTTCCAGTTTTTCTTAATTTTCTCGAAAATTCCGCCGTTTCGGGAAAAGTTACTTATACTGAAATGATTTCGATAACTTCGCTTTATAAAACACTGTGTGTTAGGACGTTTGTTACTTAATTAATGACGCTATAACATCTGAACGGACTAACATAAAACTTTGCTTACAAAATCACCATAGACAATGATACTTGATATTCCGGTAATGGGTTCCCGTGCGATCATATTTTAAGGTTAAACAAGAATAGAGGCGCTATCCAAGAACGGTGGTGTACCTCGGCTCTCAAGATGACGTGTTACCTTTATTATGTGCATGCTGTCACTATCACTAATCCCTTGTTATTTAACGTCGCTAAACCCCTTGCTTGGGTCATTGAGCAACAAGCCATTATTCCACCATTTACAATCGAACGTATTTTTCGTTTCAGATTGCACTGGTTTCACACTCCGCCCCGTAGCAGGTTTGCTCTCGTCACGTGACTTCCTAGCTGGCCTGGCTTTCCGCGTATTCCACAGCACCCAGTACATCCGCCACCATTCGAAGCCCCTCTACACTCCAGAGCCTGACGTCTGTCATGAACTCCTGGGTCATGTGCCGTTGTTCGCCGACCCTGCCTTCGCGCAGTTCTCCCAAGAAATTGGTCTTGCCTCTTTGGGTGCTCCCGATGATTATATTGAAAAACTGGCTACCGTGAGTAATAGTTTATACAGAACTTTTTTTATTTTACAAACATGAATTAAAGTTGGAATGTTTATTTATTTGTTTATCTTTAATATTGCTTCTGAATTCAATTGCAATTATCTACAAACTATTAACATATATTATAGGTACTGTTCAGTCTTAATAAACAAAATTAATTAATATATTAGTACATTTTCTCTCTGACTGTACTTTTCATCACAGGTTCACTAATCTGGATATCACAAAACGATATGTCTATGACTTCGATAAAACGTCTTCATTACTGTAGGGTTATTATAACGCATTTTTCATGTTATCGTAATTGTAGCTACTTACATTAACTTAACAAATTGACATATTTAAAATATTTTTTGCATGCTTAGTAAATACTGAGTAGCGAAGACATTTTTATCAAACTCATAGAAATATTGTTACGTGATTATCGTCCTGCTTACCATGAAACTAACATATATCATGTTAGTTGCAATATATCATGGCAATAATCATTATTAAGAGGAAATGTTCAAGAGAAATTTATCAATGTTTGTCATTAAAAAATGAAACTTGATTTCAGTGTTTCTGGTTCACTGTTGAGTTCGGTCTATGTCGGCAAGAAGGCAAGTTGAAGGCATTCGGTGCTGGTCTACTATCATCGTTCGGCGAGCTTCAGTACTGTCTCTCCGACAAACCAGAACTCAGAGAATTCGACCCAGAGGTAACTGGCGTTACAAAGTACCCGATCACGGAGTACCAGCCATTGTACTTTGTCGCTGACAGTTTTGAAGATGCTAAGAATAAAATGATGTAAGTTTATATTATGTTATTATGAAGATTACTTGCTTTTATATATATTTTTCTTTATGAAGTTTTTTTTTTGGATAGTCTGTATCATAGCGGCGGCCTAGGGGGAGTCATGGAGGTCATTAGCACCCCTCTCCTCCTAAGATTTACTTTTCGAGAAGACAACAGATTTGATTTAATTATGGCTTATTTTCCACCCTCCTTTGCGATGGACAAGTCACAGTAAAATTATTTGGACAGCACGTACAAAATCATCAAATAATGTTGTACATCAAAAATTTACTACAATGCACTTGTGGCTGAGTTGTTAAGTAGTTGCTACTGAGATCCGGTGCTGTTGGTTCGATTTCCAACAGGTATGTGTGTAAACCAGAGGTTCTTCCCTTGTGCATCTTTCTAGAAGTAAATAAGTAATTTTATGTTACAGTAAATTCGCACAAACAATCCCCCGTGACTTCGGAGTCCGGTACAACCCGTACACACAGAGCGTGGACATCCTCGACTCCTCGCGCCAGATAAGAGACCTTCTCCACGAGGTTCACCAAGAAATGAACCTCCTTCTCAACGCTATGGATAAAATATAACCAACTAACAAACGCACCGAACAATAAAAAAGCCATATAACGTCAATAGTGTGGCTTTATTATCTAAACTATATATTTTTAAGTATTTTAATGTAATTTTGCGGTTTATTAACTGTAAGTAGAGTGAATGATAAAAAGTTTTGAATATAACCTAATTGATAAATCGATGAGAGACATATTAAAAACAATATTATGTCGACGAAGTTCGACGTTCGACTATGAAAAATAAGTGTATGTAAAAGTTGCTTTCATTTTAATCCGTTTCTCTTTTTATTTATCCTTAAATAAAGGTTTATAAAAAATGTGCTTACCTACATCACACCCAAAAGTATTCTAAAAATCAAACGACTTGATTTGAGTTTAGCACTTGTACCAATTTCAGAAATTTCTTTATAAATATATGTGTAGTTTTATTCATTCATTAAGACAAATGTATATTAGTATTGTTAATTACCAGTAAGTTAAGTGACTAAGTTAACCTACGGGCACACTATACCGTCACAATAAACGGCTACAACCCAGCAATCATATTCTCATTTAAATTTGAGCTCTAAAACGTGGTTATACAGTATATTTCATAATATCAATTTAAAAATGCCGACATTTTTTTATTTTAATGTATTATTTGCAAGATAAGGGAAGCTAAAAAACAGGTTTTACGTAAATTTTGCTTATACTATACCCGTTTACAGTCTCACCCGCGGGAACTTTAGAGTTAAAATATATACCTGTCATTTCATGTTATACAGGGAAAGTGAAACATTCTAATGGTAAAATAGATATCAAAATATGTCTAGTAGTTTAACACTTTGACAAACATATTTAAATACAAATATTCCCTCCTTATAGTATTAGTATAGATGGTAAAATATCTCATAAATTACAGTGTTTTGTACTTATTGTCAGTGGCAGTACCGGTATCGTGTGATGTCCATTAGTCGAACAACATTTATATCGCAAGTCTATATTGTAAGTAGTTTAAGTTTGATTTTTATATTTTTAATGAGTCAAGTAAATATTTCAATAAAATATTTTTTGTTAAAACATCTTATTATTTCGCCAAAGCTAATAATCGATGATCTAAGAGTTAGATTATCAATATAATTAATAATCTATGACTTGGGCCTGCAATAGGTACCTACTAGTTATAGTAGGCGGTTAAGTCATCAATTGTACCTAAGTATTTAAGATGATAAAACATATTCATAGACACAGAATGAAATTTCAATAGATTTCTTTTATTTAGGTTCAAATTAAGTTCTAACCATAATAATGTTATTCTAGCTGTTGTATGTTTGTGTGTGTGCTTGCTTCAAACTTGAATGTACTTTCAGCAATCCTCGAAATAAACAACGAACCAATCAAGTAGGAACCAAATTGCACAATGAATCCTGGAAATGTAGGTACCAACACATTTGAAACAACAATTTAACCAACATAATATATTTCAAAATTTGTACAGAATAAACTTAAATACCTAGTACTTGTAGCAACTAAGTAATTACAGTAAAATTTATTGATTACGGATCTAGGAATAAGAAAAGAAATTGGCAAAATGAGCTACAATATGCTGTCTTTATTTATCCCTAGATCCTAGTTTACACCGTTCTACTTCATTATATAATGACAAGAAGACGCTCTACATGTCACTTAACAACTACATCATAAATTAATATACATATACTAACCTAAATAGTGTGGAAACAGTGCATACATAAACTAAAATTAGATTACATTATATATTAAATTTGATGTAATAGTACATCGGCAGCTACATATTAAGAAGGGTCTATAAAAATAAACTTTAGTTTTCTTCTGTATTAATTCTAGCACGAAAAATATTGTAAAATTAAAAAGTATTTTTTTATGATTACAAAAGAAAATATCATCGTCTAAGTTCTAACACTATGTAAGTCATTTTTAGACATTTTGATGTCATTTGATGGAGAATCGGAAACACGTTATTTAAGCCCAAAAAACTTCTAACATAACGTAGAAAGTTAAATGGTATTGTATTGATGTCTCCGTAACATTATATAGGTTTTTCATTCACCAGTAAAGTTGCTATTTCTGTCATAAGTTACTATTTCTAACATACGTGGTGATAAAATTCAAACGACGATAGGATTTGTAAGAGTTGTAAGATAATAATGATCAGTAATTAACCTATTACATGTGTACTCAATACTTTATTGCATTTTACAGTTGTTTTAACATTATAGTGGTACCAATTATAAACCCTGTCGGGCACAGCAACATAGTAACATATAATCTAAATTAATATCATACTATCACTAAGTTTCCACGTTTTTATTTACAATTATTAAATAAATAAACTTGATATTTACAATACTGAACAAAACCTTACATGATCTTCAATAGATACATCAAATATAATTGGCTTATGAAATTCAATTGATAATACATTATCGCTACTTTTTACAGCAATGAGTAGGCATTAAAATTACATCCTATAAGTAGGCCTATATAAATGGGATTAAAGAATTATTGCTTTTAATCAAATAATATTGCTCTTACTAATAAGACAAAACATTTGACAAAGACACACTGGGCGTAAAAAAAAATACATTACACATTACTATTTTTTTAATTGCCTTTCTTTTTTTATGTTCTCTTGAAGTAATAGGCGCGAATACTTCAATGTTTTACCGCTAGAGGCGCCACTAGCGCAATACGTATACAAATACTGCTGACATACTTATTAAGTCATGAACTGAAGTGTTTTGGTTTAGTTTTTAATTTATTTATCTATTTTACATGATGCCATGATATCTTCACAACTTTACTAAGTTTACTTTGGGTACTAAAAAAAAAATGACTTTATGTTTAGCTTATTCTTAGGGTTCTAAAACGGGACCCTGTTATTAAGACTTCGCTGTCTGTCACCAGGCTGTATAATAAGAACCGCGATAGCTAGACAGATGATGTATTGCTATTACCGCTATAACAACAAATACAAAAAATAAAATATAATACATTTTTAAGATGGACTTCCATAAAACAAACATTTTTTTTTTTGCTCAATATCGTTAATGGCAACATGTAGACGCTTGAAAATGGTACGGAGCCCTTCGTGCGCGAGTCCGACTTGTACTTGACCAGTTTTTTTACAAACTGTGCTAGTGGTGCTTCTACGGAACGCTTTGCGTTTTGTGTCATATAACATTTTTGCCGTGAAAGCTACAGGGTAAAGCAAACGGCGACGACTGTCGTCGAATAGCTGACGACACGTCGACTAGGTAGTGTTTCCGTCAAATGCCTTTGTAAGAACTCTAAAATATAAATAAATAATAAATAAGTTACAGGCAAATTACCTGCGGCAGTATATAAATAATTCATATATAAGGCGCTTTCAAAATATATGCCATCACTTTAACAGAAGATAATTGTACGTTAGTGAAAAATACAGTTTATTTTTATTCATCATCATCACAGCTACTATTCGTGGACAATTTTATAAAAATAAGAATAATTTTGATAAAATTGCATTTTTTATAGTTTTTAGGGTTCCGTACAGGGACGGTTACCGTTACCAAAAAAATACCGGTAAAAGTACCAAAACATTTCGTTCCGTTACGTTAAATATTTAACGATAAAAATAACGTTGTATCGCAGGATTTACCGGTATATTAATAGCGTTACTAATAGCGTTATTTCGCTAAAATCTAGCAACGTCTGGTGCGACGTTGCCAAACCGATACGAGTGCCGCGCGCGCGCCGTGCATTGGGCGGGGCTTAAGCGGAGCGGCAACAAAAATATGAGTACGAGACGGCTCGCGCTCACGCGTGTCATTTTATTTTAGTGATCATAACAAACATCGAGTTTTTTTTTCGGATTGTTCGCCACAAGGCTTTTGCTACTTCATCATAATCATAATCATAATTATGTATTCGCAGGAATAATATATAGGTACATTTGCAGGTGGTTTGACATACAAAAAATATAGATACAATAACACTGCGAAGTTTTTTTTTTTTGACCTTACTAACAGCATTTTGCAGTCTACTCTTAGTTACTTTCTTGTTAACCCCTCGTGCTAAGCTAAAATGCTTGTGTTACGGGTGGGTTCACGTCGGTAGTGCAATGGGTGTGGTTCGAACCGGCGACCTCAAGATCACAAGTCCGACGCCCTAGCCAGTTTAATAGTTACTTTGGGCTAACTCTGATTTTAAAAGATTCTTTATTGGTGCTCAGCTCGTATTGGCCTCAGTGTGCCATCATATAGCCTTCCTCTATTAATGGGCTATCTAATATTGAAAGAATTGTTGAAATCGGACAAGTAGTCCAATTGCTGGGCATCGGACTTGCGATCATGTGGTCGCCGGTTCGATTCGCACGCATTGCGCTACCGACGCGAACCCACTCGTAACAAAGGTATTTTAGCTTAGCACGAGGGGTTAACGAGAATATAGTAATATATAACAGTAGTTTGCAAAGACTCTGCTAGTAATCTTTTATAAAAAAAATCAATCTTCTTCTTTATAATATTATTATAGACTAGCTACGACCCGCGGTTTTACCCGCGTTACTCTGCTTCAGTGGATTGGAGCGTGATGTTTTATAGCCTATATGTTAATCCAGTTAGTCAACTATTACTTAGCTTCCCGCACGCGGTTTTACCCGCGTAACTCCCGTTCCCGTGGGAACTTAATAACTGATAATGTAGCATTCAAATGGTGAAAGAATTTTTTAAATCGGTCCTGTACTTTTTGAGCCAATTCTTTACAAACATATTTACGTACAAATCTTTCCTCTTTATATTATTAAGTATGCGTGCAAACTGTCAGAAAAATGCGTTCACTAGTTTTTGCGTGAAAGAGTAACAAACATACATACATCCACACATACAAACTTTCGCATTTATAATATTAGTAGGATATTATTTCTATCATTGCCCTATTTGGGAGTAGTTATGTGGATTTGATTCGTTTTTCTATGGTTTTAAAAAACTAACACCCACTGGAGCGAACGCTTAATATGAAGCATTTTTAATTGTTTCTGAAATCTTTGAATGCTTTTGTTGGTTAGATGCGAGCTGTGTTGTATCTGAGTCGGTTTTGTTACTATATGAATTATATGAAAAAATTTATACATTTTTAGATAGTATAATGTACGTATTTGCGATGTTATCTGTTATTAAATATCATGGCAAACCAATGGTTATAATTAAAGAATTAAATATGCGACTATTGGTTAAAATTTTATAAACTTAACTTAAGCTCATAAATTACGCAAATTTTGTATTTTATGGACTTTTAAAAAGTTACCGTACAGTTTGGTAGTTAATAAATTTTATATTGTAGTAACTAGCCTCGTTTTGATATAAGCTTTCTATCCGATCCACAGGAGAAGAATGCGCCCGTGATCGCGACTTGTCCTTCATCCTCCTGACCATTAGTTTGCAAAAAACACATCAGAGCTCCTGAAAGCGTGTGGATTACCGGTACTTAAAGTCTTTCAGAAGCTCTTAAATGCCGCCTTGCTCGGAGGCACCACGCCTAAAGCATGGAACAAAAACGACGTGGTGTTGTTCTTTAAGAGAGGCGATAACACCTTACTAAGGAACTACAGGCCCATCTCGCTTTTGAGTCATGTCTATAAGCAGCTGTTCTCCAGGGTTATTGCGAATCGTCGCGAACGAAAGCTTGATGACCTTCAGCCTCCCGAACAAGCCGGAATCCGAAAAGGTTATAGTACCGTAGACCACATACATACGCTGCGGCAAGTAATACAGAAGACCGAAGAGTCTATAACTTGCCGCTTTGTTTAGCATTTGTGGACTACGAGAAAGCCTTTGATTCGGTCGAAACATGGGCCGTACTTGAGTCTCTCCAGCGATGCCGTATTGACTATCGGTATATCGAAGAGTTGAAATGTTTGTATAGAAACTCCACAATGTCGGTTCGAGTACAAGAACAGAGTACGAAGGCGATTCCACTAAAAAGAGGCGTAAGACAGGGAGACGTTTTTTCTCCGAAACTGTTTACGACCACTTTAGAAGACACCTTCAACTTCTGAATTGGAAAGGACTAGGCATCAACATCAACGGCCAATACATCACTCACCTTCGATTCGCTGATGATATCGTGGTCATGGCAAAGTCGATGGAAGAACTCAGTACAATGCTCGAAGACCTCAACCGAGTCTCCCAACGTCACAACGGTAGGTTTTAAAATGAACATGGACAAGACGAAAATCATGTCCAACGTCCATGTTGTGCCTGCCCCTATAATGGTTGAGAATACGGTTCTTGAAGTTGTTGACGCATATGTATACCTAGGACAGAGAGTCCAATTAGGTAGGTCCAACTTCGAGAAGGAGGTCAATCGCCGAATCGAACTCGGATGGGCAGCGTTCGGGAAACTTCGCAACGTCTTTTCCTCCAATATACCTTAGTGCCTGAAGACGAAAGTCTTCAACCAGTGCGTGTTGCCAGTGATGACCTATGGATCCGAAACGTGGTCCTTTACTATAGGCCTTTTGAAACAGGCCCAGAGTCGCTCAACGAGCTATGGAGAGGGCTATGCTCGGGGTTTCTCTACGAGATCGAATCAGAAATGAGGAGATACGTAGAAGAATGAGGGTTGCCGACATAGCTCAACGGATTAGTTCGTTGAAGTGGCAATGGGCAAGCCATATAGCACGGAGAAGAGATGGCCGTTGGGGCCGAAAAGTTCTCGAATGGAGACCGCGGATCGGCAAGCGTAGCGTAGGACGTCCAGCTACTAGATGGACGGATGATCTGGTTAAGGCCGCGGGATCACGGTGGCTGCAGGCCGCTTCTAACCGCAACAAGATCTATGAGGGAGGCCTATGTCCAGCAGTGGACGTCCTACGGCTGAAATGCTGATGATGATGAATAATAAATTACGTTTTTAATGTAAAGGTATATTGTAATTTTTTTAATCAAATTGTAATCTAATTTAATTATTATTATTATCTATTCAATATTTTATTTTAATTTTATTTGAAAGACAATTTTATCCAACTTAGTTTAATATGTTAATTGTATTGAAATTTTATAATAATTATTTTTTGCTCATATTATAGTGCATGCAGTGCTCTTCTGTAAGTAGTGAGACATTTAGACTTAAGTTTACAATATAATTGTTTTTTAATGTAACAGTGTACTCATTGTTGAAGAGCCAAATATCATCATCATCATCAGCCCGTATAACATCCACCGCAAAACATGGGCCTACTCTCGGGGGAGGGAATTTGCCATAGTCACCACGCTTGGCAGGCGGATTGGCGACCGCAGTATTATGTTGTACCACACAAGGAAACGCTGATGCCCGTTCCTTGATATACGATTATAATAGATGATGTTATAACAATCGGGACCAACGGCTTAAGGTGCTTTCCGAGGCACGGATAGTAGTCTCTCAACCAACCAGACCCGGAAAGAAATCTTAGAATTTACACAAAGATGTCTTGTCCGGTGTGGGGATCGAACACACGACCTCCGAAACTTAAAGCGAGCCAAATACCGCTACGCTACGGAGGTTGTCCCAAATACCACTACGCTACGGAGGTTGTCGGAGAGCCAAATAAATAAATAAAAATGTAAACAAATTAAAATCTTTCAAATTACTTCTACAGTAGGATAGAGGAATTATTAAATAAAAAATCGGCCAAGTTCATGTCAGACCACGCACAATGCAAAGTCTGTAGTTGGGACTAATTTGTCCCATACAATATCTTATATCACCCACTTATTGCAACTTAGTGGACGCTAGAAACCTAAGTTAAAAAAACGGGCCAAATGCGAGTCGGAATCGCGCACGAAGGGTTCCGTACTATTATCGCAAAAAACGGCAAATAAACATGTTTGTTGTATGGGAGCCCCACTTAAAAAATATTATAAAATAAACAATAATAATAAATATATAATAAAAAATATTTTATTCTGTTTTTAGTATTTGTTGTTATAGCGGCAATAGAAATACGGTACTATCACGGTTCATGAGATACAGCCTGGTGACAGACAGACAGACGGACCGCGGAGTGTTAGTAATAGGGTCCCGGTTTTAGCTAGTCGTAACTCGTACTAACACCAAAATATGCTAGTCTCCCCAACTTCATTGTTAGAAAGAGATAGGCGTATAAATTACCGGTATAACAATTGCAATTTTAACCGGTAATAATACTGGTAATTAGATAACGTTAACTGACCTATGGGTATCGTTATTAATATCGTTATTTTTTTATCGGTAACGTAACGGTAAATGGTATCGTTATAAAAAAAATAACGGTAATTCGGTCCCTGGTTCCGTAACTCGAAAGGAAAAAACTCACTTTGTTGTCCGTCCGACTCATTGTCTGTCAAGACCCTATTTCCCAGAAACGCGTGGAGGTATCAAGCTGACTTATATGAAAGAAAAATTGAGCTAATAATAAAAACACGTTTGTATTTTTGACTCGCACTTGGCCGGTTTTTTTTTCACAATCATTATCACTATCTCCCGTTAAAGATAGGTATGGCATATACATACTTCAGAAATATTATTATAGCAATATATATTGACAAACTAGGTAGTCGTGACTCACTGAAAATATAATACATTGCTCTCTACAAATTTAGTGATACCCAAACTTGAATGAACATAAAACATAAACTTATCATTCCTTATGAAACTCCTATGGCAATGCGTATTAGCACATATAGTTGCATGTTCATACAATGCATTCACTGAGACTTTCGATATGTTAACTTTGTTTAGTGAAACACAGACTTTAATGAACATAAAACGTAAACTTATCATTCCTTATGAAACTCCTATGGCAATGCGTATTAGCACATATAGTTGCATTTTTTACAATGCATTCACTGAGACTTTCGATATGTTAACTTTGTTTAGTAAAACACAGACTTTAATGAACATAAAACGTAAACTTATCATTCCTAATGAGACTCCTATGGCAATGCGTATTAGCACATATAGTTGACATGTTCGTACAATACATTCATTGAGACCTTCGATATCTTAACTTAGTTTCACTAAACTCTTATGTGTATCCCTTCTGTGTTTCACTGATAAACTTATCGTTCCTTATGAAACTCCTATGGCAATGCGTATTAGCACATATAGTTGCATGTTCATTAAAATGCATTCACTGAGACGCGATATGTTGTAGGCTTTATTTTAAAACTATTATGTATGACATTCAATCAATTCCTTTTTTATAGTTGCATAAATTAAAGATTAAGTTTTATATTATCCCCTCATTTGATTAAATTGGACATTGCATGTTGAATTTCGCTTCCTACACCGTGATTGTTAGTCGTTGCTTACACTCAGCCAGAATTATTTATTTTTGGTAGTAAAATCGATCCATAAAAAATGCTATCCCTGGTGGTTAAACCAGTGTGGCCACGGGGACTGCATCGATCGTTGGTATTTTTTTTTTAAATAGCAATATAACAGCTTAGATTCTGTTTTAATGGCATCCATTTGCCCAATCTAGATTATCTTGTATAGCAACGCTGTAAAACCCATTTTACAATGCACTTTTATCATTGCTATATCCTTCAGGACTGGAGCTCTGCTTGCCTTTATGCTCGGTAAAGTAGGCTAAATAAATAAAAGTCCGTCCAAAAATAAAAGTCTCATTGATATACTTTTTTTGTAATCAAAAAAAGTATACTATGTCTTTTTTAAACTTTTAATGTTATATTTCGATAGTAATATCTACTGATGGAAAATCCAGCCAATTATTAACAACAATTAAAATATCACGGTGTATGATTTTTTCCAATGCTGCTGTTCTGTAGCTATTTATAGTATTTTTTCAACTTTATTCGAGATGCTGATAAATGAACAAATTTTTTGGAAAATATTTTCAGTGAATTTGGAGTGATAATACTTAGTCATAATTTAACTACAGATGTCCTCAATGAATTTCCATAAAATTTGTCAAATTTATCTAAAATCTTTTCATTCGTTTAGTACTGGCAGTATTAATAAATATATAATTGCTTTTAAAGTTTTTGAACATTATCGTTTACATAGTTTTTTACACAGTTAAATTAATTATGATTATCTGTGTCACAATGGCAAACGAAGTACCTAAAATGCACATAAACTTGGCGAAGAGGTAACGTCTTTGCCATATTAAATATTTAACAATTACCGATAAGAAAATCTATATTTATTTTTACTAGTTTATATAAGTTACCTGTTAATTTACAGGAAAATATTAACACAATTTGATTTATTGTTGTCTTATTGTTGCGCAGTGTTATTATTGTTAAGAGTCTAAGAGTTAATATACCTAATAAAAAATATGAACGGTCCTAATTCGATATGACTTATATCGAACATAAAATGGCTGTATAACACAAGTTGCACTTGTAACAGTTCATTGCACATCATTCTACAGTGGATTAAACAGTGTACATACTTTTTATTTCCTAGAATACAAAATTGTATGGCAATTGACCAAAATAGGCTTCTTTCTTCAATTATTACTTAATTGTAGATAGATTGGCAGTAAAATCATGATAAAGTATTTAATAGTACAGTATGGCGATTATTTACAAACGGCATAGCGTCCAAGTGACG
The DNA here is from genome assembly GCA_947037095.2 of Nycteola revayana. Lineage (NCBI taxonomy): Eukaryota > Metazoa > Arthropoda > Insecta > Lepidoptera > Nolidae > Nycteola > Nycteola revayana. The sequence continues at coordinate 31,348,803 of OX344842.1, read as the reverse complement.
CTTAAATGCTTGTCCTGCTTTGAGCGCAGCTGTTCAGACCTCGCTCTGCATGCAGTGGATGGACGAGTCCTCCGACAGCTCATCCATGGAGGAATCCGTGAAAGACGTTCCATCTGAAACAATGTCGCACAGAAATTAGCATTAACTATTGATAAGGATATTATTAAAAAATGTTGTGCTATATATAAATCTATAGTAATATTATAAAGAGGATAGATTAGAATGTTTGTATGCATTCAATAGGCCCCGGAATTGTCTAACAACAATTATATCACAAAAACCTATCTAGAAACCTACCTTTTTCATGAGTAACCTTGGCTTTATTTCTAAGGGAAATGTGACAGTCGCGAGTGAAACCTCGAGAACCTAGTATTTCAACAAACTTTAAAAACTATTTCCGAATACGTTATATTGCATATCAATTAAAAGTAATGTATCTAGGTCCTACTATGGATATTAGTTGATAGCGGCAAAAGAGTTGTAAATATAATTACAAAGAACATAACGATGGGTAAAAGGCTTAATTGAGCTAAGAGGCTGAGCGATAAAAATACATACATATTTCAATATGATGTCGCTTGGCTCAAATAGAACTTTAACCGTCGCGCGTCGTTGAGGTGCTATTAGAATTGTGATTCACGCCTAACATTAAAACATTTTGTTACGTATTATAATGTATCTTTAACGTATACAGGGTGTCCCAAAAGGTTAAGTAGCTGGGAAAGGGGGTGACAGGGGTGGACACAAAATAAATCCGCTCTGGGTATTTAAAAAAAAATGGATTTTTTTTTAAAACTTAAAATTTTACACCTAGTTATTTTTGATGTTGATGTTGATGACCTTGTTGATATTGAAGATTACATAACAGCATTTTTTTTAATACAGCCATATTTGTAGGTACAGTTAGCACAAGGTGTAAAATTTTTAGTCTTTTAAAAAATGCCATTTATTTTTTTAAACACCCAGAGGGAATTTTTTATATTTTTCTGGTGACCCTTGTGACCATCCCTATCACCCCCCTTCCCAGCTACGTAATCTTTTGGGACACCCTGTATATTTACTTATTCTGCTTAATTACTGTGTATTTTTTTTTGACTTGTGTTTGTGGTAATCGTTAAATGTGTAGTTAAAGAAATACGATAAGGAATTAATTATGAAAGATTCAGATATGGTGGAACGTAAACACTTTTAAACAAAAACAGCGCATTACATGTTAAGGCTTTTGTGAGATTTATGCCACCCAGTGTAAGACTGATGTGTTTCTAAATGGAAAGTTAATGCGAATAAGTGGTAATTATTATGCAGTTGCGCACCGAAGCTTACATCCTAACAGCGATAAAATGTAGAAGTCGATATCACTGGTTAAGTACTTAATGATCTGATCTGTTATAATAATCATTAAAGTTATTTTGAAAAGCAATCATAGCGTAAAAACTTATTAAGTATATACAAAAACTACAATTCTTGTCTAGACGATTCGTAGATAAGGAATACTTGAGTGTGTTTCACTCTACTTTTGCTTTGTAGGTAAAATAAACCCAGTCTAAGATAGTAAATTGGTTGTGTATATTACTTTGTACCATGAAGAGTGTTTTTACTATTCAGTACAATATAAAAACGTATAGGTTACTAATTTATCGAATACTCCGGTTTTTTTTCGGACGGATAGACGGTAGTTCGCCTCCAGGCTTTTGCTCTGCTCGCTTTGCTTTGCTTGGCGAGCAGAGCTCCAGCCTAGATAAATGGTTTAAAAACTACAAACTAAGCAACATTCGTAAGAAGGGGTCCCCTGTGAGACTTTGACCTCGGCTCAGGGCGGTCGCTGACGGGGAGATTGAGGGATTATGGCTTTTAGTCCGAATACTCCGGGACTACGTATGCGTCAAGTCGTAATAAGGATTTTATACGCAATCTAATAATGAAAGTCCTACTGAATACTGCGGTACTCCTGTTTTATGTGGAAATTAGGTGGAATCTTATGTATTTAGTGAAAACCTGTTATTAGTCCATTATAAATAAACACACTTAAATTTTATTTGTATACATGTATTGTTCTAATAGGATTCCAATTCACAAAAAAATCTTTGTTTCTATACGACGATTATTATGGCTGGTAAATCGTACTCAAGACTGATCGAGACTATAATAAATAAAATAAAATAAAAAAAGTTTTTATTCACGTAAACCTATTACAGGTATTTGTAAATAGTCAAAACATATTTGGCTTATTTTTGATTTAAATTAATTAATTGTATTTGGTTATTGCTACGTATAATAATAGTTTATATAGCTTCAGTCAAAAAGCTGTCAGGTATGAAAGTACAATATTATTTTATTATTTTATATAATTAAATCTAAGTTCTGTCCTTCGAGTATGTTATTATTTAGACGGACCATAAGTATCTCGACGAACGCGCTTTAGTGCTACCACCGGATCCAATATGCCCCAACTGAGAAGATCCGGCGAAACAAACTCATTGTGGTTATTCTACTGCCGGTTTCAGCGCGGCCTCATCGAGACGATCCGGCGAAACATACTCAGATGGAATATAGATAAACAGTGGATTATAACTATTTACTGAAGTGCTTGATGGATGTTCTAACGTAACTTACCTATCGGTACGAATGGAGGTTTGTTCTGAAAGGAATACGTCAGGTGAAGGTTGATAGGCCGCCCAAACCCCGCCGGATCCGCGTCACGGGACACCACTGCGCAAAATCAACACACATAGATAAACAAATATACACAAGACACTTATATACCTAACCTATCAATTCATATGTCAAGAATAATTTGCAACTTTCGCGTAGCCTATCGCTGAGCATATTAAACCTCAAAAATTCGCCATTTTGTGGTATAAAATAAATTTGAAAAATATGTTTACGGAAAGGATATGCCTAACTTTCAATCGAATCAAAGTTACACAATTCGAGAATAGTATATCCTTCCCTTTTAAGCCTGATTATTCTTACTAACATTGATTTTGCTTGCCCTTGCCGGTATGCTGGTGTTTCTTCTGCCTGGCGCGACTGTTCTGGAACCAGACTTGCGTTACTCGTTTGCTGAGTCCCGTGACTTGTGCGATTCGCTCCAGATCCTGTCCATCAGGGTTGGAATCCAGCTGGAAGTTCGCTTGCAGGACCTGCAGCTGCTCTTCAGTAAATGTAGTGCGCACCCTCTTCGCCTTGCTTTTGTGATACCCTTCAGAATCGCATCCATCTGCATTGTTAAAAAAAATAAAAGCATTGAAACCATTTGAATTACTTAAAACATGGATAATGCGATATTAAATCATATCGCTTTTTACTTTTCATATTAATGAGTTTGCTTATATTGTGAAAATGGCTGCTAGCATAACCAATAAAGATAAAGATAACTTTAAGTAAAGCTTCACAGTGACTTCCTACGTTTAGTAATATACCGCACTTCCTAAACAGTCTAGATATAGATCCGTGTTTCTATATCATTAAATAATGACATACCATAATATATATTTTATTGGGTGGTTAAAAAATATGTCTGAAATTACATATTTGACAGAATACATAATATGTCGATTAACTATTAAAGGATGAGGCGATAGATTTATATACCTTAAATACCAAAATATATTTTTTTATGATTGATTTGTTGTGTCGTCCTAATTTTTGGGTTCATAGTTTGTAGGTCATCATGAAAAACTTACATCGTTTTTCAGTTGCCTTTTGCATCCAAATTGCAATTGTACTGCAATATCCCTGATTATATACAATTTTATAATGACAATGACAACCTCCGTAGCGTAGCGGTAATTGGCTCGCTTTAAATCGTGGTCGGAGGTCGTGAGTTCGATCCCTACACCGGACAAGAAATCTTTGTGTAAATTCTAAGATTTCTTTCCGGGTCTGATTGGTTGTGGGACTACCCTCCGTGCCTCGGAAAGCACGTTAAGCCGTTGGTCCCGATTGTTATAACATCATCTATAAAAATCATATATCAAGGAACGGGCAGCAGCGTTTCCTTGTGTGGTACAACATAATACTGCGGTGACCAACCAGCGTGCCAAGCGTGGTGACTATGGCAATATCCTCCCTCGGGAGGAGGCCCATGTTCAGCAGTGGACGTTATACGGGCGGATGATGATGATGATACAATGTAATATGCCATTGTAACAACAATAAAGTAATTATATGTTTCGCTTTTTCCAAAACTTACCGTCCGATGAAATAGATCCTCCATCTAGCGTCTCCAGGTAATGTGGTTTACACAGTACCCTGTCCTCGTGCAAAGCGAACTGCTCTCCAGTCGACAGCTGGCGTCCACAGGCGTCGCACGCGAAACAGGCGAGGTGGTACACCTGCTCCCTCGCCTTCCGCACCCAGTCTGAAGAGGAGATGCCTCGGCAGCATTTCGAACACTTGGCCCCGAAACTCCTGCACAAAAGAGAGCTGTCACGACAAAGGGAGCGACGCGAGCTGCTTATAATCAACAAAATTTATCATTGAGTAATTTTTGAGGAATATTTAAAATTGTACACCGACAAGACGATAACGCTTCCATTATTTGTAAATTATGTACCTATAATGATTTTCAGCAATCTACTTCATATGTAGGTATAGGTAGCTTTGTTGTCTTGAAATACAATAGAACAACAAGGTGATGAATCCAAGCCCTGCAGTCTCGGCAGCACTAGATGGCATCTGTCTGTGTAAACAAAAAATGGTAAACCCAGTTGCTGATACGCTTTGGTTACGTGCATACTTTAGGTTGACGCCTGGTTGACGGCGAGGCGAAAGGCGATACGGTGACGATCCCTTTCCAAGGTGATATGTGTGCTGTGACCTTTAAACACAAAAAGAAATCCAGGCTTCGTACCATCGATTTTTCTAAATAGAAAATTTCTAAATACACCATTTTTTGTCCGACCCGGGCATTGAATAGTTACGGTTACGAACACATTACCGCTTCTAACGACGCAGTCAAACATATTAAAAAAGGTTTTAAGAACAAAACACTTAGTGTCTGTCGGAAAACAAAAACTTTACACACTATGGTTTTAGCTTTAAAGTGTAACAGAGCGTAGGGTACACCAGTGATTTTTACCATTATTTTTTGCTAATAACTTAAGTTTTTTATATACAACTTCATAAAAACCGACTGCGATAACTTTTACTTAAGATTGTTTTAATAAGCGATTGTGCAATAAAAATATTACAAACTATTATATCAGTTGATAGCGTTTTCTGAATCTTGTCGGTGTTATTAATATATTATTATCAACAATAAAAACATTTCGCGAAGCACATATAGAATTCGTAACAATTTATCATTCGCGTGGCAACTGTATCGTTTCGGAAAAGTGGACAAAACATTTGTTTCTATGATAGAGCGAAAGTCGAAACGGGCACATCTCATAATCAGTGACCTGCGTTGTTCTTTGCTACTCGTACCTGCACAAAAGAATGCAGTTACTGCTGTATGATATACAAAAATATGCACAGTGCATTCTTAACTTAGTTTGATAAATAACATCAGGAGAAAATATAGTGCCATAGACAAAGAGCTATAATCGAATAAAAACAAAAGAGGCGGTACACCAATTTTATCTGCAGCTGGCGAATTACATGCTTAACGTGTGGTCCTACTTCTGGGTTGTTTATTGCTATATAGTATCTATCGAACCTCTTATTTATGCTATCGTATAGTTTATTGATCATTATGGTTGTGTATTCTTATAATTTTTTGTCGTAATCTTGAATGATGGTTTTATGTTGAATATGACCAGCGGCATGTGTAGAAATATAATGTTATATTATACTAGCGACCCGCCCCGGCTCCTCACGGGTACAATGCTGATGTAATGGCTGCACCGGTGGCTCAGTGGTAACGATAGTTGCCTCTGATACCTGGTGTTCTGGGTTCGATTCCCACCCGGGACAATTATTTGTGTGAACCACAAATAGTTGTTCTGAGTCTGGGTGTTCTGTGTGTCCGTGAAATGAATGTTTGTAAAGTCCCCCGCGACACAGGGATTTATTTTCCTAGTGCGGGAAGTGTCTTTTTAAAAAAAAAAAAAAAAAAAATTATACATATAAACGTTCCCCTTGAATCCTTATATCTATTAAAAAAAACCGCATCAAAATCCGTTGAGTAGTTTTAAAGATTTAAGCATACATAGAGACATAGGGATATAGGGACAGAGAAAGCGACTTTGTTTTATACTATGTAGTGATAAGCATCTCGCTCATCGTTTTATCCGCGTGGCTCCCGTTAAGTCCCGTTCCCATCTTGCTAATGGTGAAAGAATTTTCAAACAAACAAACAATCAAATATTAGAGGACAAGCTGTCACACGCAGTTTCACCGGGTTTTTTAAGTGCAATCCCGTCAAAAGTGGTAGCGAGTCCGCTAGAATCCTTACTAATATACCTCTAAAGGCTAAAGTTTGTATGTATGGATGGATGGATGGATGTTTGTTACTCTTTCACGCAAAAACTACTGAACGGATTTGGCTGAAAGTATGCACGAGGATAGTTTATAAGCTGGATTACCATATAGGGTACAAAACATCACGACCCGACCCACTGGAGCAGAGTGACACGGGTAAAACCGCGGGGTGCAGCTAGTCTTCCATGAAGCTATATATTAAGTTGTATATTTCGAAAGATCTCCGGACCAAAATAAAAAAGTTATACATAATCTCAGTACCTACGCACTTTCGGGTATCTATCACTTCCATTGGAATTGCATCATAATAGGTATAATTATATAGCTTATATTCCTCCTGAATAACGAAACTTTTTACCCGTTAAAGACTATTTCAATCCGTTATTTCTAAGCATTAAACACTGAAATGCAACATGCTACAAAATACTATGTACATATTATATGATACATAATTTTTATTTTTTATTTTGTCACATCTTACCTTAGGTACGCCTTTGCTTCGTATGTATATGTTACGGCTAAAGAGAGGTGTGAACATAAACTTAAGATTTGCCGGCTAAACTTAGGTTAAGCCGACCACATGCGGTTAAACTTAGATCAACTTGAATAAGTCTCTGTTCAACTCCATTGGTTTAAGTTTAGGATTATTTTTTTAACCACCCCAACTTCTTTTTGTGCCATGCATAGGGTATTGTTTAATTTAGATTTGAACAGGGACTTATTGAGACCTTAACCTAAGTTTAACCGCATGTGGTCGGCTAAACCTAAGTTTAGCCGGCTAATCTTAAGTTTATGTTCACACCTATCTTTAGCCGTAACATGTAGGTATATTACAAACGTAATAAGTAATTAATGTTTATTTACCTACAATACGCGATACTTTGGCAAAATATACTTCAGTTAATCACATCCCAATACGTGACGACTCATCAAAAAAATAAAAATATTCCCAATGTATTTTGGACCATACCGCGAGTAATCAAATCAAATGTTCATAACGTTCAAGTTTAAATTAGAAAGTCGCGTGACGAATCTATGCGTTTCTTCACAAGGTTTCTAAAATTATTGTTTACGATGAACTTGTTCGAATAATTAAACAAACACATGCAACGCCATGACGCTTATCACATCACTTATCGCGGACATTAAAAGGCTCCTTACTTTTATTTGTTTCGCGAAAGCCGCAAAGTGGATGAATTCATTACTGACGCCATAATGAAGGTGTAGGTATTTAATTATCACTTTTGGAAGATATGAGCGAAGACATTGCTGTGACTCGCGGCTTTACTCGTGTCGGAACGCTACTCTGTCCCTGTGGGTTGCAGCGTGATATTTTAAGAGTACCTGTTAAATATGATTATGTGTCATTTAAAGAGTAACTCTAAACTTTGGCCCTGTGATGTCCGTCTCGTTAATCCGGCGCGGGGTTTTTTGTCCGGCGCGGGTGTTCAACTAACAATTTCCGACACATTCCTTTGCCGCGGAGGTTGTCACAAAAGCTATATATGAGATCATTAATGATTCAAACTCAATTACACATTCATCATCATCATCAGCCCGTATAACGTCCACTGCTGAACATGGGCCTCCTCCCGAGGGAGGGCATTGCCATAGTCAGGCGGGTTGGTGACCGCAGTATTATGTTGTACCACACAAGGAAACGCTGCTGCCCGTTCCTTGATATACAATTGTTATAGATGATGTTATAACAATCGGGACCAACGGCTTAACGTGTTTTCCGAGGCACGGAGGGTAGTCCCTCAACCAACCAGACCCGGAAAGAAATCTAAGAATTTACACAAAGATTTCTTGTCCGGTGTGGGAATCGAACCCACGACCTCAGAGATTTAAAGCGAGCCAATTACCACTACGCTACGGAGGTTGTCATCATTGACTTTCTTCCAATAAATGTTTAATATACCACACTCAATATTAATACAGAAGTGAACCTCTATGGCAACATTGTGTCATACAAAGTTTGGAATAGAATTGAACCTACTTTAAAAGACTAACTTAAACCAAGACGAGTGTAGGATACTTTTTGAAACGTAAAGGCTAACAGTGTATCCTTTTAACGCGTTTAATTCTTTAACATCGCTGTGTCCTCCGTAGTGGACTTTTATTAAGCCTATAATTGAATAAATTATTCTAATGTATAAAATGTGTGACAAAAACCATCGTACATCGTGCCTTTTGGTTTGCAATAAACATTTTAATGTCCTTGTAGACTCCAAACTTCAGAGGCATACGAACTGTAAAAGCGCGCAGACTGTAAAATAAAGTGACTGTTTCAAACTCCACTAGAAATCTACAAAATGAGTTTCTATTTGTTAGATTGTATCATTAATTGGGTAGTCTTTTACGGATGTTATACCTAAGCTAAAAGTTAAATCATAAATTAAGAGAACTGTGCCGAGAAACTGCACTGCAGTTTGGCAAATGATGTGATTTGAACAGGAAAATGATTATAAATAAATAAATAAAAAACTGAATAGCCATTACTCTTCAATTCTTTTCTAGTCACTAGCCGCCGCCCTGAGTCGAGGTGCAAGCCTCACAGCGCCCTTCTAGCGAAGGATGCTAATTTTGAAGTTTTTAAACAAATCAATTAAGGCATGGAAACCCTGTGTGACAAAAGAAGCCGTGTTCCCGGCAAAAGCGTCGAGGCCAATCATATATTTCCAGCATTAAAAACAATATTTATGGTACTTTTGTGTTTATGTAATAAACTAAAAATACTGATCCCAGAAACTAGGTTTATATTTTTAAATAATTTCCCACGTTCATAGTCGAAAGACTTGCCAATAAACCATTGAGCGATTGTACATAAATACATATAAAGTATGAAAAATATATTTAATTATAATAGGCATAAATGCATGGAACAAACATTACATGTCTACATCTCTAGTTAGTCGGCGTTTATCAAAAAAAGCTCAATACAGCACGGCACTTAGTGCCATGAAGAATGACAGTAGAACGAATGTAGCGGAAATTGATTAAATTAGTCAGGATTGAGTAGAATTAGCGTTAGTATTGTATGAGGTACACTCGAGTAAGGTTAGAGCGGAATTATCTTAAGCCAATGTACTTACGTTATGAACTGTCTACAATTCAACATCATCAATTCACGTAAAATTATGAATATAAGAGCATCAAAATTCTTTTTAGTTACCAACATGAATTCAAGTAAAATCATTTTAACTGATACAAACTACATATTTTGATATTTTATTCAGGTAATGGCTACTGATTTAATAAAGTAATCCCCATTATCACACTAAAATATATTTGTTCGATTAAGCAGCAACGGTAGAAGCGCGCACACAGGGAGGCGACGGCCAGGCACACGCATGCAGCACAGCACACTTGTATACAAAGTGCAAAATCGCGTGTTACACGTATATTAATTCAGTCAGCCAGCTCTGTTATCGGCCGCTATCCACAGTCCACACCAATATTCCAAAAGCACGATTTGCATTTCAAAACGCAGCGTCCACAGGACAGAAGCACCGTTTCACCGCGCCGCTATCACGCTTATTAACATTTTGTCGTCTCTCGAATCAATTAACTGCGGCCCTTGCATAATAATTAACTAAGTGACAGATTAACAAGTTTTAACACTCGGCGATAATGAAGATGTCGCGTTCCCGAGTCAGATAAGCCCGTTCACTATTCATGTGCGTCGGGGGGTCCAAATCTATAGGCTGCCACCTCATTTACGCTATAAACTTGCGGTGTTTCAGTTTAAAAAACGGATCACTAAAGCCTTGCATCCCGAGGGCGTTTGACAAAATCGGGTGCGTGTAGTGCGCGGGCGCACTCGCCGCCCGCCGCCGGCGCACACATAAATCGTCGCTCGTTGATTGCTTTCCCGTCCCCCTCTGCCACCCTCACATTTTAATATCCATTCAGCACAAGTCGAACGCATGATTTAACTTATTTGTTTTAGATACAACACCAAGAGAGATACATCGCCTCAGTTTGTTTTAACAATTTGGAGGCACTGTTAGTGCCGGGGGCGACGCCGTGACGGACGGCGCGCACCGTCACAATGCTCCACTAATAATACGAATGCCTTATGAGTATCGACCGCTGATTTGTTACTATCATATTTTTAATTACTTTGCTTTTATAAATTAATGACAAAAATAAATTTTCCTTAGATACAAACACATGATAGATGCGTGGGTGCGTAGATTATCCGAATTATATTTGTGAAGTCACCGCGACGGCAATCGCAACTGTCCATAGAAAATTATTTGGAATTATTTAATTCTCGTAGAAACTTTAAATGTCTTAGATTATTGCGATGCGAAAATGTAAATAGATACCTAACTGGTGGGTGTGAATAATAATTGTAAATCGAGTAACAACGGAATTGCAGTCGCTGTAAAGGTCTGCTCGCATTGAATCGCATCGAACGAGCACAGCCAGTTGAGTGTTGAGACGATTAATGATAATTACACTCATATTTTACTGCTAATGCGCTATAAACGCTTCAACTTGAATGGTTCTTGACAATGATAATGTAGATGACAGATGATGATTTAGCAACTAAACCCGTTCTGATCGTTTGATGTTATGCGATTGATCAGAATTTGCTGTTTTTCGTCTTTTATGATCACTGACTATAAATTTTTTAATTAGTATTTTCTCTCAGATATCACGATTTTATATAAGCAGTCATTTGCCCACATCGATGTTCAAAAAAAAATCGTTACATTGCCTGTCAATCTTATTTGTGTACAGAAAACTTGATTTGTAACGTGATTATAAGTAATTATTCTGCGGTGTGAGTACAGTAAACACAACCACCCGCATTTACATATTCAAAGCGTACCTAATTTTAAATATGGTTTAATACCTTCATTATGCAATCAAGTTTAAAATAATAACAGCGACGTCGACTCAATTACCTAAAAAATAATTGGCATATCACTCGAAGTACTAATGCCAATTTTCTATGCTAAAAATAGGTAAAAGTCAAAAATAATCACAGTACCGTATGATATTATGCAGAATATTCAATCAGAGACAATCATATAGACCATCAATATGATAACGAATTTAACTGTAAATTGCTATTGTTTATAGTGAATGGGTTGATGGTTTATGCGGCTAGAGATTAATTAAAGGTACGACTGGACATGGTGCATTTACATAAGACACGGCGCGCGCATTTGCGGCGGCGACGTGGGCGGAACATCGCGTGCGCAGCGGAGTCGCGTCGCGCCGCGTCGCGTCACGTCGCCGGCGACACTCGGGTATGCGACGGTAGCAGATAATTACGTGCTGCCGAATATATATTGTTACCAGTTATCAGGTGACGTTGATAAAGGCTGAACGATGGCCCGAGCTACTGTTTGCCGTTTCCGTGTTTAATAATATATTCAAAAGTTTGAACTGATATGTCCTCTAAGTAAGTTGTAACTTTACAAAGTTTGAAATTGCAGATACATTATAAACATTATTTGGGTAATAACAATAAAATCTTTATTAGGTTTATTATTATTACATCTTAGAAGATATTCTGCTTGTAATCCAGAAAACTGCCGAATACCTCTAAAATGTATTATTTAAAATCTGGGCAAATAATAAAACATTGGTTAATGGAATGTTCTTAAATAGGCAACGGTACATACCTACTTATTTATTTATAACTGCGATATTTATTTTATTATATTCTGGTTGAAAGTATTTCCTTTTTTTTATAATAATTTACTTAAGACAACGTCTATGGCGTAGCGGTATACAAATTAAACGAATTAAACGATATTTATTCAGCACTTAGGTATTTACATACACTTGCACTTGTCAGTTATTCACAATTAAATATGATTAATATAATTAAATACAAAAATAATATAATTAGCTAATGACTTGTCTGTCAGTCCAGCGTCACGTCATATGTATAGTTACAACAATAATTACCTCTTTAATCAAAATCTTAATATAATTCAGCTCTATAGAAAGAGGCTCGTCTTTAAACAATATTTTTACGTATAAGCGACACACACCTGAGGGCACCCTTAATGGGCTAGGACCACGGCTCAGGGCATCGCTAATGCTATGAGAAATATTACTGTAACAATAATAATATAAAAAAGAGGGAGTGATCACTGGCACGGACTACAGGCACTGGATCATCGGATTGGGACAGGGGGCCAACGCGGTCCTCGGTCTGTCCGGCGAGGAGCCTAGCCTAGCTAACCTACAGGTTTCTCTAGCTACCTAAGTGGACGGCCCGGAGAAGAAACTCAGAAAGAAACTCCGGTTTTCTTTTTTCCGTCTTCTTTTACTTGATTAATCTTTTTTTTTTATATTCATTATTTATTACATTTAATTATTTACTTTTTAAAAGGATGTGGGCTAGTGCATGCTCAAAACCGTATACGTTTCGGAGTGTCTGGGGATCGAACCACAATGGGTTTGATCCTGATTGATAAACCATTACCTATAAAAATCGTGTACCAGGGAACGGACCGCAGCATTTCCTTGTTTGTTAGGTACAACTATAGCAAAACTTTCCATAGTTGTACCTAACAAACAAGCTTGATCAGCAGTGGACGTTATACGGGCTGATGACGATGAACTTAAGACCAGGATTGACTCTTATTTCCATGAGATTAAGTATGGACATATATCCTAAAAAAATACTACACTAGACTTATCGTTTAAAAACTGAAGTAAGAATAAGAAGGTCTATGAAACATGAGTCTATAAATTATTGGGTCTCAGCAAGTCATTGTGTGAACTTGCGGGACACAGTAAACAATAAGCAGATGATACACCAGCAAAAGCAATTACTGCCGGTGCCGGCGGCAGCACTGGCAACACCGATCGTTATGCAAACAACACACGAATATTATTTATACTGTGACATGGCTCAGTATAACGAGCACCCTCAGCACCCGAACACGGGTCGTCCTTTTTTACTTTGGCAACATTATTCGCTCGACTCCGAGCTAATGGAAAACTGAAATTGGTTGTGTTTTGCGTTCTGCTATTGACATATCGATGATCTTACAACTGATATGGAGTTGACTGGAATTAAATAATTGTTTTCAAATATTGTACCTACCTATTTAGCCCGCGAACTCGTCGTCCCTCACATTGTGCTCATTTTGTTGATTAGGTATAAATAGCTACATTCTAGATTCCCGCGCGCGGTTTCACCCGCGTAGTTTCAGATCCGGTGGGATCTTCGTAACAAAATATAGCCTTTAGCCTTCCTCGACGAAAGGACTTTTTAATTATGAAGTTCCCACGGGAACGAGTAACGCAGGTGAAACCGCGCACCGAAGTAGTATATAGGTATGAGCAGTACTGACTACTAGTTATATATTTCACGAATTCTGTTTTATTTAACCTGAATTTGAACATAGTAGTAGGTATTTTGTTTTTAGTTTGAATTGTATTGCAAAATATATTACCATTTATTATTTACCTAAAAAAAAATTGTCAGGGGAGTACCTCTGACCAATTTTTTTCTGTCTGTTCAGTAGAACAGAACTAAACAAACTGATAAGACGTTATTTGGTAAAAACATTGAACCTACGTCGACTTACAGATTGTTGTATTGGCGCGGAAGAACAGAATCAGATGTCACAATTTGTATAAAGAATTGAGACCTAATATTACCTAGTTTTCAAGTGTATATTTCGTTTAATTGGTAATTAAGTGTAACGGCCTGTTACTTTTGCATTTATAAGGATTCCGGAGATTCTAATAGTCTCTCTTCTACGGGTGCCACAACGTAGGTAGATAGAGAAAGACTCGTAGGAAGCTAGGATAGGGTCTGATTACGACGCGTCCTATGCTTCAGTCCGATCCCAGACTCTATACTCGACATAATAACTATCATATGACATAACAATATTGGTAAAATTTTGACTTAAATATATTTGCTGAAATGCAAGTTAAGAATGTTTGTCATAACCTTTTTTTTTATTTGTAATAAGTAGGATAAATTCGTCTACAGTATCCAAAAATGTTTTCATTTTCAATATTATTAGGGATTCTAGTGCAACTTTACTGTTCATTTCATCCAGGCAGCTGGTATTCCCGGACCACCCTAAACTCTTAATCATGATCAGACCTATATTGACAACAAACGATTATGCCGCGTTCAAATCATCACACACTGTCCATACGTCTCGATTAATATATATGGTTCCACGTCGCACCCAGTTATCACAATCAAAATAAATGACAAATGAAAACCTCGGTGTTGCAAGTCACGACCAACCCGATATTTTTTTCTACTGGCAACATTCTCCGTCTTTCCTTTGTTGTACCACACTCGACCGACGGATTTTCAATAAAACTTATCTTCGAGACATTGGCCACTTTTTTTTTATTTGACTGAATAAGTTCTCACGCACCTGTTACCCTTTCTCGTTTTGAATATATACATATAATTATGTATATTTTTTTCTGTATCTACCGATTGTTCCGTATTTTAAGAATATGAAACAAACAATGATAATTTTTGTCGAAACATTTTACTCATTTCTTTGGGATTGTATAAATACAAAATTACTATTATTTATAAACAATATACTACCTCTGTGTGCAGAAATATAAGAAGGTAATAAAGCAACGGCTCGGTGCGGATCGGAACGGATTATTTTTGTTTCGGGCACTGTGATATAGTTATTTTTTTTGTCTAGCAGTACGTATTAACAGTATAAGGTATGTTAGGCATATAATGATTTACGGAATTATATTAGACAGTTATATATAGTTAACTCATTGGATCAAAACTCCAACCGAAATCTGCTTATCCATTCGATCAAGTATAAACAATTACAGGTAAAAATAAAAGATATGAATGAAAGGTATCGATTCCTGTCTATGTGTTCAACACACGATGACATAGAGGAGGCACGAGTGGTCGGGTCTGTGCGATAATGCGTCATCACGCCGCACAGCGCGGGTCACAGGTCGACTGCACACCGGACCGCCTACCCTGCGCGCATTCCGCCCGCGTGCCGACCGTAACCCACCCAACTTAAGAAGTATCTCCCTCCTTAAGGCTAAAGTTCTCATAATGAACAAAACCGCACACCACCGAAATCGATCGTGTAATCCCTCCACGAATCACTGTCATAATGATGACTTTGTATATTTCTAATACGTCGAAGGTTAATTGGACGTAGGCAGGGTATTGTAAAAGATTTGACTTGCGGTACAATTTAAGGTTTTGCTGTGTACGATTCAAAAGAAATAATTCAGTGACAAAAATATCAATTATTATTCTATTCTTGTGATTGTTATAGAAAGTTCGACTTATAGGTAGGTACCGACCAATAAAAATACAAATATATACATATTGTTATAAATGTATACAATCTTGAATACGAACGAAATATTTAAACAAGATATATTATAATATTTTTTACAAATTAGTATTTAATTTGTTTTGATACCTACCCTGCGGGTTGGTGACCGCAGAATGATGCTGTTACAACAGCGTATATCTACCAGCAAACGTGCAGCAGTGTTTCCTTGTGAACATTGCTGCCCGTTTGCTGGCATTCGCTTGTAATAAGACATATTACGAGCTTTTCGAGGCACTGATGGTAAACCCTCAACCAACTAGGCCCAGAAAGAAAATAACGCATTTAAAAGAAGAACGAAGGGATACTTTTTGACTCAGTTTTTGACATATAAGTTAGTAAGTATATGTCGTAGGTAGATATATTATAATTAACACTATAAATATAGGTTTAAATATTAGCATAGCAAATACGTATCAATTTGCGTGTATGTTTACCAATTTGGTATAAATTATTATTATATTCGTCCGTAGCAATCTGCAAATGCATCTTTCATATAGGTTTGCTGGAAGTAAATTCATTATTGAATCAAGCTCGCCTTTATACATGTTATTTCCGTTGTATAAACTTTATGTTATATATTTACTGTGTGCAATAAAGAATAAATAAATAAAATAAATAAGACTTCTTGTCGGGTGTGGGTATCGAACCCTCCGAGACTTGTACCGCTACATTATACCGTTAAACTAAAACTAACTGCTGCCAAAATCGAAGTCATGAGTGTATCACACTTATATCACACTTATATCACACTTATAACTTTGAATAAAGTTCAATTAATTGAGAATATATACATAAAACACTGTAAGTAGATGTATAAAAATAAAAATGCCGACCTTTTGTGGTCATTCAACTTATTGTGTCACTTGACCACTTAATCATAACAAAGACTTGTTTTCATAAATGGTGAAAACTGAAATAAAGTAATAAAGAGTAATATATGAAAAAATAATAAAGAAAAAAACTTTCGCGTTTATTTTATAATATTAGTTAGGATTATTAATATTATAAAATAAACGACAAAGTTTGTGAGTATGGATGGATGGATGTTTGTTACCCTTTCACACGAAAACTACTGAATGGATTTGGCTGAAACTTCGCACCGGGATAGTTAATAAGTTCGATTAACATATAGGCTACAAAAAATCACGCTCCGACCCACTGGAGCAGAGTAACGCGGGTAAAACCGCGGGGCGTAGCTGATTGATTTATAATTGTGAATTTATTGATGGATTATTAAGATATTACTTCAAAATTATAAAATTAGGGTGTACCAAATTAGTTTACGTGAATATACGCCTCTAGGTTTCACCTTCTACTAATTAGAGAATGTGCACAAATGTACGTCAAGGGTAGTTTAACAAATATATATACCTATAATACCCACAACATTTTCCACAATTTACTAATAGACGTTATAAAAACAAACTGTTAGCAAACGTTAGCTGTTACAGGGCTAAATAATAGGAAAAAATAGTTAAATGTATATGTTACGGCTAAAGGTAGGTGTGAACATAAACTTAAGATTAGCCGGCTAAACTTAAGCGGTTAAACTTAGGTTAAGGTCTCTATAAGTCCCTGTTCAACTCTAAATTAAACAATACCTATGCATGGCACAAAAAGAAGTTGGGGTGGTTAAAACAAAAAAAAACCTAAACCTAAACCAATGGAGTTGAACAGGGACTTATTCAGGTTGATCTAAGTTTAACCGCATTTGGTCGGCTAAACCTAAGTTTAGCCGGCTAATCTTAAGTTTATGTTCACACCTACCTTTAGCCGTAACATATATAACAAAAGCGGTATTAACAATATTCTATCAAAGTGGTAAGAAAAATTTACAAATACGAACATGCAGGTCTATACTATAAAAATAAAAAAAACAAAAATCAAGCCAAACCTACTTCTTCAGTTTCCAATATAAGTTAAAAATGTAGAAAACATAACACAACCATTACCAATACCAGGACATCATTTAAAACAGCTCCCCCAACAGTAAAATACTAATTCTATAAACATACAACTTTAGTCACAAATGAAACTCAGAACATCGCCATAAACATAAATAAACCAAAATAAACTATATTGTAGCACTCCTTTCACTTCACCACATTTATCGAGACATTTTTATTCCCCGTTGAATTTAAGCTACATAAAATTGTTGAGAGAAACGAGTTAATTAAAACAAATATCATTAACATATAGGGCAGGCTTGTATAAACCGACCGACAACGAAACTCTTACATTTATTGAAATTAAGAGACGAAGGACACCAAAAACGTAATAGACCACACACCAGCTGTATATGATTCCGACGAATCAGTATAGTTGATATGATCCCTGCTGAGATGTGACTAGATACGGTTCTATTGACGATCATCACTAATATTATAAACGCGAAAGTTTGTAAGTATGGATGGATGTTTGTTACTCTTTCACGCCAAAACTGTTTAACGTAATTAGCTGAAATTTTGCACCAGGATAGCTTATACGCTGTATTAACATATGGCTACAAAACATGACGCTCCGACCCACTGGAGCAGAGTTACGCTGGTAAGATCGAGCAGCTAGTACATAATAAATAACATGAACTTTGTTAAATAAATTGCAACTAATTGGGCAATTTTTACTCCTACAACAACTAAATATAGTTCATTTTGCGGTAAAACTTTACTAATCTAGTGGTACTTGCATAAGCTAATTCATTGCTAATTTTCCATACTCAAATAAAACATTATCAGAGGAAAGTTGGTTTCGAGTTATATTAAACAATTTGATACGAAATTTAAGATTAAGGTTATCTTTGTCATGGACCTGTGTATTTAGCCCCGAGGCTTTGCTACTTTACCGGACATAAAGGCGCGTAGACCTCCAGCCTATAATTGGTTTAAAAACTACAAACTAAGGCATAGCGCAAGAGGGCGTCCTATGTGGGTCTTGGACCTCGCCTCAGGGCGGTCGGGAAGATAGAGGGATTAACAAGCCATACATAAAATTGTACTAATATTAACTGTTTTTATGTGCCTATTTTTAAAATAATACGATATACCTCGTCGATCATATTAAGAACACAAGTTAAGCCATACCAAGTTATACTCATCAATAATAATAATAAAATATATTTATTTTCTTTCACAAAGTTTTACAATTCCTTAAGAAAACTTTGTGAGAGCCTGGTGCTTGATGGAGGTAGAATGCCTGTATTACAGGTTACCACAACCACATTACGAATGCGTTGATGTCTTTTATACCTAAGAATAATGTATTAAAGTTAATTCGGATAAAAAAGTACTATGTGCATTTGAATATTATTAAAAAAATTCTGATTCATTTGGACCATCCGATGCCCTCGTAGACCCGAAGTCCGAGAGGCCCGCGAACTGTAAAGTAGAGTGACAGTTGCACAAAACTCTTCTAAAACACTAAAAGTCATAATCCCTCAATCTCTTCGCCAGCGACCGCCTTGAGCCGAGGTCCAAGAACAGAAGGGGGCGCCCCCTTGCGCAGGTTGCTTTGTTTGTAGTTTTTAAACCATTTATTAAGGCTGGAGCTCTGCTCGCCTTTATGCCCGGTGAAGTAGCAAAAGCCTCGTGGCTACCTACGTAAGTCCATCCGAAAAAAAAAGATTCATTTGGATTTTTTTTAATAATAACTATAATTGAGCTTTGTTAGTTTTGTTAGTCTGATTTATTTATCAAGTTATTTCTTGAGTCGTAGAACAATGCAGCAGAATAAACGTAAGTAGCTCGCGTAACTTCTCTTTAAAACAGCTAATTCAATACTAAATTTTCTGAACATCACGAACGTTGTTTTGAAGGCTTAAATATATTTGACAATACATTTTGTAATCACTTCTTTTATATAACGTAAACTAATGTATTTATTAATTAATTTTACAGCTATGTAGGAAGTTTAATTAAAAATACTGGGTGACTTTTTTACCTTCTTGAAAATAATAGAGCGTGTGTAGGTATATGTAATAGATGTAAATATGCAACAATAATACATCATCATTTCAGCCGTATGACGCGCACTGCTGAACATAGGCCTTCCGCATAGATCTCCAGTTGTTGTGATTAGAAGCGGCCGGTGTACATCGAGCTTTCGCGGCCTTAACCAGATCGTCCGTCCATCTAGTTGACGGACGTCCCACGCTACGCTTGCCGATTCGCGGTCTCTCTTCGATAACTTTTCGGCCCCAACGGCCATCTATCCTCCGTGCTATATGGCCTGCCCATTGCCACTTCAACGAACTAATCTGTTGGGCTATGCTATGTACAATAATACATATATACAACAAAAAGTAAAATCAAAAATGTTAATTTATACACCTATGTTAACTTAAATTGCAGAGTGATTGAGCTACGTTGTACTGTAGAAAAAACTAAATATTATTCCGAACCGGAGCGTAGCAAAGGCGATAAGATAGCAAACGGAATTTACAAACTTTTTGATTTTTTATAATCATAAACCAATCAGAAGAAGCACGAAAGTAAAATAAGTGCTGTGGAAGTTAGAGCACTGAGGAGCATGATTGGAGTGAAACAGAGTGATTAGAAAACGTTGTAGAATGAATGGAGATGTAGTGGACAAGGATTGAGAAAGATATGCTAAATTGGTCCGGACATACTGAGATGATTAATGAAAGGCGACTAAAAATTAGAATTTGTAGGGTGAATGTGAACGGAAGTGTTGGAAGGGAAAACCAAGGCGGATGTCCCACGATCAAATCGAGGACGTTCTTAAGCAAGGCCAGGTTAAAAGTGGATACTTTTACCTGGCCTTTAAACAGAAGGACATGCATGAGGAAATTAATGAATGTAGAAGAGGCAAGAGTGGTATGTCAAGTTGTAGCAAGTGGAAGGATGTGCCTACCGCCATGGGAAAGGGGCCTGAATGTATGTATGTATAAACCAATCACAGATGTAGCCATGTATAGCACTATAAATTCTCCTGTTTGCAAATAACCCATCAAATAATTCTATATTTACACATAAACATTTTATTGTAACATAAATGATGTTAATTCGCTATCCGCAGTTACATTACTCACCGTAATTCAAACAAAATTAAAACATTGCATATAAACTCACTTGGCGTAGTCCTGTTTGCAATAGACCTGTCGATCTCGCAAGAAGCATGAGGGATGTCTGTCTAGCTGCACTGCGCAGACGCAGCAGCGCAGGCAGCCGGTGTGCCACGCGCCACCTCCGACCTCCAAAAGGAAGCGATCGGCGATGGGCTCACCGCACGCGCAGCATGTGCGGTGCTCCGTCTGGAATATAGTGGACATGTCTTAATAATCTACTTATATGTGCATCACTGACTGACTGAGTCATCAACGCTGTGGCAAAAGTATTGTAGACACGTGATATTTGGACCGTAGCTTCCATTTGTGAACTAACTTCTTCATCATCATCATCATCATTAGCCCGTATAACGTCCACTGCTCAACATGGGCCTCCTCCCGAGGGAGGGCATTGCCATAGTCACCTCGCTTGGCAGGCGGGTTGGTGACCGCAGTATTATGTTGTACCACACAAGGAAATGCTGCTGCCCGTTCCTTGATATACGATTATCATAGATGATGTTATAATAATCGGGACCAACGGCTTAACGTACTTTCCGAGACACGGAGGGTAGTCCCTCAACCAACCAGACGCAGAAAGAAATCTTAGAATTTACACAAAGATTTCTTGTCCGGCGTGGGGATCGAACCCACGACCTCCGAGATTTAAAGCGAGCCAAATACCGCTACGCTACGGAGGTTGTCAACTTACTTCTTATAGGTAGGTAATGTGTGGTTTCCTACTTAGAATAGACTATCCCAATTCATCCCATAGGTACCGTAATAGGCGACTAAGAAGCATACACCAGATAGGCAGCAGCATTTATCATCTCTAGGTTAGTTACCATATTACTGTGATCACTAACCGGTCTGCGGGTAATTATGGCAATATCCCTTAACAACCTGGCTAAACCAAGGTTTAGACCTTGGTTTAGCCAGGCTGTTAAGGGATATAAGAGGAGGCCGATGTTCAGCAGGAAGTAAACGGGCTGTTGAAGACAGGAAACACTTCGCCTTTAAATAGTATTTTGGTATTGAAAATCAATAAATTAACTTGGAATTTATCTTTCAGATGTATCAAATCATCATCGTATCAAATCATCATGATGATGATTTGATAGTCGACATGAGAATAAAGTACCTATAATTATAAAATTTAAATGATTGCCACAAGTTTACTTTTTTATTGGACGAAGTGTCTTTCAAATTGGCGAAAAATTTGCATTCCGATTCTTTAGCAAATAGCATTGTCGATGTGTATAAATAATATAATGTATCTCAGAGTTTCTAAGTATGATGATATGTTACGGCTAAAGGTAGGTGTGAACATAAACTTAAGATTAGCCGGCTAAACCTAGGTCTAGCCGACCACATGCGGTTAAACTTAGATCAACCTCTATAAGTCCCTGTTCAACTCCATTGGTTTAGGTTTAGGTAATTTTTTTTTAACCACCCCAACACCTTTTTGTGCCGTGCATAGATATTGTTTAATTTAATTAAAACCTAGAATATCAAGACGCAAACTAACATGTCATCGAACTTTAGCTGCTTCTCGAAGATAAACCTAAGTTTAGCCGGCTAATCTTAAGTTTATGTTCACATCTACCTTTAGCCGTAACATATACACATTTATGTACACCATTTTATTTTTTTCAGACGGACATGCCTTTTTGATTCTTTTGCTATTTCACCGGGCATAAGGCTCAGGACAGTCGCTAGCGATGAGATTGAGGGATTGTGACTATACAAGTTTTTAGAGGAGTTTTGTGCAACTGGCTTCTTTACAGCTCGGACATCGGGTCTACGAGGGCATCGGAGGATTCTTTGCAAACTAAGGGTCGGGTGTGCGTTCGCAGCGATGTATTCTTACCATCTTTTAAGTTCCTTGCAAATACCCATACATACAAGGTTTTGTATTCAATGTTGGCTTATAAACATAAAATCTATCAATCATTATTATCAATCTTGCCAATTTCTTTAACAAATTCTCGCAACAGTACTCTGGGATTTTAAATACTTTGTGCACATTTCTCCCCGAATTCTGAGTCTATACAGGGTGTCCCAAAAGATTACGTAGCTGGGAAGGGGGGTGATAGGGATGGTCACAAGGGTCACCAGAAAAATATAAAAAATTCCCTCTGGGTGTTTAAAAAAATAAATGGCATTTTTTAAAAGACTAAAAATTTTACACCTTGTGCTAACTGTACCTACAAATATGGCTGTATTTAAAAAAAATGCTGTTATGTAATCTTCAATAACAACAAGGTCATCAACATCAACATCAAAAATAACAAGGTGTAAAATTTTAAGTTTTTAAAAAAATGCCATTTTTTTTTTAAATACCCAGAGCGGATGTTTTTTTTTTCTAGTGACCATTGTGTCCACCCCTGTCACCCCCTTTCCCAGCTACTTAACCTTTTGGGACACCCTGTATAACGAAACCTAACTATAATAAGTAATCATATAAATTATCTTATCTACCTTACGTACCTATCCCATATTGGTCTGTTTTTGTTTTTATCTCAATACTAGATGTTGTTGCCAGGCTCCGCTCATCTATACTATTTCTGACATTTCGCGTAGATTTTTTCTAAATGTGCTTCCATTCAAACCTTGTCCTGATAATTAAGAATAAAAATATATATATTTGCTAGATCCGGTCAAGTCTTTTTCAAGTTGCTGCGCGTACATTTAAGGGATATTTTTTTATTTATATCTTAATAGCTTCCCGCGTTTTACCCGTATAGCTCCCGCACCTGTGGCAACATCCTATTAAAATTTCTTTGTAATTCAGGTATTATGAAGCATTCTTATGATAAAAGAATTATCGAAATCCAACCAGTAGTTTTTAAATTTATTCGAAAGAAACATACATCACGAATATAAATATTTTCTCCTAATAACATGTATAAATAGTGACCAATTCTGCCTTTGATTAATTTAGTTGTTCTAAAAGAAAACAATAATCTAATTTCTAAATCATTATTGCACCAAACATAGTAATCCAAAATGTTTGAACTTATATCATTGTAATTGTTTTTTTCATGTTACAATGATTATCAACTATTATTGCTGACATGACTCAAAATTCAATTAAGATTAGAAATAAGAAAATGACGATATCTATAAAATGATGTAACTATTAAAATTCAATGTAACTTTATAACCACAATTGTAAATTTATAACCTACTGCTGCTGTGCCCTAACAGGGTTCATGTTGGTAACATTATATTCTACCTATAACACCTATTGTGAACCCATGATGAAAGCAATAAATGAATTGATTGAATTGAAATGAAGAAAATAACAAGAATTAAATAGGTCGAAAAAGTGTTAAATTGAGACTTATTAGCAGACAGATATCTCTCGTAGAAAATATTTTTCAGAGTTTTGCAGTCTACTGGTATTCTTGTTAACCCCTCGCGCTAGGTTAAAATGCTTGTGTTACGAGTGGGTTCAAGTCGGTAGTGCAATGGGTGGGGTGCGAACCGGCGACCTCTAGATCACAAGTCCGACGTCCTAGCCTTGGGCTACGGCCGCTTCGTCAATCAGACTCCTTAAATTTATTTATCTGTATACATTATACAATACAGATTTCAGTCGTATATTAAATACTTTATAATGAGCATGAAGACTAAAATATCTATTAAGTCTGTCAGTTAGATTACTAAAAAATATAGAACACGTATTTTTACAGTGCAAAAACAAACTATATAGTTCGGGAGAGGAGAGCTTGTGACGTCACTATTCACGTCATACGAAATTTTAACGCGCTGTAACTTCATCATCTTTTTTTTTTTAAGTACAAAAAGAAATAATCTTCATGTCCATTGTGTTAACTATATGATCTTCAAGCATATTTATCACAAACTATCAACATCAATCACCCACTACAATTCTAAAAATCAAATGCAAAACGTCATAAGTTACACTAAACACATAAATATGAAATTAAAGTAAACGCAAACTCGTTAAAGTAAAAGATATCTGTTATTTAACGAGTTAAAAGTAATAGATTTGTCTCCAGTTCCGTTTACCTTACAAGTCGCCACTAATATTATTCATTTATTGCCAACCATTTATTTGTAATGAAAAGATGAGCAATTTATACTGAATTGCTTGTAATAGGTATCCTGCAGTTAGTTAGTTGACTAGCTATTAGGATTTACTACTAAGATAAGTTATTACTTATTCATCTATACTCCTACTAATAAAAAGTTTTTTTGTTTGCTTGAACGCACTAATCTCAGAAACTACTGGACTTATTGGAAAAAATCTTTCAGTGGCAAATAGCTCATTAATTGAGGAAGGCCATAAGCTATAATTTATTATAAAGTTCTCACGGAAACGGGAGGGACACGGGTGAAACCGCGCGTGGTAGTTAGGTTTTTTTTTTCTTTTTTCGGACGGTCATATTTATTTATCCCTGAGGCTTTTGCTTCTTCACCGGGCATAAAGGCGAGCAGAGCTCCAGCCTAGATAAATTGTTTAAACACTACAAACTAAGCAACCTGCGCAAGAGGGCGTCCCCTGTAGGACTTGGACCTCGGCTCATGGCGGTCGCTGACGGGGAGATTGAGGGATTATGGCTTTTAGTTTCTTTAGGGGAGTTTTGTGCAACTGTCGCTCTACTTTTCAGTTCGCGGGCCTCTAGGACTTCGGGTCTACGAGGGCATCGAAAGGTTCTTAGCAAACTAAGGGTCGAGAGGTCGAGAGGGACGCATCGCGTTCGCGGGCGCACTCTTCTCCGGCGGGTCGGATAGAGTGGTCTCTGGGTAGTGGTGCTAGTTTCAAATTTAATGCCGTTATCGAAATCAAACTATGTAAAAAAGCCATTTATAAAATTGCTGATTATGTAAACGACAAAAGGGCTTAGGAGAGACTTGCTTTGATGAAATATCCGCGCGCAGGAAGCTAGTCCCGCGCTCGGTTTCACCCTCGTAACTTCCGTTCCCGTAGGAACTTCATAATTAAATATAGCTTATAGCCTTCCTCAAAAAAGAGGCTATCTAACACTGAAATATTTTTTAAATCGAACCACCAGTTCCTGAGTTTAGCGCGTCCAAGCATACAAAACAAAATCGTCGCGTTTATATATTATAATAAGATTTAAAAATCAAAAAGGATTCCTTTGAGTTTATTTCCAGTAGGTACTCAAGAGTTTCCACGACCACAACTGGTGGTAGGGAACAAAGAAAGGAGACGCATCCTAAGAAAATTATTTAAAACATATTTTTAAATGTGACTATGTGAATAAACATAAATTGATTAGTGACATAACACATTTTTTAGATGATCATCATAAGACGTCCACTGCTGAACATGGGCCTCCTCCCGAGGGGGGGTTTCGCAAAAGTAACCACCCTTTGCCAGCGGGTTGGTGACCGCAGTATAGTAAGTTGTTACATACAAGGACACGCTGCTGCCCGTACCCTAGTATACGATTATTAAAGATGATGTGATAACAACGGCTTAAACTTGCAACAATAGGCACGGATTTTTCGTAGATGATACCCGGTTTTTTACATACGGTCATTTATGAAGTTACCCAGTACGTAGGTAGGTACTGGACTTCTCTATAGTATGTATGTTCTATGTACGTTGTTATTGTAACTACAATATTATTTTTTTGGCCATATATACCTTCCTTACACTGGTGTATCTACTTTATTAGCAATCCTCTTAATGCTTTTTTATCAAACTTCTAAAATAAATGATCTATCTATAAAACATTTCTGAAAAAAACTTGGGCGTGAGTTGACCTTTTTAAAAAACAGATTTATTTGAGTTTTTTGCCTAGTCTTGTCAATATTGCCACGTCCACAGCTGGTGATAAAAATGAGACGCATTATAAGAACATGATTAAAATATCATCATCATCATCATCAGCCTGTATAACGTCCACTGCTGAACATGGGCCTCCTCCCGAGGGAGGATATTTGCCATAGTTACCACGCTGAGAAAAATACATAATATACAACTAAAAGTAGTTATATAATAAAACTAACTTATAAAATATTACTATTCTAAACCTATTCTACTTGGCAAGGTTCCCAGAATGCTGGCAGCACTACCCCGTTGAATGGCAATGCTTACCTACTGTGCATAGTAAAAACCAGCACTCGCAGAACGTGCAGCACTTAAGAGGGCCGCTGCGAGGTATTTACCACGCTTGGCAGGTGGGTTGGTGACCGCAGTATTATGTTGTACCACACAAGGAAACACTGCTGCCCGTTCCTTGATATGCGATTATTATAAATGATGTTATAACAATCGGGACCAACGGCTTAAGCGCTTTCCGAGGCACGGAAGGTAGTCACTCAACCAACCAGACCCAGAAAGAAACCTTAGAATTTACACAAAGATTTCCTGTCCGCCGCCGCGGCGCCGCGGCGTAGGGATCGAACCCACGACCTCCGAGATTTAAAACGAGTCAAATACCGCTACGCTACGGAGGTTGTTAACATGTCATATGAATTCACTTTAATTTAATATTTAACAGTAAAAACATATTCAACATTTAAGCGGTAAAACGGCCAGAAGGTATCTATAAATTATCATATACCTACATTTATTATTGTTTATACCTACACCCTTTTAATACAATAATAGCCTCTAGTCATCAGGACACGATTAACATATTATTATATATGTGTCTTAAATTATGTATCAGACAAGCCAGTAATATAAATAATAATTTTGTTATTAAATCTAACGCAATTTCCTACAAATGATTTACTAACTAAGTTATATTTATTATAGCTATACCCTAAAGCACTATATTAAAAGTGTCACGATTTTGTTATCTATAATTTTTGTCTAACAAACAAATTACTATATTATAATAGAATACTCAGATACAGATAGGAATTTCTTTATGATTTTTCAGGCGGACATATTTCTAAAGGTGCGAAATATAGTGACCTATTTGAAAATACCAAATTTTAAGTAAATGGCGAAAAAAGATTGTCAAATCCATTAATTTTGTAAAAATAAAATTTAATATTCGGTGGTTTTAAAAATATGTGTATTTTATTAGTTTTTAATTTCAACCTTTTTAATATGGCTCGATGCAAATGTTGAATTTAGGTCGTAATATGAATTAAAGTCACATATAGGAAATTTTGAATTAGGTCACTATATTTCTAAGGGTGCGATATGTAAGTAGTTATCCACGAGGTTTTTGCTACTTCACCGGGCATAAAGGCGAGCAGTGCTCCAGCTTAAATAAACGGTTTAAAAACTAAGGAACCAGCGCAAGAGGGCGCTCCTTGGTGGACTTAGACCCAGGCGGTTGCTGGCGAGGGGATTGAGGAATGATACTTTGGATTTTTAGTGCACTTTTGTGCAACTGGCGCTCTACTTTACAGACCGTGCGACTCTCAGACCTCGGGTCGACATGGGCATCGGAAGGTTTTGTTCACTCCTCTCTAGATTATATAGAGAATTAGATTCCCGCGCGTGGTTTCACCCGCGTTACTCCCGTTCCCGCGGGAACTTCATAATAAAATATAGCCTATGTCATTAGGAGATAGTGTATCTTTCCAACGGTGAAAGAATTTTTCAAATCGGCACAGTTATTTTTGAGTTTATTCATTACAAACAAACAGACAATAATACAAATCTTTCCTCTTTATAATATCGACTGCACTGGTGGCTCAGTGGTTACGATAGTTGCCGCTGAGACCTGGTGTTCTGGGTTCGATTCCCACCCCGGACAATTATTTGTGTGAACCACAAATAGTTGTTCTGAGTCTGGGTGTTCTTTGTGTCTGTGAAATGAATGTTTGTAAAGTCCCCCGCGACACAGGGATTTATTTGCCTAGTGCGGGAGTTGGCTTTAAAAAAAAAAAAAAATTAGAATAGGTAAAGATCGCACCGCATCTGTACAGAACTGCACAATTCGTCATAATCAATAAAAACTGCAAGATTCAAAATTTTAAATATCGCTCACGTATTAATAAAGACAACCCTAACAATAAATTAATGACATTAGTTCGCGCAACACCCTCTATGATTAGTTCAACAATACCCGTGACAATAACAACAAAGCTTGCCGCCTGCCGCAAACCAATCTAATTCAATAATTCTCGACGTCAGAAGCATTTGGTCGCATTCACCACTATACTTCGAAATCAATTGGTCGTAAGTGCCATTATGTTGAAACGGCACATTGGACCAATTGATGCTGACTTCGAGATTTTAAAATTTCATTGCAAACATGTGCAGGCGGCTTTACCTCACTACTGTCGCGACGTAATGTAATAAAACCCCTGCCGGGGAGCGCAGTCGCTCTAATCAACATTAACTTGGTTTGTACACTTTGCTCGACGTGAATACATTAATAATGGCATTCTGTATAGATACTAGTGCACACTATAGGTGCTCATTGTCAAAATACTATTATTTTGACAAAATAATTTATATTTTTTAAATTGCAAAAGGGGTTTCTCTACGAGATCAAATCAGAAATGAGGAGATACGTAGAAGAACGCTGGTTGCCGACATAGCGCAACGGATTAGTTCGTTGAAGTGGCAATGGGCAGGCCATATAGCACGGAGAACAGATGGCCGAAAAGTTCTCGAATGGAGACCGCGGATCGGCAAGCGTAGCGTAGGACGTCCACCTACTAGATGGACGGATGATCTGGTTAAGGCCGCGGGATCACGGTGGATGCAGGCCGCTTCTAACCGCAACAACTGGAGATCTATGAGGGAGGCCTATGTCCAGCAGTGGACGTCCTACGGCTGAAATGAGATGATGATGATGATGAAATTGCAAAAATGTATGCATTTTTAATTTAAACGTACAAGGCCATTCGTAAGCTGCTCCTTTCGTCGTTACCAAACAAAAACGTGTTGTTTTTATTTTCGCTCCATTATAACATCATGTCTATTATGTTAAGAAAAATCCTTCTACCTAAGCTCTTTTTCCTCATAAACTTTCAAGACAGAAATCCGACTCTATTGGAAAAAGATCTATCTATTCGAAACCTCACATAAAATAAAAAGTAAAACTAACTAATCTTGAGTTTTGTATTGTAATAAGAAAGCTACAAAACGGAAAATATTGTGAATCAACGCTATGATAGCTCCGAATGAAATTCTACTAGATAAATAGGTATATAGGATTTATACTCGATGTACAAACCTAAACGCATACTAATTATGCAATTGATAATATTATTGGCTTCACAAAATATTGTTCTAAAAATCATTTTCTTGTATACCAATAAACTCAGTGAACTCTTAATTTATTCTCACTTTAATTCTCTATGAACCATATAAAGACCTTCCGTAACAGACGTGAAGAGATGTCTAGTGTATCAATGTCTTAAGGTTTTCTTGTAAGTTTACTATGAGTACGTGTACTATTATAATGCTACCAATATAATCCGTGGTAAGTTTCACTAACGCAATACTCAAGCAATTACAAAAGCCCACTCGTCAAAGTAAACAGCCCATTATTATTTGTACCATAAAGTTGCGCGTTAATGGCACTCCATGTTACAAAACGTCTGTTTATTGACTCCCCTGCGGTTATGATAGATTCAAATACTGTCGCCTATTTGCCGAGCTTGCACCCGGCAATAACAAACAAAGCAACAACATTGCCGTTTAGTTCGCTGCAACACCCCTCGACAAATCGCAATAAACACCGTGTAGCAGCCGCTGCTCCCGCGCAGTGCCCTCGCATACATGTACAGCACCGTCTCCCTCCAGCTTTCTGACATTCCCGTATACAACAATAGTTCTGTCACCTATCAAAATCTTCGTAACAAATTTCTTAAGGGACCCATTGACGATGCCATATAATAGATCCCCGGTGGCCGCATTGTCACCGCAGCGACATCAGCCAACTGACACCATTTTTTATCAAGCTTTTTCTAAAGAAACAGAACTCAGGAGTGAGCGAGCTACTCGTGCATAATGACGTTGTTTGATTGCATTTAACGCGTCATTTAGAGGGTTTTGTTTGTTCTGCCTTTTGCTTGGAATTATGTAAATGAGATGGCCCGTTTTGGGATCCGGAGCAGGTTGAGTCTGTCCCAGTAGCCGGACTCGAGAATTAATTGTCGCTGATATTATTTAAGCACATTTTACCGTCATTGACACTCGACATATGTATATAAGTTGACAAAGGGTCAACCACTGCTGCAACAAACAAAGCAACTCATACGAAGTTCATAAATTGAATAGCGTTTGACAGCATGAGAAGCGTTTCAAAAGTTTATTGTGCGGTAATTTAGCGGGCGTGACGCGTGACGACTGAGCTTTTAGAGCCCATAATGTACGTCTTATAAACCAAAAATGGCAATTAACATTTATTAAGAGTAACATTTTGTCTTACGACAATGTTTGCAAATTTGATACCGCAGTACAACAATATAATCCGTTCAGGTGATTAAACAAAATCGTTAAATGTATTAAGTAATACGCAAATTCAATTATGAACTATATTTTTCCTAAATATAATTTCGTCATATTCCATCGTTTCGTTACAAAACAAGTTAATTTTCACATACCCATATAGAAGATAGACTATACAACCATATGAAATAAATCAATTGTTAATGTCCATATGAAATTTAATAGACTTCGAGTATTGGTATCAATTACAATAACCACTTACAAAGAGATACAAACCTATTATTTTTTGCGTAAATCTACCCGACCAACAAAAGGCCATAAGGTACGAACGTGATCATAATAGTTCGCTGTTGACTTTATAATCCACAAAATAAAGGAGGCTGTCGGGGAGCGTCAGGCGTGATCGCGACATGTCCGCCTTTGTCCCGGGACCAAACTGTCCTCTATTGTCCGTTTCCGACTATTATCCCGGAATGAGCCTGGTGGTATCAGGCGCCTACCTATTGTTACGAGCTTACGTTTGCAAATCCGATTTATATTTGAATATAATTGACTTTCGGCCTCGTATCAGGTATGGAGAGCTTGTATCTCATTGTGTACGGCTGATCTCAATGGCATTTTTATCGGTTGAACATGATAAATGTATTTGTAAGATTAAGTGTTGTGGGTGGGTGCTGAACCAATGGGCGCGCTATTCAACCCGAACTGTGGTATGACGCGAGGAATGTGAGGTTAACCTCTAGCCAGATTTAACTTAAGCTTCTTTCTACCGAACAATTTATCGGGAGTTACGTAATATAAAACTACGAATGGATCATATAATTCAGTTTTTTAACATAAATTAGTAAAAAATAATTAAAGACCTGTAGGTAGATCTGGTCACCATACGATACTAAAATATAAATGTTACATTTTATATTTTTTCGCTTCGAAAATAAACAGAAAACTCCCGAGACAAACTCAACAAACGAGATACAATTTCGTAATATTCTGAATAACAGTATTCAACCCCTACGCGCTGAGAATTGAGAATTCTTTCGTATACTCGTTTCATATTCAAAAGGAAACAATTTTCGAGAGAAATCACGCGGAAATCGTACCTAACTGATTTATTAAAAATATTTGTACCAACAACGGGGTGATGAAGCGAACCTGCGTCGGTTATCTAAGTAGGTATGTGCGTTTATATTTTTATTATTTGTTTTATTTGAAGGGTTCCTGGTTTTCTTTTTTCATCGATCATCGAGAGTCAAAGCTCAAATGTTCCAAAACCAACTGGCAAACAAAAAATCATCGGATATAAATTATGTGTGTGTCAGCGATGCGAGTGGTATCTCGAGATATGGTGGGCACACAAAGAGTCGGCAAGAATGACGCAGCGGGGGCTTCAAGCAATAATGGAGAGAGTTTCACACCATTCACATATCGTTTGAGAGTTTTTTTTTTCTGTGACGGGGGTCATATGGACCATTCGTCATGATCGCAGACACCCACGAATAGGTATGCAAATGTAGCCCAAATGTCACCGTCTGGCTGTTTCGATTCCGCGACACAATTGATTGCTGCGACTACTATATCTATATCGTATAGAGTTCGCGAAGCAGACAGTATGCAGTATCGTTGTAGGTGTACTTGCTATAGTACAACGTGCTCGTAGTACGGTGTAGTAAGATAATAAGCGGATGTTTGGTCTCGCTCTCGTCTCATGGCCTAGCGAGGTGGTCGCTAGAAGCCGACAGCGGGCGTGGCTGGGCGTGGCGTGCACACACAGTGACGTCACGAACTGTGCTACGGCTATGTGTGGGTCGTACTCGAGTGTATGCTCGCTGACGTCATCGTTATATGTACATACACTACGAGTGAAATTTAACACTATAAGTCGTACTAATATAACATTGTAGCTAAATAATGTTCTTAAATTACCTATAGGTGTTTGTCTACAAACTGAGACCTACGGTCTATCATACCATAACGTGGGTAGGTAATTTACATTTGACCTTTTTTAATTAACGTTAGTTGTAAGTTGGTAAATATTCGGGTCAGTGGCAATTAGGGAAAATGTACCCCGTTATTGGTACTAACCCGGGTACTTACTAACTTTTTTTTTCCGAGAACATATAGGTACCTATATCAATCAAATAATATCAAATCAAATAGCATTTCTATTTAATTCATTATTTCTTTCGGGTGCTACTATTGGATAATGCTTCTCAATTCTAAACTCAATTCTCTGCCTACATTTATTATAAAACTATGTTTACTAAATTAGTATATCTAAATATTAAAGGTGATACTTATGTTATTTAATTAGTCCTAAAAACCTTTAACATAATATTGTCAATTTTCACTATTAAAAATGTTAAACTAAATAGATTCCATTTTTTTATTTGCTTCAAAATTTTCAACTTTTAGGAACAGTTTAATGAATACCTACCGTGTAAAACCATATCTACTAGAATATGAGGAGGCTGGCGTGTCGCAAGCGGTAACATCTCGTGTACGTTATAACGCGGTAATGACTCGTGGAAGGGGCATAAAATCGATAGGCGCCAACCCGGCCACGGCCGCGCCGCGCGTTTCGGTACCTCGTCTATTAATACGTAGGTATACAAAATGTTCCCACATACCTCAATCAACGCTCGACAACGTCCACTCACCAATGGCGGCTGCTATCACAACATATTAAGTAATAAACAGTCCATAAAAGCGCCGCACATCGCGCACTGCGCTAATTACAAACAATTAGCGGCCATGTTGCCTCCCCCGCAGCGCCTTCGCCCGGGCCGGCGCGCGCGCACCTCGTTATTACCCTATTTATTGCATATTGAAAACAAAAAACGGATCTTCTAAACGGCTATTATATTTTTGGACGTCTGACTTAATTTCCGAAGCTCGTTTGTGTCCGATGCGCCGACGCACTAGTCAAACTGTACCGCGACGATACATATTTTTTACGTTAAACATCCACTTTATTATGATCTCATCAAATTTTATTTAAGTTACTCTATGCAGCGACTTGATCGAATCGATTTGTCTATTCTTTGGGCTGTATTAATTAGTTTTGTGTTATTATACATACAAACGTATACACTATCCGCTCCGTCGCGTTAACCTATCTCGCAGTGGAGTACGTATTCTTTGCGACATGCAATCGCAATTTGACATCAGTTTACCGTCCAACGAGTTTTTTGTTTTCTCAATACAACGAGTAGAGCGTACGAAAGACGCATTGAATAACGTGTAACCGTCATCTTGCGATCGGATTGCTGGTCGCTAAGCATACGTAATTAACCGGACCAGGTCAGGTTTAATGAACTAAATAAATTTTTCATCGACTGATTATTTATGAGCCTTTTTATAATATCATTACTTTGTTCTGTAATATGGTTTCAAATGATGATATTATAATAAAAACAACATATGTCTGCATATATCAGTTTTGATTGGCTTTAGAAAAATATTATGTATGTCATAAATATTAAACTATCATTTCTACATAGGTACATACAAAAATATCCGAGAGAATTTTGGTGAGGTGACGTATCATCCTATAGATAACTCAAGTAAGTTCAGCTGGTTATGTACTCCTAATTCTTTGGATACATAGTTGTAACAAAGCCAATATTCCGAATATAAGCTTTGTGTAAGTCAACGATTACTTTCCGGGTCTAGTTGCTTGAGTGATTATCCTCTATGCTTCGGAAAACACGTTAAGCCGTTGATCTTCATCAACCTTGTACCCCCTGTTAGACTTCCTTCGATGAGGGTCCATGTTGTTCAGTTATGGAAGAGATGATGATGATGCAATAAATATAGTAACTTAAGGCAGGTTTTTTTCACGATAATTTTCCCCCTTGATCGATGTAGCAAACTGTAGGTACATCTTAAAATTTAAATGTAAATTTGATGTGATACAGGGAATTGCATAAGTTAACCCTTAAACCAGCAGTAAAAAAAGCTATGCTTAGTATTAATACAATATGGTGGTAACTATATTGACATTACCCATTAAAGGGTTAAAGTGATAAATATGGATGATGCACGTACGTACTTAGGAGTCTTATAAAATGATACAAATTTCAATCATTTTTTTTCAGTACAGCCTTTTAATAACGACCATGGATAATCATCATCATCATCAGCCCGTATATCGTCCACTGCTGAACATGGGCCTCCTCCCGAGGGAGGGTATTGCCATAGTGACCGCAGAATTATGTTGTAACACACAAGGAAACGCTGCTGCCCGTTCCTTGATAAACGATTATTATATATGATGTTATAACAATCGGGACCAACGGCTTAACGTGCTTTCCGAGGCACGGAGGGTTATCCCTCAACCAACCAGACCCGGTAAGAAATCTTAGAATTTACACAAAGATTTCTTTTATTTTTATGGATAAGGTCTCCTTCTTTTCTTTTATTTAGGTAGGTAATTACAATATGACACGGCAACAACTTGTTATCAATGCTAATATTAAATTGTTTGTGACGTTGTAGGGGGTAATCCTCTGTATCTACTGAACCGGTTTTCCAATTCTTATACCAATAGAAAGCTACATGATTTGTGGATGTCATAGGACATAAAATTTTAAGTCCAGGTTTCCTTGGGAACTGGATCTAGGCGGGTAAAACCGCACTAAACAGCTAGTTATATATAATAATAAAAACTGGGTCCGGCGGTGTTACCCGGTTTTTTTTTTTTTTTTCTTTAAAAAAGACAACTCCCGCACTAGGTAAATAATTCCCTGTGTCGCGGGGGACTTTACAAACATTCATTTCACGGACACATAGAACATCCAGACTCAGAACAACTGTTTGTGGTTCACACAAATAATTGTCCCGGTTGGGAATCGAACCCAGAACACCAGGTCTCAGAGGCAACTATCGTAACCACTGAGCCACTGGTGGTTTAGAAAGCTAGGTACAATTTTTATGTAATCTTAAGTCCTGCTAAATTTGCAATTTTAAATTTTGCCATTGGATACTAAAACCTAAAATGGAGCCAACCTGCGTCCATACGCAAGTCAAGCACAAAAATAGAAAATAGAATTACAAGAATTCCTATTTCCTTGTGGATGTTCCTTAATATTGTGCAGCTTTCGCTACTTCACCGGACATATAAGCGAGTAAGGCTCCAGTTTTAGTTAAAACCAGAAACTAAGCATGTTTCAGTTCCATATAACGTTGACAAAGTGTCATAAAACCACATACAAATTCATAATGCGGACGGCTAAGGAGTGGAATTCTCTGCCGGGGTCAGTTTTTCCGGAACGCTATAATCTGGACATCTTTAAGGCTAAAGTGAACATACACTTTCTAGGCAAGCGTGTATCATCTTAGGCCTTATCTTCGCCTTCCATCAAGCGAGATTATGGTCAAACGTAAGCCTATATTCAGTAAAAAAAAAAAAAAAACAATT
Source organism: Nycteola revayana (assembly GCA_947037095.2). Taxonomy (NCBI): domain Eukaryota; kingdom Metazoa; phylum Arthropoda; class Insecta; order Lepidoptera; family Nolidae; genus Nycteola; species Nycteola revayana. The sequence goes on along the minus strand of OX344842.1, from coordinate 31,312,177 downwards.
ATTTTTAAGTTTTTTATTAGATGAATACTGGACACCGATTGCCTGTGCTTTTTTCTGTTAAATTAGTTCCGTTTCTGTAACAGCATTAATAGGGTGTTTGCAACCGCTGTAATATGCGTGGCATATGCAAAAGTGCATATACCGACAACGACATGTCAATTAAAAATAAAATAAATAAATAAAATAAAAATCATTTTTATTTACGTAAACCAATTACAGGCACTTGTAAATCGTCAAACATTATTTGAAAATTAATTATTACTAGCGGCCCGCCCCGGCTTCGCACGGGTGGACTTTTATACCCTACCCCTGCCCTACCCTACCCCTACCCTAACCCTACCCTACTCCTACCCTACCCCTACCCTACCCCTACCCCTACCCTACCCCTACCCCTACCCCTACCCTACCCCTACCCTACACCTACCCTATCCTACCCCTACCCTACCCTACCCCTACCCTACCCCTACCCTACCCCTACCATACCCCTACCCTACCCCTGTCCTACTCTACCCCTACCCTAACCCTACCCTACTCCTACCCTACCCCTACCCTACCCCTACCCTACCCCTACCCCTACCCTACCCTACCCCTACCCCTACCCTACCCCTACCCTACACCTACCCTACCCTACCCCTACCCTACCCCTACCATACCCCTACCCTACCCCTACCCAAAAGTATCCTATGTCCTTCTCCCAGTTCTTAGCTACCTCCCTACCAATTTTCAGCCAAATCGGTTCAGCCGACTTTCTTTTGTTTTTAAAATGTATTCTGCTATTCGGGACGGAAACAAATCCAACAAATCAAAAACCATGGCAATCGGTCCAGCCGTTCTCGAGTTATAAGTGTTGTAACAAACACGACTTTCTTTTATATATATAGATTTATCTTAAATTACATTTGCTGTTTATTTATAAACCTATTCAAATTACTTATTTATAATTAAATTAATTATTATAATTAATGTATATTGTCGCTAGGAGGCAAAATGCTTGTTCTGTCTATATTATGCCAAAACAATTGTCATTATTTGGGTGGACCATGAGCATATAACGACGGACGCGCTTTAATGCTACCACCGGATCCAATGCGCCCCAACTGAGAAGATCCGGCGAAACAAACTCAGTGGGTTACTCTACCACCGGTTTCAACACGGCCCACATGAGGCGGTCCGGCGAAACATACTCAAATGGGCAATTACGCGGGGTTTAGGTCCAGTTATTTAATTTATATTTTAGTAGGCACACACATTTATTGCCCTAACGGTTGTCTTGTTATTATTTGTTTATTTTTGCTCAATAAGATTGAATGATATTGAGACAGAACTAGCGTTAATTAATAGTTAAGGTATGTAAAGAAGTCAATTACAGACAGTTCACAGGATAAGACACAGTTCTAGTCACAACTATTGTACTTGGCTATATTATTATGGTCTTCAGTGAGGTAGGTGCAAAGATGGTACCGAAACCCAAACGTCTTTATCTTCAATATAGTCCTGAATACTATAGTAACCTTTTGACATGAGAACAGTTTTGACATGTGATTTAAATCTTGTATCAGGCAAGTCTGTAATATAATTAGGGAGTTTATTATAGAACCTAATACAATTTCCCATAAATGATTTATTCGTTTTGCTAACTCTAAATCCTGGAACAGCAAGTTTATGTTTATTTCTAGTATTAATATTATGAATGTCACTTTTTTTACTATATTTATCAATATTTTTTCTAATAAAAATAATATTTTGGTAATTCGTTTAATAGACTACCTATCTTGAAAAATAAACTTAGTGTATGAACAACTAATGGCTATGTAGGTACCTAAATATACCTACCTACTAAGATGCGTGGTAGTGTTGCCTATCGATAGTCGACTCTCGATAGACTATCGATAGTCTATCGATAGTTGACGTCATATCAATAGTATCGATAGTCTATCGATAGTATCGATATTTGTGATAGTATCGATACTATCGAGGACCAATATGTGTTTAGGAGCAATACTATCGATAGTATCGATAGTATTGCTCCTAAACATGGGTTGGTCTTCGATAGTATCGATAGTTTTACAAACTATCGATAGTATTGATAGTTTTAATCATTTAATGCAACGATACTATCGATACTATCGATAGTATTACTTTAAAAATATCGATAGTATTATAATGTAATAGTATCGATACTATCGATACTATTGCTTTGAATCAATAGTATTAGTTAATTTGTGATATCGATAGTATCGATATTATCGATACTATCGATAGCACTATCGATATTGTTACTATTTTTCGAGGTCATCTATCGATAGCGAAACTATCGATAGTTGGGCAACTCTAATGCGTGGCCATACAAATAGGTACTGCTTACGTTTGAATTCTGAACATACTTATTTCACATTTGGCACGGCTACATTTGGGCTTCTATCTGCATTTTGCAATAGTTGCATTGGTACTAAAGCTAACTTGACGCGAATTTTTCACGTTTTCATAGGTATTTACAAATCTTACGTACTTCATTTTAGATTTGTTCATACCTCTAACTTAACCTTGAATAGATACACGGGATAAGTACCGATTGAAACATGTCTTTTAAGCCAATTTTTTTGCCTACATGTACTCTTCAGTCTTTATTGCTGCTATTAAATAAAATATTCACCGCAAATCTTCGAATTACCTGTGTTCACTGTTTATAGTATGTCTTTTAATTTTAATCAACTATTAGCGGAGCTTATACCTACTGCCTCAGTGGTAGTGCGCTCCGTGGTGTTGATGGCAAGCTCACGTTGGCCCGGTCGGTGGAGGGCAGCGCAAGCAAGGCAGGGGTCGCGCTAGGCACGCCTCGGTGCCGGCACATTATAACCGTCATATAACTCACGCGTTAATAGGAGCGGCTCTCCTTGTGCCAACTATTAAATACTATTCACATTTTACGATAATGCCCGATGCCCAACAAACTCTTATTGACGTATAAATTCCAAACTTTTTTTCCTCTCAACGACCGAAGGCGCCAGTTGTTTCTCTATATTAATAAACGCTATGCTAGTTCTGTTTTCGGGTTTAATTACGTCCGCGGCGGTGATAGCCGGCGATTCGACGCCGACTCGAATGACTGGAAAGTAGTAAATTAAACGGTCGGCGAGCCTCTTTTAATATTCATAGCGTTATCAAACAAAATTTTAAACTAATTAAAAGTTGTTTTAATAATTCGTCGGTTATGAATGCGAGCGCCGCGAGCGACGGCTTCCATTTGTTTGCATTCTGTGCTCGCGACAGGGAATTGCCTACGTATGAGAACTGCCGCCGCCGCAATATATTACTCTTTACTTGTTAACGCGCCACTAACCCGGGTCGATGACCTTCACTTGTTTTTTTTCAATCGCGACAGACCGTTTCCGTACTTCGCGCGCACTAAATTGGTCGGCTCGGATTGAATCAAACGATCGAGCATCGATTTTTTGCTCGCTGATATACTAAAGATACCGTTTACGTAGTCTATGCTTAATCATTTTTGCGTGAATAATAACAATTTGAAATATCTCAGGTATGATTCCCATATAGATTGCTTGAGATTGCAGGTATTGTTAGGCGGTCGTACTAACTTTGCAAAGCGCCGCAATGATTGAAGTCACGCTCATCACTTTCGCTAAAAATCATTTGTTTACATTGTGGCACCGCGCGAAACGTTCCCATAATAATTAGGCAATAAGTCCTAATCTACAAAAAAGATAATAAATTATATTCAGAGTAATTAATTTGAGATTTCCTGATCATGTTTATTTTGTGCGCACCGTTCGTGTGAAACCTTTCATATATCTGCCGACATTTATGATAATATTAAGTTGTGAGTTTATCTTAATGGATACGTGAGTGGCTATTTTAATTGCGAAAGGACCACATTGCGAAAGTACATTAATTGTAATACGACGGTTGTGGTCTTATCCTTAGAACTTCAGGTGGACATTGCAGTAAGTACTACATTAATCCAATTACCTGCATAGAGATAAAATATGTCTACAGGTGTTAAAGTTTTTTATATAGCAGGATAGTTTTTATAGCGTAAAAGTTATAACGGACTTGTAATGTCGTAGAAATTGTACCTATAAGTATGAAATTCTAAATTGAAAAATCAACTTTGGAACACTTCCATAAATTTAAAATTAAGTGCAGTTGAATTTTAAATAATTATTATTACGTATCATGAGTGCATTTAAATTTTTAAAGGGTAGTTACGAAAAGTCTGCATATCAAAAATTAACGCCTGTATATACGACGTTATTGGTAAACCGATTCTATGATCCTTTTTTGTTTCATAACTAAGTAGGTAGGTAGCTTATGGTTGTAAAGCCGTTTTTAACGGGTCTTCTAACAACAGAAAACAAAATGTTTGGTTTTGTGTCTTTATTTGAATGTTCTCCAGTTTAATGATGATCCGATTGATTATAAGATCTACTTTAAGTAACAGTTTTCATTTTAACATTATTTTGGAATATGTTGAAATATTAAAATTTATAAAGATATTATGTAGAAAACAATTTTTTTTTAATATTTAAGTATAGGTATGCATAAGAACTGGAAACTAGAGAGTGGATACTAGAGAGAAATGTTAAGTTAGCATTAGAGCAAGCTCCGCTCTAGATGCTTTCCTCGCGGACGGATCAAACTCAATAGAAAACTACAATACCTAAGTCTTAAAACAAGAAATTTGGGTCAGAGAAGCGAAGCAAAAGCTTTAAGTTACAGCAAATATAACTAAATTGTTAGATAAACGTTAAGATATTGGTGTTTAGTTGGGCCGGTGCGGCGGAGTGCCGTTGTGCGCGTGAAGCGCAGCGGGGCGTCGCTCGTGCGCCCGCGCACCTGCCGCCTCCCACTCAGACCAACACACGAAACAACATTATTACAAGCAACTAAGTAATTGTAGCGACAAATAAAGAAAATAAGTTTTAAAAAGTTATAAGTCGAAGATACATTTAATAATTTTTAGTGGTTATGTCGATTAAAACATTGGTCTGGCATATTTTTGGTAGCATTAGGTACAAAACATATACTTGACTACTACATCAATAAATAACTCACTCCTTACTAAGTAAAACGTAACATCAAAAATGCCGCATGAAAATAATAGCGTATAAGTTATATAAAATCGCACATTAGTCACACATGTATGTGGTTAGTAATTACAGTTTCACACGCATTGCTCAATCGTAAGGAGTCACTGTGTTTTAGTTTAGCTTTAGAATTTGTCGTAAACCTGTAAAACCAATGTTGTGAACGATAAAAATAGTGGCAAAAAAATAGAATATGTTCAGGATAGTTGCTATACTAATTAGTTTATAAAAAGGTAAATATATGCACATTACAGCAGTTCTAATTACTTGAAAGTAGTGTTGCCCAAAATCGTTCTTTGTCTTGCAGTCTTGGTCCTGTTCTTGCATTTTCGCAAGACCCAGACCAAGACTGTCTAATTTTAGCAAGACGCAAGACTAAGACTGCCCGTGCAAGATAAGCAAGACCAAGACTGACCGTGCGAGAATTGAGCAAGAACAAGAGCGTGCGAGACTCTTGCGCCTTGCAGTTAGGACTGAATGTCGTTTCAGAGAGTATAGGAGTTCGGTTATACGCTTAGAGACGCGATTTTGATTTCTTCGTGCAAACTTTGCCATTCCTTTTCAACTTTCTTGTATTCTAATGTAATCTAAGTGTAAGATAAGTCTTTGGGTAATGTAGGTATATAATATATGGTAGTCTGTCTACGCATTCTATCAATCACTACCACCATCTGTTTGTTTGTTCCCAAACACATAAAATATAATCCGAAATTACACCAATCAGTCTGCCCATTATTGCAATGCTATGATGCTCTGGTAAAAATATAAAAAATATACTTTCTCATTTAATCATGTAGGTAATATAAAACTCAATATAATACACTTATACAACAAAACATAGCAAATTTAAACTTAAACTTACCAATATTTTAGCTCTCTACTCTTACTCTAATTTTATGCTACTGGCAAAGTTCTCCGAATGCTGGCAGCTGACCCTTCAAATGACTATCATTCCATCCATTACCCATAACAGACTATATTTACCTCTATAAACCACTAGGTATGCCTTCTTCTTATTATAATTATCTTACACATGGTTGTATGTTATTACCCATCAATATTGCTGTTATCTTACACATGGTTGTATTTTGTTTACCTAATAGTGCTGTGACTTTTTTTCAACTTCATTCCATATAACGTCCACTTCAAAACATGGCCTTCCTCTCAAGAAATCGTTTTGGATATGGTAAATTTAGGTTAGTATATCAATAACATGTAATATATGATAATACCCCTAATATATATAACGAAAAACATACTTGTTTTTTATCCAGATCGAAATGCATTTACGCATTCCCACCGCCGCTGCAGCGTATTCGCGCGCTGGTGGTAGGATAAGTGGGACTAGCCCTCTCCATAGCTTGCTATGCTTAACTCATACCACGAGGAGAGGACCCTACACCACTAAAACCCCCCGGACTCTCCTTCGATCCGCCGCGGCGGGGGCCGGGTACGCTTAAGCTTTCGGAATATAGAGTAACATACCTACAGCTTACAAAACATAATGCTACCTCTCATTGAGCCAGAGTCCAACATCCAGTATATAATAATATTCGTAAGGATAAGAAAAAATGTATTTATTTACTGCAATGCAACGTTGGACTTTCTATACAAAAGAAAGGATTAGATACTTTAAATAAACCATGTGCGAAGAAAAAATAATAATTGTTTACAACAGCTATTAACACCACCAATAGGTAAGAACATTATACAGTAGAATCCGTTTAGTACGACTTCGCATACAACAAACAACCGTTTATAGCGACGTTGGTATAGACATGTTTGGTTTTATTCAGAGCCTCTATGAGAGTTCATCCGTTTATTACGACTCCGCTTCTAACGACGGAATTCTACAAAAATGACCTGTTACAACGACGACGATGAAACACGTGTTTACAAATAAAAAGTAGATTTCATATTTCGTAATATGAAATCTACTTTTTATTTGTATGCATTAGGTGCACATTGTGAAATAATTATTTTGATTTCATGTTTTTTGTCTCTAATAATCACATACATATTATCATTTATAAACATTATATAGTTATTAGTATTTAATTATTTTTACTAAAAAAAACTAAAATTGAAATTGTATGTTCTTTTAGTACGTCTTCCGGTTACAACGTCGTAATATCGTAGGTCCCTTGGCCGTCGTTATAGCCGGATTCTACTGTAATGTACCAAATACAACAGATTATCTTATCTCACAATGCTTAAAGGTGCCATAAAGTTATTCATAACCATAGAACCACACCATGGATAACATCACTATTCCTATTAGCGGCGTACTCGTCTAAAACTCAACTTATTAATTGTCTATGTTCCCATAATTAAGTAATAATGGGATCGGAGACCGCTGCACCCGCCACCACATTTTTTTTTCGTTTATTATCTTTATAATTCTCTACAAATTCGAATCGAATAAATTGGAGATGCTATTTCTTTTTTAATTGCTACATACGGAACAGTTATTTAGTGTGTCCACAATAAAATCGTGTGTTTATTGTAGGCTTTATTTGGAAGCCGTTATTGTAGAAACGCCGTGTGGTTTCCGGCTTAGAATACACCACCCCATGTCCTCCCATTGGTGTCGTAAAAGGCGACTAAGAGACATATGGCTGATGGATGGGCAGCAGCACCTATTAGCTCAAGGTTTACATCTTACTGCGATCAATCCGTCTGCCAAGCATGGTGATTATGGCAAAATCCCTCTACGATCTTGGCTTGACAAGGTCTGTTAAGAGGAGGCCCATGTTCAGCAGTGGACGTCAACGGGCTGTTGATGATTGTAGAAACATGAACTAACTCTGAAAGTGAAGTCTCAATTATATTAGTTCCTATTATATACATACAGTTTTAGCATGTAGGCTTCTTTGTTGTTGTATCATATCCTACTTATCTTACAAACAAGATAATGTTTTAGGCATAAAGAGGGTCTATAGACTTTTTAAAGGGTTAAAACAGATCAAAAGTAAAAATCATGCTTGTTGTATAGGAGCCCCACTTAAATATTTATTTTGTTCTGCGTTTAGTATTTTGTTGTTATAGCGACAACAGATATATACCATCTGTAAACATTTCAACTGCCTAGTTTTCTTGGTATCGATTGACAGTGGAGTCCCGTTTTTACCTTTTCAGGAGGCAACTCTAAAAAACAACCAAGTGAAGTGAAAGTTTCCAAATGTTATTATGTTTGATGTTTAAGTGCTAAATTAAATTTATTACTAACAAAATTTCCCTAAGTACTCAAAGAACAATACAAAACGATACAAATAAAGATGTAACGCGAATTTGATATCTACTTGTTTGCGCAGCGCGGTTTCGTCGCCCGCCATTGCATTGTACTGAAAGTCATTTACACAAGTGAGACTATTCCAAATAAAACGTACCGACAGTACCAACGAATGGTATTAAACTAATTTAAATCTTAATAATTAAGGAGTAGAGTCGTATTTTGATGGATATGTACTGACAGATAGCTAGTAATATAGATGTCAGGCGGTTCAGGCTTTCGTTTGCGTTTCACACGTGTTTTTCAAACTATGGCCTACATTCCTCGGTTTGTATAATTTACTTTATCGGTAGGTACAAAGTGCGCATCACTTTTGTAGCGGACTATTTGTATTCTAACAGTAGGTATTAATGCTTCATAAACGATAAAAACACATGTCATTCTATTGATTTTGTACACATTGAAATCATAATATATCGTAAATCTTATTAAACATGCCTACTTGTCGAAGAAGTACAAAAAAAAAGTTTACGCTGTGTTAAAACTGTATATAAATGAATATACGGTGCTTCCATAATATTAACTATAGCTTTAATAGTACATAGAATCAAGGGTAGTGATTAAATTAGTGTAGAATTTTTTAAAAACCTTAATTAATTTTATTTTATAATAAAAATCGCTAACGCGAGCTCGTGGTCACATGTCTCTGTATCTACGATACACTGGGAGGTGTAGCTTGCACACTTAGTATCGGAATTGCCTTTTATTCAAAAGTTACATGTATATTAATATAATAAATTTTTGTATCAAATAATAAAATGTATTATTTCACAGAAAAAGTAATAATAATTAGAAAAAAAAGCACTAGAATTGATGCTCTAACTTGTTGACACTTTGACAGAAGGTTATTGCCTGATTTTTTTTTCCATGGGACTAAAATAATATAACATACTGAATATGCAAATTATTCTTCCCGCGCGCGGATGCACCCGCATATATCCCGTTACCGTGGGAACATCATAGTTAACCTAACACTTTTATTTAACATTGAAAAAATTTTCCGAATCGGACTAGTAGTTTCTAAGATTAGCTCGTTCAAGCAAACAAACAAAGTCTTCAGCTTCAGATTTTATGGCAAAAACTAAGCTGTTCATATTTTATAATCAGTCAGCAAATGATGTTGCCAGTGAATAAGTTCTCTTAGAAAACTCAGAACCGTAACTCATACAGCAAGCCTTAAACACATTAGTCGGTATCATATGAAAAGAGGTTACTTTATCAAAAGTACACCAATAGAGGAGTTATAAGCGCACATTTTTCATTATAAACTTATTATGGAGTTACATAAAGGCGAGAATATTATTACAAATGTGGCCTGGAAGATACAATGGGAGCCATACGTCATACAAGCTCCGCCAGCCAGTGTCATCGGATCTCGGGGTGCACGGTAAGCCTGCCTCATTCCGAGGATTAACCGTGTACGACTATATGTAATTTATCAATTTGTATCTATAATATACGAGTTTTGTAATAATTTAGAGGATATGAGAGTATACTTTAGTTGTTCTTTTTTATAGTTTTTAGTGGCGATTCATCGATACTCAATTCTATTGAGTTTTTCTAAACTATTTTGGGAACGGTTAAAACTGTTGTTTCAATGTTGTATCGCTTTGTCGGCAAATTCCAGAATGAGTTTTGATGGATTTCTTCACATACTTACTTAATTTTTTATATGTATTTAGATCTGCAGGTATTTACATCTTATTGGTACGCGACGCTAGATTTACCCACATAGGTATAGCGTTAGGTCTGTCAATCTTTATCTATCCAGAGTTCTGAATTTTTGCCTATTAGTCTGGCTTTAAATTAGTTATTATTTTATTTAAACCTTCAACACTATAAAAGTATATAGGGTGACTGGTAATTAGTGACCGATACCTAAACACATGATTGTGCTCATGATAACAAACAACTTTTACTATGGCACCAAACCTGAAATCGCGAAAAAAAAATCAGCTTCTCCCTACCATGTTGACGAGTTATGTGAACATGAATGTATGGAACAGCTGATTTTTTTCGCGATTTCAGGTTTGGTGCCATAGTAAAAGTTGTTTGTTATCATGAGCACAATCATGTGTTTAGGTATCGGTCACTAATTACCAGTCACCCTATATAGGCGGACGTAATGCCATAGGCATTCTCAACCAGTCCACCATAGGGTGGTGCAGAGACAATGTAGTAGGTGCTCTTTAAAAGAGACTACCTGAGGAGACATTATGGTTTGTCGTTGTTAATTTAGTTGTAGAAAAGCTTAAACAAACGTTTATATAATACAAACTTATATCACTGCACCCATCGAAGAATCAATATACCTAACGCTGGAAAGGCCATGGAGCGCTGAACTATGACAAATTGGAACGCAAGCTAGATGTCATGAAATATTATTCACACAACCTCCGTAGCGTAGCGGTAATTGGCTCGCTTTAAATCTCGGAGGTCGTGGGTTCGATTCCCACACCGGACAAGAAATCTTTGTGTAAATTCTTAGATTTCTCTCCGGGTCTGGTTGGTTGAGGGACTACCCTCCGTGCCTCGGAAAGCACGTTAACCCGTTGGTCCCGATTGTTATAACATCATCTATAATAATCGTATATCAAAGAACGGGCAGCAGCGTTGCCTTGTGTGTTACAACATAATACTGCGGTCACCAACCCGCCTGCCAAGCGTGGCGACTATGGCAGTGCCCTCCCTCGGGAGGAGGCCCATGTTCAGCAGTGGACGTTATACGGGCTGATGATGATTACCATTAATTACATATTATTATCTTAATGCTTTTACTACACATGTTAATAATGTGTAATTATTCAATGTACAGTTATATATTAATACATATTGCCGTATCGTATGAAGTTTGATTAACAAGAATATTTAGAGATAATTTACCAATTTTTAATGTTATGCTAAATATTTAATAGTGATTTTATACGAATTAGTTTTTCAAATGAGCTGCGACGACGTCTCTATCCAGTTTGGGAGATTTTTTTTTTCTACTACTCATACCTACAAATTATGGCAATTAACTTTAATAGACACCGGTGACATTTAAACACATGATGTATCAAATTATTAATTGGACATTACTAAACTTTTATTTCAAGCACCGGCACCGTATTGGCTTTTTGCCATTTGTCTGTGTGTCATTTTTAAGTGTGTTTTGTATCGCATCTGTCAAAATAGTAAGCATGGTCTATGGCTGACCCCACAATGTTCGTTCGTTATTCAAGCGTTTGAACGATGCGGGCGCTGAGTTGCATGCCTAATGTGGGGTCAGCTCATAATGTTAAACTTCCAACATGTTTGCTTCTTACATCTGTAAACCATTGATATGTAAAATACTTCTTCAACCAAATCGTAGAAATAATGTGATTTTATTAGATACCTATTATTTAGATTGAATAAAGTGTGACTGAATTATTAATTATTATAATAATAGTGCTGAAAATGTCCGGTAAAGTAGCAAAAGTGGCTGACAACATAAACTTTCGTCCGAAAATAAAACTTAGCATTATTTAAACTGTTTTCAGACCCTCTGTGTCACCCAAGTTGAGTAAAATCATTTATAGAGATTTATTTGCTGCTATGATGCATGACATAGCAATACTGTTCAGCAGCAGCATCACTATTCCAGATAGAGAAAGAAATACATACAACTAAAATAAAGAAAATTTTACCATAATTTTGAATTAATAGCAATAATTACATGACAACCTCCGTAGCGTAGCGGTATTTGGCTCGCCTTGAATCTCGGAGGTCGTGGGTTCGATCCCCACACCGGACAGAAAATCTTTGTGTAAATTCTAAGATTTCTTTCCGGGTCTGGTTGGTTGAGGGACTACCCTCCGTGCCTCGGAAAGCACGTTAAGCCGTTGGTCCCGATTGTTATAACATCATCTATAATAATCGTATGTCAAAGAACGGGCAGCAGCGTTTCCTTGTGTGGTACAACATAATACTGCGGTCACCAACCCGCCTGCCAAGCGTGGTGACTATGGCCTCCCTCTCGGGAGGAGGCCCATGTTCAGCAGTGAACTTTATACGGGCTGATGATGATGATGATGAAATTAATAACCGACAAAATATTTAAGGCAAAAAGATCATCAAAGACAGTTTAACAACTGCTGTTTAAACTGTCTTTGATGTTAATGTTTTAAAAAGTGGTCATCTGATAGATATTACTATATTATCGTTGAAACATTCAAAATAATGGATCATAGCAATATTGTTAAAGCATGACACCACACCATAACTATCTTAAAGAACATTTACAGAGTATTAAATAAGATTACGTGTGTTAAGGAAAAAACTTAAATTAATCATACTCGGACAGAGCGCATGCTGAGATCAAAGGAAATGAGATGATACAAATATATTTATAATGCGGTTTCACGAGTCATTTTCGAGTAGGTTCCATACCATATTCATTCATAGTGTCCGTTTTGGAGAATACCAGACGATTTTTTATAGATGAATGCAACAAAAATAAATTTTATTTATTCTTTCTAACTTGAAATGGTTTTGTGCTTTCTTGGCTCGCTTAACACCTCAGTAGTCGTGGGTTCGATCCCCACACCGGACAGGAAATCTTTGTGTATTATTTTTATTATTTAAGATTTCTTTCCGGGTCTGGTTGGTTGAGGGACTACCCTCCGTGCCTCGGAAAGCACGTTAAGCCGTTGGTCCCGATTGTTATAACATCATCTGTAATAATCGTATATCAAGGGATGGGCAGCAGCGTTTGCTTGTGAGGTACAACATAATACTGCGGTCATCAACCCGCCTGCCAAGCGTGGTGACTATGGCAAATACCCTTCCTCGGTGGACGTTTTACGGGCTGATGACGATGATGATTGTGATATTAGGTACATAAATAGGATTGAAACTGTTACCATAAAAATATAAACATCTAGCTGACCCGACAGACGATGTCCTGTCTTAGCTATGAATATAATAATATATAGGGACAATGTCACACAGATCATCCTAGCCCCAAACTAAGCAAAGCTTGTACTATGGGTACCAGACCAGGCGACGATATACATACTTATATAGATAGATAAATACTTAAATACATAGAAAACATCCATGACTCAGAAACAAATATTCGTGCTCATCACACAAATATTTGCACTTACCGGGATTCGAACCCAGGACCACCAGCTTCGTAGGCAGGAGCACTACCAACTAGGCTACGGTGACCGTCGAATATCGAATTAGAATTGATAAGATGTTTTTCTCTTTGACGATATTTGCAGCTAATTTCTGATATCCAGAATCTGCCAATATTATATCAAACACCATAAGGTTTTTATTGTCAAAAGCTCTAAGATTACATTAGAACGTAATATAATGTGGTGGTTAAGTATTCTTAAATTTTCTAATTCTCTGCGCAATTTTCTTAATTTATTTCAGAATTCAACGGCTGGAATGATATATCGTTCCAGCCGTTGAATTCTATATGTTATACTTCTATATGTTATAACAATCGGGACTAACGGCTTAACTTGCTTTTCGAGGCACGGAGGATAGTCCTTCAACCAACCAGACCCGGAAATAAATCTTAAATAATAAAAATAATACACAAAGATGTCCTGTCCGGCGTGGGGATCGAACCCACGACTACTGAGATGTAAAGCGAGCCAAATACCGCTATCACAATACCCATCCAAATTTAAGCAATATTTTCGTGACCAAGGGAAATAGGGATTCATTTTGATATATTTAGATTAAAACATAGTCTATAATGTGTCAAGCAACGTCGAGTGATGACGATGATGGGCTTTTTTCATACATTCCTCCTTTTTATATATCAGTAGTATGTTCCTCATACTACAAGAAAAGCGTTTAGGTACCCACTAAAACTTACTAGGAGCTCGTCCAAACGTCAGGATTGGGAACACTGCGAAATGCATCAACATGCCTTTCAATTGTCATTATCCTAGGATCAAATAGTCAAAAATAATATATCAACAAATAGTAGATCAGTCTTCACCATGTGTTTCACAGGTACGAACAAAATATCTATTTGTAGAATTACACGCATAAAAAGAGCAAAAATAACTAATTATGTTAAACGATCTAAAAAGTTATATAACTTATCATAAGAACTAGGACATCAACCATTTCATTTAATGTTCACTTACAAAAAATACTACACTTACAAAACCATCGATGTAAGTATTCAAGTTGTATTCAAATAATACCTACCTACATCAGATGGGTAATCTATTACCAGCTTTAGGTGAACTATTCGACATACTTATCTCCTAATGGCGGACTATCAAAACATTTTTTGTATAAAATGGTCGGCGATCACGAGTGACTATTAACACAACAAGAGCCATGATCCGTGTTTGATGAAATATTAATAGGGTTGAATTCCACGCCGCAACACCATAATGCACCACGGCTATAGGGTTGATAAATACTCAGCCCTATTTAAAGATAGATTACTTTAAATATAGTCATGAAAAAGAAACGAATTTATAAAAAAAAACCGTCCAAGTGCGAGTCGGACTCTCGCACAAAGGAGCAAAAAAGGGTAAGATTTTTTTTTTGTATAAGTGCCCCCCATATGTTTTAATTTTTATTATTTGTTGTTATAGCGTCAATAGAAATACATAATCTGTGAAAATTTCACCTGACTAGCTATCGCGGTTCTTGAGATGCAGACTGGTGACAGACAGACAGCTAAGTCTTAGTAATAGGGTCCCGTTGTTACCCTTCGGGCATGGAACCGTAAAAACACAAAATTGCAATGTCACTAAAAATTTGTACCTAAATTTATCAACGACTTTAATGATGAAGGTAAATGTTCAAAATTTTAAACTATACGTCGCTGTTAATGACCTAAAAAGGCGCATAAAGTTAGTATTGAGTAGGAAAACGGAAAGGGTTGTAGGTAATTGTACCTATCTGTTGTCACTAAATGTTCTTTCGTTTAGCTTTCTCCATTAAAATTTTCCAATATACTAGAAACAGACTGCACCGGTGGCTCAGTGGTTACGGTAGTTGCTTCTGGGACCTGGTGTTCTGGGTTCGATTCCCACCCGGTACAATTATTTGTGTGAACCACAAATAATTGTTCTGAGTCTGGGTGTACTTTGTGTCCGTGAAATGTATGTTTGTAAAGTCCCCCGCGACACAGGGATTTATTTCCCTAGTGCGGGAGTTGTCTTTATAAAAAACCAAAAAAAAAAAAAAAACCAAAAGAGGTGTGTAATTTTTTTAAACTAACTAAATTCGTACCGTAAAGTATGCTCCAAAATGTTATTTTATTTCTTAACTCCATAATTACGAACACCATAAAAAAACAATCAGCTATATTGGTCCAGTTGTCCTAAAATTATGCGCGTACGTACATTTTAGCGATTCATTTTTATCTTATTGAACATACTTCGTCACGTTACTATATAAATGCACTAGCGACCGCGCGCGGATTCACCCGTGTAACACCAGTTCCTCTATAAACTTCATAATTAAATATAGCCTATAGCATTCTTCGATAAATGGGCTATCTGACACTGAAATTAATTTTCAAATCGGACCAGTAGGTCCTGAGATTTGCGCGTTCAACCAAACGCTCGCACAAACTCTTCAGCTTTATATGTAAGTATAGATATCGTACCATTGTAAATAAACCTTATTCCAATATATTAATATCTAAAGTAAAATATATGATTTTAAAAATCAAATATCATAAAGGTAGTTAAAAATTCATACCTACTCGAATACAATTACGTGATCAATCTATCAACCCTAGTGACCATTCCTCACCGCATGGCTCGCAGTGAAGCCGCTTCGTTCGGCAGATATTAATCATTGCCGCTTATATTATTGTCTGTGGGCTGAGGGCCACGTGCACCTCGCCTGAAGACGTTATCGCACCGTCAGCGGAAGCGAGCGCGATTTGTAACAAGCATATCGATATAAATTATCTACTCGTACATCATTATCAGTCCATACAACGTCCACTGCTGAAAATGGGCCTCCTCCAGAGGGAGGGGGTTTGCCATAGTCATCACGCAGTACGATGTTGTAACACACAAACCAAATTTGCGGGGCGTACTGCATTAAATTGATCAAAACAGAGCTTTTCAATGCAGAATATCTAAAGTTAAAAGTGATTATATTTTGGGTCAAATAATATTATCTAATCGAATAGAGATCAGACGGCAATGTTTATAGGGATAATACTGAAATAAAATGTCATCCAATACTTATTAGCCTAATATAACTAATCAATACCTGCTAAAAACATTACTTTTTTTACAAATCGAATAGATCTATGGAAAATACACTGGGTTTCAATCATATTCACATCACTTGTATATATTTTATCGATCAAATTTTGTATAACTCGGTCCGGCTCCGATATGCCTGTTGCCGACCAGTGTACTAAGATCTAAATATCGCTTGTCCGCGTCCGCTTCCGCGCTCAATGTGTCCACGTGTTAGCGCACGCGAAGAGGTGTTAAATGTTTACAAGGTTTAAAGGTGCCGCCATCCGTCAGTGTCCAAACAAACCTTACTATATGTAACACCTTTGTTTGTGCTCCGGATTGATGACTTACTCTATTGTTTAATACACCATGTAGTTTTATAAATTGTTAGGTATAAATATACAAAAAAATACTAAAATCAAGGAATATTATAGGTATCCGACGTTTCGACATGGGTTACACCAGTCCTATCCGTGACCACTACTGGTGTACCCTATGCCGAAACGTCGGATTATTAAAAGGTAATGATTGGCCTCAAAATCGTACCACGATTGCGACCCGAGTATACTTTTAATTATCTATGTGTACAAATCGCGAAAGTTTAAAAACATTTATATTATAGGTATGACAATATTTTCATACCTAACGCATGTAAAACTTACGCAGATTCAACACGGGAGATACGAAATGCGATCATTCGGGAGCATTCTTTTGTCAAATTGTAGACTGCATTAATCTAAGGCTTATGTTTAACTTACCATCAGATATAGTAACATATAACAGACAAAAATTGAAAATGATCACCAAAATTAAACCCGCATTTTAATGTAAAATTGTAACCAAAGTTTTAACATTTCGCTATCATATTTAAGCAAAATGACTCCAAATAAATCATTGTTAACCCAAAAGTAGTAAATGATCACCAAAAGTACCTAAATGTTTTACTAATTTACTATTCGGTTCTGGCACTCGCCGGCCGCTGCCGCGGCACCGCTCGCTTCGCTCGCTCGGCTCGTGCGTTGTATGGCCGCAGCTCTAACCTAACCTAACCGATTGTCATTTTTCATTGATTTTATTAAGGTAGAAATAGCTCAATAATTTGCTCGCTAAGATTTGGTGATCATTAACTACATTTGGTGTTCGAATACAATTTGAAGTGCAGTCGTGACTAAAATAGCTAGTACTATTATAATTTTAGACTTTATTTTTCTGGTGTCAAGTATATATTTTTGGTGGTCATTATATTTTATCCCTTAATCTAATATGAAAAAAATACACTAATCTTAATTTAAATATAATTTATCTTCTACTTCGCTAGCTGAGAAGTTATTATTAGCAAGTTCATAATTGAATTTGCTCAATTCAAAACATGATGATGGTGATTTTTTTAAATAAACTAGCTCTGTTGATTCTGGACGAAGTGTCAAAATGTAAGTGGAGACTATTGTGATTTGTAAGTGAAATCAATTTCAAATTAGGTCTGTCTACGGTTATTACAGATGATCTGCCTTTAGGCTATTTAGACCTACTAATAATAAAGGAAATCGATTTTTGTTTTAACAATAGATTAAAAATATAAACTTCTATGATCTTCAAAAAAATATCGTTAAGTGCTACTTTTTATAAAACGAAATAACAAACCAAATTCTATATACATTGTAAAATAACTAGTTGTTTATTAGCAGAATAACGTGCGGCCATTGAACAACTCAATGGCAGAGCAAAGTTCAAATACCTAATCATTCTGAATGTTATCTTAGCACCTATTTGCAAACATCATCCATGCGAAACAATTACGTAACTGCCATCTTTTGAATAAAATGATTACTCATTTTGTTAGACCGAAGCTCACATGATAGACACTTTTGTGCATTTCGTAATAGATATTGTGCACACTGTCGGTCGATGTGTGCTCATACGTTATCTATAAATCGGAGTTAGATAATATTAGATTAATTATAATATTGGTTGCTTCTCGCGCTATTGAACTATAAACAATAATTTCAGTCGACCTTCAGTTTGTATGAAGCAATAAAACGACAATTATACCGCTATTGTTTTATAATACGGTAAATTCAGATGTTTCAGTAGCTGAGTAAAGCGTGTATTATGTAAGTAGGTACATATCGATAGGTACCTACGGCTCGATAAAACTCGCATAGAGTAGGTAAGGTTCCACAGCGCAGCCGAGCAGGTGGCGAGAACAAATAACATTAGCGATACGAAACTACCTATAAGTTACATTATTAAATTATAAAATGGAAATTAAAGAAAACCACATCTTGTGATCGCGCATTAATATGGCGCGACGCTAAAATATTCCAATAAGAAACGCACAACAAAAAATCATATTAATATTTTACGAACCAAATCAGTCTCGTTGTATTTTATTTCTTATTATGCGTTATATTTTTGAAGAGTGTTGTGGTAACCTAGAGGACAATTGATTAGTGAGGTCCTCCACACATCACCTGTCGACAGCCTGCCGCCCTTGTTACTTCAAACGTGTATCGCTCGCCTGTGACCTATCGTTATGTAGATAAAGGTTCCGCATCAATATTAAGTTTGTTTCTAGACAAAGCTAAAGAAGTATATGGAAGTTGTGAAGGTCACATCAATATTAAAAATAAACATGTTAATAGCACCTATATTGGCCAGCCGGCATAAGACAACAGCTGTTGCATTTAACAGGGATACATTGTAGGTACCTTGTCAGCGGGTTATAAAAGTCATGTCAAGGTTTGACGGCTGTTTTTATAACCTCCGATTATGATTAATTGCACCAACCTAATATAATATTGGCGAACACTTTATTACACACATAACTCTTGTGGTTTTTTTTATTGAAACCCAGCTTTGTATTAATCTATGCAGCTTTATTCGCGTTACGAACGTTCACTCGAAATGGAAATTTCTAATAGATAATGGTACTTTCTAATGTCTGTAAGCGATTCTAGTGTCGCATAAAATAAACGTCTGTTTAATCTTAGTTTTACTGAACATTAAATACTTTATGTAAAATTCCCCGCATTAATAAACGAATGTCATATAATTTACCGACAGTAGAAGATACCGACGTGTAGTGGTACACTAGCCGATGATAAAATTATGTAGTTTGGTTCCTTTGATTCTGGACAAGATTTGAAAGGACACACTTTATTATAGTGACGTTTTTTTATAAGGTCTACCAAACATTTTATTACATGAATAAGAAATACTATAAAACTTGATACATACTTATGCGGTAAGATCAAATTCTCAATTAAAATAAGTGTACAGGATACGAGCAGGAGGAGGGAATTCACCGCGTAAAACACTATCACGATATTATATTCAACAAATTCACAACTTCATCTCCAAAAAAAAGTAAATCTCCCTTTTTCTAGTATAGTAACAATGACAAACTTATCAAATTCCGATTTCAAGCTTAAAAAAAAACTATATGCAAAAGGCCGGTACAAAATTATTACCTATATAAAAGAGGTTGGTCGGTCCGCAACAATAAGTGTATCAAAATAATTGAATTATAAATAAGCAAATTGCATTAAGATACAGTTACATTTATTACGTTCCAACCCTGACTTCTAAAATATCTGTGGCTAGCCACAAATATTTTAGAAGTCAGCTCTTAAATCATATTAAGCATTCCTTGAAAGAAGAGCGTGTGGGTTTTGCATCATTCCCGAGAACCCTAGCTGTCAGTGTCGAGAATTCTACCCGTCACGGCGACACAAAGCAAGGACTGCACTGCTTCCAGCGCCTTGTTTATTCAATAAACACCTCTGCCTCGCGCCTCGCCTCGTCTCGCCCGTCACTTATGTCTAGCCTTCTTTTTATTTTGACTGCGGTAATGCGCTCGCGGTAGCATCGCACGATACCATCGCGGCCATTCATTGTCTGTATCACGATCACTTTATCCTTAGCTATTCCTTTCACGATATATTTCGTTATACGTATGGAATACCTGGAGTTGCTGACTTGAGTCAGTGTATGACGACGGATCAAACAGAGTAGCTTAGTAGGTACTATCATATAAGTAAAGGACACACGACAACTTATTTGACATGTGTTGCGGAATGCCTGACATTTGACTTTTTTGCAATGAAAAAGTATGACCGTTATTTAACAAATATACAGAACGAATGTATGGAACGATATAGATTATATACCTAACTAAAATTTATGGAGGTAATTAATTAAGCTGGAAACGATGTTACTGAAGTTAACGGAAATGTGTTTTACAGCAATGTTTGATTTATTAACTGAACCTTATATTAATATATAAAGCTAAAGAGTTTGTTTGTTTGCTTGTAGGCGCTAATTTCAAAAAATACGGGACCGATTCTGATACATATTTTAGTGTTAGATAGCCCATTTATCGAGGTAGGCTATATTTAATTATTATCTTCTTATGGGAACGCGCGCGGGACTCTAGTCCTTATATATTTTCTGACAGGCTTCTAAACTAAAAGCTTTCAATAATTCTGCCACTTAAACCATGTCACATATTTGTGTCCATATATATGAATCGTTTCGAGACAATTTTACTGAAATAAATTAATCGTTATTGATCAAACACGACCGGTTCATAAATATTTCAATAGTCAAAACAGTTCGTCAACAAGTTGTTTGAATTCTAAAACTTTCACGTATAAAAGCCGAAAATTGTATTTTTTTGTTTTTATTGCTTACTAAAAACTTAATTGGACGTGTCGACGGAATTATCTGAATTCCTTTGTGGCGCTTGCTCGCTAGAGTACATGGGAGTTTTGACTTACAACAGTTACAACTAATTGTATACGTTTTTACAACAAACTAACTTTTAATGTGAGAAATCTATATGTAACTAAAAACTGTAAAATGTTTAGCCTATGTCAACATCAAACTGTGTGTAAAGGCCCATTTCAAATCGCTGGTTACCTATGTAGACGACTAATCGGCTTGGGAGTGACTTGCTTTTATGAAATACTGCTAAAATTATAGTAATATGTAACTTTTTTTTTTATAAAATAGCATTTCCACTCAGTTTCTTGCCAGTTCTTCTCAGAGTTGCCACGTCCAGAACGGGTGGGAGAAAGAAATCAAAGAGGATGCATTAAAAAATAGAATTACTTAAAAATATTTTTTTAAATTTGTCTATGTGAATAAAGACTTTGACGTGATTCCTACATATAAATCTGAGCTTGATATTTGTAGATTTTCATACCTTTATTGGGGAAGCACTATGCATCTATTGAATACATTAAATATTACTCGATAGCTATTTAAGGCCATTAATCTCATGCATCGTCTCAAAGATTATTAGATATAAACTCATTTTAATTGAATTAAAGTGACAAAGAAACGCATTTTTGAAACGATTACTATTTACAGACGCAAGTCATTTAAAATGTGAACGCTTATTTCTCTATTATTAATAAAACATTTTACATTCGGAGACTATCAAAGCGAAATATTGCTTTAGGCGTATATGAAACGATGTGTTCGTTCATCTGATATATAAAATAAAAGTGTATCATTAATCCTGTCCTTTCATTTAAAATACTAAATTATGTTGTCAATGGTCGAAAGATATTGTAGTACTCATGGATATAGTTGGTTTAAAAATGTAATTTATTTTTCTACCACCATTCCGCGCTTTATTTTACTACCGTTCCCGTAGAAACTTCATAATTATATATATAGCCTATGGCCTTCCTCGACAAAATTAAATGGGCTTTCTAACTCTAAAATATTTTTTTAAATCGGATCAGTGGTAGCACTTGATCTTAGCGCGTTCAAGCAAGCAAACTTGTCGGCATAATATCTTTAAATATGGATATAGATTGATGTATTGTATTTATGCATGTAAAATGTTGTGAATAAAATAGTTTACTCCTTATTAGAATTAAAATTCGGAGCCTTTTCAATATAAAAAAACAGATATTTCCAGTTTACTAGGTATGTAGATTGGTTCCTGATTAAGAGTAGGTAGGTACCTACTTACTGACTTACTTATCTTAGAAACTATACCTATTACAAATTAGAAACTTTGCTGATAAAATAAATGAGGTTATTATTTTCAGCATTATTAAGATAGCGGCCTTCCCGGCTTCGCATCGGTGCACATTTCTATTAAAAAAAAAAGACTATGTTAGGTACCTACTCTGGTATAATGTAGCATTCAAAGAAGTTGGTGAAAGAAATATTGAAATCCGTTCAGTTTTTTTTTTTATTCGTATCAAACATAAAAAATACAAACTTTTCCTCTTTATAATATTATTGTGTTTCGAGTCATGCGTAGGGAGATGGTGTCTTGGCGGTTAACCCGTCAAAGCTCGCAAACGGTGTTGAGGTCTGATACATTCCGATCATTAATATCAGCATTGACTTGGTGGCAGCACTGCGGGGCTCCACTCGCGCGCTTAAATAACATATTAGTCTCGAAAGGGCCGCCGCCATATTTCTCTTAAGTTTCGGTAAATCGGAACGTATCGAATCGAAGACGGGGCGATTTATCGCGTGCACCCGATTCTACAGTAATCGGATTTGAAGTCGCGGGGATTACGATTGTCTCCGCGTGATGCATGGAGCCCGCTCCAACGAGTCTGGTTATTTGTGGTGCGCGCCATGTTACAGTTTTGTTCGCCGATGACTTGATGTTGTGCTCAACACTTTATATTTTTAATGTGTCCTATCGATATTTTTATCCGTAGGTATGTTTGGTTTGAGGAAACTTGAACACGTAGGTACTTATTACGGATATAATAACACTAGTTGTCTTCAACACTCTATATATATGTTACGGTGTGCTATCGATGTTTTACCCATTCATTGTTGAAGTATATTTGGTTTGATACCTAAGCATTAAATTGCAAAAAATCTAAAAGTAATCGTTGACAGAAAAAATAAATTTAATACTATTATACTAGAACTAGCGACCCGCCCCGACTTTGCACGGGTGCCTCTTGAATCATTATTTCTAAAAAAACCGCTTCAAAATCCGTTGTGTAGTTTAAAAGATCTTTGGATACATAGGGACATACAGACAGGGAAGCGACTTTGTTTTATACTATGTAGTGATGTTGTATATTGTTCCGAAATAAATAATTAAAAATTACGTAAAATGCTGTTCTATTAAAATTGTATAATTCACAGTTAGTTAGACGAATGTTAAGATCTTAGTATTGGAATTTATGTAAACAAATAGAAAGTAAAAAATACTTATACAAGAGTAAGCTTTCAACACTTTAATGCCTTCAAATGCGCGTTTACGTCCAATGTTGAACAAAGACCTCCTTTTAACAGAACTTGGCAACCCATAATCACCGCTCTGAGCAGGCGAATTGGTGATCGCAGTACAAATACTAGTAGATTTGTGATAATCAGCAGTATTCATCAGATCATGATTACTTACCATCTCAATGCAACCTCCAATCCGCCTATTTTATTTTATTGACCGGTGGCAATTCATTTACGCACCCTCTCCGCCGCTGCAGCGTTCTCGCGGCGAAGG
Organism: Nycteola revayana; assembly: GCA_947037095.2. NCBI lineage: Eukaryota > Metazoa > Arthropoda > Insecta > Lepidoptera > Nolidae > Nycteola > Nycteola revayana. Next base: position 31,288,066 of record OX344842.1, on the reverse strand, counting down.
GGTATGTGGGACTCGCCCTCTCCATAGCGGTGGTATGTCATACCACGAGAAGAGGACCCTACACCACTAAAACCCACCGGATACTCCTCCGTCCGCCGTTGATGAAAGCCGAGTACGCTTGGCAATCCGGCCCTGACCACCAATCCGCCTGCCATGCGCTCATCAGTTGTACCTACCTAGCTATAAATATTAGTAGCCACTAATGTCACCTATGAGTAGGCATGGGGTTGGTCTATACTAATGCCTATACATAAAGAAGGTCAGTTCGAAGTGTAAATATTTCTTATTACGGAAAAAAAACACTGAATGTACGAAAACAACATTTGGATTAATAATCTATACTAATATTATAAAGCTGCAGAGTTTGTTTGTTTGTTTGAACGCGATAAACTCATGAACTAATGGTCCGATTTGAATGAGTTCATTGTTGGATAGTCCATTTATCGAGGAAGGTTAAAGGTTATATTTTATTTTCAAAAAAATTAGGAATCCGGAAGAAAATTGCGATTTTGTAACCCAAGGTGTAAAATCGAAAACCTATTTATGCGTGCGCTGCAAAAACTATTGACAATAGAACAAAATGATATACTACGGGTTTGTAGGTCTTATTAAGATCTATAAAAAAATCCGCGAGAGCATATATCTAACTATCATAGTTTAGTCACAATAACCGCTTTTATGTTCATAAAAAATATTAAATCGTCTGAAGAAAGAAACTACGTTAAATGTGCATCGTATTATTAATCCTTATCCAAATTAAGCATTACGTTATCAATGGTATTTATGTAGAAGTAAAATACTTTTTGTTTTATTCCAATCGGACATTTCGTTGAGAAACTACTGGTCCGATTTGAAAATTTTTAATTATTATTTAAAAAAAAATTTTAATGAAATTTTAAAAAGATTAAATTAAATTAACGCAAAATCAGCGCTTGTTTGTTATTATAATTTTGTAATTATCCAATCAAGTGAAAGTAACTGTCATCTACACACCTTTTTGTACCTAGTAACCCAGTAGTTCGTCCAGGTCCAACCTAACAGCTGAACGTTCTATACGTTTAATAATTTTAGTAATAATAAAATTTACTTATTATCTTATCTTTGTTTTAATGATTTTAAATTAATTGTTGCAAACATTTAATTCAAATCATTAAAAAAAAGTCTGTCCAGGATTACTTTAGCCAATCCATTTTTAATATATTTTCTAATATACTTAATTTATTATAAAACATGTTTCATTCTATTATCAGCTCGGTGAAGGTCGATGTGGGGTCGGATCTTCTACTAATATAATAAGAATAATAAGATGGGAAAAACAGTAACCAACATGCAAAAATAGATCAGGATATATACAAATAACTTTTAGCAATGACTCAGAGGGGCATTTTTGGTCATTAATGTTCGCAAAATGTTTCATCTCAAAGTGAATAACCGTGATAGGTACAGTTACATAGATCTTTGAATGATCTATAAAACTTACAAAAAACCATGATTTTTACGTATACTTCGGTCTAACACATCGCGGGTAATGTGTGATGTTAAGGGCTGTATCATAGTTTTTTATGATATACCTGTAACCTCATCATCATTTCAGCCGTAGGACGTCCACTGTTGGACATAGGCCTCCCTCATAGATCTCCAGTTGTTGCGGTTAGAAGCGGCCTGCATCCACCGTGATCCTGCGGCCTTAACCAGATCGTCAGTCCATCTAGTAGCTGGACGTCCTACGCTACGCTTGCCGATCCGCGGTCTCCATTCGAGAACTTTTCGGCTCCAACGGCCATCTGTTCACCGTGCTATATGGCCTGCCCATTGCCACTTCAATGAACTAATCCGTTAGGCTATGTCGGTAACCCGCGTTCTTCTACGTATCTCCTCACCTGTAACCTAACACTAAAATAAACCTTCTGTTCTTGTTTGTTTTTAAGCTATATTTTGATATAAGGCAGTATAGACATGGAGAGTGAGCGCTGCGCTGGCTTTGAGGGGAAACATGCTGGCACGCAGGTTTCCTGGTTGTTCAGCATCGGTTAAAATAACACTGTTTAAGGCGTTTTGTCAAATATTTTAGACCAGCAGTCTGTGGGCTAATCATACCCAAAAAGCAGACAGCGCACTGCGCATTCGATACAATAACGCCTTAAGGGCGCTGTTGGGGCTCACACCTTACTGTAGTGCGTCAGGGATGTTCGCGGATGCGCACACTGAGGACTTTTATTTTTATTTTATTTTATTATTTATAATAATGTGGTAAGTTTTTTTGTATTTTATATTTAAAATAAAATCAATAAACACGAATTCCAATGGTTCTTTTTTTTAAAGATTACTAGCAGAATTTTGCAGTCTACTAGTAGGTACTCTTGTCAACCCCTCGTGCTAAGCTAAAACGCTTGTGTAACGAGTGGGTTCACGTCGGTAGTGCAATGGGTGGGGATCGAACCGGCGACCACAAGATCACAAGTCCGACGCCCTAGCTAGTTACGGCCGCCGCTTCAAAATTATATTTGGAATTTGTTCAATTCCAAAATAATATTTATAAATATTGCAATTTGTACCGCTGGACTATAAAATAAATGTCTGTTTCACGTTTACAATTTTTATAAAAAAATATTTAGCGATTTAAACTTATAATTTTAACCCTATATGATGATATTAAACAGAATTTTCCCCACGCCTAGTTTAACATGTAACCAAGCGTTGTACCTACATTGTTCAAATTAATTATATTCAAAATTATGTTAGTGTACAGTCTGTTCGGTGAACATAAAAGGCGTCCACCACATAATTTATTGTTATTAATTAGCGCAGATGGTAATGCCGTGTTATTATCATAACGCTTTAGTCTGGCGTTGATGTCTTTTGTACGGAGCCAGATCTCTCACTCCTTCACCGTAATACACTTGATATTAAGTACGGGGAACAGGGAGAATTAGTTTCCAAACAACCAAAAAAATATAAATTATAACCAAATTGTTGTAAAAAGACATTGTTACTTGGAACTTTAGAATTGTTGAATTGGAAATAAAAGTTTTTTTTTTCTCAGTAGTCGTATCAGTACACCGCGCGCCTTCCCACCGGGTTTCGACTGTATAGTCCTATGCCGCCGTGGCCGAATTCGGAATTCACGGCGGCAAAATTTTATGGAAATTGGCCATTTACACTGAATATACACAGAGATGTTTTCGTCGTTTCTAATAAAGGACAGGCCACTTGCAATAGAAACGTTATATTATGTTATAGTTTTTCAAAAAACTCTTTGCCGTTAGAAGATGGTAATGAATTTTATAATCTTTAGAGCCTTGCAATAGGAGATAATACTAACGGACGAGTGCCCCTATCTGTAATACATTATTTCGCAATTGTTGCGTGAAAGGGTAACAAACATCCATCCATACTGATAAACTTTCGCGTTTATAATATTAGTAAGGATATATACTATACAACTAATGATATAAGTATGCCTCATTACTCCAGTGGCACCCATGGGCCGTGGTCCTAAACCCCATAAGGATTCCCTCAGCTGTGTGTCACTTAGATATAGTCACACATTCAATAATGATACGGTTGTTAATTTCTAGTTCTATCTAAATAAAATTATAATTAGATAAGAAAAATAAATGTCATAGGACGGACGGGCTATGTCATCTGTAGATTTGTAAGATTTGCTGTTTGTTGCCTACTAGGTACTGTTAGTAACGGTGTTCGGATATTTTATGGAGTTATCAAATCAAATCAGAATGATTAATTTACAGCAAAGGCATGGGTTTTTAAACAAATTACTTGTCATTTTGAACTGGGCGGAAATTTTGTATGATTTCTTATGGTTTCCACACTAAGCAAGCTAGTATTGTAGATGCCAGGTCTACGATTGCCTTAACGCGGTGTTGCCTCAGAATCTGACTAATATATTCTTTATTTGCTAGGAATAATAATACTAAGAATTTTATAGAGTAAGAATGATCTATTAGTAATATATAATATATTTTACTTTTATTACTTCAATAATATACATATATACAACTAAAAGTGGCTAATTTAAAACCAAACTAAACTATAAAATACTAATATTCTAAATCTATTGGCATAGATCATATGGATATGCGATATGTTTTATGAGACAATTATTATAAAATTCTAATAATAGTCAGGACGATTTGTCTACCTTTTTACCTCAATGAGATAGCAATGATACATTTAATACATTACATGACAAACTGAGCTCTAGCTAGTACTTTTTAATATTAGATAATAATAGCTGCACCCCGCGGTAATACCGCGTTACTCTGCTCCAGTGAGTCGGAGCGTGATGTTTTGTAGCCTATATGTTAATCCAGCGTATAACCTATCCCGGTGCAAAATTTCAACCAATTCCGTTCAGTAGTTTTGGCGTGAAAAAGTAACAAACATCTATCGCTCCATATGATCTCTACTCGGCAAGGTTCCCAGAATGCTGGCAGCATTACCCCGTTGATTGGCAATGCTTACCTGCTGTATCTATTAGTAATAGTTATTTTTGATATTTTTTATTATATTGAGATTCTGTAAGTATAAGTTAATACCTAAGTGCTGAATAAAATTCAGTAACTTCAATTCTAAAATTTAAAAATAAATTTAAGTAACGATATTTATCTATTCATGTATATTTGTTTAAAAAGTAAATATTTATATGTATGTTCGTAACACTTAAAAACTACTTGACGGGTTTGGATATTTATAGAATGCCACGTTATCCAGAAGTAACGTAGGGAAAGTTATATTTTTGTTTCGAATAAACTCAAAAACTTCTGAACAGATTTCGATAATTCTTTCACCGTTAGAAAGCTACATTATTCCTCAGTAACATAGGCTATAAAATTCATCCGTGCGAAGCCGGGTAGGGCCGCTAGTTTAATTATAAAGTTCCAACGGGAACGGGAGTTAAGAAGCTGAAATCTCAATCGGAGAGCTAGTAGGTAATAATAATGCAGATAGAGCCGCGAAAATTAAGAACCAACTATGTTCATACCAGGCCCGTCTTGATCTCGCTACGCCAATGCCAATAGCGTAGTCATCCAACTACGCCACTTGCATTGGCGTAGCTTTTTTATTTCACAAGGACATATTATGTAGTTCGCCACGAGTCTTTTGCTACTTCGCCGGGCATATAGGCGAGCGGATATTCAGCTTAGATAAATGTTTAAATGTTAAAAACAACAAACTAAGCAACCTGCGCAAGAGGGCGTGTCCTGTGGGACTTAGACCTCAGCTCAGGACTAGCGGGGAGATTGAGGGATTATGGCTTTTAGTTTTTAGGGGAGTTTTGTTTAACTGTCGCTCTACTTTCAGCATCGAAAAGTATTGGCGTAGCATAGAGTTGTCATAATTTTTTCGGCGCTGACCGGGACAATGATCAGACCATGCACGCAGGACGATACGACAAACAGGAGTGCGTATTGCGAACGAAGCAGGGTTCTTATTTCTTTTTGGTTAGCGCGCCCACCGGGATCATTGCCATAATTGCCGGGAAACCGGGACATGTACCCGGCGTACTGGGACCTGTGGTAAACCTAGCGTAGCAGCAAATTAATACGCATTATAAAATATTTGTTATATTTAAATAATAAAATATTCTCCATGTAGATTGAGTTGATAACTAGAGCACCATAGTCATTCCAATTTGAATAAGCCATCATATATTAAATGCCTATTGTTGCGAACTGTTTAATATAATATAATCTTTTCAGTTTAATATTTTCTATCTGTAAATATTGACAATAAATACTTGATTTGACTGTGTTACGGAACGTTGTATTTTTTTCTTCTTAACTAAATAAACAAAATAATTATTTCTTTTTAATATACCTACTTATAATTCTTCATATCTCCTCAACACCTATTTTATGCTCGGATATTTTGTATTTTATGTTGTTGTTAATGTATAATTTATTTATTTTAAATAATAAATAATAATTGATTGAATACATCGGTATTAAATAAATTATTTTCCTTCTTATTTCTTCTAAAAGGTAGCCAAGTAAAGAAAGTTCTTTAATATCAGCACTAATCACTAAAATTTTACAATAATTTTATTTCAATATAAAAATATTTATTAGTCCCAAGTTCTATTAATTTCAAAGAGAGATTACTGTAGCACTTTTATTATAAGTTAATGTATGTTATATGCGGTAGCGATTATTTGTATATATTATTGAAAAATAAATGTAGCTATAGGTCTGGATTATCGAATTAACAGTTTAATTTTATGAGTAAATATAGAAATTATCTGTGTTTTCGATAAGCCAGACTTATAAGTGCATTCAATTTTTAATCATAATATCCAAATATGTTTTAATGGCTTCTATAATTTTTTGCGCTTATGTTAAATATTAAATTGTTAGTTTGCATTGAACACGCTGCGGAACTATTGGTTCGATTACAAAAATTCACCGTTACAAAGCTATGTCATTCAGGAATGATATTGATTATATTTAATTACGAAGTTATTTAGGGCAGTATTTATATTAAATATAAGCGCGATTTTTTTTTGAATGGTATTGAAGCCTTCAGTATAGTTTCTTTTTGATAGTAAAGAACACTAACCTCTACGGTAGTGTATATACGATCGATCATTGTTTGTATTCATTTCTATTAATTACAATACAAGTTCACAAAACTTGAGAACGACTTTACAGGATTCGTTTATCTTTTTTTTAAATTGTATTTGTACCTAATTATAATTACAATGTGTCCATGATTTGTTTATTTTTTCGGGATATTAATGGGAAATGTCAACACGACGGAAAAGCAACACAAACACAAACTAAGAGATACCCTAATTATGTAGATATTATCGGTTAAAAACATTTCAACATTTTTGTTTTTACAGAAATGACAGAGGTTTGTAAACCCCAGTATTACTGAATCCAAGTAGGTGTCTACCTAATATATTTGTTAGGTAGGTAATATTTAAAAGCGCCTTTCACTGGGCAATCTAGAAATTTAAAACTCTTAAATTACAAACCGAAATTTTTGATTCTTTATTTTATAGAATAGACATACATTATCTCACTAAATGAAATCATGTAGGTATTATAAGTTAATCTGATAGATCTCGTCTAAGAAATTATGTAGGTACTAATAGCAGAGATATAGGTACTTAGGATATACCTACAGCTAAACGGTAGATACACAAGAGGTCTAAAAAATGATTTAGGTACGTACAAATAGTTTGTAGAGCCTGTACGAATGTCCAATTCTATAGTGTCCTATACAAAAAGGTAGGTATATGATTAAGAACTTACCGCTATAGTATGAGATAAAATAATTAGTGCCACATCTTACCTTCATCTCTAACTTGAAACCCAACACTTTGATAGTTATTATTAACTGTGGTTCACAAAACAAAACATTAGCATATGTGTGGACACCGTCATTCAACTGTCAGCACATGTCCGGGACAGGCGCGCGCGCGCGATCCTCGCGCCTTTAGCTAACCGACTGACGCAGCGGGCGCGCACTGGCGCCGCCCCGAGGCTGCGCTTGCCCCAGCACGTCACCCATTGGCCGCCGTTGCCCTAGCTCCACCTATGATCGCCGACGCCCCTCTCACCTCGCCCACCCTCCACATACCACCTCTCTACAAAATAAAGGTGTTCTTGCGTTCTTTCGAAAAAAATATCCAGCCTGAATTATGACTACATACATAACTGCGTACCGTTTAATCTCGCGAACCGGCTCGCGTCACGTATCAGATTTCAATTACCTATGAATTCCTGATTGAAAACAACGCCCATCAATATTTTCGACGTTTTATTACCATTTAAGTGAACTTAATAGTTAATACGGAGGAATATCGCAAATTGAAGTTAATCGCAGCTAGCTGAGGATGTGAGTTCGCAGTCGTTTGATTTAAAACAAAGTTATTAACGTTTTATAACCACTTTAAAGCGGCGAACATAAAGAAACGTCTACATGAAATTGTAAATTATAGGTGTATATGATTAATCTTTTATTGATACTGTGTGGCCAATCCATCTACCTATATTATGAGAGATTAGAAAATGGTTCACATACCTTCTATCCTATATGTTTCGGTATAAAAATAACTTAACAATTTAAAAGGTAGGAAAATACCAAAGTATCAATTTTGTTTTAATATAATGTAAAGTACCTTCTCAAGTTACTTTGGGACATTTAATTCAACAAGTAGGTACATACATAAACCTCTAGCGTTACATTTTATATTAAAATTAAAAGTTCAACAGTTAGATACATATCGAGTATTCTAAAGTTCTATTTTAAATTTCCATTGATTTTTATTATGGTCACCATGCATTTTTTACAATGTTTCTATATTTTGCTAATTGCTTTTTGTACGTCATATTGCCTTAAGACTCATTTTACTCTAGGTCGACGATATGAAAAGCGTTTGGCCACACACATCATCCATATTTCAAATGTAGGTAGGTAAGTATAATTTAAAAAATACTCATTCCAATTTTGTTAGAGGATTGACAAACTGATATTTTTTATTAAATAAGAATCAAACATATACCTAATTTAATTATATTTTTTCAATATAGCATATATACATTTAGTTATTATTGTTAAATTATTTATTTATCACAATCACTTGAAATATTTTTAATCATTTGTATTTTGTTTTCATTATGCTTAAGATATAAAGTATATCTATGCATTTTTGATGATATGATAACCTACATTATGTCTGTTAAAATAGCAATAGCCTCGTCGCTAACAACATAAGTCCGTCCGAATACATATAAAAATATAAAATGTGAATAAAAACGATCACTCTAGTTTGACGGCCTATACTTTCAAAAACCCGGACATTGCCAAAATTGTAATAGCCTCTCCACAAAATCCAGGCCTGAAGAACTAAACTAAACTGCTATATTGATATCTACTTTTTACTGAGTTAATCCCATAATTTTATAGAACAAGTTTGAGTGTCATACAGAGACAATAGGGGTCGAATTAGACCGCTTTGACACAGACGTCGATGGCCTACTTGAGGTTTTGAATGTAACAAGCTCCCTACACAACTACTAAATACAAATAAGCTGGAGACACACTACGCTATAACGTTTTATATCGATGGCTCAGTATTTGTTTTGTTATAAGTTAATTTTTATCATTATATCAAATGTGATAAAAAAACGTTGTACGTCACTCTTTTTACGAGGAATCCGAGGACGAAGGAGTATGAAATTTCGCATAGGTACTTATAGTTTATAATGCAGAATGCTCATTTTTTTTTAATAAAAAGAAGTTCCTTTTTTAATCTTTTTTTTTATAATGCATGTAATGTAGTCACATCATTATTTAAGACTACAAATCAATACAAAATATCGATATCGTGCAGTTTAAAGTAAACTTAATACAAGTCATAATTACTCAACATAAATCCGACTGCTACATTTTCGATCGTGATCGTTTAAAACAATATAAATTCCACATATTCTCCAAAGTTGATAATAAAAATAATTAGTGTAGGTATGTATTTGTTGTTATGAATAATATTCGACTATTTTTAAGCATACGGTGTGGAGAATGGAGTATTCCCGGTGTGCTTCCAACCCTACAGATAGAGTGCAGAAAGCGGGATTACTGAAGTTGCAATCACCGCGCTTGTCGCACGACAATTTTACCGTCATTAACGATTAGGCACATATTACACTATTCTAATCTGGGTTAGGGAGATGTTCAATGTAAAAATTACTTTGTGGGATTTTGCCGTGCGGTTTTAGAATAAATCTGGCCATGTTCTTCTATGGTTATCGTAAGAAATTGATGGATATCAGCATCCATAAGCTCATGGTTAGTTACCATCTTACTTTGAACGCCAATCCATCTACGAAGCGTGGTGTTTTTGGCAAAATCCCTTAACGACTATATTTTTTTGCTTTCCAAGGTCTATTGAGGGGAGGCCCATGTTCTGCTGTGTTCGTAAACTCTTTTGCGTAGAAGACGTGTTCTTTCTCTTCGTCGCTTATGACGAAGTAAGTATCATTTTAGTATTCCGATGCCCTCGTAGACCCGAAGTCCGAGACGCCCGCGAACTGTTATGTAGAGCGACAGTTGCACAATACTTCCCTAAAATAGAAAAAGTCAAAATCCCTTAATCTCATCGCCAATGACTGCCCTGAGCCTAGGTCCAAGTCCCACATAGGGCGTCCTCTTGCGCATGTTGCTTAGTTTGTAGTATTATAACCATTTATTAAGGCTGGAGCTCGCCTTTATGCTTGGTGAAATAGCAAAAGCTGCAATAATTAATAGTCTATAGATAATTAATAGCCGTAATAATTCGCGCTTGTTATACGTCATTTACCATCGTAAATCAATTATTGCCAATGCATTCATTAACACATTTAAGAACATTATTTTTATTTACTTAAATTAATAACAATATTTCATATTTATTAATATACAGAAATTATTCAATATGTATGAGTTAACAATACCTATGTTAAACTAAAACTATATTTAAAGTCATTATTAATAATAAACTTGGCGTAGCCGGTGAGTATTATTATAAAATAAGAAAAAAAAAGTCGAGAACAAAATGAGATAAGTCGCGTATATAGTTTACGAAATTAGATCAATCAGAGCGGGCTGGGATCTGGTTTAATGCCGAGAACGCGTCGCGAACCGCGCCTCGCGAGGTCCACCGTCCCTATCTTTGCTTCCAACGAGTCTTTCTCTTCACTGAAAAAATAATTTTATAGTGAAAGGGTTATATGATTGGGGACCAGAAAATTATAATTTACTGCCCTGTTGACACTCCAGATTCCAAAACAGCCAATAATAGTGTGGTCGTGATTGTGACATATTCTATTATAGGTATTAATAAAATGTTTTCGTGGTTAACTGAGCGGTGGATCGTAGCTGGCGGATCAACGCACAGCCTCAACTGCTGATCATACATACCTGAAACATGGACCGTGTATACTTATTATGATGAAGGCATCCAATAAGAAATTCCTCCCCTAACAGTAGAAAAAGAGGTGGCAAACTCGACAGATATCTGTAATAATCATCTATTAATACATTTTGAGATTCGTGTTAGATAGCAGTCTATTACGGATACTGAAGCGAAAAATATAAGTAATTGAAAACATTCAAAGGATCTGACATAAGGCGAACGCTTATCATGCCGAAATCACTGATTGGACTTAAATGCATCTTGGTTTAATTATACTCAGTACCTACATACTATAGAGTAGGGTATTAAAAACATTTTATCTCCGATTTATGCATTTTTGCCTTTGGGCCTCACTAATTACAAAATACAATACTACCTACTCCATAGTATGCACAATTAACATATCAAGATTCATTGAAATTCGATTAGTAGTTTGGGCAGACATAAATGAAATAAATTGCATTTTTGCTGCAGTATCAATATTTTTTATTTTCTAAATGTCTTCAACGTACAAAACTTGACTTACATCATATTTAATCATTTGCCGTGTGGTTTCCGGCTTAGAATAGACCACCCCATGTCCTGCCATGGGTGTCGTAAAAGGCATCTAAGGGACATATGGCTGATGGATGGGCAGCAGCATCTATTAGCTCAAGGTTAACATCTTACTGCGATCACCAATCCGTCTGCCAAGCGTGGTGATTATGGCAATATCCCTCTACGATCCTGGCTTGCCAAGGTCTGTTTAGAGGAGGCCCATGTTCAGCAGTGGACGTCAACGGGCCGTTGATGATATTTAATAATAAATGATAATCATAGATTGTAAGTTAGGTATGAGAGATCCAATATCTTATTTTATTTTAACTATGTTTCATCCCATGAGCAAAGCGTAATCCTGAAAATTATATACTCTCCATTGAAAATCAAGTATCTAGCAACAAACGCGATAAATTCGTTAATTAAGAACTGCATTTCACATGTACGAAGAATCCCGAGACTAACACAATTTTGCAAACATACGACGTGCAGTCTGCAATCGCGTGTAAGTTAGAGGGTGCTGGATCCGCCCCAGGGCACCCCTACTCTTAGGGAGGGGGTGTCCCTCTGACGCTTCATAGCATCCGCTACCACAGATGTATATTGGCAAGTAGTAGATGCTGCAGTAAGATAGAGTCGATCTTACACATGTATCTTGTCTTAGAAAGGTGTGATTAGTAAAGGATTCGTTGCGGATAGGGATAGATGTACGAATATTGGCTAAAATATAACTCTAACTTAGAAAGATTACGCAAGTAAATTGATGTGTATTGATATCGTAGGAAATTGCGAATTGGTTTCGTGAAATGGCGAACTAATAAGTACTAAGAGCGAACAAGTTCAGGAAACGCCAGGAAGGCCAAGTCTCGGTCTATTTCCTTTTATTAGTAAACCTTTCAGGAACATATATTACAGACTAATTGAAAAGCTACTTTCTATGAAATTCGTTTTTTCTCTGACATAGTAGCCACGAGGCTTTTGCTACTTCACCGGGCATAAAGGCGAGCAGAGCTCTAGCCTAGATAAATGGTTTTAAACACTACAAACTAAGCAACCTGCGCAAGAGGGCGTCCCCTGTGTGACTTGGACCTCGGCTCAGGACGGATGCTGACGGGGAGATTGACGGATTATGGCTTTTAGTTTATTTTTTAGGGGAGTTTTGTGCAACTGTCGCTCTACTTTACTTTAATTCGGGTCTACGAGGGCGTCTGAAACAAAAAAATCGATTTCATACACTGTATATTGAATGTTTCGACCCATAACTACATCAGTGAGATATATCTGTGACAGCAACAATTAATCCGTGGAATGAATTCCAAATTTACAGAAATTGAACGCCATTGGATGCGTCTCGACAAAACTGTGAAACTTTACGTGCATACTAAGCAGGGCTTAAATATCCTATTCATCGGTAGGGCGGGCGGCAATTACCGAGGCTTTGAGTGTGTTTCCGAGAGGCGCATCCGGTACGAACGAATTTTTAATTCAAGCCTGGCTTTTTTACGTCCGACGGAAGGAAATATAGCTTTCGCGAGAGGCATGACGAATAGAATGCAAATTTTACTAATATTCTCTTTGAGGTATTAGAGTGTTGACTGTCACCAGCCAGCAGGTTTCATAGTTACATTTGTGACAACGTCCATGACGTCGAATTGCCGTGTGGTTTCCGGCTTAGAATAGACCACCCCATGTCTTCCCATGGGTGTCGTAAAAGGCGACTAAGGGACATATGGCTGATGGATGGGCAGCAGCATCTATTAGCTCAACATTTGCATCTTACTGCGATCACCAATCCGTCTGCCAAGAGTGGTGATTATGGCAATATCCTTCTACGATCCTGGCTTGCCAAGGTCTGTTAAGAGGAGGCCCATGTTCAGCAGTAGAAGTCAACGGGCTGTTGATGATGATGATGATGATGAATATAGATAAAATAAACTAATTAAAAATATTGTTGGATTTATCTAGTAATGAACAATACGGTGGTACACCTGCCTCGGAAGCTGCTACTTCTTGATTATCATCTACCCCAATATTACATTCAAAGCTCAATCATATCAATTAGGCTCGTACAAAACATTTGTAATAAAAACATTTCATTTTGCTATACAGGTGAATATGTAGATATACATTTTTATGTGTCCCTTATGTCTTTAATTTCTCTTAAAAAGTACTAAAACATATTACCGATTTCTTTTTTTAATTTTTTTTATGATTAAGACAGATGCTCATGGTCAACGCAAATAATGACAATTGTTTTGGCATAACATAGACAAAACAAGCATTTTGCGTCGCTAGCGACAATATAAATACATTTTAATAAATAATTATAACAGGTTTATAAATAAATAACAAATTTAATTTAAGACTGATAAATTAATTTTTAAAAATAATGTTTGACGATTTACAAATGCCTGTAATTGGTTCACGTAAATAAAAATGATTTTTATTTTTTATTTATTAGAGAGAAATATCCTAAAACATGAATATACTTATGTACTGCTAAAATGCCAGGATCCAGCTAACCAAAAAAGGCTATGGTCACAACCAACTGTAAATAGCCCTATTTTATTAAGTGTGAGGCCTACCGTAAATAAGACCGACAGTTGCACAAAACGTCTCTAAAACAAAAGTCAAAATCCCTCAATCTCATCGCCAGCGCCGAAGTCCAAGTCCCACAGGGGACGCCCACTTGCGCAGATTGCTTAGTTTGTAGTGTTTAAACCATTTATCTAGGCTGAAGTTCAGCTCGCCTTTATGGCCGGTGAAGTAGCAAAAACCTCGTGGCAAACTACATATTGTTATGTCCGACCATAAAAAAGTGTCTCGACCATGATCAATTACTTATGAGTCGTAAACGACTTGAATTTCACTATTCCTTTTTCTCCGTGCATCTCTTGATGCGAATCGCCTAATTCTTGAAACGTCGCAGGTTATTTCCTCCAATATATTCTGACACAATAGCGACAGTACGTTCCAGTCCCTGTATGATATTATATATGGTTAGCTAATTCAGATTTGCACTCACTAACAATTGTAAATGATATTGTTGGAAGATCTTTATCTACCCTCTCCACAGATTAGTGTAAACATGACACAATAACAATGATCATACTATTGTGGATTTTTACCGCAGTAAGTATCAATTAGATAGATGTATCAATTAATTTTAGAGAAGTACAAATAGATCAGCTTGACTTTGTGAGTAAACTTTACCTGTAGATATAAACCCGAAGACGTCGAGTCTACGAAGCCATCAGAAAGAAAAATATTCTACTGTTCTAAAAATCTAAAAATGATTATAAATGCCTCGATCCCCCGCCAGCGACTGTTCTAAGTCCCACCGGCCCTTCTTGTGAAGAGCGCTTAGTTTGTAGTTTTTATATCAATTAATAAGGCTCGCCTTCATACCCGGTGAAGTAGCATAACCCTCGTAGCTTCCTAAAAAAGTCCTTCTAGCTTTGCTATATTCTGTTACTTCTTGAAACACTGCTTTCTTTTTGACAATATTTTTCACAAATGCAATGCGTTCGCCGAATCCATTTTGTTATTGCGTTCGTAATGTTCACCGAATTAATTTCACCCCCAAAACACGGCTTCAGATCAAAACAATGTACAATGTATGGAAGGGTGCTTCTTCTGTTTGATTACAACAAGTGTTACAAGTAAATGCAAACACCAACAGTTTGCGTCGCAGCTTACTCCCCCGCTACAGTTGTGACGTTTACATCAAAATAAAGCTGTATTCAATTATATTTGTAGGCGAGTCAATATTAGTACTCAATGTTCGGGATATTTGAACCCTCTTGGGAACTTGCGACGTATCGATTGAACATTTGTAATAGAATCTAAAATATATTAGAATATCGAAAATTAGAATACCTACGGGTAAAATGTCACTGATCAAAACATCGAAAATTTAAATATCGAAAATTGTTATACCTAAACTTTAAATGTCTAAGATTAAAATGCAGAGTGATTCAAATATCGACTAATTAAAATGTCGATAGTCATTATACCTAAGTTCAAAATGCCAACATTTAATACACCGAATTTATATGTTAGAACTGTGAACCACGCGTGACCCAAGCGAGGGCAGCGGCCGGCGAAAGCTACGTCTAAGTTGCTTGCGAATTTATTTGGTTCACTAATGATTCATTTCTGTCACTAAATTACCCTGTAACATACAAAATAAATAAATATCGCTATTTAGGACATTCGATGCTCTGTATATCGACATTATAGTGAACATTCTAAAAGCTTATCTTTGCTTGGAATATATTTTATTTTGAAAGTAAGAACCTACACAACTTTACATTATAATATGTATCATATTATAATGTAAAGTTGTGTAGATTCTTAGCGGATATTTACTACGTACCTAATATTTATTTATTTTCATTGGCTTGTTTCATGAAACAAGTTTTATGAGGAAAAAAATGAATTTATTTTTAATATTTAATATTTAGCATAAATGAAATGACATAGGTACCTAGAACAAAAAATATTTTTAATTGAAGAACAAATTCAAACCGATGTCGTACAACAGGACGGTGTACGATATCGGTTCGTCGACATTTGGCGCGTCAAATTGCACCGTTTGATCAGTCCTTTGTGCGCCTTAAGACTATTAGGACAACGAGATTACACGGGAGGCGCGCGCGCAGCCAACCGGCCAATGCGATTACAAAGCGCCGCTATACTACGAACCCCGGCAGCTCGACGGCCCGGCACCCTTTCTGCAACCCCTATTTTTTTATCTGTAACTGGATTTGGAGAGGATTCCGATTGTAGAGCGCTAAAATGTTTCGTGTTAGTATTGCAAGTTATGATCTTTTTAGCGAGCAATAAAATTATTCAACTCATGATGATTCTGGTGAAATTACATGGCCCTACAATTTGCATAAAAATGTATAAAAAGTATATTTTATTACCAAAATAACGCGACGCTTGAATGAAATCACTCAGACGGATATTAATTATACAATAAAAAGTTAACTCCTACTTATATATCTATACTAGCTTTTACCTGTGGCTTCGGTCGCATTGAAGCCAATGTCCTTATGTTACTTCTAATATCTCCAATAATATGTGTAGAAAGTTTAATGATGATCGGTGAAGTAGTTTTCACGTGAAAACGTAACAAACAAAGTTACATTCACATTAATAATATTAAGTAAGGATATAGATTATGACACACACAATTAATAAAAACTGCATATCCCAAAACACAGCCAAAAAGAGCAAGTTTAACTCGAACACCGGAGCGAGCTTTCAAATTCGGTTTGAGCCTTTGAGCAAATATAAAGCAGCATTTTATCGTCTCTTCACCCGCATTTAATTGTTGCTAAAATGTAACCTATATTCTTTACTCTGTCAACAATAGGGTCGAGATTCGCGCGTTTTCGCGCCCTCCTTGTGAACAGCGCAGTCTGTCCCTATGGACTTGTTAGTTTTATAGTATTGCTACAATCGCTTGTTATTGTCACTAATATTATGTCCCAGAGGAACGCCCGAGGGACCAAGAAATAGTTTGTTACAAGCTTTCCTAAACTACGGAGGTGTTAACGTGATTACGAACGTTTGCTTTTGTTTGTCTGAGGATTCTGTACTCGGCATATAGAAGTTTACTTTTTAATAGGAACAGACGATCTGATTTCTTATTTGCAATAAACTTTATTGATAGAAATTTTAATTTTCTAAGACAACTAGTGTTAGTTCAGCTGATTTATAGCACTCATCCTGCTGCCGTCTCCCGGGGGAGGGTATTTGCCATAGTCACCACGCTTGGCAGGCGGGTTGGTGGCCGCAGTATTATGTTGTACCACACAAGGAAACGCTGCAGCCCGTTCCTTGATATACGATATGATGATGTTATAACAATCGGGACCAACGGCTTAACGTGCTTTGCGAGGCACGGAGGGAAGTCCCTCAACTAACCAGACCCGGAAAGAAAACTTAGAATTTACACAAATATTTCCTGTCCGGAGTGGGGATCGAACCCACGACCTTCGAGATTTAAAGCGAGCCAAATACCGCTACACTACGGAGGCTGTATATTAATTTGTGTTTTGCATTTTCGTTTCCATCATTATTTTATTTTTACTAAATAAGCCTTTCCACAATACAATTGAATACGATGCAATTCATATATCCAGTGCAAAATGCGAATACGTCATATAAAATAATCAACGAATTACAAGCATCAACGACCATACTACTTACAGCCACTACGATACAAATGTACTTAATCCGGTCTCTGAGTGGTTGAGCATCATGATCCCATAACTTGGTATTTTGTAATCCGTCTCTAGTAGGTTTGATTCCTGAATTCTAGGGACATGAAGCCTCTTCTCTCCATAATATAAATTAGTACTAATATTGTAAGTACTGTAGTGAGATTAAGGTTTTAATCGTTCATTACATTGATTGACCGGTATGACGTTCTGGCTGCTAAAATATTTATTATTCGATTTAGTCTAATCCAAAATTGAATTTAAACTTTAAAATGTCAAATGTCAATAACATTATATTTTATAGAGAGATTTGTGCCGTCGAGAAGTTGGGTCGTGAGCCCGTTATTAATTTATTGTTACAATAAAATGTGTTGTGTGTTTGTGTGTTAAGTCAATAATATAAAGTTTACCATCTTTCATTTATAAAAGAGTGATAGTGAATAGTGTTCGTACCTCTCAAACACCCTCTTCGAGGACCAACAGCAGCGAGCCCTGCTGAGCTACGCACCTATAGGCGTTACAGTACCTACCTTCGTCTTAAATATCGCTCAAAATATAACAACCCTATTAAGAGATTAACAACATTTCTCATCTTTCAATCCGAGTCACACTCCCACTAATGCCATATAGCCTCAAGCTCTCAACATCAAAGAGTGTCAATACATTATTCTATTGTGGCAACATTAGCAAAACTGTTCCGAATGAGTAGATCCTTGTCAAAAAACGTGGCAACATAAATTATCACACACGTATTATGCGATGAGGTCATAAATGTTCGGTGACTCGCGTGAGAGAGACACGCGACCATCCACTTCACTGGTTTTGTTGAATGCCTTATACAAATTGTGAGTTTGTAATGAACAAAAAGTTTCCAATATTCGCTTTGGGTGACTTTATTGAGATTGGGTAAGACTGAACAGTGTTTAGAAAATAATTAATTAAATGTATTTTTAAGATTTGTTTAAATACTGTACAAAATGTAATTTTCTACTGTATTTTTTTCGAACGACGCTTTGAATACTTCACCACACATAAACTAATTAAATGTTTTAAAAGCTACAAGTTCGGGGTTCGGGGCTTATAATATTTGTAAGTAATAGGCGTGACGACAGTATCAAAAAATTAAAGATTTAATGTTTTTAGGGGAAAGTACATATAAAAAGAAATTATTACACTTATTTCTTTTTATATATAACCTTGAGATTAATGTGATTTTTAATAAAATAAAAGATTCAAATACTGCAATGGGCCATTTTGACTGAAACACCAAGCACGGCGCATGACGTCACGATATTGTAACCATCAAAGAGAATTTAACCACTACGTTAGGTTTGGCGGACTCAATGACATTTTTTACAATAGCGTGACGTCATAGCCAACGCCATGACACTTGAGGCCTTTTTTCGCGCGCTATTTAAAATTTAATAGAAATATGGCTTAAACTTCGTTAAATTAAATTTATTACCGAAATATTGTGTTTTTCGTACTTAGAAAATGACTACCCTCGTTGCGCAAGACGATTTCAAAATCTTGCCTCATGCCTATTGTCATTATCATCAACAGCCGGGTATCTTGCTTGGCAGGCGGGATGGTGCCCGGATTATCATGTATACACACATTGCATTGGAAAGCTTGTTAAAGTGTAAAAAAACGTCTAATAATAATCATCCGCAGATGATGTTAATAAGCGATTCAAAGCACGGTGGGTCAACCAAACCCGGACGAAAATATTTGTTTTCACACAAGATTTATTTATATACTAGTATTTGCCTACACTTCTGCTGACGTAGATTTCATTTTATCCATACCAATTTAAATTCAGAGTTAAGAATGTTTTTACTGGACCTAGAAACTAAATGGTTGGTATTTTTTTGAGATCCAGAAACCGGTATAATAAATATTTTCAAATTGACGTGACGTTCGGTATGAAAACGATGTCAGTCATTTTGTTCTATACATTATCTGTGTCAATCCTAGATCAATGACGTCATGACTCAGAAAATTTAATGGCAAAGGATGGCGTTCTTGTTGTTTTTAACTAGACCGCTGACGTCTCAAAATGGCTGAACGCATTTTCATAAATTACAGACAAAGACCAAAAAAAATATTTTCATAACGGATATTATTATATTTAGGTTCCATTAGACAAATACTTTCAGAACTAAACATCATTGTAATATAATTTCATATGGGTCAACTAGCCTATTCGAATATTGGTTGAAAATCTACCAGAGCTCCCAATGTAATTTAGGTTTCCCAACCGAACAGTTCTGATTTATATATATAGATAGATTTCAACCATAAACTGATTACAAAACCCAGAATGCATAGTCATAGCTCCACAACCGATCGGTAAGTGAATCAAACCAAAATCTTGTATTCATTCTATATAACCATTGCGTTTCATCGATCACCTAGAGACATTCGAGTCACGTGCAGTCCGTCTGTGATACCGGCATAAACATTGGGGAAAACGTTACAGTTTCAGGGTCTACAGGAAGGAGGGAGGTACGGGGAGGTGGGAGTGTTTGAGGGAGGATCGTGATTAGATTACCTGCCCCCATAGGCGCAAACACTTCGTTACGCGTAACGAACTCGGTGGAGCAAGTTGTACCGACGACGCCCGCGTGGAATTTATTATATGTACGTACCTACTTATTTCCTTATAGTTCCTAGCTTGGCATTCAATACGGCTGGTCATTTTGTGGGCACATTAAATTCGAGACAGAGGCTCTTTGCAATTTTAGACTGACTTGGCTTACTGATTATTTTTCTTGTAGGCTTTTCTTTCTTTCATTCTTGGTTTTTCGTTTCTGCCCTCGAAATATGTGAAATTACATTTTAATCTTTGACGAGTAACTTCAATCTATACATAATGAAAAGATGATGGTCGTCGTATTTTAATTTACAGTTAATAGGACGAGGAATATCTGAGGCATTCCGCCTCATTTCTTGGCTTGTAATATATGAAATAAGCAACTTTATGTTGTGTATAGATTTATGTAGATATACAAGTTACTACATATATCTATCTATAAACAATTTAAAATTAGCATTTAGGGCTCTGAGATTATCATCATCATTTCAGCCGTAGTACAGACGTCTACTGCTGTGGTAGCTCTTGTTGCGATTAGAAGATGTCTCATGAAGAGGTGATCCCGCGGCCTTAACCAGATCAACCTCTATGCGGCTGTAAGATATAAAATTATTATGGCTCTCAATTAAGTATATATATATATATATGATAAATTGATAGGACAAAAAATCCATTGAAATCCAAATTTCTGGCAATAACAGTAGGTCTCACCAAAACATACAATGTTAATTAAAGATAACTTTAGGTATGTATTACTCCTTACTTATTCCTGATCCTTATTTACTACATTAGACACAAAATTTATCTGAAAACATAAAATACCATGGATATTTCACATATTAAAGTTAAATATGAACATGAAAGTATTGAGGCTGGAGCTCTGCTCGCCTTTATAGCCAGTGAAGTAGCAAAAGCCTCCTGGCTAAAAACATAATGACATAGTGTGCGTCCGAAAAAGATAAGCAGAAGGTTTTAATAGGCTCGTAGAGTTCTTGAATCAAATTGTAATTATTGCCGTAATTGCTAACATTACTCACTATATCTACCTATTACGTGAGATATTATCTGAGAGACAATTCTTAAATTGAATCGCTAAAGTAGATAACTTACGTACTTACTAGATATATAATAAAAGCAGCTCTGTAATAATGAAAAATAAATGATAGCCACCGTCGATCGTTCTATCAGCGCGAACCCAATAAATACACAGCGAAGCAAGCGACGCTCCCCCCACAGCCCCCGGCCAAAGCTAAACGGAATAAATTTGAATAACACGACCCGTAATGAGGCGCCACCGAGCGCTGATGAGCGGGAATCGAACCCCGGAACTCACTAAACAATTGTCATTCATTCAGCCGTAAGCCAATTCGGTAATCCTTTTGAATAATCATCCGCTTGGTATTCTGTGAATGCGAACGATGATTGTTGCATGCTTTAGGTATTTTGTAGGTAGGCATGGCGAAAATAATTACATATACGGACTTAACTTATCTTTTCTATTTGGTTATCCTGCCTGTTTATGTAATTTTTCAGGTTTTCTATATTTTTCTATTTTATAAAGAACATACTTAGTAAAAAAATGTGTGATGACATTGTTGATAGATAATAATTATTAAATCAATCAGTGGCACCTCTGGGTTGTGGTCCTAACCCCTTAAGGGTGCTCCCACGTATATGTCACCTAATTGTATGTTTTTACAAATATACATCTATCATAATTAATGTAACTATAAACTTATTATAAGTAGAGGAATTAATGACAAACGGACAGACAATGTACTCCATTGTCTGTAATGTCCTACAATTAGCAGCACTCACAGGTTGCACTTGCTAGTTATAGTTACCTAAGTAGTTTAATTCATAGAATAATAACCTATTAATTACAATTATTTTTCATTGTGATATTGACAAGTACAAGTGTAGGTATGTAAATACCTAAGTGCTGAATAAATTTATTGTTTTATTATTATTTCATTATTTCATTAAAAGTGGTATAATAACAATTCGTCGTTTTGGTGGATGGGCAGCATCTTTTAGCTCAAGGCTCCTTACCATCATACTGAGATCACCAATCGTCCAAATCGTCCAAACCAAACTTCTGCCAAGCATGAAAATTATGGCAATATCCCTCAAGGACCCTGACTTGCCAAGGTCTGTCTTTACATAACTACTCTTTAGTAAGCTCAAGTTCAGCAGTGATCTTAAACAGACTGTTCTTGATAATGATAATCAACTCGAGCTCAAAAAGCACACATATCGTCCAAGTTCTAACACCATTTTTTTGCGCATTAAAATCTCAAAAGCACCAAAATTGACTTACGTTTTAAAAACATACACGATGATAAGTAATAAATATAATAAATTCAGGAAAACATATACAAAATATCCTTATCCTTAGTAAACTTGTGCATGGATTTATGTAAACCGACGTGAGACGTGATTCCGTTTTTGACGGTGTTTACACACGACGCGATTTATTCGCAACCCGTCATAAATAACGCCGCTTGGCCGCCGACAGATATATGGAGCTCTATATTTATAGCTATTTGTTCCTCCATACCGATAGCAGCGAACTCAAGAACTAAGTTGGATTCATTTTTTTTATAACAAAAAGTATGAACATGGTCATTTTTATTTTTTTCGGACGGACTAACTAAATTTAGTAACTAAATTTAGTACTATTTAGTTAGGCACGAGGCTTTTGCTACTTCACCGGACATAAAAGCGAGCATAGCTGGAGCTCTGCTGCTCGCTTTAATAAATAGTTTAAAAACTAAAAAGCAACCTGAGCAAGAGGGCGCGCCCTGTGGGGCTTGGACCTCGGCTCAGGGCGGTCGCTAACGATGAGATTAAGGGATTATGACTTTTAGTATTTGTGTTTTTGTGCAACCGTCGCTCTACTTTACAGTTCGCGGGCCTCTCGAACTTCGGGTCTACGAGGGCATCGGATGGTTCTTTGCAAACTAAGGGTCGAGAGGACGAGAAAGAGGAACTTGGACACTCGTGACCTAAATACCTGGCATTTCGCCTTTACATCACATGGACCGCTTATGGTTCACGGGCCATTCGATTAACCGAATTAGAGCAACTCAAGACAATATCTTTCACACACAGCGCGATTTTACCCCGTTTACGTCCGTTTCCGAAGGAACTTCATAATTAGATATAGCCTTTATCCTTTCTCGATAAATGGGCCATCTAACACTAAAAGAATTGTCTCAATCGGACCAGTAGTCGCTGAGTTAAGCAAATAAAAAACTCTTCAGCTATATATATTAGTATAGTATTATATAGCTAGTCAAGTATATATATATATATATATATCTTTAGGTATTATACTTCTAGGTGCACAAAGCTTTTCAATAGATTTTAAAGTGGGTAAGTAGTCGCAGACTATCTGTCTCCTCCAGAATTCCGATCAGTATTATATTTTAAAACATCTGAAATCTCATCTAATTAAATTTACTCACTCAACATAAATGGTTTAAAAACTACAAACTAAGCTACCTGCGCAAGAGGGCGCTCCCTGTGGGGCTTATAGATTTTAAAGTGGGTAAGTAGTCACAGACTATCTATCTCCCTCTCCAGAATTCCGATAAGATCAATTAATTCTACAAAAATACAAAAACACAATTTGACCTAAAACCTAACCTAACCCAACACATTTAATGTGAGTAAAGACGTATTTACGCCCAACCTACTATGTTCTTTATAATTGTTTTTCGACATACCCACTTTAGAGAAACAGTTTTCACACAATATAACTCGATATTAGACAAGTGAATGAGAGAAAGGTAGGTACATTAGAATCTTGTAGTGTTTGTATAAATAAATAAAGCAATTAAATCAGTGGCAATTATTACTTGACAGCCTAATACATAAACATTGTACTGCTAGTAGACATTTTGTTTGCTGTCGTTACCCGCCCTCAGCCTACACACATCGTTTCTGAATGAGGCGTTTTTTTCGCGCGGCAGCTCGGCCGATATTAAACCACTTCATTGTAATACTTTAGATATTTAGTAGTTGTGCATCGAATAAATTACCTTCATAATGAAACCGAGTTTTTTAACAACATCCGACAACATTTTAAGCTGTTATCAACGCCCGAACGTCCCTGAGTTATGGATCGCGCTCCCTCGGCCCTCCGTAGCACTTTTTGCAGTATTCTCATAATCAAATTTTGATTTACTGCTGGCTGCGTTATTAAAATCCTTTTAGTTCTGCCCGGGGTCGGGTTCGGACCAGTTCGAGACTGTATTCTGTCACAATGTAACATAATTGAAAAACAGAGCTGCAAAGCGCTATCAGAGAAGTAAATCAAGGTTATCTTACGGTGCAGGAGTGGGTTTGGTTGTAAATCGTGGTGGAGTAAGTCGCGGATCGGATCGCGATTGCAAATCATGCTTATTGGTAACGAAGCGTAGCCAGCGCGTGCGCACCGCCGCCCGCCGCCATCCGGCCCATTGTCACTTTACGCCTGTACCTGTAAAAATATGGATATGATGTTGACACGTCCCAACTAAATTCAAATTGATAATAGAAAAATGTAAGTTACCTAGTAGTTAGCAAACGATTGGTTCAACAATAACAATATATTTAGAGTTTATGACTAACTCCCTGACTTAGGATGGATAATAATCATCAATTGTATTTTTAATCGGTGTTATTATTGTATAATTTTATCGTTGTTGCGCGTGCCAAATTCCACACGTGATTTTTTTATTTAGATTTGTGCAATTTTTATCTTGAAAGGACTTAGCTTCTCGAATAACAATGTCTAGTAATTTTTGTATTTCTATTAAATCTTAAATAAATGTCAATAGGTATTATTGCATCAACATTTTAGCAGTACTTTTTTATTATTTAAGTAACTCGTTTTTTGTTGTTTCGTAAAACCATGTGAACTTCAATTAAATAACTTGTCACGCGGAAAATAAATTAAAAAGCTATGCACAAATAGATTATTGTAGTTCTTTTATAGGTTAATAATGATACCACAAACCTAAAACCTTCTTTTTATTTTGGATTAAAATTCTAAAGTATAAAATTTCATATTTTGACTTCAGAATTCTTTTAATTTCAGCTGATTGTAAAATCATTTTTTTTTACATTGGTGACCGGCGTTGTGCCTCTTTCGTCTTTTGACATTCGTATGAGCCTAAACGATAAAGGTACTGTATATTGAGGTGAATTAAAATAGGTTGATCGTTATTCTACTCACAAATTTTAATATTTCTGAAAATAATAAATGAAAACCTGCCACGTCACCAATAAAGTTTGTTCTTTAATATTTGATCATCAGGCGCTTTATACACATATTTACTAAATAATGAAGAACCGGCCATTTCCGAGTAGCACTCGCGCGAAGGGTTCCGTATAATCTATACCTACATCAATACCTACTTTTGAAGTAAATATACTTACAATAAAATGTTCTGTGAAAATTTCAAGTTTATACGTAAGCAATTCACACATATTATAATATAGGTACACCGTAGGATCCCAACGGGGGTGGTACCGCGGTGCTACCCCTTTTGGTCATAGGACCTCTTCCTGAGAAACGGTAACAGGTCCAATGTATTGTCTTGCATTTGGTGGTTAGTTATACAATATTGCTAATATCACTTTCTATGTCTGGCTGTCCTTAACTAGCGGGGTCCAAGGTTCGATTAACGGATCACCGGGTCTGGCAAAAAAACATTGTAATACTAGAAATATTCTATTTCGAAAAATCTTACTAACAGCCTGGAAGTTGATGCTTAACTGCCTCGGAGAGTACAGTTAAGCTTTGCACCGGTCGTGTTGGTATAATCGTCAATGAATTTTAGAGTAGGTATCTACCTAAAGGAATAAAGATTGCACCTGAATTTGCGCAGTTACATTTGTGTACTATAATATGTCCTACGCAGATGGCTAATTTTCTCAGAGGTTAGCCGCCATGGCCCAAATTATTAGAGCGAACAATTTAGTACGGGCGCAAAAATAGTAATCTGGACCCCCAGCCATGATCACGAGCACAATTAGTTAAATAAAATGATAGAGAATTCTTTTTAATTTGGGATTATTTGTAGAAAATCAAAAAAGTCATAATGCCTCAATTTCCCCATCAGCGACCGCCCTGAACCAAGGTCCAAGTCCCACAGGGGATGCCCTCTTGCGCAGGTTGCTTAGCTTGTAGTGTTTAAACCATTCATCTAGGCTGGAGCTCTGTTCGCCTTTATGCCCGGTGAAGTAGCAAAAATCTCGGAGCTAACTACACATGTAGACCCGAAAAGAAAAACAAGCTTGTTGTGTCTCCTATGCTAGGCGGACTTGTGATTTTTGGTCGCCAGCGCCGGTTCGATCCCCACCCATGGCACTGAACGTACAACTGACGTGAACCCATTCGTAACTCAAGCATTTTTGCTCAGCACGTTTACAAGAATGCTGGTTTACTAGTATACTCTAAAAACTCTGCCAGAAATAATTATAAAAAAGTGCAGTACATTAGATATATAACATTTTTTCAGAACCAACGTCAAAAGATTAAAGAACACGACATAAATCCGCAATAGTCCTATAATTTGTCGTCTGCGTCAATAACACGGTGCATCTCAAAACAAACGTCGCAATCAAGTAATAAATTGCGTTAGTTGTTACCGACTGCCGAATGCCGCGGAGGCCGAAATCCGAGGGGACCAAGGAGGCCTATTTATCGAATTAGGACTGTGTAATCACCGCTCATAGCGATTGTGAGGGGAGGAATGACCGGCTAAACTTGATACTTATGTCAATATGTAAGAACTCAGTACTGAAGAGAACAATCAACTTAAATTAACTATAATAATGTTCACACATATAGCTTAATCTGCAAATTTTAATACTGAATCAGAAATTCATTGTCCTCATTCGAATCGTAACTTACTCGACTGAGTTACTAAAACAAGATTCTTAGGTGGTTATGCCTACTTAGATTCTCCTTTTCGATCAAAATTAGATCCCACCTACTTTAAACGCAGCGTTTGTACAGAATAAAGTATCAAAACGACTTCCTCCCTCGCTCATGGTCGTAAGGGGTGAACATAATAGAGTGAAGTGACGCGTGCTACATGTAATAACAAGTGAATAGAGACAGGAAGAGTGGCAACCCTGAATTACTGCGGTAATGATCCCCCGCCGCGAACTATGCGAGCTTACCACAAAATAAAAATTATACTACATACCTTGGACACGGAGACATTACCTAATAGGTACTTTCTCTGTAATATTAGAAAATTAGTCAACTGAATTTATAAGTAACTATCAGTCTACTACTAGATAAGTCGATACCTATTACAACACAGGTAACCTAACATTTATAAAACCCCGCAGCGGCCCTCTTTAGTGCAGCACGTTCCCCGAGTGCTG
The DNA here is from genome assembly GCA_947037095.2 of Nycteola revayana. Taxonomy (NCBI): domain Eukaryota; kingdom Metazoa; phylum Arthropoda; class Insecta; order Lepidoptera; family Nolidae; genus Nycteola; species Nycteola revayana. The sequence goes on along the minus strand of OX344842.1, from coordinate 31,260,387 downwards.
GTATTTACTATGCACAGCAGGTAAGTATTGCTATTCAACGGCAATTAAGTCAGCATTCTGGGAAGCTTGCCAAGTAGCATATAAGTAGTGATTAAGAATAGGTAGTTTGTATTTTATAAATAACTTTTCTTTTAAATTTGCTAGTTTAGTTGTATATTTTTATTATTCATCCAGGTAAAGCATATGCCTACTAATATTTATAAGCGGCCGTAGCCCAATGGCTAAGGCGTCGGACTTGCGATCTTGTGGTCGCTGGTTCGAACCCCACCCATTGAACTACCGACGTGAACCCACTCGTAACACAAGCAGTTTAGCTCGTGGGGTTAACAAGAATATAACCTGCAAAATCTGCTAAAAACCTAAGTATAGGTAAAAAGCAGTGCATTATTTTACAATTCACCTACATATTTTAATAAATATGGTAATAAAACAACTCAAATTGAATTATTAAAGTACCGTCATCATCAGCCCGTTTAACGTCCAAAACTAAACATGGGCCTCCTCCCGAAGGAAGAGGTTTTGTATCATACACGAATACATTCATAAAATGTTTAGAAAGGCTAATTTAGGCTTATAAAATATTTGCAACTCAAAGAAAGGTATTTTGCAAAAATGTTCCAGTACCATTTATCCTAATTACCTAAAATTCTAACGCAAATATCACAATTAGAGATGGGCCGACTATAGTATTTGCCGACTAACCGACTAGCCGACTAATCGGTTTTCAAAATGCCGATTAGTCGGCCGACTAATCGGCAATGCCGATCATTCTAATACCTACTTGTCAGAGGTGTTCGGGCTTTTTCGTCATCATTCGGCTTACTCACCGCGCGGCTGCTGAGCTTAATTACTGCCCAACTAGCAAAACAGTCTCAGAACTCGCACTTTTTAAGAGTGGTAGGCTTAAAGCGCTCTTATATTTGTTTTAGAACATACCATCGATCCTATATTACTTTTAGACAAGCTGGTATGGTCTCAAGAACGCTCAGTCTCATAACCAAATCTCATATATGTATATAAGAGCATTTACTAAGACTGGTTGCACTTGAGAAAAACTTGCTCTTATATGGGTATTTTCTAAGCTCGTTTGATTTTATATTAGACTTGTTAAATGCTAATGTAAGATGTCAGACTAATATCAGCATAGCATAAGAGTACTGTGAGTACGTGCATTTCTGATCTTATTTGAAACTAATATAAGATCAATAGCACTGGATAAGTATGATATTAGAGTGATTTTGGACAACATATTTACAATACAAAAGACAAGACCTATTTAAGAGCGTTTGATCTTAGATCGATTTTGGGAATAACTAATTTTAATAGTTTTAAGAGTAATTTTCCAAACGCGCGGGCACTGCTAGACTGCTACGTACGCCACTCCCCGCACCACCGCCGCCCCGCCACCGCCACCCGCGCCGCGCGCGCCGACTTCGTGTCCGTATAGCCTTAAGATTAAGTTCTTTTTTTTTCTCTCTGTCGATTTAAGGTTTTATGTAAAATTGCGAGGAACCCTAATTTATTCCAATATGGAGTTATCTTTAGTAGTTATACCGAATGCTAAAATTAGAGTAAACAATCTTACATTAGTCTAATAGTGCATTTGTAAAATGCAGCTATACTAATGGCGACACTATCAATACAAATTAACAAATAAAATAATTTAACGAGAACACGAAATACCTTATTTAACAAGGCGCATGAATTTTGAAGCGTAAAACGAGGTCTAATTAACAGTAAATAATAAATTCCAATATGATTACTGACCGTAAAACTACTTTAACTCGTACTTTTATACTTTTAATATAGTATAAACATTAACTTCACGCAACTTTAATTTGTTTTATTTTAATTTGTTTTATTTATAGTAAAATTCTCAAAATATTCTAACTTTAGACTAATATAAGCCTATGCAGGCTTATAAGATACTTACGTAAAAGCAATATTAGCCTAAGTCGGCTTAAATTAATTTTGGCTACATTTCAGTAAGTGCAAACAGCATTCAATTAGACTGATATTAGATCGATATTAAACTAAATATGCTTATAATTAGTGCCCAAACCCAGGCTTATATTATTATATAGGAGCGATGTAAGAGCAAAAAAACAGTAGTCTTGAGATTGTTGTAAGCCTAGTTTTTGCTAGTTGGGTGACTAATTAATACGTTCTTATGTTGTAAAGACTGTTACTTTAGATAACTACTCTAATTAATGTTTAGAAATTATAAAACAAGTATAAATTATTTGTTTTATTTCATTTGTTATGCGCCGATTATAATCGGCATATTTTGCCGATTAGTCGCCGACTAGTCGCCGACTACAAACGATGCCGAATAGTCGGCTTTCCCGAATAGTCGGCGGCTAGTCGGCCCATCTCTAATCACAATGAATGGTACATGATTATGTAATGATGAAAACAAACATGAATAAAATACAAACTAAAAGTAGGTAACTAATTAAAAATAAAACTAACTTATATACTACTATTCTAAATCTAAGAAAGGTTATATTTGTATGCTTAAATATTACTACCAATGTCAATTTAAATTATTATTCTTTTTAATGTAGAAATAATTTCTATTAATGTAACCGATTGTTCTAATCTCCACTTTAATCTATACCTATAACACTTTAGTTACTCTTTTATTTTAACTAAAATACTGTAGTGTAGGTACCTCTTATTTGTTTTAAATTAGGTTTTATTAATCGAAACACTGTACCTATTAAACGCATCTCCTCAGCTTCCTGCTCTGTTCCCATTATTTGGGGTCGGCGCCATATCGGATACTCTTTCCATTTTTCCCTATTAGACATCTCTTCCATACTCACACCTTTCTTACACATGTCATCTTTCACACAGTCCATCCGTCTTTTTAGGCCTTTCTGTTCCAACATATCCCTCCATCTTCATATTCAGCATTCTTTTCGTCACTGTACCTACAAACTACACGAATTTAGAAAAAGTTTTAAATTCGTATTCTTGAATATACTGAATTTGGAGTAATCCATATTCACTTGGCAGGCAGGTATGATGACTCACAACATTATGTTGTATGTTAAACGCTGCTGATCTTTACCTAGTAAAGACACCGCGATTAGTCGTTGTTATATTATAATTTTCCATCAGTAAGTATTACTATCGAAACGTGACTCAATATTATAAAATGGAGACGAAACTGTTGAATGTACCTACAAAAGCGACCGCTTTAGCCTTGCAATTAATTATTATAAAATATATTAGCTGCGCCCCGCGGTTTTACCCGCGTGATGTTTTTGTAGCCTATATGTTAATCCAGCGTATAACCTATCCCGGTGCAAAATTTCAGCCAAGTTTCAGTAGTTTTGGCGTGAAAGAGTTACAAACATCCATTCATACTTACAAACTTTCGCGTTTATAATAATAATATTAGTAAGGATATTGCACGAACGGGCGTCCCACAACAGGTCCGAAGAAGCCGAAGATATATAAAAAATCATTTCGCTCTGTATAAGCAACGATTAAATATCATAGTGTAGATCAATAATCATAATAAATTATAATCTATATCAATCGAAACGACGGCTTAAATTGATTTCCGAGATAACAAGCAAGACCCGGAAAGAAATATTTGATTACTAGCTTCCCGCGCGCGGTTTCACCCGCGGAACTCCCGTTCCCGTGGGAAATTCATAATAAAATATAGTCTATGTTCTTTCTCAGGCTCTAGACTATATCTGTACCAAATTTCATTTAAATCGCTTCAGTAGTTAAGGCGTGATTGCGTAACAGACAGACAGACAGACAGAGTTACTTTCACATTTATAATATTAGTAAGGATTAGTAAGGATATCTGTACCAAATTTCATTTAAATCGCTTCAGTAGTTAAGGCGTGATTGCGTAACAGACAGACAGACAGACAGAGTTACTTTCACATTTATAATATTAGTAAGGATTATACTAGTAAGGATAAACAAAGATTTTTCACGAAGTGCGGGAATCACCATCCACAACTTTCAAGACTCGAAGCGAGTGTAAAAAAGTAACTTATCACCGGAAATCAGTCGCGACCACTTTTTGAAGTCTGTTTCCTTGCATATACAGGTACTACAATAGATAGATAATGTGGGGCCAGACCCCTCCGTTTGATGGCAAACATTACCATGCGGGCTGTAACGAATAAAAACTTTAAACCCTTCAAAAGATATTTAAAGTGAGTACATATTTTATGGTCATCCTATGTTTAGTGAGCAGTAAGTTAAGTTACGGTTCTTAAAGGCTTCTTGAGTTGAAATTTGGAATAAAGTATAAGATTGTGTCTAGTGCGCAAGGAATCTACCTATATTATACCTAGGTCCATTCTGTGCATTCTAACATTAATCTTTATTTATTAAGGATACTATATTAATAATACCTACCTAATATCTACAGGTAAAATACATTGTTATAATATGAGATATTGTCAACAAATTAAGGGTTTTGAAAGTACGTTTATATTTTTTTCAGTTTGATTCTATAAAGTATTTTTTAGATTTTTTAAGCAAGTTAATGAGAATTCTACAATAATATACCTCTGTAAACATTAATTTACTGAGCGTTAATCAAAGCATCAATCGATTAACATAGTTGTTTAACATAAAAATACATTTATACAACTAAAAGTAAAGTACCTAATTAAAACTAAAACTAACTTATGTCTAGATATTCTAAACCTATGTTACCTTCTTGGCAACGATTCCTGAACATTGGCAGCATAGCCCCCCCACATTGCTTCTTCAGGGCGAAATTCGATCATGATAAAAAAAAATAGCATTCTGAACTCCTTCTCTATAAAGCTTCTAGCTTTCCGCGTGTGGTTTCACCCGCGTAACTCCCGTTCCCGTGGGAAATTCATAATTAAATATAACCTATGTCAATCAGGGTGAATGTAGCTTTCCAATGGTGAAAGAATTTTTGAAATCAGCACAGTAGTTTTTGGGTTTATTCATTACAAACTTACACACAAAAATACAAATCTTTCCTCTTTATAATATTAGTATAGAAGTATAGATATAGTATAAATAAACAAGTGTACGAAATTTTATACTTCTCCGTCCGCGCTGTTATTGTAAAAAGGAGTAGGTATAAAGTTTTGCTTTACGTATTATATGCGCCTCTATAAATATTTTTTTATCAACTGGTAATCCATTACAAAACTTATAAACACTCACGTCATTCAAATAAGTATAAACATAGGTATTACCAAAGCAATTTTAACAAGCCGCCTAACACCACGGCCCAAGCGCTATTCCCCAACGCATAACTCACTATATGATGACTATCACAATATTTTATTTCTATGAATAGTTGTGACACATTCAATTCACACGTATGAAGTATTTGGGTTCTAATAATTGTGTTAAAGCAGTAGGCGTAGAAGCTTGCAGCATGACACGCGGCTACCATTGTCTGCCACGTGCACGGCTACCCCTACTTACTAATTGATAGCTAATCAGCTTATATACGCATTAAAGCGACCATTGAAAGGTAACTAATGTTTTAATCTTAGAATCGGCGTTCTCTCAACACCTATAAACTATCATGGCATAGCGGCTCAAGTCTGGCTTTCTGTATCAAAGGTGATGGGTTTGGTCGACACGCCGCAGAAGAAATCTTTGTGTAAGATCATAGATTACCTACTTCCCGTGTCTAGTTGGTTGAGGGTTTACATTACGAATCGTGGTGACTGGTGAAATCAGCAGTGGAAGTTATACGAATTGAAAATGAATTAAAAAAATTAATGATGAAAAGATGTGAGTTTATTGTTCAAATTAATAATTGAAATATGTAGGTATTATAATGTGTTAGACTTCTGTGACTAAGCTGTCTTTAAAAGTGGAATTTATTTTTTTGCCGAACATCTGTAATTATCAAGGAGATTTTTCTACATCTGCGGGCAAAATGGCGAGTAGGACATAACTACAAACTAAGCAACCTGTGCAAGAGGGAATCCACTCCGGGGCTTGAATCTCAACTCGGGACGGTTGATACGTAAGCGAATGCTCAAGGTCTGAGTAAATGTCAATTAGAACGACAGTTGCACAAAACATCCCTAATGATCGAAAAGCCATCCTCCCGACAACGCTGAGTTAGAAAGCCCGCAGGGGGCGCCCTCGTGCATAGCTTGCTTAGTTTATAGTTTTTAAACCATTTATAAAAAGTCTTATGAACGTTTTATAAAAGCGCTTATTATATCAATACAATACGTAGTGTTAGTACAACTCGTATATACGTACTAAGCCTGTCAATATTGAAGTGGTTTCTGATCACTCTTAAGAATATCGAACTTTAACCTCAAATCGTAGCGAGTGATAGGTACCTACCTACCTACATAAGTAGACGCACAAATAAAAATGTATGAATTTTATTTCTGTTCTACGCGGTGTGGTTTGTTTTCGGCCTGGTCTTAAAAAAAACAAATAGGTAAAAGGTGCCATTGGTAAAATAATTTTCAAAATTGGTTCACTAGATCAAGATTTCATTTTTAATCGGCCGTATTCCAATAGCTTGACTTGGCTGACGTTGGACTTGTGATCTTGAGGTCGCCGGTTCGAACCCAACCCATTGCACTACCGACTTGGACCCACTCGTAACACAAGCATTTTAGCTTAGCACGACGGGGTTAGCAAGAATACTAGTAGACTGCAAAACTCTCCTAGTATTTATTTTTTAAAAGAGAAAATATATTACCTCTAAATCTTTACCTCTTTACGCAGGTGAAAGAAGTGCGCTGGAAGTTAATAAAAAAATTAATCTACTAACTTTCAGCGCACGGTTTCACCTGCGTACCTACCGTTCCCGTTGGTAACTCATAATTAATACATAGCCTATCCTAACTCCTGGATCATAAAGTTTTTTATTATGAAAGAATTATTGAAATCGGTCCAGTAGTCCGGAGCCTATGTAATGCAAACAAACAAACAATCAAATATTATTTCTTTATAATGTTCATTATCATCTGCCCGTATAAAGTCCACCGCTGAACGTGGGCTTCCTCCCGAGAGGGTATTAGCCATGCCAGGATTGGTGACCGCAGTATTTTGTTGTAACACACAATAAAACGCCCGGTCCCTGGTGTACGATTGTTATAAGTAGATGATGTTATAACAATCGGGACCAGCGGTACCAACCTAAAGTGCTTTCCGAGGCACAGAAGGTAGTCCCTCAACCAACCAGACCCGCAAAGATATCTTAGAATTTACACAAATATTTCCTGTCCGGCGTGGGGATCGAACCCACGACCTCCGAGACTTATGCCACTACGTCACGGAGGTTGTCAATGTATCTACAGACAAATCAAAATAACAATCGCATTTCGTACTATAGGTACACATTAAGTACACCGTCCACGCGACATTAAAAAACGTTATATCGACCAGATCAAACGATTACAAAGCAGTTTGCCTTATCCAAACAAAACATGAGTTGTTCCGGGCTGTCCACTCAAGCCAGTAACAGATATTGACGCACATCACAGACGTCAGAACCTCTCCATATATCATCTCAGTTGCGGCCGTATCAGCCTTTTCATGTCGCCATACAACGATATCAAAGTAGAAGAATAGATGACACAGAGAGAACGAAGTTGTAGGCTTAATTTCGTTAATAAGTTGTGTATTTTAAGTTGTACTTACTCTATTAATCCTACGTCCTATATACTACAACATACTTTAAGGTGCCGATGACTATAATGCTTAAGAAGGTTCATCATGCTTGCATGCTTCTAACAGTGCGTATCACGTAAGTAGGTACTTAGATACATAATTACGCAATTTACCATTAATAAATGTTTTGTTTAGTACTTTCTCGCGATGAATATGTCTGTAATAATACCTAACCATATTTATTTATTTGCTCAGTACATTTTATAAACCATAATTTTACATAAAGTCATACAAAACCACGTTATCAGTTTAATTTTAGGATTGAGTCAAAAAATTGCAACTTGTATTTTATAGAAATCTAATCTTTCGTGCTCGTGGAACACTATTTTTTTTTATTAACATTTTCATTAACTACTTACATAGTAGATCTTTAGCAGAAAGTCAAGTAATAAATACTATACTAGTAATATATTTACCAAGTAAGTATGGACTTATAGAGGAATGGTTGGTGGTGTTGCTTCACAGAAAATGACGATCTTCTTTGCCGGGAGAGGTGGTGTGGCCGGCGACCCAGAGGCGGATTTACCAGCAGGCTAAGTAGGCTGGGACCTAGGGCGGCAGAATTTAAATGGCGGCAAGTTTGGCAAACATTTTGTTACTAACACCAAAAAAAAATTATGTATAAAATTTACAACTGTCAAATTTTCAACAACAACACAATAAATGTACAAAAAATAAATGAATATTAATAAATGGCCGTCGGTCGCTGCGGCGAGCGACGGCCATTTATTGATATTCAGAACTTGTATCTGTTCGAATTGGCTTGCGAATTTGTTTTGCGCGATACAGGTTAGTTGGGGTGCTAGGTGGTAGATGGCGCTGCTTGTGTTTTTGTGGTTTGTCCGACCACTGTAGATGTCGCTATAGACTATACTAGTAACTTCATTATTACATAGTATAAAACAAAGTCGCTTCCCATCCATCTATGTATGCTTAGATGTTTAAAACTAGGTAACGGATTATGATGCGGTTTTTTTTAAAGATAGAGAAATCCAAAAGGAAGTTTTATTTGTATAAAACATCAGCATAGCACACGTAAGAAGCCGGGGAGTTAGTACTTATTAAATGGCATATTAATAGGAAGTTACTTGTCATAAATTACTATTTATTTCAACCAGTTATTAAATTAAAAAGTAACTTATGAATAAATGAATTATGAACTTATTGCAATAATGCACATTTCACACCCTTCTGCTCCAGTTATTCATTAAGTAGTTAGGTTAGTATAATTAGCTAATGTTCACTTATTTTTAAAATACATAAAACTGTGTTTGAATCTCACTAACTACCTACTCATTGCCATATATTTTATATCATCAATTTAGGCTAAATGCCTACGTAAACAATGATATACATTTTTTAGCGGACAATGCATTAAAAATTCATATCTTCTCTAAATTTATCACTAACCTACACATCTAGTGGACGGCGATTGTTGTGAGGACCACCGCGCCTCTGCAAGTCACCTCGCCCCGATCCTTCTATTGCTTACAATAATAGCCTTTACAATGTAAGTCTTAAGGTCCAAATCTCTTTGTTCCCATTTGATTGTATACTACACAAGTTTCAACAAAACAACGATAGAGTATCGATAGCTGTTGATTTTGATTTTGGTAATCGAAGCGCAAGACGCAATGTGAGCGAAGCTTCATTCGTTCGTACATTGTGTATGACTACAATACCTACTTGTGTGTGATAAATTGATTTGAATTTGAACCCTGTTCCTACACGTTATAATAGTACATGGTATAATATGAGAAAATTGTGATAATGCATGGTAATAGTGCACTTGGAAATTCGATTTGTTGGCTTTGTTTACGAAAATAATGTGTTTTTAAGACGTTTTACAAAAGAGATACGTAGGTATGTTAAATAACAAAAAAAATGTGCCGATTTCATGTCTAATTGTATATATTTGGGGCAACAGTGGCGTTATATAGTAATGCATTGAATTTAATACTTATTTTAAAATTTCCAATCGTCTTTCTATTAACTTATATCACCTTTCAACTCCGACAAGTTCCGTACTTTGACAACCTCCGTAGCGTAGCGGTATTTGGTTCAGTTTAAATCTTGTGTGGGAAATTTTTGAGTAAAATTCTAAGATTTCTTTCCGGGTCTGGTTGGTTGTGGGACTACCCCCCGTGCCTCGGAAAGCAAGTTAAGCTGTTTGTCCCGATTGTTATAACATTATCTATAATAACGGTATATCAAGGAACGTGGTACAAAATAATACTGCGGTTACGAACCTATAGCAAATACCTTCCCCGGGGAGACCTATGTTCAACAGTGGACGTTTTACGGGCTGATGACCTTTCAACACTTCGTGATAATAAAAAAAAGTAATTATCTATGTTAAAAATAATACCGGCAATACTCATTTACGGAACGTAAGCACCTTTGAAATGTTTAAATTAGGTACCAAATTGCTGAAGAAGTGAAGTGAAAGTATTTTTTTAATTTTGAGATAAGTTAGTTTTATTTCGGAGGTTTACTCCCGCCGTATTAATAATACGGGGCCCATGGTTCCAAGGGCCCCTGAAGTATGTAATAACTCTTTATCATATTTTGATTGAGGGTCCATAAAGGGCCCGCTACTAAACTAAACTACTGAACCATAGACATTTCTATGGAATGAGAATACTATTTGCAAATGAATTCTTAAATCAAATATTTGTTCTGTCACCTTTGTACTTACCAACTTTTTTTTTAATGTAGATAACATAAGATTTACAGTTTTAATACAAGAAACCGAATCTTACGTATGGTCCAACCAATATGAAATACCTACCTTAAAGCGAAATTAATAAGTACCTTCTTAAAATCTCAAACTGAAAAAAAGGATAGGACTCATTGAAGCTCCTTTCTGAGCTTAAGGTTATTGATCTCGAAAAGTCCAATATTTTGATTTTGAAACTAAAAATATTTAAAAATCTGCATTTGTTCTATTTTACTTCTAACATCCCCTGACTCGGTTTTTAGAGGTTTTTTTCTATGTACCTACAGACATTCAACCTCTACAGTTTTATTATAAGTAAAGGTATACATAGATACCTATAGATATAGACGATAAAATATAATAGGTACTATAATGAAGGTATAACGTAAGTTAAATTTATATATGGCGATTATAAATACTTACCTACCTATAAAATCAATCATCTTCAACAGCTCGTTTACGTCCACTGCTGAACATGGGCCTCCTCTTAACAGACCTTGGCAAGCCAGGATCGTTGAGGGATATTGCGATAATCACCACGCTTGGCAGACGCATTGGTAATCGCAGTAAGATGTAAACCTAGAGCTAATAGATGCTGCTGCCCATCCATCAGCTGTATGTCCCTTAGTTGCCTTTTATGACACACATGGGAAGACATGGTGGTCTATTCTAAGCCGGAAACCACACGGCACTAAATAAAATCAATACTCACAAATTATTTAGATCTAGTTTTCACATTCTTCCAATTTGTTGCCTTCAATTATTTTGTTTAGATATAAACACAAAGTTTATGTCTTATCAGCTTTTTCACGAAATCCTCTTAATCAGTGGTTCCCAACCTGTGGTCCGCGGACCACTGGTGGTCCCTAGAAGCAGAAGAAGTGAACCTGAAGCTGCCCAAAATAGATTGCGATGCAGCAAAATTTCAACATAATCATCATCATCAGCCCGTATAACGTCCTCTGCTGAGTCACCACGCTTGGCAGGCGGGTTGGTCGCTCAACATAGTACATACATACCATTCAGAAGTTATTTTATTAGTGTTAATTTTAGATTGATTACTCAAAACAGGTGGTCGGTAAAGTGATAAACATTTTGTAAAATGGTCTTTCATTGCTTAAAGGTTGGGAACCACTGCTCTAAATAAATATCTGAGCTTCAACCATGAACCAAGGTTTATTACAGTCTACAAAGCTAACAGATGTACATCACATTTATAATATTAGTAATAATATTATTTTTTTTCGCACGGTCATACTTTTTTAGCCACGAGGCTTTTACTGCTTCACCGGGCATAAAGGCAAGCAGAGCTCCAGCCTTAATATGTTGTTTTTAAAACAGACATTAACAACAAGCAACCTGCGCAATAGGGCGCCGTCTGTGGGGCTTGGACCTCTGCTCAGGGCGATAGCTGGCGATGAGATTGAGGGATTATGACTTTTAGTAGGTATTTTAGGGGGTTTTGTGCAACTGACGCTCTACTTTACAGTTCGCGGGCCTCTCGGATTTCGGGTCTACGAGGGCATCGGATGGTTCTTTGCAAACTGAGGGTCGGGAGGAAGTAATAATAGCAGCTATGAAATAAGACTAGGTATAGCTACGAATGCCAAAATAACTTACAACTTAGTATGATTAAGTTAACAAATAGTTAACTCTATCGTACTAACAATGAATAATATTATTAAGGTATTTATTTATTACTAGCTGCGCCCCGCGATTTTACCCGCGTTACTCTGCTCCAGTGGGTCGGAACGTTTTGTAGCCCATAATGTTAATCAAGCGTATAACCTATCCCGGAGCAAAATTTCAGCCAATTCTGTTCAGTAGTTTTGGCGTGAAAGAGTTACAAATATCCGTCCGTCCATCCATATTATAGGTACAATGGTGAGCTTAGTACCGTCCGATGCCCTCGTAGACTCGAAGTCCGAGAGGCCCGCGAACTGTAAAGTAGAGCGACAGTTGCACAAAACTCCCCTAAAATACTAAGTCATAATCCCTCAATATCATCGCCAGCGACCGCCCTGAGCCGAGGTTCAAGCCCCACAGGGGCGCCCTCTTGCGCAGGTTGCTTAGTTTGTAGTTTTTAAACTATTTATTAAGGCTGGAGCTCTGCTCGCCTTTATGCCCGGTGAAGTAGCAAAAGTCACATGGCTACCTACGAATGTCAATCCGAAAAAAAAATGTGAGCTTATTTCATTGATAAGTCTTCTAGCATCATTTTTAAAGTGTCAAACACGTAATGATATTAGGTGTTAGGACTTGAAAAAAATGATTTCGTTACTCGGCGTTTATTATGCCCGCAAAACATATTTTAAATATGTCAGTTTTTGAAGTTATTGAGGCGTAAATATAATACAATATGCACTACAAAAACTCTCCGTACAAAGAAAACATTTTTATTCTTTTCATACCATGGAGGGTTACGTGATTAGCTGCCAAGATAAGATATGTGGTACCTGCTTAGTCTTTTTATTTTTAATTGGCTCAAAAACGAAAAAGCTAACTATTTTATTTTAGCTATGGTACCTACCGTTATTCCGGAAACTATTTATATGACACAACAGTGATACGTAGTACGAGTACCTAGTATAGGTACATATTCGAAATAAACGATAGATTTTAGCGGTGGTTCCGTACAGTAGTGACAATAAGAGCGCGGGCGTGTCAATCGGATTGGGCGCCGCCTGTACATTAGCATAACTAACGAGGGCCCCCACCCAGCCTCCGGGCATGCCCGGGTCCTGATCGGAACTCTACGTAACGTACCTGGCTATTTTAGTATTTACAGTAAGCTATTTGAGCCCTGTATCAAATCGAATAAAAAGTACCTATTTAGTTTTCTGCATTTGTTAATAGACGTATGTTGCTAGTGTTACCTACATAAAATAAGGTACACATACATTTAACAAGATTATGAAAATACGGAAAATATTATTGCTAAGGCTCTAACTTAAGGTCTCTCACTTAACAAACACACTTTTACACACTCACGTATGTACGCTCACACTCATACACAAACACACACCGATTCACAGACATTCAATTTATCAACCCCGTTAATTCCTTTAGGAGATGCATTCTGAATAAGCCTTCTTTAGTTCAACTTAAGTACATACTTAAATATTATATTATGCAGGCTACTATGAACAACACCGTAGTAGCTTGACCAAAAAGATACTCGGTTTATGTCTGCGACCTATAATATATATGTTTTGTGACAATTAAGATGAATAAGCTTATTACTAACATAAGATTGACAGACTTCTAGCACAACTGAAATAAATTTAAACATAATTTAATAGTAAATGTATATCATTTACTATTAAATTATAAATAGGTATATTTATAATTAATTTTATATGCAATGTAAACTCACTTAACAAGTAGGTATGTACAAGTGTTTGTAAATACCTAAGTGCTGAATAAAAATCGTTTATTTCGTTTATCGAATTTTTTAGTACCAAGTAAATATTTATTATTATTTAACACATTAATAATCTTCCTTATATTTTGTTTTGGTTACCCATAAAGGAAAATTCCGAGAATAAAAATGCTGACAATCTAATCCAAAAAATTACACATGAAGCTCAGCGCCATCTCATCATCAGCCCGTAAAACGTCCTCTGCCGAACAAGGGCCTTCTCCCGGGGACGGTATTTGCCATAGTCACCACACTTTGCAGGCGAGTTGGTGACCGCAGTATTATGTTGTATCTTGTACCACACAAGAAATCGCTACTGCCCGTTCTTTGATATACCTACTTACGATTATTATAGATGATGTTAAAACAATCGAGAACAACGGCTTAACATGCTTTCCGAGGTATGGAAGGTAGTCCCTCGACCAACCAGACCCGGTAATAAGTCTTAGAATTACCCACGACCACCGAAATTTTAAGCGAGGACGCTACGGAGACTATCACGCCATCTACAATGAAACAAGCGTCAATACGTACAGTACCGCTTATGCTTCGTTTTAAAGTTTACCGCTAGGTGGCAGTGAAATAAAGAAAATTTGCAGTGTGACCAATTCAGAATTTTTTTATATCTTATTAGAGATGTGCCAACCTGATAATAGTTAGGTCAACTCGATAATATCACAAGCCGAGTTAGACAGTTTGATCCGAAAGTGTTGCAAACCGAGTTAAACGGTTCGATTTTAAACGTCAACCGGTTTCAACCCAGGTTGATCAAACCGAGTTCTGCTTATTGTAGTTTTAGGTATGACCCCTCCGGGTCGAATCGATTTTATTACGAATTGAGCCAGTTGGGTTTGATTGTACGCCGTTTCGGAAGTGCCATAGACCCCACAGAGAGCATTATGCCATAATTTGGATTGGATGAATGGCTAAATATACTCAGGTTAAATTCATTAATTCAATTCCAACAAAACAGAGTTATGAAACGATATATTTATCTGAAATCAACAAAAACATGTAATTTCTTTATCCGTAATATTGTTTATGATTTATTCGGCACGCCCTCGGCATCTTTAGTGGTTCGGTTTGCCCGCTCCGGCCGAGCCCGCTAGAACGAGTCGTAGGTTCGGTTGCGGCGGTGCGGTTCGATCTCGATAGTCAATAGGTTTCGTTCCGTCTGCTCCATAGAATCAAGAAATTAACTATCAAACCGAGTCGGTTCGAGTTAAGCTTTATAAATTCGCATGCGGATTTATGTACTAATTATTTAATGAACGACTGACTAACTAGATTAAATTCATAAATCCAACTATCGATATGTTTTTAGAAATTTCGTCACGCGTAGTACCTCACTATACCACCAGCAATTGTCTATGACTCATCTGCTTACAGACAGGCGGAAACAACATAAACCGCAACAGACTCGCTTTATCCTTCATATCATGTTGACTATAAGTTTATTAATAGATAAAATGTTCCCAGATTAATAATAATATCTATATTTTATTTAAATAATTAATTTGGTCAAATTCTTTTTTCTACTGGCAAGTTTTTATATTAGTATATTTTTATTCTGTGTGTTGTATACAAAAAACAAAACCGTTGTCATTTTCACTTTTGAGTCTGTCAATTTTACAGACAAGTTAGTTGTACACGCCCAGTGAAAATAAGGACACGAAAATAAAAACATTAACTATGAGAATACACTAATAGTTTTTTGGAACACTGATTTAGCTAAATTTTTGTTGAATATTATCTATTTACAATGTCTGTGAGCGCAAGTGCTGAAAATCTTTCAACGGACGCCCAGGTAAGTCCAGTATAATTATTAGCAATCATGTAATCGAAGTAATTCGCCAACGAAATTACGAATTTATTAAATATAAGTTAACATCGTTGTTAGTTTATGTGGCAAATAAACTTAATTCTCCAGTGCAAATGTCGTGACTCATTACAAGGGGACCCTAATACGGAAGTATTGACCTATAAGCGCGTACATCCGCATGCAATATCGAATTGCGCCCCGTTTGACTCGTAAAGGTGCGCATTATAGATTAGTCGATAACCGTTAGTGGACATCCTAAATTAGCTACAGTAATGGACAATGTCCATATAAATGTTCATTTATATATCATTTATCATTGAAATCAAATTCAGATAAGACCAACATGCTGGGAATCTATTGTAATGATATACTTTTCAGATGAATAAAATTATTTTTATATGGATTGCTTGACCTCTGTTTTCTTTTGTTCTTTTTGACACTATGGGAATTACTAAAATTGATGGCTACATAACATTGGTAATTGATCCCATAAATAACACAATACCATTTTCACTTGGGATATTCAGGACATTATATCTAAGACTATCTACTGAGCATAGCTCTAGTTCCAAGGATGGAATATGTTTAACAGAATTTGCTTACCTAGGCCAAACTATCTGTCTGGAGGACTCTTTGTCTAAAGAAATAAATAAAAAAATAGCTTGCGGATCGAAGAAATATTGGTCACTAAAAGAAATAATGATAAATAAAAACTTAGGAATACATATTAAGAAAAAGTCTTTCAAAAACTGCATCTTACTGTGCATGACTTACAGCTGCAAATCATGTCACAATCATTCACAGACAAGTAAAGAGAAAAACTAGTCAGTACCCAAAGAGCAATGGAACGGAGCACAATAGGAATCAGACTTAAAATCTGAAATTCCAAAATAAGAAGAATAACTAAAGCTGTAGACAATAGCTTGTATAGATCACTTGAAACGGGGATGGATGTGAAATATGCTGCCCGGTTGAAAGGGCAAATGAGACAAACAATTAACATAATGGTACCTGAGAAAGAGAAGACTGTGCCTAAAAACAAGATGGAGAGATGATATCTGCCTAACCTTAGGTGGTCCCTTCTGTATTAGAGCTCAGTGGAAAGAGCTGGAGGAGGCATACCCAGTTAAGACATTATATAAAATAATTAGGGATGGGCTGAATGTGGTTTGAACCGAATACGAACTTCGGCCGAACATTCGGTAAAAATGAAAAGTTCGGCCGAATTTTCAATTAAACATCTTAATAAGGTTTATTAAGATGTGTGTCAGAAGAATGCAAAGTTTATTTAATTTTTGTTACAGATCTTGTAAAGATTTTTTTTAGACCAACTATTATGGAGACCAATATAATTTAGTATTTTTATTAAGTTAAGTACCTTTCTAAAACTCATTATTAAGATCTTCCAGTTTCATTGTGTGTTCTGACGTAAAAGAGATTTCTAATGGTTGGTTATAATTATTATTGTAAGAGAGTAAGTGAGATTTCTAAGACTTGTTGAGAAGAGCAGTAAAATTTTGTTTTGTGATTAACTAAGAAAGGTTTCTAAGGCTGGATTGGTTATAAAGAAGAGCGGTTTAATTTTGTGTTTTGTTTGATTAAGTAACCAAAGATTTTTGAGACTGGTAGTTAAAAATACCAATTTAAGTTTTTTTGTTTATCACGTATGATTACTTTTTCTACTTCAAATAAATGACTATGAGTATATCAGACTTATTTTATTTCACTGTTACTACAGATATGTTTTTTTCATTAATTTCTATTATGATAGTGCAAGTATATTTAGTGCAGAATGTTCGGCATTTTAACCGAAATTCGTCCGAATTTCGGTTCGGTTCGAAGTTCGGTGCAAGCTGCCGAAGTTTGGTTAAACCGAAGGTAAAACGAATTTCGGCCCATCCCTAAAAATAATACATCTAAAATACATTGCTAAAATTTGTAAAACCTTTTTATTATTACAATGTCATCTATAGCTTCATAGAAAAAGCTTTACATTTACGTTATTTGCGCATAAGTTTAGAGAGAAATTGTTATGTATGACTAGCTTCCACTGTGTAGTATCATCTGCAAAGCTCCTGTTCCGACAGGTACTTAATAATTGAATATAGCCTTTGTCATCCAGTGTTAGTGTAGCTTCCCAGCGGTGAATATTTCAAATCGTTCAAGTAGTTTCAAAGCTTATTCAGTACTTTTCTATGGAATCAATACTTTCCTCTTTATAATATTAGTATAGATAGTTTAACCATTTACCACATTACAAACTTTTTTTTATTTCATGCACAAATCATGTTACAATCAATATTAAATCTATACAAATATTATTAAGAAGAAAGATTTGTATTTTTGTGTCTAAGTTTGTAATGAATAAACTCAAAAATTACTGTGCAAATTTACAAAATGTTTTCACTATTGGAAAGCTTAACATTTACCCTGAGTGACACAGGCTATATTTAATTATGAAGTTCCCACGGGAACGGGAGTTACGCGGGAGAAACAACGCGCGGGAAGCTAGTACAAAATAAAATAACAGGTTTTGATCTGGATTGTAATGCAAAGATATGTGCATGCAGATAAAACTATGTCAATACAATTAAAAGAAAACAAATAAAAAACATACTTACTGTAATAAATCAGCACGGGATGACTCACAGGCTTCCTGTGAAACTTGAGGCATCCTAACCTGACCTGATATGGAGGATGTATTTTACGTTAGCAGGAGATCTATTAAAGTTGTGATTAAATATTTGGAGAAATTTGTTATAGTTACATTTTAAGATACAGAGACTAAAACTTGACAACAATCAACATCAACATACACAACAGGATGCATCTTGACAGAAGATTAACTTGGGCCAATCACATTAAGGCTAAAAGAGATCAGGCTAATATAAAAATGAGAGATATGCACTGTCTGATGTGTAGAATGTCTTCCTTGAGTTTGGAAAATAAATTAACAATATATTAATGTATAATAAAACCAATATGAACATATGCTATTGAGCTTTGGGGATCCGCTTGTCACTCCAATATAGAAATATTGCAGTGCTTCCAGAATAATGTTCTAAAGCTGATATGCTGTGCACCTTGGTTCATTAAAAACACAGAGGTTCATGAGTACCTTGAGGTTTCCAGGGAAGGAACACATAAAAAAGTTACGTGAGGTCTATAAAAACAGACTTCAAGAGCATAAAAACCAACTAGCCAGGGCACTATTGGATACCACAGACTGCATGCTCAGAATAAAGAGGTCTTGACTAGCCACAATATTTATAAAAAAATAATAAAGAGAGTCCATATCAAAGGATATGGCGAATCTCAATAAAAAGGCAATTATCAAATAAAATCTGATTATAGCTGTGTGATTGCAGATAGAAAGAAAGGAAAAAAAAAACATTTTAAGATGTCATTATACTGATGGATATGTGGATGCACAAAACCGCACATTGTGGAAAACTCTAGGGGAGGCCTATGCTGTAAAGCAAGACAATCTTTAAATACCGGTGTCTAAGAAATATGCAGAATAAGAAAAAAATTAATAAACAAAAATAAAATAAAATAATATGTACGTAGTAAAATATGACAGTAGATTAGGAATGCATATTTGTAAGATTGTTGAATAAAAACTTTTATTATTATTATAATACTGATGGGTCATTCTTGTTAGTGGATTGTAATAAGATATATTATTTTTAAAAATCTTAAGAGAGAAAAAGTTTGTGTTGACTGACCTAAGGGCACAGAATTTAATATTGAAATTAATTAGTGAAAGCAGGGGAGTTGACAATTTAGTGAATAATTTTATACAGATAAACAATATCAATATATTTATGGCGCAACTGCAGAGATTGAAATTTGGATTTACTGAGACAATAATTGTAGTTTAAATTGGATCAACTTGGGCTTAGGCGATACCATACTTCTGAGGAACTTTTTCTGGACTCAATAAAAAATAAATATTTGATGGTTTTAACATACATTTTCGTTTATGGCCGAAATGTAAAGAACCAGGAATGACTAGACTAAAGATGAAGATAAGTGATCTCAATAAAAATTGTATACCTACTTCTAAACTTTTAATTATGTTTCAACAACTATTTATTACAATATTTCCTGTTGTTTGCCTGTACCCTTCAGTGAGTATACAGACTATCACTTAATACCTATAATAAATAAATATGTCAGCAAAATATAAAAGTATGACATACCATAGTATTCCTAAAATATGAACATGAACCTGCTTATAGTCTTTTTTAGTCTAATCCCTCCCACACTCCCGTCACTGTAACTCCTGTTAGCCAGGATCAACAGCTGCACACATGAAAGAGGCTCTAAGCTGTTAGGCATAGGCTGGTCTGGGATACCTAAATGTCTGATTCCGCATCGAATTTAATCAGAAAGTTTATAGGAGGAGTTGGAAAGTAAAATTCCTCTTTCATCCTGCGCAAAGCGGGAGAAATAAATAAACAAATGAGATATTTAAATTCAGGAAGAGACACTGCTTATAATCTGTGTCATGAATAAGTGATCACAATACCTCAAATCTATAGCTTTTGTTTCCGTATAACCTTAAATTTGGTATGTGCGATGTTGGTTCCGGCTTCAAATAGGCCATTTCTTTCCATGGGTGTTGTAAGAGCGGCATTATAGATATATCACGGCAGAGCTGATGAATGGGCAGCAGCATTTACCAGGTCAAGGTTACTTACGCTATCTCATAAGGTGAACCCTTTTCTAGGTATATACCAATACTTATTCTATGCTTATATTTTTTTGTTTTCAATATCACTAGTATTCTATCAAATAGACACCTTGTTGTTTGTTTTTTATGCCATTTTGTAATTTACATAAAGCATTTGGTAATATAATATTTTTAGAAAAAACTTTTATGTACATTTATTTTATGATAATACATAAATAATTTGCTCTGAAATGTCAGAAATCTAGTAGGTATATTTAAAAGAAACAAAAGTAAATAATTATGGAAATACTTAATGTGAACCAAATACCTATTAATTCAATTATATATTTTCAAGTTTTAATCATTTAGTAGTATAGTAGAAATTCTATTAACTGGACTAAATGTTTTCGTTAGTTATCCGGATAATCGAAATTCTTAATTTTTTAATTTCTTGTACTTACTTCATTTATTTACATTTAATAATAATAACAATAATTTAAGAAGGCATAATTTCTTTATTGCTCATAAATGCCTTTTTATTTCGTTCTTTCTTATTATTAAAGTTTAAAGTAATATGCATAGCCAGGAAAAATTAGAACTATTAGGAATATCATCATAAAATGAAAACAATAACGAAATGCCGGGGGACCTGGGAGACCGATCTGGCGAGGCTGGTATTGCCAGTTCAGACACGTTCATTCTTGCATAAATTAGACTTGTAGGTAAAATATAATTGGTCACGGCTGGTACACGTCCGGATAATCGCGAATCCGTATAACTGAGGTCCGGATAATCGAGTTTCTACTGTATATTTTTTATAATTTAAAAACACAAGTACTAAATTTCTCACTGTTGGAGTTAATCCCAAAGGCATTATCTTTAGGTCTACCATAAAATGATGCAGAGAAAAAGTGTTATTATTACATAAAATGTTATATTACCAGAAAACCATTAAACATAACAGCGCTAAATCTCGGGGACTAAAGTTATATTTCATTCAATATGCACACGCGAAAAGAAAGTGTAACAACTAAATTACCATAAACAACTGATCGGGTAACTAATGCCCCAGATATGGTTCACGCCTATTGAACCAGTTACACACAACACTGCGTTACTAATTATAATTGCGTTTCCATTATTTTGTGCTAGCAATACATTTTATATCTTTAGCTACTTAGCTAATATCTAAATAAATAGTTTTTTTTTTATGGCAAGGCCTACACTTAGTTTTTCCTGTATTGCGAAGGACTTTACAACGCATTCACAAGCAATTACAGACATATAGCACACCCATTGTAAAAAAATACAATTTGTGGTTCACAATAATACTTTCTGGATGCAGGCATGCACAGGCTTGAAGGCAAAAAAAATTGTCCGGCAGTTAGATTTTTAAAAAACATTGGACACGTAGGTATTTTTTGATTTATGAAATCAATAAAAAATTATAAAGATACAGAGCAACAACAAACATATATAAAGTTCAGGGCAGGGGGGGGCTTGTGACGTCACAACTAGGTAAAATTGTATGTACGTAAAAGTGACGTCACATAATATTTAAACGCGCTGTATATTCGTCATTTTTTGTTTGATGAACGAAAAAACATACGTGACAATATTTTTTGAAAATCTAACTGACGGACTAAATAGAATTTTTTAGTCTTCATGCCAATTGAACCTAGTAGTACTAAGAGGTTTTCACTAGTGTCTAGGACTCAAGAAATTACCATAATCGCGTCACGAGTGAAATCGATATATATTTAAATAGGTACTACTAGTTAAATACTGGTAAAATTTAAAGTTATAGATGCCGTTTATTTTGTAT
Organism: Nycteola revayana; assembly: GCA_947037095.2. Classification (NCBI taxonomy): domain Eukaryota; kingdom Metazoa; phylum Arthropoda; class Insecta; order Lepidoptera; family Nolidae; genus Nycteola; species Nycteola revayana. The sequence continues at coordinate 31,238,242 of OX344842.1, read as the reverse complement.
CCGATATGAAAACATTCTATATATATAATAGACAGGCTGATATTTTATTGGTGCTTGCCGCATCGAGAATTCAATTTACTGTAAGTGAATAAAGTGAGAACTGTTGCGAAATGTCAGAGGTAAAATAAATAAAATTTTGATTGAATTCCGCTTCCATAATTTTGCTTAACAAATTAAGTTTTATATAAATAGTGACTCATTTGTACTTGTGAATTATTCATTACGTATTTACTTATGTTGGTTATTAAAAACATATTTATGTGTGACAAAATGATTTGGCATTGATTCTCAAATGACTTAACGCGTTGGCACTATTTGGTTGTTGTCAAAATATAAAATTCAAGGTTTCAGGATTATGTGACATATTTTTGAAAACTTATTTGAGTCCTATATTATTATAAATAAATTTGATTTTTCTAGTGTGTCCCGTAATTTTGAATACTTTGGATGCTTAGATACCGATGGCGTGTTAGCTATGCTAGGCGTTGTGGTCGCTCCGGTATATTTGTACACGGAGGATACTCTCAACTAGTTGATCACTGTAGACGCGTCCAGAGGCGGATTATCCTTAAGGCGCGGTGAATAGACGACTTTTACGTAGTAGTTTTGTCACTGTTGCTCCGCGTAGAAATGAAAGAGAAGCGAAGAGACGCCGCGATGGCGCAACGTTTCGTTCGACTCGTTCAAATTATTTAATACATTATTCCTTGCAAATATCTTATTCCAATCGATAAATAAAAACAACAGTTCCCTTTATTATTATATATTACATCACTGTTATTAATATTATCAAGATTTGTTTATAAATAATACAGTTACAATTGCTACAATTTCAATTTAAATGGTTATTTTATGTTTTTTTTTTATCGAGAAAATTTACCGAAAACGTGTTTTGAACACAATGGTCCCCCCATAAATATGATCAAGATTAACATATATTTTTTTAGCTGCTCTAAAATGTAAATATTTGGCTAAAAAACTGTTTTGTGAAGCCTATTTTGACTAGGTACAGCGCCTTAAGGCAAACTAGGCACGTGTCTAGGGGCGCGCGGACAGAATGGACTCTGAAACATTAACTTTAGTTGAGCTTGAGACTACTACAAGTCGGAATCTTACCTATCGCGCTCTCAACGTTTAATCCGCCTCTGGATTCGTCAATATTTATGATCATTTTGGATGTTTCTATATATTTGGAGATCTTCACTGTCTCTTTGTATTTGTTGTGACGATGTAGCAGTAGTCTTTTTTTTGAATTTCCAATTTCATAAAGGGCGTAACTCAAATGGAAAAGCAAATGAAAAATGTCTCATTCAAAATTGCATATTTATTGTCAATAGAGTTGCGATGGCGGATCCATGTGCCTGGAGCTGGCGTTGGAAGGCGAACGTCTCTGCAAGGCTGGTGACTGCCGCGCTGGCGTTGCCTTCTTCCAGGCCGCCATCCAAGCGGGCACTGACGACCTAAGGACCCTCAGCGCGATATACAGCCAACTTGGCAACGCCTACTTCTACCTTGGAGATTATAATATGGCGATGCAGTATCATAAGCACGATTTGACTTTAGCTAGGTGAGACTTTTTTATTTAAACCGGTGTATAAGTTTGTCCTTGATTTTTAGTCTCAACTAATAGATAACATTGTATTATTACACGCTTTTGTATATCATCATCATCATCTGCTGACAAAGGCCTTCCCTATCGATTTCTAGCGGGAACAATCGGCCTAGCGGCCTGCATCCATCGACTCCCCGCGATCTTTATGAGGTCGTCGGTCCATCGTGTAGGTGGTCGTCCCGGTAACCTATTGAAATATCGAATTTCTGTTACCCGAATCTTAAAACCCCGAAAACGGTTGGTAGAACTTTTAAAAGACAGATGTAATGGATGACAACTTTCTATAATTCCGTTTTTAATTTTCCAGATGAATCAATTTACAGGTGCACTAAAACCAGATTTTCAAATAGTATTTTTTTGTTTCCCATATTTTCATAATCCAAATATAGTTATACCAGATTCTTAGAATATTTTTTTTTGTTTCCCATCGTACCATTTTCTAAATAAACTATTACCAAATTTTCATTATATTTTTATTAGGTTCCCATACAATTGTGTTCCAACTAAACTATATATATACGTTAGGTTAGGTTAGAACTGCGATCCCCGAACCAGAACAGACTCCCACTCTGCCAGAACCTACTCGCTATTGTTTTACTTGCCCATTACAGACAGGTTAAGGTTAAGTACCTACCTAGTAACTTTTCCAATAGTTTATGGAAATAATGTGGAAAATAAAAATTGCCAGTCAGTAAATTTATTGTTTTAGTTGCCTATTACAGATAGGTTTAAGTGTCAAATTCGACTCAGTAGGTTAGGTTAGGTTAGAACTGCGACCCCCGCACGCCAGAACCTACTCGCTATTGTTTTACTTGCCCATTACAGACAGGCTAATATACAATTTATTTAAAATAAAAGGATTTAGTTTTTCTGGATATCGTTTATTTTAATTTAAAAAATCTTGGTTTTCATTGGTTGCATTTCAGAAATATGTGTTTTAAAAATTCGGCTTTCGTGCATATGGATTACGGTCATCTGGATTTTGTGCATTTAGATTTTGTGTGTCTGGAACTCGTTCGTCTGGATTATAAAACGTCGTACAAATGAAAAAATGGGCAAATGAAATTCGGAGTTGCGATTATATGGCAAATAAAACTTCGGAATTTGAAAAAACGGGATTATGAAAAAATGGCCAAACGTTTTCGGGATTATGATATTCGGAATATTAAAATTCGGTATTAAGATAGGTAACTGGTCGTCCCACGCTGCGCTTGCCAGTTCGTGGTCTCCACTCGAGAACATTTTTGCTCCATCGGCCGTCAGTTCTTCGAGCTATGTGTCCTGCCCATTGCCACTTCAGCTTGCTAATCCGTTGATCCTTCGTATATAAAGTGTAAATAATCTAGTATTTCTTTTTTTTTTCAGGACGATGAATGACAAATTAGGAGAAGCGAAAGCATCCGGCAACTTGGGTAATACGCTAAAGGTGATGGGCAAGTTTACAGAGGCTATTCAATGTTGCAAACGTCACCTAGAGTTGTCTAGGTCTCTTGGGGATAAACTCAGTGAGGGACGAGCCCTCTACAACTTGGGCAATGTGTACCATGCTCAAGGGAAGCAGCTGGGTAGGGTGGGCCAGAACGACCCGGGACATTTCCCCCAGGAGGTGCGCGAGTGCTTGAGCCATGCTGTCACTTTCTATGAGTAAGTTTTATCCATGTGTTTGTATCACATACTAAACAAAATAACTCTTTTTTCTGCATTATTTTTCATAATATTTTGATTATTTTTTTATTGCCTTTCACAGAGAGAATCTCGAACTGATGCGAAGCTTAGGAGACAGGCAAGCGATGGGGCGTGCTTGCGGTAATCTGGGCAATACTTGCTACCTTCTGGGTGACTTCGCTCGCGCCATCCGCTACCACACCGAGCGTCTGCAAATCGCCCGCGAATTTGGCGATAAAGCAGCTGAACGACGCGCCAACAGTAACCTAGGAAACTCTCACATCTTCCTTGGACAGTTCGAAAATGCTGCTGAACATTACAAGTAAGTAAATATATTTACCTAGGTTTTATCAATAAAATAAGAACTACAGCACTAAGGTTGGACAATTTGATCACGTTTAAATAAACATATTTTGAAACTATTTCTGTACATTATAATAATATAGAGATGAAGAATATACAACAATGAAGCGATATTTATATTTAATATAAGGTGAAGCAAAGTTAATTTTTTTAGCTAACCGAACTAAAAAATAGAAAGTAATTCTCACCTCAAAATAAAATTATAATTATGTTTAAGTTATTAACAGAATAATTCTATTCAGAGTAAAAAGCGTGGGGTGCATTTTACCACTTTTCATAACTGTCCTCTCATAGATAGTTATAGTCTCAATGATTGTGACATTTACTTTATCAAGCACCCTACGCTTTTCACTCTGAATTGAATTATTCTGTTAATAACCTAAACTTTATTATAATTTTATTTTGAGGTGAAAATGATTTTCTATTTTTTAGTTCGGTTAGCTATAAAAGCGTGTCTTTTTAAAGTATTTTTTTATTTTTTAAGGATAACGGGAAACTGTTATCAAATTATTGCATTGTCATCGGTCCTTGATACGTATGCAAAGTTACAAATTAATCAGACTTCTGGAAACTGGTGAAAATTAAGTTCAAAGATTCCGTTACATACATACCTACAACCCAAGCTAATAAAAGCGTGTTAAAAAAATCTACGTCATTTTAATGTACGTTATAGCTTGCTGATACTAGACTGTGTCTTAAAGCAAATGATCATCATCATCAGCCCATATAACGTCCACTGCTGAACATGGGCCTCCTCCCGGGGGAGAGTATTTGCCATAATCACACGCTTGGCAGTCGGGTTGGTGATCGCAGTATTATGTAGTGCCACACAAGGAAACGCTGCTACCCGCTCCTTGACATACAATTATTATACACTAGCGACCCGCCCCGGCTCCGCACGGGTACAATGCTGATGTATCATACATAAAAACCTTCCTCTTGAATCACTATCTATTAAAAAAACCGCATCAAAATCTGTTGCGTAGTTTTAAAGATTTAAGCATACATACGGATATAGGGATATAGAAATATAGGGACAGAGAAAGCGACTTTGTTTTAACTATGTAGTGATGATGTTATAAGAATTAGGATCTTTATGACGGCTTAACGTGCGTTCCAAGGCACGGAGGATAGTCTCTCAACCAACCAGACCCGGAAAGAAATCTTGATTTACACAAAGATTTCCTGTCCGGCGTGGGGATCGAACCCACGACCCCGAGATTTAAACCGAGCCAAATACCGCTACGCTACGAAGCTTGTGATAACGATTCATCATCATCATCACCAGCCTGTTGTAGTCCACTGCTGAACATAGGCCTCCCCCATCGATTTCCAGCGGGAACGATCGCTAGCGGCCTGCTTCCACCGACTTCCTGCGACCTTTATGAGGTCGTCGGTCCATCGTGCAGGCGGTCGTCCTACGCTGCGCTTGCCAGTACGTGGTCTCCACTCGAGAACCTTTTTGCTCCATCGGCCGTCAGTTCTTCGAGCTATGTGTCCTGCCCATTGCCACTTCAGCTTGCTTATCTGTTGAGCTATGTCAGTGACCTTCGTTCTCCTGCGGATCTCTTCATTTCTGATTCGATCACGCAGAGAAACGCCGAGCATAGCTCTTTCCATAGCTCGCTGAGCGACTTTGAGCTTTCTTATGAGGCACACAGTAAGAGACCACGTCTCAGATCCATATGTCATCACTGGTAACACACATTGATTGAAGACTTTGGTCTTCAGGCACTGAGGTATTTTGGACGAGAAGATCTCTCGAAGCTTCCCAAACGCTGCCCAGCCGAGTCGGATTCGACGATTGACCTCTTTCTCTAAGTTGGTCCTACCTAGTTGGATCGTTTGACCTAGATATATGTATTCGGTCACAACTTCGAGAATGATATACGATTACGTGTATAAAAACTGAAATGAATATAATAGGTTGGGGAAAAAGTTTCTTCGCATTTTTAAGAAAATTCAAAACATTTTTTAATATAGTTTATTTACATTTAACTAAAGTATGTAGGTACCATTTTGTTCGATAACTTTTTGTCATCTTGTAGGTAGGGACATGATCCCATTGCTATAGAAATTTTGAGACTTCTGATCAAAATACCGCGACAAGTGGTTTTGGCAGTCCTCTCGTGATGTTAACCTGACACTGCCTAAAGAATTCTGAAGAGACCGAAACAGGTGGAAATCTGAAAGTGCAAGGTCAGGACTATACTGCGGATGTCTTAACACCTCCCAGCCAAACTCTCTTAATTTTTGCTGAGTTGCTAAAGATGTGTTAGGTCTAGCGTTATCATGATGAAAAACCACACCCCTTCTGTTGATTAATTCCGACCGCTTTCTCTCAACTTCTTGCTTTAATCTCATCAGTTGTTCGCAGTAGAGTACAGAATCGATGGTCCTGCCTGGTGGTATCAGCTCATAATGAATCCCATCACACACACAGCATCACCTTGTTGCGAGATAACCCGGGTTTCGCCACAGTCTGTGAAGCCTGACCGGCCTTTGACCACGACCTTATTCGCACGTTCTTGTCGTACGTGATCCAGTTTTCATCACCAGTTATCAGCTTCTTCAAAAATGGTTCGGTTTCATTACGTCGTAATAAAGAATCACAAATAATTTTCATTAGGTTTCTTTCAGTGAGCTTGTGAGATACCCAAATATCGAGCTTTTTTGTGTACCCAGTTTTTTTCAAATGCGCCAAAACTGTTTTGTGGTCAATTACCAGTTCTTCAGCTACGTCGTAACTCATGACATGCCGACCTTGCTCCACTTTTTTAAAAATAGTATCCATTTTATCTGTAATAGGGCGACCAGAGCGACGTGCATTTTTGACATCAAAATTTCTTAAAACAGATTTGTGCTACTCTCCCAGACACTGCAGGTCCATAAACATAGCAATTTTTTTTCGCGGCTTGCTTTGCATTATTACCTTTTTTTAGTAAAATTTTAAAATATATCGTATTTCATCATTAGATTCACTCATCGTGACAGTACGAAAAACAAATGAAAATCACACATTTTCCTAATTTGAATTTGGAATTATGTTCTTTAAAATTTTAACTTTCAATTATCCCAAAACCAGCCAGATACAAATAGTATAGCCAAAGAGATTTTATTACAAGTTCATACATACTATAATGCGAAAAGACTTTTTCCCCAACCTAATATTATAAGAGTTTTGTTATGATACCTTATAGATTATACGAGGAAAAACATTAACAGAGTTGGTGTGCAAATGCTATTTGATACAATATAGTTAAATAATAAACTAAGACGTTAAGACTAAAATATAATTAAAATAATAACTTAAATACTTGTTTAATTTGAAAATTTATAAAACATGATAATTATAGATAATAATACTAATTATTGTTTTGACTATTTGCAAGTGCCTGTAATATGTTTACATAAATAAAAAATATTTTTATTTGATTTTTATTGAGACAACAAAACTTAACTAATATGTTACGCAGATGCTTTATACTCCGAGTTTGGCTACTACAGTATGGATTGATGTAAGCATTAAGCGAACAAATGCTTTTACTTGCAAATGACGATTGCCTTGCTCAGTGCTGTAAATAACCTTTTCTGCGCCCTGTGCGAACTTCTATGACTGTAATCTTGTTTTTTTTTTAGATGGATATATTGGACCTATCGCTTATACCACCCCCCACTGTGTCTCACTCACTAAAACTCAAACCCATGTTCACTACTAGTGAAAATGCTTTGCCCACCCTCACGCTTAAGATTAAATTTTTATGAACAATTAGGACAAAACCGAAAAAATTCTTGCGCCCCCCAGAGTCTACGCCCTGTGCCTGGGCACTGGTGGTACCGCCCTATTTACGGCACAGACCTTGCTATGCGACTTTTGCAATTTAATTTGTGACTTTTTGTGTAATAAATAATGTTATACTTCAGAAAACTGATTGCTGACTGCCAGCGACTCCGTCCGCGTAAAATAAGATATTTTATAAGCTATCTAACTAACTGTGAAAGTTCCGTCTATATCGGAATTAGGGTTTTGGAGATAAGGCGGAATACACGGACAAACAAACATGGATACATTATAAAATTAGCTATCTACCAGTGAAAGTCCCGTCAAAATCGGACCAGCTGTAACTGAGATCAGCCCGAACAAAAAGTCACGCCGACAGTATTTTTTAAATATTAACTTAAGTCTTTAAGGTTCCGTCCAGAAAGGTAAAAACGGGACTCTATTACTAAGACTTCGCTGTCTGTCTGTCACCAGGCTGTATCTCAAGAACCGCGATAGCTAGACAGGTGAAATTTTCACAGATGATGTATTTCTATTGCCGCTATAACAACAAATACTAAAAATAATAAAATAAATATTTTAGGGGGAGCTCCCATACAACAAACCTTTTGTTTTTGTCCTTTTTTCTCGATAACCATAACGGCAACAGGTAGATGCTAGAAAATTGTACGGAAACCTTCGTGTCGCTTGATACAATACATTTCTACATAACCGATCATTGAATCTTGATAATTTTTATGTCCGGTGAAGTAGCAACCGTCGTGGCTAACTACGTAAGTCATTACGAAAAGAAAAGACTCAAGAATTAATTTAGTATTAAAGAAAAGTGATCACTTAAAGACTACTTGGAAAGAGTTTGTCCCTTTGTTGTGGTCACAATCGCTATGGTAATAGAACACATCAGAGTGACAAATAACATACCGAAGTAAACAGATATTGTCAATCACTCCTGTGTACGAGACGTACTTTCGGCGCTAAAATATTTACAAAAATAAAACTTAAGGTAAGGTGTAATGTAACTATTAACGAGTACTTATAATTATATTATCCGATACCCTCGAAGTTAAAGAGGCCCGCAAACTACCTGAGAGCAACAGTTGCACAAAATTTCGCAAAAAATTAAAGCAATAATTCGTCAATCCCCGCGCCAGCAACTGCCCTGAGCCGAGGTCCGAGTCCCACAGGGGGTGCCCTCTTGTGCAGGTTGCTAAGTTTGTAGTTTTTATTTATTTAGGATGGAGCTTTGCTCGCCTTTATGACCGGCGAATTAGCAAAAACTTCCTGGCTAAATAAATAGAAAAAAGAGTAGTAATGTGCTTTGACCATACTAAATGTAAGTAATTGTTAGTCTAGTAATGTAACTAAATGTGCAAATGGGTATTGTGACTAATTTATCCTGAATCATCGACACATTAAAATGAATTGAATATGTCTTCAAGTGCCTATTATTGTTAATTGTGACGTACTTAAAGCGATTGCCGTGTGCCGTGGCGTAATTCATAGTTATTGCTTGTATGCGAATTTCTGAATGACATTACAGGTGATTTTTTTACTGTCATTATTTTATTATTTTGGTATAATTTAATTGTTCAACATTCTTGATGTATTTTGCACCGCCGCGCGCCGCGCCCTTTTGTTAAGAAGTTTAAAAATATAGAAATTATAAAAATGCCTATTTATTCTTCTATACGAATATATCAAGCTGAAGAGTTTGATTGCTTTCTTGAACACGCTAATCCCGATTTAAAAAAATCTTTTAGTGTTATCCTATTTATTAAGAAAGGTTATACTTAATTATGAATTTGCTATGGGAAAGGTAGTTTCGATGGCAAAACTGCGCGTGTATGCTTATGCATTATCATGCTAAAATTAATTTATTGAGTTAAACATTTCCTAATGATATTCCTTTGTACGTTGTTTACATTGTTAGCTTATTGTTATTATTTGCGACTTTTATATATTCAAATAAATTTGCACATGTTAACCATATTGTGTGCTATTGTATAAATCCGGTAAATGAGAGGTCAATGGTGAACTAAGCGGCAGACAACAATAGACAATGTAATATATCGTATAATATTCTTTAAACGTTTGTTTGTGATAATTATCGTATCTTCCACGATGTGCTGTATGTCTTCGGCAAATGAAATACCCTTTCCAATTGCAGGCGCACGCTGTCTCTTGCTGAGGACCTAGGCGATGCCGCTGTAGAAGCCCAGGCCTGCTATTCCTTGGGCAACACGTACACTTTGCTGCGGGAGTACCGCGTAGCCGAGGAGTTTCATACCAGGCATCTGGCCGCAGCCCGCAAGTTACAAGACCGCGTGGGTGAAGGCAGAGCTTGCTGGTCGCTGGGGAATGCTCACGCTGCCCTCGGAAACCACGAGAAAGCGCTTTACTTCGCTAACGAGCATTATAATATATCCAAAGAGGTGAGTTATACCTGTTGTTAATTAATTATTCAACTCTGTATTCGCGACCCAATTCTAATATATTGATCGGACTGAACCGATAATAGAACAAAAGAATATGAAATGTAATTGGCTTGTTTGTGCAAGGTATTAGGCTAGAATACAGTTTTTAAGACTAGAATAGGCGATGGATTATCGATTATCTGATTATCTGTTTCATTTCTTCAATGTTGTAGCAATGACGTGACACAGTTGATCTAATAGAGTAGAAAAAGATTGATTACAAATTTATATTCTTACACTGATTTATTATAACTATTTTTTTTATTAAATTAAACAAGGAATTCAGTCAGTATCACGTGACTAGTATAAAGGGTGACTGGAAATTAGTGACCGATACCTAAACACATGATTGTGCTCATGATAACAAACAACTTTTATTATGGCACCAAACCTGAAATCGTGAAAAGAAATCAGTTTTTCCATACATTCATGTTCACATAACTCGTCAACATGGTAGGGAGCAGCTGATTTTTTTTTCGCGATTTCAGGTTTGGTGCCATAGTAAAAGTTGTTGGTTATTATGAGCACAATCATGTGTTTAGGTATCGGTCACTAATTACCAGTCACCCTATATAACGCGGCTGCAAGAATAAACCGATAAAGACCCCTGATAAATAGTAATTAATAGGCTGAAAGGCTATCGAAGCCAGTGCCGAAAATAACGTATAAAGTTTATTTTATTTTATTAAGTATGGTTTCACGAATTGGCTGATAGCGTTTCGGAAATTAAAGTCATCTGATAAAAATATACTGTTCTAAGAACTGTTTTTTTTTCTATATTATTTTTTATGACCAATACTTTCAGAAATAAACATCGTTGTGACGTATTTGGATATGGTCAACTAGCTTATTAAATGTTTCTTCAAATTACTAGTACATTTTATTATTAACTAGGGACCCGCCCCATAAACACCCCTCATAAACAACTCCATCTATCGGTGAAAACTAACAGGCAGACAGACGCGGTAGACGACTTTGTTTTATCTATATCTATACTAATAAATAAAGCCGAAAAGTTGGCTCGTTTGAATGCGCAAATCTCAGGAAGTAATGGTTTCATTTTAAAAATTAAAAATACAATTTCTATATTCCAAGTATAAGGTGTCAACCTATGTTTGTTAATAAACGTAAGATACCAATAATGCCTTGATTAATTAAATTTCTTCTACTATAAGAGCCTCACTCTTATAGTAGAAGAAATTAAATTGGCTTAAACAGTGTAAACACTGTAAAACCAATGGGCATGAGGACTAAAAAAAAATATTTAGTCCCTCAGTTAGATTATTAAAAAATATTGGACACGTTTATTTATTTACCAAATCAATAAAAATTGACAAAGGTACAGAGCAAACACAAACTATGAAGTTTCGGAGTGTGACGACACTATAAGGTAAAATTGTATTCGCTGTATCTTCGTTAATTTTTGTTTGAGGAACGAAAAAAAAATACGTGTCCAATATTTTTAGGTAATCTAACTGACGGACTAAATAGATTTCTTTAGTCCACATGCCTATTAATCGATTAGTATTTTGGTAGTCACAGGTCATGTCGGTAAAACCTTCCCACTGTATTTTTAAAGTAAAAGAAAAGGAAGTGCACTTGTGTTTGTGCATATCTTGCAGAGATAGCCAACCCCATTACAGTTAGGCGGCTATGGCCGAATATTAAACAACTTTTAACTTTACACTCGTCGTGGCTTTCAGTTGGGCGATGTGCTGGGTATGGCGACAGCTCAGATGAACATCAGTGACTTGCGCAAAGTGTTGGGTCTGCCGGTCGACGCCGAGTCTCCACCAGCGCCTCCGTCTGAAGACGATAAAGCTCCGCGGACACCATTCAACGCACTGAGGGTCCGACGGCAAAGCATGGAGCAGCTTTCCCTTATACAGGTATATGTCCATAGTATGTAATAGCAGACCGAGGTGTCATGACCCCTCCGAAGTTAATCATATCTGTTTTTTTAAGGGTTCCGTACCCGAAGGGACCCTATTACTAGCTATAAGATACCAGGCTATACCTCAAGAACCGCAATAGCTAGACAGTTGAAATTTTTCTTTACAACATTATAAAAAATATATTTCTTGACAGATGAAATTACACCATATTTTATGGGTAACTGTTACTTTCGCGGTGATGCTGTTTCACCGACGAATACTTGCTTGTTACTGTAGTTTTATTACTATTACTTTATGAGAGCGAAGAACTTCGCTTCAATTTATTAACGAGTAGGGAAACTTAATTAATAAACAAATTATCTAGTGTTATTTCAGCCCAAAAATATGCCTTAAAAAATTATGCACATAATGCAGGAATTAAAATAATAACATGCAAAAATACAATCACCAGCTGCAGATTGTTTAGATTACTATAAATATAAATAAGTACTAAATAGTTTTCAGACCCGGTATGCGAAAGACCCGCGAACTGTAAAGTAGAACGATTATTACACAAAACTGCCCTAAACTTCTTAAATTAATCTCCCCCCCTAATCCTCCCTTCAGAGACCGTACTGAGCCGAAATTCAAACTGCATAGATATACACAGACAGCTTAATTTGTAGTTTTTAAACTATTGAAATAGGCAAGACTAGCCCTGATCGCCTTTATGCTCGGTGAAGTAGCAAACCAACGTATCTATCTTTTTTTTGAATGATTACTAGCATATTTTTGCAATCTCTAGTATATTATTCTTGTTAACCCCTCGTGCTAAGCTAAACTGCTTGTGTTACGTGTGGGTTCACGTCGGTAGTGCAATGGGTGGCGTTGCGAACCGGCGACCTCAAGATCACAAGTCCGACGCCCTAGCCATTGGGCTATGGCCGCTTCGAAACAAGACATATAAGTCCGCCTGAAAAAATAAAAATACTAACAAGATTTTTTTTCTGTTATATTTCCAGATAACCCCAGACGCTAAGAAGAAGGAGACTGACAGTGAGACAGAGAAGAAACCCGAAATAGTTCGCACCGAGTCCGAAGACAATCCTGTGGAGTCGTTCTTCGATTTACTGACCAGATGCCAGTCACAGCGCATGGACGAGCAGAGAGCGACCCTCAACGCGAACAAAGAGAACAGGCCCAAACCAAAGAGCAGCACGAACAAGCTGCAGAGATCTGCTAGTAGCGGAAATAAGACCGCGAGGTGAGTTACATACATACATAAGCTCACGCCTGTTTCCCAGCGGGGTAGGCAGAGAAAATGGACCTCCACTTGCTACGATCCCTACACACATCTTTCGCTTCATTCACTCTCATAACATTCTTTATACAAGCAGGTGAGTTAGATAGACGATAAAGACTAATAGCGCCCCGGCTTTGCACGGGTGGACTTTTATAGCCTATGTTACTAAGGGATAATGTAGCATTTTAATTGAGAAAGAATGATTAAAATCCGTTCAGTAGTTTTTGAGTGTATTCGAAAAAGACATACAGAAAAATAAATTTTTCCTCTTTATGATATTAGTAGAGAATAGCGGCCCGCCCCGGCTTCGCACGAGTGGACTATAACATATGTTACTTAGGGATAATGTAGTATTATAATGGCGAAAGAATTATCACATTGAGCAACGGAGACATTTTTATCGATTAGAGGGGCCATCCATATAGTACGTCACACGTAATTCATGATTTTTAGACCCCCCCGTCCTTGTCATAGGTGTCACATTTGTGAGACCCTAGTGTGACGTCACAAATTTGAAAATCTAACAATTGAAAATTAAAACAGCAGTTCCACAATTAGTTTTATTTTCATTTAAATTACTTTTTTTTATGTAATCGACATCAAATATTTCAAAAAATAACAATCAAAGGAACTATTTATTAAAGAAAAAGCGATTTTTTTTAGTTTTACTTAATATTTCAAATTCCGCGATTCAATTTATTAAATTTGAAATGTGATGTCACTAAACTTAGGACCCCCCCTACCACTTGTCACACCATGTCACACTTCGTCGACCCCCCCCCCCCCCCCCCGTTACATGTGACGTACTTTATGGATGGTCCCTAATATCGTTAGTGCCTCGTGATTCTGTTAACTAGCTAACCGCGCGAGGTTTCACTCGCGTAACTCCAATTCTAATATTAACCTCGTCTTTAAATACATCTAACTCCTTTTTCCGGAACGCTATAATCTGGACATCTTTAAAACTAAAGTGTACAGACACTTTCTAGGCAAGCGTGTATCATCTTAGGCCTTATCTTCGCCTTCCATCAAGCGAGATTATGGTAAAACGTAAGCCTATATTCAGTATTAAAAAAAAAACCTAGCTTGCGGTTAAAGACGTTTTCAAATCGGACCAGTAGTTTCTGAGATTAGCGCATTCAAGCATACAAACAAATTATTCACCTTTATATTATACTAGTGGCCCGCCCTGGCCTAGCACGGGTTGATTATTATTTTAAACACACATGGATTGGCTCAAACTGATCATAGTCTTGAAAATCTTCTAGCCACGATCCAACCCAAAATCGAAAATATTACAGAAAGAAATGTCTTGCAGTTGCAGTGTCACGGCTTATATTAATATTTTATTTAGGTTCACATTTTTAAACTCGTAATATCTTTTGAATTCATTGGCCGATTTTGATAGTTTAAAAAGTAATCTACAGGTACTAAAACAGACTTAAATGAGCAATAATTTATTTGGCTAAGGATTAATACGAAAATATAAATAACATGGTACATTAGGCATGGTCAGATTTTGCAATAAAAAAAAAAACAAGTAGTTATAGTTACATAAAAACTATACTTAGAGAAATGGTATCGCGAAGTTTTTTGTAGATATTATTATTATTATGTTCTTTAATATTGTAGAACATACTTTTGTTCTATCATCAATAGTTTCCGCAGCGCATGCGACGAAAGACGTTTCAGGGCACTTTTTTTACACCTTGGGTTACGTTACTTAAGTTTTAGTAGAGATCCCTAATATTATTAATAGAATCAGGCGTTACTTTGCGGAAATCCAATCCAATCCCTGATGATGCTCCGTGGAAGAGCGAAACACGTGTCGGGTCTTCGGCTGTTGATTTTATTTTTGCACGTTTTAATTTTCCTTCCTGTATAATTATTGCGGGCGGGAGGGCGTTGCGAAAATAGCATTACAGCATATAGACACATTTTTAGCGGAATTAACCCTAGATATTTTGTCTTTTTAAATAAGAAGGATCCCTAATCTGTTCTAGTAATAAATATAGCCTATGTCACTCGGGGTGAATGTAGCTTTCCATTAGTGAAAGAATTTTTGCAATCGGCACAGTAGTTTTTGAGTTTATTCATTACAAACATACACACACGTAAGAATACAAATCTTTCCTCTTTATAATATTAGTACAGTAATACCCTGGACTTACGCGATAGGTGGGACCACGGGATAGCCGTGTAAGTTGAATTCGCGTAAGTCGGGGTTCAATTTTCCCTATCTATATATATAAAAGAAAGTCGTGTTTGTTACAACACTTATAACTCGAGAACGGCTGGACCGATTGCCATGGTTTTTGATTTGTTGGATTTGTTTCCGTCCCGAATAGCAGAATACATTTTAAAAACAAAAGAAAGTCGTGTTAGTTACACTATTTATAACTCAAGAACGGCTGAACCGATTTGGCTGAAAATTGGTAGGGAGGTAGCTAAGAACTGGGAGAAGGACATAGGATACTTTTGGGTAGGGGTAGGGTAGGGGTATGGTAGGGGTAGGGGTAGGGTAGGGTAGGGTAGGGGTAGGGGTAGGGTAGGGTTAGGGTAGGGTAGGGCAGGGGTAGGGTATAAAAGTCCACCCGTGCGAAGCCGGGGCGGGCCGCTAGTAAATACATAAAATAATGTTTGTGTAATTGGGACCAGAGTCTAAAAAATACAATAGATCAGAAGAAACATGTTTAATAATACTTTAAATTATAATTGATCTTTACATTATCACACCATAACTCCAACATGGTTTCCATCTAAGCGATGATACCGTGACGTCTGAATTAAAATAGAAAGATTTTCACGTATCGGTTCGTTCAAATAGCTTTGCTAATTCCCTTTTTTTTTAATAATGATAATATTTAGTTTACACTCCAAAAGACAGTGTTTTCCATTTCATGTTACAGTTTAGGTTAGCAGTTAGCAGTTTAACTTGCAGTAAACCGAACGGCGTGTTCGGTTTACTGCAAGTTATGCGCGTGGTGATCAAAAATAAAAACCGCGTATCTCCGAATTCGCGTAAGACGGGGTATTACTGTATAGATATATATCTAAAGCATTATCGGGTCATGAATAAATGATTTTACATTTACTTTAACACATATATCGTAATACGTATGGACTTTCAATTTCTTTACGACATATTTTTTCTACTAAAATCATAAAATAACGTAGTCTATAAAAGTTATAATATAACTGTATAACATTAATGCATGTAATGATAGAGATATGACGTGAAATCGTGTTATCTGAGAATCTATAACAGATCATCGCATAAAAACAGTTTGATTACAAACTGAGTTCGGGTTCCATAAATATTGCTATGGTATTGAGCTTTATTTTCTGCTTTTTTTTTCTTTAGTCTACTACACAGAGACCACTCTATCCGACCCGCCGGAGAATAGTGCGCCCGCGAACGCGACGCGTTCTCGCCCTCCAGACCCGTAGTTTGCTAAGAACCTTCCGATGCCCTCGTAGACCCAAAGTCCGAAAGGCCCGCGAACTGTAAAGTACAGCGACAGTTGCACAAAACCTCCCCTAAAGAAACTAAAAGCCATAATCCCTCAATCTCCCCGTCAGCGACCGCCCTGAGCCGAGGTCCAAGTCCCACAGGGGACGCCCTCTTGCGCAGGTTGCTTAGTTTGTAGTGTTTAAACCATTTATCTAGGCTGGAGCTCTGCTCGCCTTTATGCCCGGTGAAGTAGCAAAATCAGAGCCAAATACATAAGTCCGTCCGAACAAAAACAAATCTTTAGTCTTAAATCAAAACGTAAAAATGGAAAATCGGTTTATAACACCACTTACACATCCAGTTTCTGCCATAAAGTCAATCAAAGCAACTATAAAATAACACGTCGGATAACAAACAATATGAATAGAGGCCGTAGTAGCCCAATGGCTGGTTCGAAACCCACCCATTGCACTACCGACGTGAACCCACTCGTAACACAAGCATTTTAGCTGGATTAACAAGAATACTAGTAGACTGCAAAACTAGTAAACTAAACGAGTTATGCAGTCTACTAGTATTCTTGTTAACCCCTCGTGTAATCACTACATAGTTTAAAACAAATTCGCTTTCTCTGTCCCTGTGTCCCTATGTATGCTTAAATCTTTAAAAGTACGCAACGGATTTTGATGCGGTTTTTTAATAGATAGAGGCAGGTTTATATGTATAATACATCAGCATTGTACCCGTGCGAAGCCGGGGCGGGTCGCTAGTCTTTTATAAAAAAAATGAAGTTAACATAGCTGTTAACTTAACTGCGTTGTCAAATTAAGTTCAGTTCTTGAATCAATCATAGATTAAATAACAATTATAATGAAATCAAATTAACTAATCATGATTTCGGAATCTCAATTAAAACTTAACCAGACTTTTGACAGCTGTTTAGTTAATAGTACCCTTGCTTGAAACTATAAAAAAAACACTAACAGATGTATGATACGACTAGCTGCGGTTTTACCCGCGTTACTCTGCTCCATTAGGTCGGAGCGTGATTTTTTGTAGCCTATATGTTAATCCAGCGTATAACATAATCCATGTGCAAAATGTCAGCCAATTCCGTTCAGTAGTTTTGGAGTGAAAGAGTAACAAACATCCATCCATCCATACTTACAAACTGTTGCGTTTAAAATATTAGTAGGATAAAGTACACGCTAGGACTGATTCGAAAAATGAAACTGCGTAAAAATATACAATACGGAACCTTCAGCCATGTTTTGCACTTGACCGATTTTATTATCACATTGTAGCGGACACTCGTCTCTTATCGCAATATCATCTCCATATCGAATACCAGCCTCACCTGTTTTCCAGCTACAACATTATTGTATAATTCTCCCTTTAGTACCTTTGACACTGTGTCGCACTGTGTTTTATTTTTATTCGACTATTACTTACTTTTAACATAATACCAATTTCGTAGTTATTGACTTACATTGGATTGCCGAGTGTTGTAGTGTTTAAATATTTTTTAGATTTGTAAGTTTACTGGAGTCGTCATGAAGGCTTACGATGAAGAATCTTTTGGGTTAGTTTGCATATCGTCGGTGGTACTCTAAAACCGCGTAAGTGACAGTTGCTAATAAGGTCTAATTTTATCTGTCAATGAATATTTTCTTTGTACATGTTTTAAAGGAAGAAGATCGATTAGGTACATGTGATTTTCAACCTTATTAGCAACTGTCACTTACGCGGTTTTGGAGTATCACCGACGATAATAATATATTGATTTAATTGAGAAACAACTATTTTCAACATTTCAACATTCGTAATACCCTAAAGGAATTCTGATATGTTTTTTTTTTTGTGAAATATTAAAAAAAACTGAAAAATGCGCGATGACGTAATCGTTATGACTTACCTTTGGCTATTTAAAATTAACAACTATTAAAATATTCTTCCGTTTTCAACTCTAATCACATGCGTTTAACATTGGATAATGTCAGTTTTTTTATTTATTTTATTTTCAACTGTGACCAAGAAATGTTATCAAATAACCGTAACAATGACGTCATACGGCGCTTACGTCTATTTAGAATGAGCAAAACTAAAACTTTTTTTTTGTACGAATAAATTGAATTTCGAAAAGGAAAAATATGGATTCCTTAAATTTTGATCATTTTTCATATAAAAAATACATGTTTAAATAATTAAATGTTATCAATTCTTTTTACAAGAACTAGTTATTTGTGCGAAAAACCGTCCAAACTGTAAAATAATGTAAATTATAGCTAGAAGACCACTGCAGATTCACTATAGCAGGGGTGGCCAACCGGTCGATCGCGATCGACTGGTCGATCCCGGCAGCCATTGCAGTCGATCCACATAAACAATAAAAAGTGATATTTTAGTCCATGTTAATCTACAAACTCGTGCCACAGATGCACCAAGTTGTTGATTGTCGTATAATAATCTGAAAAACGACCTATTTATTGTTTTATCAACTTTTACAATACGAGATTCAACGTTATGTATGCCATATGGTCGATCGCACACAATAAACAGTCGATCTTAGGCCTTATAAAGTTGGCCACCCCTGCACTATAGGGTTTAAAAATATGTATGTTGATGAATAATACACAAGACGTTAGATAATACTAATTTACTATAATATTCATATGTTTGTTTTCACTATTAGCACTTGCCTAATTATATAATATATTAATGTTGTGTGTTATATGACTATTTTTTATCGAAAATTACCTAGAACAGTACCGAGCTGTTTCAGGTTTACGTTCAATTACGAAAAATATATTCTAAAGATTCGAAATTGGATTTTTATGGCTGTAAATTTATCTGTGTTCATTGCAATTTTACTTAAACATTTCAATTAAAAACTGTAGTAGTTGTTGTTTGTTCCACTCTTAAATCAGACTAATAAGCGTCTCCTTCGAGGTAAAAAAATAATGAATGCAGTTAATTGAAATATCGACAACATTCATTGTAGGTACTTGTCAGTGTCCGAGAACTTAACTACACCATAACACGCAACTATTATTTTTAACAATGGGAGCTAATCTTTGAATGATTACAGAGATAGAACAATTTAAGAACGTCGTGTTCATTTTTATGTCGGAGACATTTTCGCTAGTTTCTGAGATATTTATATTAACCATTAATTTTAATGCAAACAAAATTCACAAAATACAATAGTGTCGACAGGATTACTTGAGGTATCAGTTCTTTTACACGTAGTTTGACATAATTTTTCAATCCGAATTAATTAATGTTATAAATAATAAAATTGATAATAAAAACCAAAATGATTCATCATAATTATGAAATAAAAATGCCTGGAGTGTTTATTGTATTGTGCTTGGGGCGCCTTTAGTGGTAAAACATTGCAGTATTATATTATTGTAGCTGTATTTTTAATTAAGATTTTAGTATAACGTCATAGTGTGAAGCTGGCAGGTCCATGAATTAAAGTAAAGAAAAGCATACCAAATTTTTTTTAAAATCTTCATGTATTGTAATCTGATTAAAAAAAACTAGCTGTAATATGTTTAATGATTTTCTATTTGTACACAGTTCTGAGGAGGCGATGCTGGACATGATAACGGGTCTGCAATCAGAACGGATCGACTCCCAGCGGGCTGAACTACGTCCTGTGCCCGTGCCCAAGAAGCTCAGTAAGGAAATTAAGGGGACTTCTCTACCGGGACTCCGCCATCAGCATTCCACCAGTGCCAAGCCCGAAGACGATTTCCTGGATATGATTGCCCGTGTGCAGGTATATATTATATCTTGGCGTTTTGAGATAATTATGTTTGTAGTAGAAATGGATTGACGTAATAATAATTAAATACGCAATTTCGAAAACGGCACATTTCATATGGCTAATCTATTGTAGTTGTCCTTTTCGAAATTGTTTTTATCACATCTATTCAAAAAGAGCTAGTTTATTCCTCGTAAACAGGGACCAAAATAGCTCATTAATCCCTTAGGGACCAAAATTGATTTGAATTTGGAATGTGGATATTGTTATTGTTAATAATATCCACATTCTAATAAATAATCAGCAAAGAGGTGAATCACAAACCATGCGGGAACAATGTATTGAATATGTGACTGGCTGAAAAACTGCGAGCGCGCCAAATTTAAAAAAGTTGATGAAAAATAAACAACGCGCGAAATTAAATGCATTCTGCTTTCGTTCGTAGTTGATTCATATTCAGATTTTAGAATTATAAAAAATGAGTGCGTCTTCCTCAAGTGAAAGTATTATTATGTCTTATGGTTCTTCATTGTACGTAAATACATTCTTGTTCATAAGTTGCACTTACTTATTTTCTCATAGAGGGTGATAAAAAGTAGAGTGTCCACCTCGGGAGCAACACTATTTTAAGCTCGAGTGACTCGCTGCGCTCAGGATTCTAGTTAAGAATCCCTCGCTCATCTCGGGATTCTACTCTAGAATCCTTCGCTCCACTCTGGATTAAAAAAAAACACTCTCGCCTTTAAAATAGTTGTTTGCTCTCTAGATAAACAATCTACTATTATTTAATGGCAAGCGATGGCCAATTTTATGTTTATACTTAATTTGTCTAGATAGTTATTAACAAAAAACATTACAATATCGCCTTTCGCCTGGTCGCCTTTATCATGAGTTACCGAATAGTTTTCAATTTAGCTTTTTATTTTTATAATTATATAATAGCGTTTAGTTTTTAATTCAGTTTTTTTTTGTTAGTTTAGTTTTATCTCTTCAATAGTTCTAAGTATATTTCTTAAGAAATACCATTTTTTGCAGGGTTCACGGCTTGAAGATCAACGCTCGGAGCTCCCGCGTCCTAAACCCGAACCCGAGCGCCCTAAAACGGTGCCTGACGATGATTTCTTCGCACTGCTGATGAGAGCCCAAGGCGGACGTATGGAAGATCAGCGAGCTACTGTAAGTTATCATTCTTTCTAAGATTCGATTTGATTAGGTCCTGAAAATGTTTGGCATGTGCGCTGTAATAGTCCCAACATATAGCCCATCTCATTAGATCGTGATCATAGCTGATATCGATTTGGAGGACTTTATTAACATCAGCCAATGATGAAAAACTAAATACGCTAAAAACTGATTGCTGATTCAATATTCAAAATTATCAAAAATGCTTGTAAAATTTGTATTTACAACACATATTTAAAATACAAAAGACCTCTGATCCACTAGCTCTCTTGCCTGTGGAAACTGCGTTATAAATTATAGCTTAAGGTAAATTAAACCAAATCGCCAAATTAAAAATGGTAGTTAATTACGTACACAAAGATTTAAAAAATGCAAACCATTTATTTTTTTTATTTATACTTTATTGCACACAGAAAGTTACAAGACATACATTTTATAATTGGAAACAACATGTACAAAGGCGAGCTTAATTCATTAATTAATTCTCTTCCAGCAAACCTTTAGGAAAGAGATACATAAAATTAGTGAATAGGAAGTGTACAACAGATTTAATTTAGCTACTTGGTAAAATACTACATACTATAAACATACACACTAATAGTTAAATATACATACCTATATAATAACATACTAATAAATATGCCTGCTATATATAATAAACTACATACACTAACTTATACGTCCATATTACACAATGAATTACTGAGACAAATAATACTCCTTTGTTCTTCTTTTGAATGCATCAGGAGACTGGCAAGCGCGTATGGGATGTGGAAGGGAATTCCATAACCGCACCGCACGGACGGTGAACGAGTGGTCATATTTGCTAGAGACATGAGGAGGGTTCTTTAAAAGGAGAGAAGTGGCGGTACGACAGGGTTTGTCTCTAGGTATTAAATACTCAAAGCGTTCGCGAAGATAAGTAGGGGCATTGGGATTATGGAGGATAGAAAACAGAAGAGACAAGATGTGACAGTCCCGACGCCGTCGAATAGGCAACCACTTCAACTGCAACCGAAACTCTGACACATGGTCATACTTTCGGAGGCCGAAAATGAAGCGGATACACAAATTCTGAAGGCGTTCGAGTTTGTCCAAAAGTTCTTCTGTTGCATCTAGAAAGCAAACGTCAGCGTAGTCTAAGAGAGGAAGTAGAAGCGATTGAGCAAGGGTGACTTTCGTCTGAAAAGGTAGGAATTTCTGGAGACGTTTAAGCGACTGAAACGAACAGTACACCTTCCTGCTTACCTCTGCAACTTGACAGCTCCAAGAAAGATTGCAATCTATGATGACACCTAAATTCTTTGCACACTTGGAGAAAGCTATTATTTTATTGTCAAATATAACAGGTGGTAACAAATTGAGGTTAATGGAGTTATACATGTATCTGCTACCAATAATGAGAGCTTGTGACTTAGATGGGTTGACCAAAAGGCCAAAAGCATTTGCCCACGTACTAATGTTTCCAAGGTCAGTATTGATAGCAGCAATGGTTTCCTTAGCATCTGTAACCTTAAAATGCCGATATAGTTGCAAATCGTCTGCGTAGAGATGGAAATTAGAAGATAATACTTTAGTGACTGCGTTTATAAAAACAGAAAATAGAAGAGGAGAGAGGACGCCACCTTGAGGAACGCCCGTAGTTAGATCACACCACTGAGAGAAAGTCTCATTGGCACGAACAGCCTGCGAGCGACCTCTAAGATATGAATCAAACCAAGCAACCACTGGAGCCGAGACATTCAAGGAAGTGAGGATGCCAAGAAGGATATCAAAGTCCACTGAATTAAAAGCACTGCTAAAATCCAGTAGGACTAAGACAGTTAGTAGCTTCTGTTCCATAGCCAAGCGGATGTCATCGGTTACCTTAACAAGTGCAGTAACAGTGCTGTGGCAGGGACGGAAGCCGGATTGGTAAGGACTTAAGAGGTTGTTAGAGGAGAGATAAGACGAAAGCTGTGAGTGCACAACACTCTCAAGCACCTTAGACAGGATAGGAAGGATGGAGATTGGACGGTAATGGGATGTGGAGGTGGGATTAGTGGTCTTGGGAAGCGGCAGAACATGAGCCTTTTTCCAGGCTGACGGGAAGGAATTCGACTCAAGAGAGAAATTTATTAGGTGCGTTATAATGGGAGTCAGTTCCTCTAATAATAAATCTATCATCTGTAGTTGTAGCCCGTCATGACCTACCGCTTTAGTGGAAATGGATTTGATGGATTTTAATGTGTCTCTTTCCGTGATTGCTGTAAATGAGAACGGAGCACAAAATGGCTTGGGAAGATTTAAAAGATACTCAAGAGAAGAGGTTTTGGTGTCGGCATTCACACGAAGCGGTGGTATTGCAAAGTGGGTATTAAGTGTATTAATATCCACTGATGTTACCCCATCGCCAGTACTCTTGCCAACACCAAGAGATTTCAAGAATTGCCATACCTGTGCTGTGTTAAGGTTACTAATAGAACAATGAATGTGGCGTCTTTTAGCATCTCTACACATTCGACTGCAACGGTTGCGTAGTTTTTTATATTGTTCCCAGTTTTCTTCAGTGCCTGACTTTTTGAATCTCCTTTTCGCTTTATCCCTATAAGACATCACCTTTTTTATTTCGTCGGTCAACCATGGAGCCGGAGCATGTTTGATACGCACCCTTTTGATCGGGGCATGGATGTCATATATTCCAAGCACTAATTGGTTAAACGTGGCTACTTTTGAATCAATATCGTTGCAGGTGTAAACAGGTGACCAATCAGTACTGGCCGCTTCCACCCTCAAACGTTCCAGAGAAATGTTTTTAAAGCTTCGAAGGAAGTAAAATTTAGACTTACGCCGAGGGCAGCAGATTTTGTAAGATAGAAATATAAGATCATGATAAGAGAAAGAGGCGGGCAACTGCCCATGAGTAGAAACTTTGGAAAGATCGGAGACAAGAATAAGATCTAAAAGAGAGGGTTTACAATTAGGAGCATGGTGAGTCGAACCGAGTGGGAGGATGTGCATATTGACGGAGGAGACGAGTGAGTGCAGTCGTTGACTCCGTGCGTCATTTTTTAACAAACAAGTATTGAAGTCTCCAAGGATAACTATATGTTCATATAAAGCCGACAGATGTTCTAGTTTGTTTTCAAGTGATGAGAAGTAATCAATCAGACACGATGGACTATAGAACACACCCAAAATTATTTTGTTGTGATTAATATTCACTTCTATAAAAATATGTTCACTTGATTTTGAGTACACACTTGGAGACTGATCAAGAATCTTATGTTTAAGATCCGCACGGAGATATATGGCAACACCCCCGCCACCCTTTCCGGTCCTATCGTTACGTAATAATTTATACCCTGGTAAAGCATACTGTGCAGAGGGAAGTGTGGGTTTGAGAAATGTCTCAGAAATGAGCACAGCATGAATGAGATCAGGGTCAAACGAAGACAGAATATCGGGATAGTGAGCATGAACGCTTTGGGCATTAATATGAACAACATTAAAACATTTCATAGAGGAAAAAGCAAGATTAGAATATAAATGGTCGCGCAATTGGAGAGACTCATCATCATCAGATGCACTAGCAAACGAATCACTGGATGAAGAACAAGAAAAGAATAAGTTATCTTCAGTATCGATGGACATTATATATAATTTATAATAAATACATAAAAAATAAAATATTTATATTAATATGAAAATAACAAAACAAAAATTGTCTGAAGGTTAATTGCTTATTACATTAACCCCCCGTACACTCAGAATAAACAATAACTTAAAATATGGAATTAAAAATACGAAATAAAATTGGCTAAAAGGTCAAAGAAGTACGGGCCTAAAGTATCGATTTGTGACCACAAAGTATTACATTCTCTTGGAATGTCAGTTGTATTGTAAGTGAATGTAATGTCACTAGTAAAATTACATTATGAATAATGTTCAAACACCTACAATTAAAATAACAAAATTGCATACGGAAAAGTATAACGATACTGAGTTTAAGAGGTCAAAACATCACTTGGCCTGTCTCCGGGTCCTCTTGTCGGATGTTGAGGTCGACGTCGACGGCTTTTGAGTAACTGAAGTCCCTCTAACACCCGGTTGCTTTCGCCCGGCATCGCTGCTTGTTTGTGTGGTGGGAAACTGCGATATGAGAAGATCAAGCTCACCAGCCGTTTCTATCTTCCGCCGCGACTTGTCCGGAAGCAGAATCACCACTTTACCTTCTGAAGTCCAGGAGTTACGTTCGCCAAAATGTTTACGACATTTCATAAACACATCATGTCGCGGCTTCGTAAGGAATTCCGACAGAGTATAGCCAGTGCCTTTTAGATTGGTCTTAGCCTTCCATACGTCGCTCCTGACAGTGTACTGCCTGAAGCGGATCAGAACTGGTCGTGGCTTACTTTTGTTAGCTCCCAAACGATGACAAGCGGCAATATCACTCCTGGCTACCTCCGACATCTGCATTTGGTCGCGTAGTATGCTAACGACCATAGCTACTGGATCATCTTCACCTTTGACCCCATGGAGCAGCAACACCTTCCGACGAGATGCCATCTCATGTCTGTCCAATCCTAAGACCAACAGCTCAATTTGTGTCCTAAAAGTGGCAAGCGTTTTGTATACAAAACATCTGAATTCCGCAAACTCCTTGGACAAACTGGCAACAGATTTGTGTGGCACCTCCGCTGTGGTTGCAATCTTTAAATCCTCCTCATGTTGAGCCATCCTACTGGAGAGGGATTCTGCCAGCTGCTCAACTTGTTCAGACAGCTTCGAGTATAGGTCCATTTGAAGATATTGTGAGAACCGTGAATAAATATGTGATTTAAACTGGTGAATTGAGTGACGTGGGAGTATAACTTTATTGTAAACACTAATTTATCATAGTATACTGTATGTTAATATTTTATTTATTTAATTAAATGTAAGAGCACAATTTTAACTGTTGTCACTTGGGCTACCCACAAAAAAAAAAAAAAAAAAAAAAAAAAAAAAAAACCCATTTATCTCTATAATAAAAGTAAATGTATGATATAGTTTTCTTAGTTAGCGTTTCCTTTTGTGGTACAACATAATACTGCGGTCACCAATCCGCCTGCCAAGCGTGGTGACTATGGTAAATACCCTCCCGTGGGAGAAGGCCCATGTTCAGCAGTGGACGTTATACGGGCTGATGATGATGATGTATGATATAGTAACACTTAAAACAAGCGTCCCGCGCGCCTTTTCACCCGCTTAACTCCAGTTCCCGTAGAAACTTCATAATTCTATACAGCCTATAGCCTTCCTCGATAAATGGGCTATCTTAACACTGTCTACTTTACAAATCGGTCCAGATGTTCTTGAAATTATCGTTTAAACAATCAAACATTTCAGTTTTATATATTAGTATATATGTTACGGCTAATAGCCGAAGTGCGGCTACACCTAGTTTTAGCCGGCTACAACTAGGTGCAGCCGACCACATGCGGTTAAACTTAGATGTACCTATCCTACTTATCTTCGGTTAGAACTAGGTTTTAATTAAATAAACAATACCTATGCACGACACAAAAAGATGTTGGATTGGTTAAAACAAAAAAAATAACCTAAACCTAAACCAATGGAGTTGAACAGGGACTTATTGAGGTTGATCTAAGTTTAACCGCATGTAGCCGGCTAAACCTAGGTGTAGCCGCACTTCGGCTATTAACCGTAACATATATAATATAACATTTGTAATCACCTTAAAAGACAGGAAAACTCAAAAATTATAATAATATCATGATGACATGGTTTGATTCTGTTGTCAAATATAAATCATATCATGAACATGTTATCTTGAATAGCTATTTATACTCTAGTGAAGTGCTATCTATGTTATTAATACTAAGCCGTCGGCGTCATCATCGTCACTCAAACAAATAATTCTACTAATATTATAAACGCGAAAGTTTGTAAGTATGGATGGATGGATGTTTGTTACTCTTTCACGTTAAAAACTACTGAATGGATTTGGCTGAAAGTTTGCACGCGGTTAGTTTATAAGCTGGATTAACATTTGGGCTACAAAATATCACGCTCCGACCCTCTGAAGCAGAGTAAAGCGGGTAAAACCGCGGGGCGCAGCTCGTATTATATACAATATTGACGTCCTATTGTTGTAAACGGGGAAATTATTATTAATATTGTAATTTAATCGTGTTATAAAGCTGCAGAGTTTGTTTGTTTAAAAACGCGCTAATCTCAGATACTTCTGCCTGATTTGAAAAATTATTACAGTGTTACATAGCCCATTTATCGAGGAAGGCTATAGACGAGATGGGCCGGATTGCTGATGCGTACCCAGTCCCCGCCAACGGTGGATGGAAGGAGTGTCCGGGGGGGTTTAGTGGTGTTGGGTCCTCTCCTCGTGGTATGAGTGTCGCATGCCACGCTATGGAGAGGGCGAGTCCCATATATCCCACCGCCAGCGCGCGAATACGCTGCAGCGGCGGTGGAAATACGTAAATGCATTTAACCCCGATAAATAAAAAAAAAAAAAAAAAAGACAGTTATAAAAATATAGACGAAATATGTTTATGCCTGTTTACCACAAAAACTTAGTAGAAGCGAAAAACTGAACAAAATATGAGTACGTACATACAATTCCAAAAAGTTTTTCTATTAAAAAAACACTGAATTAAGTCTCTTTTTCGTTTATTAAGATACATTTTGAACTATAATTATAGAGAAAGTAATGAATTTATGTTTTTTTGTTTCAGATTCCACTACAAGAGAATCGTACAAGTAAACCAGGCCCCACCAACTCCAAGAAATAAATGCTTAATTGTATTGTCGTTCCTCGTGGAAGACTGAAGAGTTCAGTTCAACAGGAGTTACTTCTCACTCAGCAAAATATCGATATTTTTCATGAAATTTAACTCTATTTAACCTGCTGAGTGAGAATAACCTGTACGATATGAACTTGGTAAATAATACGCACAAGAATATTGTATACATTTTTGAAATATTGAATTGCATGTATAAAGAAAACAATCATACTATAATATGGCCTAAAACTCAAAAACATTAAATAAAAAAAAACAGTAATATTTAGTATTTCAGATACATTCTAAGTGTTATAGAATAGACGTTGATATTTGTCCATAAAAATTACTGTTAAGTACATTGTTATGATATCAATTTTTGGTCAATAGGGTTGTTCTATTAAGTACATAACCGGTAAAATAGAAATTAACGATTATGTAGTAATTAATTAATTAGGATTCGGTTAATTTATATGAACATCCCACAGAAATTATTAGTCTAGAATATAATCATTATTTAACATTCTTAGTTGTGCCTCCAATCAATACACATATACAGGGTTACTTCGGAGACAGTGCGCATATTTTTTCCATGTAATCAGTATCGTTAATAGAACACATTTCACGAAAAAAAATCATATGTAATTTTTTTGCTAACTATTTATTAGTTATCGTTTATCCACCGAAATTTTCAAATACCCCGCTCACCCTATGCACGGGAGTGAAAGGGGTAATAGCGCGGGAAAGGGCGGGGGAGAGAGAGCGCGGGCGCAAGGACGCGCGCGCGTGTATCAGTCAGCTCAGCGCTACCGTTCGCCGTGGGTGTGCGCATTTTAATTATTTTGTTCGAAGCATGGTAAAACAAAAAAACACGGGTATTTTTATTTTTAAAAACCTTTCTGTAGGTAAAATTTGCGCACTGTCTCCGAGGTAATCCTGTATTTAATGCATGACACTTTATGAATTAACACATTTTACAATAGTTTAGAAGATTTAATATGACAAAGAAGAGTCAGAATTTTAATTTAAGTGTTATATACAATAGAATTTTTGTCACGTAGTTAATCATAGAGAATAATATTGGTGTTAAATAATACTGTCTATGGGTCTATGAAAAACAGTTCTCTATTCTTAAAACAACGTTAAATGTGTTGGAACTTTATCCTTCGTATACATTTCCATTTATTACGATAAATCAGTATAGTAATCACATTAAAATAGCCTCTTATTTAATGGAAAATAATAACAATATTAAATGTTTGATTATAACAAAATCAAAGTATACGGTAATCGATTTTATTGAATCTAATTATTGCAGAAAGCATTATCTTAGTTTATTACAAACGCTACTTATAGTCGCTTGTCGTCCAAACTGTATTATTAATAACATACTAAGATTATTACTCTTTTTTTTTTGCAAAACAACATGCTTATTAAAATTTATAAATGACGTTATTATACCTTAAAATTCCGCCCTCGTATTTGATAAATCAAACCCGAGCCAGTAACGCTCTGTACTAGGAATACCCGTTAAAAGTTTTATTAAATGACTAGCTGACCCGGCAGACTTCGTACTGCCTCAATCGATACATAAAAGACCTAAACATTTGTATAAAATAAACTGGGCCGTAGAGACTTCGTTTATGCGGTACTCCTACCCCTACCCTACACTACCCCTACCCTACACTACCCCTACCCTACACTACCCCCACCCTACACTACCCCTACCCTACACTACCCCTACCCTACACTACCCCTACCCTACACTACCCCTACCCTACACTACCCCTACCCTACACTACCCCTACCCTACCCTAAAAATTCATGGCAAAAAAATTCAAGTTTTTAATTAACAAAATAAAGCTAAGGTTTTCAGGCAATTATTCGATTTTTTCTCGCCGTAAAAACCATCCTTGAACTTCCACGAACATAAAAAAAAAAGAATTAGCGAAATCGGTTCAGCTGTTCTCGAGATTGGCGCTTAGCAACACATTCAGCGATTCATTTTTATATTATAGATGAGTTATTTGATAAAACTTCCTATGGGTATTTATCATAGAAGTAATATGTCAGTTTGTGTTGCAAACTGTGAAAAAATAACACTATAAGAAATATGAAGGACATTGGGGTCACATACCATCGGTACAGTGTCTTATACACACTACGATTTAATTAATTGATTTAATTCAAGCGCGGTATTTATTTGAGTCATTTATCTACATAAATATTAATGTAATTGTGCTGCTAACTCGATCGTAACGTTTGGACATGACTAAGTCAAGTTTCGTTGCTACTTTAGTGCCTGTAATATTTATTTTATTATTATTATTATTTCAGTATGACTTTGAAAATACACGTAGAAATTATTTTTAATAGAAATCATTGTATTTATTATAATGTACTCATTATGAATTTAGTAAGTTAATGTTATAGTGTAAGTTAATATTAGTTAGATTAAGCACTACAGTATGCACATACATACCGTATTAGTTTATTATTGATGTATGAACACACTGGTAGTTCTGATGTAATATGTAAGTGACTTGTTTGAAACCTTATTTCCTTAAGCAGTGTTATTGTATTGTAGTTTATAATATATAAGTTTAACAGTCAATTGACGTTTAAATCAATAGTGGATTTTACTGCAATCAAATAAGATTTCCTTTCATGAATTTCGGCGTAGGCTGTTAATGCACACATTCCTAACATACTTTCTATTACGTAAGCAATACGAACGTGTGAGAGATTGTAAGATCTTATAACAGCAGATCTTGTCCATTGATTATGGGTTCGTTCTTTCGCTTTTACTCATTGAATACTATTTGGATCCGATCCTGCAATTTAGGTGCGATATATTGTAATTTAATTTTAAGACATATTTGTGACACAAATATTTTTAATGCTGTATAATTATTATCGCAATCAATTAACCTTCTTGAGTACCCCAAAGCCATGCTTTAAGCTAGTGTATACTTATACTATATTTATTGATAATCAATTTTAGGCTTTATATTACCAATAAAGAAGCTATTTTTTTAATTGGCTATAATTAGAACTGACTTTATTGTATCCGTGCGTAAAACGAATTAGTTAATTAAGTGATCATGACCATACAATTTAAAAAAAAATAGCTGTAGGTTTTTTTATTTGAATGCAATATATAGGGTGACTGGTAATTAGTGACCGATACCTAAACACATGATTGTGCTCATGATAACAAACAACTTTTACTATGGCATCAACACTTAAAATCGCGAAAAAAAAATCAGCTGTTCCATACATTCATGTTCACATAACTCGTCAACATGGTAGGGAGCAGCTGATTTTTTTTTCGCGATTTCAGGTGCTGATTTTTTTTTTGCGAATTACCAGTCACCCTATGTATGCATACTTAGTATATATTATATCGCATTATGAAGTTCAATTTTTGCTATAAATTTATTTGATCTTTTATGAAAATTGTATTAATGAAATTTATGTATTCTTGAGATTGGTGACTGTTTTATTTTCTTAACAAGCATTGCTTTGCCTACACTGATGGTTGAGTGGTGAAGTTAGTTTATGATGAAATTTGAAGACTATAGGGTGAGCTACGATCTTGGAGTATATAGGTATAAGCTATTGAGCGTGTCTTACAAAGTATGAACTATAAGCACGAGTATGATATCATGTAAGGTTGGTGCTGTCTTGACCAAATAATTATCGCTATGTTAACTAGCCGGTAGTGATGAGCGTTGAATGAACGAACTAGTTAATTCGACCGTCGACGTACTGTGAACGTATCGACGGTTCACCGTTATACGATGGACTAGTCGAATCCATAGACGCCTCAAAGGGCTAAACTGAAACTCGCAACGCGACGACCGACGACGCGCGACGGCGACGACGCGACGGCGAGACGAGACGAGAACGTAGTCGGGTAATAGAAATTCATTCGACCGTTGAAATATCGTGCAAACAAATTTGAACTCTAAATCTAGTTGAAGGGTGTTGATATTTGTTCGGGTCGAATGAAATTATTGTTGTGCTATGTGAAGAAAGGATGCCGAAGGAAAGGTCTATTTAATAAAAATAATGTAGATATATAAAATCAGTTGATGTTCTAAATACGCCAGAATGGTGAATAAAACTTTATAATTAATTATATTCAGTATTCAGCCAGACCTAAGCATACGAGAGACTAGTCTAAGTCTACCGCCTACGTCGCCGTCGCCGCCGTAGACTTCGTCCGTTCGTCGTAATGTGTACCAAGTTAACGCGTAAACTAGTCGACGAATTCAACTAGTTGATCGACTAGTCGATGAACGAAATTGGACGGTCCAGTTTCGTTGACGTCAAATACGTCGACGACCCATCACTACTAGCCGGCCTATATGTTATATATTTTGTAGTTATTATCATGAAATGTTCAGTACTAAGTCGTAAAAGTGACCTACGCAATCAAAATAAAAGAA
This sequence comes from Nycteola revayana, assembly GCA_947037095.2. Lineage (NCBI taxonomy): Eukaryota > Metazoa > Arthropoda > Insecta > Lepidoptera > Nolidae > Nycteola > Nycteola revayana. The sequence goes on along the minus strand of OX344842.1, from coordinate 31,205,526 downwards.
TCTGAAGTATGTATTTTTCATTATAAAAGTGTTATGCCATATACGCGATTCACGCGCTTTATAGTTTTATGTATATGTATTCTCTATGGGTTCCATAATTTCTTAACTCTGAACAACTATATAGTTGTGTGCACCACAGATTATAAATCTTGGTTTGTTTCGTGTCCATAAATTTTGTATTTGTAAAATCTTGACACAGGGATTTCATTCCCTAATTGTCTTTCTTTACTCCCGTATTTATAAAGAAGTCATTACTTGATGCTAAGTAATTTGTTCGTAAAGCCACGCTTCCGATACGCAGCGACATCTACAGTAGCCACACAAGCTATTAGAAGACTAATAGCGCCATCTAGCGCCTAGCATCCCAACTAACCTGCATCGCGCAAACACGTTTGCAAGTCAATTCGAACATAGAAGTTCTAAACCGAAACAAATGGCCGTCGGCCGCCGAGCATACCATCTCGCCCTACAAAGATCTTCCTTTGTGGAAGAAAACCACCAACCGTTTCTCTACAGATATAATAATCATTATACGCAAGAAACAATCGTTATTAACTTGAGATGTAGCTTAAAATCAGAATCCCTGGTGGTTATTAACATCAGGCAATACATTGTTATAGAGCGAGTAGTTACCTGTATAACTCGTGCGAATTAACCTGACTCGTATATCGATTGCTCACAGTACTGACTGCAAAAAAGTAATAACTTTTATTTAATTTTTGTCTGCGTCTGGTATAACATAATTATACACTAATTAAACATCGTAAAACTTCAACAGAGCAATCTTATTCTAAAATAATTACAATGCTAACGGTACTGCAGGACAAGAGCGGGTAGCGGAGCGGTAGCGGGAGGACGGTTTTCGAGTCAAATATCTAAAAAAGAGTTTTGTCAATCAGTAAACTTGGTAGCTAGTTGATGGTCGTGGGTTATTAAGTTCTACCACAGTATTTCACAACTATAATGCCTGCGTGGTTATGATTATTTTTCCGCAATGGAAAATACTGTTCAATTTCAAAAATCACTTGGATATCATGTAAATTAATCCCCTAACTTTACGTGTGGCGTAGTTTATTGATAGACCCTTATATTTTCCAAAATTTACCCCCTAAGGGAATTAAACGGGTTTCCTTTTTGTATTGAGAAATTCATATACGCGGGCGAAACGAGGACAAAAGCTAGTTCTAATATAATATCTCCCATGACAAAGGAACGGGCAGTGAATTATACCTGTGTATTATAACATGGTGTTGCATCACAAACCAGCCGGCCAAGCGTGTAAATTTGTAAGAGGCTGCATGGACAAAAGCTTAAAGAGGGTTAACTATTACTTAGCTATTCTAATTTTTCAGTAACAATTACCAGAATATTTCTATTACTTCTTTATAAATGCGCGTGTAAGAATTATATAGGAGGATGATATTAGCCAAACAAAATTGTGCATAATGTGTCTTCAACAACAACAACTAGGGATCATTTTTGTATTGTTTACTGTTGTATTTAATTTGTAGAGAAACAAATAAAAATGATTCGAGGGTTCACCCACTTTGTATTGAAAATGAATGCGACGCTATTCACACGGCTTGACCACATTTTGTGACTGCGATATAGTGTGATTGTGGCACACGGACGTAGCCCGTAAGTGAGTGTAGTCGAATAGTGTTAACATTTACATCCTAAAGCAAACACAATGTGTAAAAGACACCAAAATATTATATACTAGCGGCCCGCCCCGGCTTCGCACGGGTGGACTTTTATACCCTACCCCTGCCTTACCCTACCCCTACCCTAACCCTGCCCTACCCCTACCCTACCCCTACCCTACCCCTACCCTACCCCTACCCTACCCCTACCCTACCCCTACCCTACCCCTACCCTACCCCTACCCTACCCCTACCCTACCCCTACCCTACCCCTACCCTACCCCTACCCTACCCTACCCCTACCCAAAAGTATCCTTCCCAAAAGTATCCTATGTCCTTCTCCCAGTTCTTAGCTACCTCCCTACCAATTTTCAGCTAAATCGGTTCAGCCGTTCTTGAGTTATAAATAGTGTAACTAACACGACTTTTGTTTTTAAAATGTATTCTGCTATTCAGGGCGGAGACAAATCCAACGAAACAAAAACCATGAAAATTGATCCAGCCGATCTCGAGTTATAAGTGTTGTAACAAACCCGTCTTTGTTTTATATATATAGATACTAGCGGCCCGCCCCGGCTTCGCACGGGTGGACTTTTATAACCTACCCCTGCCCTACCCTACCCCTGCCCTACCCTACCCCTACCCTAACCCTACCCTACCCTACCCCTACCCCTACCCTACACCTACCCTACCCTACCCCTACCCTACCCCTACCCTACCCCTACCCTACCCCTACCCTACCCCTACCATACCCCTACCCTACCCCTACCCTACCCCTACCCTACCCTACCCTACCCCTACCCAAAAGTATCCTATGTCCTTCTCCCAGTTCTTAGCTACCTCCCTACCAATTTTCAGCCAAATCGGTTCAGCCGTTCTTGAGTTATAAATAGTGTAACTAACACGACTTTCTTTTGTTTTTAAAATGTATTCTGCTATTCAGGGCGGAGACAAATCCAACGAAACAAAAACCATGAAAATTGATCCAGCCGATCTCGAGTTATAAGTGTTGTAACAAACCCGTCTTTGTTATATATATATACTAGCTGACCCGGCAGACTTCGTACTGCCTCAATCGATACATACCCTACACTACCCCTACCCTACACTACCCCCACCCTACACTACCCCTACCCTACACTACCCCTACGCTACACTACCCCTACCCTACACTGCCCCTACCCTACACTACCCCTATCCTACACTACCCCTACCCTACACTACCCCTACCCTACACTACCCCTACCCTACACTACCCCTACCCTACACTACCCCTACCCTACACTACCCCTACCCTACACTACCCCTACCCTACACTACCCCTACCCTACCTCTACCCTACCCCTACCCTACACCTACCTCTAATCTACCCCTAACTTTGTCTGAAAAATAAAAATAAAAATTTAGGGGTGGACTACCCCTAACATTTAGGGGGATGAAAAATAGATGTTGGCCGATTCTCATAGATACCGGATAAGCACAAAAAATTTCATCAAAATCGGTTAAGCCGTTTCGGAGGAGTATGGCAACGAAAACTGTGACACGAGAATTTTATATATTAGAAGATAATTTGTTTTGAATATTAATTTTACTAACAATACTTTAGTTAATTATTATTGCAGTGTTTCGTCTTGTACTCAGATGATCCTGCTGAATCGTAGTAAGAACTATACTACTTAGTGACAAAACATTTTTAGTCTTTTTTATTTCTTTTTCTTTTTTATTTTTAGTCTAAAATAACTGGCCTTTATAGACGTAAATATAAAAAAAAGATTTCTAATTAAATGATTGTGATTCTTAGAATGTTAACGTGGATTTATAAATTTTACAATATAAGGCCTACTGACATGAATTGAATTATTCCAATTGCATTTATAGACTTATTATTATTTTATCAATTGATTATGTTTAGTGAAGACACAAATGAAATTTAAATGAGGTTTTGTAAGGTCTGAACTAGTCAACGAAAGAAAAACTCTAAATTTGAAATATTATAATTGGCTGCTCTATCCGAACGATATCTAATATAATCTATATTAAATTATGTAAACTCAAGGTGATGGCACTAATTTTTTTTTGCAATGTTGCTTTTAAGTTGTCCTTATAACACTGATGCAGCTTTGATGTTGTAAAATTAATCGGCCAATTGTAAGTCGGACTCGCACACGAAGGGTATCGTACCATTATTTATAGAACATTCTAGACATTACAAGCGTCAACTGTTGCCGTTAAAAAGGCTTAGTTTCACTATGACATATACATTGAAAATTTAGAATAGACCAAAGTTCGAAATAGGTTCGATTCTTTACAATTGGCATCACTCAATTGTCCGGGGTCCGTAGTAAAATCTTTGAAATTTAACAGATCTAGGAAAGGTTTATCATACATATTAAATAATGCTTTCTGGAAAAAAATATCGTAATAAAGCCTATAAATCCATAAATCACAATGTATGGATTTATTTTACGCTGGCGGCTGGGGACCGAGGCATTTTGCCCATCTTGCCACCCTCTTGTACCGCCACTGTAACTAACATCTGATTTCCTAGGAAGATAACTATCGCACTTAGCCGATTTTTTAAAACCTTCATTGAAATTGCATCATAAAGTCAAGTATATAAAAATTACATTCTTCAGTTGCACTATGCCTTAATCTATATGGTCATCCATTACTTGAAACAGAGTATTACGTGAGCGTGCCGATTATAATCTTTCCCAGTACTCCATCCATTTATTGATTTTCTACAAATAGTATGAACTTATACCCTTTAAAAGTTTGTTAGCGTCTTATAATCATCGTTTTGAAGACATCGCATTGTATAATATGGTATAAACGTCCGTTTATTTTTAAAACTATACTTTTTTATTGTATGCAAGAATTAAATTATGTATGTACCTGTAGTCCTTTATTTTTTAAATAACTTAACTAAATAATACTAATAGTAGAGCTAGACTAAGCTGAAAAGGAAGTACAGGAGCGGGGTAGAGGGTTGGCGACCCCTCTACTTCAGTTATTGATTGAGTCGTCGGCCTTGATTGACCCCGGTCGACTAGTTGCTTGATAAATCTGACGACGCTCTCTGTAGGGGCAGCGTATGGTATGAAACAAGATGCCCGCTGTCTCGCGCGTCCAGACGAGTTGGACACCAAATCCATGAATAAATGACTGAGGTAACTGACAGTTAGGAATGACCAATTAACAATGAGATTTTTATGTGCGTTGCGTCAATATTTGAAATTCACTTCACTTTAGACGAGCTCTACCTGTTATATCTAAGTATATCGGTAAGAAAAAGGTGTGAATAGGCATTTTTAGAATTATTTTCTTATTTTAAGATCTTTTATCAATAGGTGGGTAGTGAATTTGCTGCCTCTTGGTTTTTCTAACTCGAATGTGTCTTTGATCTGGTTCTGGCAATGTATATATTGACATCTTTTTATGATCTCTAAAGAGTCTAATACAAAACATCTATGAAATGATTGAACACTGTATCTGTATATTGAAAATTTATATGTCTATTACGCCATTGTTATTGTAGGCCAATAAAATGCCAAATTACTTATTGAACTATATCGGTTGTTTTATTTTTGGTTATTCATCCCCGTAACGAATCAATACAATAATAAATTTAAAAAAAAACTTATTATTTTTATTCACATAAACCAAGTACAGGCACTTGTAGTCAAACTGTAATTGGAAAATTAATTTATCCGTCTTAAATTACATTTGTTATTTATTTATTATGAAATCAATTAAATAATTTATTTTTTTAAATAATTTATGTACTCACAACCATTATGAGACAAGATAATGAGGATACAATTGCACAAAGGTACATCTTACTACCAAGGCCGGATTTAAGAGAGGGCAATGGTCCAATTTTGTCCATTTATATTTTAGAAGGCATATAGGTACATTTATTGCCCAAACGGTTGTCTTGTTATTATTTATTTTATTTTTTACTCAATAAGATTGAATGATATTGAGACAGAACTAGCGGTATTTATAGTTAAGGCATGCAATGAAGTCAATTACAGACAGTTCACAGAATAAGACACAGTTCTAGTTACAACTATTGTATTTGGCTGTATGGTCTTCACAGGGCCGGATTCAGAAGTCCCGAGGCCACGGGGCCACAAAGGAGAAGAGGTTTTCTGGGCACAAATTAGTTTCCCTCTAAATGTGTAGAAAATTTGAAGTACCTATGTACTACTTTTCAGGACGATTTGAATTCTGATATTTAACTGATTGACAAATTTAAGTAAACAAGTATAGATGAACTATTTACATTAATCATGATTCTACTGATCATGAATTACTGTATGTATGAAGGTACTTGGTACAACACCGAAAAATAAATGAAAGAAAAGTTGTATAGTTTATTTATTTATTTACTTATTAGAATTGAAAAGATTTTAAATCTCTATTGTGGAGGCCCCAGGGCAGTTGCCCTAGATGCCCTCCTGACCCCGACAGCAGAGTTCCATAACACATAATGCTATGAAAATCCGCGAATAATGCTAACTAAGCCGTGGCTTTATCGGACAACCGTCATTTCCACACTTAATTCGAAGCTAAACGTAATCTACCAGCGAGGTTTTGAATATGACAACCCCATTGTAGCTTAAAATCTAAGGTACCTAAGTAATTCCTAACAACGCCATATAAACATAAACAAAACAAACGTAAGTATCCTCATCAAATGTAAATTACCCACACAGCATAAAACCACAATCATGCGTTATACAACAAGAGGGTGCCGTAGGGGGTCTCCCCTAAATAATAATTAGACAACCATATTTGCAATAGAAAAACTTTTTCTGTGGCTCTTTTGTATTCACGGTGCAATATATGCAGAGAGTTTTTGCTGATGTAACATCTCCGTATTGTCCTTAGTTCCCATGTTTGAATCCCGTAAGTTTTGTCTCACCACACCCGGAGCTGGATACGCCCGCGTCCTACATTGAAAGGTCAACGCGCATAGGGCGACGTGCAGTGACGCGGTTGCGCGCGCAACCATTTAGCAGGTGCAATATATCGGCGCGGAGGTGCAGGTCCGCGCCTGTAATAAGCCCTGTGCCCTGAGCTGTGGAGCGCCACCAAATGCGCGGAGAGTGCATTGATTTTTGATTTAATTTCAACACAAGTACCTATGTAGGAACTACAGATAGTAATATTATAGAGAGAACATAATATTATGATAATAATTATCTGTTTAAGATTGATGCCTACTCTTGTTTGAGTGAAGGTATTCCCAAACTCCGCAGCATAGCGGTATTTGGCTCGCTTTAAATCTCGCAGGTCGTGGGTTCGATCCAAACGCCAAAGCACTTTAAGCTGTTGGTTCCAATTGTTATAACATCATCTATAATAATCATATATGAAGGAACGTTCAGCAGCGTTTCCTTGTGTGGTACAACATAATACTGCGGTTACCAATGCGCCTGCCAAGCGTGGTGACTACTGCAAATACCCTCTCTCGGAAGGCGGCACATGTTGAGCAGTGAACGTTATACGGGCTGATTCTAATGACTTCCAAAAATAAAGAGATTCCTAGGGTAAGTTCCCAACGGACTGATAAATGAAATGGGAAATATCTATCTAGGTACCTACGTACTAAGCTTAAAATATTATTCATACAAGCTTTCACTATAAGTAGGTACCTAAGCTATTTACTTCCTCCTCTTACCTGTTATAGCGGGAGGTATGTATGTACTATGAGGAGGAAGTAAATGTTAAGTATTAATAACTATAAGTACCTAACTACTTAACATTTAAAAAAAAAGTTTATACGGGACCGGGTGCTTTGTTTTGTAATCTCAAAATCTATTTTACTACGTTCAGAATGATTTGTCTAAGGACTAAATTTTCAATCGTGCGATAAATATATATATTTTAAATTTGACAGAATTTTAATACAAAATCATTAAAACACTTCAATTTTATCCCTTTGATATTTTATATTCGAGTATTCAAAAATTTGCACGAAGGGCTGATATTTGAGTCGTTAGGTAATTGGAAGGAGGAGTCAAACTTTTATGTTTCTTAGGCCCACATTACACGTTCAATCTGGATCGAGATCCGTGATCGCGGTAGATTGATATAAATTGATTTGGATTGTTGTCTGTCACATACAATCCAGATCACACTGACGTGATCTGGATTGACTGTGTAAGTCAATCCAGATCACGTCAGTCCACTGTTCAAAATGATCACATGAAGACGTGTGCTCAGGGGATTCTGATTGCCAATAAATAAAAAAATATGAAGTTATAGATTTCGCGATTGTGAACACACAGATCACACTCGCGAAAGCCTCCGTAGCGTAGCGGTATTTGACTCGCTTTAAATCTAGGAGGTCGTGGATTCGATTCCCACGCCGGACAGTAAATTTTTTTTGTAAATCCTAAGATATCCTTTCGGGTCTGGTTGATTCAAGGACTACCCTCCGTGCCTCGGAAAGCACGTTAAGCCGTTGGCCGATTGTTATATTATCATCTATAATAATCGTATATCAAGTAACGGGCAGCAGCCTTTCCTTGTGTCGTACAACATTCCTGGTGACTATGGCGAATATTTTTTTATTACTACTAGTAATTTTAATAGTATCTTTCGAATTATATGTTGCACATTTGACGCTCAATCTGGATTGCGATAAAGGGATCGAGATCATGGATTTCAAAAAATTTGATAATTTGCGATCCGATGTCGCGATCCGTCAATCACACACATTACACGCTCAATCTGGATTAAGATCATTGATCTCGATCACGAATCTCGATCCAGATTGAGCGTGTAATGTGGGCCTTAGATTTAGTCAAAAACACAGACATATAGGTAGGTCAAAAACACTTTAAAAACATAGATTTAAAAAATTAGAGGAAAAATAAATCTAATTAGACACATTTTGTATAAAAACAAATGTGGATATTAAAATGATTTCTCTGATATTTTTTTTTATCTGTATAGTGTTGTATACGGAATCGGATATCGTTTTCATTTCAATTTCATGTACCATAATGGACTCGAATACTCTCCATCGTGAGGATCGCCACACCATGGACCGTCATCGAGACCATTTCAGGTCACATAAAAAACTTTATTTTATTGCCGATTAGTGTTATGAGTATGACTCTTTATTTTTAATTTCTTTACACTTTTTTGTTTTAATCACTACGAACTTTATAGTAAATACATATTTCGAAGAAGCATTAGCGTATACCTTTTGAGATAGCAATATATTGTGCTGGGTTACCAGCCTAAATCGCCTAAGCGAGTTATGGAGAGAGCTTGTGCTTGAGATTTCTCTGAAAGATAAACTTCTCAATAAGGTTATCCGACAGAGAACTAAAGTTACACAGCCCGTAAAATAAGCAAGTAGAAGAGACAATGTGCTGACCATGTCTGCAAAAGAACAGACGCGTCCTACAGTGGATACCGCATCTCAGCAATCGTAAGGCCTACCTTACGTGCCCCCCGGACTGATTACCTGAAAAGGGTAGCCGGAGTACACTGAAAGCTGAGGGCAGAGGTCCAGATGGTATGGAGCATGTCTAGCAGTGGACACAGATTACTAGCAGCAACAAGTTAACTAGCAGCGCCATCCAGCAACTAAAGTTCTGAATGTTCTGGCCGCCGAGCAAACCACCTTGCACGGCATAGAAATCTTCATTTTCAGTGGACGAACACCAAAAACCACATTAGTAATTCCTCAGTTTTATTGTAATCCATAGTAAGAAGCCAGTATGTTGTAATTTAAGATTTAAGTTTGAACATATTCCATCCCAATAGTCCTCAATGAAATGAAACACTCCGGCTCTTAATAAACGAATGAATTATATTTCTGGTTACAATAATAATAATAATTGATATATGAAATCTCCAAAATGCCTGTAGTGAATAAGGCCGCCGATTGAAAAATATAATTAGGATAATTCTCATATTATGATGTTATCAAATTTACTGTATTGTTTTATATTTTGCAATAAAGGTTACTTCTTCAATTAAATTGTCTTCTGGCAAAGGCATGAAATACATGGGAATGCGGGCATCCTGTTACGTCTGTGTGGATCGGGGTGCGGCAAATGTCAATGTCTTGTCAGTGTAGACTTGAGCACAAAGAGTTGTCGAACTGTTATCATTTTGCAATCAGCTTCTCGGTGAATGGTAGGTACCTATATTGTATATACGGTATATGGTTTTTTGGACATAACCTTGAATACAAATCTCTGTACTATTTCAAGACCCAGAAGAAGCGACTTGCCTATGCTTCCCCAAGCTGGAATATATTACTAGATGTCATTGGATTAAGTAAAGAACATTAAGTTTCTCTAGATGAGCACATTCTCTTAGTATTTATATTTATAGTAGGTATATGAATTCCAACCGGATTGAACGGTCAGTGACTCGTGCGACACCGAGGCTTGCACAGTTTCCTTTTTCCTTGTAGAAGGTTCTCGGTCGGTGCCGAAACTGTGCTCGAGAAATCGCTATAATAATTGTGTTAAACCGGACATCTATACTAATATTATAAAGCTGCAGTTTGTTTGAATGCGCTAAACTCAGGAACTACTGGTCCGATTTAAAAAATATTTCAGTGTTGGATAGTCCATTTATCGAGGAAGGTTTTACTTTATTACGAAGTTCGCACGGGCACGGGAGCTACGCGGGTGAAACCGCGCGCGGGAACCTAGTCTTCTATATATATAACTCAATATAATTTCTAATGTAACCTTAAAGGCTGAGACATATTGTTAAAACGCCACGCCACAGTGGCGTAGCATGGGGGGGGCGGAGGGTGCGGTCCGCACTGGGCGGCACTTTGCCGGGGGCGGCAATGCGGAGGTAGCAGTTAGAAAAAAAATATTAAAATTAAAAAAAAAAGTTAATTTCTATCAGTGTTTTTTTTTTATCTTTTTTATGTTACCAAATACCCAGGTACCTATGCAGGTTCTATGCATGGGTGATGCAAGCGCAAGGTTTCTCAATAACTATTATTTAGGAAACTTATTTCGTTGTACTTCACCGTAATACGGTAATGACAGACCGTCGTTTCACAAGGCATTGATGACTTTGAGTAAAAAGCAAGATATAAAAACGTTGTTTGTTGGAACGCGCTAATCTCAGCAATTACTGGTCCGATTTGAAAAATTATTTCAATGTTAGATAGCCCATTTATTGAGGAAGGTTATAAGCTATATCTATACTAATATTATAAAGCTGCAGAGTTTGTTTGTTTGTTTGTTTGTTTGTTTGTTTGAACGCGCTAATCTCAGGGACTACTGGTCCGATTTAAGAAATTCTTTCAGTGTTGGATAGTCCATTTATCGAGGAAGGTTATAGGCTATATTTTATTTTCAAAAAAGTTGGGGATCCGTAAGAAAATTGCGTTTTTGAAACCCAAGGTGTAAAGGCGAAAACCTATTTATGCGTGCGCTGCAAAAACTATTGACAATAGAACAAAATGATGTACTACGGGTTTGTAGGTCTTATTAAGATCTACAAAAAAGTCCACAAGAGCATATATCTAACTATCATAGTTTAGTCACAATAACCGCTTTTATGTTCATAAAAAAATATTAAATCGTCTGAAGTAAGAAACTACGTTAAATGTATATCTTTATATTAATCCTTATCCAAATTAAGCATAATGTTATTAAGGGTATTTATGTAGAAGTAAAATACTTTTTGTTTTATTCCAATCGGAAATTTCGTTGAGAAATTATCACGAGTATAAAAACGCAAGGAATTGGTACCTAATAAAGAGTTATTTGCCGTAATAGATAAAGCTGAAGAGTTTGTTTGCTTGAACGCGCTAATATCAGCAACTACTGGTCCGATTTGAAAAATTATTTTAATGTTAGATAGCCCATTTGTCGAGGCTATATTTTATTATAAAGTTTTTATGGGAACGGGAGTTACGCGGGTGAAACCGCGCGCGGAAAGCTAGTTTTATTATAAAGTTTCTACGGGAACGGGAGTTACGCGGGTGAAACCGCGCGCGGAAAGCTAGTCATTCAATAAAACTAATAAAAGTACTCTTTTTACCATGCCCAAATTTTTTATAATGGATTACAAAAATAAGAGGGCGGCAAATTTGGAATCCGCACCGGGTGCTAGTGACCTATGCTACGCCACTGCCACGCCACCTGACGACACGCGACACGAGTTGAGTCGAATCAAATGCATTGACCATGTATTATATGGTCTGTAGAAAACAATCAAATAATAATGAATTTAATATTTTCCTAACGTTTTGTTCCCTCCATTCTAATTTTCCATTAGCATAAACGAAAATATGAAAAAAAAATCCCGGATTGTAACAGCTATTCTCTTTCTATTTATAAAGTTCAACGTTCTTGATTATAGTTATCCTGGTAACATTACAAAACTGATGGGACCATTATGTGGACTAATAATGTTACCCTGGCAATATTACAATATTATTTAATGGCAACACTACCCCTCTTTGGACCGCTGTCACCATCAGACATAGTCTTACTGCGTTTCAAGCATCGAAGGCCAGGTCCGATCCGAATAAGAATTAATTTAATCAATATTAATTGAAGTAAAAATTTGTGGTGACCGGTATAAGAAAATGTTCTATTGGATTTCAGTGGTTTTAATGTGAAAGTGAACTGTTTAAACGATTTGAGAACGTGTTTTTTTGTTGTTTTTAGGCACGCGTCAAATTATCTGCCTTCTAAGGGCGTTCATGTTTTCGAGTGAAAATGATTAATCTTACCATAAAGACTTTGGATTCGAATAACCATCGGTTTTCTGTTGAAGATGAGGTAAGTTTTTAAGCTTTGTGTATTTATGTTACTGTTGTTCTTTGTATGAGAGGGTAGAATCAATATTACCTTAATTTCTTTTTGCTCTTCGTACTTATAAATCTATAACTTTACTTCTTGCAGATCTTAATTTTTGACAGTAATGTTTTAAGTTTAGTCTCTATTTTTCATAATTATTTTGAGAATTATGTTGTTTTGGGGTTTAAGCTCTGGATGCAACCTAGGTACCTAGAACAGCTAGCTTCCATTTTATAATTGAGATATGTAATGGTTGCCAATCAATAACTGTGGGTGGATTATATATGTATATGAGACCAGCAAGATTGTACCTGTTGATCTTAGAAATGGACTGCCTCACAGTATAAATGGACTTCACACTTTTTGTTTTTAATCTCTAGTTATTGATTCTTATATGACTTTATGAGATTATTATACTTAAATTACACTTAAATGTATACTATTTCAATATATATATAATAGTATATTCTCAAGAGTGAATTTCCATGTAATAATTTAAAATTCCCTGCGTGTAAGAACAAAGGATGTACTGTGGTTACCAATACTCCTTGAAAGTGTGACAGACTATGAATAAGACATGATAATGGCCCAACTGTTGCATTTTCTCCCCAGAACCAGCAAGTATTGGCCATGTGACTCCTGCCAAGAAGCTATTATCTACCCAGCGTTTAGTCATCATCATTATTTTCCTTAAATAGATCTCCCCCAACGCCTCCCCCTGACCATTAGGAGGTATATTTTCAGCAGGACGGAGCTGAGCTAACATTAGCTGATGACAATGAAGAGAGGAAGACAATTTAGATATTTTAGATGCTGGGTATTTTAGATTAGGGCTCTGGCTGGAGTCACATAGCCGAGACTTCTGGTGATTGCAAGAAATTATCACAGTTAGATAAGGCCTTGTCATTTCATATTCATTTTCTGTCATTTTCACCACACTTGGCAAGACGGTAACCTCAGTACATACTTTGCTCTAACACACAGGGAATTTCACGGTATTACATGGAAATTCACATGGGTAAATTACTATCATGAAATGAGGATATCAGGAATTTCACAAAAAATCCTTGGGGTATCATGAAATCCTGGTGGATGTCGAAAATTCTTGATTGTTATGTCTTCTTAGTAAAAGTATTTAGTGATATGACAAAACTAATTAATTGCCAGTCATATGTCATTTAAACCCAAACTAAATCTAGTAAAATGTCAGTTCTGTCGGTTCAAAAAGTTTGTAGTTGTATGGCCGCAGTTCTAACCTAACCTAACTAATTGTCAGTTGTTATGATTATTTCACTAGATTTAGTTTAGTGAAATGACATATCCCTGACTTTATGTTAGTATTTTGTCATATCACTAGATACTTTTAGTAACAAGATGTAATAAACAAGAATATTTGACATTTCCCGGGAGTTCGTGATATCTCTAGGGATTTCGTGAAATCCCTGATATCCTCATTTCCCCACATATATTATAAAACTGAAGAGGTTCTTTGCTTGAACATGTTCATCTCAGTAACCCAATTGGCCAATTTGAAATATTCTTTCATCTATAAAAATCTATGTTACTCCTGAGTATATTTCTAGACCGCGGAAGCATAAGAACAGATGTACAATTATCTTCAGAAGAATTTGGTCATAAGTGCCAGTTCACGATAAAGGAACATACGATGAATGCTTCTGACAAAGGCACATCCAACCTTAAGATTCTGAGATCTAGATTTAATTATAAATTTCCTATGGGAATGGGAGTTTTGCGGTGGAAAACATGGCCAGGACATATAGTTAGCTACTTATATATTAGAATTCAAAAATGAAAAATTAATCTATCTAATTATCATATTCATTTAAGAGAGCAAAAATTTACTACACCAAACTTAGATTTTTTGCCCTTTAATTTTTCTCTGATTAGCAGAAGGCTTAGTGTGGTAGCAATTAGAATACAATATAGGTTGTATTTTCTATAATTGATCCTGAAAATCATCAATAACTCAAAGAACCATTTTATATGGAAAAAGTGATATCAAAATACATCATATTCCATCATTGTTAAGGCACCCATGAAAACAATTCTTGCTCTACCATAAAACTGTCTCTAACTGTTTTTTTTTCTTACTGTTATATTTAACTTGCACTGCGAATGTATAATGTAAGAGTTTCTTATAGTAATGTGCTATTTGTAAACTAGCTTTTCTTTCCTAGCCTTTTTCATCAAACCACATTTTTTTGTAGATTTTCCCAACGGATAAAAAATAAGCTAAATCTATCAAGTTTTGCTCAGATTACAACATGAACAAAGAAAATAGGGATGTAAAAACCACACATACCTTTTTCTATTCTGTCTGTGAAACACATAAATAGTCATTCTTTATCCTTTGAGAAGATTACACTTATAGCATGGGGCCTAATGTTCCAGGCTAAATACCATGATAATAGCTCAATGTAAAGAAACCTAGAAATTCCAATTGACTAATGAATAATGAAATAATGAATTTTATTCAGCACTTAGGTATTTACATACACTTGTACTTGTCAGAATTACAATGTAAGAAGATAAAATAATAAATAATAAAATATTATACCGAACAAATAATTCTTACTTTATAAGATATCCGACTAAGTAATTAACAGTAGTAGCAAATCATACAAATCTACAGACTGCAAAGTCCGTCCATCTGTCCTGTGATATTTATTGCAATTAACCTATTATTATTATTATAAGAAGAAATTAAAACCGCATCCAAATCGCAAGTGGTCACATTATATCTAAGTGGCACACACCTGAGGGCACCCTTATGGGGTTTAGGACCACGACCGTGGCACCCTGGGTGCCACTGAAGTAAAAAGGTAGATATATAAAGAGGATGTGATCACCAGCACCGACTACAGGCGCTCAATCACAGGGCAGGGGTAGGGGCGCAATGCGGTCCTCGCCGGCGAGAATCCTACCCTAGCTAACCTGACTATTCTACTTCAACATCATTCATGAGTTTTTACAAGTTAAAGAAATTATAAACTACTCATATATAAGGCTATCATCAAACCCATATGGACCTATGGGATCCAACTCTGGGGCTCTGCTTCCAACTCAAACATAAGTATAGTACAGAGAGCACAGAATGGCATGTTGAAGCAAATCTCGAATGCACCATGGTTCATTAAAAACAGTGAGATTCATGAACACTTACTAATGAACACAGTAAAACAGGAGATAATTGCCTGAAGCTCAAAGTACAAAATGAGACTGGTCAAGCACCCAAATGACCTCGCTGTCCAGCTGACAATACCACAGAGTGTCTCAAGGTCATTATAGCGAGTCCAGGTCATCCTGGACCTGGACTCGCTATAATGAGCAGTTGAGAAGATGTGGAGTACTCCCAGTGGGGATTAACTCACTTGCATGTTACCGCATTTCAACCCATCTGCTCATAGTCTTAAAGACTGATCGCAAGATAAAAGAAGAAAAAAAAAAAAAAAGAAATGTTAAAGAAATCACAATCACTAGTATAACTACTAGGCCTTGTACCTGTATGTAAATATAATAAATTAAAACTGAAACTAAGCTCAAACTTATAAATAATAACTATTTTAAAAACCATGTATACTACTGAGCAGTGTTCCCAGGATACTGGTAGCATTGCCATATTGAATGGCGATGCTTATCTGCTGTGCAAAGTAAATACTAGCATTCATTTGTTGTTTAATGCAAGAGCAAATTGCAATGCTGCTGAGCTTCAAGGCATAAAGAGCGATTTGTTGATATAGTTTTGTGTCCATGTGAGATATTAATAAATTTTCAAATTTCATCTAGATTTGATCAGCGATTTCCATGTAAAAAAACTATTTATTACATTGTGTCTGATGTAAGCGAATGTGCGTTCATAAATTGAAGTTATGAATTTTTTTTATTTTTTTTATTAACTTAGTTGTACCCATAACAATGCCTTTAGGGACGCCTGCATATTGAGTAGGTTTATTATATCCTCCACAGATGGAATTATTAATATTATATGATATGCCATGGTTCCTTTTTTTGAAAGATAATTTTAAGATCTAATTAGTGCTGAGCAAAGCTAATTATAACTCAATAAAGTAATATTTGGTGCACTAAAAAGTTTTACTTTGTACAAAAAATAACTGCTTAGAGTCCTTTTAATTAATAACACAGAGTAACAATAATGACGAGATCCCTTTTTTTGACCTAATTTCTTTGGCATAATAATAATGTGCCATAATTGGTTTTTGGCATACTGTTTTATTTAGCATAAATATAGTTTATCCTATTATTTTATTCATAACTTTGATATGCATAAAGTTGTAAGGCATATTGTTTATTCGTCTAATGGTTATTTGGCATAATGATGAAGCGGCCGGCGAGTCTGTCACGAACCACAGAACCGAATTGTAAGCAAATGACAATCGGTTTGGTTAGGTTAGAACTGCGGCCTTACAACGCCAGAACCGAATTGCGGAACCGCCGCGCGCCGTAGCCACGCAACCCTGAAGCCGTGGCAGACACGCTGCATGCTTGCTTCCATGCTTTTTACGGGGCAATAAAAACCACATAATACTTAGTAAATTTTCGGTGTATAGTTGTTATTCTTATACATACATTATGCGTAAGTAAATTTATGCTTTGGGACAGTATGCTTATTAATTATTATGCTTATAGTAGTTATGACTTAAAAAATGTGGTTAAAAAGTTATGGCAAATTAGTATTATGCGTAACACATGTTAGGACAAGTAGCAGTATGCCATGTTAAGTTATGACATACAATTTTATGCGTAAAAATAGGGAACCAATAATGACAATTGTTTTGGCATAACATAGACAGAACAATCATTTTGCGTCGCTAGCGACAACATAAATTAATAATTATTATTAATATAATTATAATAGGTTTATAAATAAATAACAAATGTAATTTAAGACTGATAAATAATAATTAATTTTTAAAATAATGTTTCACGATTTACAAGTGCCTGTAATTGGTTTATGTAAATAAAACTGATTTTTTTTTATTTTAAATTTTGGAATGTTTTAAGCTAAAGTAAACAACTTAACAAAGAGAGTTTCCCATTAATTTAGTAACATCAAAAATCAGAGGTATAGAAAATGCTGCACATAACTACTGTTTTTTTTTTCATTTTTATTATATCAGCCCATTTACATTACCTGCTGAACATGGGCCGCTTCTTTAACATACCATGGCAAGCCAGGGTCCTTAAGGGATATTGCCGTAATGACTACGCTTGGCAAGCGGATTGGTGATCACAGCAAGATAGGATGATTAGCTGATAGATGCTGCTGCCCATCCCTTAAGTGTATGTACCTTAGTCGCTTTTTACGACTCCTATATAATGATATGGGTTGGTCTATTCTAAAACTGAAACAACACGAACTCCTAGTTTATCTCTATAAAAATAATAGTTTAAAAAAACTAAAAAAACACGCTTTTATAGCTAACCGAACTAAAAAATTGAAAATAATTTTCACCTCAAAATAAAATTATAATAAAGTTTAAGTTATTAACAGAATTATTCAATTCAGAGTAAAAAGCGTGGGGTGCATTTTACCACTTTTCATAACTCTCCTCTCATAGATAGTTGCCAATTGAATGATTGTGACATTTAATTTATCAAGCACCCTACGCTTTTCACTCTGAATTGAATTATTCTGTTAATAACTTAAACTTTATTATAATTTTATTTTTAGGTGAAAATTATTTTCTATTTTTTAGTTCGGTTAGCTATAAAAGCGAGTTTTTTTAATTTTTTTTAACTTTTATTTATTTTTAATTTTTTAAGGATAATGGAAAACTGTTATCAAATTATAGCATTGTCATCGGTCCTTGATACGTATGCAACGTTTCAAATTAATCAGACTTCTGGAAACTGGAGAAAATTAAGTTCAAAGATTCCATTACATACATACAACCCAAGCTAATAAAAGCGTGTTAAAAATGAGCCACATGCTTTTTATGTGAGGAGATTTCTGCCACTGCAATAGTTTGTCACTTGAATTAATGGTCCAATCTCTTTATGTGAATTTTTCACACGGCTAGGATGTCAACTGAGTTCAAGTGAGTTTGCAATTCCATTTGTTTTGTTTACATTATCTTGCATAATCATATGAGTTTTCTGCATATGATTCGTCGTTGGTATGACTAAGCATTCTAAGTCATTTACAGTAACGAGCGGTGTATGTCGATCGGTGGAATTGGTGCTTTTTATCCCCCTTTCTCGAGTAGTATTGTTAGAAGGTTACAACATTATAATGAACAGCATTATCTTTATTGCCTTCTAAAGAAGCTGGATGATCGCCGTATGCGGCAGTGACTACTACATTAGTGCTAGACATGTCTGATTAGTTTGTAGAGAACTGGCCCCAATACTGAACCTTATGGCGATTAAGCGTCATGTAGGTCAAATATATTATTCATAGGTTAATAACAAGCATATGATATCAAGCAGTCGAGAAATAATCAGTCTGAATTTATAAAATTAAATGCGGGTGATAAAAAGCACACTATTTGGCATAATACTTTTAAAATAACAAAAAAAAAATGATTCAAAAGATGACGAAAATGAAAAGCCAGGAGTTTCTTTATTCCTTTCTTCTCAGAGTCGTCGTCCTAGGTAGCTAGTAAAAAGGTTGCAGGTTAGCTAGGGTAGGATTCTCGCCGGCGAGCGTGTTGCCCCCCTACCCCTGCCCTGTGATCCAGTGCCTGAAGGCCGATCACTTCGTCTTATGTTCATAAATCTGACTTATATATCAGTGGTACCACTGGGTTGTGGTCCTAACCCCTTAAGGGCGCCCCCAAGTGTGTGACACTTTATTGATTGTTTTTACCAAACTTCTATATTGATCCACTAAAACCTATAATAATTAATGTGAACTTACTTATTATGAGTAAAGGAGTCAATGACAAGCTGACGGACGGACTACTTTGTCTGTAATATCCTAAAATTTGCTACCTTTTAACTAAGTATCTAGTTTAATTCATAGAATAAGAATAATGATGTAACATTGTGACTCTGACAAGTACAAGTGTATGTAAATACTTAAGTGCTGAATAAATTCATTATTTATTTCATAACATAACATTCTAGGGCTTCTGCTCCTAATAATGGAGCTAGTAATGGTCGAGGTCTTAAGAAACGTACACTTAGGGTTGTCAACTTTTTTTAACAAGAAAAAAGTATATATTTAAGAAGAATATTGAACAGTATTTAAAAAAAATGAACAGTATGCACATGTCACACTTGATATCTAGAATATTTAAAATAAAAAAAGCGTATGTTATGAAAGTTTATGAAATTAAATGTTTATTGTTATTTTAATATTTGAGTTGATAGAATGAAAGGTAATTTGTAGAGATGGGCCGACTATAATATTTGCCGACTAACCGACTAGCCGACTAATCGGTTTTCAAAATGCCGATAGGTCGGCCGACTAATCGGCAATGCCGATCATTCTAATACCTACTTGTCAGAGGTGTTCGGGTTTTTTCGTCATCACTCGGCTTACTCATCGCGCGGCCGCTGAGCTTAATTACTGACTGATTAATACGTTCTTATGTTGTAAAGACTGTTACTTTAGATAACTACTCTAATTAATGTTTAGAAATTATAAAACAAGTACAAATTATTTGTTTTATTTCATTTGTTATGCGCCGATTGTAATCGGCATATTTTGCCGATTAGTCGCCGACTAGTCACCGACTACAAACGATGCTTTCCCGACTAGTCGGCGGCTAGTCGGCCCATCTCTAGTAATTTGCGGTTTACGATTTATGACGTGTTAAAAAAAACTACTTACTATATCTCGTACAAACCAATTTTCGGTGGAAGTTTGCATGGTAATGTACAACATAAATTTTTTTTGTTTTATCTTTCTCTTATTTTAGAAGTTACACACATTTTACCACTTTGGAAGTGTCTCTCGCGCAAACTAATCAGTTTTGAAAAAAAAAACCAGAAATCTCAATATCATTTTTGAAGACCTATCCATAGATATAGATACCCCGATACACGTATGGGTTTGATGATTTTTTTTAATGAGTTTCAATACAAAGTATGGGCTTCCCCCAAAATTTATTGTTTTTTTTCCGAATGACGAATACATAAGGGTTTCGTTTTTTGCCATTTGGCTACGAAACCCTAAAAACGGATCAGTGTCTCAGTCCAATATATGTATAGTGTTAAGCATTTTGACGCTCAAAACCGTATTTTTTGTAAACTTATTTTTGTTCAACAGTAAAAAGTAAAATGGAAAACAGTATAATACTGTTTTTAACAGTATGTTTGGCAACCCTACGTACACTGCTCGACCGGCTAAGATCACTATGACACATATTGGTAAGAAAATGAAAAATCTGGCATCGGATGACGGTTAACTAAATTGGCGCGAGTAAGTGGACATGGTAGCAGCACCAATAATACTGTACATCGCATATTTACTATGAGAAGTTATTTAAAACTAGCTTCCCGCGCGCGGTTTCACCCGCGTAACTCCCGTTCCCGTGGAAAATTCATAATAAAATATAGCCTATGTTCTTTCTCAGGCTCTAGACTATATCTGTACCAAATTTCATTTAAATGGCTTCAGTAGTTAAGGCGTGATTGCGTAACAGACCGACAGACAGACAGAGTTACTTTCACATTTATAATATTAGTAAGGATTAGTAAGGATAGTAAGGATGCGTTTCCTACATAAAATATGTCGCGCTCATGTTTTCCACAAACTTTCTTTTTACCAAAATTGTGAGACGATAAACGATGAAAAGTTTGGTAAGGAGTAAATTGCATATGCATAATAATGTTTTTATCATTAGGTAAATGACCTGAGTGGGGTGGCGGCTGTATAGTTCCTCCCACCACAAACTTCTAGAAAAGCATCCGTTGTACAACGCAGTTGTGCCCGATCGATACTGAAATATATTTACTCGATGCGCGTTGCGCTGGCTGCGCCGACCGTCATCATATCTAGGTATCTCTAAATAGAATATCGATGTGCGTTGCCTAGGTACCCTTAACAAAGGGCCAAGTACAGATTTTACAGTACGGGTAACTTTTATGGTGAAATGAAAGAATGAGTAATGTAACATTACTTTCAGGAGCGGTACAGTTTCTAATTAATTGTTTAAAATGACTTTAAAACACTCGGGCGATTTATTTGTATTTTATAAAATTGTAAAGAGAAATTTCATTTTGCGTTTTTTTTTATTATTACATAGACCTTACCTAATTAACACAAATAGGTAATTCATAATTATACGCAATATTTTGGAGTCCAGGTACTCTGGGTGTACATTAAGGCCGTGTTCAAACCAAACTGTCAGCCGCCGAAAGTGAGCGAACGTTACGCAGTTTATTGTATTTCCATACATATTCACTTTTTCGTTCGTTCACATCTAACCGACGATATGTTATTACGCTATGCGTAGACGCTGACATTTGGTGGCCGATTATTATAGCGTGTCACTACGCTCCGCGGACGCTGATTGGACGGACGGACGTAAACTATAGCGTATTGTCAGCATACTTTTATATTTACACTGGGGCTCACTGTGAGCCTGCTCATATTCGGCGGCTGACAGTCAGTTTGGTTTGAACACGGCCTAACACGTTCTTCTCGTGGTTTTATACTTTAACATTACGTTGTAAGAAAACATTACACCACATCGTCATTGCGCCGTCATAATCTAAATGATTTAGGCACATTGTGAACAATTTTTGGAGGCGTTTTTATTTAGGGTTTCTACTTATTCGGTATTTTAATAATTTGAATTCATATTTTTTAATATTTTTTATTAGTATTAAGACTTAAAATTATTCGATATATTGAAAGTCGGTATTATAAGAATAGTAATTATAAACTTTAGGGATATTGAAATTTATTAGGTACCTACCTACTAATAAAAATACGATTTGTGAGAAAACAGTTTTTTGATTTTCGGAATTCCAAAATAGTTACAAAAGCACTTGTATTTGTATTATTAATTGGTATAGTATAGTCTAAGATCCCACCTTACGACCTTACGACCTTCACAGAGCTGGTTAATGCAAGAAATGTATTTTATATTCAATTGAATATGTCGATAAATATATTGCAAATGGGTTGTCTATTTCATTAATTTCAGTCCAGAATATCATTATGGACATATTTAATTGAATATAAAATACTTTTCAACCATTAACCTGCTCGGTGAAGGTCGTTTTAAGGTGGATCCTATACTAGTACATGTATACTAAGATATATTTTCTGAATAAGTAAAATATACAGACGAAATGAACTCAAATAGTCGTTTTATGTTTTTCTTCATAGGTTCTCCATCTCTACTACTCTCATAATGAACTACATTAAGTATATCACTTGTTTTGACTCAACACTTTTGAGTAGGAACTTTTTTTTTGTGTAAGATTCGGACAGAACGCACATGTGCGTCGACTGGCACTTGGATCAAGTACTTATGACGCGTTATCGAGGTATTGCTACTATGTTCTATGAAAAATAGGACGCGTAGATGTATATGCGTTTGGGGCACTGAGGAATAGTAAAATAAATCACCTAACAATTTTAGATAGGCAGACTGCTAAAGATTTTAATCAACAGTGGCTATTAGGATTTTTACTATTGGTGGTAGGATATTATTTAATGTCACTAGATACAAAAAATGAAAAACACATTACTTATACATATTACATACATTAAATGAAGGCATACGCGTGAAGTAAAACTTTCATTTAATTAGAAGTTTTAATTGCCGACCCCGTCACGTTATAACGTAGATTTCTTCGTATTGGATCGATCTATGAATTCAGTAAATAAAAGAGAAGAATATTGGAACAATTTACCAATACCTTAACCGTCTTATTAATAAAAATGGCCTACTTCTTGCTTAATCCGAAGTTACGTTTGGTTTAGCTAATTCTGGTGTAACTAAGTATTAACTTCGTTTTCATAACGTTATTAATAAACGTGGACTAAACACCGACTAGCTAAACATTCGTTACGCCTGGTTTAACGGACAAGCTATGGCAACACCGTTGAAATAAAAAATAAAAAGAATGAACTAGCGAATGAAATAAAACAAATGCCAGTGACAGATGACAGACGATGTTTGTTTCTATTATCTATGATATGGACGTATGGATGTGAATTGTGAGATTTCGATTGTTTTGTTACAAAATAATAATAATATAGGTATAATACCTACTTAAATAAAAACAAATGACATAATATGAATAAACTTTATTAAAAGACAAATTATATAGAAACTTAATACATATATTGCTACAGTTGGGCTTCATACCACACATCTTGTACATTAATTGAACTATTTCCTAAATATTGTCCAATATTTCCACTGACTTTTGGTATTCTAATATGTGAGCAGTCAATGGCTCCAATCACTTGTCTAAATCCACATATCGAATAAAATTCTTCTATCTTTTTTGACTGCACCGGTGGCTCAGTGGTTACGGTAGTTGCCTCTGAGACCTGGTGTTCTGGGTTCGATTCCCACCCGGGGCAATTATTTGTGTGAACCACAAATAGTTGTTCTGAGTCTGGGTGTTCTTTGTGTCCGTGAAATTAATGTTTGTAAAGTCCCCCGCGACACAGGGAGTATAAATAACGCCACCTGATTGCACTGCAAATACGACCAAAACATCGAACGATGTTCAATTACTATCAGATAACAGTTTTAATAGACATAAACTAGATGTCGCTAACAACCTCTAATTTGCTACGTCACAACGACTTCACACGGTTGGACTTTTATTTTTTAACTTTGAGAGCGGTTTCGCACTACGTCCGATCCGAATCCGATCTGGACCCGTGAAAATATGGTCCGCAGTAGCCGTAGAACTATTTCTATGGTAATTTACGCACTAGATCCGAGATCCGTCATCCGATTTCTTTCCAAATTTCTAGACCAATATTTTCACGAGTTCGGATCGGACATAGTGCGAAACCGCACTTAATCTAGATCTCAGAAGCATACGGTCGGATGAGCCATTATACGTCCGAAACATCCGTCGTATGTGCCTTTATCGTAATCAGGCACTTACGACCAAATGCTCCTGAAGTATAATAGAAATCCGTCCTTATGATTATGAGGTCCAGAAATTTGCTATGAAAAAGTTAATATATTCAGTCCGTCGTGAGGAGTCTGTAACAGATGTCCACATCTACCTCACCGTGTTGCCCGCTGTCTTATTAGTAGTTTAGATATTAGATGAACTTCAACTTCAAAGGGGTACAACTGTATCATGCTAAGTATTTTAAGTTTTAAGCATTTAGTTCTGGTATACGTTGTAGGGTAAGTAGTCACGCTTAACAGACTGATGACCGCGGATCTAAGGGTATAAGTTGTAAACATTTAGTTCTGATAGACGTGCTACGTGACATGTGTTTACCCGTCCTCCCGACCCTTAGTTTGCAAAGAACCATCCGATGCCCTCGTAGACCCGAAGTTCGAGAGGCCCGCGAACTGTAATGTAGAGCGACAGTTGCACAAAACCCCCTAAAATACTAAAAGTTATAATCCCAAAATCTGACAGCCAGCGACTGCCCTGCGCCCTTTTGCGCAGGTTGCTTAGTTTGTAGTTTTTAAACCATTTACTAAGACTGGAGCTTTGCTCGCCTTTATTCCCGGTGAAGTAGCAAAAGCCTCGTGGCTAACTACGTATGTCCGTTCGAAACAAAAAAGGGAGGTTACCCGCTTGGAATAGACCACCCCACATACATAAATTACATCTTATCAATGGGCAGCAGTATTTATCAGTCAAGTTTTCTTACTGCAATCACCAACTCGCCTGACAAGCGACCTGGTGATTATAGCAATATCCCTCAGCAACCCTGGTTTCTGTGACGCGCCCCATATTGAGGCGGATGACCACAGATCTAACGGTTATTTCTAAGTTTGGGCGATGTTGGATAGACTGGTCAGCGCTAGGTTTACCTGGAAATAAATCTGCATCACTTAGGTACAACTTTATATTATAGCCCAAATACATTATCGTCCTCATCACACTTCTGTTATCTTGTCACTGTGTTCTTCCACCTATATTCATATACGCACTATTGGTATTTATTACTAGAACTGCATGATAATTATCTGTGATTTTTGAAAATAAATCGTTTACACCATGTTTTAGCAACACTTCAGGCTGTAGTCGTAAAATGTTTATCAATTAATGATAATGCCTTAATTTTTCACATCACCGTTTGTTATTTATATTTTATAGACATTGATCAGTTTTTAAACTACGTCTTAGTTTGATGCATTAAGGTGGAACGGCACATTAGGTATTTAATGAACATTTCGACCGAACATGCGCTTTTATGTGTTAAATTAATAGGTTATTATTTATTTTGCGAATGCAATACGCAAAAATATCTGTGTTTACTCATATTTGGATAATATCACCTGACTTTATTTTATACTAGCGGCCCGCCCCTGCAACGCACGGGTAGAATTTAATAACCTATGTTAGACAGGAATAATGTAGCATTTTAATGGTGAAAGAATTATCGAAATCCTTTCAGTAAGTTTTTGAGATTATTCAAAACAAACTTAGAAAAATATAAAAATACAAACTTTTCCACTTTATAATGTAAGTATAGATGTTAGGATCGTATTAACATTATTTGGCCTATTACTACCTGCTGCTATTACCTTTTAGTAATTAATTTATAAAACATAACCGTTATTGATGTTTTTGTTCGCGAATCAAATATTCTATTAATTAACTGATTCTGTTAAAAAAATGCCATGTCGGATCTAAAGCCCGTAAATAGCTGAAGTGCGAACGTTTCACCTTAAATATATGAGTAGCGAATGTTTAACTACTAAAACCATTGTTGAAAAGCGATAAACATCACTTTTGTAATTCTGAATACCATTATGTATGTGAACCAATTTATTATATGAATCTTTCTTATGTATTCTTATGTATATTTTCTTATCTTCGTAGACTACAGTACAGCAACTCAAGGAGAAGGTCAGGGAGCAGATGGGGATCGAAGTCCATATGCAACGGCTAATATTCTGCGGCAGAGTCCTACAAGATGAGAAAACACTTACAGAATATGGTAAGTGTCCCTAGTATCTACATAAATAAGTAAAATTGAAGTGTCTGTTTGTTAGGAAAAATTACAGGTTTATACGACATGCATATGAATGTAAAGTTAGTTAGTTAGGCAAAAGATTTCCGCTCCTAGCCTCCTGAGTGTGCCTTTGTACGTGATCGTCGGAATAATTAATTTAACCACCCTAAATCCTCCTCGAACTCTATCAGCCCCTTGATGTTTTCAAGAGCTGCGGACATTGAGTTTGGGTTGTTCAGGAAGTTTGCCCCTTGTTGACATACGCTTTTGCAGTCAAGAATTACGTGTGCCGGTGTTTTGGGAGCTTCCATGCATCCTCTGCATAGTGGGCTGTCTGTTATGCCTAGGTTAGCCATATGCTGATTTACTACCCGACCGCAAGGGGGCAGTGCTAATGTATTATACTATAAACCTTCCTCTTGAATCACTATCTTTTAAAAAACCGCATCAAATTTCGTTGCGTAGGTAGTTAAAGATCTAAGCATGCATAGGGTCAGACAGACTGTGAGACGCGCCTTGATTTATATTATACATAATATAAAACAAGGCGCTTTCCTACTACAGTTCAGGATATGGAAATTGCAAATGAAAAACGCCCTCATAACAGGAGAATAAAAGTTACTTAAATCTTTTCAAACTTTGATTAAAGAAACGACATCTGTAATCTTGGTCGTGGTGCATATTTATTATAGGTAGGATTGCCATCTCTAAAATTTGGCAAATCGCACAAGACGCGTGAAAACTCCGGCCTCTAGAGCCTGGGGGTCTACTCCGAAGTGATAAATACGAAGTATCGGCCGAATATTCGGACGTTTCCTACTACGAACTTCATTATATTCGGTCGGTCGGTTCGGCCTTTCATTCGTTCCGACCGAAGTTCTTTTGACGTTTGTTGTATCGTAAACCCTACTCTAAACGAAAAATGTCCGACCGATAATTTGAGTTTGACAAGAGTGCCATCGTGAGTTTTATGTCAAAATTGACGACTACAAAATAGCTATCTTGTGATTATCGTATTTTGTTTTAAGTATCGAATTTAGTTAATTCAATGAATTAATGTTATTATGTAGAGTTTTATATTTTTATTAAGTTGGGAAAATATAAAATTTTGTACAGAAATACAGTATTGTATGTTTTATTTCACTTTGTTACTCATTTCCAAATGGTAAAATATTATAAATTTCCTCTTTTTTGTGACGAGGGCTAAAATTAAAAGTTTGATACAATTTTTCGACAATAATTAACAATTCTTAATTTGTTGTCAGACAAACAACTATAATTCGCCCAAGATATACTTCTCTTCTTTAGCCTCATCGATACAAGCCTTGAGCTTAGGGCTGCGGCCACTGTAAAAATTAATGTAGCTCAAACCTTTTGAAATAAATTTAAAAGACTTTATTCGGTTTATAAATATATAAGGAAAAGTGAAAGACTGTATATTTTTTTAATAATATTTTCTTTATTCGTTATACAATATTAAACTAAGCCAAATATTATGACTACTATTATTAACCTATAGTTTACCTAATAAGCTATGAATTGTAAAAAACAATAATTAAAATGAAGTGATTTTTACTCACCTACTTATATAAAAAATACTTATTGTTGTCTATACCTAAACCTAATGATAAAGAAAGAACACATTAATAGGTGTTCCTCTAACCTATTAATGTGTTCTTGACTGTAATAGCTCTATGAGCTGCTGCATATGCCTGCACAGCTCTATAACAGCTATACGTATGCCAGCTAGTTCGACATTTCTTATCTCCTCACGCTCCACACGGCCTTCTTCTATTCTGAATAGTCTGTCTCGCACAGAACTATCAGCTTGAACAGATGCAGACCGCCTGTATCTTCGCTGTCTTGTAGCTGTAAATAAATAAGACGTTTAAGGCATAAAGTAGATAATTATATATTATAAAAAAAAATATTTTTTAATAATTAACAAGTAAGCAACCAATCATATAACCCATAAATAATTACTAAAATAGCTACTGTATTTAATAGTTTCAATTTCATAAATACTCAAAAATACTTTTACCTCAGAAAACAAAAACAAGAATTTAGTTTAATATTACTGCAAAGTTTAAGGTAATATTAAGATAGTTGGCGAGATATAATTAAAGAAAATGTTTTATTTTAACCATGAATGCCCTACATAGTACATCAGTACCTAAGTACATTGTTGTTTTATGAATGCAAAACTAAGAGTTATGTACAGTAAATGGATGACTTAAAATATATAAATAAATAAATTGTGTGTATTATAGTGTAACTTAAACTAACTGCCTAAAATATTATTTTGGAATACAAACCATTTAATTGAGAAAGCTCTCCTTCATGGTGGGATTGTGTTGAGGCTTCATTGGATGTTGTCTCTGGAGTTGTCTGAAAAGCAAAATAATGTGGGTTGAAATAAAGCTGCATTATTTTATATTTAAATAAAAAAAAATGTCTGGCTGATCAGATATTTACAACACTTATATTTGTGTTTGTTCTGGATTCTAAATAACTCCATAATTAATTACACACAAAATGTAACTAACAGTTTTGCAAAAACCCATTAGTAGTAACTAGCAAAAATTGCTGAGTGCATAGGCAGATTGCCCTAAAAAAATAATGAAACAAAGTAATAAGCTTGTTAATTAAAAACACAGTAATAATACCCTGTACTTCGGACAACACAGGAATAATACTTACATTCACATCAAATGCCGGTACTCTTGCTGAAGTCTGCGGTTCACCGAATCCATCTCCCATTATGGATTTTTTTTTCATTTCCCATTGGGAGAGTGAAGGGGCTGTCGATGGTCCACCACCCATAGCAGATGCAGACCTCCTACCAGCCGCTGCTGCCTTCTTTGCCAGATATTTTTTATCTGTCCACACCTAAAATTAAGTAAAATATAATAATCAATTAGTCATACTTATTAATTCATTATAAAAATATATAATTTAAAATGATAAAATCAAGTATATTTTAAGTCAGGTATTTCAATACAATTAATGATTAGGTAAAATTATCTAGATAAAAGTAACTAATTTTAAATTGTGTCCACCTACAATGTTACAATAGTGACAGAACCAATCGCACCTTAATTAATTGAAACTAAGGTTGTATGCTGTTTGTAATACCTAGGTACTAATATAGATAGAAGATAGAAAACTCTTTATTGTACACTATAAAATAAATATGACTACAGAAATTTACATTACAATAGATAGATAAAGTACAACTGGGAGTGAAAATAATTAGATTAAACTTACTTTTTGCTACTGTTTCGTCGTTTTAGTGCACCCGCCCATAATATTCAGCGTATGACTTATATCGTCCCACAGCCGATGGGACAGCGTGCGACCCTCGATGCTTCTCAAGTTTCCTCAAGCCAAATCATGATGCTCCTTAAGGAAGTTGAGAAGAGCATCAATTTGTGCTGCTGTCGGTGTAGACATGACGTCCTTAGATGTAAAATGTTTCTTCTAAAATGAATTTCACTTCCGAACTTCCAAAATACGAACATGAGATAACGATAAACCCAAAGGGCACTTGTTGTTGTAAAGTCAATAATGTATGTGTCTTAAACACTCTACGGTCCGTGCATGCAAAAGTATATTCAGCTTGTTTTTTATTTACATCTCACCACTTCAACTTAAACACAACACTTCAGTCAGCACTTGATGATAAATGACCAAAATACGGTTATTGCTTTACAACAGTCGAGTTTTTGTGTGCACGATGTATTTGTTGCTGAATTTGCCTTTTGAGAATAAAGAATAATTCTAAAACAACATAGTTGTTTACATAACTTTGATTACTTTCATTATTTTTGCTTTAAAAGGGATAAACATTAATAACCTCACACAATCTGACATTCTGACATTTGACACTGAAACCAATAAGAATGGAGTTTTTTTTTTTAATTTTTACTATCGGCAACGGTAATCAATACGTTACGTATAATTTTGTTGATTTTTTGGAAATATTGTACTTAATGTAGTTAAAATTGATAAATTAAAAGCAAACTTCATTTTCTTTATCATAAACATTGATATTACTCTTTTATTCAACAGATAAATTACATCGAAATGAGTATTTATGGGTAATCACAACATGTCGATAAAACGTTCAACTCTAGTCCTAGATTTAGCTCGGTCCGAAACTCATTTGACAATTGTCTATTGTGCCGACCGAACTAATGGAATCCGAACTTTGTTCGTAGTAGGACAACCATGCAAACTTCGGTCGTGTTTCGGTCGGTTCGGAACGTTCGGATGTGTTACTTCGGAGTAGACCCCCTGGATTCTTGTTAATGCAGTCAGTGTAATAAAAAACAGTTGGAAATGTCATACATTTTTAAAACCGGAATACAAATTAAATTCGGCCCGGAGGCTCTCCGAAAGCCCTCTAAAGTAGGACAAATCCGGGGAAGCCCGGAAAGATGGCTACCTTAATTATATAGCATTTGTCATTTAAAATAGGCTATTCTACTATTTTTCCAAATATATTTCATATTGTTCGTATAGGTTCGATAGTTAATTCACGGTAATATTATAATGTTAATTGGTTTTTATATTTCACAAATTATTATGGATTCCTGCACAAAAATACGGCTTATGTTTAACTTACCATCAGATATAGTAACATATAACAGAAAAAAATTGAAAATGATCACCAAAATTAAACCCGCATTTTAATGTAAAATTGTAACCAAAGTTTTAACATTTCGCTATCGTATTTAAGCAAAATGACTCCAAATAAATCATTGTTAACCCAAAAGTAGTAAATGATCACCAAAAGTACCTAAATGTTTTACTAATTTACTATTCGGTTCTGGCACTCGCCGGCCGCTGCCGCGGCACCGCTCGCTTCGCTCGCTCGGCTCGTGCGTTGTATGGCCGCAGCTCTAACCTAACCTAACCGATTGTCATTTTTCATTGATTTTATTAAGCCTATTATTTGTAATTAATGATTTTGTTTTGATGTCAATATTTACCTACTGATGTAATTCTATGGACTTCAATGTCTGCAAATAAATGATTATTATTATTATTATTATTAAACGAAAGATAATTGCGCCATAACGAAACCCACCATTTTAGTGACGTCAAACAAACAAAGTTGTTTTGAAATTGTTAGCTTTGTATTGCTTATTTTGTTTTGTGCGCAAATTCGTTATGTTTTTATTATATTTGAATGGAATTAAATAGGCTTCTTTTTCTTTTCTTTTCAAATGTTACAGGCAGAGTTTCTACTTGTATTCTTGTTGAGCGAAATTACTTTTGTTACGAGTCAAGTTGGGCTACGGCTGCTACAAAATAATCGGTATATATCTTTTATGATCGGTAAAGGAAAATAGTCAGAGTTCTACATTGAAAACCTCAGTAAAGTTATTTATTCTAGGCCCAAACGACTTTTCTGTGAGATATGTTTGGTTAGAGGTTGTAGTCAATAAAATCAATAAGATACTCTAAAGAAAGCTCATCTATATCTCTGTGAGGATCGTTTTGAAGTAAGTATTGACCAATCATATAGATGAATTGAAAATTTTTCCACCATTTTAACCCCAATGAAGCCTTAATGTGAAGATTCAAATAGAGCAATAGGTAAAACATCTATCTCTTGAGATTGCACCGGTGGCTTAGTGGTTACGGAAGTTACTTCTGAGACCTGGTGTTCTGGGTTCGATTCCCACCCGGGACAATTATTTGTGTGAACCACAAATAGTTGTTCTGAGTCTGGGTGTTCTTTGTGTCCGTGAAATGAATGTTTGTAAAGTCCCCCGCGACACAGGGATTTATTTCCCTAGAGCGGGAGTTGTCTTTTTAAAAAAAAAAAAAAAAAAAAGATCACTATATTGTTGTATACGTAATAGTTAAAGGAAAATATACACCTACTTACAGAACTGTGATGATATTTCTGCATTCGGGAGAGAATAACTCGGTAGTCTATTGCCAAACCTTACTTTTTAATTCAATACAAATTAGAATCATTGTCATCTTAATTTAATGTTTTACTATCTGTGCCCGTAACTTCGCCCGCGTGGAATTTAACAAAAAAGTTTAATATATGTTACTGCTTATCACATCAGATATCTTCCAGTGGCCGTCAGTCGTCCAGAGATTAGCCGGAAAAAACAAACAACAAAAAAATTGAAATATTCTTAAATATTATTATGTATTTTCGTGACGACAGTATCAAAAAATTAAAGATTTAATGTTTTTAGGGGAAAGTACATGTAAAAAGAAATTATTACACTTATTTATTTTTATATATAACCTTGAGATTAATGTGATTTTTAATAAAATAAAAGATTAAAATACTGCAATCGGCCATTTTGACTGAAACACCAATCACGGCGCGTGACGTCACGATATTGTAACCATCAAAGAGAATTTAACCACTGGTTTGGCGGACTCAATGACATTTTTTACAATAGCGTGACGTCATAGCCGACGCCATGACACTTGAGGCCTTTTTTCGCGCGCTATTTAAAATTTAATAGAAATATGGCTTAAACTTCGTTAAATTTAAATTTATTACGGAAATATTGTGTTTTTCGTACTTAGAAAATGACTACCCACGTTGCGCAAGAGGATTTCAAAATCTTGCCTCATGCCTATTATTAGTTCTACTTATAAAAGAGGATTTCAGAAAGTTTCTTGGTGGAATCTAGACGTTGGGTTAACTGTGATGTAGTTCTTTTTTACCATTGTAGGGGTAAGTTAGAATCTACGTTTATTAGTATTCGAGTTATAAAACATATGTTTTAAATACAATACTAGACGCACAGATATAGAATATAGTATATGGACCGGTCAATTGGCAAGATCAGAGGTCCTCAGCCAAATTCTATTTAAATTGAAGCACGGACCACGGCTCAGGTTGTGCAAAAGTATATAAAAGAGGACGCAAATATCCATCACACCACACCGTATAGTTATGATAACAATGCTATAGCTCAGAAGAATAAGGTCGGATGTGGCTTTATACGTCAGAAACATTCGTGGTATGTACCATTAAATTGGCACTTAGGACCAAATGCTTCTGAAGTATCATACTACGTTCGTTATTTTGCTCTGAGGTCTAGAATGTTGTAATTAGCTTATTACCAACAAAGTGTACGTTGATCAAGAACTACACCACCTTATCATCCTGCTAATGGTCGTCAACCAGCCATGACGGACATAGAAGACAATTACCGACTGCTTGGACAGCTGTTATAATGGCAATTGACGTCGGTAATCACTCAAGAACTGGTGACAAGAATATAAATTTTTGATACTATATGACAGCGTAGCGGTAAAATTCGATCCCTACAGCAGCGTTTCCCTGTGTATATATATAAATACTGCGGTAACCAACCCGCATGCCAAGCGTGATGACTATGGCAAAACCGCCCCTCGGGGGGAGGCCCATGTTTAGCTGTGAACGTTAAACGGGCCGATCAACAGCCGATGATGATATGTTAATATTTTTAGATGTCGATGGCAAGGTGATTCATCTAGTGCAGCGGGCTCCGCCTGGCCCCGAGTCCCGACAAAGCAGTTCTGGCCCTGACAGGCCACGGGCAAACCCCCCAAATGCCCCTGATCCATCCAACAGCGCTATGCATCAGCAGATCCGGCGCCTCATGGTAATATTGTCCCTCCTGATTTAATATTCACTTATATTCATGATTTTATATTTCTTCAATTGAGCAATTGGGATTTGGCTTAATTTAGTGTGATTTCGCGTTTAAGTGAATTTCATACTAGAGTTCTCCTCAAATTAATGCCGGAGTGAATCGGACACTGTTCCACAATTGATGTTGTCGGCATAGGAGAGCGAGCGCTTGCCTATGCCTATAACATCCCCGCCCACAAGATTTGGTCTCATCCTCTCCAATCTGGGCCGCTTCGACAGGTTCTACGAGGAATTACTGTATTTTTATCCCTAATAACATTGTAAATGATTTCAAAAATTAAATTCTTTATTAAGAAAAACAATTTAATGAGAAGTCTAGCGGTTCGGATAATTGTACTAAATATTTTTTTCTTAATGGAGGCGTTTTCTGGACCTGCGGAGATAATTGTGGAACATCAGCGTATTACTCCGACCCCTACCTCTGGACGTCTCGAGTTCATCAGGCGAGTGATTGGTGATATCAAGAGTTCTTTGGCGATTCTACAAGCTCACGTCAATAATGAGGTACGAACCACCAATATTATGTTAAGCACCTTTTATACGAATGCTATTAGTACAATTCTAATATATCCTTTTAATATTGAGATTTTATACATAAGTAATGTAAATAGGTAAATAAGTGCTGAATATATTTCGTTATTTCATAGTTTAGACTTACTTTTGTATTATATTTTATTATCAGATATCCGAAAAGTTTTTTTTTTTTTTATCTTGCAGACTAATATTTAAAGACAGACGGTCTTACATTATTAAATATTGAACATAATCTACGTATGAGCTAGACCGTTGTCCCAGGATACTGCGTACGGTTACAATAAAAACGTACACCATATTAAAAGTGCCGTAAAGTGTTCTAAAATTTAAATACCTATGTAATTTTACGTCATTTAAATCCTAGAAATATTGTGTAACTGTCAAATATCTCACGATTCTCGCAATAGTTATTTCAAAGATTTTGAGTGGCAAACTTTTTCCTATCCCAAATGAGTTGAAATAAAATCAGTTAGTTTTGATGCAGTGATCAAATCAATATATTTTAACATTGCACTAGTTATTATAGAAATGCCTCTTAGGCTGATTGTGACGTGCATGTATTTACATTGGTAAAATGGAATATTTCCGGACGAAGGAACCAAGCATTAGTTGCAGTAAATAAATCAATAATTTATAAATTTGCTAATACATTCAACAGTAATGTAAAACAATGAAAATATTTGTATAAGCCTTGTTGTGGACGAGGTAGCAATAATATACTTTTGAGTAAAAATTTACACTGAGACCACTCTATCCGACCCGTCAAAGAAGAGTTCGCCCGCGAACGCGACGCGTCCCCCCTCGTCATCCCGACCCTTAGTTTGCAAAGAACCATCCGATGCCCTCGTAGACCCGAAGTCCGAGAGGCCTTCAAACTGTAAAGTAGAGCGACAGTTGCCCTAAAAACCCCTAAAATACTAAGTCAAAATCCCTCTCATCGCCAGCGACCGCCCTGAGCCGAGGTCCAAGTACCACAGGAGACGCCCTCTTGCGCAGGTTGCTTAGTTTGTAGTATTTAAACCATTTATTAAGGCTGGAGCTCTGCTCGCCTTTATGCCCGGTGATGCAGAAAAGCCTCGCCTCGTCTAAGTATGTCCGTCCGAAAAAACAAATGAGGAAAATTAATTCATATAATGGACTTGACAACATCGATAAAATGAAGAATCTAAAATATAAAAAGAAAAAACCATCCCGTTAAAAAATATAAATATTTATAAAAAGGCTGGCCAATCTGTAACGCACATATCCTGTATAATTATCTAATAAATTTTTGTGGCAAATTATCATTTTTCTTAATTTATCTTTCATGACGAAATGTTTACAAAAGTATGCTATCTTTATAATACATGAACAGTTATTTCAGTTACAACTTTACAGTTAACTTTCAGTTATTATTCGAATTTAAAATAATAATAAGTAACTAGAAAGAAAATATATTTAACATTTATTTATAAACTCCTCAAATCTTATTATAATACTGCATAGCATGATACAGTAATGTACGCATGCATGTTGAGTCTTTGCTTATTTCAATTTTAAGTAGTACCTATTAATTGGTGACTATTGATGTAAACAATTTAATTTCTAAGTGTGGAAATGTAAAAAATAAATATAGCTATGTTTTAGGAAATTTACTTTTGTGCATAGATTTTTTTTTCTTTTTAACTATTTTTTCTTAACGTTCATATATCAACCGATATGAGCTTTTAATCAAGTGTCAATCAATGTTTAATCAAAAAAGTAAAGTTTGACATATTCTTAAGTAGCATTTTCAAAAAAAAATAATCTATGTACCTTTATGGAGGCAATGCAGATAATAGAATATTGCTTTTTTTTAAATTATGTTACATTACATTACATTTATGTTCTTCAATTAAAAGATGAACGAAATAGGGGTTACCATTTACAAAGTTTTTCAGTACTTCTGACTGAATGAATTCATTTTGCGAAAATATTGACCTCTATTGTTTGTCAACATAAATTCGAAGGCCTTATTGCATAGTCCCTGTAACAAAAATTGTTAATTGAGACGAGGATTAAAAGAGGATTGCTTTAATTATGTTTTACGATAATAAAATTTACAAATGACTAAATAAATTGTCTGGGATTTACTTGATAAGGGACGAATTCTCGGTGTACTGTAGTTTATTTTTATGTTGTCGATGTGCCTACTGTAGGGTAATAGCAGTGAACCGGCTAGCAGTGACGCTCCTGTGGAGAATCCGGCAAACGAATCTACATCGAATACCCCGCAGGAAGAGGTAAAGTACCGTTTTATAGATAAGATTAAATTTAGGCTTTAAAGAGCTTAAATAATTAGTCGACATGATCATAATTTTTCCATACACATTGTATTATGTACTAGGGATGACGATAAAAATGTTTTATTTGGTCAATTAGTTGACCAAAAATTATTGAAAGAAATAATTACAAAGATACAGCGCATTGATTTTTTTTTTGTGTCATCACTCCCCTTGGTGTGATTTCACAAAAAAAAAACAATCACTACTAGGTAAAATTTGTACCTATACAATATTACCTAGTAGTGACGTCACAGGCCCCCCTCTCCTGAACATTGTTGCCCTGTTTCTTTGTAATCTATTGTTAACTGACAGACCCAAGTGCGTTTTTTTCGTCATTCCTATTACTAGCACGCAATGGATGCTGATCTGCTTTTGCTTGAAATTGCCGCTGTTAATCGCCATTCATGTGCAAGTATTGATTACGATTAGATCACGTAACTAATAAATTGGTCGCCAGTTATGATTATTTCATAAAATAGTATGACAAACCATATTTAAAAATATAGTAAAAAAAATAAACATGAAACCAGAAGTTAATAATTTAAGCGGCCGTAGCCGCAGGCGCTAGTGCGTCGGACTTGTGATCTTGTGGTCGCCGGTTCGATCCCCACCCATTGCCCTACCGACGTGAACCCACCCTTTAGCTTAGCACGAGGGGCCTTAACAAGAATACTAGTAGACTACAAAAACTCTGCTAGTAATCTTAAAAAAAAAAACATGGATTGTGTTTATATGCATGGCAAACAGCCAGTACAGTCCAGAAATGTGGTCACGAATTTGAATCCATAATATTCTAAAATTGTTTTGCTAAATAATTATAAATGACTATTTTATGAAATATACATGAGGCGATGCGAATATTTATATATAACAGAGTATTGAAGGAATATACTCACCCAAATATCAGTTTTCTGTGTCTAATGGTTCATGCTGAGCGTTGCCTATAAGTCAGTCATGGCACTGTTTTATGATACGTGCGTTTTGTCATCCTAAATCCATGTAATATTTAACATGCTAAACTGCGCCTAAACTACTGAACCGATTTTAATTAAATTTGGCACAGAGTTAGGACTTGGGAATGGACATTGATTTATCACGAAAAATAGGTTAGAAGGGGTTGAAAGGGGGAATGCAAGATAGAATAGAAGTGGCGGCAAGTAACTATTTCACGCAGTTGTAATATATACAGTGAAACCTGGTTAATTGAGATCTCAAGGGACCAAGGATATTGTACCATTTAAAGAGGTTTTAATTTATCCAGTTTTCCAATTAGACAGGTTTATAATTTAGTTGTCTCATGTACAGAGGTCAAAATTTGAGATAGTGCTGACAAAACATGTGCCAAAGAAATTCAAATGTTTGTATACAATTGTGTCCAAACCTGACCCAACCTGATAAATTATCTCACTTATAAACATCCTAGAAATCAAATCTCATTTAACTAGTTTCCAATAGTCCCATGAACAGAGGTAATTCGATGAAAAGTGCCGGGACTTCTTTGTAGTTCTCAATAATAGAGGTTTTTCACGTATCCAGGTCCCACTTAACCAGGTTTAACTGTACTATGTAAATTACAATTTGCTAGATCTAAATCCTAACGCTTAAAACAAATATTAATTATACAATAATTTTCGCTTTACATTTACACGATTTCAAAATTGACTTCGTTCACGTTGATCGACTTGTAGCATCATCAAATCAGCGAAATTTCTATGATCACAACTTCATCATTTCAGATGTCTACACTTTTAAAAAGTTGTTGGGGCTTAATAATAATATCGTATTATTTGTACTAGCGATCGCCGAATGGTCGCAATTCCATAATAAAAAGCAATATAAGCATTTAGCACTCACCCGTCCGCACAATTTCGTAAAAAGGGTTTTTTTTTTAGTTTGGTTATTGTAGCCTAGTCCTCAATATATACAGGGTTATTTTGAAAACAATAAAAACCTTTCAGGGGATGAAAGAACTGATGATTATAAGCAACTTTATAGGAACAAAACGGAAATCGCAAAAAAAAAAATAAGCTGTTCCATACATTTATGTTCACTCACCTCGACAAAATGTATGGAACAGCTGATTTTCTTTTTTTTTTTTTTAATATAACCCTGTATATTGAGGATCAGGCTGCAATAATCAGTACAAAGCAAGACAAAGCTTTTCTTACTTTGTCTACATAAATTTTAATAACTGGACTAGACAATAATCTATCAATTCATTTAAAATATAAAAAATATAAATATCTATAAAAAGATTTGTTAATCCGTAACAATACGGATAACTAGCCCCGCTTTCCGCTGCTCCAGTGGGTCGGAGCGTGATGTTTTGTAGCCTATATTAAGATATAGGCTCTAAGATATCCAGCTTATAAACTATCCCGGTGAATACTTTCAGCCAAATCCGTTCAGTAGTTTTTGCGTGAAAGATTAACAAACATACATTGTTACAAACGTTCGCGTTCATAATATTCGTAGAATTTTTGTTCGTATTTGATACCATAATATAGGCCCTGTAATTGCAGTGCGCAGTTGTAACACTAGTTGTTTTCAAACATGTTATTAACTATGAGTATTATCAAAATGTTGGTACCTCTAAAAATAATATTGTTTACATCACAGGCAGATCCACCCGAACTGGACGAATATGGTGACGAAGTATACGAACCCGCTAATCGAGCAGATGATGTCCGACACAGGCAAGTTTAATATTACTGTGTTATATTATATTATGCACTTTTTGGCAACTAAGATACTGCCCCGTAACAGGCTGCCGGTGGCTACGTGCTCAAAAATTTTTGCTCGTGAATGCTTTTCAGTATTGTGGCACTATGCGTGTTTTCAATGTTAACTTAGGTCCACTTAGGTAGCTAGTGAAAGGTTGCAGGTTAGCTAGGGTAGGATCCTCGACGGCATGGCCGAGGACCGCGTTGTTGCTTATTCCCCGAACTGTGATCTCATGCCAGCGATCACCACCACTGTTCGTAAATCTACTCTTTACTCCAGTGGCACCCTGAGCGTTGGTCCTAACCCCTTAAGGGTGCCCTCAGGTGGATGTCGCTTAAACTTTGGCCGGATTCTTGGAAGTTAATTTTAATTTTTGACATGTTACCTTTAAGGCATCTTACTATACCTAATGTGTACATTTGTCATTTATCGCTCGACAGACGGACAGACTGATTAAAAATTCTGTAAGATCAAATAATTATAACAATGTTTTTAGCTACTTAAGTGATACTTTAGTGATTTAGTCTTATACAGTGTAATTTTGACAAGTACAAGTGTATGTAAATACCTAAGTGCTGAATAAATTTCATTATTTCATCATTATTTCATTATTAACAGAGATACTTTCAAGCAACGTAAGAACACAATCCCGCACTACGCTGCGTGATACGGGGCCGTATTATCTTAGCACAATTTCTTTTTAATATGTATGCTGATTTTCATTTCTCTTTGCCTAGTCATTTTTTTATCTTAAACCCTTATCACGATAAAGTTGTCTGCTGCGAATGTTTTATATTGCACGGTAACGCATACTACTTATTTTAATTTTAATTTTATCATTTATATTTTAAGTCTATTTATGTTTTGCTACAATTTGCAAGTGCCAGTATTTCTCCCACTCTTTAAAATTGCGATACAATATGTGCTTTGTAGATAGCTTTTTACAAAACATGTAGATGGAGCCGCGCTTACAAGTCTTCTATCAATCAAGTGATATTAATCATTCCGAGCATAGAATTTATCAATTGCAGCATTTTACCAAACAGGTAATCCATTCTGCTTTATGTGTTTGGTGTAATCGTTTAAGTACTGTTTTCGTCACCTAATCGGAGTTACAGGGCTCTCAGGGCGATGCGCGCGCGCCAATCGCGACCCCGGGATTTGGCTCAACTACTTGAAGAGTTGGAATTGCTTCAAGATGAGTTTGCACCATTTCGTGGAAATTACATAAGGATGTTACGTACAGCGAACGGCCCAGATGTAAGTAGTAGACTTTTGTACAATGTTTTTAGAAACTTTATCTCGTTCTTGTTTATTTTAAACTGTTTTCTTTTAACCGTATCGAGCTGCCCAGTGTCTAAACGAAAATCAGCACAAGTTAACTAAACAACAAAAAAAAACCGTTTTTTTTAAAGAATCCTGCCTTGTTGATATCGATTTCTGTGTCGCTGGGGAACTTTACCCCTTCCGATGCCCTCGTAGACTCGAAGTCCGAGAGGCCCGCGAACTGTAAAGTAGAGCGACAGTTGCACAAAACTCCCCTAAAATACTAAAAGTCATAATCTCTCAATCTCATCGCCAGCGACCGCCCTGAGCCGAGGTCCACACATCTACCGTGTACGAGTAGAAGGGCCTGTACGACAGTACACCCGATGAAGATAAGACTCCACATTAATACTTTGAGTCTTAACGGTACTCCTGGTCCTCCCTTTCCGAATCTAGCATCTCTTCTTCAGAATTGGATAATGTACGTACATTCCATTACATCCAATTCTATATATCGACTTGATTCCGCCAAGTTATATGTTCGCGCTTAAATAAGTATGGAGTTCGTGTCATATCCCTTGAAAATATAACGTGTGGCGGTTTCAGTGTGTTATATGATGTTTGTATTTACAGGTACCGACCTACACTGAGGCTGAGCTTGCACGCACCCAGCGTACCGCCGACTTATCTGCCGACATCATGCATAGCTTCGCGCATGCTTTTCACAC
Source organism: Nycteola revayana (assembly GCA_947037095.2). NCBI lineage: Eukaryota > Metazoa > Arthropoda > Insecta > Lepidoptera > Nolidae > Nycteola > Nycteola revayana. Next base: position 31,163,717 of record OX344842.1, on the reverse strand, counting down.
GGTCAGCGATATCACCTTCCAAGTTGGTCAACGCAATTCTCGGCTGACATCGGAGTTCCTTTTGCGGCCCATCGTTCCGATGCAGGTGGGGTTCCAGTGAATGTGTCACAATGATATTAGTAGACAACCTCCGTAGCGTAGCGGTATTTGGCTCGCTTTAGCTCTCGGAGGACGTGGGTTCGATCCCCACACCGGACAAGAAATTTTTGTGTAAATTCTAAGATTTCTTTCCGGGTCTGGATGGTTGAGGGACTACCCTCTGTGCCTCGGAAAGTACGTTAAGCCGTTTGTCCCGATTGTTATAACATCATCTATATCAAGCGTATACCAGGGAACGGGCCGCAGCGGTTCCCTGTGTATTACAACATAATACTGCGGTCACCAATCCGCCTGCCAAGCGTGGTGTCTATGGCAAAAACCCTCCCTACGGAGGAGACCCATGTTCAGCAGTGGACGTTGTACGGGCTGATGATGATGATGATGATATTAGTATTCATAAATGTTTCAAATTCTGTTTATAACTAAAATTTATTCCTAATTCATTGGAATCATCTAGTCATCAGTCATAGTACATCTAGTCGGCAATGGAAATGAGTTCAATACTTTTGAGAAGTTACAAAAAATATACGTTGATAGAATAAAAAAAATTACTTTACTTACTTTATCAATCCGTTTACGTCTACTGCTTAACTAGGGCCTCGGTATAACAGACCTTGGCTCACCAGGGTCGTTGAGGCATATTGCCATAACCAGTACACTTGCCAGGCGGATTGGAGATCGCAGCAAGGTGGTAAGTAACCGTGAGCCGGTAGATGCTGCTGCCCATCCATCAGCCATATACTCCTTAGGGGCCGTCCATATATTACGTCATGCCAAATTAGGGGGGGGGGGAGGTTGGTCTGCGGATGACGGTAAATAATGGATGAAGGGGGGGGCGTTTCGAAATTGACTTCATACTTGTGATACCAGTTACCCCATAGTACAAAATATTTTGCAAGTACCTAATGGTATTAATTATTGAATTCATTATTCATTTATTTATTACATATTAAATACAAAATAATAAAAGATGATTCTATAACTTAATGTGGAAGCTATCTAAAGAAAACTGAAGAATAATAATATATTATTATATTAACGAACATTGCCAAAGTACAAAATAATAAAAGATGTTTCTATAACAAATGTTTTAATTTTGTCAATCTGGTAATGACGTCAGTTTTGCAAGAGGGGGGTCGAAAATCAGCAAAAATCGATGACGTAATACTTAGTCGCCTCTTACGACACCCATAGGAAGACACGAGGTGGTCTTTACTAAGCCGGAAACCACGGAAACTTTAACCATACTTTTATTCCCAATATTATTTTAGGCCCAGATTAACGTCGTGCATTCCACCCGAAGACCCAGCCCACAACAACAACAGCAGACTCAGCCACCGGCACAAACACCAGCACCTACCTACAGCAGTGTAGCTGCGACCCGGACCGCAGAATCTGCCACAAATGCGCCATCTGCGCGCACTGCGCAAGCTTCCTACAGCAGCGTAACTGCAAACCGGAACGCAGAAGCTACCTCACATGCGCCCTCTGCGCGCACCGCGAACGCTACCTACAGCAGTGTTACTGCAAGCCAGACCGCAGAAGCTGCCGCAAATGCGCCCTCTGCGCGCACTGCGCACGCTTCCTACAGCAGTGTAGCTGCGAAGCCGCCCGTGGAAGCTGCCTCTAATGTACCCTCTGCGCGCACTTCGTCCGCCACCTACAGCAGTGTAGCTGCGAGCCAGACTGTAGAAGCTACGTCCAAAGAGCCCTCTCCGCCCACGGCGAGCACTGCGCCCACCGCTCCCACCAGCACTGGTGCCAATGCTCCGGCGCAGGGCAACCGGGTCCTCGGCAGGCCTACCCAACCAACTATAAACATCAACATACAGCCAGATCCATATGCTTATCAATTAGAGTTCGAATCTCGGGTCCCTATAGCTTTTTCTTTGGAGAATGGTATACGGCATGCTACTTCTGCGGCGGTGAATAATAGCCAGCCGACCGGACAAAATAACCCAGCTCAGGACAACCAAACTGCGTCTGCACAAGCTGGACAAGAAGAACATGAAGTGGCGCTTGGTAATTTTTTGTTTCTTAACCCTACATTTGTCTTGAAATTTAAGAATAATGAGAGTAAATTTAATTAGGATTGAATAGATTATAATATTATAAGCTAGAAAGATAATGCTTTCCCCCTCTTACCCCTAAGAGGGTGAAAAGTGAAATTTCAAAAACACTTTTCTAATTTCATGGTTTTATACCCTAGTCCAACCTCCGTACAACCTCCGTAGCGTAGCGATATTTGGTTCGCCTTGAATCTCGGAGGTCGTGGGTTCGATCCCCACACGGGAGAAAATCTTTGTGTAAATTCTAAGATTTCTTTCCGGGTCTGGTTGGGTGAGGGACTACCCTCCGTGCCTTGGAAAGCACGTTAAGCCGTTGGTCCCGATTGTTATAACATCATCTATAATAATCGCATGGTAGGGAACGGGCAGCAGCGTTTCCTTGTGTGGTACAACATAATACTGCGGTCACCAACCCGCTTGCCAAGCGTGGTGACTATGGCAAATACCCTCCCTCTCGGGAGGAGGCCCATGTTCAGCAGTGGACGTTATACGGGCTTATGATGATGATGATGATGATACCCTAGTCAGTTGGTGCTTTTATATATATTTGAATAAATTATTAATAATGTTATATAATAAAAAGTAATAAAATGAACCACAAAAATGTCTATGGACAGGTTTTATATAAATAATTTGATATAAATTAAAAACTTAATCTTAAAAGAAAAGTGTTAGTCCACATTTTAGATAATATTAGGTATTCAAGTTTTTCTTAACGATTTTTCCTTTATGAACATTTTGAAGGCATTATGTTTTAATTCGACCATAACTGATGATTACATAATGTGAACAATTTTAGTATATATTTTTGTTGTAACCTAAATTGCATGGGTATTACAAAGTGACGAGTTGCTCACTTGGCAACCCCTACCATTTACCTCTTGACATCCTCTTAAATTAATATCTTTGTTACAGATTTCACGAATTCAAATTTCGCGACTTTATTGAGACATTTCAATCATGTCGGCGGCGGCAGTCTTGGTGCCGTTGAAGTCATAATGAGCATGGATGCTGCAGCAGCAAATACTATCGGCGCAAATACCACTACCGACGCTAATGCTCAAAGCAGGGCTCAGAATGCTGGTGCTACGCGCGGTGCACCTACCACCCGCGGTGGGGCTGCTACGCGCGGCGCACCTGCTACGCGAGCCGCATCTGCTACGGATGGGGCAAATGCTACGGCCGGGGCAACTGCTACGGGCGGGGCTACGGCCACGGGTGGGGCAACTGCTACGGGCCGACCTGCGGCTACAAGCTTCGGTGCTAGAACTAACGCCTCCCGTGCTCCAACTGCTACAGCACAGTCACAGGGGATTTCCGCGGAAGCTGGATGTGAGCCGTTTTTTTATATTAATAGATTTAAAATTGAATTTATTAACTACGAAATGCTAATTATATAGCAGTCGTGATTGGCGTTGCATAGATCAATTTCTAGGTGTAAATTTATATTTATTACGACAAGCGAACAAAATAAAAAGTGTTTTGAATCATCATCATCATCATCAGCCCGTATGACGTCCACTGCTGAACATGGGCCTCCTCCCGAGGGAGGGTATTTGCCATAGTCACCACGCTTGGCAGGCGGATTGGTGACCGCAGTATAATGTTGTACCACACAAGGAAACGCTGCTGCCCGTCCCTTGATATACGATTATTATAAATGATGTTATAACAATCGGGACCAACTGCTCAACGTGCTTTCCGAGGCACGGAGGGTAGTCCCTCAACCAACCACACCCAGAAAGAAATCTTAGAATTTACACAAAGATTTCTTGTCCGGTGTGGGAATCGAACCCACGACCTCCGAGATTTAAAGAGTTGTCAGTGTGTTTTGAATACGCTCAATTAAAAAAATGGTTTTGCTAATGTAATGTTTAATTATTGTTCTTTATCCTAGTACTCTTGGCTCAAATGCCATGGGGAGGTCCGCCGAGCGCTGATTTGCTGCAAAACATAGTGTCCTCAGTGATCCGTCAGGGTCTCGGACCGGGAGTCGAGGGCGTGACCGTGCACATTCCTCATGCTGGAGGGCAGTTGCAACATATTCAACTGCCTTTGCCTCAAGCCCAATCTAGACAACAGACTGGCGCTGCGAACAATCAAAATAGTACCAACAACGCCGCACAAAACTTTCCGAGTAAGTTATAATGCGTGATTTCAACTACCCTACCCTACTCCTACCCTACCCCTACCCTACCCCTACCCTACCCTACCCCTACCCTACCCCTACCCCTACCCCTACCCTACCCTACACCTACCCTACCCTACACCTACCCTACCCTACCCCTACCCTACCCCTACCATACCCCTACCCTACCCCTACCCTACCCTACCCTACCCCTACCCTACCCTACCCTACCCTACCCTAACCTACCCCTACCCAAAAGTATCCTATGTCCTTCTCCCAGTTCTTAGCTACCTCCCTACCAATTTTCAGCCAAATCGGTTCAGCCGTTCTTGAGTTATAGTGTAACTAACACGACTTTCTTTTGTTTTTAAAATGTATTCTGCTATTCGGGACGGAAACAAATCCAACGAAACAAAAACCATGAAAATTGATCCAGCCGATCTCGAGTTATAAGTGTTGTAACAAACACGACTTTCTTTTATATATATAGATAAGATATTTATACTGTTAATTTTCTAAATGGGTTTCTTACACATTAAATAAAGAAGGAGCGCAATTGGTTATGTTGCCGTCGCATTATAGACGTACATACGTATTGGCAATTCATTTTTATTTGAATAGATTTCGAAAGGTGTACAGTTTGACAAATTACATAAAAATCTAATATATCTTCACCAGCGAGCCTACATGTGCGTCGGGCTGGAACCTCGGGCAACTCGAACACGTCATACGATCGTTACCTGCAGTGCGATAGCAACTTTGTTCACCGCCATATTGAACGTCGCAGGTAAAATATTTTTATTAATTTTAATTCGATTTTTTTTCTGGGGACTTATGTAGTTAACATTAAGGCTTTTGCTACTTCACCGGGCATGTAGGGGAGCAGAGCTCCAGCCTAGATAAATGGTTTAAACACTACAAACTAAGCAACCTGCGCAAGAGGACGTCCCCTGTGGGACTTGGACCTCGGCTCAGGGAGGTCGCTGACGGGGAGATTGAGGGATTATGGCTTTTAGTTTCTTTAGGGGAGTTTTGTGCAACTATCGCTCTACTTTACAGTTCGCGGGCCTCTCGGACTTGGGGTCTACGAGGGCATCGGAAGGTTCATAGCAAACTAAGGTTTGGGAGATTTTAAGTAGTAGTTGTCAAAAGTTGTTCAGAGACTATTTTATCCAAACCTCTAGAGACAAGTCTCTCCACTCTCCCTCCCGACCCTTAGCTTGCAAAGAACTTTCCCTCGTAGACCCGAGAGCCCTAAAGGCCCGCGAACTGTAACGTAGAGCGTTAGTTGCACTAAACTTCTCTAACAGGTCATAATTCTTTAATCCCTCCTTCAGCGACCGCCCTAAGCCGAGGTCCTAATTCCACAGAGGGCCCTCTTGCGCAGTTTGTAATTTATAAACCATAAAATAAGGCTGAATTCTTTATGCCCAGTGAAGTAGCATAAGCCTTGCGGTTGACTATATAAATGGCCGTCCCAAAAACAAAAACCTTACAAAAAATCCGTCTAATGTGGTGTACTCTGATGCGAACAAAATAGATTTCAATACATGGTGCGTCATTGCCTACGGTAGTTCCTTCTGAAGCCTGGTGTTCTGGGTTTGATTCCCAGAACGCCAGGAGAAGGTCCGAGCCTAGTGTGTTTGTGATTACACAGATACTGCAATCTCTAGTGAGGGAATAGTCTTCTAGTAAACTAGTCAGTATCGATAAAAAAGGACTATAGTTCGTTCGCGTTAAGAATGCAGTGAGTCATCGATGTCACCCGGCGTAGCCCCGCCTCCTAACCAATCAAATCTTTTCAAATTACTAAGTCAAGTTCACAGTGACGAGAGTCCTGTCAATTATTATATTAACTGATTTAAATTTGAAAAAATTAATACGTCTCCAATTCGTTAAAATAAAAGTGGTTCGGTAATTCATAGTGAGGAAAGAAAAGTAATTTACAATGTTACAATTTTCAAAAAAAAAAATATTTTTTGACGCAATCCGCTTAGTAGACGCTGATTGATGGAAAAAATGCTGCGACCACGTCTTACAAGAAGAAAATACCATGTGGGATTTAGATGATGTCATGGAACTCGCTGCAGAAAATTCTTTTGTTATAAATACTAACGAGGATACTAGCTAGTGATAGTGATTAAAATATGATATTAATGGTTTAATTTTGATTTTAAACTTTTAAGTGTATTTTTTATAAATTCATTAAGCTTAATCTTTTAAAATATAATTTGTTTGAATTTTATCACCACTGTGAATACACCTTTACCCTTCAGTTGCACTGATGACTCACTGCATTCTTAACGCGAACGAAGTATATTTATTTATATATTTTAATTAAATCTACTTGATATGACTATACTTAAAATCTCTATCATAATTAATGAGATGCATATTTATGTCAAAGGCGGCAACGTGAGCATCAAATGGCTACTCAACAGCGTATGCGAACGGAATTGTTGAACTCGCTAAATATCGAGTGCCTGGCTGATCGCGTCGACGGTATTACCCGGGTAAGAACTTAAACGAAATATTACACTTGTACTGACAATCTCTTTGTGGCGTAGCGGCATGAGTCTCAGAGATCGTGGGTTCGATCCCCACGCAAAAACCAGTAAGTAAATATTTATTAGTTTAAACATGGTGTACATGATACATTGCATGCAAGATAATAATGAAATAAATACAAGTTTTAGCATTTTCAGCCGCATGTCGTAGCGTACAAATTTTTAGAAAGAGATGGTGTATGCATCAACACTATATAGGTAGGTACTTATTTAATTAAGTTTAGGTATCATTCCATTTCAACCGCTTAGTTTAAGATATAATTCAAAAAATCTTAGTGTAAATTCTATGATATCTTTTCGGGTCTGTTTTGTCAAGGGATTACCTTCCGTGCCTCGGAAAGCACGTCTTGCCGTTGGTCCCGTTATATTCTAATTGGTATAACGAGCGTTGGTATACCATTGAACGGGCAGCAGCGTTTTACTTGGGTGTTACAACAAAATACTGCAGCAAACCAAGCGTGGCGACTTTCGGTACGGTTTCAGAATAATCTATATAAAAATATTAATCACAAATTAACACTTTTTTTTAAATCATTATCATTATATTCTATCATTTGACACTTAACAAGATTTTTGACAGCTGGTATGTTCAATGTCAACGATGATCATTCTTATAGCCATTGGTAACTTTTTTTTTCGTTCCTTGCTTTTTTTTGTATTCAGCAATTTAAGCCAGTAGGCTTAAATTGCTGAATACATCGGCAGATTGCCATATAGTTGGAAAAAAAAGTTTTTGTTTTTAATTTAAGGAAAATGTTTTACTGACGTCAGTAAAAGCTTGTGTTAGGAATGTTTTTTATGTATATAATGTAAAAATATTTTGTTGTAGCGATACATGCGTACGATGGTACGTCTGATCAACGGCCCGCCTTGCCACGAAGCTTGGCTCAACGCCACGTACACGGCTATTGTAAGTTTCTTTTTTAATAATGTGCTTCCAAAATATATGCCATACTTTTAACAGTAGATTGGTTTCCGGCTCAGAATAGGCCACTCTAAATCTTCCTATTGGTTACGTAAGTGTCGACTAAGGATACACCTGATGGATGGACAGCGACATCTATTGGTAATAGCAGGAAGATGGGTGTATCATTGAGGATACATCCATCCTCCTGCCATTACCAATCCGACAGCCAAGCGTGGTTACGGCAATATCCCTCAACGAATCTGGTTGATCCAGGTTTGTTTAAGAGGAGGCTCATGTTCAGCATTGGACAACAACGGGCTGATAAAGTAATAGTACACTGAAAACAGCTAGAAATTTAAAAAAAGAGACGTATAATATTTAGTAATTACGGTATCGTTTGTTTGAAATGTAATGTAAATATTCTACGATCTTTCAAAAGCATTTGAGTGCGTTCAGCACGATACGCTTTTATTAAAATTACGTCACTATGGTGTAGGTGCACCATACACTGGATATGCTATCTTTATATCTTACACAGATAATTCAATGCGTTGACTTGGGTGGTGAAGTCTCGGAATCCTTACCTGTTAAGTTAGGTGTGCCACAGGGTTCCATTATGGGTCCTTTTTTATTACTGGTATATATGTTTTAACATTAGACAGCCATATTATTTGTGGCTCGGGATTTTATTCTACGGGAACGGAATCGATGCGGGTTAAACTGATTTTAACGTTTTTCCAGTTGCGCCAGCTGTTCTTGACTGAGCCGAGGCAGCCACCGTCCACCGGTCCGCAGCTGGTTCCCAATGAGTTTAACCAGCTGCGTTTGCATCTGCGTACCTATGCGCAAGATCTACTGATCCGTGCTGGTACCTGTGATGGGGAGGACGCTTTCAGGGCGGTGTCAGACTTCCTGCTCAATGAACATTCGGCTTTCATCAACAATATGGTGAGTGTTTTTCGGTTTTTTTGTTCAATTGAATATGCAATTTTGAAAAGGGTAAACTCATATTATGGCTTGTTTATTGGAGTTGTGCCCTCGACATTCGTCATTCTGTGCTAATGAAAAAGTGAATTTTATTCAGCACAAATGTCAAAATTACAAAGTAAGAAGATAAAATAAAAATAAAATAAATAAAAAAACTATAACTAACAGATAATTCTTACCATATAAAATATCCGACTGGGTAACTAACAGTAGTAGGTAGGTAGCAAATCTTATAAATCTACAGACTACATAGTTAGTCCGTCTGTCCTGTGAAATTTGTTCAATAATCATTATGCGTAGAAATTAATACCGCATCCAAATTGCAAATGGTCACACTATATCTAAGTAATATTTACACTTCTGCAAATTTTAGTATTTTCCGTTCATATCCATGTATTTATTTATGATATTCAACTAACATAAGCTTACTTAACCTAACTATCACATACGCTTAGAAGATCATCCCATAGCTTCCCTTGGATGTCGTAAAAGGCGACACAAGGAAATACACCTAATGGATGAGCAGCACTATCTACCAGGTTAAGGTTTTATTTCCATTTTGCGTGGTGATTATGACCCTGGTTTTTCAAGGTCTGTTCGAAGGATCATGTTTAGCAGTGGATAAAAATTCAACTAACATATATCTTCACAAACATTATTTAATTCAAATTTAAAAGTGGTCGTAGTCCAATGTCTGCGTCGATACGGGCCTGCTATTTTTGGTCGCCGGTACAATCCCTATCCATTGCACTACCGACGCGAGCTCTCTCGTAAGAAGAATTTTAGCTATGGGGTTAATAATAAGAATATTAGTAGTATACAAAAAACCACCTGAATAAAAATGTTTAAAAAGTAATGATTTAATAATTTGTTACAGAACCGCATTATGCCGATACGCCGAAATGTTAATGCGCTTGAATCGATCCGCGCATTGCTCCGCACACGTGTGCCGGCTTTCATAGCCACGGTTATGTCCGAAGCTCCGGGAGAATTCCACGCGGCCCGGTTCTACACTTTCATCACGCGACTGTTCCTTGATTTCATGGCACTGATCTCCATACTGTGCGTGGATGGAAACGATGGCCTGCGCGTCGTGTTCATCGTATTTGTAGTAAGTGAATGTTATATATTAAAAAAACAAATTGCATGTTCTTGATAGAGTTATTGAAAATATGCAGATGGAAGGAGCATGTTTTTTTTATTACGAGCCCTGGTCCAAAACAAAATCTGCGGTCCCCAGGCATGAACCTATTGTTTATCGACTCATTCATTTGAAGTTACTATGTGTGCAAAGACGCAACAAAAGCTGAACCTGAAGCTTACCAGTTACATTTTAAATGTTTTGTTTTCTAACGACTAATTATTTGCTTATATCTGGATTTCTGCAGGACAGATTTTTTTTACATCACTACATAGTATAAAACAAAGTCGCTTTCTCTGTCCCTATATCCCTATGTATGTTTAAATCTTTAAAACGTTGCAACGGATTTTGATGCGGTTTTTTTAATAGATAGAGTGATTCAAGAGGAAGGTTTATATGTATAATACATAAGCATTGCACCCGTGCGGAGCCGGGGCGGGTCGCTAGTTCTGTATAAAAAATATCGTATTTTAGATGATCTTTCAAACTAACCATGTGGCAGGCTTGGGGTCATACTTACTGATACAACTTTTAAAGCATATATTAAACGTGTCCTTGTATCTAAAGGTTACTATAGCGTTCAGGACTATATTTAGGAAAAAGATGTTTGGTCTCATGAACCATCCTGCGTAACACTTCCTAGAGACCCTGTATCTAAGTAAAATAGTAAGCATAATAGTGTAATGTTCTGTGAACTATCTGTAATCGGCCCTAATGAGTTACATTAATAGACCGCTAGTTCTGTCTCAAATTAGCTTCTTTTATTAGTATAAAAACATTAATAGATAATCAAATATTATAAAGACAACCGTTCGGGAAAATAATGTGTATGCCAAATAAATAATAAAAGTAACTGGACCAAAACCTACGCTCTGCCCATTTGAGTATGTTTCGCCGGACCGTCTCATGTGGGTCGTGTTAAGTATAACTTTTTATGAATAATGAAACTGGATTGATTTAACAGGAGGAGCTGATAGAGGACTTCGATGAAGACGTGCGAGACGCATTGCTTACCGTTAGCACAATATTGTTTAACGGTGTGCTCAACAACCTAGACCACCATCGCATGCATGTGCAACAGTTTGTCCGCACCAGAGAGACATCACCGCCTTCGCTGATCCGGGTAAGCTCCTATGTTTACTTAAATATCTAGTTCTGGGATCGATTCCCACCTATTTGGTGACTTGTCACTTGCTAATAGTCCGTGAATTGTTTTTGTTAAGTCCCTCGCGACATAGGCAATTAGGCGTATATTTCTATGGTGTCTAAACAATATATCAGAAAATTCATTTGATTAGGTTTAAGCCGCCGTAGCCGAATGGCTAGGGCGTCGGACTTGTGATCTTCAGGGAACCGAGTCTGCTATTTTTTTTAAGTATTTTGCCACCGTTGTGCCATCATGATATCATAATGCCAAAAACGGTAATCTACTAATCTCACTATGGTGTCGGCGCTGGAATGGCAGTCGGTGTTGCTAGCGCAGAAAAAGGCCGTCAACATAAGTAGCAGGGGAGATAGTTAGGGAGATAATAATGTTTATTTAGGCGATTTCAAAGCTTATAAATGTATTATTTGTTATTATATTCAACTACGCTAATGTCATCGTGGCGTCATAGTGACACCATTACGACGTCATTTGGATTAGTAGATTACCAAATGGGAAAAAAACGCCATTACGATAAAAGACTCGGGGCCGAGATCGCCAGTTCGAACCCCACCCATTGCACTATCGACGTGAACCCACTTGTAACACAAGCATTTTAGCTTAGCACGAGGGATTAACATACTTATACTAATAGACTAAAAACTCTGCTAGTAATCTTTATAAAAAAAGAGAAAAAGAAAAGAGAACAAATGATTTGATATTTTTGTTGGTTTGGGGTAGAACACGGTACATAAGCGTCTCTACAACCTCCATGGCTTAGCAGAATAAGTCACGCTTTCAGTCCCGGAGGTCGTGTGTTCGATCCCCACGCTAGACAAGATTTTTTTGTGTAAATTCGAAGATTTCTTACCGGGTCTGGTTGGTTGAGGGACTACTCGGCGTGTCTAAAAAAAAACGTTAATCTGTTAGTCCCGATTGTTACAACAATCGTATATCAAGGAGCGGGCAAAAGCGTTTCCTTTTGCGTTACAACATAATACTGCGGTCTCTAAAGTGCTTTCCAAACGTGGTGACTATGGCAAATACCCTTCCTCGGGAGGGGGCTCTTGTTCAGCAGTGGCATACAGGCTGATGATAATGATCGAAATGGCGTAACTGTATCGCATGCCTCCTATCCATCGCATCCTATTCCTCCCACTTGTAATTTTATTATTGAATATATTACTTAATATATATTGTTATTTAATTATAAATCACCATAAGGGGCCATTCATAAATCACGTCATACGAATTTCATGATTTTTGACTTCTCCCATGTCCTTGTCACAGCTGGTCACAATTATTTCCTGGGGATTTTGTGACGTCACATATTTTGAAATTTTTACGAATGGCCGTTAATAGTGCAAAGCTCAAGTCTTAAGTTGTAACACGAAGATTTCGAAATGACGTCACGAAATTTACCTCCTTGTCACACAATGTCACATTCCTTATTTTTTTAGTGTTCGGGGGGAAATGCATTTACCCATTCCCACCGCCGCTTCAGCGTATCCGCGCGCTGGCGGCGGGATATGTGGGACTCGCCCTCACTTCGTCGACTCCCTTCCACCCTCATAACGTGTGACATAATTTATGGATGGCCCCTATAAAATATATGTTCTTATTTTTTGTGGTTATTGCACATAATAATTGCACACAACATTAATAACAATGTTAGTAACAAGATAAGTGATTTATTCAAATTAAATTACGGGACATTTTTTTACTGCGACGTTCTATCCAATGAATTTGGCATGGGCCTCTTATGGCATAGTAACGCCATTGGGTCAACAAGTCAATTAAACAAGGTTTCAAGATACCTCATCATCAACAGCCCGTTTACGTCCACTGCTGAACATGGGCCTTCTCTTAACAGACGTTGAGTGATATTGCCATAATCACCACCCTTGGCAGACAGATTGGTGATCGCAGTAAGATGTTAACCTTGGGCTAATAGATGCTGCTGCCCATCCATCAGCCATATGTCCCTTAGTCGCCTTTTACGACACCCATGGGTAGACATGGGGTGGTCTATTCTAAGCCGGAAACCACACGGTACATGAGGTACAAGATACCTCATGTATGTGTAACTTAGTACCTAAATGTAATAAACATCTGAACCCTCAACATTTCGATGCCCTTGTAGGGTTGTATGATAGAAAATATCGAAAAATTTGGGACAGATGTCGACGCACCTAGCTAGTTACCTTGCTAGTTATTAAAAGTTCATTTTTAATGGCTTCCCATTTCCTCACTTTACGTAGTTTCCCATATTTTCGCTAGTCTCTGACAGCATAATGATGTATTTATTTCTCAGGAAGACATTGGTCTTCCTGAATTCACCTCATGCACTCACCCCCATGCATTTAAGATACAAGATAACATTATAGGTATATGAAAAAAGTTGTAGCGCCCGAGACGTTACGGGCCGTTTTTAATCATAAAAAAAAACTATGGTGGTGTCGTGGGACACCAGGTAAAAACGAAGTTCCTTCGGCTAATGTAGAATCGACACAATTTGCGTCGTATTTTATACGGCTACTCGCACGCGCTCCGTCGGGGCTCGACACTCGACCGAGTCTCGCTCGCCGTCGCGCGTCCGTCGGCCCGCCTCGGGAAGGTTCGGCCACGTTCGGGCGTCTCATTAAGGCCCCTCGCCCACGGCGACTTTTTGCAGCGATGCAGTAGCGATGATGTCGCGCGTTTGCATCGATACAGTCGCGATGCGGTCATTAGCTGTGTGCTATCGCCCACAAAACCACGATTCAGTCGCGATGCTGTTGCGCGTTTACGAAACGCGCGACTGCATCGCTGCAAAAAGTCGCCGTGGGCGAGGGGCCTTAACGGTTTTATTCCACGGACTTTTTCTTACGGTTTTACTATCACATTTTTTTCAGTTCGGTCGTGCAGCGATTTCAGTGTCTCCTCCAAGCCTGCCGTAAGGAACTTCGTTCCAAAAAAACATCACATTAGCTAGTTGAGATATTAGTTAGAATTTTGAATCATTACCACCATAACCTTACTTTTAATTAATATTATCACACTAATCTAAAATCTGTAAGCTGTTATAGTAAAACAGTTACCAGATTGTTCGTTATGGGTGTTACATACAGTGCAATTACACTTATCATTTTTTTCGGAATTGACAACATTTCAGTATATTCGTAAAACCCAACCAACCGTTTCTTTATTTTCGAATTCTGATCCCAAAACTATTTTTTTTTTGCAAAAGAAATAAACACTGAAAAATGCGCGATGACGTCTACCTTACGGTGGACTGAAATATTACCTTTGCCTCTTTAAAATTGTGACCCGATTAAGAAGAATTTAAAACTTAAAACTTCTTCTTCTTAACTTGGCAACTCTAATTACAAGCAATCGACAACTCAGATGAGGGTAGTTTTTTTTTTTCAATCTGACGAAGAAATTTCGCCAAACAACCGTAACAATTACGCCAAACGGCGCTTACGTCTATTTAAAATGAGCGACACACATTTCTTAATATTACTTTGAATTTCGAAAAAAGAAAACATATGGGTACATAATTGTTGACTAAGTTGCATTAAATTTTTTTAAAAAATACATATAAAAAAAATGAAATGTTGTCAATTGTGATGCATTCTACCAATCATCATTAAGATTATTATTTATCGTAGTATTGGTGGAAGGCATCACAACGCGGAAAAACGGTTGAAAGATGCAAAGTTTCTTTTATTTCGTTTTTCCAATTGTTGCAGGCACCGTGGTCACTTAGCCACTTTACTTAGAAGACTATATAATGATAAACTTAAAAAAGAATCTTTTTTTTCGTTTGTTTTTGTTGCATTTTACAATTTCGATTTTTTTCTTTCAAAATTTATTCAATGCAAAAAGAACATTTTTTTTAACCTTAGTTTGTCATGGAATGACCCTAATATAATATTTAATGAAACACAGACAAGACAGAGTGAAAATTTTGAACCAATGGATCTTCCTTTTGCTGCTCTGGAAGCCCGTATAATGGAGATGGCAGATCGACCCGTATCGGAAGGACAATTTGGAATGGTAGATGAGTTAGATGATGGAGAAGAAGACGAAGAAGATGATGAAGAGGATGATGATGACGATGACGATGATGATGAAGAAGATGACGAAGAGGCGAATATACCACCACCAATACCCACAAACCTCGCAAATCTGACAATAAAACCAGTTGTTGTAGAGGAGACAGTAGAGTCTTCAAAGCCAACGGCAACAGCAACGGCAACAGCAACAGCAACGACAACAGCTACCGCAACAGCTACGACAACGGCAACGGCAACTACAACAGCAACGGCCTCGACAATGGCAACGACAACAGCCACGGCAACGGCAACGACTACGATAGGACCATCGGTAACAGCAACGGAAACAGCATCGTCAACTGCTTCTTCGTCATCCACATCAACGTTTGTACCACGAGCGCCCGTACATACAGTCACCTCGGCTACGGCCCCGCAGTCACCGGTGTCCTCGCCAAACCGGACCAAGTAAGAATTATACTTATTTGTTTTGCTAAACACATCTTTACCTAGCTTCCTCACATAATTAATATATAAAATTATCCTTTTGCATGTTATAATAATAAATCATCGCACCAAAATTTTCGCGTGTTAAATAAATGGTGATGAAGACACGTAGTTTTCAAAAAGACGCCACGATATAAAAAAAACAATTGACAGTCACCTGAAACAAACTATATTCTATAGCCAAAGAGTACTATTTTTGAATAGTTCAATTACTTTTTAAATATTTTTTTAGAGCGGCCAGTTCCGGATACATATATAGCCTCCATTTTATACATATTTTGCAGTTGTGTTAGCTAAGACTTCGTTATGGAAGAAAATTTGTATAACACCATTGTCTTTACTTTACACAAACAAAAACAAACGTTTTGTGTTTATTTTAATCCAGATATTTAGCATTTATTATTATTTAACACACTTTCTGACATTTGTAGAAAAGCAATTTTAACGAAATTAGACTATTTTACCTTTTTTTTAAATATTATTTTATCAACTACTTGCTACCCCGCGTGTTTTGACCAACGTATATTCCGTTCCCGTAGAGACATCGTCTTGAAATCACAGCACAAATAATGTGGCTGTCTGTCAATCGTTGACAATTATTTCAAATTCATTAGAAAAATAATATAGTATTTAAGTTTACTTGAAATTTATTTTTGTTCCGTCTAATTTTATTATTTATTGATATGAACCTTCTATGGGCAATAATAAACACAATAAAAAAGCGAAGTTGCTGATGTATATAATAATATATGTATTTAGATTTATGTACTATGTAATTTTGATTTTTACTTAATCAGACTTTAATTGTTGAGTTATAATGATATATAATAAAAATGGCATATTTGATTATTTATCTCTGTTTATTTCTATCAAAATATCATTGTCGCATTGTACTGTTATAGTGCATTAATATTTTACAGAATCAACAAAGAAAAGAGCGAGCCAGCTACACCAGCGCGCAATACCAACAATGACCCAAACATACGCTTTGTAAGACAATATTTTGTATTTATAACATTTTACAAGTCTTACACTTGCTTTTGTAGCTACTGTAGGCACAATAGTACTCACAGATTAAATATAAACGTTGTAAAACATGGACACTCAAACACACTAGTCATATTTAGCATAGATTAGTATTGACCTAGTCACTTTATTGAATACAATCACTGTATATTTCATTGTATGTAAAACAGTATTAAATTTTATAGTATTACGTTAGTTGTTTGAGGTGACACGTTTAATGACGATACGTGGAAATTATGTTACAATTTGTTATTTGTGTCAATTGTTCGTTTGAAGAGATTTAACTAAACAAATTTGTTTAAAGTGAAAAAGTTATATTTTATTGCGGCTATTATTTCAGTTAGTATGTTACTTGTTTTATTTGAAAAGTATTTCGTTGATATTATAAAGGGATTTTCGTTTATTTTGTCCGTAATTTGGACATTTGGATTTTGCTGTAGTTCTGGGTTCGATTCCTACCAGAGACGAGTATTTAGTGCGCTTTGTGTCCTTGAAAAGTTCACCGCGATTGTGATTTATGTGCTTCCTGGTTCCCACGTCGCGCTTCCGACCCTTAGTTTGCAAAGAACCTTCCGATGCCCTCGTAGACCCAAAGTCAGAGGCCCGCGAACTGTAAATTAGAGCGACAGTTACACGAAATTCCCCTAAAACTAAATCATTCCACCTCAATCCCCCAACAGTGACTTCCCTGAGCCGAGGTACACTTACATAATGGCCATCCGAAAAAAGCTTCATGGTGTAGCAGGGGTTGTCTTTAAAAATTATATTTATCTGATTAGTACCTTTTAAAATGTATATAGGTACCACCGATGGTGATAGTGCAGCACTGGGGCGAGGAGTGGGTGCCGGTGTTCACCCGCGACCAGCACGGCCAGCAGCGAGCCGAGCCTCAGGAGCCGTATAGCGATGCGTATCTATCGGGCATGCCGTCGCGCAAACGTCGTTGCGTACGACAGTCGCGTCCGCCTACTACCTTTGATGGATTCATAAATGGTTAGTATGGTTATAATGGGGAAGCGCCTGAAGCTCAATGGCTAGGGCGTCGGACTTGTGGTCGCCGGTTCGATCCCCACCCATTGCACTACCGACGTGAACCCACTCGTAACACAAGCGTTTTAGCTTAGCACGAGGGTTTAACAAGAATACTAGAAGACTGCAAAAGACTGCTAATTAGTGTTGCCTATCGATAGTCAACTATCGATATACTATCGATAGTCTATCGATAGTCGACTATCGATATACTATCGAGGACCAATGTGTGTTTAGGAGCAATACTATCGATAGTATTGCCCCTAAACATGGGTTGGTCTTCGATAGTATCGATAGTATCAATAGCTTTACAAACTATCGATAGTATTGATAGTATTGATCATTTAATGCAACGATACTACCGATAATATCGATAGTATCGATAGTATTACTTTAAAAATATCGATACTATCGATAGTATTATAATGTAATAGTATCGATACTATTGCTTCCAATCAATAGTATTAGTTAATTTGTGATATCGATAGTATCGATAGCACTATCGATATTGTTACTATTTTTCGAGGTCACCTATCGATAGCGAAACTATCGATAGTTGGGGAACTCTACTGCTAATAATCTTTATATAAAAAAAAAACATTTTTTATTACTATTCACAGAATTAAATATTAAGCTAGTGTAGTCATTAAATTTTACTAGTTTTTTTTTCATTTCTATACTTAACAACTTTGGCGACATAAATGTTTTGTTTTTCCAACATAAACATATTTGATGTGTGATTTCCAATTTTGTATATATAACCCCATAACATAGTATGGGTGTTATTAGAGGGGACTTAGGAACGAACACCTGATGGATGAGCAGCAACATCTATCAGCTGAATACTCTCATTTTATTGCGATCAACACGTCATCCGTCCAAATGTGGTGATTACGGCAATATTCCTCAATGACCCTGGCTTGAGGTCTGTTGAAAAGGAGCTCCATGTTCAGCAGTGCACGTCAACGAACTGATAAAGTAAACAATTGATTGCTAGAATGATTACAAAAAAAAAAACACATTTAAAATATATCCTGTTTTTCATAATATTTTATTAGTAATTTTCATTTTTTTAATTGCTTAGCTTTATATTTTTGTTATACAGTAAAATTGTAATTTTTGTAATCTGTATTTATTGTTTTATTTTTATTTAAAAAATAAAGGACATATTCTAAAATTTTTAAACAAGTTTGTATTCAGGCAAAGTCACTTTATATGAGTGAATTAATAAGAAAATCGGATAACAAAATAAAGTCAACGTGGAAAATAATTAATACTGAGACTGGTAAAAACAAAATAAAAGATAAAAGTATAAACTTAAATATCAGTGATAAGTTAGTCTCAGATAAAAATATTATTGCTAATTTTTTTGCTAATTTTTTTACTAATATACCAATGGATACCACTAGATACCTATCATCTTCCCCTCAGGAAGCTGAAAGACTATTAAAAGCGAACATTAAATCAGACGTGTCTAAATTCGGCTTCCGGACAATAAATGATGTTGATATTGTAAAGGCATTCCGAACAATTAAAATGAAAGGCACAGAAGACTTGTGGGGACTTTCTGTTAAAGCTATTGACACAGTAATACAAAATATCGCTCCTATTCTAGCGGCTATCTTTAATACATCCATAACTGATGGAGTATTCCCTGACTTAATGAAGATTAGTAAAATAGTGCCGATATTTAAATCAGGTTGCTCAAATAACGCGACTAACTATAGACCTATCTCGATATTACCAACTCTAAGTAAAGTATTTGAAAAGATTATGCTTAATCAAATGTTGACACATTTTAATCTAAATGGGATATTGCACGATAGGCAATTTGGATTCACTAAAGGCCGGTCAACTCAGGACGCGGGATGCACTCTGATTAAATCCATACTAGAGGCTTGGGAGGGGTCGCAAGATGCTCTTGGAGTCTTCTGTGACCTTTCCAAGGCATTCGACTGTGTAAATCATGAGACGCTCGTTCTGAAGTTAAAATATTATGGAATGACTGAAAAATCGCTTGATCTTGTTGTATCCTATTTATCTGATAGGAAACAAATAGTATACGTAGACGGCGTTGCTTCGAAAGAGCATTTGATGAAAATGGGCGTGCCCCAAGGATCTATTCTGGGTCCTTTTCTGTTCTTAGTCTACATAAATGATTTGCCATACATTTTAAATAAACTGTCAGATATAGTTCTTTTTGCTGACGATACCTCATTAATATTTAAAGTCAGTAGAAAAGATACTAACCTTATTGAACAGAATAAAACACTTAGTATACTTTCACATTGGTTTTCTTCAAATAATCTTTTATTAAACGCGGGTAAAACTAAATGCGTCAGATTTGTGCTCCCAAATGTAACTAACGCTAAACCAATTGCTTCATTAAATGGAGAACCGTTAGACCTAGTTCAATCAACAGTTTTTCTAGGTATAACATTAGATTCAAAACTGCAATGGGGCCCTCATATTGAAAAATTAACCGGTAGACTTAGCTCCGCATCTTATGCTGTCTGGAAAATTAGGCAATTGTCAGACGAAGCAACTGCTAGACTAGTGTATTTCGCGTACTTTCATAGCATTATGTCCTATGGAATACTGCTTTGGGGGTCAGCCGCTGATGTCAATAGTATTTTTATATTACAAAAAAGAGCAGTTAGGGCTATTTACGGTTTAGGTAGTCGCGACTCCTTGCGTACCAGGTTTAAAGAGATTAATATTCTTACCGTTCCCTCTGAATACATATACCAAAATATCATTTTTGTTAAAAAAAATATAGATCAATATAGCAAAAAAAGTGATATTCATAATGTTAACACGAGAAATAAACATAAAATTGCCATACCCGGTTTTAGAGTTAGTAGAACCAATAAATCATTTATGGGAAATTGCATTAGGTTTTATAACAAACTCCCTAGTCATGTAACTGATTTGCCTGATCCAACTTTTAAAGTATATATTAAACGGGTCCTCATATCTAAAGGCTATTATAGCATTAAGGACTATATTGAGGATAAAGACGTTTGGCTTCATAAACCTACGTGCGTAACACTTCCTAGAGACCCTGTACCCAAATAAAATAGTAGTACGCATAATAGTGTGATGTTCTGTGAACTATCTGTAATTGACCTACTTACATTATAATATATTATATTCATAGACCGCTAGTTCTGTCTCAAATTCTTTTATTTTTCTATTAGTATAAAAACACAATAAACAAATATTTCAAAGACAACCGTTTGGGCAAAAAATGTGTATGCCAATAAATAGTTAAAGTAACTGGACCAAAACCTACGTTCTGCCCATTTGAGTATGTTTCGCCGGACCGTCTCATGTGGGTCGTGTTAAAACCGGCAGTAGAATAACCCACTGAGTTTGTTTCGCCGGATCTTCTCAGTTGGGGCGTATTGGATCCGGTGGTAGCATTAAAGCGCGTCCGTCGTTATATACTCATGGTCCACCTAAATAATGACAATTGTTCTAACCTACTATAGACAGAACAAGCTATTTGACACAATATAGTTAAATAATAAACTAAGACGTTAAGACTAAAATATTATTAAAATAATAACTTAAATACTTGTTTAATTTGAAAATTTATAAAATATGATAATTAATAATAATAATATTATAAAATATGATATTATCTAAATAATACTTAATACTAAATTATTGTTTTGACTATTTGCAAGTGCCTGTAATAGGTTTACGTAAATAAAAATGATTTTTATTTATTTATTTTATTTTTATTTAAAGATCTTGTTGAAAAACTGTTTTTAAGACTTTAAAGTACCTTTTCCAATGGGTTTCATATATAATTTTTTTTGGTTTCAAAAATTATCTACCCTGGTCTACTATGCTACTGTTGTAACAAAACAAAAAAACTTTAACTTTAATAAGTCCTGTTGAACTCCATTGGTTTAGGTTTAGGTAATTTTTTTTAATCACCCGACACCTCTTTAGTTTTTCAACTAACTAGAAAGTTGATCAACTTACGATTCTTATTATTTGCGGTGACATATATAAAATATGATAGGGATGTCGGTGTAATAGGCTAGTAGTCACTTTAAAATTATTTTTATATGGTTAAGAATGGTTTTACTTGCCCAAGAAAAACATATAGTACCTTTTTGAGATCTAGAAAGCGCTAAAATAAATATTTTCAAAATTCACATGACATTTAGAGATGAAAACGATGTCAGTCATACATAGATAGCAAAGTCGCTCGGTCACTCAACATAATTTTTAACGTTGAATTTCAACACGAAGTAGCTGTACCTTTTGCACTAGGCATTAACCCTTTGACCGCCAATGACGCTTCAAAGCGTTAATTACGATTTCACTCCAGACGCCGACGACTCTTTAAAGCGTCAATTTTTAGCCTTATGTTTGACATTAAAATACACAGTAATAAACACTATTTTACGTAGTAATCATAAATAAACTCAATATATCACGTTTTGCAATAATTATATTGTAAGAAGGGGGCACATCACTACAGTATTATGCGAGAAATTATAGCAAAAATAGGCGTGGCGCTGGTGGTCAGGTTTTTAAGATTGAGCGTGGCGGTCAAAGGGTTAAAAGTTGATGCGTAATGCAAAAGAAGGCGCAGAAGAAGAGTTTATTCAATAGGTCCGTATCACGCATGAGTAGTAGCATTTACGTGACAACTGCAGAAAGAACTTAAACATTGGTGTGTTTGTATTGACAGAGAGCGTTCGCGAGGCCGCTGCCCGTGACTTGGGGAGTCCGCTCATTCTTACTGAGAACAGCGCGATCCGCCTCGCGTTCCGTGAGCATTTGCGCAATATGGCCCGCATGCGAGCATCCAGCTCTGAAGACTTCGATCCTCAGCGATACAGCTCGGCAGCCAGATTTGTTAATTCACCAACCAGGTACTGATATCCCATACCGTCGCTGCGCGTGACGTTCCATGTGTGATATTTGCATGGTTTTGAAAAAACGACATAAAAAATATTATTTAATTAATAAAAAAAAGTACTGCAAAAATGTTAGACATTAATTTAAGACTTAATTAGAAATACGAAAATTGCTACTTATTGTTATTTAAGAAGAATTTTTTTTTAAGTAAAAAGATATCATATATGGAATTTGGCACGCGCAACGACGTTTTTTTTTTCGAAACTTCTACTTCATCTGAAATCACGGCGAGCCGCGATGCCACCTTATTAGATTGTGTAAAAATGAGAAATTAAGCAACCTAAGTCTCCGGCACTGATGGTAGGGGGGAGGGAATAGAGAGGAATTATGGTAACTCTAGACACCGTAGGCCCCTCTGACTTTAGATAAGTGAGGGCATCAGAAGGTTTTATAAAAGATAAGATAATACTGCTGTTTAATAAGATCTATCACCGTGATTACAGTAACTTTTCATTTTTAGGAGAGTGAAAAAACTATATAATTTTGCATTGACTCCTATACTTTTTCAATTTATACTTGAATTTTTATTTTCAACGTGTCTTCCGATCCTAGGGAAAGGAACCAAATGTCAAAATCAATAAATTAAGTACGTGGTGATAGTACTTTAAACATGTATAAGGGGATTTGGCAAAACTATAATGGCTAATGTTGTTTAAGATTATAAATTTATTATTAGCACGTCTCCGCGGTAGATTTATATACTGCTTTTAGATACCGTGATCTTTTGTGATTGAGTTAGAAACATAAATGAAAACTTTCCCAATTCATGATACAGTGAAACCTGAAAACCCACAGCACTTTTTCTTCGAATTACCTCTGTTAATGGGACTTTTCGATCCTGGTTAAATGAGATTTGATTTCTAGGACTTTTTCGATGTTTACCTCTATAATTAGCACTCTGGAGCTCAATTCCCTTTATAAGTGAGACAAATTAACAGGTTGAGACAGGTTTGGACACGATTGTTTACAAACATTTGAATTTCTTTCGCACATACTTTGTTTGTCAGTACTATGACGTACTATCTCCAATTTTGACCTCTGTAAATGAGACAACTAAATTTAAAACCTGCCTAATTGGAAAACTGGATAAATGAAAACCTCTTTAAATAGTAAAAAATCTTCGGTCCCTTGAGATCCCAATTAACCAGGTTTCACTGTATAACTAAACCGAGTATTATTTTTTACAGAACACAGAATGTACCACAATCTCAGGAGAACGGCAGCACGAAAAAAGACGACGAATGAATATCTAACGACGATGAAGCGGCTCAGCTACTAGCTTGGCTTAATAGAGATAGTCTTTATATTCTTAAATGTATTCGCAATTTTAATTCAGTTTACAATGGATCTATAAATGTGTTATATACCAAATAATTATATATATATTTATATATAAAAAAAAACATTAGATTCTAACACAAAAACAAAATTTTGCTTTTCGGATTGTTCTTGAAATAACAGTGTCAATAGTTTACAAAATTTTAATATGAGAACAACAGTTTCGACTTAGGTAAGCGAGACATCAAATAAATGTTTTAAAATAATTACATAAAATAATCCGAGATATCAATTAAATGTTTAAAATAATCCATGTATTATCGGTGTAACTTATATTAACCAACATAGTATCATCATATTAATCAGTAGAAGAATATAATAATAATAGTAAATTATCGTAATTAAATTAATAAGTACTTCATCGACTCGCTTATTTGAGTTAACATTATTTATGTTTCGAAACTTATGACTTGTTTGATATAAATTTTTATTTACAAATGACTTCATTATTTGACATATATTTGTGTTACAGCTATCATAAGTTCAGTTGAAATTTATTATTATAACCAATTGGAATTAATTTATCCTTGTCTTTGCCATGTTTTTAATTTATAATTAAATGACACGTATATGAAATTACATGGTTTATTTTGTGTATTCAAGTTTTATAATGATTTGACGTTACGAATGTACACGGGAGTTTGCTTATTTAATTGATACTTCTATCGTTACAATTCAACCTTCAATCAAATTACACGTTTTATGTATTCGTATTTATTCAAATAATATCAAATATTATAGATGTTTTATAAAATAAGATTAGTGATTTAAACTTATAGTTATAACATAAATATGTGTTTATGCACAATTACGTAGAATCACTTATTACACATATAATTGTATTACAATAGGAAACGGTAGTAAAAATAGTTTCATTTATGAAGTATTGAGTTACTTTCCTACTTTTTATGATTAAATACTTAAATAATACATAAGCGTACCGATTGATGGCGATTACTGTGTACTGTAGATGTTTTGGGATTAATAAAGAAAAAAAAAAATCACCGTGTGTTTTATTTTACCCAAAGTTCCGAAATTCCTTAGAAAGTAGAATTATAAAAAACTGCCTACTAAACACACTAAATGTCGAAGATACGCGATCTCAGTGATTGCGCCTACAGTGCTAATACAACGAATATTCCCAGGCGCCCCCGCGGGGATTGCCACCGGAGGCAAATGGGAATAAAAATTCCTTGAAAGTCATTGCCCACACTTCAGTTTCGCTGTACATTGCTTTCTCAGTCGTAGAGAATAAAAGGATGAGGCAAATTAACTATCTTTAAAAAAAACCGGCCAAGTGCGAGTCGGACTCTCGTACGACGGGTTCCGTATCAGTTACAAGTGCGTACCTATTTTTGATATCAAGAATAAAAAAAGCGTATGTTATGAAATAAAATACTATTTCTTATTTTTATATTCAACTAGCGGCCCGCCCCGGCTTCGCACGGGTGGACTTTTATACCCTACCCCTGCCCTACCCTACCCCTGCCCTACCCTACCCCTACCCTAACCCTACCCTACTCCTACCCTACCCCTACCCCTACCCTACCCTACCCCTACCCTACCCCTACCCCTACCCTACCCTACACCTACCCTACCCTACCCCTACCCTACCCCTACCCTACCCCTACCATACCCCTACCCTACCCCTACCCTACCCCTACCCTACCCTACCCTACCCCTACCCTACCCTACCCTACCCCTACCCAAAAGTATCCTATGTCCTTCTCCCAGTTCTTAGCTACCTCCCTACCAATTTTCAGCCAAATCGGTTCAGCCGTTCTTGAGTTATAAATAGTGTAACTAACACGACTTTCTTTTGTTTTTAAAATGTATTCTGCTATTCGGGACGGAAACAAATCCAACAAATCGAAAACCATGGCAATCGGTTCAGCCGTTCTCGAGTTATAAGTGTTGTAACAAACACGACTTTCTTTTATATATATAGATATATATAAAAAAAATTGGAATTTTTATTCGCATTTGCCTCCGATGGCAATAACCACCGGGGTGATTGGGAATATTCGTAATACAAGTAGTATCAACACAATTGGTGTTTACAACATAACATTTGACTTACAAGTTACAACCGAGCTTCGATTAGGCGTGTTCGGCGCGGGGTTCAAAATTATATACTCGTATTATGGTGTTTTCTGTTCAGGCTCCGCGCAAACGGGCAACCGACCACGGCCACTGGTGGCCAGCGACAGCCACTTGACATACTTTTTCATATATTTTGTATAGACGCGCCGCACATGTGTAGCCGGTGGCGGCCACTCGCTACTATATGAAAACTACTACTGTTGCTGGCCACCAGTGACCGTGGTCGTTGGCCCTTTTGCACGGAGCCTTAAGATTACGGCTGGTATGCGCCGATGCATATAATTACAAGACTAAACGAAATATACAGGGTTATTTGTAAAACACCGGTAACCTCTCAGGACTATATTACTAACATCATAAACAACAACTTTTGTTCTACGACTTTTTACAAAACATAATACATTTACCAAAAACAAACCTTCAATATTTCGTTGTCCTATCTAACACATTTCAACTATGTATTTTGCTGTACCTACATACATTGTTGCGGATTATTCCACTTTGTTCACCTGGGTGATATCACCCAGGTGAACAAAGTGGAATTGATTAGTGTACTTTGTTCACCTCGGAAATAAATCACCTGGGTGATATCACCCAGGTGAACAAAGTGGAATTGATTAGTGTACTTTGTTCACCTCGGAAATAAATCACCTGGGTGATATCACCCAGGTGAACAAAGTGGAATTGATTAGTGTACTTTGATCACCTCGGAAATAAATCACCTGGGTGATATCACCCAGGTGAACAAAGTGGAATTGATTAGTCTGCTTTGATCACCTCGGAAATAAATCACCTCAAATCTTGGATCTTATGGGTAAATCAGTACTGTAAAATAAAACCCAATGTTAATAGGATAATGAATATGTATCTATTGTTTTTAAGAGAACAAATCAGATAGTTTATTATTTAAATATGTATTATTTTTTACTGTTTTTAATGAAATATATATCATATTAATAACTAGGGTACTAAAATTATTAACATTAGCAACATAAGCGATAAACATTAATGTCATTGCAGGTAGTTTAAAATGTCGTTGAAGATAGTTTTAAATGTAATTGAAGGTGTGGCGATTACTGTTTTGTCTATACTATGTGTCAGTATGACAACATTACTTTAATAAATCAGTTCAACGTTTATCCCGGTCTTTCATTGAAGGTACAAAAGGTAGTTTTAAATGTTGGAGTAGTTTTATTTGCATCTGTGTTAAGTAAAAAAAAGAACCATTTATTGCCAAAATGAATGAATTATCTATTGTTACGAAAGGTCGTGGTAAAGTGATGTTACATGATGGTTACGAATATTATAAAAAAAAAGTATATAAAAATGGAGGCGTCTGGTGGAGATGTTGTCAACAACATAAAAATAAGTGCACTGGATCTATGACTATCGAGGTACCTACGTCTATTGAATACTGTTGAATAAATATAAATTTTAAGTGTACGAACTACCTAATGACTTACAATAATTATTATATTTCATACATAGGTACTTAATTGAGACTAAATTAATTTTCTGTTGACAATAAACGTAATAACATGGTTAGATGGCGTCACATGGATGCATATTGTTTATATTTGTTTTAGGGAGACCAGATTAAGAAACTTGTGCAGCATATACCTGACTGTAAGCAAAACTTTACAAAAAATATAGTTATAGAGAAAATGATTACTTGCAAGGAGAGAGTAAAAAAAATAGATTGTTATCCCATACCCACTATCTATAATGAAACCGTATCACAATTAGCTGATACTGGTTTGGATTTAATTGGTGAAATACCTCCTTTTAAAAAAATAAAATCAGGCTTATATAAACAAAGAAATAAACATTATGAAATACATAAAGTACAGACGAAGAACGTGCAAGAGGTACAGATACCAAAACAGTTTCGTCAACTGTTATTAGCAGACTATAATAGCAAAGGAGTCCGCATTATTTTATTTTCTTCCGAGGCGGCAAAACAGCGAATTAATACAGTGTCACATGTATTCGGCGATGGTACATTTAAAGTCTGCAAAGATATTCCGTTTTTACAATTGTATACCCTCCACGGCGACATTGGCAGTACATCTACCACCACATCGATTGTCCCTTTAATATACTGTCTCATGTCACATAAGACACGTACAGCGTATACTATTTTGTTTGAAATATTAAAGTCACAATTCCCGGACTGGCATCCATTAAAGTTTACCACAGATTTTGAAGAAGCAGCAATGCAAGCAATGTCTTCTATTTACCAGGACATAACTTTGAAAGGATGTCATTTCCATTTTGGACAGTGTTTGTGGAGAAAATTAAAGGCATTGAATTTGAATGATAACAAGTACAATAGACGATGTGTATCGTTATTAAATGCTTTACCTTTACTCCCAGAAGATTATATGTCTGAGGGCTGGGAGTATATACATTCAGAATACTGTCGTGATCCAGCTATGAAACCTTTTCTTGATTATTTTAAATCGCAGTGGATGTCTAAAATTGCGCCAAATATTTGGTGTGTGTGGGGCGAGCGGCATCGAACGACGAATGTTTTAGAAGGGTGGCACCACAAATTGAATTACTCTATACGACTTCGGAAGAACAATGTTATACATTTGCTCGATGCATTACAAAAAGATGCATCTTTTTATGTTGTGCGTATGAACAATTTATATATTGATCATGGTGAGTGCTCATCATCATCAAATCGGAGAAATACAGTAAGAAATCGCGACAATTTCGTAACAGACTGCCAAATGGCGTTAGTCGATGGCCATATGTCTATTGGCCATTTTCTAGAAAAACTCCGATAACTTTGTAATTTTTTTTAATACAATTTTAACCTCCGTAACGTAGCGGTATTTGGCTCGCTTTAAGTCTCGGAGGTCGTGGGTTCGATCCCCACGCCGGACAAGAAATCTTTGTGTAAATTCTAAGATTTCTTTCCGGGACTGGTTGGTTAAGGGACTACCCTCCGTGCGTCGGAAAGCACGTTAAGCCGTTGTCCCGATTTGTTATAACATCATCTATAACAAGCGTATACCAGAGAACGGGCAGCAGCGTTTCCCTGTGTATTACAACATAATACTGCGGTCACCAACACGCCTGCCAAGCGTGGTGACTATGGCAAAACCCTCCCTCGGGAGGAGGCCAATGTTCAGCAGTGGACTTTGTACGGGCTGATGATGATGATGATGATGATGATGACAATTTTATAACAGATTGCTGTAGAATAAGTTATTTTTGTGTTCTTGCTGATTTAAACTATCTGATTTGTTCTCTCAAAAACAATAGATACATATATTCATTATCCTATTAACATTGGGTTTTATTTTACAGTACTGATTTACCCATAAGATCCAAGATTTGAGGTGATTTATTTCCGAGGTGATCAAAGCAGACTAATCAATTCCACTTTGTTCACCTGGGTGATATCACCCAGGTGATTTATTTCCGAGGTGATCAAAGTACACTAATCAATTCCACTTTGTTCACCTGGGTGATATCACCCAGGTGATTTATTTCCGAGGTGAACAAAGTACACTAATCAATTCCACTTTGTTCACCTGGGTGATATCACCCAGGTGATTTATTTCCGAGGTGAACAAAGTACACTAATCAATTCCACTTTGTTCACCTGGGTGATATCACCCAGGTGATTTATTTCCGAGGTGAACAAAGTACACTAATCAATTCCACTTTGTTCACCTGGGTGATATCACCCAGGTGAACAAAGTGGAATAATCCATTGTTGCGCACTGTCCGGTACTATCGCTTTCTTTTGCTTCGCATAGACTTCGTAACATTTAGAGCGTTGAATTTAAATATTTTTATTTTTGTGTGTAAATCTGATGAATTAAAATATGATGAATATTTAAAAGTCATAGAACAAAAGTTGTTAGATTATGATGTTAGTAACGTAGTCCTGAGCGGTTACCGGTATTTCAACAAATAACCCTGTATACAGAACTAAATTTGGGTTTGCAATATAGAATAACGACTGCGAGATGGAGGGAATCGACACAGCCATTAGGAGGAAAGGAAATAAACAACACGATATGAATACACGTACGTTGGTTTCTTTGTAAATATTAACGTAGGTAGAAAAGCGCGCCATGTTTTTGCGAGATTGCGACGATAATGACTCGGCGATAGGTGGCGCTGCGTCGTTTCGTGATCTAATTCTTCCATATGTGTTGAGCAAGGAAGGAATCGATGCAAAATTAAACTGCTTTAAATATAAAATGGCCTTAGTCGAATGATTTTATTAATAACAAATATGATTTAAGATAATTATTAAATTTATAACCATATTTGCAATTAATAACATCATTAGACTAAGGACACCGTTTATTTTTTATTATCCCACGTCAAAAATGTTTGTTTTATGAGTTTTTAGTTTATTTATATAAAATATATAATTTATTAACAAGTGGCAAATTGTGGCGAATGCAAACCTAATTTTCCGCATTTGTTGGTAAGAGACGACTCCGGTTGGCTTCGTATATCAGACCAGCCTCTGAAAATAGCCTATTGCTGTAAACGCTATACTCAATACTCAATCATTTATTGCATAGTCTAAGATCCGGCTGCAGAGTTAGTACGTTCTTCGAGTATTTGGTAAAAAACAAGATTTTTCGCATATATATCATTAGGAGAATATAAATCTACTAGGTTGCCTATCAAAATGTGGCCGCTAGTATTTTAATAAATTTTTTATTAATTGATTTTCCGTAAAAAATTTCTTTGACTTGTTTTTCCAATAAAATATCGGTAATTCATATAAAGACTCTGAAAAATCACGGTTGCCGTTTCGAACTTGGCCGCAGCTCTTTGCAGCCAGGTGAATACTGGGATGATTTTGTTAAATTTACACGCTCATAACGTACATTTATTATTTATATATCAAATGAAAGCTATTTTTTTCAGTTTATTATGTATGTTTCCGTATATATATACGGTTGCCTAAATAAATTAGGCCGCAAATAAGGGTTGCTGGCTCTTAAATATGGTAAAAATGAAAGATGGAGTGAAAGAGAGCTAGAACGTAATATTACTTGTCGGACGAAGATAGCGATTGCCAGCTGTACGACGCCGTCAATTTCTGGAGTGGCCGTACCTCAATGGCTAGGGCGTCGGACTTATGGTCTTGTGGTCGCCGGTTCGATCCCTACCCATTGCACTACCGACGTGAACCCACTCGTAACACAAGCATTTTAAGAATACTAGTAGACTGCAAAACTCTGCTAGAAAAAATTAAAACCAAAAAAAAAATACTCCATTTCTATGCGTAAAAACTTAATTTTTAGTAAATACTCGATGAAAGTACTAATTTTGCAGCCGGATCTCGTACTAACATGAACCAGTTGGTGTGGCTACTGGCTACTCTGTTCTAGTTATACAGAACTGCCGATAGATGGCATTGGTAGTGTTCAAAAGAGAAGTAGTATAGTAGTAGTAAAATATTGGGCGCACCGAGAAGCGGTGTTTTGATTCCCCTGACGTTCATTCATGTTTTGTTTCTACATAATATATTTTACAAAACTTAGGTGGCGTAGTCTAAAATAAGGATTCATATCATATCGACGGGTGAACGGCAAAATTGAGCTAAGTGACTTTATGGGCGATATTTGCAGCCCGTATTACGTCCACTGATGAAGATGAGTCTCTTCCCCGAGGGCGGGTTGGTGACTTCAGTATTATAATAATGTAGGTACAGGGAAACGCTGCTGCCCGTTCCCTGGCATATGCTTGTTATATATGATGTTATAACAATCACCAGGAACAACGTTTTTACGTGTTGTCCTAGGCACGGAGGGTAGTCCCTCAACCCACCAGACCCGGAAAGAAATTTAAGAATCTACAACCTTCTAGACTCCAAGCGAGACTTAGCTATACCGCTACGCCACGGAGGTAGTCTTATTGCATAAAGAAGTGTCTACGCCGTGCGCAGATTATTGTATACCCTTAAACGGACAGAGGGTATGTTTAGAATTCATTGGTTTTGATCTTTATTACAAGTACATAAAGTTCAAAATATGGTGGGTAATAATTTCCCTATATTTGAAAAAGGGTTAAAGTGAAAAGATTAAAGAAGAGAGTAACGTAAAAAAATCATATCATTTTGCATAGATTTAAGCAAAATAGCCAAAAGATAGGTGACTCGCATCTAGCGAGTTGATGAATTAGGTCCCCGTCGCCTAATTGAATTCAGTCTGACACAGTCGCAATCGGCAGAGTGACACAAGCCGACATGTTACGCAAAAAGACAATTTATTGCTTTAATTGGGATAAAGGTTACCAAAATGCCTTCGTTTGCTTTTATGCGTTGTACAAAAAATTTGAAAAAGAAAAAAACAAATCTCACATATTTCATTCATGAAAACTTAAAATTTTCTGATATTTATTAAATATAAGGTAAGTGTCCCCTGTTTTGGCACGTTAAGCCACTTAGAGATCAAGCTTTTATTGATACTTCTATCGGAATTGTTCCCTGATCGTCGCTTCCCATAATGTCGCTTATCGTTTTACTTCGATTCCCAGTACGTCGCTCCTCGCTTCACAGTGGTTCCCGGCACGCCGCGCCGCATTTTTGGTTAGAATTGGTACAGTTCAGAGCATAATTTTCAGTTTATTTTCTGGTCTTACAGAAAGTTATTATAACTTTCTAGAAAGTTATTATATATAGAAAATAAAGAAATTGGGAAGGTCGATTTTAGCGACAATGTCACTGGCAGAGGTGTTATTACAGGGAGTTACTATAGGCTAAAATTGTAAATACAGGGTGTTTGGGGCATGGACCGACACAATTTTTTCAGGGATTTGGGAGGTCATTAGCTAGGTTCTACCCATACACCCTTTGTCCCAAATGTCACGGTTGGTTAAATATGACAAAAAAAAAAATGAAAATAGTGCCCAAAATGTTTCCTTTAATTCGAAATAACTTTTTTGTTTGTGGGTGTACTGACACAAAATAATTTTATTGCATTCTCCAAAGTCTTTTAAATCTAAAAACATCTTTGTTTTATTACAACTGGTTTCAAGAAAATTCCTTACAAGCTTCCAAAGTTAATTTTTTTATTGAATGGACGAAATTTTACAACTTCTAAGTAAATTAATTATAAAAAAAATATAAACCCATTTTGAACTTAGCTTTATTTTAAAAAGTTCTTTAGTTGATGCCCTTTCTAACGGTATGTTACATGTCATAGAAATTATTCATTATGTAGTCAAAATACTAGTTAGGAGAGTCAGGGTTAAGAAAAGACTTTTTAAGGTTATTTTGTTTTTATTAAACCAAAGTTATAAAAAAGGAAGCAAAACACCGGGAGAGGTGGTATAAGTATAAGTAATGGGGGAGGCCTATGCCCAGCAGTGGGACAGAATAGGCTAGTTAAAAAAAAAAGTTATAAATCTTGTTCAAATTGACCTCCTCCATTTCGTATGCATGCACGACATCTGTTTCTTATTTCAACTGTCGTTGTACGTAGTCGCATTTCTTCTTTCATAGTTTGGAACGCGCCGGTTATTCGTTCAATCAGAACTTCCCTAGTGGGCACTTCTGTCTGGTAAACCAATTCTATTGCACGTCCCCAGACGTAAAAATCCAATGGCGTCAGGTTTGGGGACCGTGCGGGCCACGGAATAGGGCCGCCTCTACCAATCCATGCGTTTGGAAAAGCATTATTTAAATGCTCTCGCACGTTCAGTTGGTAGTGTGCTGGACAACCGTCATTTTGGAAAACTATCGGCACACCTTCTTCCAAAACTGGCACAACAAGTTCGGGTAGATCATTGATTAAAAAATTTAAATAAATGTCTCCATTCAACCTTTCTGGCAAAAAATATGGGCCGATGAGATTGCGTCCAATAACACCAGCCCAAACGATGGCACTGAACTTTCTTTAGGTACCTTCATTAGCTAAGGTAAGTAGAACCTAGCTAATGACCTCCCAAATTCCTGAAAAAATTGTGTCGGTCCATGCGCCAAATACCCTGTATAAATCTACTAATTAAGTTATACAGCGTCTGTCGCGAACAGCTATGTTATTGTTTATAATCAAAATATCACAATAATTCATATCACTCAATTATCAAATAATTTCTTCTTTTCTTTATAAACAAGACAATATCACAGTGGATTATCTTGTTACGAAATTTAAAAATTAAACCATTATAATTTATAGTTCATCAATCATAATCTTAAAAATCATAAAAAACTATTGTATTTTATTTTATTTTATTGAAAACTGGATAATAACAGCCAGATTATACTTTACATAGACAAAGAACATTTTCAACTCGATTAATTAGGCCAAAACATTATCCATAGTATACTAACATAGTTACTAATAATTTAGTAAGTCTGTGACTTGTTTGTTAGGTGCTCAAGTATAGATAAAATAAACATCACATTCATAATAATAAACACAGTTGATTAAAAAACTAATATAATAAATAAATCAGGACATACCAAAAAATATATACTTAAAAATAAAAAGTTTAAAATTATTAAAGGTAAAAAAATAACACGTAATTCCTCACTTTCTGTCACATATTATTTTGCATTTATGAAATGTTACTATTTAATTGTGCTAAGTTATAGTATAATTGGCAACACATTAACGTTTAATTCATTTTAAATTAAAAACGACCAATAAAAAAAATCACATAATTATTTGAAAAGGTAAGTAAAAAATTAAATAAAAAATATATCCTTCCAGAAAACTCTGATGTGTCTTAAACTTGGCTTGATTTAAACTTAGCATGTTCTTAGCTTGAAAGTACTAGGGTAACAGAAGTTATTATGAGGTTGTATAATACCTAATGCGTACCCCATGCATAAGCCGCATGTTCTTCATGAGTTTTATTTTACCAGCAATCTCTTGCATACTCTGCTACCCTAGTGTTTTTCAAATAAAATTAAAGATAATAAAGTAAGAAAATAAAGTGGTCATCGTTGGTCCAAATCCCAGAGAAATTTAAACTAATTCCTTTTTCAATTCTAAACTTTTTATTTTTCTTTTTAGAATAAAAAAAAATGAAATTCCACGATTTTATATAATCTTAAAATAAAGTTTGAAAAGAGAATCATGACTGTACCATAAGTAGGCGCGACGTTGTGGGACTTACAGTAAGGTGAAGAGCGATGTAATGGGAATGCAAGGAAGTTGTCTGTTGAGGAGCGACATTATGAGAAGCGACGTTCAGGGAACAATTCCACCCAGTTTGTAAAACTGAATAGGTGCAATTTACTATTCCATCATGCTGTGGCCTGTACAAACTTAATGGACCCAATTGTGTGTAATTATTCAGCGTCAGCTTCACTACATGACTGAACTAGATTTCATATTACCATATTTGGGTAGTAACAAGGAGTTTTAAAAGGTTTTCTTGTGGTAGTTAAATTCAACGCGTGGACTGTTCTGTACTTAATATGAAGCTGAAGAGTTTGTTCGTTTGTGTGAACGCGCTAATCTCAGAAACTAGTGATCCGATTTGAAAAATTCTATCAGTGTTAAGATACCCTATTTATCGAGGAAGGCTATAGGCTATAATTTAAATATGATGTTCCTTCGGGGATGGGAGTTACGCGGGTGAAACAGTACGCGGGAAGCTAGTGTGTGAATAAAATAATGCATTGATCCGATAATTTTGTATTGATATTGAAAATATTGCAATTTTAGATATGAAGATATATGAAGATGTCGCGAATCCACTATTGGTCTTTGTCGCACAGTCGAGAACGCCAGCACTCGGTGTTACCGAGTCAGTAGGGTACCGTGGCTATGCCTATGACCTAGCTATCATGGATTCTCCTGAGCTTTTTGTTTAAGGGTCAATTTAATGCACCTTTTCAGGGTGCACGGAGCAGCACTACGTCTCTACTTATCATGGGTTGGCCTCTAAAAGAAAGTGGGACTATGTTCACCACTCCTCAAAGCCGAGGCTCAGAGGACAGCCTGCGGTCTGTGCGCCTTTGGTGTAATGAGTAGGAGAGACCTTTCTCCTGAACACGCTCCGTAGACTTCTACTGACTGGATAATAATCGACATCAAGAGGACAAATCCTATCACTCTCGCTCCACCGCCCAAGCCGGACACTCCGTTTTATAATAATAATAATAATAAATCGTTTATTTGCGTAAATAAGGTACAGAAAGTTGACACAAAAAATAAAATTGAGCTCTTATTCTGCCTTTAATTTCGGCGTGCAAATATAAAACATAGTAATTCAAATTCAATTAATTATTGATTAAAATCATGCACTCATTATACAGATTTCCATTCTATAAAAAAAAAGTGTTGTAATATAACAATAAAAACCAATAAAAATAACAATCATAAAAGTCAATAATACCTAGTCATAAATGTTAATAATTATCTCAAATGTCAATATTAATTACAAATGTCAAATAATCACAAATGTCAGTACTAATCACAAATTAATATCAATAATAATCCCTAATGTCAATGTATTCATATCAATAATAGTACTGTCAAAATAATCATATTATTATCAATAGTACCCATGTCAATTTAAGTTAATACTTACAATTTGTATTCTAGAAACTCATGTACACTATAGAAGCACTTTTCAACTAAAAACCTCTTCAAGCTAATTTTAAATCTAGAAATCTCTTTTTTTTTATTTTGAGCATTTTTTTTTTGATTTTGAGCATGGGGTGCATTTTGCGAAAGGTACATTATGCGACTGAGCCTCCTCGACCACTCAACATTTTGGGCTAAATCGCTCGATCCAGTTTTTGAAGATTGGGTAAAAATACAGAAATATTTGAAGTGTAGATATTTTTTTTTCAATAACTAAGGGTAGGTAGGTGATACGAAGTTCATCGGGTCATCTAGTAATATAATATAATACACACATAAAGATGCAGTTGAGGTTTTTAGAGTTGGCAAGTGATTTTGGCAAATTAATTGAACCACGGAACTCTTAAAGTTGTCCAACTTTGCTTTACTGCCCCTAGTAAAGACCCATGGTCCAACTAAATGTACAGAGCAGTTGGACCACTGTCCCAAAATACGATTTGCTGACATAGCGACTTAATATGGGCCGCACGAGTGCGCCGCGAATGCATTCCTTTCCATCATTTTACCATTTCAGCTATAGCTTAGTCTAAAAGTCACCTTGCTCATTCTTGTCCTAGCAATTCAAATTCAAATCCAAATTCAAAATTCATTTATTCCGTAAAAATGGTTACATTTGTTTGGAATCGTCATATTTTTTCCCTACCGTGCAGTGTGTGACGTGGCGACTACTGAGAAACACTGCCAAAAAACTCAGTAGAACCCTCTTTTAAAAAATTATATTATATCACAATATTTTATAAACCTAATTACAATATACTTTATTTTACATTGAGATTAGAGCGATTTAATCATTCAATCAAGCATTTTTGTCACAAAGATAATCAGAAATTTTATAATAAGCCCTGCTGCACAATTTGGCTTTAATAGTCATTTTAAACTTATTTATAGACAATTCTCTTATACTATTGGGAAGTAATAAAACTTTAAAGTGATTTGAGTCCTTAACTTTGTAACTTAGCGAACCCTCAATACGGTGTCAACTACAGCATAGCTAAGTTAATGAAAATACATTTTAGCCAAATTTCGTAGCCGGAACTGTAGGTCTCATCGTGCCTCAGAAATGTATGTAAACCTATAGTAGAGGAGACATGAAAGATCAACCTTCACCCATCTGATAACCAGATGAGACATACTTTTTATCAAATATTATTATTTAACAAACACACATATGATAACTTGCCTATCAAAAAGTGTTCATGACTATTTTTCACTGAATTATTTTTAATCTACTTTCTTTCATCACCTTTACTCTTTTGATAACCAAATGAATTTCATCTCAATGTATAAATAACATGTAATGTAATAATACAAAAAGTGTAATAGAAGTAAGAATTATGGTCAGAAGGTTCAAAATTACTGTTGTGGAAACAAATTCTCTTTTTCACTAAAATCAAATGTAAAAGAGCATGCACACTCGGTCAGGCAGAGTGCAGCTTTTATGTTGTGTCCTGTTCTACAACACCAACGCACATCCGACATCCTACTTTCTCTAAATTGATTAAAATTAATTAAATGAAAATGAGCCATGAACACTTTTTGATAGGCACGTTATCATAGTTATGTTTGTTAATGAATAATATTTGACAAAAAGTATGTCTCATCTGGTTATCAGAAGGGTGAAGGTTGATCTTCCACGGCTCTTAGACTACTATGAGAACTATTGCATAGCACTCTACTTGTTGCATCGTATTACTTATGCAAGCGCACCTAAATATTTAGTACTAGTTGACCCGGTAGACGTTGTTATGTCTCAACTAAAAGTCTATAGTAAATCGAATTTGTAATATAAGGCGTGATAGCTCTGAACAAACCGTAATGCATTCTGTCAATGTTTTGTCAAACGCGCTACAGTTACATTAGATTTTTTTATTAGAACTTTCTACTTACAATAACAAACAAACAAAAGTAGCGAAATCGGTCCCGCGTTGAGGCCGTGACCAAGGGAAATAGGGATTCATTTTGAAACAATAAAATAATGAATTTATTCTGCACTTAGGTATTTACTTACACTCGTACTTCTCAAAATCGCAATGAAAATGAACTGTTATTAATAGGTTATAATTCTTATTCTATAAATTAAACTACTTAGGTAACTATAACTAGCAAGTGCAACCTGTGAGTGCTGCTAAATACAGACAATGTATTCCGTCGGTCCGTTTGTCATTAATTCCTCTACTCATAACACGTTTATATTTACATTAATTATTATAGGTATATAATTATTGATAATGTATAAAAGCATAATAATAATTAAGTGACACACACCTGGGGATACCCTTAAGGGGTTAGGACCACAACCCAGAGGTGCCACCGATATCAAAATCTGATTTATGGATATAAAAGGATGTGATCGCTGGCACGGCATCACAGGGCAGGGGTAGGGGCACAACGCGGTCCTCGCCGGCGAGAATCCTACCCTAGCTAACCTGTAACCTTTCACTAGCTACCTAGGTGGACGACCTGGAGAAGAAAGGGAGAAAAAACTGATATATATATATAAATATATATATATAGATGATCGATATTATCTATATATTTATATATGTTAAAGTCAAAAATTATAATCGGTCAAAACCACTTTTGACTGCTATTGCTTTTATTAATAATTTTTATTGAATTTGGATCTGGCGTTGTGGACACAGTTCTAATCTAACCTACAGCAGTTGGAATCCTGGTGTTTTTTTTTAACCTCCGACCAAAAATAAGAGCATTTTGTTTCTAGAATTTTATGTGAGCCAATATGGACCCGTCAAAATTACTTTTGCTTGATTTTTACAGTCAAAAGTGGTTTTGACCGATTATTAGTTTCGACTGTAACATATACAACAAAACAATCTTGCCTGACGTGGGGATCGAGCCCACGACTTCCGAGACTTAAAGAGATACTTACACCATTATGCCATGGAAGTTAAATATACGCTTAAAAATTCCTCACACAGAATCCATGCAGGTCAACCCCGTGTTCGAGATATATTTTTTTCCCATATATCTACCGCCAGGAGTCATCCTGGAGACCGTGGCTATACGACAAACAAACTTTTCCATCGTAGGTAATTGAGACGAGCGCACGTGACAATCAAATGACCAATGAATCTAAACACACATGTTGTAATTCTAACAGATTTATTACGAGCTGCGCCGCGCGGTTTTACCCGTGTTACTCTGCTCCAGTGGGTCGGAGCGTGATTTTTGTAGCCTATATGTTAATCGAGCTTATTAACTAACCCCGTGCAACGTTTCAGTCAAATCCATTCAGTACTTTTTTCGTGAAAGAGTAACAAACATCCATCCATCCATCCATCCATACTCGCAAACTTTCGCGTTTGTAATATTAGTAAGGATAACTTCCCGCACGCGGTTTCACTCGCGTAACTCCCGTTCCCGCGGGAACTTTATAATTAATTATAGTCAATGTTAAGATTTTTTTTTGTTTTCCGGGGCGTAATTCCTTTACGCATTCCCACCGCCGCACTATGGGCCAGAACGGTGCGTACCGTCTCAAAAATCTGTAACTTTTTTGTTGATTGAAGTAAATAGCTGAAATTTGGCACGTAGTATCTCCAGAGTATATAGAATCCAATAGTGACACATTTATTGTCAAAACTTTAATTATTAATATTTAAAAAATAAAACAAAAATAAAAATGTATTATTTTAATATTAAACCATAGTTTGTTTAACTTATTGAATTATAATTTTACAGTTTTATGATATTAAACCTATTTTCTTTTATTTTATAGGTATTACATATAAATCTTACATTTAAATAAATGACAAATATGATATAAATCCACTCTAAAAATATATTTTACAATTAATGTAGGTACGTAATTACTTCTATTTAAATAGCTAAGAGGCTCTTAGCTTCGTCTAAAAATTCCTTGGAAATAGTGACTGATGGTTTTCTGATACTTGATATACCTATAAGGATCTGACGTAAATAGAAGACCATGAAATACGTCTTGATTCGTTGCGGACCTAGAGCATTTTCTAGCGTGATGCAATCTGAATTTTTTGTAATCTTTATTACGAGATTCTTGGGCATCCTCAGATAAATTACCAATGGACAGGACAGCAAAATGTCTTATTATACTTTCCCCATGTATTAAGATTTTATGTACTGAAGGAGGCATATTATACCACATATATTTTGTTACGTATAGTTGTGCGGTTGCGCGAGTATATTCACCAATTTTTTCTGGATTTATAGCAATACCGGATGCCAAAGTTTGAAGAATAACATAGAACCTTTTAATAAGTTCCTCGTCAACTCCTGTAATTTCTGAAGCGCAATAGTAGTTCTCGAATTGTACCTTAAATTCACCGTTAGACGGTGAATTTAAGGTATTTTTTCCACGATGTATTTTTATTTAAGAACCGTTCTTTAGTTCGGTTAGATTTGGTCCACCGATCGTTAAACGCTGTTATAAGCCATTTTTGAATACGGTTCACAACTAATTCACTTTTTTCAGACGACAAATGGTGGTGTTCTTCTAAGTATTTTTGAATATCTTCTGATTTTGTTCCATGATCAATGAAAAATTCGCATAATACTTGTCGAGGCACAACAAATTCACTCATTTTGTTTTTACTTCTAACTACTACTTTTTTACAGAGGTTGGTGAAGACTATATTATGTCAAAGCACACTAAAGTACTGGTAAATGACAACGTAAATAAATAACTTTTATACTGAAATTTCGTGTGAAAAAATATTATTGTCTAGTGCATTATCACGTTCCTAACCACTATCTACGAAGGTGGTTAGTAGTACTGATATAATGTACAATAACAACTTTAACTACCATTTCCTCCCTTTTCCTTCACCGCGATAGAGAAATACATAAACTACATGATAAACATGTAATTCACACAGTGATAACAAAACATTAACCACATCTGACCGAACGATAAAAAAAAAATACATTACCCAATACTCCCACCTTACCTAAAGATTAAGTAAATAGATAATTTTAAGAAAAAAGTAATCTAAATATCCAAAAATCTCATCAATCACAACTAAAATCATTTTTGGTATATTTTGTATATTCCCCCCATCAGGCATTTTTCGTTTCATTTCAAGGGGGGCAGATTCGGGCAATTTTTTTTTTTGCCCTTTATTCTTTATTAGCTGCTCTATGTGATGCTATCAAAATTACGACATGGGCAGACATTGCTAACTGCCAAAAGTCTATGTAAAGTTTCTAATAAGGATAAAATATTAGGTTCTGAAAAATAATTTATATACCTCCCCCGTTTTAACATAATGGTCCACTTAAATTATTTTTAAATAGAATACTTCATAACCATTCTAACCATATATCACACTTAAAAATTTGCTGTGAAAATAATGAAAATATGACCATGTAAACTGGTGAAATTGTGTTTTACATAATTGACATAACTTTGAGCGTCAACTTGCAAGCCTTAGTCTAATAGTAAAAATGAGAAATAGTATATTTTAACTGCTATATAATATGCATTGGACATTCAGTTAGACATGTGCATTAACACAATATTCAATATAGAACATTACGAAAACCTATTTTTGAGACGGTACGCACGGTTCTGGCCCATAGTGCGCCGCTGCGTGCGTATTCGCGCGCTGGCGGTGGGATATGTGGGACTCGCCCTCTCCATAGCGTGGTATGCTAAACTCATACCACGAGGAGAGGACCCTACACCACTAAAACCTCCCGAACACTACTTCGATCCGCCGTTGGCGGGGGCCGGGTACGCATGAGCAATCCGGCCCAGTCAATGTTAAGTCTGGAAATGTAGAATTCTAATTGTTAACAAAAAAATTTAAGTCCGTCTAGTAGATTTTGAGTTCATTCGTTATAAAGATATACATAAAAAAATACAAATATTTTCTTTTTATAATACTTATCTTTATATATATAATTCTTCTGTGAGTGTGTATGTCACTGAACTTCTCTCAAACGACTGGACCGATTTTGATGAAATTTTTTGTGTGTGTTCAAGGGGATCTGGGAATGGTTTAGATTCACAATTTTGTCCGCTGGACAATGTTTTTTTAATTAATTTTTAATTTATTAGTAGTTGCCTGAAAACCCCTTAAAACAGCCTTTTTCTTTTTCCCATACAAACGTTTTCTAACTAAAATGTAGAGTCAATTTGAGCTTTATTTTTTTGCTAAGATTTTTTAGGGTAGGTGTAGG
Source organism: Nycteola revayana (assembly GCA_947037095.2). NCBI lineage: Eukaryota > Metazoa > Arthropoda > Insecta > Lepidoptera > Nolidae > Nycteola > Nycteola revayana. Next base: position 31,120,919 of record OX344842.1, on the reverse strand, counting down.
GTAGGGTAGGGGTAGATTAGGGGTAGGTGTAGGGTAGGGGTAGGGTAGAGGTAGGGTAGGGGTAGTGTAGGGTAGGGGTAGTGTAGGGTAGGGGTAGTGTAGGGTGGGGGTAGTGTAGGGTGGGGGTAGTGTAGGGTGGGGGTAGTGTAGGGTGGGGGTAGTGTAGGGTGGGGGTAGTGTAGGGAGGGGGTAGTGTAGGGTGGGGGTAGTGTAGGGTAGGGGTAGTGTAGGGGTAGGAGTACCGCATAAACGAAGTCTCTACGGCCCAGTTTATTTTATACAAATGTTTAGGTCTTTTATGTATCGATTGAGGCAGTACGAAGTCTGCCGGGTCAGCTAGTATTAATATATAAGTAGATATTAATGATGACGACTGATCAAAGTAATCGAAGTGCTATGAGAATAATTACAAAACACATTGTAATAATAAACAAAACAAACAAACACTACAAGTAATAATTATAATTTAACCAACGGATAAATCTATTGTTTGTCTGTTAAATAACAATATACCTTCACTTACCTATTTAATATTGTTTAGTGCGGAAACAGAATGCTTGATGAACAAATACAAGTATGATTTAAACGTTGAAACAATATTGCATTGATTTTCTGCCAGTGTATATATCAATTCATCTATATATATAAAACAAAGACGGGTTTGTTACAACACTTATAACTCGAGATCGGCTGGATCAATTTTCATGGTTTTTGTTTCGTTGGATTTGTCTCCGCCCTGAATAGCAGAATACATTTTAAAAACAAAAGAAAGTCGTGTTAGTTACACTATTTATAACTCAAGAACGGCTGAACCGATTTGGCTGAAAATTGGTAGGGAGGTAGCTAAGAACTGGGAGAAGGACATAGGATACTTTTGGGTAGGGGTAGGGTAGGGTAGGGGTAGGGTAGGGGTAGGGTAGGGGTAGGGTAGGGGTAGGGTAGGGGTAGGGTAGGGGTAGGGTAGGGGTAGGGTAGGGGTAGGGTAGGGGTAGGGTAGGGGTAGGGTAGGGGTAGGGTAGGGGTAGGGTAGGGGTAGGGTAGGGGTAGGGTAGGGGTAGGGTAGGGGTAGGGTAGGGGTAGGGTAGGGGTAGGGTAGGGGTAGGGTAGGGGTAGGGTAGGGGTAGGGTAGGGGTAGGGTAGGGGTAGGGTAGGGGTAGGGTAGGGGTAGGGTAGGGGTAGGGTAGGGGTAGGGTAGGGGTAGGGTAGGGGTAGGGTAGGGGTAGGGTAGGGTAGGGGTAGGGTAGGGTAGGGGTAGGGTAGGGGTAGGGTAGGGTAGAGTAGGGGTAGGGGTAGGGTAGGGGTAGGGGTAGGGGTAGGGTAGGGGTAGGGTAGGGTAGGGGTAGGGTAGGGGTAGGGTAGGGTAGAGTAGGGGTAGGGGTAGGGTAGGGGTAGGGGTAGGGTAGGGGTAGGGTAGGGTAGGGGTAGGGTAGGTCAGGGGTAGGGTATAAAAGTCCACCCGTGCGAAGCCGGGGCGGGCCGCTAGTATCCAATAAAGTAAAACATTGATACGTATTTTCGCAGTTTATATTACAATATACGTACGAAATTATTATTGACATTGACATTGATATTGAAATACAACCTATCGTATTGTTACTGGCGTAGGCTTTGTAAATTGTGCAATTATATGCAATCAAAACTAGTGCAACACAAATAAGAATACATACAATGCAGTATTACTTGAATATTATGATGTTTTGATCTGAAATTATAAGAAAATATATAGTAAAAATTACCTTTTAAATCCGTTAACAAACACCGGTTACGAACTGACAAACACACATGTTATTAAACACTAAATTTACGGAAATTTCACACTTCGAGCACTAATTCAATACGATAATAAACATAATAAATATCCTATTAATCAGTGATTTATTGATAATTGCGTTTAATTAAATTAAATTAATTTCAATAAAAATTGGGACAATTCAAAATCAGCTGTGTCCAATAGAGTAGCATTTTTTTTTTTTTTTCGGACGGGTTTAAGTTGTTATCCAGGAGGCTTTTGCTACTTCACCGTGCATAAAGGCGAGCAGAACTCCAGCCTAGATAAATGGTTTAAACACTACAAACTAAGCAACCTGCGCAAGAGGGCAGGTATGTATTACACTTGATCGAAATATGGGGTAATGCTGCCAAATCTAGCACAACTACAAATTTCCCAGAATGTATACTAAAATATTATAAAGCTGCAGATATGTTAATTTGTTTGTTTGTTAGAACGCGCTAATCTCAGGAACTACTGGTCCGATTTCAAAAAGTCTTTCATTGTGGGATAGTCCATTTATCAAGGAAGGTTATAGGCTATATTTTATTTTCAAAAAAATTAGGGATCCGTAAGAAAATTGCAATTTTGTAACCCAAGGTGTAAAATCGAAAACCTATTTATGCGTGCGCTGAAAAAACGATTGACAATAGAACAAAATAATGTACTACGGGTTTGTACGTCTTATTAAGGTCTACAATAAAGTCCACGAGAGCACATATCTAACTATCATAGTTTAGTCACAATAAACGCTTTTATATTCATAAAAAATATTAAATCGTCTGAAGAAAGAAACTACGTTAAATGTGTATCGTAATATAAATCCTTATCCAAATTAAGCATTATGTTATCAAGGGTATTTATGTAGAAGTAAAATTTCGTTGAGAAATTATCACGAGTATAAAAACGCAAAGGATGAGGTACCTAATAATGAGTTATTTGCTATAATAGATACAAGCTGAAGAGTTTGTTTGCTTGAATGCGCTAATCTCAGGAACTACTGGTCCGAATTAAAAAAATATTTCAGTGTTCGATAGCCCATTTATCGAGGAAGGCTATAAGCTATATATTATTATAAAATTTCTACAGGAACGGGAGTTACGCGGGTGAAACCGCGCGCGGGAAGCTAGTAAACTAATAAAAATGCCCTTCAACTATCCGTACTTAACAGTACTTAACACCAACGATTAAAATATACAAAGATACAAAAATAATGAACGTAAAGCAACTTGACATTTATATTACTACACACTAGCTTCCCGCACGCGGTTTCACCCGCGTTGTCCCGTTCCCGAGAGAACTTCGTAATAAAATATAGCCTATAACCTACCTCGATAAATGGACTAACCAACACTGAAAGATTTTTTGAAATCAGACAAGTAGTCCCTGAGATTAACGCGTTCAAACAAACAAACAAACTCTGCAGCTTTATAATATTAGTATAGACGTATCTTTATCAGAAAAGTTCTTAACAAAAGCATTCACACATATATCACACTTACCCAACATAGACAAGTAAGTCAACGAAGCACACGATGAGCAAGTTTATTAGTTTTAACAAAAAACAGAATCAACTTTGGCAAAAATTCTTACATTTGAAGGAGCACAGTATACAATAAAATACCCTCACGTAGGCTTGGGTAACTCCGGACACATCTATATCTTCGGATATATATCCACAAGCGGACACATATCGACTCCTTCCCTATAAAAAAAAAAAAATATCCTATATCCGAGTAACTCCGATTCACTCCGACCAAGACCGAATCGAATGCAAGTGTGTCCTAACCATTGAAGTATAGGTATATCAGTGATCCGAACGCAGCGATGAACGACACTGACACTTGGATGTGTTTATGAACTTAAGCAAAAAAAGCGCTGCAAGAAAAAAAACCTATTATGTATAAGGCGCACAGGCGAAAGTTTGCTTCTGTATTAAAGCGATACAGCAGCTTTAGGGACAAAGAGGATAAACTGTTCCCGCTTATAATCGTAGAGCTTTCTGTTATTGTTTATACTTTTTACAATATTTTATAATCAGTCCTAGGCCTGCTAAATATGAAGGGAAATGTATTATTACGATTTACCATTTCCCGGATATATCAGTCTTGAGCTACACTGGAATTATTAAACTCATTCTGTGGATCTATTTATAAGTCGGAATTATCTATCAATCCCAGATCCAAACATAATCTCACTCCAAGTTACTTCACTCTCGGATATATTAAGCGGATATGGATATATTAATCGGATATATATCTTTACTTGGAATTATATACTACATATCCAATCTTTTATCGGATATAGTTAGCCCATGCCTACCCTCACGCATAAGAAGCTTACACTCATTCAATGCATTCAAAACTCAGCCAGTATCTAATCGCAAACTGGACATTACTTGCAAAATAAATGCGTTGTGTGGGTCGGGTTTCGGGTAGTTTTAATTAATTAGTTTGTGATGGATGTTGTCGAACTTAAATTAGTTTTCAGTTATGTCATATTGTTCTCAAGTAAGCGACATACCTATTATGTTTTTATTGAGAATAAAGGCGGAAACATGTTATTAAAACGCCACGCCACCCGACGACACGCCACGCGTGTTGAGTCGAATCAAATGTATTGTTTTCTATAGACCAGAAACACACTATGAACACCCGACACGACTACTACTTTAAGTTTACTGTCTTGCTCCATAGTACAATGCCCTAGACACAACGAATCAACATAGTATGTAAGGCTGTGTTCAACTGTCAGCCGCCGAATGTGAGCAGGCTCACTGTGAGCATCAGTGTAAACGTGAAAATAAACGGTATTTTTCGTTCACAGTATGCTGACAATACGCTATAGTTTACGTCCATAGCTGACAGTCAGTTTGGTTTGAACACAGCTTAAGGCCGTATTCAAACCAAACTGACTGTCAGCCGCCGAAAGTGAGCGAACGTTACGCAGTTTATTGTATTTCCAAACATATTCACTTTTTCGTTCACATCTAACCGACGATACGTTATTAGGTTATGCGTAGACGCTGACATTCGGCGGCCGATTAATATAGCGTGTCACTACGCTCCGCGGACGCTGATTGGACGGATGGACGTAAACTATAGCGTATTGTCAGCATACTGTGAACGAAAAAAACCGTTTATTTTCACGTTTACACTGGGGCTCACAGCGAGCCTGCTCACATTCGGCGGCTGACAGTCAGTTTGGTTTGAACACAGCCTTAGAGCTTAATTATATCTATCTATATATATAAAAATGAATCCCTATTTCCCTTGGTCACGGCATCACGAGTGAACGGGTAGACCGATTTCACTAATTCTTGTTTTGTTGAGTTTGTTATTGTCAGGAGAAGGTTCTTATGAAAGAAAATAAATAAGAAAATTACGAAATAATTAGATTTTAGAAAACTTGACCACGATGTCAAATTTCCTAATGTAATTATTAACTTTTTAAAGTAACCTTATGACGTTTGACATAAATTTGAGTTTCCTTGTGTTTTACAACATGATACTGACGTCGCCAACTCGCCTACCAAGCATGGTGACTATGTCAAATTTTCTCCCTCGGGAGGAGGTCCATGTTCAGTAGTGAACGTTATATGGGCTGATGATGATGATGATGATAGTAGTATAATAGCTAATTATCTATAGGCTTTTATCCTTAGACTACAAACACACTGAATTATTACTTAAATGAATAGCAATACCACACATAACGCAAACGCATACTCACACAAAAACACACACACGCACACACCCATATATGTAGAAAAATACACTCAATAGACACATGCTTGTATTTTGTTTCTTTTTCTTTTGTATTTTTTCTTGTATAAAATTGTTATCTTACTTTCCTTCATAATAAAGGTGTATAGAAATGTATAAAAATAAATGTAACACCTTGTAAAGCACATTAATATGTGTGTATGGGTGAAGACACTGATCTCTGAAACACAGGTTTTACCTACCACAGGGTTCAGGGAATTCATACAAAGTTTTGTAAACCTTTATGTGAATATTTCTTTTTTTTTTAATTTAATATAATAACTAGTTTTTATATGACGCAGTCTGTCGAAAATAAGTCAACGTAGAAATCTTTATGTTGTAATGTTTTCGAGCATCAAAATTTTAATTTTAAGTGAACACTATTAAAAAATTTAACTTAGTCATTACAAAGTCATGGTTGTTGTTTTTATGTCATCATCATCATCATTTTTCATCATTTCAGCCGTAGGACTTCCACTGTTGTACATAGGCCTCCCTCATAGATCTCCAGTCGTTGCGGTTAGAAGCGGCCTGCATCCACCGTTTTTATGTCATACTAGCTTCCCGCGCGCGGTTTCACCCGCGTAACTCCCGTTCCCGTGGGAAATTCATCATAAAATATAGCCTATGTTCTTTCTCAGGCTCTAGACTATATCTGTACCAAATTTCATTTAAATCGCTTCAGTTGTTAAGGCGTGATTGCGTAACAGACAGACAGACAGACAGAGTTACTTTCACATTTATAATATTAAGTAAGGATAAGGATTGTGTTAAATTTGTATTTATATATACTTTTTTTAAGGTATAACATCAGTCGTTAACAAATCTATATAAGGTGCTATAAAAATATCTGCCACGGCTTTAATGGGAGGTAGTATTATGTTTAAAGATTACAATAGTGAAGAGCTTTCGTACCCCGGAACAGTTATTTCAATTTGAGAAAATAAATAAGTTAAATAAACATTGACTATACTCTGCATAAAGCCGTTCACAAATTACGCGCGATGTGTCGCATCGTCAATGAAAACAACTGCTATCTCTTTCCATCTGTTCCGTGAATGAAAACTGAAATCACTATCTGTACGTGTAGGTACGCAATAATACGCTGTCAAACAAGTGTTTTAAAAGTGCAATTACTTACCAGCTTCTGCATTCTTCCAAAAAACTTACGTAAATAAGATGATAAACTTCCCATGACACTTAAAACAGGCTTTGGACTGTCAAGTTAGTGTAAGAATCGCAATTTTTTTCTTATTATTTTTAAACAATAGGTAGGTACTTAGATTGATATCAAATAACGATAAATTACAGTAACTTGGCGTGTTTAAAAGTTAATCATCTTATTAACAACAATTGCACCGTATTTACAGTTATTTACACACTCCCTACCTACTTATCTACAAAACTGTTGCACTAGTCCGCGTTGTACACAAATGTAGGCACGCTTACATACGTGTCTCTTAACTTTGTTTAATGTGACATCCGTTTCACTTTTTAATTGTCTAAATGCGCGTTTGATTCGCCTTATTAGTTCTACCACACTTCTGATATCATGTCCGGTTCAGCCGTACACTAGGTCCTTTACACGACCCCACAAAAAAAAGGGTATGGAGGGGTTAAATCCGGCGAGCGATTAGGCCACGGCACTGGCCCTCCTCGGCCCGGGCCTATCCAACTTTCACCGCCGTACCACACACCGTTTAAAAATTCCCGTACGTTGATGGCGAAATGAGGTGGTGCTCCATCATGTTTGAAGTGCAGCCCTCTTATCTCTTCAAGAGGAATACGTTCCAACATTCTTCTCACACGGGTTCGTAGTAAACGCAGATACGACTCTCCGTCCAGTCTGTCCAAGAACACTGGTCCTAGTATTCTGTTCCCCAGTATCTAGTGTTAATTACACGCACATTAACACTAAACCGAGTCTGAAAATGGTCAGGCCGCACAACACTACGTCGGAGTACACTAGTATGGAGGCCTGCCTGCGTCAACCGGAGGCGGGTCAAAGCGGCCGTGGTCTCTAAACCTGTACACGGCATCCAGAATGGTATGATGACTAACTCGCACACCAAACCTCTGCTGGTATAAGTTCACGGCATGTGCAGTTACGGAGTTACACTCGCGGTAGCACAATACCATTTCAAGGTATTCTTGATTAGAATACCGTCGTCTGGGTCGCCTTTTTTTAATAAAGGCGCGCGATATTCCCGTCGCTGACCGCTAAAACTATCTTCCGAGCAGCGCGGCCGGGGGACGAGGGGCGACTGGCGAGCGCCCGGCGGCGATCGGCTAGCGCGTGCGACGAACGGGGTAGTGCGGGTGCGGGTGCGGGCGCGCGGGGCTGTCCTTTCCTTTGACAACCGCCGCGCGAAGGCATCGTTTGATAAGAATGGCAACAGCGTATGAATTCGGTGCGGCGCGTGGCGTGCGGTGCGGCAACAGCTTATTAAGTCTACAGAATGGTGTTATGCCAATAAATCAATTCAAATTTATACGTACAATTTTTTGTATGAAAAAAAATATGACAAATTATCAATAATTTTTCTTCACTATTGTAATCTATAAACACAATACTGTCTCCCATTGCAGCCGTGGCAGATATTTTTATAGCACCTTATATATTATCATTTAAAATTATTCAAATGTTACAACTAATAAGACCAATTGCATTCGTCTAGATCGTTGGATCAGATACTTCATAATAAAAAAATATTATATTTTTAGTCGCCGTGTGGTTTCCGGCTTAGAAAAGACCACCAATCTTTCTATGAGTTGTGAGTGGCGACTAAGGGACCTACACCTGATGGGTGGGCAGCAGCGTCAGCTAAGGGATTCTCCCAAGTTACTGTTATCACCAATCCGCTTTTTTCTTTTTTAGCCACGAGGCTTTTGCTACTTCACATAAAGGCGAGCAGAGCTCCATCCTAGATAAATGGTTTAAACACTACAAACGAATCAACCTGCGCAAGAGGGCGTCCCCTGTGGGACTTGGACCTCGGCTCAGGGCGGTCGCTGGACCAATCCACCTGCCAAGCGTACTGATTACGGCTAAATTGTGTACTGTCAAATAGATAATAATAATAATTATTATAAATGTTTACAAAATTTTCAACCAAACAAAGACAATAAACAGGTATAATAATAACAACCACATAGAAATTGTAATATTAATTTAAGTACCTACTTCGCATTCTTTTGTCTCACTTTAGAACTGTGCCATATCGTCGACGATACTGCAATACCGCGAAAGTGACTAGCTTCCCGCGCGCGGTTTCACCCGCGTAACTCCCGTTCCCGTGGGAAATTCATAATAAAATATATCCTATGTCCTTTCTCAGGCTCTAGACTATATCTGTACCAAATTTCATTTAAATCGCTTCAGTAGTTAAGGCGTGATTGCGTAACAGACAGACAGACAGACAGAGTTACTTTCACATTTATAATATTAGTAAGGATAAGGATGTTACTCAGGGATAATGTAGCATTCTAAACGGGAAAGAAATAATTATAAAAATCCCTTCTGTAGTAGGTATTTAAGTTTATACAAAACACACAAACAAAATTAAAAAAATACAAACTTTTCCGCTTTATATTATATTAGTACTAGCTGACCCGGCAGACTTCGTACTGCCTCAATCGATACATAAAAGACCTAAACATTTGTATAAAATAAACTGGTCCGTAGAGACTTCGTTTATGCGGTACTCCTACCCCTACACTACCCCTACCATACACTACCCCTACCCTACACTACCCCTACCCTACACTACCCCTACCCTACACTACCCCTACCCTACACTACCCCTACCCCCCTACCCTACACTACCCCTTCCCTACACTACCCCTACCCTACACTACCCCTACCCTACACTACCCCCACCCTACACTACCCCTACCCTACACTACCCCTACCCTACACTACCCCTACCCTACACTACCCCTACCCTACCTCTACCCTACCCCTACCCTACACCTACCCCTAATCTACCCCTACCCTACCCTACACCTACCCTACCCTACACCTACCCTAAAAAATCTTAGCAAAAAAATAAAGCCCAAATTGACTCTACATTTTAGTTAGAAAACGTTTGTATGGGAAAAAGAAATAGGCTGTTTTAAGGGGTTTTCAGGCAACTACTAATAAATTAAAAATTAATTAAAAAAACATTGTCCAGCGGACAAAATTGTGAATCTAAACCATTCCCAGATCCCCTTGAACACACACAAAAAATTTCATCAAAATCGGTCCAGTCGTTTGAGAGAAGTTCAGTGACTCACAGAAGAATTATATATATAAAGATTAGTATAGGTACGGAAACCGTTAGTTTTCAGTCTATTTCCCGTATTAATGTTTTGTTTCTTTTTTAAAATTAATATTTAACAGTAATCAAAATAGCATAGTACGTGGTACGTTTTCTACTCTAACTTAGGTGATAATTATTTCAGTTTTCGTCGGAACTAGAACATAGTCATCATCATCATCATCATCACCAGCCTGTTGTAGTCCACTGCTGAACATAGGCCTCCCCCATCGATTTTCAGCGGGAACGATCGCTAGCGGCCTGCATCCACCGACTTCCTGCGACCTTTATGAGGTCGTCGGTCCATCGTGCAGGCGGTCGTCCTACGCTGCGCTTGCCAGTACGTGGTCTCCACTCGAGAACCTTTTTGCTCCATCGGCCGTCAGTTCTTCGAGCTATGTGTCCTGCCCATTGCCACTTCAGCTTGCTTATCCGTTGAGCTATGTCAGTGACCTTCGTTCTCCTGCGGATCTCTTCATTTCTGATTCGATCACGCAGAGAAACGCCGAGCATAGCTCTTTCCATAGCTCGCTGAGCGACTTTGAGCTTTCTTATGAGGCACACAGTAAGAGACCACGTCTCAGATCCATATGTCATCACTGGTAACACACATTGATTGAAGACTTTGGTCTTCAGGCACTGAGGTATTTTGGACGAGAAGATCTCTCGAAGCTTCCCAAACGCTGCCCAGCCGAGTCGGATTCGACGATTGACCTCTTTCTCTAAGTTGGTCCTACCTAGTTGGATCGTTTGACCTAGATATATGTATTCGGTCACAACTTCGAGAATGGAGTTTCCAACGGCTATAGAGTTGGGCACTACATGGGCGTTATGCATGACTTTCGTCTTGCCCATGTTCATTCTAAGCCCAACTTGTTGAGAAACTCCATCGAGGTCATTGAGCATCTGTCCAAGGTCCTCCAGCGATTCTGCCATGATCACTATGTCGTCGGCAAATCGAAGGTGAGTGATGTACTCGCCATTTATGTTGATGCCGTGTCCTTGCCATTCCAGGAGCTTGAAGGCGTCCTCCAGAGCAGCCGTAAAAAGTTTGGGAGATATAACATCTCCCTGTCTTACGCCTCTCCGTAGCGGGATTGCCTTCGTACATTGGCCCTGTACTCGGACCGACATGGTGGCGTTTTTGTACAAGCACTTCAGCACTTCAATGTACCGATAGTCGATACGACACCGCTGAAGAGACCTTAGAACCGCCCAAATTTCGACCGAATCAAAGGCTTTTTCATAGTCCACAAACGCCAAGCATAGGGGCTGATTATACTCCTCGGTCTTCTGTATAATCTGCCGCAGCGTATGTATGTGGTCTATGGTACTAAAGCCTTTTCGGAAGCCGGCTTGTTCGGGAGGCTGGAAGTCATCGAGCCTGTGTTCGAGACGATTTGTGACGACCCTCGAGAACAGCTTATAAACATGGCTCAGCAATGTGATGGGTCTGTAATTCTTCAACATGGTTTTGTCACCTTTTTTGAAGAACAGAACCACCACACCTCTGCTCCATGATTCTGGCGTTTGTCCCTCGAGTAAAACGGAGTTAAAGAGCTTCTGAAGGACTTTAAGTATCGGTGTTCCACCCGCATTCAGAAGCTCAGATGTGATTCCGTCATCACCTGGCGCCTTGTTGTTTTTAAGCTGTTTAAGGGCCATCACAATCTCGTATAGGCTGATGTCCGGGAGATCTTCGGTATTGTGTCGGGTGAGCCTTGCTCTGGAGTCTTTGGCTTGGCTGTTAGCGGGCTTGACTGTTGAGGCATACAGCTGATAATAGAACCTCTCTATCTCCCGTAAAACCTCTGGCTTACTCGACGACACTACCCCATCTTCCTTCTTCAGCTTTGTCAACTGGCTTAGCCAAATAGAGGTGTCTCTTGCGAACACTTTGGAGCCTTGGTTTCGCTCTATCGTCTCCTTAATACATTTTGTATTATAGGAGCGAATGTCGTGACGCAACGACGTTAAGATATGTCTATTGAGCTGCCTAAATGACTCCGCATCGTCTGGAGTCTGGAGCATCATCGTACGTCGTTTAGCCATGAGGTCCCGGGTATTAGTGGATAGTTTCTGAGGTCTATTTCTAGGGTGGGGTTTAAAATATTTAAGCCCCACCGTATGCACAGTGTCTACTAGCCCGCTGCTGAGATCGTCCACAGATTCGCAGCTGTCTAGACATTCGAAGCGATTACTTAGTTCGATCTGAAAGCTCTCGGAGTTTTGGATGTGTGCGTTTGAAGGTCGGAGCGTAGACTTCATCAGACGGGATCGTTCCAATTTGACATTAATATTTAACGTGCCTCTAACTATTCGGTGATCACTTCCGGTTTTAACCCTGTGAATCACAGAGACATCATTAAATATTTGTCTTTTGGTTGTCATGATGAAGTCAATCTCATTTTTTGTGGAACCATCAGGGCCCATCCAGGTCCATTTCCTGTGAAGTGGCTTCTGGAAGAAAGAGTTCATCATATAGAGTCCCTCTTTCTCCAGGAAATCAGCCAACCTCTGACCCCTTCGGTTCCGTTGCCCATATCCATGCAACCCCACTCTCATCTCATCATCGCCTCGTTTACCCAGTTTAGCGTTGAAATCCCCCATAACAACGGTGTAGTGGGTCTTGGAGCTATGTATGGCTTTACTAATATCCTCATACATAGCTTCCACTTCTTCGTCTGAGTGTGTTGAGGTCGGTGCGTAAACCTGTATAACCTTCATGGAATATCTTTTTGATATTCTGAGTATAAGGTACGCTACCCTGCTCGACACACTGTCGACGGCCACCAAATTGTTAATGAGGGACTTGCGGACGATAAACCCTACACCACCTTGGGACCGCTGTTCGCCCTCCCGGTAGAAGAACAAGTTGCCGGAATTCAGGGTCATCGTGTCCTGTCCCGCTCTTCGGACTTCTGACAAACCCACTATATCCCAGCGCAACTTGTCCAATTCCTCTTCCAGCTCTACGATCTTCTCGTCTGTCCTCAGAGTGCGTGTGTTGTGTGTTACCAGGGCCAGTTGTCGTGTGGGGTGGTACCCGGATCTCTTCCGGAGATTCTTAGCACCCCCTGCCCTGCCGTTACCATGGTTGGTACCGTGGCCAGGACTAGCGGAGCGGCCGGGGACTAGGGGCCTGATCCTGGTATGTGTCACCATGAGGGGTGTTTTGCCAATACTCGCCACGCTTGGCAGGCGGGTTGGCGAGCGCAGTGGAGTTCTTTTGATTTGATCATCACAGGAAACGCTGCTGACCGTTCCCTGGAATTTCTCTTAGTCGCCTTTTACGACACCCACGAGTAGAAATGGGGAGGTAACATTCTATGTTACCTCCCCATTACATTAGACACTAGAACATAGTGTAATGCATTATTTCACTGTTACTACCTTGATTAATTTAGCATTCAATTTGGAAGTTCTAGGTAGTAGTACTCGCCACCGCACTGCTTTACGTTTGCAATATGTTTTACATTTTTTTTACATGTTATGTAATGTTCAAGGATTTGTGCATCGTTTTGGAACTATTGTGAAGTGACGTCAGATGCATTTGAGACTAGGTGTTAGAATGGGAACAAATATTTGGGGGAACCACGAGTTCTGGCTAGGTTTACTTTTTATCCGTGAATTACGTGTTATTAAAGTACCTCGTGTTACAAAATTAAAACAAACAACTCCTGCGTTAGGGAAATAAATCCTTGTGTCGCGATGAACTTCATGGGCATAAAGCAACTGAACGTGATTCACACAAATAGTTATGATGGCTGAGAACCGAACCGTGAACATCAGGGCTCAGAATCAACTACTGCAGCCACTGAGCAACCGGTGCAGTCAATTTTCATATATTTCAATTCATATGTGTGTAATATTTCAGACAATATGGATTATATCATCTTTTTGTATTATAAACAAACACGTGTTAAACATTGTCTTATTAATTAAAAGAGTTCTAACTCTAACTCTTCACTACATACGTATAAAACAAAGTCACTTCCCGCTGTCTGTCCGTCCGTCCCTATGTATGCTTAGATCTTTAAAACCACGCAACGGATTTAGATGCGGTTTTTTTAATAGATAGAGAGATTCAAGAGGAAGGTTTATTAGCATTGTACCCGTGCGGGGCCGGGCCGCGTCGCTAGTTCTATGTATATAGAGTTAGAGTTGGTTTGTATGTTTTCTTGAACGCGCAAAACTCTGAAACTAGTTCTCCGATAAGATAAATTCTCTCAGTGTTAGATAGACCATTTATCGAGGAAGGCTATAGACTATAGTTTATTATGAAGTTCCAACGACAACGCGAATTGCGCGAATGAAACCGCGCGCATGAAGCTAGTATATTCATACACAACACACACATTACACATTAACACACCCATTTGGAATTATGAATATGGAGAATGTAAAACTAGAATTATATTCATAATTCCAAATGGGTCGATCGAACATCATTAATAAGCATTATAGAATTAATCTCATAACCCCTGCCCATACTCTGATTTCAATCAGCTTACAATCTATTACGTACATTTGAGAAGTGTACACAATATTATCTTATTAAGCTTTGATGTTACATTTCATTGCGAGTGTCGAGTACCACAAATACCTTTTGTAAATACTGCTTCCAGTATACTGCAATAGATTAAATACCTATTCGAATTGTATTTAAGTTATATTAGGTTAAATAATTCTGTCTTAGTGCCTATGTCAAATAACTCTTACATATTGGAAGGCAAAATTAATTCGTGATACGTCCTAGTATCACGATGAGACTGAATATATATTATATAGGGCGACTGGTAATTAGTGACCGATACCTAAACACATGATTGTGCTCATGATAACAAACAACTTTTACTATGGCACCAACACTGAAATCGCGAAAAAAAATCAGCTGTTCCATACATTCATGTTCACATAACTCGTCAACATGGTAGGGAGCAGCTGATTTTTTTTGGCGATTTCAGGTTTGGTGCCATAGTAAAAGTTGTTTGTTATCATGAGCACAATCATGTGTTAAGGTATCGGTCACTAATTACCAGTCACCCTATATAGGTACCTATTTAGTTCTCCCTACAAAATCTAAGGAAATAAAGTCATCTAGAAGGTCATCTGCGCAGGACGTCAGACAATCAGTTACCAAATTTTTGTTGAAAAAAAAAATAGAAAGTACAGATTGCAATAGTTCAAGCGTATCTAAGTACGTTCTTACAAATGTCTGTTAAAAAAATAAAATTGTTACCTCCATACCAATCTGAGTGTAGGTAAAAAATGTAACTTTTGAAAATATAAGCGTTAAATGCAGACTTTAGATCGGCTGAAGGTTTGGTTGGATAAGGCTAAGCACAAACCCGATTTTTTTGACGGGCTAGTAAGCGCATTCTTGCCCAACAAAAATGTCTGGTTTGTACTGAGTTGAAAACCAGTTTTTGACAAGAGTGATAGATAGGAGGTTTCCGGCTTCTGGGACCGCAATTAACTGGAACCGCGGTCCCAGTCGACGGATTCGAAAAATTAAATATTTTTCTTCCAGCGACTGGGACCACTCATAGATAACTTAAAATAAAACTATTATTCAAGTCAAAATCGGTACAGTCAAACGAAAAATAATCTAAATTATTTATATGAATATCATTGACTCGTTCTAGACATGATTTTATCCTATGCGCTTAGTAATAGATTAAGCTAGCCCGTTTTTACATAATTCACACATGCAGGTAAACACACACAGGGAATGGCATTGTATGATTGTATAACTAACTATAGCTCGAGTCCATTTTGCCTGTCGATTTCAAGGTCAGGTAGCCCTTTTGTTATAAACGGGAAATTTTGCATCGCCCGATGACTGGCTCGGCCAATCACTGACAAGAAGCTTATCAGTTTAAGAAAGTCAAGTTTTGCATTAGGCAGTTTTGTTGCATATTGTGTGATTTGAGTGGTGGTGTAGTGACATCATTTAATAGTCTTCAGTATGTAAAACAATTTTTTGTTAAATTATTTATAAACAAAACAAGCTAATAAGGGGTTAAACGACGTGTTTACAAATATTTATACTTTAGAACGCTTCTCATCTTTAATGAGACTTTTTAATATCACAAAGAAAATTGTCATCCGTTAAGATTATCTGATAGTAAATTTTTTTTTTAGATTTTAGAATTATCAAAATGGATGTAAATAGTCCTTCAACTTCCAGTGGTGAACAGTCATTATATATTGATGTCACACAAAGAGGACGTGAACTTTTGCGAAGACCTGGCTATGAATATATTCTTAAAAGAATAAATAAAGATGGCTCAAAACTCTGGCGATGTGCAAGAAAAAGTGTTTGCAACGCGACAGTAAAAATCAGAGTCGATGCGATAGTACGGGAGCTAGCAACGTTTGGAAAGTAAGAATTTTAGGTCAGCTGATTTTGTGATATGTCGTCCTTCTTGCACTTTCGGTTAGAGTCTGGGCTATCTGGCTGGCGGTAGCGGTTGCGTTCTTTAGTGCGCATCCTACCTGTCCAGGTAATAATCCTGGATTTTAAAAACATTTTAGAAGGCGTAATTTTTAATTTTTTGTTTTTAAATAAGTCTGCCTGACATACTTTTTTTATTGCCAGACATTTTTGACAATGCTAACTATGTGCCATACGCGATTTTTTTATTTTTTTATAAAAATTTCAAAGTATTTTATAATGTCTGTAATTTTAATATTATGTTATTTAAAGATAAGAAAAACTTAAAATAAATTTGCCAGACATTAATTCGATTGTTAAGTCTTGAATTAAAATGAAAAAGTCATGAAAAGTATTGCAGTATAATGCTAGTAGTCCGAGAGAGTCAGTTGCAGAATAAGTCGAGAATGATACAGAGAACCATTACGAAAGTAAATGACTTTTCATTGTGCATATAATAAAAAATAATAATAATAATAATAATCATTCTAGTCCGAGCAAGTTTGAAAAAAATTTAAGCATAAAAAGGAATATAAAATTAGATTAAAATTTAAAAAACAACACTTTTTATTTAAATTGTTCTGATTACTAATTAAAAATTATAAATAATTAATATTAAGTTTTTCAAGTTGTTTCAGCCTTTAGTGACGTCACAAAAAAAAGAGGCATCTTCATAATCATCATCATCATCATCGTGGCTGTCTTTGTCAGTGTCATTCATATCATCTTCTTGGGAATTTTCGTTATCTTCTAAAACTCTATCATCTGCAACAGAAAAAAAATAAATAGTGTAATTCTTCTTGTTCGTTATAAAACATTTTAGTTATTATTGATAAATATTCTATTTCACACTTACTTTGAACAATAATATTTGCAACTGAGGATGGTAATTGATCTCCCAAAAACCAGACAAAATCATATTTGTCACCGTTAATGGTCCAACCGAAAGCCATTGGAGATTAAGATGTTGGATGTTTTGAGTGAGCATTTCTCAAAATTTTCGTCACGTAACGAATTTAATTTAAGACTTTTTCATTTTAATTCAAGACTTAACAATCGAATTAATGTCTGGCAAATTTATTTTAAGTTTTTCTTATCTTTAAATAACATAATATTAAAATTACAGACATTATAAAATACTTTGAAATTTTTATTAAAAAAAAAAAAAAAAAACGCGTATGGCACATAGTTAGCATTGTCAAAAATGTCTGGCAATAAAAAAAGTATGTCAGGTAGACTTATTTAAAAACAAAAAATTAAAAATTACGCCTTCTAAAATGTTTTTAAAATCCAGGATTATTACCTGGACAGGTTGGATGCGCACTAAAGAACGCAACCGCTACCGCCAGCCAGATAGCCCAGATTCTAACCGAAAGTGCAAGAAAGACAACATATCACAAAATCAGCTGACCTAAAATTCTTTCTCGAAAACGTTGCTAGCTCCTATACTACGATGACTATTTTAAATGAAACTGCTCATTGTCATGGACCTATTGATTTCGCGAAAGACAAAGTGAACCGCCAAATGCAAAAATGTGTAGAAGATGTTCAAAAGGACATAAATATCCCTGTTGCGCAAGTGTTTGAAAATAATATGGAAGTTCTCAAAGAAGAGGGATTACATTTTATTACACAAATACCACATTTTCACAATATAGAAAAGCGACTCTACAAAAAAATAAACGATGCTATTGGAGAAAATTCAACACTCGCAGGTACATTTACTACTTATGGGGAATTAAACAAAACAAATAATGCCGTCGAGCAATGGAATAGTCACATTAGAAAGTACATCAAACCAAAGCGAAACATTGCCCAGTTGCTGCAAGGACTGCTAAAAGATATGAAATACTATTCTGGAGCATTAAAAAATCCTAACGGTATTCAAATATCGAAGAGGAAGCATTCTACGATTGCTAAGATGAAAAAAATGTATCAAAAATGTAAAAAATGTTTGTTTGACTGTACATTTTTTGATTTCAGTTATCATTTATGAGTGGTCCCAGTCGCCGGAAGAAAATAATTTATTTTTTACGGATCCGTCGACTGGGACCGCGGTCCTAGTTAATTGCGGTCCCAGTCGCCGGTAACCTCAGATAGGAGGTTTCCGGCTTCTGGGACCGCAATTAACTGGAACCGCGGTCCCAGTCGACGGATTCGAAAAATTAAATATTTTTCTTCCAGCGACTGGGACCACTCATAGATAACTTAAAATAAAACTATTATTCAAGTCAAAATCGGTACAGTCAAACGAAAAATAATCTAAATTATTTATATGAATATCATTGACTCGTTCTAGACATGATTTTATCCTATGCGCTTAGTAATAGATTAAGCTAGCCCGTTTTTACATAATTCACACATGCAGGTAAACACACACAGGGAATGGCATTGTATGATTGTATAACTAACTATAGCTCGAGTCCATTTTGCCTGTCGATTTCAAGGTCAGGTAGCCCTTTTGTTATAAACGGGAAATTTTGCATCGCCCGATGACTGGCTCGGCCAATCACTGACAAGAAGCTTATCAGTTTAAGAAAGTCAAGTTTTGCATTAGGCAGTTTTGTTGCATATTGTGTGATTTGAGTGGTGGTGTAGTGACATCATTTAATAGTCTTCAGTATGTAAAACAATTTTTTGTTAAATTATTTATAAACAAAACAAGCTAATAAGGGGTTAAACGACGTGTTTACAAATATTTATACTTTAGAACGCTTCTCATCTTTAATGAGACTTTTTAATATCACAAAGAAAATTGTCATCCGTTAAGATTATCTGATAGTAAATTTTTTTTTTAGATTTTAGAATTATCAAAATGGATGTAAATAGTCCTTCAACTTCCAGTGGTGAACAGTCATTATATATTGATGTCACACAAAGAGGACGTGAACTTTTGCGAAGACCTGGCTATGAATATATTCTTAAAAGAATAAATAAAGATGGCTCAAAACTCTGGCGATGTGCAAGAAAAAGTGTTTGCAACGCGACAGTAAAAATCAGAGTCGATGCGATAGTACGGGAGCTAGCAACGTTTGGAAAGTAAGAATTTTAGGTCAGCTGATTTTGTGATATGTCGTCCTTCTTGCACTTTCGGTTAGAGTCTGGGCTATCTGGCTGGCGGTAGCGGTTGCGTTCTTTAGTGCGCATCCTACCTGTCCAGGTAATAATCCTGGATTTTAAAAACATTTTAGAAGGCGTAATTTTTAATTTTTTGTTTTTAAATAAGTCTGCCTGACATACTTTTTTTATTGCCAGACATTTTTGACAATGCTAACTATGTGCCATACGCGATTTTTTTATTTTTTTATAAAAATTTCAAAGTATTTTATAATGTCTGTAATTTTAATATTATGTTATTTAAAGATAAGAAAAACTTAAAATAAATTTGCCAGACATTAATTCGATTGTTAAGTCTTGAATTAAAATGAAAAAGTCATGAAAAGTATTGCAGTATAATGCTAGTAGTCCGAGAGAGTCAGTTGCAGAATAAGTCGAGAATGATACAGAGAACCATTACGAAAGTAAATGACTTTTCATTGTGCATATAATAAAAAATAATAATAATAATAATAATCATTCTAGTCCGAGCAAGTTTGAAAAAAATTTAAGCATAAAAAGGAATATAAAATTAGATTAAAATTTAAAAAACAACACTTTTTATTTAAATTGTTCTGATTACTAATTAAAAATTATAAATAATTAATATTAAGTTTTTCAAGTTGTTTCAGCCTTTAGTGACGTCACAAAAAAAAGAGGCATCTTCATAATCATCATCATCATCATCGTGGCTGTCTTTGTCAGTGTCATTCATATCATCTTCTTGGGAATTTTCGTTATCTTCTAAAACTCTATCATCTGCAACAGAAAAAAAATAAATAGTGTAATTCTTCTTGTTCGTTATAAAACATTTTAGTTATTATTGATAAATATTCTATTTCACACTTACTTTGAACAATAATATTTGCAACTGAGGATGGTAATTGATCTCCCAAAAACCAGACAAAATCATATTTGTCACCGTTAATGGTCCAACCGAAAGCCATTGGAGATTAAGATGTTGGATGTTTTGAGTGAGCATTTCTCAAAATTTTCGTCACGTAACGAATTTAATTTAAGACTTTTTCATTTTAATTCAAGACTTAACAATCGAATTAATGTCTGGCAAATTTATTTTAAGTTTTTCTTATCTTTAAATAACATAATATTAAAATTACAGACATTATAAAATACTTTGAAATTTTTATTAAAAAAAAAAAAAAAAAACGCGTATGGCACATAGTTAGCATTGTCAAAAATGTCTGGCAATAAAAAAAGTATGTCAGGTAGACTTATTTAAAAACAAAAAATTAAAAATTACGCCTTCTAAAATGTTTTTAAAATCCAGGATTATTACCTGGACAGGTTGGATGCGCACTAAAGAACGCAACCGCTACCGCCAGCCAGATAGCCCAGATTCTAACCGAAAGTGCAAGAAAGACAACATATCACAAAATCAGCTGACCTAAAATTCTTTCTCGAAAACGTTGCTAGCTCCTATACTACGATGACTATTTTAAATGAAACTGCTCATTGTCATGGACCTATTGATTTCGCGAAAGACAAAGTGAACCGCCAAATGCAAAAATGTGTAGAAGATGTTCAAAAGGACATAAATATCCCTGTTGCGCAAGTGTTTGAAAATAATATGGAAGTTCTCAAAGAAGAGGGATTACATTTTATTACACAAATACCACATTTTCACAATATAGAAAAGCGACTCTACAAAAAAATAAACGATGCTATTGGAGAAAATTCAACACTCGCAGGTACATTTACTACTTATGGGGAATTAAACAAAACAAATAATGCCGTCGAGCAATGGAATAGTCACATTAGAAAGTACATCAAACCAAAGCGAAACATTGCCCAGTTGCTGCAAGGACTGCTAAAAGATATGAAATACTATTCTGGAGCATTAAAAAATCCTAACGGTATTCAAATATCGAAGAGGAAGCATTCTACGATTGCTAAGATGAAAAAAATGTATCAAAAATGTAAAAAATGTTTGTTTGACTGTACATTTTTTGATTTCAGTTATCATTTATGAGTGGTCCCAGTCGCCGGAAGAAAATAATTTATTTTTTACGGATCCGTCGACTGGGACCGCGGTCCTAGTTAATTGCGGTCCCAGTCGCCGGTAACCTCATAGATAGCATATTGAAAGTTACGAAATTCTCCAAACATGTTAATATTGCTTTTATACAACGGAGAAAAACGAAGAAGAAAAGAAATCGCCATTTCTAGCAGAAAAAGTAGCGAGAAAGTGGAACTGCAACGCCAACAAGCAAAATAATCATGACCGTCCGGTGCCGAAGCTCGGAACAAACTGAAATGTCGGCCGATTCTAGATAATTAAACGGTCAGTAGTACACGCGCGTGGTAATAGTGCCGTACTAAATGAAATAAACAAGATTAACGATATATATTCAGCAATTAGGTACTTACATACACTTGTCAAGAAATTTCACAATGCATGCAACTACTATATAGATTTAGCAGACGGATAGCAGTTGGTTTTTTTTCGGACGGTATATGTAGTAAGCCACAAGGCTTTTGCTACGTCACCGGTCAAAGCTCCAGCCTTGCTAAATTGTTTAAAAATTATAAACTAAGCAACCTGCAGAAGAGGGCCGCTGTAGGACTTGGACCTCGGCTAAGGGCAGTCACTGGCGCATGGCGGGGACATTAAGGGTTTATGACTTTTACTTTTTTAGGGGAGTTTTATGCAACTGTCGCGCTACTTTACAGTTCGTGGGTCGTGGACTTCGGGTCTATCTGATAGTTGGCCGACAATTTAATTTGAGGGTAATCGAGGAGCCCACTTTTGTGATAGACGACAAATATAGCGTTTGTACACACATGTACACACCTCTTACACGTCTTAATACTGATTAAAATAGCGGATGTTCGAAAGTTCAATGTTTTTCGTGATTTCTAGTTTCTAGTATTTTTTTTTTGGGTGGCATATCTATTTGAAGTGGATGAAGCCATAGAGCGTTGCTTACTCCAAATAAAAATCAATAAGCACACATTTTCCTTTGTAGTGCTCACATTCGTCACAAACGGCTATGTGAAAATTGTTGTGATTCTAACCGTATTCGTTCTGGCTCGGAGATGAGATTTTTTTTAACACGATCTGAAAGTAAGCTTTTCGGTGGATGTTTTTACAAATTCTTTGTGGATACTGAGTTTCTAAACTGCCTGCATCAACTATGGATTGTTACTGTAGACGGAAAGTATTTTTTTAGGTATATTCTTCTGGTTATCATTACTTAATTAAAATAATTTTACATGTCCCTAATATAATGTAAAGTTACCCTTTAATTAAGATTAAGAGAAACACTATATTTTTTCGAGCGTCGTCATCGTAAGCGCTGGCCAGGAGCTTAACGCCGGGCTTACCAACGCAGCTCTAGCGGCACTTAGATCCAATATTTTGACCATTATTTTGATTTACTTAAAAACCAAGATGGTTTGTATTTGTTTTAAATTTATGATTATGATATTTAGAGCGCAAAGGTCAATGGTCCACTCCTCGCGCAAGTCAAATGGACATTCAACAGATCTGCTCATAGTTTCAGGACTGATCGCAAGATGGTAACTGGCACATATTGTAAAGTGTATAAAAGACAATCCTGTAAGATTTTTTTTGCCATACTTCTAAATAATATTCGCTGATAAGAGATACTTAGTTATCCAAAATTTGTAATTTATTTAAACTTTCTTAAGTGGTTTAGGAAGACGACCTCTGTAGCGGTATTGGGCTCGCTTTAAATCTCGGAGGTCGTGGGTTCAATCCCCACGCCGGACAATTAATCTTTGTGTAAATTCTAAAATTTCTTTCCGGGTCTGATTGGTTGAGGGACTACCTTCCATGCCTCGGAAAGCACGTTAAGCTGTTGGTCCCGATTGTTATAACAATATCTATAATAATCGTATATCAAGGAACGGACAGCAGCGTTTCTTTGTATGGTACCACATAATACTGCGGTCGTCAATCCGCCTGTCAAGCGTGGTGACTATGGCAAATACCCTCCCCCGGGAGGAAGCCCATGTTCAACATTGGACATTATACGGGCTGATGATGATGATGAAGTGTTTTAGGACTCGTACTTTAAGAGTTTATTAATTGTGAATTCCATGTAGGCTAGAGGTAGTTATAAATATCTCTACGTTTAGTTTTCTTGCATTTTGAGTAACAAAATTCTATAACTTAAATTTAATTTGAAACAATTAGGCGCGAAGTTGCTGAGATCCATTATGATCATTATTAAAATCACAAAATGTTGTTTTTAAATTATGCGCGCCGGTATTTACACATTTGAAACCAACTTAAAGTTATATATATGTAATATCGCCCTACAGTGTCTGTTCATGTGGATTCGTTCGTGTGAGCTCTAATTCACTTTTTAAGATGTCATAAACTTGAACCTTGCGCCTTTAAAAGTATGTTACGGCTTGCATTGTAGAGGTATATCGCAGTGGAAATGAGGTCGAGGTAAAGAAGTGCTTCCGTTTATGAGGACCCGTAGGTACTTTATTACGACGTACAGTCTGTGACTTGAATACTTGTCTCCCCCAACAGGTAGTATTGAGCTGTAAGCTCAAACCAAATAAAAATTTCGCGCTTTCGAACATTGTACTGAAGCCGGTTTTTTTGTGCATTTGTGTGAGTAAATTATTGCTTTGATTTTTTAAAAGTACCCTTACATTATAAAGATTATGTTGAGCTTAGATTTGCACAAATCCTTTCTTAACTAATAATGAAGTTTATTATGACCCCACGTACCTCACGTTGCCAGGCCCCTCTTTCCCACTGGGCACACTGGCCACGTGCCCAGGGCCCCTCGATGGTTTAGGGCCCCCTAGTCCCTACTCCAAACGATTACCAATAGCGACTATAAGGACTAATCGTAATCCGGGTTACTTTGTGGGGATTACTTTATGTTATCTACTCATCATATCTAATATCACCGTAAAAAAGTTAAAATAAAGCTAAAACTTTTCATATCTGCGTTCTTTGAAAAAAAAAATTCTAATTTACTATAGGCATAGGGGCTCCATCATCCTAAAGTGCCCAGGGCCTCTGATAGGTATAACACGGCCCTGCGCGCTACTACAGATCGACTGACAAGAAAAAGCATCTCTTTACCACGCGTGTGTGCGTAAGCTGTGTATTTAAACGCTGAGGCAATATTTTACCGTCTTACAGTGTGTTACTCGCAGCTCTTCGTTTTTAGTTTTTTTTTGGTCTGAGTCTGTAAGGTGTAATAAATACACACCTGTCAATAGTGCAGCCACTTCCATTGTACGCAGCTAAAATTATTCAATAGCGTCGAGTCAAAGCGTGATTTTTCAGAAAAAAACTGGTTTTGACCTTTTATTTATGGAAAATCTAGAAAGGATTCCAGTGTGATCAAATCCCGGTTACAGCTGCGATAATAACAACGCTGCATTCTATACCTACACATTTACGTTCAATATTCTATGGAACTGTTGTACTAAAGAATCTGAAAGATCAGATGCATTTTGTGGTCACGAATTGAATACGACAAACTACCTGACTCCACTTTGGTAGGTAATTACATTTTGAGCAGAGAAAAGCATGACCCAGAATTCGAATCTGGAACCAAACGGTTCACTAAAGAGCTCAATCATAAACTTGCTCTGTGTAAAGACGTTCAAGTAGGGGAAAGTGGGCGTTATTCATACAAATCTACATACACCGAATTTATCTAAAGTTAGGTTAGTTACGCAGCCAAATAATAACGTTTGTGTGGGTGAGTAGTTTGTGTCTAGTGTGAAGTTTGACAGCAGTCACCGCGTTAAGTTTGCGAGTGACACACCGAACGTGTTTTTGCTTCGCTTAAATAGTTTAATGGGCTAGTTGATGATCTCTAGATACATCTCTGCTATTGAATATTAACCGTTACACAAAGTTCATGATTTGATTTGTAAATTATCCTACCACAAGACACTTATTTTATTGCATATCGTTTTGTTTATTTACATATAATGGGGTAGATTCATACACATGTACAAGGGGCACATTTATACTCTTTTTCGAGGAAAAAAATCCGAACATCCGGAAAGACAAAGTTCAAACAAAGAACTTTGTCTTTCCAGATGTTAATCGCGCTGGATCTGTGAATTTATAAGACTTAGAATCTAGTTGGTATTTCAGATCCTAAGTCAGCTACCTAGTTTTCAGTGTTCATAAGTCACAGTTATGTTATTTTTTTTGTTTCTTCGATCACAAAAAGTCACGACCAGATTAAAGTATAATTTTGCATTGTTTTCATTGTATTATTTATATTTTGAATTTAAAGTGATTTTAATCAATCTTTATTAAATTGCTCCATCGTGTACGAATGTGCCCCTTTGACTGTATAAACTAATAGGGTACATTCGTACATATTCCCGTTTTTTTCTTCGAGGCATCACAGACTTTTAATTTTTGTACTAATTTCATATAAAGTATTACATTCGCAATTAGTAAAACTATAAATGTGTCAAAAATGTAGTTATTCGTAATACACAGCATTCTATAAATGGAAACATAAAAACTATATAAAGCTACCCTACTCTCCCCTACAATTTTCCGCAAAATTTGCAACGTCAACGTAATGAAATAATATTATAATTTATTAAGCATTTAGGTATTTGCATATACGTGTATAAACTTGTCAACTTGTAATGAACGTCCTATTTTAGTTTACCTTTTTGGAAATTAGTCAGAATACAGAAACAAACTGACAATCAAAATAAAAAGTTTATTATAGCATATATTATACATTAATAGCTACTTGCGGGTGGTTTCAGCCAAGTAACTCCCGTTCCCGAGGGAAATTCATAATTAAATATAGTCTTTACTTTAAATTTATTTGTATTTTGTATTATTCTAGATAGGTAGCATTAGATTTTGTGGAACTCATTATGCTCAAGATCTAAATCATACATAAATAGGCTCACCCCTTTTTCCCAGCGGGGTAGGCAGAGACAATAGACTTCCACTTGCTACGATCCCTACACACATCTTTCGCTTAATTCACTCTCTAAATTATACCTATACATTTTGGCCGTTTATATAGAACGTCAAACGAATGAGATTGTCGTTTGACGTTCTGTCTAAAACTGTGGAAGTCTCTCCACAAAGTCCACAACAAAAAGAACTTAACTGTGATTTGAATATTTAATTATTATAGAATAATACTAGCGACCCGCCCTGGCGTCGCACGGGTGTAATGCTCATGTATATGTTACGGCTAATAGCCGAAGTGCGGCTACACCTAGTTTTAGCCGGCTACAACTAGGTGCAGTCGGCCACATGCGTTTATAAGTTCCTGTTCGACTCCATTGGTTTAGGTTTAGGTTTTTTTTTTTAACCACCCCAACACCTTTTTGTCCCTTGCATAGGTATTGTTTAACTTAGAGTTAACTTAGAGGATCTTATAGGAACTTATTTAGGTTGACCTAAGTTTAACCGCAAGTTGTCGGCTGCACCTAGTTGTAGCCGGCTAAAACTAGGTGTAGCCGCACTTCGGCTATTAGCCGTAACATATACATAATATAAACCTGCCTCTCGAAACACTCAATCTATTAATAAAAACCGCATCAAATTCTAAAGATCATCCATATCTTTATACTACTTATGTACCTAATAAAGAACTGGTGAAACAATGGCTTTAAATGTTGTTTCTCTTTTCAGGTGAGTTTCACACTAATTAATGTTAAAGAAACACATGTTTTGTAAAGTGTTAAAAGAAAGTTGAGGTAATAAAATAAAATTGCACTCTTTTCAGAGCAACTCAATTTGTTTATTGTTTTACTGTTCACCCCAACATCCGAGGCTAATTATACAAAAACACATTATAAAACAACATTTCTACACCTGTTTGCTAAGAATAATGGAAAAATTTGTAATCGTGTTCATGGTCAAGGGCAGTGGAGATGTGAGATCAAGAATTATTTTTGTAACGACAATAACAGATTTGACATCCTCCGTAGCGTCGCGGTATTTGGCTCGCCTTGAATCTCGGAGGTCGTGGGTTCGGTCCCCACACCGGACATGAAAATCTTTGTGTAATTTCTAAGATTTCTTTCCGGGTCTGGTTACCCGTGCCTCGGAAAGCACGTTAAGCCGTTGGTCCCGATTGTAATTACATCATCTATAATAATCGTATATCAAGGAACGGGCAGCAGCGTTTCCTTGTGTGTTACAACATAATACTGCGGTCACCAACCCGCCTGCCAAGCGTGGTGACTATGGCAAATACCTTCCCTCGGGAGGAGGCCCATGTTCAACAGTGGACGTTATACGGGCTGATGATGATGAATAACAGATTTAGATGGTACGAGCTTTGCGATCCCATATAAGTTTCAGTAAAATGACATGATATATACTATTATATACAGACCCCAATCTTTCAGAAAGTAAAGGCTACATTACAAAAACAGCATGAAAAACGACGAATATTTATTGTTATGGAGATGGAAATAAACAATTTATGGGCCTATTGGAGAAACAAACCGAACCACAATCTTCTACAACTGGAATTTCCGAAAAATCTCTAATAATAATCATGGAAAGCTTAGCTGAAATGAAAAAAGATTCAACAAAACCATTTAATGTGGGGGAGAGGTGCAGTTTTTTTTTTAAAGAACTTTTCCATAGTACGTTTACTAATGTGTCCCAGTGGATGACTACATTTAAAGCGGAACCTGCACCGGTGGCTCAGTGGTTACGGAAGTTGCTTCTGAGACCTGGTGTGACAATTATTTGTGTGAACCACAAATAGTTGTTCTGAGTCTGGGTGTTCTTTGTGTCCGTGAAATGAATGTTTGTAAAGTCCCCCGCGACACAGGGATTTATTTCCCTAGTGCGGGAGTTGACTTTTTAGAAAATAATAAAATAAATAAATTTGTACGTACAAGAATAGAAGAGGATGTAAAAATAAATAAAAAATATTTAGGTTTTTCATAGAAGGTTCTTGTTTAGACTGGTAAAGTTCCATGCTTTTAAAGCATACAATAAATTTAGTTTAGTGTAAGAATAACTTTTGTGAAATATATGCGGATAAGGGTTGGTTACCGAACAGGTATACAATGTTATTTAAATACAGACAGGGCTCATTACTGGAGTATGCATTAAAAACAGAGAGACTTCTATTAGAAATTAATAAGTCCATACATAAACTCACTCTGATTGATCTGATTGCCACCGGATTACCAAACTTTATTACAGATAAGATTGATAGGAATAATTTAAAGGAAACTGATGACTTATTTATTAATTTAAGAAGTAAAGAGCATATGGTAAACTAAAAACCATTTGATAAAATAGTACATATATATATACATATATACGATGTGCGATGCCTTATGATCATTGCTCTCATATTTTCCTACCTAAGATGGGAAAATATGAGGGCAGTAACCTAGTCCACAAGCAGACTACATTTAGGTGTACGTACATTACCAGGTCACGTTTTATTCATTAATTTCACTACCTAAGTAATTTAATGGCATTTAACATGGTAAGTCTAGATAACCTAGAAATGAGAAGAAAGAAATTAACTATTATTTGTATTCTGCTACGCCTAGAAATGA
Source organism: Nycteola revayana (assembly GCA_947037095.2). Lineage (NCBI taxonomy): Eukaryota > Metazoa > Arthropoda > Insecta > Lepidoptera > Nolidae > Nycteola > Nycteola revayana. The sequence goes on along the minus strand of OX344842.1, from coordinate 31,091,999 downwards.
GAAGAAAGAAATTAACTATTATTTGTGTAGTTTTAAGTGCTTACAGTACAAGATGGTCGTTGGTCTGAGGTTTTATTCATCATTTTAAAGACATGACTGATACTTTATTAATACAATTCACTCAAATTGTATTTATACATGTTTTTTATTGTCCTTCCTGCAAATTGTGCATCTTTTATGCGGGCGGAAGTAATGCTTGGTATTTTGTCTTTTACATTAGGAAAAGTATTTTCCTTTAATTATTGGAAACATATTTTCACACATCGTCGATCTACATATTTCTGGAGCCCAGAAGCATAATATTGAATGTGACATTAAGTATAGGTACGTCAGAAACATTTGTCGTATGTGCCTTTATCGTAAAATGGCAAATTCGACTAAATGAAAGTTTAAAAGTACAGCTATCCTTAAGCTTCTGGAGGCTATATTATTTTATATAATTATTATTCAACTCGTAAGATTTAATTCACTCAGACGTTAAGTAAGTATTACTCGAACAACAAACTGAAGACGTTTCACCCATTTTAAGTATTTCCACCCACGACTACTCTGATTTGAGGTCCAAACCCAACCGGATGGCTTCTCTTGCTTAGTTCCTTAGTTTTTTTTTGCCATCATCTTGTATTTTTATTTGATTATCTTATTAAAAACTAGCTTCCCGGCTCCCACGCGATATTTCATCCGCTTAACTCCCTTCCCGTAAGAGCTTCATAATTTTATATCCTGTATTAATTCTTGATAAAGTAACTTCGTAATGGTGAAAGATTTCAAACAATCAAATCTTTCCATTTTATAATATTAGCATAGAAAATGTATAAAAATTATTTTAATACTAATATAAGACGTAAAAACCATTTAATTATGCGTTAATTGACAATGACAAGACGTATGACATTGACAAGAATAAACCATTTGAAAAAAAACATATAATATAAACCACAGAGTTTCACAAAGGAGTTGTCTTTCTATAAAAAAAAAAAAAAAAAAAATGATAATGACAAGACGTATGACATTGACAAGAATAAACTATTTGAAAAAAAGAATATAATATAAACCACAGAGTTTCACAAAGGCGATCGACACATATCAAATAAGAATACCATAAATTAAATTGGTGAATATTACTTTTTTATTATTACTAGCTGACCCGGCAGACTTCGTACTGCCTCAATCGATAAATAAAAGACCTAAACATTTGTATAAAATAAACTGGCCCGGAGGGACTTCGTTTATGCGGTGTTCTACATCTACCCTACTCCTACCCCTACCCTACCCCTACCCTGCCCTACCCCTACCCCTTCCATACCCCTACCCTACCCCTACCCTACCCCTACCCTACCCCTACCCTACCCCTACCCTACCCCTACCCTACCCCTACCCTACCCCTACCCTACCCCTACCCTACACCTATCCCTACCCTACCCTACCCTACCCCTACCCCTACCATACCCCTACCATACCCCTACCCTACACCTACCCTAGCCTACCCCTGCCCTACCCTAAAAAATCTTGCCAAAAAAATTCAAGTTTTTAATTGACAAAATAAAGCTCAAATTGACTCTACGATTAAGTTAGATAACGTTTGTATGGGAAAAAGAAAAAGGCTGTTTTTTGGGGTTTACCGGCATTAATTCGAATTTTTATCACCGTAAAAACCATCATTGAACTTTAACAAACATTTAAAAAAAAGGATTGGCCAAATTGGTTCAGGCGTTGTTGAGTTATGCGCTTACCAACACATTTTGCGATTCATTTTTATATTATAGATTAACGTGTTGAATGTCTTATGATGAAATAATAACCTGTTACTGTTATAACTAGAATAAGGAAATATTATTTATATGTAACTTTAATTTTAATTTAACCTTAGAACTACTTTTGCTGTGCCTAACAGGGTTCATGTTGGAAACAAAATATACCTGTAAAGGCGCGGACCCACCGCGGTGCACAGAGAGGCTACGCACGTGTATTATGCTTCGCATTGTAAGAAAATGTATGTGTTAGTGTCCACTGCAGCCCACGGAGAGGCTACGCTTGAATTGACGTTTTTCATACTAATTAATACACGCAGCTAAAATGGGTCGCGCGCCCGTGCACAGCATGCACCGCGGTGGGGCCGCGCCTTAACACCTATTGTAAACCCATGAAAAAAGCAATAAATGAAATGAAATACTAAAATATATAATCATCACGCTTCGGCAAATAGGAATCAACATTTCGCTGTGTATAGGAACAGTAAAAAAAAAACAAACAAATATTGTGCTTGCGTATTTACTTTGCGAGAGCATTTTAATATCAATGAATTTCTGCGTATCAAATTCATTTGGCTTTATATTTCGTGGTAGGTACGTGAAATATACAAGGTTGAGCGTAATAAATGTAGTTTGATATTGAAATTTCAACTATGTTTGTTTATTAAATGTGATTATTATTTTCAATGTTAATGTTACATTCATTTCTGATGCTTTTATTTGATTTTAGCTGTCTCGCAGGTTCAATACATATGGATGCAATACTGATAATTTTGCAGATTATTCGCAAAACCCGTTATACCGTGTGGTTCCGGCTTAGAATAGACCACGACATGTCTTCCCATGGATGACGTAAGAGGCGCCTAAGGGATATACAGCTGATGGATGGGCAGCAGCATCTATCAGCTCAAGGTTATTAATCATCCTACTGCGATCAACATTTTTTTTTTAAAGATTGCTAGCGTAATTTTTCATTTTACTAGTACTCTTGTTAACCCCTCGTGCTAAGCTAAAATTGCTTGTGTTACGAGTGGGTTCACGTCGGTAGCGCAATGGGTGGGGTTCGAACCGGCGACCTCAAGATCACAAGTCCGACGCCCTAGCCATTGGGCTATGGCCGCTTTAATCCGTCTGTCAAGCATGGAGATTATGGCAATATCCCTCATAGTTACTGGCTTTTTAAGGTCTGTTAAGAAGAGGCCCATGTTCAGCCGTGGACATGAACGGGCTAGTGACTCAGTAAAGTGAAGAATCGCAAAACAAAAAAAAAACCGGCCAAGTGCGTGTCGGAGTCGGGTATTTAGCTTCCTGTAATAAGATGCCATCGGTTTTTCTGTGAATATTTCAAGGATAAATAAATAATAATATTAAATTGTGGTAGTACTGCAATTTAATAGTTATATTTGATTTAGTTATGAAATAAATAATGTCTTTCTATACATATTGATTTATTTAGTTAGTGTATTAAATAGTATTTCAGCTATTAATTGTGACTACTTACTTAATTTTAACGTTATTCATTTTTCAAGTAATAGTTTCTTTTTAAGAAAATTCGTTCTGATTATAATACTATCTTACAATAAACATAAACACTGCGCCAATCTATCTATATGCAAGTCCTGACTGACTCATCAACGCCGAGGCAAAACTACAAAAGCTAGACACATGATATTTGGACCATGGCTTCTTTGTGTAACGTATAGGTCTACGAAGAATGGCTTTTGTAAAATTCAACCTCTGAGCGGGTGAAAAAAGGGGGAATTTAAATATAAAGCTCCTACGGGAACGGGAGGAGCCTAGGCTTAGAAACCGCGCGTGGGAAGCTAGTTAACCATGAAGCTTTTTTTTATTCCGACGGACTTACGTTATTGGCCACGGGGCTTTTGCTACTTCACCGGGCATAAAGGCGAGTAGAGCTCCAGCCTTAATAAATGGTTAAAAAAAATAAACTATAAACTAAGCAACCTGCGCAAGAGGGCGCCCCCTGTGGGTCTTGAACCTCGGCTCAGGGCGATAGCTGGCGATGAGACTGAGGGATTATGAATTTTAGCATATGTCGCACGCTTAGAAATATAGTGACCCAATTCAAAATTTCGTATGTGTGACTTTAATTCATATAATGACCTAAATTTTACATTTGCATCGACCCATATTAAAAAAGTTAATATTAAAAACTAATAAAATACACATAATTTTAAAACCACCAAATATTATCCTATATAATCCTTTTTCACCATTTACCTAAAATTTGGTATTTTCAAATAGGTCACTATATTTCTAAGCGTGCGATGTGCTTACTCTACTTTACAGTTCTCGGGCCTCTCGGCATTCGGGTCTACGAGGGCATCGAATGGTCCTTTGCAAACTAAGGGTCGGAAGGACGAGGGGGGACGCGTCGCGTCTGCGGGTGCACTCTTCTTTGACGGGTCAGATAGAGTGGTCTGCGTGTAGTGGAGGTTAACATGCAGCAAACATAAGTTTCGATACTTGAAATAAAATACTCTTAGGACCTGACTCTTAAAAACAAAATTTTAACTTGGTTTAACATTACATAACACCAGCAAAAATTGCTGAATAAGTCTGATAAAATAAAAAAGCAAGGTTTAATTAAACTGGCGGTTTTGGGCTCGTAATTACACGCGTTTTACTTGAAAAATGGATGAAAGGATTTGTGCCAGCTTACATCTTAATTAACCCATATATGAGTGAGCAAATGTGAGTAGTGAATCTTGCAAATTGAATAAAACTATAGAGTATAATATCACATATAGTTTGCAAAGGGTTGGTTTACATTCAACCCTTAGTTAACTTGGAAATTACTCAAACATAGCCAAGGTGATGTTTATTTAAAGATTATTTATTATACACATCATGTCATAAAGTCCTGCATCCCAAGTTATTTTGAGAATTGTACTCCTTTGTAATTTATTTTGTCTCATATTTTTGGCAGTCTATAGTGAAGCAAGCAGGAGTAATATGATGATTCCAGCGCGCGAATACGCTGCAGCGGCGGTGGGAACGCGTAAATGCATTTGCACCCGGACAAAAAAAAAAAATGAATAATATGATTGTAACCATTATGTTTATTACGCGATATAATAATAATAACTATTATTTATTTATTTACTATAAGCTTCCCGCGCGCGGTTTCACCCGCGTAATTTTCGTTTCCGTGGGAACTTCATAATGATATATAGCCTATGTCACTCAGGGTGAATGTAGCTTTCCAATGGTGAAAGAATTTTTGAAATCGGCACAGTAGTTTTTAAGTTTATTCATTACAAATATACACACACAAAAATATAAATCTTACCTCTTTATAATATCACTAGATTCCCGCGCGCGGTTTCACCCGCGTAACTCCTGTTCCCGTGGGAACTTCATAATTAAATACAGCCTATGTCACTCAGGGTGAATGTAGCTTATGTAGAATTGTGAAAGAATTTAAAAAGCAAAGCAAAGAGCATAGACGAAACATGGTAGGTATACAAAAATGGGTTAGGTTAGGTTATATGCTTCTTCATATAAAAGAGGATGTATTATATATTGTTCTTAAGTAGGTGTATATATATGACCAGCAGCGTTTCCCTGTATATCACGAGATAATTCTGCGGTCACCAACCCACCTACTTAGCGTGGTGACCATGGCAAAACTCTCCTTCAGGAGGAGGCCCATGTTCAGCAGTGGATCTAGTGGGCTAATGATGATGATGATCCTTTGACGACTACTCTCTTCTTTGATTAGATTTTGCAACACATTCGTTGTAGTTTTCATTTCAATATCAAAATAATAATATCGATTTTTTTTTAAATATATTACGTTTTTTTTATTTATTTATTTAAAACCTAGCTTCCACAAAGGTGTACTCTGTAATATTTTCCACTATGTTATTAATTTTATTCATTCTATTCGCACAATTAATCTTCCTATTCTTAATCTGTGGTTCTCCGTTAAAGATTTTTTTGATTTCAATAAAATTTTACTTTTGTTTCCTTTATCAACTCTGATTTTAAACGGTAGAAGCCAGCATGTCTTTTAGAATATATTTCATTAATATGGTGATGAAAGGATGTGAATTTGGCACCAAAGTGTGGACCTTATTTTGGTCGTTGATTATTTTTGCCAATAACGTAGTTTTCACCAAAGGATTTTTTTTTTATTTTTTTTTATTTAAAAAAGACAGCTCCCGCACTAGGGAAATAAATCCCTGTCTCGCGGGGGACTTTACAAACATTCATTTCACGGACACAAAGAACACCCAGACTCAGAACAACTATTTGTGGTTCACACAAATAATTGTCCCGGGTGGGAATCGAACTCAGAACACCAGGTCTCAGAAGCAACTATCGTAACCACTGAGCCACCGGTGCAGTCAAATTTGATTGTACAATTCTGAGACTTTCATTAGAAAGAAATTTTATCAAATTGTTAAAAAACATGGTTAAATTATATATCCTGGTTAAATTTACTTTCTGTATTGTATTTTGAAGACTATCCATCCTTTTGGATTTTACGGTATAATATTTGTCTCAGATGAAAAAAAATAGCATTTCAAAGTTATTGATTCGAAAGGTTGGCACACACTTAAGGCTGTAGCTTTTTCGAAGCCATGATTACATATTATGATAGGTTCAATGGAATTTTATTATAGGATAAATCGTCCTACGACATTTGAGTACTGTGCAAGTACTCAAATGTCGTAGGACGATTTATCCTTATGGCTACAAAGCGCAAACAGTAAAGGAAAGGGTTTTTCGTGATTATTTATGGAACCATGAATTACATATAATTGTAAGAATACATGTGGTACGATTTTAAAAGTACCATCGATTAGCCAGTAATTTTCATCAGATATTTCATTAGCTCATTTGTACTAAATAGTATCATCCTTATATTTTGAGGTTTGGGTTCATCATTGGGTTCCATGTTTATTCTCACGAGTAATTATTAGCATTAAGGCGCTGTACATAGTCAAAATAGGCTTCACAAAACAGTTTTTTAGCCAAATGTTTACATTTTAGAGCAGCTAAAAAAATATATGTTAATCTTGATCATATTTATGGGGGGACCATTGTGTTCAAAACACGTTTTCGGTAAATTTTCTCGATAAAAAAAACCCATAAAATAACTATTTAAATTGAAATTGTAGCAATTGTAACTGTATTATTTACAAACAAATATTGATAATATTAATAACAGTGATGTAATATATAATAATAAAGGGAACTGTTGTTTTTATTTATCGATTGGAATAAGATATTTGCAAGGATTAATGTATTAAATAACTCGAACGAGTCGAACGAAACGTGCGCCATCGCGGCGTCTCTTCGCTTCTCTTTCATTTCTACGCGGAGCAACAGTGACAAAACTAATACGTAAAAGTCGTCTATTCACCGCGCCTTAACGATTCTTTCATTGGTAACTTCGTTGCAATAGCAGTACTGGTAGACGCAATATGATTTTGTAATATTTGACAAGTTTTAACGCCAGGTTGTTCTCTCGTTTTACGTTTTAAATTATTTATGTTGGTAGCGACACTCGCTTTCATAGGGTTTCCACTTTCCTTCATGATTATGTTTGCGGCTGCATCGTATCAATCTATGAACACAGGGTATGGACTTCCGTAAAAATGATGGTTATTAATCGTGATTTGCACTTAAATAAAATGTTTACTTTATATTTACAATCCCGAAGTATTTTATCATGGCTCTGTCGATTTTTCGTTTAAAAAACAACATTTAGTTGCACCTGAAATCCACCTTTTTGAGTCTTGAAAACCATATTACGTTAAATATTTTCAATTGAAGAAAGACTTAAAGGTTTTTTTTTTCGGACGGACTTTTGTATTTAGCCCTGAGGCTTTTGCTTCTTCACCGGGCACAAAGGCAAGCAGAGCTCCAGCCTAGATAAATGGTTTAAACACTACAAACTAAGCAAGAGGGCGTCCCCTGTGGGACTTGGACCTCGGCTCAGGGCGGTCGCTGACGGGGAGATTGAGGGATTATGGCTTTAGGTAGACTTAATGGACTCATAGCAATACGTTAGCAGAGTTTGACAAATTCAAATCTACCAATTTGTTTCGATATTTTAACAAGTAGGTATTTATAACATGGGTAAATATAATGAACTTAGATGTATTAAATGTTGGCATTTAGAACTGAGTATAATGACTATCGACATTTTCAATCAGTTAATATTTCAATCACTCGGCATTTTAAGCTTAGGTATTAATTATTAATTAGGTAATTTAATTAATTAGGTTATTCCGATATTTTGAAACAATCGATATTACAATTTTCGATGTTTTGATCAGTGACATTTTACCCGTAGGTATTCTGATTTCGATATTCTAATATTTACCCGGTTGACTATTCTGAGACGGAAATCACACGGCCATTATTTTTAATTATTATAAAAGTAAGCTTGGCTCACATCTGAGGCGTGATGTTAGACGTCACATAACGCCACAATGCTTCTAACGATAGCTCGTTTGTCAAATACTCATTAATACTTTTGAAGTTATGAGGGAAAATGATATCTAGACCTCAAAAGAATAAGGAAGGATGTCTATAATTCTTCAGAAGCATTTGGCCGTAAGTGCCAGTTTGATGTTTCTGACGTATAATGGCATATTCGACCTTATGGAGCTCTATATATTATGACTTCGTTTTGGCTTCGCAGTCATCGGACAAAAACAATTAGCATCTTAGACTTGTTATCTAAAGATCCATCGCCCACTTTTCAACCTCAAATTATAGGAACCATTCACTGGCAGAGTAAAGGATGATGCCAGAGTTTCTATGAAATCTGGTCCCACCTTCTTATAGCTATGTGTGTTACATCGTTGGATAGGTAATTTTGAGCTGAATAAAAGTTAGTATGGCGCCAAGTTCCAAATCTTAGTCCGTTCAGAGTTATTCTTTATTAAACATGGTAGTTTTATCAGTAGCCAAGTAATGCTATTTTTATGTAATAATTGCATTTGTGCATTTATTCAGCCCAAAAATACCTATCCAACGATGTAACACACATAGCTATTGGAAGATGGGACCAGGGTTTGCATCCTCCTTTAAATTTTGTGTCAATTCGTGTACAACATTCTGTTCAAAAGTAGATTTTACTCGTCGTGTCAATTTTCCCAAAGAATGGGAAGGTTGACTGTTTGTATTATAATTTCTCTGTCGCAGTCACTCTGTCTTAGTTGTTTCCATTTAAACAATAAATTGAAAAGCTCATTGTGATGATAATTGATAGAGTAACAAGATAATAATCAAATCGGATATCTAACGAAATATTCATAATGGAATTGGGGAATCGTAACTTTCAAAATGAAAATGGTTGAATAATTTATTATAAATGTATTTTTTTTGGGCTATGTTTTAAGATTTATTTAATAAACAAACATGAATAAAATACAAACTAAAAGTAACAAATTAAAAATAAAACTAACTTATATACTACTATTCTAAATCTATTCTACTTGGCAAGGTTCCCAGAATGCTGGCAGCATTACCACGTTGAATGGCAATGCTTACCTGATGTGCAAAGTAGAAACCAGCACTCGGAGAACGTGCCGCACTTAAGAGGGCTGTAAGTGGGCTGCAAATGTAAGTGATTTTATTCAAAATTTTATTTTGTTCATGACTTTTTCCCAGTATTACACCAACACATAAAAATACAGCCAAATTTGTCATGTCGGCATGTTATGCGCGTAGGTATAGACATTTTGGTCGTTCATTTTTATTTATATAGATTTAACACTGTATTGACAACCTCCGTAGCGTAGCGGTATTTGGCTCGCTTTAAGTCTCGGAGGCCGTGGGTTCGAACCCTACGCTGGACAGGAAATCTTTGTCTAAATTCAAAGATTTATTGCTATTCTTGTCGGGTCTGGTTGGTTGAGGGATTACCTTCCATGCCTCGGAAATCACGTTAAGCCGTTGGTCCCGATTGTTATAAAATCATCTATAATAATCGTATATCAGGTAACGGGCAGCAGCGATTCCTTGTGTATTACTACATAATACTGCGGTCACCAATCCGCTTGCCAAGCATTGTGACTATGGCAAATACCCACCTTCGGAAGGAGGCCCATTTTCCTATAAACAATATGAAATATAAAAGACTAGCTTCCCGCGCGCTTTCACCCGTGTAACTCCCGTTTCCGTGGAAACTTCATAATTAAATATAGCCTATGTCCTTTCTCAGGCTCTAGACTATATCTGTGCCAAATTTCATTTAAATCGGTTCAGTAGTTTAGGCGTGATTGCTTAACAGACAGACAGACAGAGTTACTTTCGCATTTATAATATTAGTAAGGATTGGTTTGTCATCTATTCAATTCACATTCTATCTTTTTTTTTACTAAAGCTTTATGTTTTTTTTGTTACACGGTATAACCATAGATATTGTGTATTGTAAAATACACTTGCATTCCAATTATCTATTTCATACATGATTATTGGAATAAAGTTCGCTTCATTACACGGCGGTTTGATTACAGAATGTGCTGGATAGAATATGGTTTCATTTGTTTTCCTTTGTACCCACAGCACTTAGATGTGAAGTTTATGTTGTGAACTCATGAGATTTAATTTGCACATATAAACGAACTAAAGCGATTTACAAACAAAAGTGCTCTATTCGTAATTAAACCTTTAAAAATTCGTTCTATTCTTATTATCATCATCATCATCATCAGCCCGTGTATCGTCCACTGTTGAACATGGGCCTCCTCCCGAGGGAGGGTATTGCCATAGTCACCACGCTTGGCAGGCGGGTTGGTGACCGCAGAATTATGTTGTAACACACAAGGCTGCTGCCCGTTCCTTGATATACGATTGTTATAGATGATGTTATAACAATCGGGTCCAACGGCTTAACGTGCTTTCCGAGGCACGGAGAGTAGTCCCTCAACCAACTAGACTCGGAAAGAAATCTTAGAATTTACACAAAGATTTCTTGTCCGGTGTGGGGATCGAACCCACGACCTCCGAGATTTAAAGCGAGCCAATTACCGCTACGCTACGGAGGTTGTCTATTCTTATAACAATTGACAAAATCCTTTACCTACTTAAAGAATTATCCTTACACAGAATACTGTTGGCATTATTTTGGACAAGTAGTAAAAATGACGCCGATTCGTAGACCGAATTTGTGGAGAGAATAATTGAGACTTTAAATTGTAAGACGAAATAGAATATATATTTTAAAGGCAAAATGAATTCATATGCCTAAAACTACATACAAAAAAGTTACACAAATAAATATTAGAATTAAAACTTTCGTGAGTGGTAGTGTTGCCTATCGATAGTCGACTATCGATATACTATCGATAGTTGACGTCATATCAATAGTATCGATAGTCTATGGATAGTATCGATATTAGTGATAGTATCGATACTATCGAGGACCAATTGGTGTTTAGAAGCAATACTATCGATAGTATCGATAGAATTGCTCCTAAACATGGGTTAGTCTTCGATAGTATCGATAATATCGATAGTTTTACAAACTATCGATAGTATTGATAGTTTTAATCATTTAATGCAACGATATTATCGATAGTATCGATAGTATTACTTTAAAAATATCGATAATATCGATACTATTGCTTCCAATCAATAGTATTAGTTAATTTGTGATATCGATAGTATCGATATTATCGATAGCACTATCGATATTGTTACTATTTTTCGAGGTCATCTATCGATAGCGAAACTATCGATAGTTGGGCAACTCTAGTGAGTGGTACACATATTTATATTAAATATCCGGTTGTATTCACGAGTCGTCATCATCGGATATGTCCGACTAGGTTAGTTGCCCGGCGCCGCGCCGTCGAGTCAACTAACTTTGAGAAATGGACCTCGGGATGGTCTAGAAACTAGTCGGACATATCCGATGATGACAAATCGTGAATACAACCGGATAGTTAATATAAATATGAATAAATTTATTATTTTTATTCTCGTTTGTATTTTTTGTTATCCTTATCGCCAGCGTCATCGTCCTATGCTTAGCATGGACCTGCCTTGAAGGGGCTATCACATAATAACCTCACTTAGCAGGTGGACTTTAGGGCGAAGTATTTTGTATTGCCGCAGGCCAATGCTGCTGCCCTTTCCTGATACACGGTTGATAATGATGGTGTTATGACTATGAGTCATAGCACCATTACTCATAGTCATAGAACTTACTCATCGTACTCATAGTACGGCGGAAACCGCCTTGTAGTTTCCGGCTTAGAATAGACCACCCCATGTCTTCCCATGGGTGTCGTAAAAGGCGACTAAGGGACATATGGCTGATGGATGGGCAGCAGCATCTATTAGCTCAAGGTTTACATCTTACTGCGATCACCAATCCGTCTGCCAAGCGTGGTGATTATGGCAATATCCCTCTACGATCCTGGCTTGCCAAGGTCTGTTAAGAGGAGGCCCATGTTCAGCAGTGGACGTAAACGGGCTGTTAATGATGATGAATGATGAAAGAGATGTGAAAATAGATAATATTTTAGAAAACGAACTTATAATTAAAATAGCAGTATGAACGAATCTGATTAAATATGGCCTTTTGTTGCCACCTTTTTTGGTGTCTTTTTGTATTCATAATAATTTGTTTCTTGTGTGCATATAAAGTATGTATATTCATTTTCATTCCAATATTCAGTTCGTTCAAATATATTAAGTAAACATTTATATTTTTGTTTTATTAAACCTTTTTAATCAGGTAACCTTTCCAACAGGCTCTTAAATAAATAAATAATAATAAAACTTTTTAATCAGGTACTACTTGCAACAAAACTTATAGATTTGTTTTTTTTTATCGAGAATAAATTGACATTTCACATCACTATTGTAATATGTCAAAACGGCCATCATAGCGTCTGCGTCACCGCTATTTTAGTCTGAGAATCAAGTACTATTTCCGCTAAGTCAACGAAACAATCTTGTTGCTTTATAACGAACAGCTTGTATACAATTTCAATTAGACTACACTGCACTTAAGCTGTTTGTTACATAACGTACAACTGCAATGTTATACTTACAGGCGTCTTCCTTTTTCTGATTGGTTTGTGTGGTTTTCTCGTTAAGTTTATTTTTGTAACAGCTTGGACTCGTATGCAAAACATTATCCCGAAGACTAAATATAAGTTACTAGCGGCCCGCACCGGCATCGCACGGGAGGTATTTTCTTTTAAAATTTTTGGATAAACATATATTGTATGGATTGGCTCGAACTGGTCATAGTCTTGAAAAAAATCTTGTAATCACGAGCCAACCCGAAATCGAAAATCTTACAAAAAGACCTCCACCAGTGTCATTGTATGTCATGAACATTATCAACTCATATGAGCTGATAATGTTGTCTGCTGCTCAACATGGGCCTCCTCCCGAGGGAAGGTTTTTGCCATAGTCACCACGCTTGGCAGGCGGGCTTGGTGACTGCAGTATTATGTTGTTACAAAAAAGTAAACGCTGCTTTCCGTTCCTTGGTATACGTTTGTAATAGATGATGTTATAACAATCGGGACCAACGGCTTTACGTGCTTTCCGAGGCACGGAGTCCGGGTCTGGTTAGTAGTCCCTCAACCAACCAGACCCGGAAAGAAATCTTAGAATTTACACTAAGATTTCTTGCCGGTGTGGGATCAAACGCACGACTGCTAAAACTTAAAGCAAGACTTACAATGCTACGCCAGGTAGGTATTAGTACAGATTTATAACTATACTAGCTGACCCGGCAGACTTCGTACTGCCTCAATCGATACATAAAAGACCTAAACATTTGTATAAAATAAACTGGGCCGTAGAGACTTCTTTTATGCGGTACTCCTACCCCTACACTACCCCTACCTTACACTACCCCTACCCTACACTACCCCTACCCTACACTACCCCTACCCTACACTACCCCCACCCTACACTACCCCTACCCTACACTACCCCTACCCTACACTACCCCTACCCTACACTACCCCTACCCTACACTACCCCTACCCTACACTACCCCTACCCTACACTACCCCTACCCTACACTACCCCTACCCTACACTACCCCTACCCCTAATCTACCCCTACCCTACCCTACACCTACCCTAAAAAATCTTAGCAAAAAAATAAAGCTCAAATTGACTCCACATTTTAGTTAGAAAACGTTTGTATGGGAAAAAGAAAAAGGCTGTTTTAAGGGGTTTTCAGGCAACTACTAATAAATTAAAAATTTATTAAAAAAACATTGTCCAGCGGACAAAATTGTGAATCTAAACCATTCCCAGATCCCCTTGAACACACACAAAAAATTTCATCAAAATCGGTCCAGTCGTTTGAGAGAAGTTCAGTGACATACACACTAACAGAAGAATGATATATATAAAGATATTAATTCACATCACAAATAAAACATCTCTATCTCTACAATTTCCTTCGTGGGGTTTCTCATACCAATGTCAAATAGTTAGTAAATAACTAGTATCAAAGTGTCAAAGTCTTCAACAATGTTTGATACATTTTTGAAAACGTTGATTGAAAATGTTAATTGATGAAAAAGCACTAAAGAGTAGTATATAAACTTAAAAGTATATCAATCCCAAAATAAAAGTCTGTTCCTTTTTAATCCCTTCATGATGATGAGGATGAATTTCAATGAAATACGAAACACGTCTCCAATATATTCTTTTAAAGAATGTTTATACAAAACTAGCGGCCCGCCCCGGCTTTGCACGGGTGGACTTTTATACCCTACTCCTGCCCAACCCTACCCCTACCCTAACCCTACCCTACCCCTACCCTACCCCTACCCTACCCTACCCCTACCCTACCCCTACCCTACCCCTACCCTACCCCTACCCTACCCCTACCCTACCCCTACCATACCCCTACCCTACCCCTACCCTATCCTACCCCTACCCTACCCCTACCCTACCCTACCCTACCCTACCCTACCCCTACCCAAAAGTATCCTATGTCCTTCTCCCTGTTCTTAGCTACTTCCCTACCAATTTATTTTCAGCCAAATCGGTTCAGCCGTTCTTGAGTTATAAATAGTGTAACTAACACGACTTTCTTTTGTTTTTAAAGTGTATTCTGCTATTCAGGGCGTAGACAAATCCAACGAAACAAAAACCATGAAAATTAATCCAGCCGATCTCGAGTTATAAGTGTTGTAACAAACCCGTCTTTGTTTTATATATATAGATTTGAAATAGATTGGACCTAGGAATCACGATGTCCCATACAAACTTTGTCTTCCCTTTTCACCAGTTTAGAGGTTGAATTTTACAAAATCCCTTCTTAGTAAGCACCTATGTTCTTCTAGCACTATGTAGTTTCTGAGATATCGTGATGAGTGAGTGATTGAATGACCTTTCGCTTTTCAATATATAGATAGGACACATAATTGCTAGGGAAATGAAGGCGCGATGGGTATGATTCAGACTAATCAGGTCGCATAGACCTAGGGCGGCATTTTATAATATGGTGAAGGAAGTTGAAATGTGTGAACGGGGAGTACAGTTCATGTTTTTCTCACATTCACACTCTGTCATTGCCGTACAGCTCCAAACAGCACAGAATGGATTCCAATTCTGCGGCAGAATTATAAATTGTTTAAACGTTTTCAGGCCGATGCAAGCCGGTTATCATTGCAATTACGCACGCCATTTATGCGGAAAAAAAGTAAAGTGTAAAATTCTGTTTTAATTCGATTCACAGTTTAAATAATAATTGACAGAAAGAAATGTGACATATAGTTTTCTTTTAATATTAATTAGGAAGAGGTTGCAGCCTCTTGGCCTACAGTAAAACTTTAATGTTAGCGTCAACAATTATCATCATCAGCCAGCATCACTGCAGAACATGAACCTATCGAGATTGGAGTTTGCCATAGTCACTAAGCTGAGTAGGCAAAATGGAAAACACTACTGTCCGTACCCTGGTACACATATGTTATATAGGGTGACTGGTAATTAGTGGCTGATACCTAAACACATGATAGTGCTCATGATAACAAACAACTTTTACTATGGCACCAACACTAAAATCGCGAAAAAAAATTAGCTGTTCCATACATTCATGTTCATATAACTCGTCAACATGGTAGGGAGCAGCTGATTTTTCATAGTAAAAGTTGTTTGTTATCATGAGCACAATCATGTGTTTAGGTATCGGTCACTAATTACCAGTCCAACCAAGAACCAAGACACGGAAGGTAGAACCCTCAACCAAAAATCTGTGCTTTATATAGGTATACCTACTTAACAACCTCTGTGGCGTAGTGGCATAAGTTCCGCTTTGAGTCTCGGAGGTCCTGGGTTTGATCCCCACACCGGACAAGAAATCTTTGTGTGATTTCTAAGATTTCTTCCGGGTCTGGTTGGTTGAGGGACTACCATCCGTGCCTTGGAAAGCACGTTAAGCCGTTGGTCCCGATTGTTATAATAACATAATCTATAACAACCGTATACCAACGAAGGAGCAGCAGCGTTTTCCTGTGTATTTTTTATTTTATTTATTTCATACAATTACAGTCCATAGTTCACATAGATACACTTAACTTATAAATTACTTAACATTTACAACAGACTAACAATGCTGATCATGGGCAACAACTTAAGAATTATCATGTCTAAACAAGCTCATTTCTTCTTCTCTCACATACTTCTGATAGATTTCGGTCATAAATTTTTAATATCCAAGATACATAGGTATAATAGGCGGACCTTTTTACCAGCGATCCCTTTTATCCCCACCCTAGTCTACATATATTTGTGAATCAAGCCGAGGCAAAATACCCGGTGATATACGCTCAAAGGAAAGGCTGCCTAATTGGTAACATATATGTTTTACGTGTACATGTTGAGGGCGATTCATTTTTGTTTAGTAACAAACAAAGGGGTGCTTAAGGATTTTGGCTATAAAAATCTTATCTATACTAATATTATAAAGCTGCAGAGTTTGTTTGTTTGAACGCGCTAATCTCAGGAACTACTGGTCCGATTTCAAAAAGTCTTTCAGTGTTGGATAGTCTATTTATCGAGGAAGGTTATAGGCTATATTTCATTTTCAAAAAAAATAGGGATCCGTAAGAAAATTGCGGTTTTGTAACTCAAGGTGTAAAGCGAAAACCTATTTATGCGTGCGCTGCAAAAACTATTAACAATAGAACAAAATGATGTACTACGGGTTTGTAGGTCTTATTAGGATCTACAAAAAAGTCCGCGAGAGCATATATCTAACTATCATAGTTTAGTCACAATAACTGCTTTTATGTTCATAAAAAAATATTAAATCGTCTGAAGAAAGAAACTACGTTAAATGCATATCATAATATTAATCCTTATCCAAATTAAGCATTATGTTATCAAGGGTATTTATGTAGAAGTAAAATACTTTTTGTTTTATTCCAATCGGACATTTCGTTGAGAAATTATCGCGAGTATAAAAACGCAAAGAATTGGTACACAATAATGAGTTATTTGCCATAATAGATAAAGCTGAAGAGTTTGTTTGCTTAAACGCGTTAATCTCAGAAACTACTGATCCGATTTGAAAAATTATTTCAATGTTAGATAGCCCATTTATCGAGGAAGGTTATAAGCTTTATTTTATTATAAAGTTTCTACGGGAACGGGAGTTACGCGGGTGAAACCGCGCGCGGAAATCTAGTCTTACTTATATTCTTATTGTCTTTGCCTACTATTAAGAGGACTAAAATAAAAAATCTATAACAAATTGAAACGTGACAATTATGTATAGCCTTATAAAGTATTGGAACAACACTATGCCAGCACAAGCAACTTTTTATTATAGTTGTTTAAAATTTCTTGAAATATATTTTCGTTTTGCAATAATTGTTACGTTTTGTTACTTAGTTTACGCAATTGACATACTTTCAAAACTTTATTTTATTGGGATTCACTTTTTCCAATGTTTTTTGAAGTTGCAATATAAAAGAAATAAAGCCATATTTTTACTTACAACGTGATTATTGAAATCATTGCGTAGAATTTGCCGTTAGTATTACTATCGATCGCCAGCGGCCGCCCTGAGCTAAGGTCCAAGCCCCACAGGGGCCGCCCTCTTTCGCAGGTTGCTTAGTTTGTAATTTTTAAACCATTTATTAAGGCTGAAGCTCTGCTCGCCTTTGTGTCCGGTGAAGTAGCAAAAGCTAATTACGTATGTCCGTGCGAAAAATAAATACTATCGAAAGGTGACACTAAAATCTTATTATTACATTATGTTTTTTTAAATGAAATTCCCTTTAAGAATACATTTGCGATAAATTGCAATTTAAATTTATCGCAACCGTGTAAGTGCAAATAATTTAAAATGCAATATAAGTTACTCTTTAGCTGTGTGAACCGGCGCTCCAAACCCAGATTCGAAATTATTTTAATCTGTATTTTATAAGCTGCTTATTAGTAATGACGAAAATCACGGTGTATACGATTTTATACATATTTAATATTAGAGCATTTGAAATAACATATTATATTATATGTTACTAGCTGCGCGTTCTACAGAATTATTTTAATTATACTTATAGGTATAATAATAATCTCAATACACGTATTTACTTTTGTGCACGTGATTTTTGTACTCAACTATATTTGTATATTTTATGTACTTGCGTATAAAAACAATACATTTTAATCATTCATAAAAAATAAACAAAAAAGATATTTTAATTATCTTAGTCATAATTTTTATTCTTTTTTAGAAAAGAATAAAAATTTGATGATTTAGAAATATCTTACCGTATATATCTATACCGTAGCCACTTCGTAGCGCGACGTTTTTCTACGGCGTAGTAGATGAGACCCGTCGCGCGTAACGCTTTAAGTATTATTTACTCATTCCAAATCCTGCTAATATTATAAATACTAAAGTTTGTATGTGTGGATGTATGTATGTTTGTTACTCTTTCACGCTAAAACTACTCAATGGATTTGGCTGAAAGTTTGCACGCGGATAGTTTATAAGCTAAATTAACATTTAGGCTACAAAATATCAAGCTCCGACACACTGACGCAGAGAGACACGGGTAAAACCGAGGAGCGCATCTAGCATGTACATATATGATCTTGGATCAGTGCGTTTACGGTAAACCGCTTTTACATGCATTTCATTTTTTGACGCTACTCTCCGTGTCTTGCATGTTTATAAACGATATTGTAAATATTCCTATGATTGGTTCTACGCGTGCCATGCTAAGGCTTGTTTCACTTGCCGACATGAATTAAACGGATGAATTGTGTGACGCGACGCAACACGCCACGCGCGATGCCTTGCGTCGCCGTAAGGATACGGACACGAAAGCGTCCAGCCAGCCGATAGCAGCACAGGGATTGTTTGACCCTCCACCAGCCACCTAGCTACACATACGGAAATAATCTTTAAATAAGGAAAACCCGTAGGAAAAGCGTTATTAAAATATATTACATCGTGTGAAAAACGTGCCCTAGATATTATAAAATATATCATCATCATCATCAGCCCGTACAACGTCCACTGCTGAACATGGGCCTCCTCCCGAGGGAGGGTATTTGCCATAGTCCTTAAGGACCACGCTTGGCAGGCGGGTTGGTGACCGCAGTATTATGTTGTAACACACAAGGAAACGCTGCTGCCCGTTCCTTGTTATACGATTAATATAGATAATGTTATAACAATCGGGACCAACCACTTAACGTGCTTTCCGAGGCACGGAGGGTAGTCCCTCAACCATCCAGACCCGGAAAGAAATCTTAGAATTCACACAAAGGTTTCTTGTCCGGCGTGGGGATCGAACCCACGACCTCCGAGATTTAAAGCGAGCCAAATACCGCTACGCTACGGAGGTTATCTCCTCCGATACTGGTGCGTAATGCGGGAATCGGGAACTGAAAATGCATGTCATCAGGTTCACCCCGGTCCGCAAAAGAGGGCATCAATTACAAAACAAGCCCTTTTCTCAAAATAAATTGACGGAGAAACATTACTCTGAACCTTGAATATTGCCAGTATGACCTTGGTACAACAACCGTGACCGATGCGATTACATTCGAATTCCTGAAAACTTCATTCACTTTGAAGTTCAAAGTCAATTATGAATACGGGGAATATTATATTTTCCATGAAATCAGTTTCCGTCCATTGATTGCCATTGCGTCGAATAGTTTCGAACGTTGAAGGATGCTTGTTAATTTATTTGAAACTAGCGGCCCGCCCCGGCTTCGCACGGGTGTACTTTTATACCCTACCCCTGCCCTACCCTACCCCTACCCTACCCTACCCCACCCCTACCCCTACCCTACCCCTACCCCTACCCCTACCCTAGTCCTACCCTAGCCCACCCCTACCCTACCCCTACCCTACCCCTACCCTACCCCTACCCTACCCTACCCTACCCTACCCCTACCCAAAAGTATCCTATGTCCTTCTCCCAGTTCTTAGCTACCTCCCTACCAATTTTCAGCCAAATCGGTTCAGCCGTTCTTGAGTTATAAATAGTGTAACTAACACGACTTTCTTTTGTTTTTAAAATGTATTCTGAAAACCATGAAAATTGAACCAGCCGATCTCGAGTTATAAGTGTTGTAACAAACCCGTCTTTGTTTTATATATATAGATATAGCTATGGTTTCACGGTATTCTATTATTCAAAGCAGTATTTTATTATTTATGTAAAAGGGTAATTGTTAGAAACGGAGAACAGAGATTATTAACTACGAAGCTTTTGCTATATCACCGGGTATAAAGCGAGCGGACAACCTCCGCAGCGTAGCGGTATTTAGCTCGCCTTAAATCTCGGAGGTCGTGGGTTCGATCCCCACGCCGGACAAGAAATCTTTGTGTAAATTTTAACATTTCTTTCCGGGTCTGGTTGGTTGAGGCACTTCCCTCCGTGCCTCGGAAAGCACGTTAAGCCGTTGGTCCCGATTGTTATAATATTATCTATAATAGTAGTATATCAAGGAACGTGCAGCAGCATTTCCTTGTGTAGTACAACATTATACTGCGGTCACCAGCCCGCCGGCCAAGCGTGGTGACTATGGCAGTACCCTCCCTCGAGAGGAGGCCCATGTTCAGCAGTGGACGTTATACGGGCTGATGATGATGATGATGATGAAAGCGAGCGGAGCTCCGACTTAAGCTCCGACTTAACTACAAGCTCTGCAACCGGCACCAGAGACTGCCCCAGTGGGCTTAGTACCTCGGCTCATGGCGGTCGCTGGCGATTTCATTGAAGTCACATCTACTTAACGGTTTGCGGGCCTATCAGACTTCGGGTCTACAAGTGCATCGGAGGGTTCTTTGCAAACTGAGGGTCGGAAGGACGAGGGTAAATGCGTTGTATCCGCGGACGTACTTTTCTCCGGCGGTTCGAATAAAGTGGTTTTTGAATAGTGGTGCTAGTTTCTTGCAGTCTTTGTACTGCTCGTTGGTAAGTTGTTATCTCGTCGTATAGGTCGTCAAGGACGCCCCTAAGCCGACGGTGTTTACTACGCTTTGTGGGCAAAAGCCTATAGTCGGATGCTGCAACAACCAACGGATTGAGGTGTTGAGCCGCGGAATCTAAGGGGTGTTCTGATGCCTCTTTCATCTACTGCTTGACAAAAGGCAGTTGGAGATCAGAATGCAAGTTGCGATGAACCACGGTGCCCCGATGGCCTGTCGATTGAATGTACTTTGAATAGTTTGTAAGCGGTACAAACTACTCGACGCGGTATGAGTGAATACGGTGCTCGTGTAGGTAAAAAAGGTGTATGGTCATCATTTATCAAGCTTAGATGGCCTATCTCCTAATAGTTTGGACACCGTAGCTGAAATTAGTAGGGCGGACTACATACCATCAGTAGTACAATTATCACTACATAGTATTAAACAAAGTCGCTTTCTCTGTCCCTATATGTATGCTTAAATCTTTAAAACTACGCAACGAATTTTGATGCGGTTTTTTTTAATAGATAGAGGGATTCAAGAGGAAGGTTTATATGTATAATACATCAGCATTGTGCCCGTGCGGAGTCGGGGCGGGTCGCTAGTTTACCTATAATTTAACAAACAAACGTAATGCTTAATGCCATGTAACTACACTATTTATAACTCAAGAACGGCTGAACCGATTTGGCTGAAAATTGGTAGGGAGGTAGCTAAGAACTGGGAGAAGGACATAGGATACTTTTGGGTAGGGGTAGGGTAGGGTAGGGTAGGGTAGGGTAGGGTAGGGGTAGGGTAGGGGTGGGCTAGGGTAGGAGTAGGGTAGGGTAGGGTAGGGTAGGGTAGGGGTAGGGTAGGGGTAGGGTAGGGTAGGGTAGGGGTAGGGTAGGGCAGGGGTAGGGTATAAAAGTCCACCCGTGCGAAGCCGGGGCGGGCCGCTAGTATAATATATATAAAAACTAATTATTCCTTTATATTTTCAGAGCAACTACCTAGATCAGAAATCCCACAATCACCTTATTCAACCGCTATCCAATATGGGTCATCGAGCAGTACGAGTCCGAGTAAAATTAGATTGAGATGCCTCCGTAACGTACCGTCTACAGGTACATTTACAAGCTCAATCGTTGTATACCCGTACGGACTTTATTTAATCCTCGAAGTGAAATCTATTTGGATTTTGAGTCATTTTTTATATTAAAAGCTAAAAATACTTAAGTTCATTAAAATTTAAAATATTACAATTGAGTTTGACAAATCATAAATATTTTATACAAATATTATATTAATTTTATTGTATCACACAAATGGCGTACATATATGATTAACCGAATAGCTACCACAGCTAACAGTTTTAAAATTCGAAACATTATTGTCAAGTTTACAGTGATTGCATTCACCAACATTTGAGTACTATACTAAATTAAAATTATACTCAACTAGCTGCGCCCCGCGGTTTTACCCGCGTTACTCTGCTCCAGTGGGTCAGAGCGTGACGTTTTGTAGCGAATTATTTTAATCCAGCTTATAACCTACCCCGGAGCAAAATTTCAGCCAATTCCGTTTAGTAGTTTTTGCGTGAAATAGTAACAAACATCCATCCATCCATCCATACTTACAAACTTTTGCGTTTATAATATTAGTAAGATATATATTAATAAAAATCGATCCTTATGCCTCAAGTAGGGTGCCCATAACTCTGGTTTAATTACCAAGATAGCCAAGGTTATATGTTGGCCGAGCCTTTTTGCCAACCGGCTCGTCCAGGAGGCATCTAGACAGCTTTTTTACGAAATGCAATAACAGAGACGTACGAATATATAATATATATAAAAGACACTAACATAATACAGAGGCACACACAGCCGTAACCACACAACAATTGACAATTAACAATTGTGCCAATTTAAAATGCGGACGTACACTAAGAAGGGATTTAAACAAACATTTGGCAACCTTAAAGTTATGAAATAAGGATTGCAAGTTTTTATGGAAAAATCGGGTCGGTCCCACTATTTCCATTGATAATAACCATTAATGCACTAACTTTCCCACAATAACCATTACGTTTTATTAAATTAAATTATTATTATTTTATTAAATTTAATTATTATTACCGTCACACGTTTATTTAACACCGCAAATGGTTATTCTGGGACACGATCGTACGAAAAGTAATTCCCACTATTTCAATTGGTAAATTTTTATGTCAATGGGTATACTGGGAGCGTTTTGAGAAAAATGTGAAGTCCCAGTATTACCACTGCAATGGGTAATGGGAATAGTGGGATCGAATCGAAAAATCATTAAATTAGCGAAGATTTGGCCTTGACATTCATGCTTTTAAAAGCATTTTATTGCATAACCTAACCGTGTGGTCTCCGGCTTAAAATAGACCACCCCATGTCTTCCCATGGGTGTCGTAAAAGGCGACTAAGGGAACTATGGCTGATGGATGGGCAGCAGCATCTATTAGCTCAAGGTTTACATCTTACTGCGATCACCAATCCGTCTGCCAAGCGTGGTGATTATGGCAATATCCCTCTACGATCCTGGCTTGCCAAGGTCTGTTAAGAGGAGGCCCATGTTCAGCAGTGGACGTAAACGGGCTGTTGATGATGATGATGATGATTGCATAAGTGTTATTAGTTAGGTAGTTCATTGGAATTCACTGCTAAGGATACTAAATAAGGTGCCGGGGAGGAGGACTTCTCGGAGGAGTCGATTTCGGGGCTGTTTGCCCCTGACCGGTGCGCGCTCAATGCGCTACCTGTGACTACAGGTAGGTAGTTGTGCTGGGATATACCCGTGGCATATGTCGCTAGGGACTGGTTTTGGTGGACGCTATGTGTGAGCGCCCGGGCTGTGGCCCGGGGCAGCTATCACGGGAAAAGGAAACCTCCTATGTTTCACGGCGCCGGGAGATCGAGGCCCTACCGGGTGAGGTACCATGTTGTGAGGCCCAGTAGGAGCCGATCTACGACCGTGCGCCGACTATATTAGGAGGTTCCCGTGTGCTGCCCCGGCGTGTGCGCACCAGGGGCGGGGGGAGCGACAGTGTCGCCCGGTACCAAGTCCCTAGGGAGTCTCCTCCGGTCAGGGGGGCGTGTGTGGTGAGGTGCAACGGACCTTATGTGGTCCCAGCTTGAGGCGTCGGCGCGGTCGAGCATGCGCTCGGCCAGGTGCACGATATGGGCGTCTAGTAGCTCTACCTTCAGATCCCGTACGATAGTTTCGTTCCTCACGAAGCGAGGGACGGCGACGATGGTGCGCAGCGACAGATTTTGCTGCGCATGGAGTTTCTTCCGGTTCGCCTCGCTTGTGAGGACGAACCATGCTGGGGCGGCGTATGATTGGGCGTATATATGACTTATATACGCCCAACTTGGCCCGGAGAGGGAGCTGCGGCGACGTCAGCACCGGCCTGAGCATCGAGCGGGCGGCTCGGCTCTTTCCGACGACTCGGGTCACGTGGGGGGTCATGCGTAGGTAGCAATCTATCGTGACCCCCAGGTACGTGACTTGCGGGGACTTTGAGTTTGAGTGGTGGTGGGAGGTAGGAGTGCCGTCTACTATGGCCTGGGTCTTCTGGACGTTAACCGACAACTTCCATTTTCCCAGCCATTACGGGACTGGGAAAATGGAAGCATCGCAGCTGGGACGCCCCCCAGCTGCGCTGCATCACTTTCGAGGCATGGGCGGCGTTCATCAACGCGGTCAGGTACGCCGCGTCGTCTGCGTAGAGTTGAAGCCGGGCCGTACGGGAATGTCGTCGGTGTACCAAGAGTAGCAGGACGGTGACAGGCAGCCTTCTTGAGGTACGCCTGCCGCGATGCCCCTCACGGAGGACACGGCGTTTTCCACCACCACTCGGAAAGTCCGGTTGGTGAGGAAACTGGAGATGATCTTGACTGCCCTTCTGGGAGCCGAGGATGTAGACAGCTTGAAGAGGAGACCTTCGTGCCAGACCCGGTCGAACGCCTTCTCCATGTCGAGGAACACTGCGACGGCGTACTCGCGCTTGTTTAGCGCCGCCGCCATGTCGTGCAGGACCCTCGACAACTGGAGCGTGGTGGAGTGTTCCGACCTGAATCCAAATTGCTCCGGTCTTGGGGTGATGGTGTGAGGTGCCGCAGCAGGAGCGTCTCGAACACCTTCGAGAGAGCAGGTGAACAAAATAAGGTTTGAAATATTCTATGGTAATATAGTATCTGATCCAATTTCTAGGAAATTTATTGCCTGTGCTCCTAAATATATTTAACAGTACAAATGTTCTTCAGTTCTTTGAAAACTATCCCCAGGGTTTGTAAAATAGGGGATCATAGTTTGTATGGAAAATATAAAATTTGTTTGCATAGACTCACAAAATAAATCTTTCACCATTGGAAAGCTCCATTATCTCGGAGTAACTTAGGCTATATGTAATTCTCCTGCCTCGCGGTTTTACCCGCGTTACTCTGCTCCATTAGGTCGAAACATGTTTTTTTTGTAGCTTATATGTTAATCGAGCTTATTAACTATTCCCGTGCAAAGTTTCAACCCAATCCATTCAGTAGCCTTTGCGTGATAGTGTAACAAACATCCATCCATCCATCCCTACTCACAAACTGTCACGTTTATAATATTAGTAAGGATGAATATCTCACGGGAACGGGAGATACATGGGTGAAACCGCGCGTCGAAGCTTGTATAGGTATTTTATTAGTTTTAACACTACTATATAACATGGTAGATATTAAGGGCCTAATTATTTAATCATCAGATAAAATTTATCAAAGAAATAAATAAAATAATTAACAGAAGTTCCGTACAAATACTGTGAAAATTACCATTTATTCCTTTGACAATTTTTATCAGAGTGTTTTAAAAGCTTTACCGGATTTAGAGGTGCGGAGACCCCGGGACAGCATAGAAGAAGAGGCCCCCTGGCAACAAATTTGTTTACTTCGGGCTATTTACGGTTTAGGTAGTCGCGACTTCTTGCGTACGTATTAAAGAGATTAATATACTTACCGTTCCCTCTGAGTACATATACCAAAATATCATTTTTGTTAGAAAAAATATTGATCAATATAGCAAAAAAGTGACATTCATAATGTTAAAACGAGAAATAAACATAAAATTGCCATACCCGGTTTTAGAGTAAGTAGAACCAATAAATCATTTATGGGAAATTATATTAGATTTTATACCAAACTCCCTAGTCATGTAACTGATTTGCCTGATACAACATTTAAAGTATATATTAAACGTGTCCTCATATCTAATGCTGGCTATGTACTAAAAAAGGGTAATGAGCGGAAACGGACATAGCGAACTGAGCGGAGCGGAGGAAATTAGCTGTACACTTCCATTAAAAAAGAGTTTCGGCATTTGCCTTCCACTGCAAGCGAGTAGCGGAGCGAGCGAGGCTGGAAATGAGGCTGAGCGAGTTTTAAGCTTCCATTAGAAGCGGACTTGGAGGCCTGCTAGCCAGTATACAGACAGCCGTGATAGAAACAAGTCATGTGCACGATGTCGGACGATTCAAGTGATGATGATTTCTGTTATGTCTGCCCGGCTAGCATAGGCAGCGCGACTCGAGTCTACTCTACGGAGGCCGACCAATTACATTGCAGAAAGTGTCACGTGACAGTGCGTTTCTGCAATATGATTGGTCGGCCTCGGTAGAGTAGACTCGAGTCGCGCTGCCTATGCTAGCCGGGCTGGTATTTTTAATTCCACTATTTTCTTCCATGCCACGTTTTTTTATCCCCTCGGCGATAATCCTTGTCATTGACATTCCATAAACAAGGATATGCACGAACAGATTCAATAAATAGCTCCATATTGCGCAAGGTCACGGCAATTACTAGACCGTTCAAGGACGTGAAAGGGGTAGCGGTGGCTGGAGGGGCGGGGCTGTGAGCGGAGTCCGTTCAAAACTAGCGCGCGACGCCATGACGCAGCGGACCCATTTTAACTAGCTCAGTCCGCTCCGTATACACGCTCGCGGTCGATGTACTTGTATGAAAATCAATATTGCGAGTCGAGCGGAGTCCGCTCAGAATCCGCTCGACTCTTCGACCACTTTTGTGACTCTTTGAACTCGTTTTGTCCGCTCCGCTCCTTTTTAATCAGTGGAAGCACTTATTTGCCACTCGCCATTGCGAGTTAAACGGACTCTAAACGGAGTCCGCTCCGCTCGCAGTGGAAGGCGGGCATAATAGTTATTTGTTATAGAAGAGTGCAAAGTTGCTTTTTAACCGCGTGTTCAATTTTGATGACGGAGCAAGCGAAGGATTCTAAAATTGAATCACGAGCCAGCGAGTGATTCAAAATTAGAATCCTGAGCGTTAGCGAGGGAATCAAAAGAGCACGAGGTGAAAAATCTTTGCACTCGAGTGCAACACGTAACTTTTCATTCCACCTCAGCGAGGAAATGCGCATTATTAACAGTTTCAGTCAATTCTGTTGGCGTCAAACAAACTTCCTCGTCGCTAGAATCACTCATTTTAGTTTTTTCACTTGTTTTCAAGTTTCTTGTTTTTAATATAAGGTTTAACAATGACGTGAAAAAATGCCGCGTAAAGAACCGCGTACAAAGCAAATTGAAAAAAGAACACCAAGAAGGTTCCGAGCCTGAGTTTTTAACAAATTAAAAAAAAGTTGTATGATATATTCGGCACCATAGAGGTAGCAGTAAATAGGTTTAATGTTTTTTTTGATTCACAAACTTAGTGCACACGATGTTCTAAATTCAATTTACTTTATGCTCTAGAGAATAAAAACGGCTTTTCCACTCAGATATTGAAGATTAAAAATACTCTTTCCGAGATGGTGGGATGAAAAGGCTATTATAGCATTAAGGACTATATTGAGGATAAAGACGTTTGGCTTCATAAACCTGCTTGCGTAACACTTCCTAGAGACCCTGTATCCAAATAAAATAGCAGTTAGATGTTCTGTGAACTATCTGTAATTGACGTAATTCAATATATTATATTCATAGACCGCAAGTTCTGTCTCAAATTAGTTTATTTTTCTATTAGTATAAAAATACAATAAACAAATATTACAAAGACAACCGTTTGGGCAAATAATGTGTATGCCAATAAATAGTTAAAGTAACTGGACCAAAACCTACGTTCTGCCCATTTGAGTATGTTTCACCGGACCGTCTCATGTGGGTCGTGTTTTAACCGGCAGTAGAATAACCCACTGAGTTTGTTTTGCCGGGTCTTCTCAGTTGGGGCGTATTGAATCCGGTGGTAGCATTAAAGCGCGTCCGTCGTTATATACTCATGGTCCACTTAAATAATGGCAATTGTTCTAACCTAATATAGACAGAACAAGCTATTTGACACAATATAGTTAAATAATAAACTAAGACGTTGAGACTTAAATATTATTAAAATAATAACTTAAATACTTTGTTAATTTGAAAATTCATAAAAAATGAGAATAATAGATAATAATTCTGAATACAAAATTATTGTTTTGACTATTTGCAATTGCCTGTAATAGATTTACGTAAATAAAAATGTTATTTTTTTTCTTCTAAATATGTAGAAAATTTGAAGTATGTACCTACTTTTCAGGACGATTTGAATTCTTTCTTTTTGTTTTCTTTTTAAAAGGACAACTCCCGCACTAGGGAAATTAATCCCTGTGTCGCGGGGAAATTTTCAAACATTCATTTCACGGACACAAAGAACACCCAGACTCAGAACAACTATTTGTGGTTCACACAAATAATTGCCCCGGGTGGGAATCGAACCCAGAACACCAGGTCTCAGAAGCAACTTCCGTAACCACTGAGCCACCGGTGCAGTCAATTCTAATTCAATTCTAAAATTGAGATGCATAGCCGTTATTACAATATTTAAGAACTATTCCATTAATCACCTGCACCAGTGGCTCAGTGGTTACGATAGTTGCCTCTGAGACCTGGTGTTCTGGGTTCGATTCCCACCCGGGACAATTATTTGTGTGAACCACAAATAGTTGTTCTGAGTCTGGATGTTCTATGTGTCCGTGAATTGAATGTTTGTAAAGTCCCCCGCGACACAGGGAATTATTACCATAGAGAGGGAGTTGTCTTTTAAAAAAAAAAACAAAAGAATCATAATTCTACAAAGTACTTACTGTGTGTAAAGATAAAGCACCGTAAAATTAAATAAAAGAAAAGCTGCAGAGTTTTCTCGTCAGAATATGAAAGATTTTCAATCTCTATTGTGGAGGCCCCGGGCAGTTACCTTGGATGTCTTCCTTTAAATCCGGCCTTGAAGCTTTAAATAAAGTAATAAACTCTCGTACAATTACTTGAGAGTAATTTATTTAGCTATGGACATCTTGGCCTGCACCGGTGGATCATTGGTTACGTAGATACCCGGTGTTCTGGGTGGGAATCGAACCCATTTGTGTGAGCCACGGTTAGATATTCCGATTCTGGGTGCGCTTTGTGTCCGTGAATTATATGTATGTAAAGTCCATATTTTTTTTTTGTCCGTGGGAAATGTATTGACGCATTCCCACCACCGCTGCAGCGTATTCGCGCGCTCGCGGTGGGATATGTGGGACTCGCCCTCTCCAAAGCGTGGTATGCTAAAGTCATACCACGAGGAGAGGACCCTACACCACTAAAACCTCTCGGACACTCCTTCCATCTGCCGTTGGCGGGGGTCGGGTACGCATGAGCAATCCGGCCCCCCGACGGCACCCGCGGCCAATATGGTACCGGGGGATATCCAGATGTATGTAAAGTCCCTAGCGAAACGAGATTTAGTTGCATAGTATCAAGTTTGTTCCGCGACACTACTCGAGTCGCCAACTGAAAACCAGCGCTAGGTATCGACATCGACATCGGCAGAACATGTCAGGCGTCTTTTTATTTTGTTAAGATAATGAAATTATTACTGTATCTTGTGTGTTGTGGTGAATTAAATGTATTTTCTTTCTTTCTAAAGTGCGGGAGATGTGTTTAAAAAAAATCAATCATCAATAATATTCCGATTTGTGTGTTCTTAAAGTTTAACGTGAGTATCAATAGCAAGGAACGGTTTATCGGTTAAACTAAGTGAATACTAAAAATAAAAAATAAAAAAGCTTTATTGACACAAAGTGCCGTGTGGTTTCCGGCTTAGAATAGACCACCCCATGTCTTCCCATGGGTGTCGTAAAAAGCGACTAAGGGACGTATGGCTGATGGATGGGCAGCAGCATCTATTAGCTGAAGGTTTACATCTTACTGCGATCACCAATCCGTCTGCCAAGCATGGTGATTATGGCAATATCCCTCTACGATCCTGGCTTGCCAAGGTATGTTAAGAGGAGGCCCATGTTCAGCAGTGGACGTAAACGGGCTGTTGATGATGATGATTGACACAAAAATAGCTTACAAGTTTATTTTGGTAAACCGTAGGTACAATTCTGCAATTGAACACAATTCGAATGACCACTAACACCTAAACTAGGCCGAGCCTGTACCTTAGGCGTTAGATACTTCCCAGGTGACAATCTACAGACGTGAACATTATGATCAATTAGTATATTGTAAACAACTGTATCAACTGTATAAAATTATTAATCAAAGACTTTAAAAGATGACAAAAAGAATGATCTCGGAGTTTCTTATAGTCTTTCTTCTTCGAGTGTCACACCGTAGGTAGATAGAGAAAGACTCGTAGGAAGCTAGGATAGGGTCCGGTCGTCCTCGCAAGGCAAGGCTCGCGACGCGTTCTATGCTTCAGACCCGATCCCAGCCCGCGCTGGTTGACCTTAATTATATTTTATAGTAAGCGATTAATTACGAACATGCCATAACAATATTAATAAATTTAATAACATTATTGTTGTAATGTAAACTAATTTATTAGTTAAGATTGTTTTTTTTTTCATTATCCTTGTATTTGACTTATAATAAGTACGATCGATTCGTCTAAATTATCAATAAACGTTTTCATTTTCATTTTCATTTTCACTTTTGCACATTAAACCAATACAATAAAATAATACCTACTAACTAATATAACAGAATACTGGTTAAACTTCGGGTACTCATACTGTGAGTAGAATGTAATAGAAATATTATAGCTAATTTGTTGACATATTCTGTACAATTTTTCCAAAATATACCGTCATCTTAAAAAAAATACAAATAGTTTGACCACTAAATGTATGAGCTTGCGACTTTTTACATTTATTTTTTTATTATTTTTATTTTCCTATTTTGATTAAGTTATTTCACTTAGATTATTTTCATTTTTGTAGGCACATTAATTCTTTAAATATTATTACAATTTTTTATTTTATTTATTTATTCAGAGATTCTTATTGTAGATTAATGAGTAAATTTTCAATTTGTAAATATGTTTGCCATACTGTTATTATTACATGCATCAAACTCTGTTGCCAAGCGGTATCATGCTCGTTTTATTTCTCTTTTTGTAAAATTAAACATTTTATATTCTAGTTGGGACTAGTCCTCGTGTCTTGGAAAACAAGTTAAGCTCTTCTTAAATAATGGGACGTGTAGCAGAACATAGCTGCGTATACCTACGTACTGCGGTCACCTGGCTAGTGTGGTGCCTATATTCAGCAGTAGGTATTTTACGCACCACGATGGTATTTTATTACAAACAAGAGGCGAAACTAGCTATATACCGGAGGGTGCGGTTGAGAAACAAAGTTTTTGCAAAAAATAATTTAAAACATACATTTCGTCTCTTACGTTTACTACACATAATCGCTGCTTCAATGTAATAGTGACACAAAACTAAATGTGTAACTTAACGATAATGCATTTTAGTCGCATGATATTACGGATCAATTTGTCTTGAATCATAACCTTATTTTGTGTCACTATTACATTAAAGCTGCAAATATCTCTATCGACTGTTTCATCATCATCATTAGCCCGTATAGAATAGAATAGATAATTATCTTTATTCAAGTAACATGACTCAATAAATTAGTAAGACTTAAACTATATTAGTAACTATATTCCTATAACTAACACTACACGAAAACACATAAAAAATAATAGTGGATCACCGTAAAGGCAACCCGTGACATGGCAAAACAGTGACCCACGAAAACACAGTCTAAGCGACTTGAAATCTTGCCTAGGATACTGTTGGAGTCGCCCCACACCCTACGCACCATGGACGCACACCTTTTGCACATAGTTGTGTAGGAACAAACGTCACTGTATAACGTCCACTGCTGAACAAGGGCCTCCTCCCAAGGCAGGGTTTTTGCCAAAGTCACCAAGCTTGGCGGGCGGGTTGGTAACCGCAGAATTATGCTGATATACGATTGTTATAAATGATGTTAAAACAACCGGGACCAACGGCTTAGTGTGCTTTCCGAGGCAACAAGACCTGGAAAGAAATCTTAGAATCTACACAAAGATTTTCTTGTCCGGCGTGGGGATCGAACCCACGACCTCTGAGATTTAAACCGAGCCGAATACCACTTCCCCACGTAGATTATCAATACCGCTACGCGACGGAGGTTGTCCGTCTACTGTTTAACGGATGGCATATACGTCGAAAGCACCTTATAAAGTAAATCCTTTTTGCGCGTAAAACAACCGTTCCACTCATATTATTGTGTCTCACTGAAACTACAAAGGATTGGGCTTAAATTTGATCTTAATAGTGCGATGCGAAATAGCTACGCCGCGTGTTTTCATCTGAAATCTTTTCTAAAGACAAAATAGCATATCCCAAAATCTATACTAATATTACTAAGATGTAAATTTGGTCTCGTTGTAAAAGGTAATCTGTAGTTCTCGTGAACCAATTTTTCAACATTATTTCTGAATATCAAAGGCTATATTTTGCAATTTTGTATATTAATTATATAGTCCACTGCTGAACATGGGCCTCCTCCCTAAGGAGGGTATTTTCGTAGTCACCACGCTTGGCAGGCGGGTGGGTGACCGCAGTATTATGTTGTAACACACAAGGAAACGCTGCTGCCCATTCCTTGATATACGATTATTATAGATATTGTTACAACAATCGGGACCAACGGCTTAACGTGCTTTCCGAGGCATGGAGTCTAGTCCCTCAACCAACTAGACCCGGAAAGAAATCTTAGAATTTACACAAAGATTTCATGTCCGGTGTGGGGAACGATGGCCCATGACGTTCGAGATTTAAAGCGAGCCAATTACCGCTACGCTACGGAGGTTGTCATCTAGTCATTTTGAGGTATTCCTCGAAGCGCTACCATTTTGAGGCGCTCCGAATGAGGCGCTCCTTTTTTATTCCTCGGAGCGCTCCTTTCAGCGCCTCCCGATAGTAATTAAAAATATTAAAATTGAAGAAAACCTTGAAGCCCACCCACGTTTAAAACAAGAAGAGCATGAAGTAAACGTAATAAATTATGTCGATGATTTTTAAAAACTCATTTGTGCATCATCATCATCGTAGTTGCTTAACCAAAAGTACGAAATTAAGAGAAAAATATGTTTTTGCTTTCGGCACTATTGCTGATTTATATTAAATATGTTGTTGATTATTAATTTGAATTGTAATAAAAATACAAAACGAATTAAACGAATTACTACTCTTAACACTGGTAACTAAAATATTTTTTTGGGACGTGCTACTGAAAGGAGCGCTCCGAGGAATAAAAAAGGAGCGCCTCATTTGGAGCGCCTCAAAAAAAAATGTATTTTTATATCTTCCGCGATTTTCCCGATACTTAGTATACCTACATTTATTCTGATTCTACATTTCACGGCGGCAACAAAGCATTTTCACGCCGGTTCTACACAAGTTCTCAGAGTATTGAAACGTAATTTGTATAGGGCAGATTAGCGTAGTTGAAATTCAATGGAGATATGCCGCCAGCATTCTAGTAACGCTACTCAGAGGAATAGAATAGTTTTGTAAGTACACTTTACTTTTAGTTATGTTTTATTGGATACATCGTATTGTAATTGAAATAAAATTATAATATTTAAAATACATACATACCTAAAGACATCTAAAAGCTAATACAATAATACCTAGGGTCGTTAAAAATAATATATCAGATTTTTTAAAGTCATCAACGTGCTAGAAATATTCTTACAAAATATATAAGTAAAAGTTACTATTAATGTTCAAACATATAGTCCTTTAAATTAAGTTTTAATGCTTACTTTTTATATATTTCAACGCTAATCAATGAAGAGCACCAGAATTGAGTAATTTCTGAGTATAAATTTATCTCTGCGTTTTACTTAAGCACATTTCAAATGAGCCGTCTGCGCTCGGCACTTAAAGGTGGTAGTGAGTTTCGCCTGCTATATGTGACCCCAAATGTGAGTGTATATATAGAATGCTACTTGTTGAACAGCTGTGGCGGCGCGATAGCTTACGTGCCTTGGTTCTTAAAGGATTTCAGCGTGTGTAAAGTTTCACTCATTGAAGTTCTCGCGTTTCGTGGTTGAACGTCCAAATTTTGTGCGTGTTTTCTTAAGGCAAAAATTTTGTGAACATTTTAGCCACTTTGAATAGCGATTTGGGGTGTCATTGGAGAAAAGGCGTAAGAAAGGTGGTAGACATATAGAAGTAGCGGGGAGCGGGGAGGCGCGGCAGCGACGGCGCTCGACCCGACACTCGACTCATTGTCGTTCGGAGCGGCTTTGAGGCAACACGCCCTAAGCCGAACTTGTAAATCGCGAACGGGCGCGCGCATCGCGCAATGTAGTTGTTCTTAACAGTTAAAGAAACGGCTTCAAACTGTTTTCAAAATTATTAAAAGTTGTTAAAAAATATACTGGTGCCGGAACTGACGGAGGTCAAGCCGAAAATTCGGGTAAGTAGTTTTACCTAAGTCAGGACGTAGGCTCGGTCTCAGCGGAGCGTAGACGAAGGGCGCGTAAAAGTTTGAATATAGCTCTGTGTGTTAAGGCGGGCGCGGCGCCCGCAACAGGTAGAACGATATCGAGCGGGAGATACGCTCACTTTTACTTTTGGTTAAAGCGATGGTAATCCCGGGACCGTCCCATACCCGCCATTTTATTTAGGAAATTCTACCGTTACTCCATGCTTTATTACTCTCATGGCCGCGATAAACTTTCTTCTGTGCCTCGCCATTCAATAATTTTAAATTTAAGTAACGTAACAAAAATTATTCATTATTCGCTATATAATATTTAAATGGAAAAACATAGACACTAATACATTTCACATGGACGAAATTATTTATTGCCAAATATTTTAATTATTGATTCAGGTAGTTGACATATAACTATGTATATTTAATTTATTTCAAAAATAGTATTTAAGCAGTCGAACAGTTGAATTAAACGTCATATATTATTCGGCAGCAACACGTTTAGTACGAATAGAGTTAAGCATATTAATATTATTATATTGTGAACAAATGGACGAGAATTTGCTAGAAATTGACAGCAATGTTGTAAAATGCTTGAGCAATTTCCCGTCAACGACGCTATTATATTAAAGTTTAAAATTCGTTCATTAACTCATTGCAATTAAGCTGGTGTTGCGACTGAAGGCGGTCGCTATCCGCTCGTCTTGAGTTTATTTAATTATTGTAATAATTAACATAGATACTGAAAACTCATAAGATAAGACATTTTCATTTAAAAATTCAATAAATATTGTTTCCCTTGACTCAAAATCATCAATTTGAAAACGGGCACGCCTATTTATTTAATCTTCGTGTCATAAATATTAAACAATTTCTAATAATAAATTATTTAAATAAACTCCTTGGTTTTCATTGGGCGTGTTATTAGGCTGTTTCTATAGTGTAGGCCAGTTTTGTTTTAATGGTGACTGAATTAGCACAGTCAGCCTTTGTCGATCAAATTAAAATATTTTTCGTATAAAAATGAAATACCAATATTTATTTAAAAAATCTATATTATAAGGTGAAGGTATATTATTTCTCCTTTTATTATTCAAAAAGTATTTTAATAACATTGCAAAT
This sequence comes from Nycteola revayana, assembly GCA_947037095.2. NCBI lineage: Eukaryota > Metazoa > Arthropoda > Insecta > Lepidoptera > Nolidae > Nycteola > Nycteola revayana. The sequence continues at coordinate 31,055,883 of OX344842.1, read as the reverse complement.
ATATATAAGAATAGTAATTTTTGACAAGGTAAATTCGTATATGGCCGGGATGGATCGCTTATTTCTAAACATAATAACGCTAAAGAAAATTTTAAATATGATAACACATGACAAATAAAGCATATATATTTTTAAGTTGAATATTTCATATAATTTGTTTTTATTATGTTTAACATTTATGACCTTAGGTAATAGCAAAATCCTTAGTCTAACAGGAATTTGCTATTTCAGCCGACAAAAAGGCGAGTAGGGCTCCCGTCCATATCGTTTAAAGATGACAAACGAAGTAACAGGTGTCGGTTATGCCTTAATATTTCTAAAGGTTTTGTACATCTGATGACTCTCTACAGTTTGCGGTCGGGAAAGCGGGAGTTTTCTTAAAGAAAGTCATCGTAAAATTAAATTCAAATTCAAATCGAAGCCAGCACGATTTATTGACAAAATAATTCGTTTTTGCTGAAGAACAGAATAAAGCAGATTAAAAAGAAAGTACAATAAAATATTATGTGTTATAATTAATATTATCTATAAAATGAACAATTTTTCAAATACTTTTGAGTAAAAAGTGCTTTGAAAATAGATGAAAATTTGTTTCATCGAAAGCTTATAGTATTTTTTTTGTCGTATCCTCGAACAGCTTACGGCCCGCCTGATGATGTTAAACGGCTGCCGTGGTCATTAGTAAGATATTGCACTTATAAAACTTTTCTTGCCGGCTGATTTTACTCTAAGGTTCCCAAACTTTAAGGACATGGACCATATGACAAATTATACGGACAAATGATTTGAGATTAGATTAAAATATACAAAAATACTATTGCTGCTAAGCTGTATTTTTTCAATTCCTCCAAATGCAAAGGGGGTCCCCCTGATGGTAAATGGTTGCCTTGGCCATTGGTAAAATACTGATAATATTTTTCTTACCAGCTGATTGAAGCTAAGGCAACGAATGAGTTGAGATTTAGGTTAGATAAAAATATACCTAATATATTATTTCAAACGCTACTTTTATAAAATATTATTTTCAATTTCTCGAAAAGCGTGCGGCCCGCCTGATGGTAAATAGTTGCCGTGGCCAGTAGAGCCGGCTGATTAGAGCTAAGGTGGTGAAACTCTATGGACATTAGCCACCTGAACAATTATAGGAACAAATGATTTGAGATTATATGAGAATGTAATACATTATTTCTTACGCTGTTTTTATGTTGTCCTTTTTTCGAACGACGTACGGCCCGCCTGATGGTAAACGGTTGCCGTGGCCAGTAGTAGGATATTAAATTCATAATATTTTTCCTGCCAGCTGATTGGAGCTAAGGTGGCCAAACTCTTAGGACATTAGCTATCTAAACAATGATAGTAACGAATGATTTGAGATTATATTAGACTGTAATATATTATTTCTTACGCTGTTTTGTTTTTGTCATATCATCGAACAACGTACGGCCCGCCTGATTGTAAACGGTTGCCGTGGCCAGTAGTAAGATATTAAATTCATAATATTTCTCTTACCGGCTGATTGCAACTATGGTGGCCAAACTCTAAGGACATTAGCCATGTGAACAATAATAATACTTATAACTTAAAAATATAATATTGTATTTCTTACGCTGTTTTTAGATTGTCATATCCTCAAACAACTTACGGCCCGCCTGATGATGGTAAACGATTGCCGTGGCCAGTAGTAAGATATTGTACTTATAATATTTTTTTTGCCGGCTGATTGCAGCTTTGGTGGCCAAACTCTAAGGACATTAGCCACCTGAAAAATTATAGGAACGAATCATTTAAGCTAACTTAAAAATATAATATAATATTATTTCTTACGCTGTTTCTTTTGTCACTACCTCGAAAAGCGTACGGCCCGCCTGATAATAAATGATTGCGGTGCCCATTAGTAAGATATTGTACTTATAATATTTTTCTTGCCGGCTGATTGGAACTAAGGTGGCCAAACTCTAAGGACATTAGCCACCTGAAAAATTATAGGAACGAATGATTTGAGATTAGATTAGAATGTAATGTATTGTTTCTTACGCTGTTTTTTTATTGTCATATCCTCGAACAACGTACGGCCCGCCTGATGGTAAACGGTTGCCGTAGCCAGTAGTAAGATATGTAATTCATAATATTTCTCTTGCCAGCTGATTGCAGCTTTGGTGGCCAAACTCTAACGTCATCGGCCATATGCACAAGACATCTTAATAAAATGAGGAAAATATGATTTGAGATCAGATGAAAATATAAGTTTAGTCTACATGTTAGAAGAGAATTCTTTGTGACAAGGATTTTTTGCAATTTCTCGAAAATCGTACGGCCCGCCTAATGGTAAACGGTTGCCGTAGCCTATAAACGCTCGCAATGAAATATAATAATCATAATATTACTATGGTCGAATGATTGGTGATAAGGCGGCCGAACTCTAAGGAGATTGGCCATATACACAAGACATCTGAACAATTAGGGGAACGAATGATTTGAGATGAGATAAAAATGCGCTACATTTAAAAGCCCACAAAACTTGTGTTCGATACGGTACTTACTTGTACCTACTATCATATTTTGCCCGGTTCAGGTCTTTAGCCCGGGTTTTTCGGACGGACATACATAATTAACCATGAAGCTTTTGTATCTTGTAGTATCCGATGCCCTCGTAGACCCGAAGTCTGAGAGGCCCGCGAACTGTAGAGCGACAGCTGCACAAAACTCCCCTAAAATGTAAAAATCCCTCAAACTCATCGCCAGCGACCGCCCTGAGCCGAGGTCCAAGTCCCACAGGAGACGCCCTTTTGCGCAGGTCTTAGTTTGTAGTTTTTTGTAACTACTTATTTATCTAGGCTGGAGCTCTGCTCGCCTTTTTGCTGCAGCTTTATGAAGTAGCAAAAGCCTCGTGGCAAACAAAATATGACAGCCCGAAAAAAAAAAGGACGACAGCTAGCTTATCCGACTAATATTATAAACGCAAAAGTTTGTAACAATGAATGAATGTATGCTTGTTACTCTTTAACGCAAATATTGTTGAAAGGATTGGGCTAAAAGTTTGCACGCGGATAGTTTACATATACAGTAATATTTTACTTTCCAACTCCTCCTATAAACTTTCTGATTAAATTCAATGCGGGATCCAAGACATTTAGGTGTCCCAGAACAGCCTAAGCCTAACAGCTTAGAGCCTCTTTCGTGTGTGCCGCTGTTGATGGCTGGCCGCTGGCTTACAGGAGTTACAGTGGCGGGAGAGTGGGAGGGATTAGTCCCAAAAAAAAAAAAAACAGTAATACCCCGGACTTACGCGATAGGTGGGACCACGGGATAGCCGTGTAAGTCGAATTCGCGTAAGTCGGGGTTCAACCATATTTTATAATGTTTGTGTAATCGGGACCAGAGTCTAAAAAACACAATAGATCAGAAGAATCATGTTTAATAATACGTTTAATTATAAATGATATTTACATTATCACACCTAGGTACGTCCACCTAGGTAGCTAGTGAAAGGTTGCAGGTTAGCTAGGGTAGGATTCTCGCCGGCGAGGACCGCGTTGTACCCCTACCCCTGCCCTGTGATCCAGCGCCTGTAGGCCGTGCCAGCGATCACTTCCTCTTATATCCACAAATCTGACTTTAATATCAGTGGGTTGTGGTCCTAACCCCATAAGGGTGCCCCCAAGTGTGTGTCACTTAATTATATGCTTTCAATTTTTTTTATGTAAATATGAACTAATTATGAGTAGAGGAATTAATGACACACGGACAGACGGAGTAAATTGTCTGTAATGTCCTACAATTAGCAGCACTCACAGGTTGCATTTGCTAGTTATAGTTACCTAAGTAGTTCTATTCATAGAATAAGAATAATAACCTATTAATTATATTTCTTTGTTATTGTGATTTTGACAAGTACAAGTGTATGTAAATACCTAAGTGCTGAATAAATTCATTATTTCATTTCATTATTTCATTATTTCACACCATAATTCTAACATGGTTTCCATCTAAGCGATAATACCGTGACGTTTGAATTCAAAAAGAAAGATTTTCACTTATTATTCCGGTCGATCAAATATCTTAGCTAATTCAATTTTTTATTTCAGATTCAAAGTCCCTTAAGTTTATAATGATAAAATTTGGTTACACTCTAAAAGACACTGTTTTTCGTTTCATGTTAGGTTAGCAGTTAAACTTGCAGTAAGCCGAACAAGCCGATGCGCGGTGATCAAAAATAAAAACCGCGTATCTCCGTATTCGCGTAGAACGGGGTAGCGTAAGTCGGGGTATACTGTATATATATACTAGCCGTTTCGCGCGGTTTCACCTGCGAAGACCCCGTTGCATAAAATTTCACCCCCGCTGACAAGGAGATGGGGGTAACATTTTCAAAAAAAAATCGATTTGTTTTTAGGCACAAATAGTCAAATGCATACCAATTTTTAGCTTTCTACCTTGAAAATTGCGAATTAAAAACTTCCACCCCCCATTTTAGGAAAGTAGGGCGTTAGAAAGAGACAAAAAGTAGCCCATGTCACTCTCGATCTCTTCAACTATCTTCACAAAAAAAAACCGCTTTAATTCGTCGCTCCGTTTCGCCGAGAAAGACGGACAAACAAACACACACACTTTTCTGGCTATATAAAGGCTACAAAACATCAAGCTCCGACCCATTGGAGCAGAGTAACGCGGCTAAACCCGCGGGGCGCAGCTAGTCAAAATATAAGATTTCATCATATTACGACAATGGAGTCATTACCTTAATTAAGTTCATTAAATCTGTGACCAAACAGATAATTTTGTCCATAAAGTTAAGTGCACATAATTATGAACTCAAAATTACTGATGGAAATTCAATATTATAGCTTCGGTGAAAGTTTAAGGTCACTGTTAAGTAGCGGTACACTGTATTATTATATACTAAATAATAAATGAAAATATGAAAGAGTAAGATCGTTTTCAGATTATCCGATCCGATATCGGTATCGGGCGCCGATACAATATCGGAGGGAGATAATGTGTATGAAATATGTATCTGTCTTTCATATTGTCTGTCTCAATATCGGATATCGGAGCCGATACCGATGTGTTGGCGGCAGCATCGGATGCCTGCGAGCTGTCGGACGATAATGCTTGCATGTGTGCTATACTTGTATCTACATTATCTTTGTGTGCGCATATCCCAATGCAAAATAATAAACTTACCTTAATGTCACAGCCAGCATTTCTTTAGGTCCTAAATGTATGTCTTGTTTCTAGATACTGTTTGTAAGATGAATTAACAAATAATTTTATGTGGATTCACTCATACGAAATTAGTTAAAAACCTTTCCAGGTGCTTTTTGTAGCTTTTTAAACGGAGTATAAAATGCTGTCTCTGAACTGTCTTTGGACATATCCATTTTGGCGTCTCAAATATAATAGATACCTACAGTAAATAAAGTTTTCCGGCCGAATCGAAACGATTTTGTCGGAATTATGTGAAAACAACTTTTGGTGTCGGCTATCGTCGCCCGACACCGATATCGGATCGGATAATCTGGAAACGCTCTAACAGCGGTTTCGCACTATGTCCGATCCGAATCCGATCTGGACCCGTGAAAATATGGTCCGTAGTAGCCGTAGAACTATTTCTATGGTAATTTACGCACTAGATCCGATCTCCGTCATCTGATCTCTTTCCAAATTTCTAGACCAATATTTTCACGGTTTCGGATCGGGCTCGGATCGGACATAGTGCGAAACCGCTCTAGTAATTAATAAATTTTATTGTAACACGTACGACCGGACAGACAATTGTGTGGATAATATTGACAATAAAAATGTTGACGTACAAAAATAGAAAATAGAAATAGAAATATAAAGAAATAGAAAAAAAAAAACATTTTTTTTAAGCAGATTACCAGCAGAATTTTTAAGTCTACTAGTATTCTTCGTACAAAAATAGAAAATACTGATAAAAAGCTTTTTTTTAACAGATTACCAGCAGAATTTTTCAGTCTACTAGTATTCTTGTTTACCCCTCGTGCTATGCTAAAATGCTTGAGTTACGAGTGGGATTACGTCGGTAGTGCAATGGGTCGGGTTCGAACCGGGGTCCTAAAGATCACAAGTCCGACGCCATAGCCATTGGGCTACGGCCGCTTCTAATAGTATATAGTTTATACAAATAATGGTCTAACCTCAGCTAGTCGCTAACAGTCACATTTTCAAATCAATACGGCACTATTCAACCAAACCGGTTCCAACTACCTAACTATTGTTTTGATAATTCGATTTTGCACAATTTCTAATATCACATTTGACAAGAGAAATCTAAAAGTGAATTTTCTGACATAATCCGTCGAACTGTTTCGGAAATTTCCAATGATTTCGACTCATTCGCTGATTGAATCGTACAAAATTATTACAATTCTATGAAACATCCCCTGGGACGAAAAACTAAGTCAAACAGACTGACATGCGCATTATAGATTTTTTTTTTGACGCCGGATCCTTCCCAAATACATTATTCATGCACCCATTTCAGGCACTAAAATAGCTGTCCCGTATGGGAATCGAACCCAGAATACTAGTTCTCAGAAGACTACGATCACTTGATCAGTAATCAGTCCAATAACTTATAATCCGTGCAATCCAAAGAAAAAAAATTGTACCGAACATCAGAAACCTTAACTAGAGGTATAATATTATCGATAAAATGTCAACGACACAAAGGTAAAGGGCACGACGTGCACTTTAACCCTGTGTGTTGCGTCGTCATAACAAAATTGACCTTGTCAAAGCGATGTGTCCACTCAACACGTGTTCTTTTTACATGGAAAAGAGAAAATGTTGACGTGACAAAATGGACGGTAAAATTGAGGCGGAACCAAAGCAAATTCAGTTACGGTAGTCGACCTTCACCGCCGTTAAATAATCAACTTTCAGACCTCGTAAAAGCTTGGTACCTTTAGTTATATACAGTGTACAGTGATTTGCTTATTAAATAGTGAATTTTAATATTGATTGGTAGCAAAGATAATAATCTTAAACTATATGTCTCGGAGATAGGCTTGAGCAGGACCAAAAATCTTTTCTAATTATTTTTGTCTATGGTCACATTTACGGAGACGCAACGCGTGGCGTATGGCGTCTTGTAGGACGTTGAACGTTTATTCAATTAACTATACAGTGGACTGTAAAGCAAGCTAATATAAAAGCCGCTTCATGCGCTACCGTGCTGTAAAGAGACAAAAAACGTCCGACGCGCCGCGTAACGCCGGACCTTCCGATGCGCTTATAGATTGATGCGAAAGAAAAAACAAAACTGCCCAGTGCCGCGATGCCAGTCACGCAGGGGGCAAGTTGCTTTTATACCCGGTGAAGTAGCAAAAGCCTAGAGCTTAAATATATAAATAAAATAAAAATCATTTTTATTTACGTAAACCAATTACAGGCACTTGTAAATAGTCAAACATTAATTAGAAAAAATTAATTAATTATATGTGTTATTTATTTATATCTATAAAATTATTTTTTTTTATATTATCATATATTTATATGTTATTATTATTATTTATTTATTTATATTGTTCTTAGCGACGCAAAATGCTTGTTCTGTCTATATTATGTCAAAACAATTGTCATTATTTGGGTGGACCATGAGCATATAACGACGGACGCGCTTTAATGCTACCACCGGATCCAATGCGCCCCAACTGAGAAGATCCGGCGAAACAAACTCAGTGGGTTACTTTACTACCGGTTTCAACACGGCCCACATGAGACGGTCCAACATCTTTTTGTGTCGTGTATAGGTATTGTTTATTTAATTAAAACCTAGTTCTAACCGAAGATAAGTAGGATAGGTACATCTAAGTTTAACGGCTGCACCTAGTTGTAGCCGCACTTCGGCTATTAGCCGTAACATATATATATATACATATATAACGAAACACGCCAATTAAAATGAAGTATTATTTAAATTCATGAACATTTATTCTTTCAGCGAAATTAAATATTATTATATTTCTCGGCTGCCAGTGAAATGATATATCCATCGAATTCACACGTTATATTTTCTCCATGGCTGGAAAGTGTTTAAGTGGCGCTCGATAATGTAATTTATTCACCTACTGTAATTTTTTGAGGTTATTTTAAAGCATCAGTATAAAAGTGGTAGGCATTACATTTAATGGTTTAAAGTACTTGTAGATTCGATCACATACTTCGTAAGCAAGATTTTTTTTCAGTTTTTGTAAACGCAATATATTTTGATCAATAGACAACCTCCGTAGCGTAGCGGTATTTGGCTCGCTTTAAATCTCGGAGGTCGTGGGTTCGATCCCCACTCCGGACAAGAAAACTTTGTGTAAATTCTAAGATTTCTTTTCGGGCCTTCCGTGCCTCGGCAAGCACGTTAAGCACGTCCCGATTATTATAACATCATCTATAATAATCGTATATCAAGGAACGGGCAGCAGCGTTTCTTTGTGTTGTACAACATAATAACGCGGTCACCAACCCGCCTAGCCTGCCAAGCGTGGTGACTATGGCAAATACCCTCCCTCGGGAGGAGGCCCATGTTCAGCAGTGGACTTTATACGGGCTGATGATGATGATGATGAAAATATTGATCTGCTACAAGTTATCTTCAACGGTAGATACTATATTCCGTCAAAGCATGCGGTACAAGTTTATTTTAAACTCTAGGTGTCTTTTCCGCCGTCGCTTATCATACAATTCTGTTATTTTCCGTGGTCTTTTTATAATAATTAAAGGAAAGTTTTAACTGCTCTTGTTTTCATATTAACGGAGATACAAAAATAGCTTAATCAGTAAAAATGTTGTCAAGTTATGGCGGGATCAAGGGATATAGGAATTTATTATAATTCTAGGAAAAAATCACTAAAATTTCTCGTTGTTATTTTCCACGAATGAATATAAGTTTAATTCCACTTTTTCATGTTAAATTCGATCCTCTACTTATCCTTTCAGTGATTAAATTTTCAAAAATATATCTGTTGTTTTTCGAACAAGATTCAAATCTCCTACCATTTTAACATGAGAGATATCGACTGATGAAAGTCTTTAATATATCACCGAGTTTTTATATCTCACTGGCTCCCAACGCGTAAATATAAAGCGACGTCTTCCTTTTAATTTATTCAAGCGTTCACCTACCTGAACTGAATTGTGCCTTCAAATTATATTGTTGAAGTGAATATGTTACACCCTTACTAATATTATAAATGTGAAAGTAACTCTGTCTGCCTGTCTGTCTGTTACGCAATCACGCCTTAACTACTGAAGCGATTTAAATGAAATTTGGTACAGATATAGTCTAGAGCCTGAGAAAGAACATAGGCTATATTTTATTATGAATTTCCCACGGGAACCGGAGTTACGCGGGTGAAACCGCGCGCGGAAAGCTAGTAAACTATAAGTAAATGATGCATAATATTATTAACACTAAACAGAAACGCGTTCGTATTTATATTGAGTAAAGGTCACAAAGGGCTGCACCGGTGGCTCAGTGGTTACGATAGTTGCCTCTGAGACCTGGTGTTCGATTCCCACCCGGGACAATTATTTGTGTGAACCACAAATAGTTGTTCTGAGTCTGGGTGTTCGGTGTGTCCGTGAAATTAATGTTTGTAAAGTCCCCCGCGACACAGGGATTTATTTCCCAAGCGCGGGAGTTCTTTCAAATAAAAAATAAATAAAAAAAATTGGGAAAAGAGAAAGGTGTTTATGACTATTTGTTTCTTCATTTCATACTCCAATCGAAACGTCAGAATTGTAATATTTGCTCGACTGCCTCTTTGGTAAAGATAATATGTTCGAATTTCCTTACGGGACAATTTAAGTTACCCACTAGAAGTCAGGAAGTAGGCTGCGGATAGCGTGTTATATTAAGCTATATCGCTATATCGCTTACCAGTCGAGCCGGAAAACCTTGCTGGCATTTTCAGAGTGAAGGAATATAGCCAAAAAGCAGCAAATAGTCAAAAGCATTAATATAAAGAACTTTTTAGTGACATCAAACTGACAGGGCTTCAGTTTCAGGGGCAAATTAATTTTATATGCATTTTGATATTATTGACAAGTTTTAGAGTATGTAAATACCTTATATAGGTATATATATAATGTATATATATCGTTTTACCTTACGCACACACTTGTACGCTGTGATGTCTACGTCCTGCGCAGTTGTCCATTTTTAGTTTTTACAATCTTTTGCTTTAACTTGCAATCTATGTATGTATGTGTGAAATTTGTTCGGGTGGAATCTTGCAAGTTAAATTAGACCAACATCCCAGTTTTCGATTGAGATGAAATTTTGCAAGCATATTATGCTTATCGCGTGACAATGCAATATTATGGTACCATGGAGCTGATCTGAACCAAGAGTCAGGAGGTAGGAAATGGAACTTCCTGATGGCAAGCGCTAAGATAGTCGAGGTGGGCTCGTTTGTTTTGTCTTTATGAGTACTTTCTATTGCACATGCTGACGAGGATCTGATGAGGAGCAGGAAGATTGCCACTGATACTCCTTGATTGCAAGCGCTAAGGTTTTGAGAGTTTTGGCTCGTTTGTTTTGTGTTTAAGAGTACTTTCCCCTGTACATGATGACGAGGGTCTGATGAGGAGCAGAAACATTGCCATTGGTACTCCCTGATGGCAAGCGCTAAGATAGTCGAGTTTGGGCTCGTTTGTTTTGTCTTTATGAGAACTTTCCATAGCAGATAATGACAAGGGTCTGATGAGTAGTAGGAAGATTGCCACTGGAACTCACTGGATGCTTAGATAATCGAGTTTAGGCTCGTTTGTTTTGTGTCCATGAGTATTTTCCATTGCACATGATTATGAGGATCTGAGGAGGAGCACGAATAATGCAACTGGAAATTCCTGGAGAAAGTGCTAAGATAGTTGAGTTTGGCCTCGTTTCTTTTGTGTTCTACCTACATACTTTACAACATACCAGTCTACCTACAAATCTTTTTACATACCTTCCTACCTATACTATCTACATACTACATGGTTATCTCATCATCATCATTACAGCCGTAGGACGACCACTGTTGGACTAAGGCCTCCCTCTTAGATTTCCCGTTACTACGGTTGGAGGCGGCCTGCATGCACCATGATTCCGCGACCTTTACCAGGTCATCCGTCCATTTAATTGGCGGTCTCCATTCGAGAACTTTTCGGCCCCAAAGACCATGTGTTTTCGTGCTATATGGCCTGCTCCCTGCCACTTCAACGAACTTATCCATTAGGCTATGTCAGTAACCCGCGTTCTTCTACGTTTATCTTCATTTCTCGAGCCACTTTTGTCGACGCAAGACTCCCATCATCCTCAGCTTTGTCATCTGACTTTGTCCATTAGACATATCTCTTGCAAACACTTTGGAGCACTGGTTCCGCTCTATCATATCATTAATAAGGTAGGTACTAAAACAAAGAATATCGTGTCTAAGGATATTTTTATTTGCCTATTAAGCTGACTATGTGACTCAGCGTCATCGGCAGATTACTGTCTTAGCTAACTTTATACCTACCTACCCACTTACCTACCTATAAACGTGTGTAAAGTATTCAACAGTAAGTACAATGATTGCCGAGATACATTTAGAAAATAGGCGCACTGTACAATCCAGTAAATAGGGTTTTAAGACAAAAAATAAAAAATAAAAAAGCGGTAAAAAATATTTTTCGAAACAAGCTTTTATTAAAAAATAACGTGTACTTAAATGTAAAAAATAAATTCAATTTGAAAAAACAAATATATTTATAAATTATCGAAGCTTGAGGCCATTCTCCTTTGCACGTTACTATATTTTAGTGGCTCAAGCTTAAGCTAATACTTTATAGATTTATTTTATTTTTCCGTCAAATTTAATTTATTTTTTACATTTTAGTAGACGTTATTTTTTAACAAAAGCTTGTGTTTAAATTTTTTTTTACCGTTATTTTAATTTTCATATAAAAGTAAATAATAGCCTAATATTTTTAAAATTTACGACGAATATTAAAATTCTATAAAAAGGTAACGTTTCGTTAAAAGTCATTTACGAGTGGTTTTATGTGTCGCATGAGAATTCTTATCTGAAATACCTATATTCGGTGGCTTGTAATAATATGTTACGAATCGATCGTACGTTTTAAGAAAAAAATATAATGTGATGAACATTCAGTCACATTAAAACAATCTTCAACCAATAAATGTAGTTCACATTTTAATATAATTAAGTAATACAATACAATACAATACAAATACAATACAAATTTATTTATTTTCTCTTTACAAACATTGTTATTTTTCTTATTTATAACATATGGAGAATTACAGAATATAATGATGGTTTGCAAGAGACTGGTGTCTGTACTAGGCAAGCCTGTATTACAGATCACCAGGTTCTCCCCTAGCATGTCTGATTGTTTGAGAACAATTACAATTTAAAAATTATTATACATAGAATGTTAGAGAAAAAAGTCTGGTTAGTTTATGTGTGGGTGTGTGTATGTGTGTGTGTGTGTGTGTGTGTATGTGTTTGTGTGCGTGTGTGTGAGTGGACTTTACTGTGTGATTTAAAAATTTTGTATATGTGGAGATTAAATGGGGTTTTTTAGAAGCGCTTCAGTTTTATCGTAATCGAGGCCTAAAAGCCAGTTTTCCAGTGCGCGTTTACAAGTAATAATTTTACAGTTTTGATTTCGGGTAGTTTTATTATAAGTAATAAACGATTTATTAGTATCATTACTAGTACTAAAACGATAAGTAAAATTAGATACGGGCGTTTTTAACAGCTTGAAAACAAAAAATGATTGGAGTGAGATGAGGGGTGAACCCATCATCATCATCGACAGCCCGTTTACGTCCACTGCTGAACATGGGCCTCCTCTTAACAGACCTTGGCAAGCCAGGATCGTAGAGGGATATTGCCATAATCACCACGCTTGGCAGACGGATTGGTGATCGCAGTAAGATGTAAACCTTGAGTTAATAGATGCTGCTGCCCATCCATCAGCCATATGTCCCTTAGTCGCCTTTTACGACACCCATGGGAAGACATGGGGTGGTCTATTCTAAGCCGGAGACCACACGGCAGAGCCGGAGACCACACGAACACAAAAATGATTGGAGTGAGATGAGGGGTGAACCCATACGATTGACGAAATACACAAACTGAAATGAAAGCTAGTGGGAAAAAATGCGACCGGAAATTTCGCTACACGGAGCTATCGCGTTAGGGAAACTGGAGGATAATCAACAAACAATATTTATTAATAAAAATCCGTTACCTTTTATTCAGAAATTTTAATCAGGCATTTTATTTTAGTTATGTTTTAAAGCGACTTTTATTTTTTCACGAAAGTAAAAGCTTTTTATTCTCTGAATCGTTTTAATAAACTTTAGTGATTAATCAGACATATAGTCTTCTGTTGTATATTGTGTGAAGTCATAGTTTTCCTTTCACGCAGAATAAATTAAATAGCTGGGAAATCAGACCACAGTAAAGTTCAGTCAGTCGGTTTGGAGTTCATCGTTTTTAGTTTCTATTTTCGGACGGACATGTGTAGTGTTAGCCACGAGACTTTTGCTACTTCACTGGGCATAAAGGGCGATCAGGCCTCCAGCGTTATATCGTTGACAGTGAGTTCCCCTTTTATTATAGCCTCTGCAATGTTTTAAATGTTATGGTACAAAGATTAATTTTTAAATAAGTATGACTTTTTTTTCACTTATGACAAATTTCGAGACGGCACTTTTTACTCCCCAAGTAGGGATGCTACTTAATAATATTTATACTAACAAATGTGAATGTAAGAGTTTGTTGCGCTGTCACGCAAAAACTACATAACCAATCATCATGAAACTTTGTACAAATATTCATGAAGGTATTAGAAGTAATGTAGTATACTTTCAAAGCTTTTACAAAAGCTAGTTTTTGATAATTTATAACAAAAATTTTAAACATTTTGACACTAATTGCGGTGAGAGGCAAATAATTCTTTAATAAGGATAATAAATACATTTACGAGTAGTAGTAGAGTAGACAACCTCCGTAGCGTAGCGGTATTTGGCACACTTTAAATCTCGGAGGTCGTGGGTTCGATCCCCACTCTAGAGAGGAAATCTTTGTGTAAATTCAAGATTTATTTCTGGGCCTGGTTGGTTGAGGGACTACCCTCCATGCCTCGGAAAGCACGTTAAACCGTTGGTCCCAATTATTATAACATCATCTATAATAATCGTATATCAACGAACGGGCAGCGCATTTCCTTGTGTGGCACAACATAATACTGCAGTAACTAACCCGTCTGCCAAGCGTGGTGACTAGGCCCATGTTCAGCAGTGGACGTTGTTCGGGCTGATGATGATGAGATGTATGAAATGCCGATATCAAGCGTCAGTTGATTGATCGCATGAGTTAAGCAGGTTGGAAATGTTATGATAATATTTGATTTATATTATAAAGTAACTGATCGTACTATACATAAGTAACTCTAGCTAACTAGTACTATACATAGTATAACTGCAGGTATATTTCCCGAGAATTTAAAAATGACTGTTATAAAACCACTACACAAAAAGAACGCGAAGGATGATATGACCAATTATAGGCCAATTGCATTGATTCCCATTTTCTCCAAAATTATAGAAAAAATCTTATATGAAATAATTTTTAACTTTTTAATTAAATTTAATATTTTATGTAAAGAACAAAATGGTTTCATGAAAAATCAAAATATAAATATGGCTATATAAGATTTACTAGTTACAGTCATGAAAAATGTTGACAATAAAATACCTATTATACCGCTACGCTATGGAGGCAGTCTAAATAAATAAACATCGAAAACCTAGTTACCAATGAATATTTTAATTTTAGATTTTCATACATCATACTAATATATTAAATTTGTTACTCACGCAAAATCTACTGAATGAATTTGGCTGAGACTTTGCAGCGAATAATTTATAAGCTGGATTATCATATAGGCTTCAAAATATCACACTCCGACCCACTGGAGCAGAGTTACGTGGGTAAAAACGCGGGGCGCAGCTAGTCAATTATAAAACCTACTTACTTGAGTATCGTAAAAAGAAAACATCGTACCTATATTCGTAGAAAGACTTTTTTAGGGTTCCGTAGCCAAATGGCAAAAAACGGAACCTTTATAGATTCGTCATGTCTGTCTGTCAGTCTGTCTGTCTGTCCGTCCGTATGTCACACACAACTTGGCAAGTAGATGTATGTTGTGAACCGCATTAAGATTTTCACACAAAAATAGAAAAAAAAACAATAAATTTTGGGGTTCCCCATACATAAAACTGAAAATCAAAAAAAATTTTTTCATCGACCCCATACGTGTGGGGTATCTATGAATAGGTCTTCAAAAATGATGTTGAGGTTTTTTAATGTAATTTTTTTCTAAACTGAATAGTTTGCGCGAGAGACATTTCCAAAGTGGTAAAATGTGTCCGACTCGCACTTGGCCGGTTTTTTTGTTTTTGGTTTTGTTTTATATTCTCATTGGTTTGATTTGGGCTTTATTGACAAGCAGATACGGTTGGATATGATAAAACTACGAGATTTCTAAACATCGTACGCTTTGAGTGCATAATCTAATCATTTGAAGCGGCCGTAGCTCAATGACTAGGGCGTAGGACTTGTGATCTTGAGGTCGCCGGTTCGAACCCCACTAATTGCACTACTGACGTGAACCCACTCGTAATACAAGCATTTTAGTAACTAGTAAACTACAAAACTTTTCTAGAAATGATGAAAAAAAAAATATCAATGAAATCTAAGCACTCGAATTGAACGGAATCAATTCAAGACGTAACGTAATGAATAATCCAATTTGTAAAGTTAATCTTTGCTGTTCAGTTTCAAAAGGAGTACATGTTTGCCTTTTAAAAGTGTCTCAGAACGAACTTTTATATCCTGTTAGTTACTCGCTATTGAAGAAGTATCTTGGGGAATAGACTATTCGGTTGCCATTTAAGAAGATATACCGTTTTCCAACGTTTACCTCTTCACGACGAAAAGAGTATGTATTTCATTCGAATAAACAGTCTCGAAAAGAGTACAATTACAATAGACATGCTATATGGCATGTGACCTTTTTGAAACTTCATATGCAGTTAGTAGGTACTTAGTTTTTGCATGAAAGCAGGGCCAGATTTAAGGGAGGGCATCCAGGGCAACTGCCTGGGGCCTCCACAATAGAGGGGCCCCCACAATAGAGATATTAAAATTTAAATCTTTCAAATTCTGACAAATAAACTCTAAAATTTTTCTTTTATTTATGTTCGCGGCGTTGTAGAATCATGATTAATGTAATAGTTCTTAAATATTGTAATAACGGCTCTACATCTATACTTGTTAACTTAAATAAAACAATAATTAAAATTTCAGAATTCAAATCGTCCTGAAAAGTATGTACATACTTCAAATTTTCTACACATTTAGTGTGAAAGTAATTTGTGACCAGGGGGGCTCTTCTTCTTTTTGCCCCGGGGCCTCCGGACTTTAAAATGCGGCCCTGCATGAAAGAGTAAAAAACATCCATCCATCATTGCATCACATATACTCACAAATTTTCGCGTTTGTAATACTATAAGGATATTTAGAATTTTCAATCAGAATAAATTGATTCTGTTGAAATGATATTCCAGGTTCAATAGAGTATAATTCTTCATTTTAATAGGTAGGTTTGTCGTCTTGCAGAAACTGTCGAACAATACGGTACGTATTTAATATTATAGCTATTTGGATTTTAATTTGCCCGTGTGGTTTCCGGCTTAGAATGGACCACCCCTTGTCTTCCCATGGGTGTCGTAAAAGGCGACTAAGGGACATATGGCTGATGGATGGGCAGCAGCATCTATTAGCTCAAGGTTTACATCTTGGCAATATCCCTCTACGATCCTGGCTTGCCAAGGTCTGTTAAGAGGAGGCTCATATTCAGCAGTGGACGTAAACGGGCTGTTGATGATGATGATGGATTTTAATTTATTTTTTCTGGAACATTATTATTTATTTATAACATATTAAACACAAATTGAAAATTCATTGGGATAACTATTGGCATCATCACATCCAAATTATTTAGTATTAGAAGTACAGTTTTTGATCGACATCCAATGTCCTTTGCTTGCCGAAAAGATCTCACTAATTTAACACATCTACATTTAATAACGAAAACTCCAAGAAACAAATCGTCGATGATACCGCAGTACCGCGAAAGTAACAATAGCCTATAAGGTTGAGAATAAAATTAAGCAAATTGTATTTTGACCCTTTGAAACATATATAACGTAAATATTTATTGACAGATGAAATTACACCTTATTAGCAAGTGCCACTTACGCGGTTTTGCAGTATCACCGACGAAATGCAAGTGTAGTGCAGATTTAACGGTATCTATATATATAAAAGAAAGTCGTGTTAGTTACACTATTTATAACTCAAGAACGGCTGAACCGATTTGGCTGAAAATTGGTAGGGAGGTAGCAAAGAACTGAGAGAAGGACATAGGATACTTTTGGGTAGGGTAGGGTAGGGTAGGGTAGGGTAGGGGTAGGGTAGGGGTAGGGTAGGGTAGGGGTAGGGTAGGGGTAGGGTAGGGGTAGGGTAGGGGTAGGTTAGGGTAGGGGTAGGGTAGGGGTAGGGGTAGGGTAGGGGTAGGGTAGGGTAGGGGTAGGGGTAGGGGTAGGGTAGGGGTAGGGTATGGTTAGGGTAGGGGTAGGGTAGGGCAGGGGTAGGGTAGAGCAGGGGTAGGGTATAAAAGTCCACCCGTGCGAAGCCGGGGCGGGCCGCTAGTTTAATATAATTGTAGAATGTTCTGAGTGTAATAATGAAAAGTGTATTTGTAATCTACCGAATATTTTCAAGATTGTTTCAACCAAGATGGATTTTTTAAAACTCTACAGCTTTTAAAAATGATTTATGTCTATGGTCTTATCTATACTAATATTATAAAGAGGAAAGATTTGTATGTAAGTATGTTTGTAACGAATTGGCTCAAAAAGTACTGGATTGATTTTAAAAATTCTTTCACCATTTGAATGCTACATTATCATTGATTAATATAGGCTATATTTAATTGCTCAATGGCTGTATAATTGACGGAGTCTTTCCTGATTTGATGAGGATAAGTAAGGTAGTGCCCATTTTTAAACCAGGCTGCTCTAATAATTATATGCCAATTTCTATCCTACCTACTTTGAGTAAAATATTTGACAAATTATGCTTAACCAAATGCTGTCGCACTTCAATGAGAATGGGATACTAAACGACAAACAATTTGGATTTACTAAGGGCCGTTCTACGCAAGATGCAGGAAGCACTCTAATCAAGACCATACTATAGTCTTTTTTTAACACTTTTTTTATATATTTTATTTTATTTTATTTCATTATGAAGTTCCCACGGGAACGGGAGTTACGCGGGTGAAACCGCGCGCGGGTAGCTAGTATGAAATAAGACCATAGACATTTGTATAATGAGTTAATGTGGTCGTTAATGTCCAATAGATGTTAAAAAACGACCTTAAATAAATAATAATGATAAAAAAAAAGAAAAGTTTCACAGGTATTTATCGAATTTAAAATGACTATCGTATTATATAATATACTAACTTGTAAAATCTGAAAGTTTTTCATAATTCATGATTTCGGAACGGAATTTAATTTTGAAAGCGAAGCAAGTTAATAGCTACGTTGATTTAGGTTTGAGATACCAATTGTCAATCCCGCCTCAATCAATCTCGGGAAAAGAGTTAGACATTCGTTTTTTAAAATCCACTGGTCTGACAGGTTATTACGTCACGTCATCGTTGGGATAACAGATTAAAAAAATATAAATAAACTTTTTCACCGAGGTCGTGTGGTAATCGTTAACAGATTGCTAGATAAAAAAAATGTACTATTCCATTTTTTTAGCTATCATTTACAACAGGCTAAGTTCCATTAATGTTTATTTTTCTATCGCGTCGGGAAAAAATATTTGCTCAAGAACAATACGCATATTCCTTTTTTTGTATGCAGTTTAGTTATTACACTGCGACGTGCAAATGCGGTTGAGTGAAGCAAATAAAACTGTGAAACTTTTGTATCACGCCTTTATTTATTCCTGAGTCAACTTTTAAGAAACTAAGTAATAATATAGTTCTCTCGACAGATTTTTGCCTACGTAGTTGAGCACATGAAAATAACGGTCAAGTGCGAGTCGGACTCGCACATGAAGGGTTTCGTTACTTTTTCAAGTGCCTACCTGTTGCACTTATTGACATAACTGTTGTAGTTATTGACATAAAACAAACAGGGCAAAATAAAAAAAATTGTTCTCTTAAATTTCTTTAAGTATTTCTTGTTATAGCGGCAATAGAAATACGTCATCTGTGAAAATTTCACCAGTCTGGCTAACGCGGTTCTTGAGATACAGCCTTGTGACAGAGAGACAGCGAAGTCTTAGTAATAGAATGTTTGTTACCCTTCGGGTACGGAACCCTTTAAAACTGTCGAAGCCACATCCTGAGGTGCTCTGCGATATACGAATGAAATATTACCAATTTTCTGACATCTCGCTAGTGGCATAATTTTTTGTCAGACCCTGAAGAAAAGTTGAAGATAGGCTTCATAACTTGTCGAATAGTTTCATTCTAATATTATATCAATATGTCAAATCGAATAATAAGTATGTTAACGTCGATGAAATTTTCGGTTATTATTGAGATTAATTTGATAGGTACTAAATAACCATTACTGCAGGAGCCTTTGAGCTAAGCAGAAAAACGAGCTGTCATGATGCCACTACTACATAAATCTTTGTAGGGAATAAAACCTTAAAAGAGCATTGAAAATTTGCATTGCACAACTGAGGTTTCAGTTGTACCAAACATCTCACAAATTCTCTCAAAACGGAAAGGAAATTTAAATTGGGAGGTTAAAGCTTTCACGGAAATCGGGCTCCATTTTAATTTACCGGAGGTAGTTTTTATCGAGCTGTATCTGTAAGGTTTATATAGGTAAGTAAGGCTAAACTTGAGGCCGACCTACTCTGGACTAATAGGTACATGTGTTGAACGTTCTATACGCTGTTATTATCGTGTCGTGCCCTAGATTCAATGATGTCACCGCCGATGGTTTTGGCATAATAAGTGAAGCGAAAGAAATGTGCCAAGATCGAGACAGGAGTATTCCTTTGTCTCTGTCTGCCTCTTTGGAATAAGGCGTTACCGTATGTTATGTTCAAAATAGCATTACCGAAATATTTATATTTAAAGTTAAATATTTGTGCACTGCTCTGTTGCTGCACGAACTGTGAAATAAAATAAATTAAGAATGTGTTCTGATCGTAAGAAAATATTTAACTTAAATGTTCAATTATAGTTAATAAGCTATTCAATTTCATATACCTAACTTAGGATTATAGATAATTAGTGCCTTATTTGTTTCGGCAATCAATATGCCTAAAACATAATATATTCAACAAATTTTACTTGATTAAGTCATTAAAATATTGAAAAAAAGCGCGTGTGGATTTCAATATATATTTATTAAGGCAATAAATATATATTATATTGACTGTAATTTACACCGCATTGAAGTCGTCTACGCGTTGCTATGCAAGCCTAAGACCCATTTTGGCTAGCACAGAAAGACACGAAATTTCGCGATATTTCATGGTTTTAACGTAATTTTCTTGGTGGTAAAGGATCCCTTTTTATTTGATCATACAGAACTCTTAAAATTATTTCACTTGTTATCCACCGACAAACTTATATATTTTTTCTAAATGTCGCATACACTCGCCTTAATACCTACATACTTATAAAAACTTCAAGCTTTTTTGCAGTTTCAGTATAGTTATGTATTTCAATTTTATCCACAATGCAATATAATTCGTAATAATATTTGCACTGATATTATTTCCATTAGATTATTTGGTACTTGAATTGAAGTTCAATATTGTTAACAGATATAAGTATATGTCACCGAAAAATAGTAAGAATCTTAAGTTGATCAACTAACTAGTAAGTTGATCAACTTACTAGTTAGTTGATCAACTTTCTAGTTAGTTGATCAACTTATTAGTTAGTTGATCAACTTACTAGTTAGTTGATCAACTTACTAGTTATTTGATCAACTTACTAGTTATTTGATCAACTTACTAGTTAGTTGATCAACTTACTAGTTATTTGATCAACTTACTAGTTATTTGATCAACTTACTAGTTAGTTGATATATTTTCTATTCAGTTGATTAATTTGTAATATAAGTCCTACCTACCTATTGGTTTAGGATTTTTTTTAAACACCCGAAACCTTGTTAGGTTTCGGGTGTTTAAAAAAAATCCTAAACCAATAGGTTCCAATAGAACTTATATTGCTGATTTTTTTTTGTTTTATTACAACAGTAGCAAAGTCTTGAGATTTAATTTAAGCTAGAATTATTTTCATTTGTAATTCATCAGAATATTATATTATCGAATAAAAACTAATTGATCTTTGTCAATAAGCACTTAATAAAACTATCTTTTTACCCTGGTATACGCTTGTTATAGATGATGTTATAACAATCGGGACCAACGGCTAAACGTGCTTTCCAAGGCACGGAGGGTAGTCCCTCAACCACCCAGACCCGGAAAGAAATCTTAGAATTTACACAAAGATTTCTTGTCCGGCGTGGGAATCGAACCCACGACCTCCGAGACTTAAAGCGAGCCAAATACCGCTACGCTACGGAGGTTGTCATATGTTTGTACATAACTCATATTAACATTTACTCAAAAAGTTTGTTTAATATTAATTGCTAATTTATATAATAATATCGGTTGTTTCATAGATAACAACTTTTATTTTGTTCTTTATTGCACATACAAAAATGCATTAGATATGTAAGTCAAGAGTTATCGTGCATTATTTGGAATTCATCTTATGCTGATTTTCATATTGACTTTTATTTGACGACCACCTTCACAATCAACCGACGACTTAATACAGGTCGCAACCGCAGCCATTGATTATGGAGTATGCATCAGCATTTTTTAAATCAACACCCAATCGTACTGAGAAATTAAAATATACGCGGTAAAATATAAGGTTTGAAATAAGAACTGAATACGAGAAAACGCGAGCACTTAGCTCTAAGCCGACGATGTTTTATTATTAATCTTGGAGCACGGCAGTGTGAAGACGATCCGAGTTAAGAGTCACACTACCTACCTACATTTATTCGTAGCGTTCTTTGTGGTTGTTCCAACTTAGGTTTGTTCATATCAGATAAATAGAATTTGCAGCGTGTGATATTTATGGTACGTATGAATCCTACTTCCTACTAATATTATAAATGTGAAAGTAACTCTGTCTGTCTGTCTGTTACGCAATCACGCCTTAACTACTGAAGCGATTTAAATGAAATTTGGTACAGATATAGTCTAGAGCCTGAGAAAGAACATAGGCTATATTTTATTATGAATTTCCCACGGGAACGGGAGTTGCGCGGGTGAAACCGCGCGCGGGAAGCTAGTAAGATATAAAATTTGAAATGTAAAGCTAATAATTTTCTGTAAATATTACAGAAAGGTAAGGTTGCTTTACAATGCAAATAGTTCTTTCTTTTTTTTCTTTTTTTTTAAAGACAACTCCCGTACTACGGAAATAAATCCCTGTGTCGCGGGAGACTTTACAAACATTCATTTCACGGACACAAAGAACACCCAGACTCAGAACAACTATTTGTGGTTCACACAAATAATTGCACCGGGTGGGAATCGAACCCAGAACACCAGGTCTCAGAAGCAACTTCCGTAACCACTGAGCCACCGGTGCAGTCAGTCTTGTAACAATAACCAGGCCACAAATTTTGAGTAGGTACGTATTAGATGGAATGGATATATGAGGAATTGTGAATAATAATAATTATAATAAATTATTTATCTGAAGTAATAAAAAACAACGATTTCTTGTGACACAGTCTAATCAAATATAAATTGTGAATATTTACAAAAAGGAATGACAAAAAAGAAAATATCAAGCTAAAAAGATTGTGAATAAGAGAGTTCGCAACATTCGTAAAAAAATAAGACCGTCAAAAAAAAAAACTTTCTAAAATATATTATAAGTATAGAACATCATCATCATCATCATCATCAGCCCGTACAACGTCCACTGCTGAACATGGGCCTCCCGAGGGAGGGTTTTTGCCATAGTCACCACGCTTGGCAGGCAGATTGGTGACCGCAGTATTATGTTGTAATACACAGGGAAACGCTGCTGCCCGTTCTCTGGTATACGCTTGTTATAGATGATGTTATAACAATCGGGACCAACGGCTTAACGTGCTTTCCGAGGCACGGAGGGTAGTCCCTCAACCAACCAGACCCGGAAAGAAATCTTGGAATTTACACAAAGATTTCTTGTCCGGTGTGGGGATCGAACCCGAGCTAAAAGCGAGCCAAATACCGCTACGCTACGGAGGTTAGTATAGAACATAGTAAAGTATTATGGCGTCATTTCTTTTATTTGATAAAACTATCATAAAAACATGGACTAGGTTTAACTGCATATTTGTCTGCACACAAAAAACTGAAAAGCTACCAAATATTCTCGTAAACAACGCAAAACTAATCCGAAAAATTGTGTTGACTGGAAGCTTTACTCACATGTGTCGCAAAAGCCAATAACGATATGCGAAACCGTAAATATACGGACTTTGTGAATGGTTCCAATAGGCATGAGGCAAGATTTTGAAATCCTCTTGCGCAACGTGGTTAGTCATTTTCTAAGTACGAAAAACACAATATTTCGGTAATAAATTTAAATTTAACGAAGTTAAAGCCATATTTCTAATAAATTTAATTATTATAAGCTCTCATTATTGGTAGCAGATACATGTATAACTCCATTAACCTCAATTTGTTACCACCTGTTATATTTGACAATAAAATAATAGCTTTCTCCAAGTGTGCAAAGAATTTAGGTGTCATCATAGATTGCAATCTTTCTTGGAGCTGTCAAGTTGCAGAGGTAAGCAGGAAGGTGTACTGTTCGTTTCAGTCGCTTAAACGTCTCCAGAAATTCCTACCTTTTCAGACGAAAGTCACCCTTGCTCAATCGCTTCTACTTCCTCTCTTAGACTACGCTGACGTTTGCTTTCTAGATGCAACAGAAGAACTTTTGGACAAACTCGAACGCCTTCAGAATTTGTGTATCCGCTTCATTTTCGGCCTCCGAAAGTATGACCATGTGTCAGAGTTTCGGTTGCAGTTGAAGTGGCTGCCTATTCGACGGCGTCGGGACTGTCACATCTTGTCTCTTCTGTTTTCTATCCTCCATAATCCCAATGCCCCTACTTATCTTCGCGAACGCTTTGAGTATTTAATACCTAGAGACAAACCCTGTCGTACCGCCACTTCTCTCCTTTTAAAGAACCCTCCTCATGTCTCTAGCAAATATGACCACTCGTTCACCGTCCGTGCGGTGCGGTTATGGAATTCCCTTCCACATCCCATACGCGCTTGCCAGTCTCCTGGTGCATTCAAAAGAAGAACAAAGGAGTATTTTTTGTCTCAGTAATTTATTGTGTAATATGGACATATAAGTTAGTGTATGTAGTTTATTATATATAGCAGGCATATTTATAAGTATTTTATTATATATGTATATTTAACTATTAGTGTGTATGTTTATAGTATGTAGTATTTTACCAAGTAGCTAAATTAAATCTGTTGTACACTTCCTATTCACTAATTTTCATGTATCTCTTTCCTAAAGGTTTGCTGGAAGAGAATTCATTAATGAATTAAGCTCGCCTTTGTACATGTTGTTTCCAATTATAAAATGTATGTCTTGTAACTTTCTGTGTGCAATAAAGTATAAATAAATAAATAAAAATAAATTTTAAATAGCGCGCGAAAAAAGGCCTCAAGTGTCATGGCGTCGGCTATGACGTCACGATATTGTAAAAAATGTCATTGAGTCCGCCAAACCTAACGTAGTGGTTAAATTCTCTTTGATGGTTACAATATCGTGACGTAATGCGCCGTGATTGGGGTTTCAGTCAAAATGGCCGATTGCAGTATTTTAATCTTTTATTTTATTAAAAATCACATTAATCTCAAGGTTATATATAAAAATAAATAAGTGTAATAATTTCTTTTTATATGTACTTTTCCCTAAAAACATTAAATCTTTAATTTTTTGATACTGTCGTCACGCCTATTATAGGTATTATTTACTTAACCTAACAGGATACGACACTATGTCCGAAAAAGTATTGATTGAAATAGTCGATACAAATAATGAAAAGAGAAATTTTGTAGTTGTGTTTGACACGGGATCTCAAGAACTGCACTACCGCTTTCTACAATTATTTTACCTTTACAAAATTACGTTATTAATGAATACAGGCTAAACCATTATTATGACAATGGCCTTACGGGAATATTGGTAAGCAAATATAAACGCGCGGTTTACATTTTTGTTAATAATACGCTTTGAATTCGCATCTTTCGTAATTAATATGTCAGACACGCAACGAAAAGGTAATAACGGTTCTCTTTTTGACAGGAATGTCTCTAGAAGACTACTGAAATTACGCGTGGTAACTCTTCTACTACTACTTTAATTGAGGACAAAAAAAAGGTTTTGTAGCGACATCTACAGTAGCCGCACACCAACTACTATAGACGAGCAGCGCCATCTACCACCTAGCATCCTAACTAACCTGTATCGCGCAATACGGTCAACGGTCGTCGGTCGCCGGGCATACCACCTCGCCCGGCAAAAAAGATCTGCATTTTCTGTGGAGGAACACCACCAACCGTTCCTCTACAGTTTTATAAAAAAAAATATCAACGTGGGAAAATCTCAATGTTTCTTAGTATTATGTATAAGTTAGCATTTTACCAGCTGGGTAGATGGATTGAGCTATCTATAGGAATCATTTTTGGTTGACGTAGCTTTCTGGTAAAAATAATTTCTTCGGCTTTGAATTAACATTTTTGAAGGCGCCGATTGCATAGAATCTAAAACGACAGTAAGTTTAATGTTTACACATTTTTATTTATAGTTGTTTTGACCAATATGACACATAAACACACACATAAGCAAGTGTTAAAATAGCACTTCGATGTTCACACACTTCAACGTTCATACACTTCGACTCGGATTCCGTTAATTATAATTAGAAATTAGCTTAGCACTAGGGGTTAACAAGAATACTAGTAGAACGCAAAAACTCTGCTAGTTTTCTTTAAAAAAAATTATAAACGTACAAAATTCTATTTTTAGATTATTTAATAATGTATAAAGTATTTTTGAAGATAATACATCAATCCTTATATCTAAATTTTTTACAACTAAAGATAAAAATAGTCGATGCAAATATATAAATATAACGGACGCGAGGAAGTGACAGTGATGTATAATAATATCTAATTAAATACAGCTCTTTCCCTCTTGCTTATTTGATATCCAATTAGTAATTGATATTTAATAATGAAATTCACTGACAATTATTATACTCGTATTAAAAATAAATCCCTATTTCCCTTGGTCACGGCATGCGGCATCACGCGAGAACATTTTTTGTTGTATTTTTTATTGTCAGTGGAAGATTTTTATAAAAGAAGAAACCGTAATATTGCGCGACCTATAGAAATAAATAAGAATACTTAACCACCATATAAAATTTTGCGCCTTTGTCAATATAAACTGTTTAATGTGACATTAGGACGTATTCCAGAATGCGTGCTGCAAATATCGTCAACGAGGTTGAAAAAAAAGAATATGGTTTAAAAGAAACGACGGTTTGGTCCCAGTTATCAATACCAATTCGAAAACAATATTCATAGTTAAGACAGGACAACGTACATTAAGTCAGCTAGTAAAGAATAACAGTATGCTATTTTTGTAATGAATAAAGGGTTTATTCATTACAAAAATAACATACTAGTGATAGTAGTGGATAAATTGAAATTTCTTTTAACATTGAAAACTACGTTACCCACTATTAACATTATCATACTACTAGCGGCCCGCCCCGGCTTCGCACGGGTGGACTTTTATACCCTACCCCTGCCCTACCCTACCCCTACCCTAACCCTACCCTACCCCTACCCTACCCCTACCCATAAATAGTGTAACTAACACGACTTTCTTTTGTTTTTAAAATGTATTCTGCTATTCAGGGCGGAGACAAATCCAACGAAACAAAAACCATGAAAATTGATCCATCCGATCTCGAGTTATAAGTGTTGTAACAAACCCTTTGTTTGTTGTCTTTGTTTTATATATATACTAGCGGCCCGCCCCGGCTTCGCACGGGTGGACTTTTATATCCTACCCCTGCCCTACCCTACCCCTGCCCTACCCTACCCCTACCCCTACCCTAACCCTACCCTACTCCTACCCTACCCCTACCCCTACCCTACACCTACCCCTACCCTACCCCTACCCCTACACTACCCCTACCCTACCCCTACCCTACCCCTACCCTACCCCTACCATACCCCTACCCTACCCCTACCCTACCGTACCCCTACCCTACCCTACCCTACCCTACCCTACCCTACCCCTACCCAAAAGTATCCTATGTCCTTCTCCCAGTTCTTAGCTACCTCCCTACCAATTTTCAGCCAAATCGGTTCAGCCGTTCTTGAGTTATAAATAGTGTAACTAACACGACTTTCTTTTGTTTTTAAAATGTATTCTGCTATTCGGGACGGAAACAAATCCAACAAATCAAAAACCATGGCAATCGGTCCAGCCGTTCTCGAGTTATAAGTGTTGTAACAAACACGACTTTCTTTTATATATATAGATAGATAGATATAAAGCCAAAGAGTGTGTTCGCTTGAACGTGTTAATCTAAGAAACTACTACTACTAATCCGGTTTGAAATGTACTTTCAGTGTTAGATTAAGTGTCCATTTATCGAATGCTATATATATTTAATTTTGAAGTTCCTATGTTAACGGGAATTATGAACGGTCTATATTTTTGATATTTGCAAGGAAACAGAAGCTACGCGAGTGAAAACGCAGGCTGGAAGCTTGTTATATGAAATTAGGAGGCTTTGAATTAAGCTTTTACTTAGATACTTATGCGTACCAACAAACACTACATGTGTAAATATAGGCGTACGAGCACGCATTCTTTTTTAAAAAGTCATAATCCCTCAATCTCAACGCCAGCGACCGCGCTGAGCCGCGGTCCAAGACCCAAAAGGGGCGCCCTCTTGAGCAGGTTGTTTAGTTTGTAGTTTTTTTAAACCATTTATTAAGGCAGTATCTTTGCTCGTCTTTATGCCCGGTGAAGATTAAAAAGGCTCGTTGTATGGCCTCGTATATCCGTCCAAAAAAAAGCGTACTTACTTTATTACTTCTAACAGTTTGACCATTTTTTTTATTAATTGTGAAATTAATAAATTTATTAATCATGAAATGGATTTTGCAACAAAATAGCGCAACAAAGGAGCGTTGTGTAAATTTTGCATAAAAGTTGCCAGAATTCAACTATTGAAATTGACATAACCGAAAATTACTCTCTCATATTAATGAGTGTTATGATGAAAAATACTTCTCCATACAACCCATTAAATAAAATTGTTTTAATATAAATTCTATATCAATTCATAATTATAATTATTGGAATTGAGAAATTATCAAATCAAATCAAATCAAATCAAATTTTGTACTTTCCATTTTTACACAAATTAAGTATTCTTGAATGAATTACCTCTGAGTATATAATTTTAATCGTTGTTAAATACGATGTCTCGAGCTCCAAAGCATTAGATTATGTTAATTATATTTTGTTACAACGTTCTGAATAAAAACTTTTTACTATTGCAAAGTAGTAAAATCTGTAGCCATGTTTGGTTAAGGTTGTACAAATACCAGAGATTTAAAAGTTTAAAAAGCTCTTTAACGAACGTTTAAATAAAAATCTTCAAGACCAAACTTTATTTACCAGCGACGAAGCTTTGCCATTTAAAATGTAAAATACAACTTAGTAATAGTGGTTTTGTATTTGTGCCTTTCGGTGTCGGCGCGGTGTCGCAGCGTCCCTCTTATGTGCGGCACGTTCTCCGAGTGCTAGTTTTTACTTTGCGGCATTGCCATTCAACGGTGTAATGCTGCCAGCATTCTGGGAACCTTGCCAAGTAGAATAGATTTAGAATAGTAGTATTTTATAAGTTCGTTTTATTTTAAATTAGCTACTTTTGGATGTAGGTAGGTATATATGTATTTTATTCACTTAGAAAAAACATTGTCGCCAAATTATATAAGCAAGTTTTTCAGGAATGTATATACCTACTTTGACATGGCTAAATTACATGCTTTAAAAAGCAGTACAATTGTAATTGTAATGTCACCGAATAAAAAGGTGAAGTAGAAATAGTACAATAAATCGATAGTAATTATTAGAGAAATTTTAAGATATCCTTCTTGGGCTGGTCGTCTTGCCTCTAATTTTCGAGACCATAAAAACACACGACGTGTTTTATTCCCCATCAATAATATAATAACTTTTAGATGAAATTTTCAATTTTATTCCATGAGCGAGTGAAATAGTGAAACGAGTTGGTTTTGAAAATGTTGAGATTATCTAGTCTTACACTATACTAGAGGACTCTTAGTTTGAAGATCTAATAGAAAAGCTCCTTAGACGCTTCCGTATGAATAATAGGATTAAACTTACCTCATACAGGGGTATATAATAAAAATAATATGTTATCCCAGCGGGACTTTATAAGGGCAACAGCAAATATACTTCATTATATAACAAGAAAAATGTATCTTGATACCGTAGGTACCAAAAAATACTGGGTGAATTTTTTTACCGTCTTGACAATAATAGGGCGTGATATGAATATGAAAGTAGCTGACCGGACAGACTTTGTCCTGTCTTAACTAAAATGTGATACTCCGCATTACTTCGACTGATATATCCAAAGTGGCGTTTCAAATTAGGTATTAAACGATGACAACACCCGTATAATACATTTTTAAATGTTTTTGAATACTTTGGGAAAAGGTTTACCATATACTATGTTTAAGAATTGAGATTTATAAAATTCGACCACCGAATAGGTATACTATCGGTATATTCGGTGGTCGGTCGACTGTAAAGATAGGTGGCATTAATGTCCTCCTTAGAGACGTGTTATAAAGAGGTTGATAAATTTCGATGACCGGTTAGGTTCCACCGTAGCTTAATCGGTTAAAGCATTAGGGGCTTAACCTAAGATGCAGGTTCGAGTCCTGCCGGTGGTTGAATTTTATTAATCTTAATTTTGAAACATAGTGTATGGTAAACTTTTCCGTAAAGTATTCAAAACCATTTATCTTATTTCTTATTTAAAAAGACAACTCCCGCACTAGGGAAATAAATCCCTGTGTCGCGGGGGACTTTACAAACATTCATTTCACGGACACACAGAACACCCAAACTCAGAACAACTATTTGTGGTTCACACAAATAATTGTCCCGGGTGGGAATCGAACCCAGAACACCAGGTCTCAGAGGCAACTATCGTAACCACTGAGCCACCGGTGCAGTCGTTTATAAAACGTGATAGCTCTGAACTAACCGTGATGTACAGTAAGATCAGCACACATTCTGTCAATGTTATGTCAATTGCGATAAGATTACGTTTAAAAATGTATATTGTCAAAAGCGTTAAGTTTACATTAGAAATGTTAATATGGTGGTTAAATAATCTTAAGGCCTCCAACACACTATGCGGCTAGCCGTGCGGCTGACCGTACTCAGATATTTGTACGAGAAAGTAGTTTTTATTCGCACTGTGATGCGGCAGCCGGTCAATCGCTCCGGTTGCTGCGGCCCGACTGTCGGCCACCGTTTGCGACGGCGACCGCAAGCCACCGCAACCGCGTCCTGCGGTTAGCCGGACGGCTGACCGCATTCCGGTTAACCACATAGTGCGTAGGGGCGCTAAATTTCCTAATTTTACGCGCAGTTTTCCTATTTTTTTCTTTAATAAGAACCTTCTCCTGATAATAACATAATCAACAAAAAAAGAATAAGCGCGTGATGCCGTGACCAAGAGACATAGGGATTAATTAATATATATATCTATAGATAGATGTCTAAGGCATAGTATATTTTTTTTTTACTGTCATATTGTGGAATTCGTAACCGTAAAAATGGGTATCTAAGTAGGTAGTTACGCTATTTCGCTCACTCTTTTTATTCATATTTGATTGCGGTATTATAGGCACTTATTTTAACTAACCTAACATAACTACCTTATTACCTACGTATTTTTATCGTTATGAATGTCACTCTTTGACACTAAAAAAAAAGATAAAATAACTATGCCTTAGACATCTATTTCATATACATATCACGCCCTATTATTTTCAAGACGGTAAAAAAAACACCGAGTATATATTTTTTAATATTCTGTCTTACCTACTAAAAGTCTCAATGCTCAGGAGATCTCGCACTTACTTTGTGTGCCTCTTTCGTTGGCACGTATACTGAAGTAAATTTATTTTCTGCTATTCTATTTTGGAATTTTAACTGTGAAGTTGTAAAAACAAACAAATTATATATAACGTATTTAACGACGTTGGTCATCCATCCAATAATAAGGATTAAAAATTGGTTCTTTGAAGTAACCTAAATCAAGACTTGTCATGTCTTCTGCAAAGTGAAGATTTTTTTGCTTATTATAGACACTCAACATAAAATACTTACTTGAATCCTGCTAATTTTATAAACGCGAAAGTTTGTAAGTATGGACGGATTGACGGGTGGATGATTGTTACTCTTTCACGCAAAAAGTACTGAAGTTTCCACGGGGATAGTTAATAAGCTGGATTAACATATAGTCTACAAAATATCACGGTCCGGCCCACTGGAGCAGAGTGACACGGGTAAAACCGCGGGGCCAAAATATATAGAGGTAGCCAAAATATATGTAGTTAATTTTTTTCCTTGTTTCTATTTAAGTTCTACCCTAGATTAACTGTAACTTACTGGTGAGTTATAGACTTTAATTTAAACGTAGTTCTAATTTCAATTACAATTCGAATCGACGGAAACTTTAAATAAATATCATTTAACTTTGAGTATAGTACCCACGTAAAGTGTTATAATGAGCAAATACTACAGTTATGTGGCTGTTAAGGAACTTATAAACTCCTGTATTAATTCTTAGAGCATCGCGACGATTAATATTGGCATTTTGAACTGTTGGATAATGGAACTTTCAAAATGCTTTTAATTATGTCATAAGTTTTAATGCAGGATACTATACTCACACAAAGCTAATGCTCAGCTTTTTTATTGCCTCAGAGTTAACTTAAGTATTATTAGGCTGTAATATAGTACCTAATGCCTTTTAATACCACCCACCTATGCCAACAACCTCCGTAGCGTAGCGGTATTTGGGTCGCTTTAAATCTCGGAGGTCGTTAGTTCGATCACCACGTCGGACAGGGAATTTTTCTGTAAATTCTAAGATTTCTTTCCGGTTCTGGTTGTTTTGGGGTCCACCCTCCGTGCCTCAGAAAGCACGTTAAGCCGTTGGTCCCGTTTGTTATAACATAATCTATTATTTTAGATGATGTCGTATATCGAGAAACGGACGAGGGTTTCCTTGTGTGTTACAACATAATACTGCGGTCACCAACCCGCCTTTTTTTATGTCCGAGTGGAAAATGCATTTACGCATTCCCACTGCGTATTCGCGCGCTGGCGGTGGGATATGTGGGACTCGCCCTCTCCATAGCGTGGTATGCTAAACTCATACCACGAGTAGAGGACCCTATACCACTAAAACCCCCCTCCACTCCTTCGATCCGCCGTTGGCGAGGGCCGGGTACGCATAAGCAATCCGGACCCCTGACGCCACTCGCAGCCAATATGGCACCGCGGGATCTCCTGGGCCACACTTACAGTGGCCCATTTGCCCAATTATAGGGACGCCTGGAATGTAGAGGCGTCCCTACTACTCATGGGTCACCAACCCGCCTGCCAAGTGTTATGTATGACTATGGCATGGGAGTAGGCCCATGTTCAGCAGTGGAAGTTATATGATGATGATGATGATGATGATGACTTATACCAAAATAATGCTTAGTAAATCCATTCTACATACTACACACTGTTTATTCTACACTACTTTTTATTTTATTTTTATTATATAAAAATTTTGGTTTTAGCTTTATATTTGACTTTTAATTTTGGTTATGAATTTAGCACGTATTCTTTTAATTTTTAGATTTTTATTCTTTCTAACTTAATTTTTGTATATTGATTCTCTTTGTTATGTTTAAATTTTGTCCTGCCAGAACGGTTACTAAACTGTCTTTATATAAAGGAAGAGCGCTGATGTCCGAAATGCAGATAATTTATTTTATCTAGTTCGGGTACAGATGTCTTACACAACGTTTATTAATTAAGCCAATTCATGTAACCAAAACCATTCTGTAAACTGTTCATTGTTTCTAGAAAATAAATATTATTATTATTATTCTAGAGCTTCAGGTTGATTTGAAAGTGCCTTAGGGTTAACAAAAGCATTTTTAAGGAGTTGAATGATGCTTAATTGTTTTACAATAATATGATGTGTTATTTGGTGATGGTTCATTGGTTACGGTAGTTACCTCTGAAGTCCTAGAAGTACCTTCTCTGTAGTAACTTCTCCCTCACTAATAATGGGAATCCCGTATAGTTGTGATATTAAAATCCCCCGCGCCATAGGAATTTATTTCCTAAGTAGGATGTATCTTCTATATATATAAAAGAAAGTCGTGTTTGTTACAACACTTATAACTCGAGAACGGCTGGACCGATTGCCATGGTTTTTGATTTGTTGGATTTGTTTCCGTCCCGAATAGCAGAATACATTTTAAAAACAAAAGAAAGTCGTGTTAGTTACACTATTTATAACTCAAGAACGGCTGAACCGATTTGGCTGATAATTGGTAGGGAGGTAGCTAAGAACTGGGAGAAGGACATAGGATACTTTTGGGTAGGGGTAGGGTAGGGAAGGGTAGGGTAGGGTAGGGTAGGGTAGGGTAGGGTAGGGTAGGGTAGGGTAGGGGTAGGGTAGGGGTAGAGTAGGGTAGGGGTAGGGTAGGGGTATGGTAGGGGTAGGGTAGGGGTAGGGTAGGGTATAGGGGTAGCGTAGGGTAGGTGTAGGGTAGGGGTAGAGGTAGGGTAGGGGTAGGGTAGGGTAGGGGTAGGGTAGGGGTAGGGTAGGGGTAGGGTAGGAGTAGGGTAGGGTTAGGGTAGGGGTAGGGGTAGGGTAGGGGTAGGGTAGGGTAGATGTAGGACACCGCGTAGATTTTGAGGCGGTACGAAGTTTGCCGGGCCAGCTAGTTTTAAAATAAACTTTGGTATCATATTTTGAAATGTCCCCTGTTCTGTTAAAGTCTGCAAACTTTAGAAGTACAAACCGAACCATAATAGTATCTTACTTCTTATTAATGAAACTGCACGTTTTGTGTTTAACGAACGACTGACTTTTATTATAATCTATATATATAAAGAAAGTCGTGTTAGTTACACTATTTATAACTCAAGAACGGCTGAACCGATTTGGCTGAAAATTGGTAAGGAGGTAGCTAAGAACTGGGAGAAGGACATAGGATAGGATTTAGGTAGGGTAGGTTGAGGGTTAACCTAGGTTGAGGGTAGGTTGAGGGCAGGGGTAGGGTAGGGGTAGGGTAGGTGTAGGGTAGGGGTATGGTAGGGGTAGGGTAGGGTAGGGTAGGGGTATTGTAGGGGTAGGGGTAGGGTAGGGGTAGAGTAGGGGTAGGGTAGGGTAGATGTAGAGTAGGGGTAGGGTAGGGTAGATGTAGGTCACCGCGTAGATTTTGAGGCGGTACGAAGTTTGCCGGGCCAGCTAGTAGACAATAAATGACAACAATAGAGCATAGAGTAACTACGTACAAGTAAATAGGTGGCGCTACTTGTAGTTCATAATATCTTACGATATATAATTAATACTTCTCAGTACGTCTATCTGGATCTTTGTTATTAAAACTATTTTCTGCTAACTGGTGCCCGCTGCTTGGTTCGCGTAAATAGGGAGTTACTAGCTATCTAACAATCAAAGCCCTAGTACATAGCCTTCCTTCTGCATTAGCAACTTAATGCTAGCGATCGATACTTACGGCCTAGCGATACGGCTTACCATTTTGTCTAGGCCCTCGTATTATCTCAACGAGTCAGTTATATATTACAATTTTATAAAGAACTAGTTTCCCGCGCGCGGTTTCACCCCCATAACTCCCGTTCCCGTGGGATTTTCATAATTTTATATAGCCTATGTCATCCGGGGATAGTGTAGCTTTCCAACGGTGAAAGTTTTTTTTAAATCGGTCCAATAGTTTCGGAGTTTATACAATACACACAAACAATCAAATTTTTCCTCTTTATAATATTAGTATAGAAGTATAGATTTATTGATATTTTCATAAAATATACGTATTCGCAAACATCACCACACGAATATACCTAAGTTTCCCTAAAGGGCTTTTATTTTGTAACTACCGCAAATGTTTGGTAGGACATGCAGTCTGCCTGTGAAGCCTCCTTTACTTGGCCGTCGGTCACCGCAGCGTGATGTTCTCTACATAGATTTCTTTAGGTATACGAATGTGGTATGTGTGTGCAATCGGGTCCAACGGCTTATCGTGAGTACCTTAACCAACCAGACCCGGAAATAAATCTTAGAATTTACATAAAGATTTCCTGTCCGGTCTGGGAATCGAACCCACGACTTCCGAGATTTAAAGCGAGCCAAATGCCGCTACGCTACGGAGGTTGTCAGGGTATGTAAGACTCCCCTAATTATATAAAAACAAAACAAAACAAGGAACACTAGTGTGTTCTTATTGCTCATGTTTCTGTCTTTAAAGAGGAAGAGGCCCTGTCTTGGTGGCAAGACCCCCGACGGCACCCGCGGCCATTATGGTACCGCGGGATCTCCTGGGTAACACAATGAGCCCTAAAGATGTAATTCACTATCCTCATAAATATAATCACAATGTACACGTTAAACGTATACTTTATTTATTTATCGAATGTACACAAATTGTTCCCTCAGACAGTCACATTAGAACGTATAGATATAAGATAATCCAACTCAGAGTATATATCGCCTAAGCAATAGAAATAGTTCACTAATACAAACTATTACATCGCTTTATTGTGTGTAAACGTAAGCTATTGTGTACATACATAGATGCATTCCACTCTAAAGCCAGTATGCAGCTTGTACCAACCCACACAAGGGACTTTCCTACTAAGTTAAATGACAGCACTTTATTTTAACTACAGACCATTACGGTCACCGTGGAATTTATGATACAAATACAAATAATATCTACGATTTGATAGTATAAAACACTTTATAAACTTTTTTATATAAAGCATTTTATTTTGACATCGACACCACCAAATAAAAACACGAATAAA
Source organism: Nycteola revayana (assembly GCA_947037095.2). Lineage (NCBI taxonomy): Eukaryota > Metazoa > Arthropoda > Insecta > Lepidoptera > Nolidae > Nycteola > Nycteola revayana. Next base: position 31,019,436 of record OX344842.1, on the reverse strand, counting down.
TATTAAAAGAATTGAACATATCGCACACCTAGATGAAGACGCCGCTAACTCAAAAAGTACGAGTTTTGAGTTAGTAGCTTTAATATATTTCTTATATACTCTAAAAACAGTTTTTCGTCATTTCTGAAAAATGAGGTTTTTTGGGTTGCCGGAGTCTTCATCTAGGGGTGCGATATATTTGAAACACCGTCGTGAAAATAATTAGGTGACTTTAAAGCTAAAAGACAAGCTTAAAATGTGAAGCATGCTTGGTTTTGATGTACTAGCTATGTTTCAAAATTGAGATTAATAAAATTCGACCACCTCCGGGACTCGAACCTGCATCTTAGGTTAAGCCCCTAATACGTTAACCTAGGCTACGGTAGAACCCTACCGGTCGCGACTTAGTCCGCCTAGATTTCAATTTATTCATACAAATTTTTCAACACCTATTCAGGGTGAATAGGGGTTGAAAAATTTATGGGTTGAATTTTCAAAAATCCTTTCTTAGTGCAGAATTACGTCACTTAAGGAATATTTGTGCATAATTTCATAGCTCCAGACCCAGCGGTTTTAGCTGTCGCTGATCGGACAGTCAGTCAGTTTTTGCTTTTAGGTGTATATAATATAGGTATATATAGATATAGATAGATAATTATGTTCTTTTCCCCGTGGCAACACTTTTGAACACAGCTGATTTTGAATTGTCCAAACTTTTTATCGAAATTAATTTAAATTTTACATTTAATTACCCCAAATATCAATAAACGACCGATTTATAGTAAATTTTGTATATTTATCGTATTCAATTTGTGTTTGAAGTGTGAAATTTTCGTAAATTCAAGGTTTAATAACTGTGTGTTTGACAGTGAGTAACCGCTACTCGTGAACGGATTTTAATGGTAATTGTACTGTATTTACTTATTATTTTTGACTGCACCGGTGGCTCAGTGGTTACGATAGTTGCCTCTGAGACCTGGTGTTCTGGGTTCGATTCCCACCCGGGACAATTATTTGTGTGAACCACAAATAGTTATTCTGAGTCTGGGTGTTCTTGTGTCCGTGAAATGAATGTTTGTAAAGTCCCCCGCGACACAGGGATTTATTTCCCTAGTGCGGGAGTTGTCTTTTATAAAAAAAATAATAATACTGCGTTTTCTGTATTATTATTTGAATTAAACTAGTTTTTGAATTCAAAGAAGTAAGCCCTAAAGATATTTTAAATTCCTTTAAATCATTAAATATGAAAAATACTAAGGATTTATGGGGTATGTAAAGACAATTGCATTAATTATTGCGTTGATAGCTCCACATCTAGCTCGCTTATTCAATTATTGTGTCGCAACTGGTGAGTTTCCTGACTTGATGAAACACAGTAAAATTATTCCATTATTTAAGATTAGGAATAAGGCTCTCGAACTCCGACCTCTTATCTTGGCAATAGAATTCAGAAGGTCGATATTAATAGTAAATTGTCTTCGGGATTACTTGTTATGGGAGTTCCACAGGAATCAATCCTGGGTACATTTCTGATTTTAATATACTTTAATGACTTACCTTACTACGTAAGGGATAAACATAAAATTGTACTGTTCGCGGATGACACTTCCTTGACGGCTCATAATTACGTGATTATGACGAAGATAGTGATGCACTCTTTTAAGTAGTTCATTGGTTTAGTGTCAATAACCTGTGTTTAAATGATAAAAATACTAAAGTAATTAAGTTTTCTACACCTAATGTTAGACAGGTTTCCACCAATGTACACAATGCACATTAATGGAAATGGCTAGGACCCTGTAGAAACCACTGTGTTTTTAGGTATTTGACCATTGATTCTAAATTGCAATGGGGACCACAAATTGAAAAATTATCAGGAAAACTAAGTTTTGCAGTATAATATGCTGTAAAAACCATAAGACGGATCACTGATGTTGATACGGCTAGAATAGTTGATTTCAGCTACTTTCATTGCATAATGTCATACGCGATTCTACTTTGGGGTAGCTCCGCGGATATTAACATTAACATAATGTATTATATGTACATCAAAATATTGATTTATGAAGTAAAAAAAGTGAAACAAATAACATTAATACTAGATATAAGAATAATCTTGTGGTACATGCTAGTCGTCTCCGCAGAATAAGTAACTCTTTTGTGGGGCAGTGTTATATTAGTTTATAGGGTAGGGGTAAGGGTAGGGTAGGGGTAGGGTAGGGGTAGAGTAGGGTAGGGGTAGGGTAGGTGTAGGGTAGGGTTAGGGTAGGGGTAGGGTAGGGCAGGGGTAGTGTACAAAAGTCCACCCGTGCGAAGCCGGGGCGGGCCTAGTAATTAAATTAAAGATGAACTATGTAAAAAAGCTTATTATAAAATATCTGATTATGTAAATGACAAAACTGCATGTGAGTGAGTTGCTCTGAAATACAGCTTCTTTGATAATTGTATCAAAACCGTTTATTAAAAAAAAGGATTCCTCTGATATTCTTGCCAGTTCTTCTTAGAGTTGCCACGTCCAGAACTGATGTAAGTAAAAAAAAGGACGCATCATAAGAACATTATTTAACATATTTTAAATGTTGTTTAAATGTTTTTAACTCTTTATGGAAAAGATTACCTTATGCTATATTTCAAAATTGAGATTAATAAATTCGACCACCGGCAGGATTCGAAGCTGCATCTCTGGGTAAAGCCCCCAATGCCTTACCCAATTAGGCTACGGTGGAACCCTACCGATCATCGAAATTTAGTAATCTCTTTGTAACACGTCTCTAAGGGGGACGGTAGCGCCATCTATCGGTAATGATCCGCATTACTTCGATCAATATCTCCAAAGTTACATTTGGTATTAAATATTAAACGATGACACCGCCCGTTTTTCACATTATTTAAATGTTTTTAACTCTTTATGGAAAAGATTACGTTATGCTATATTTCAAAATTGAGATTATTAATGTAATTGTAACGAATCGAAACTCTTTGGAACATTGATATTGTCTATTCTAAATTTTAGTGTACTTGTCATATTTTAAACCCTTTTTTTGTTTGGATTTTTTTGTCGTCAAATTAGAAGACATTACCAAGACCAGCGCCTTTAATATCTATTATATTTAAATAAAACATATTAGTGCACGTAACTGTAATGTAATAATGTAATGTAACTTTGGAGATATTTATCGAAGTAATGCGGATCATTACCGATAGATGGCTTAATCTCAATTTTGAAATATATTTTAAATGTGTCTCTATGAATAAAAAATATTTGACTTTGACCTTTAGTTCGACATCCAATTCCATTAATTATTTGATGTTAACTGCCACGGAAAGCGTTAAATTCACATGTTACATGAAACAATGCATTTTGTTAAAAAATAGCAGTGTCATGCGTAGGTAACCAAATATTATTTTTCTGTTGAAACTGCAAAACACAATCCATATCAATTCTATTTTTAACATCAGTAATAAAAAAAATAATGACAAAACTGCTTGGGAGTGAGTTGTTCTGAAACAATACTGCTTTATTAATCATTGTAAAATATTATTTATTTAAAAAAAGGATTCCTCTGAGTTTCTTGCCAGTTCTTCTCAGAGTTGCCACGTCCAGAACTGGTGGTAGTAAAAGAATGGGACGCATCATAAGAAGATGATTTAAAATATTTTAAATGTGTCTATTTGAATAAAGAATTTTTGACTTTGACTTTGACTTTGAAAAAAAAAACGGATGTAATGATAAAAATGTAATTTAAAAAGGATTTTTAAGAAACATTACACATATTACAAAGGTAAGATTTGATAGTTTATTTGTTTATATTGAATAGGCTCCGTAACTACTTAGCCGATTTGAAAAATCTTTCATTTTTGGGAAGCTACACTATCCCCGGATGACATAAGGTATGTTGAAGTATGAGGTTCCCACGGGAACGGGAGATACGCGAGTGAAACCGCGCGCGGGAAGCTAGTTGATAATGTAGACGAACCATATTCCTTATTATTAGTCAAATACAATAATAGTGACAAAAATTCTTGACTAACAAATGAGATTACATTGCAACGATTTTATATTTATAATTAAAGTTTACAAATATTATTGTCACTTGATAGTCCCGAGACGAACGTTTACATAATGTCCTCGAAAATACGGGATGTTTGGAAATGCTACTAACGAATGATCCGGTTGCAAGTAGTATATACAGGGTTATTTGTAAAACACCGGTAACCTCTCAGGACTATATTACTAACATCATAAACAACAACTTTTGTTCTACGACTTTTTACAAAACATAATACATTTACCAAAAACAAACCTTCAATATTTCGTTGTCCTATCTAACACATGTCAACTCTGTATTTCCCGCTCCCCTCGCTATTGTCGGTACTATCGCTTTCTTTTGCTTCGCATAGACTTCGTAACATTTAGATCGTTGAATTTAAATATTTTTAATTTTGTATGTAAATCTGATGAATTAAAATATCATGAATTTTTAAAAGTCATAGAACAAAAGTTGTTTATGATGTTAGTAACGTATTCTTGAGAGGTTACCGGTGTTTTACAAATAACCCTGTATACTATATGATGCATACATGATGTTTCACGTTATATTTATATTAAACTTGCTTCCCGCGCGCGGTTTCACCCGCGTACCTCCAGTTCCCGTGGGAACTTCATAATTAAATATAGCCTATGTAACTCAGGGTGAATGTAGCTTTCCAATGGTGAAAGAATTTTTGAAATCGGCAGATTAGTTTTTGAGTTAATTCATTACAAACATACACACACACACTTACACATAAATACAATTCTTTCCTCCTTATAATATTAGTATAGAAAAACAATTCATGAATCATTCAATTAATTGTTTTTTTTAGAACAGGGTTGCAGCTTTAATTAGTCATCATAGGCAAATAGACCTGTTTTTTGTCATCATTAAATTTTCTGTTAGTTTAACAACTTTTATTATGTTTAAAGTAATTATGATAAGAACCCCTAATTTATAATGGACCTATAAGTTATTTTCTCTATTTTGTAATACATGCAATAGTTGCATGTATTACAAAATAGAGAAAATAACTAATCATTTTTTGCATTTAATAATGTTCTTGTCAAAGTTAACTTTAGTACATAACTTTTATTTATTTATTTATTTATTTATGTACACATACACACAGAAGATATAGATACAACAAGACAGACAAACAGCAATGTACAAAGGTACTTCTTAAGAAATCTCTTCTAGTAGACCTGCGAGAGGAGAAGTCAGAAGTAAAAATATTTAAAAGCGTGTAGGTAGATACACATACATACAGTAACTACATATATACATACATACAAACATACAATATAATCATAAACTACATACTATAGGTATATGAATACATACTTATATTCATATATATGATGTAACGAAGAGAATAGTGAACTTTTAATGCCCGGTGAAGTAGCAAAAGCCTTGTGACTAACTACATAGGTATGTCCGTCCGAAGAAAACACGTTTTTATGTACCTACACCTAAATTGGCCTATACAGGGTTATTTGTAAAACACCGGTAACCTCTCAGGACTACGTTACTAACATCATAATCAACAACTTTTGTTCTATGACTCTTAAAAACTCATATTTTAATTCATCAGATTTACACACAAAAATAAAAATATTTAAATTCAAGCAAAAGAAAGCAGACAGTGCGCGGCAATGTATGTAGGTGCACCAAAATACAGAGTTGAAATGTGTTAGATGGGACAACGAAATATTGAAGGTTTGTTTTTTCATTTTAATTTCATGTTTTGTAAAAAGTCGTAGAACAAAAGTTGTTGTTTATGATGTTAGTAATATAGTCCTGAGAGGTTACCGGTGTTTTACAAATAACCCTGTATAGAATAATAATAATAATAATTTTAATGTTTATTAGTCGACAATAAATGTTATACAAATCTTTAATAGTCATAAAATAATATTAATCTTTTACAAATAATTATTTATTGCGGCATCATAAGTTGATTCCTACGAGAAAGCTACGCGGTAAAACATTTTAATTTATTCATTTATTTTAAACTTTATTGCACACAGAAAATAACATTAAATAAATTGTTTAAATTGAAAACAACATGCACAAAGGCGTGCTTAATTCAATTATGAATTCTCTTCCAGCAAGCCTTTAGGAAAGAGATACATCGCAGCTTTAATGTTATAGTGACACAAAATAAGGTTATGATTCAACACAAATTGATCCGTAATATCATGCGAATAAAATTCACTATCGTTAAGTTACACGTTTTGTGTCACTATTACATTAAAGCAGCGATGATAATGAGTCCATAGCAAGTATACAACGGGTAAATACATATATATATAAACATACACACTATGCCTGCTATTTATAATAAACTACGTATACTAACCTATATGTCCATAATACATAATAAATTAAAAGATTTAATTTTAAAGAAATCATATTTTATTTTCTCCTATTTACTTTAAAAATGCCGTAATACGCTTGTAATTTTTTTTATGACTAAATTTTAGCTAGTGCTAGTTAGAATTTAACGTAAAGGCATTATTTTAATAGTAATGATATGAACATTTCAAGTTGAAATGGCTTTATTAAATTTAATCTAAAATGCTCGTTGCCCATATAAGCATCCGAAAAACTATTAAAGCTAATTACTTATTGATTTGATTTAAAAAAACCCTTCTGGTAGATACCACGATGATGATAATTTAAGAAAATCAAGTTGTATTTAAAATATTACCAATAAGATTATTAGTAATATTTTAAATATAACTTGATTTCCTTAAATTACAATTAGTACTACCTACATATTTATCCGCCGTGTGGTTTCCGGCTTAGAATAGACCACCCCATGTCTTCCCATGGGTGTCGTAAAAGGCGACTAAGGGACATATAGCTGATGGATGGGCAGCAGAATCTATTAGCTCAAGGTTTACATCTTACTGCGATCACCAATCCGTCTGCCAAGCGTGGTGATTATGGCAATATCCCTCTACGATCCTGGTTTGCCAAGGTCTGTTAAGAGGAGGACCATGTTCAGCAGTGGACGTTAACGGGCTGTTGATGATGATGACATACTTACCTTATCTAATACATTTTCGTAAGGTACCTATTGGCATTTATTTAGCAACATTTCACATTAATAAATATAATACATATACATATAAACCTAAAAGTAGCTAATCTATCTATAAATATAAAAATTAATCACTATTTCACTTCACGGCACGGCATTACGGGTGAATGCTTGGACCGATTTCACTGATTTTTTTTGTTGTGTTTGTTGTTATCGGGAGAAGGTTTTTCCGAAAGAAAAAAAATAAGAAAATGGAGTGGAAAATTTTAAAATTTAATAATATTTAATTACAATATAATATCTAATATATAAAATTCTCGTGTCACAGTTTTCGTTGCCATACTCCTCCGAAACGGCTTGACCGAATCTCATGAAATTTTTTGAGCATATTGAGTAGGTCTGAGAATCGGCCAACATCTATTTTTCATCCCCCTAAATGTTAGGGGTAGTCCACCCCTAAATTTTTATTTTTATTTTTCAGACAAAGTTAGGGGTAGATTAGAGGTAGGTGTAGGGTAGGGGTAGGGTAGAGGTAGGGTAGGGGTAGGGTAGGGTAGGGGTAGTGTAGGGTAGGGGTAGTGTAGGGTAGGGGTAGTGTAGGGTAGGGGTAGTGTAGGGTAGGGGTAGTGTAGGGTAGGGGTAGTGTAGGATAGGGGTAGTGTAGGGTAGGGGTAGTGTAGGGTATGGGTAGTGTAGGGTTGGGGTAGTGTAGCGTAGGGGTAGTGTAGGGTAGGGGTAGTGTAGGGTAGGGGTAGTGTAGGGTGGGGGTAGTGTAGGGTAGGGGTAGTGTAGGATAGGGGTAGTGTAGGGTAGGGGTAGTGTAGGGTATGTATCGATTGAGGCAGTACGAAGTCTGCCGGGTCAGCTAGTTTTCTATATAATCTTAGCGCTTTTGACAGTATAAACTTTTTAATTTAATCATATGGAGTTTGACATAACATTGAGAGAATGTGTGCTGCTCTAAATGCACATCACGGTTAGTTCAGAGCTATCACCTAATATTAAAAGTTCAATTTAATATAGAATTTTAGTTAAGACAGGACAATGCTGTCGGGTCCGCTAGTTTAATATAAAACTAACCAATAAAATACAACTATTCTAAATAATATACATATTCTAATTATAATTTCTTTTTAGAGTTTTTTTAAATATTGGCAACATTTAGGATCCATGAGATAAGTTTGATGATAAAACCGTTCTACGAAATGAAGTAAGTACGTGATGGATTATAATTCGAGGTAGGTTTCTAGGTTCTCTAAACGTTTAGGTTTAGAAAACCTAGAAACCTACCTATTTAATGAGGAGGCCTATGTCCAGCAGTGGACGTCCTACGGCTGAAATGATGAATGTAAATATTTGAATGATTTTGCTGGTACCCATATTTTTAAGTAGGTACCTACGTCGATATGTTATCTTACTCATGCAAAGCCTGTAGTAGTAGGCTAAAAAATTTTTTTTTCATAATTTTGCTCCTAAAATATAGATTTATTTACTCCTAATAGAGGGGAGGGTATGAGTGTGATAATCTGATGTCGTGGAAAAATCTTTTCTGCTTTTCGTGGTAAAATCCTTTATGAGGATTATGTAGGACTTCTCTCTTGCTCATGCGTACCCGGACCCCACCAACGGCGGATCGAAGGAGTGTCCGGGGGTTTTTAGTGGTGCAGGGTCCTCTCCTCGTGGTATGAGTGAGCATACCACGCTACGGAAAGGGCGAGTCCCACATATCCCACCGCCAGCACGTGAATACGCTGCAGCGGCGGTGGGAATGCTTAAATGCATTTCCACCAAAAAAAAAGCCTTTTCTCTCCATAGCGATAATAGCCTAATCATTCAATGAAGACAGGTTCTACTCACTAAGCCCCCCAGTAGCTCCGCTGACGCAAGCAATTGGCAAAGGTGCTGCATTCGCATGAGATCCGAAAAAAAAGTAGTAGGTATACTACATATTAGACATTTAATTAATTGAAAATTAATTAGTCGCAAATTAATTAGTATTGACTGATGGTGAGATAAGTTATTAGGCCTAATAATAACCATTTATTTAGTAATTTAGTCATTATTAATGCTCGAATTCAATGTTCGGAATTAATCGTATGAATATTAATTAATTTACTAGTTGGGCATACGTATTTTATACGATTTCATTATCATCATCGCCGCGGGCACCGGCGTAAGAATGTTCCCATCTCCTCCCTTGGGTGCCGTAGGACCCGGCCAAGGGAAATTCAGAAGATGGGCAGCAGCGTCTTCTTGGACTAAAACACCTAATACTGCGCTCGCCAACCCGCCTGCCAAGCGTGGCGATTGTTGGCAAAATCCCCCCCATGAGGGAGACCTATGTCCAACAGTGGACGTCCTACGGCTGAAATGATGATCAGCTGGTATAACGTCCACTGCTGTATATGCGCCTTCTCCCGAGGTAGGGTGTTGCCATAGACACCACGCATGGCAACACCCTACCTCTGGGGGTGGGTGACTGCAATATTAGGTTGTAACATACAAGGCAACACTGCCATCCGTTCCCTGGTAAACACTTTCTATAAATGATGATATAAAAATCGGGAACAACGGCTTAACGTGCTTTCCGAGGCACGGAGGGTACCTAGTCCCTCAACCAGCCAAACACGAAAAGAAATCTTAGTATTTACACAAAGATTTCTTGTCCAGCGTGGGGATCGAATCCTGAGTCTTAAAGCGACACTTATACCTTTAAGGTAGTCGCGTAAATATTTTACATACTTACGTGTATTACTTTAATAATACTTTACCTATAAAATTGCCGTTTTGTATGAAAAAATTTAAACGATTTTTTTTCATGTATTTTTTATTTGTATTAATCGAAGTAATCACCCATGCAATCAATGCATCTTTGCCAACGCAGTGGCAGTTTATTGATGCCCTTATTAAAGAATTCAGCGGGACGGGAGGCAACAAATTCTTCAAAGGCATTTTGTACTGCCTCTCTGAATTTTTGTCCCGACAATAAGTTTTCCAAATTCTGGAAAAAGTAGTAGTCTGTAGGCGCAAGGTCTGGTGAGTAGGGTGGATGACGGAGAGCTTCCAACCCCAGTTCTTGCAACTTGGAGACCGTCTGCTGTGCAGTATGAGTTCGCGCGTTGTCGTGCAGGAGCAGCGGAGACGAGCGATTGACCAATGCTGGTTGGAGATGTGCCAGCTGCTCCATCATTGTTTTCAGTTATTCACAGTACGCATCTGTAGTAATGCTCACCCCTTTTGGTAAGAAGCTGTGATGAATCACACCGGTGCTAGACCACCAAACAGTGACCATCACTTTTCTAGGGGTAAGTTTTCGTTTAGGGCATTGTTTAGGTGCTGAACCAGGATCCAACCGATTCATCAGTGTGTCTGTTGAGCAGTGCAAGGCACGTCTCGACGCGTACTTCGCGCTGGCGTTCATTGAGTTCGTGGGGCACCCATTTGTCAAGCTTTACCTTGCCAATTTGACGCAAATGGACCAATATTGTTTTGATGCTAACGTCGAAAGCTGCTGCTAATTTAGCCGTAGATTGTGTATCATCAGCTTCCACAATCGCCTTTAATTCGTCATTGTCGACCAAAGTCTTCGGACGACCGCGAGATTCATTTATCAGGTCTAAAATTCCAGAACGGAAGCGAGCAAACCAATTACAGGTAGTGCGTTGGTTTGAGTGTTAGCTCCGTAAACGTCATTGATGTTGCGTGCCGCTTGTGCCGCGTTGCTGCCACGACGCGGCGACGGTAGTCATATTCCATAATTACTCGAATTTTTAACGTATCCATGATGACGAAAAAGATTGAAATGCGATGAAAATGTAAAACTAATCAATAAACTAATGACTACTTTGGGAAAAAAAAACCATGTTTTTTAAAAATAAAATAAATTTGAAACTAGAATTCTTAGCCAAACAAAAATTATTTAGATTTAAAATGGCCAGTACTGCAGAACGGCAATTTCATAGGTAAAGATCTAATATTATTAGGATAGGATATAGAGCATCTCAGACCAACGCCTTTTATTCCGATGATAATATAATATGAGTGCGTAACAGCAGCTTATATTAATAAAATATTTTTTTAAATCCATTGGTTTTCCAATAGATTTTTTCTATACAAACAAAGATTCTAAAGCAGTCAATTCACCCAAACAAATTCATAGCACTCAATAAATTTCATTTTAAATTGTGTCATACATTTCGTAGGCATTGTATTTAAAGGTGTCACCCTGATCTGTTATGTGGGTCATGAGGAAACATCGCCTTGACACGCTTATGCATGTCAAATTTCCTTCAAACAACCTTACGAATTTTCAACTTTATTAATGTCAAATATTTTATTTTGTGAATTCATACATAACCGATATGAAGAGAATAAGAATCTCAAGAGAATATAGATATAATATAGTATATATATATATATATTCCGCGGAGAATCTCAAGAGGCGCAAATATAGTACCGTTGATAGTGGTTATGTATTTGTGCCTTTTGGTGTCGAAACATTGGGGCCGTGGGGACCGGGAGCCAAAAGCCAAAAGCACAAAGATTTCCTGTCCGTTGTGGGGATCGAACCCACGACCTCCGAGATTTAAAGCGAGCCAATTACCGCTACGCTACGGAGGTTGTCCTATTAATTATTTCCTACTTTTCCATTGCTATTACTACTCCGTGTAATGCAGGCCTCGGACCAAAGGCCAGTTGCTTCTTAGCCCGATTTCTCAAAATATCTCACATTGTAGTGGATTACGAAGGGTAACTTTGTATCTTCCTTTAAACAAACAACGCTGAATGGTTAAAGAGAACTATTCGGCCACAGTAGAGCCGGATCGTCAAGATTCATTAATCTCTTTACAACACGTCTCTAAGGTGAATGTAGATGCCATTTGTTACTATAGTTAACATACTCGACAAACATCACCAAAGTTGCATTTGGAAGTAAATATTTAAACGATGAGGTGTTGACGCGGTTTCATCGTTCAAATATTTACAACTGCAACTTTGGAGCTGTTTCTAGACGGTTAACGGGCGTAATTTGTGAATCTTAATTTTGTATATCGGTACCGTGTGGTTTCCGGCTTAGAATAGACCACCCCATGTCTTCCCATGGGTGTCGTAAAAGGCGACTAAGGGACATATGGCTGATGGATGGGCAGCAGCATCTATTAGCTCAAGGTTTACATCTTACTGCGATCACCAATCCGTCTGCCAAGCGTGGTGATTATGGCAATATCCCTCTACGATCCTGGCTTGTCAAGGTCTGTTAAGAGGAGGCCCATGTTCAGCAGTGGATGTAAACGGGCTGTTGATGATGATATCGGTATGCGGTAAACTTTATCATCATCATCAGCAGCCCGTATAACGTCCACTGCTAAACATGGGCCTCCTCCCGAGAGAGGGTAGTTGCCATAGTCACCACGCTTGGCAGGTGAGTTGGTGACCGCAGTATTATGTTGTACCACACAAGGAAACGCTGCTGCCAACGGGCAGCAGCGTAATAATAGGCGTAAGCGTAATAATCGTATATCAAGGAACGCCTTAATATACGATTATTATAGATGTTCCGATTGTTGATGTTATAACAATCGGAACCAACGGCTTAACGTGCTTTCCGAGGCACGGAGGGTAGTCCCTCAACCAACCAGACCCGGAAACAAATGAGAGTTTACACAAAGATTTTTTGTCCGGTGTGGGGATCGAACCCACGACCTCCGAGATTTAAAGCGAACCAATTACCGCTACGCTACGGAGGTTGTCGTCATTAATCTATACATACGTACAAAATAATGCTTATATATGTAATTTAATGCTAAAGTAATCGGCGCATTGTGTTACTAATTCATTAATTATTTAAATAAGATTTCAGTGGAAATTTACAATTTGACCTAAAACCTGTTTTTCTGTTAATTGAATTATTAATGTTCCATTTAATAACCCGAAAAGCAGCGAACGGTCTCGCGCAATTACGGTTATTGTTAAAGTAAAAGAGGGTCCTTTGCTTCGTACGGGTTTGGTTATTTCAATAAAACAATTAAGTACCACGAAACGGTCGGTTGCCCGCAGCAAATTGTCTGACTACTAAAGTAGGTAGCTACTTCAGTCGCCCATTACGGATCAGGCAGTTTATTTGCGCTTTGTTCAATTATTCATTTCATGCATTGAAATTAATGGAAAATGAAAATGAAAACGTTTATTGATAATGTAGACGAATCGATCGTACTTATTATAAGTAAAATACAATGACAATGAAAAAAAAAAAAACCAATCTTAACTATTAAGTAAATTAGTTTACATTTCAACAATAATGTTATTAAATAAAATTTATTAATATTGTTATGGTATGTTCGTAATTAATCGCTTATTATAAAATATAATTAAGATCAACCAGCGCGGGCTGGGATCGGGTCTGAAGCATAGAACGCGTCGCGAGCGCGCCTTGCGAGGACGACCGGACCCTATCCTAGCTTCCTACGAGTATTTCTCTATCTACCTACGGTGTGACACTCGGAGAAGAAAGACTATAAGAAACTCCGAAATCTTTATTTTTGTTATCTTTTAAAGTCTTTGATTAATAATTTTATACATTGTTCAAACATTTTTAGTATCTAGGTTAGTGATCCCCATACATCGATATGTAGGCACTCATACTTAAAAACCGTTATTTGATGTACATTTGAGTGAAATTGTAATTAAAACGCATTTTCATTGTTACTGTTGAAACCGATGCCAAAAACACAATAATTTTTTTCAGTCTCACTATATTTTTTTTTCTATTATTATTTTTATATTTATGTATATATTATAGTAAAATATAAGTTCATATTTCTGTCGCGAAGGTAGTCCGGAGCCTTCCGTAGCCGTACGCCATTCGCGGAAGGTGAATGTGCCGCAAATATGAACCGTAATAGGTGTTTATACGTTTGAATTTCCTTTGCATTGAGATTGCCGCCCGGCCGTTGCGAACCTTCGGCAGCTTAAATAGCTTCGAATATTATTTGACAATTACTTGACAGAAATACTTTAACATATTGTTTTCAGCAAATATTTCCCACGTACAAAATGTTCTTGTTTCACGTACATTATTATTGATAAGGCATCAACACCCTTTAAATGATTCTTCATTATGACACCTCGAGCGGCACTTTCCTATAAGATTAATAAATAATGTTACCGTTGTTTTAAATTGGCACTTTAATAAACTTGCCGGCGCTGGGAATACTGTTGTCATCCTTACTAATCCTTACTAATATTATAAACTAGCGGCCCGCCCCGGCTTCGCACGGGTGGACTTTTATACCCTACCCCTATACTACCCTTCCCCTACCCTACCCCTACCCTGCCCCTACCCTACCCCTACCCTGTCCCTACCCTACCCTACACTACCCTACCCCTACCCTACCCTACCCTACCCCTACCCTACCCCTACCCCTACCCTACCTCTACCCGTCTTATGTCACGTCACACGGGAACGACGGGAACGGCATAAAAAGTATCCTATGTCCTTCTCCCAGTTCTTAGCTACCTCCCTACCAATTTTCAGCCAAATCGGTTCAGCCGTTCTTGAGTTATAAATAGTGTAACTAATACGACTTTCTTTTATATATATAGATGTGAAAGTAACTCTGTCTGTCTGTCTTTCTGTCTGGTACGCAATCACGCCTTAACTACTGAAGCGATTTAAATGAAATTTGGTACAGATATAGTCTAGAGCCTGAGAAAGAACATAGGCTATATTTTATTATGAATTTCCCACGGGAACGGGAGTTACGCGGGTGAAACCGCGCGCGGGAAGCTAGTAATAATATATTATGATTAACAATTTCCGTGTTTTAAAAATACTTTATGCTCTTATTGTCATAGAATATTTGGCAAAATAGATCATAGATACAATGTTGCTCAATCGAAATTGTTAGAATTAATCTCCATTACTGACGCAGTATTGATTTCAGATAGCACACAGGTGGAAATTTAAATACATGGTTTCCCGCAGCGGAATGCTTAAGCAAATGATTACGTCAACCAATCTACAGTATTCAAATATTCTAGTTGTGAAACATTTATTTATTTCATATTGCAAAATATAAAATTATAAAAGGACCCTTCATGCCTTAAGAGTGCTTTTACACTACTGAGTTTAATGCCGCGATCTACAACAAACCTCGTAGCATGCTACGAACTTGCTACGCGCAGATTGCTACGTGCGGCAAGATATCGCATTAAGCGCGGCCACTTGATTTATTTTTACTTATTAGACAGTCACCGTAGCCTAGTTGGTAGTGCTCCTGCCTACGAAGCTGGTGGTCCTGGGTTCGAATCCCGGTAAGTGCAAATATTTGTGTGATGAGCACGAATATTTGTTTCTGAGTCATGGATGTTTTCTATGTATTTAAGTATTTATCTATCTATATAAGTATGTATATCGTCGCCTGGTACCCATAGTACAAGCTTTGCTTAGTTTGGGGCTAGGATGATCTGTGTGACATTGTCCCTAGATATTATTATTATTATTATAAAAGACTGAAATATAAAAACCGTGAGGTTTTACTCTTAAGTAACTTTTATATAATTATGGTAAATATAAAGTTAAGTGTAAAAAGTAATCAGACGGATGGTTATTTGATATCTCGTTGTTATTTGAATATTTATAGTAAAGTTCACACAAATAGTAAAAAATCTCTAGTTTATTTTCTTGTGAACTCGAAACAGAATATTTGTTAAAACGTATGTAAAAATAACATTTGAATATATGTGCCACGATTTAAGTTATTTAGTACAAAACACTTGGTGTAACCAAGCTTACGTTGGCGTGGATGTCGTGAATATTGAATAATACCGAGTGTCGGTCTAATCACGATGCAAATTACATTTTCGTGATGACATTGCTTCACTTGTTGAATGGTATCCTCTATCCAGTAAATTATTTATACAGCAGTCTGAGACCTCCATTCGAAAACTTCTTATATCCTTTTTTTTATTAACACATGCGGGAGAATAGATGTTTAAAATGATTATGGCAAACATAAATATTAAAAAAGTTGGCACGCGGATCATTGTCTATAAACTGGGTAAACGTATAGGCAACAAAACATCAAGCTTCTACCCACTGGAGCAAAGGGTAAAACCGCGGGACGTAGCTAGTTGTAAATAATGCTTCACAAGGAATTATGTGTATTTATAGCGATCTAAAGTAATAAATAAATAAATAATCATTAATAAATAAACAAACACTAACATTTGAAAATTGAAGTTGTAGACATAAAACTGTAAAAAGAAAAACATTTTTATTTACGTAAACTAATTACAGGCACTTGTTAATCATAAAACATTATTTTGGAAATTTATTATTATTTCTTCTTCTTCTTCAACAGCCCGTTTAAGTCCACTGTTGAACATAGGCCTCCTCTTAAAATACCTTGGCAAGCCAGGATCTTTGAGGGATATTGCCATAATCACCACGCTTGGCAGACGGATTGGTGATCGCAGTAGGATGTAAACCTTGAGCTAATAGATGCTGCTGCCCATCTATCAGCCATGTGTACCTTAGTCGCCTTTTAAGACACCCATGGGAGGACATGGGGTGATCTATTCTAAGCCGGAAATCACACGGCATTTATTATTTATCAGTCTTAAAATACATTTCTTATTTATTTATAAACCTATTATAATTATTTATAATGAAATTAATTATTATAATTAATTTATATTGTCGCTAGCGACGCATAATGCTTGTTCTGTATGTTATGCCAAAATAATGGTCATTATTTGGATGGACCATGAGCGTATAACGACTGTAAAATACCTACATTGAAATGAAAATGAAAAATTTAATGAAAACGTTTATTGATAATATAGACGATAAGTCAAATACAATAATAATGAAAACAATAGATAAAAACAATCTTTGACTAATAAATTAGTTTACAATTCAACAATAATGTTATTAAATAAAATTTACCAATGTTGTTATGACATGTGATAATCGCTTATTATAAAATACAATTAAGATCAACCAGCGCGGGCTGGGATCGGGTCTGAAGCATAGAACGCGTCGCGAGCCCCGCCTTGCGAGGACGACCGGACCCTATCCTAGCTTCCTACGAGTCTTTCTCTATCTACCTACGGTGTGACGCTCGGAGAAGAAAGACTATAAGAAACTCCGAGATCATTCAAGGCAAAACTTAAAAAAATATAAAATTAGAAATAAGGTCGCAATGAAAAAGTTGGACAAACCTAAGTAGGAATTGTTTAACTTATAATCTATTTGATATGTCAGTAAAGAGAATTTTGATATGTTATTAAATTAATTCTTTCAATATCAATAAATCCCGTGTGGTTTCCGGCTTAGAATAGACCACCGCATGTCCTCCTAGGGTGTCGTAAAAGGCGACTAAGGGATGGCTGATGGATGGGCAGCAGCATCTATTAGCTCAAGGTTTACATCTTACTGCGATCACCAATCCGTCTGCCAAGCGTGGTGATTATGGAAATATCCTTCAACGATCCTGGCTTGCCAAGATCTGTAAAGAGGAGGCCCATGTTCAGCAGTGGACGTAAACGGGCTGTTGATGATGATGATGATGATGAATATCAATAAAGCCATTCCACACATTATATCACCAATGGCAATTTCTATTTTTGGCGATACAATAATAAAATAAATTTTATTGCACGTGCAAAGACTTTATAGTTGTTTTGTAAAAACTTAAGTAAAGTTATGACACAAAAGAATATATCGATTCAGATCAAGACACACAATATGTGTGTTGTAGGTTTTTATGAAAATTTAAAGTATATTTTTTACACATTCCCACCGCCGCTGCAGCGTATTCGCGCGCGTGCGGTGGGATATGTGGCACTCGCCCTCTCCATAGCGTGGTATGCTAAACTCATACCACGAGGAGAGGACCCTACCAACCACTAAAACATCCCGGACACTCCTTCGATCCGCCTTTGGTGGGGGCCGGGTACATCCTACTGATATTATAAACGCGAAAGTATGTAAGTATGGATCGATGGATGGATGGATGTTTGTTATTCATCCGTAAAAACTACTGAATGGATTTGGCTGAAACTTTGAACGGGGATAGTTAATAAGCTACAAACTTTACCGTACAAGGCTGTGCCCAAAATCCAAACATCCTTATACTCTATTATAATCATTGATGAAAAAAATATTAAAAAATGTGATTATTCAAAAAACTTTAAACTAATACTTCTGCCAAACTAAAGAGCAGTTTGATGGCATATGTAACTCCCACTTATATTCTAACTAGCGGCCCGCCCCGGCTTCGCACGGGTGGACTTTTATACCCTACCCCTGCCCTACCCTACCCCTACCCTAACCCTACCCTACTCTTACCCTACCCCTACCCTACCCTACCCTACCCCTACCATACCCCTACCCTACCCCTACACTACCCTTTTTTTTTTTTTTTTTTTTTTTTTTTACTGCCTATAGGCTTACGTTTGACCTTAATCTCGCTTGATGGAAGGCGAAGATAAGGCCTAAGATGATACACGCTTGCCTAGAAAGTGTCTGTTCACTTTAGCCTTAAAGATGTCCAGATTATAGCGTTCCGGAAAAACTGACGCCGGCAGAGAATTCCACTCCTTAGCCGTCCGCATTATGAAAGAAGAAGCAAATCGCTTCGTGCGTATTGAAGGAATGTCTACAACAAAAGGGTGAAACCGCTCGCCGCGCCTAGTCGTCCGGTGATGGAAGGGTGAAGGGGGTATCAGGTTATGTAGAACCTCCGCACACTCCCCGAAATGCAACCGATAAAAAACTGATAGGCAGGCCACTCGTCTACGGTGTTCGAGGCTCTGAAGACTTGCCTCCACCAGTGAGTTATTGCCTATGACTCTCTTCGCTCGGCGCTCCAATGAGTCCAGAGCATCCAGCTGATATCCAGCAGACCCATCCCAAAGATGAGAACAGTATTCCATTGAGGAGCGAACTTGAGCTCTGTAAAGACTTAAGAGCTGCTCCGATGTGAAGTACCGCCTCACCTTGGAGAGAATGCCAAGTTTTTTGGCTGCAGTGTTTGCAATGGACTCGATGTAGTGACCGAAGTTTAGATTAGAAGAGAGGTCAAGCCCTAGGAGCTCAAGATGGTCGCTGATCGGAACGGAGACATTCCGGAAAGTCGGAGTCAGTTGGAATGGACTCCGTTTCGCCGAAAAAAGACACGCCTGTGTTTTTGAGGGGTTAAACCCAACCAGGTTGGCATCACCCCATAAGGAAACAGCCTCCAAGATCGAGTTCACCCCCTCAATCATCGACTCCCTGAACGACTGGACCATTGACCCCGACTTCGCATCAGACAAGTATCTCACCGAGACTGTGCTGTCGTCTGCATACCCAAAGATACCGGGAGTAACTAGCAGGTCATTTATGTGCAGCAAAAAAAGAGTCGCGGAGAGAACAGATCCCTGAGGGACACCGGCATTAATACCAAGAAGATCGGACGAGGCGCCATCAATGACAACCCGAATCGACCTTCCCCTCAAGAAATCCTGAATCCAGGTGCAAAGTACGGGAGCAATACCGTAAACCGGAAGCTTACCAATGAGACTTGCGTGCCAAACCCTGTCAAAAGCCTTAGAGATATCAAGAGACACGGCAAGAGCCTCACCGTGTCTCTCAATGGCTTCGCTCCATAAGTGAGTAGCATATACAAGAAGATCCCCAGTAGACCGGCCTCGACGGAATCCGAATTGACGGTCACTGAGGAGGTCGTTGTCTTCCAGGTATGCCAGGAGACGGTTGTTTAAAACACGCTCCATAACCTTACAGAGTATGGAGGTGATTGCGATTGGTCGGTAGTTGGCAGGGTCGGCACGACTACCTTTCTTGGGGATCGGTTGAACGTTGGCAATCTTCCAGGATGCTGGAACTAGACCAGTCTTCAGGGATAAACGATAGAGGCGAGTCAAAACAGGAGACAACTCAGGCGCACATGACCGCAAGACAATGGCAGGAATGCCGTCAGGCCCACTAGCCTTATTCACATCTAGAGTGCTGAGAATTTTAAGTACCACTTTTTGCCGAATGTGCACCTCAGGCATAGTGGAAGTGCAATGTGGTAGCCTGGGTGGACTTTTACCAGCAGCATCTAGTTGTGAATTCTTCGCAAATAGAGACGCAAACAAGTCTGCTTTCTCTTTGGCGGTGTGAGCTAATGAACCGTTCGGCTTCTGCAGTGGCGGCAAAGAGGACCGACAGAAATTGGCTTCGACCGATTTGGCAAGAGACCAAAAAGCTTTACTCCCAGATGGGTAAGATGCTAGTCTGGCTCCAATGCGGCCAATATGGTCAAAGCGGGCCTTGCGTAGGGCACGTTTGCAAGACTTGGCAGCACTATTGTAAGCTTTCTTCAGTTTCCGAATATTTGGCGCTTTGCGGGCTCGAGCATCCGCCCACGCTTGGTAAGCAGAGTGCTTATGTGCTTCAGCACTATCACACTCAGCGTTGAACCATGGACGGGCTTTGTCTTGGAGTGAGATGTCAGAAAATGGAATGAAATATTCCATAGCCTGACATATCACCTCAGAAACAGCCTCCGCGCAGCGAGTCGGGTCGTCTGAAGAGAAGCATAAGCGCAGCCAAGGGTAAGACGCGAAGAAATGCCGCATCTCATCCCAATCTGCTGACTTGTATCGCCATACTCGCCTAGTCCCCTTGAGATCGGGATCGGGTGGCGAGTAGACAGACACAGATTTCACCAGACAGTGGTCGGAGCTACCCAACGGTGAGGAAACCGCGACTTGATATCGGTCTGGATCGGTTGTCAGCAGAAGGTCTAAGCAATTGGCCGTATGGCCATCAATGTCAGGCACCCGTGTCGGCCCAGTTACCAGTTGGGAGAGACCAAGCGTCAGTGCAGATGCATACGCTAATCTCCCAGCATGGTCGGTGTTCTGGTATGGGTACAGCCATTCCTGATGGTGGGCATTGAAGTCCCCCAGAAAAACTAGCTGCGCCGATGGGTACCTGAGCTGAGCTAATTCAGCCGAGTCCGAAAGGTACTGAAACAACCTGGTTGTCTCCATGTTGTCGGTGTGCGACCGATAGACACTGGCATAGAGTATCTGCTCCAAGCCAGTGTCCACCAGAACCCATAATACGGAGAAACTGGAATCCTCAATGTTACGGAGACGTCGAAAACAGATGTCATCGCGAGCATACACGCAGGTGCCAGCGCGTGGCTTAAAATTGTGCTCCAGGGTGTACCCTGGGTAGCGCAAGTATGCTGCGTCAGCTGGACATCTGATTTGCGTCTCCGTGAGGAACAGCAGATGTGGTTTTTCGGTCTCAAGGTGGTGATGGACCGGGATGAGATTGGAGTGCAGACCTCGGATGTTAGAGAGGTGCACTTTTAGTGCGAGGGAGTGCAACCGCTGTTTTACCAGTTTCCTATTATTTTTATTCATTTAATTTTTGATGGCGAACAGACAAGCAGGAAAGGGACAGTTGGGCGAGGTATGGCAAGAGCGAGTACCACGCAATACATTCGTAATGCTGCACCGACGGGAGACTGATCTGGAGCGCGCGGGGACGCCCTAACCCCCCCAGAGATGTTCACCGGGCCCTCGCATCCGGTCGCCAACCGGCACGGTGACGCATCCTGGGATTTTTCGCTAGTTGGCGGGGCAGCCTTTCATAGGTGGCTTTGGGCCCCCTACTACCTGCGGTCGGCCAGCGGAAGACCGTGCTTAGGATCCCGCTACCCTCCGCGAACAGTCACCCAGCACAGACACCACGCAGCACCGGAACCGGTTCGCAATACCACACAACTGCCCAGACTCCCCTTCCACGATGGCTACTCAAGGCAACATGCCGGAACGCGACAAAAATCACTTGGCGGCATGGCTTTGCCTTGAGGGTGGTGACAAACCGCGGTCGAAACCTACCACCAGATGTGCTGTTCATTTGGCGCTACCCAGGGGACACGTGTGGGTGACTAGAGCTAAAGCCCACGGACGCGAACAGCATTATCCCCCAAACCCTACCCCTACCCTACCTCTACCCTACCCCTACCCTACCCCTACCCTACCCTACCCTACCCCTACCCTACCCTACCCCTACCCTACCCTACCCTACCCTACCCTACCCTACCCTACCCCTACCCAAAAGTATCCTATGTCCTTCTCCCAGTTCTTAGCTACCTCCCTACCAATTTTCAGCCAAATCGGTTCAGCCGTTCTTGAGTTATAAATAGTGTAACTAACACGACTTTCTTTAGTTTTTAAAATGTATTCTGCTATTCGGGACGGAAACAAATCCAACAAATCAAAAACCATGGCAATCAGTCCAGCCGTTCTCGTGTTATAAGTGTTGTAACAAACACGACTTTCTTTTATATATAAAGATAAGGCTATATTATATTAAATTTGCGTAATGCAAAAAAAAAATTAATACTTATGAACATATTATTATGTGTTAAACCAAAATGTAGTATTATTTTTTAAATATTTCTAACAGAGTTTTGCAGTCTACTAGTATTCTTGTTAACCCCTCGTGCTAAGCTAAAATGCTTGTGCTACGAGTGGGTTCACGTCGGTAACTTACCATCTAATGTAAACTTGACACACTGAATAACATTAAGGGTTGTATAGTTTGCTCTTGCACACATTACATCACAGATAATATATACGTGGACAACCTCCGTAGCGTAGCGGTATTTAGCGTACGGAGGTCGTGGGTTCGATCCCCACGCTGGACAGGAAATCTTTGTGTAAATTCTAAGATTCCATTCCGGGTATGGTTGGTTGAGCGATTACCCTCCGTGCCTCGGAAAGCAAGCCGTTGGTTCCGATTGTTATACCATCATCTATAATAATCGTATATCAAGAAACGGGCAGGAGCGTTTTCTTGTATGGTACAACATAATTCTGCGGTCACCAACCTTTGGCAAATACTCTACCTCGGGAGGAGGCCTATGTTCAGCAGTGGACGATATACGGGCTGGTGATGTTGATGAATATAGACGTAGTAGCCTGTTCTATTTCACCCAATCTCTAAAGTAGCTTTACTTTAAAGATGCAATGGATGATGGAACTATTATACCGATACGACCAGTGAGAAATATTTTTCCTGACTTTAACTGCCACTAAGTTTAATCTCTGGAAAAAAATCTAGACACACAATTTATTAGCCGACCAAGAAATCGGACCCAGGACCTCGCCAGTTAAGGTCACAATGTTACCGCAACACCAATGAGGCTGTCAAATTATATTATCATAAAGCACTCACCAACCTCAGCTTGGTGGCCCTTATATTATAGAGTAAGTTGATTAAGTTATAAACTCTGGTATTGCTTTCATAAACAAATTCAATTTCATAAACGCAATGTAATAAAATACTTATTATTTCTTAAGTATGATACTTATTAAAGACTAGTAGCGCCCCGCGGTTTCGCCCGCGTAACTCTGCTCCAGTGGGTCGAGTAACTCTGCTATATGGTACTTATCACGAACTCCGATACCTATATATATATTGTAAGTGCCTTCTTATTAATAAAAAATAACTTGAATCCCAATTCGCGTACTTGTTAAGTTGATTATTTTTCCCGGACCGTTACATGTGGGCCGCGTTAAAAATAATAATATCTAGGGACAATGTCACACAGATCATCCTAGCCCCAAACTAAGCAAAGCTTGTACTATGGGTACCAGGCGACGATGTACATACTTATATAGATAGATAAATACTTAAATACATAGAAAACATCCATGACTCAGAAACAAATATTCGTGCTCATCACACAAATATTTGCACTTACTGGGATTCGAACCCAGGACCACCAGCTTCGTAGGCAGGAGCACTACCAACTAGGCTACGGTGACCGTCAAAAATAGAACTAAATTAATACTTGTAACTAACCCACTAAGTTTGTTCACTAGGTCTACTCCATTGGGGCTTCGTTACAAGTTAGAACTGTTATTTTTCAATACAGATAGAATGAACCTCTTGACATAAAAAAGATAATTATAAATTAAATGTATGTCTAATGAAATCGCTTTGATTTGTTCATGAATAAAATATATTTGTACAACTAAAAGTGTCAAATTTAAAGAAGTATATTCTACTTAGAAAAGTTCTTAGAATGCTGGCAGCATTACTCGGTTGAATGGCAATGCTAACCTATAAAATAAATTAAAAAAGTTACATTTTCAGGCAGACCGGTCACAAGGCTTGTTTTTTCACCGGGCAAAAAGGTGAACGAAGCTTCTGTAAACAATTTAAAAACAAATAAACTGAGCAACCGTGAGCTTAAAAATAAACACTGAAGAGGCACTCTTAGTATCTACAAACATCAAACAAATGGACGATAAGGTGTAGTCAGAGTCTATCTATAAATTCAATAATCTTGATAGTGAATGATTTATTGATAGGCAGGGCCGGATTTAGAACTCCGGAGGCCCTGGGGCAACAAGGAAGATGAGCCCTCCTGGCCACAAACTAGTTTCCTTCTTAATGTGTAGAAAATTTGAAGTATATACATACTTTTCAGGACGATTTGAATTCTGATATTTTACTGATTGTCTTATTTAAATGAATAAGTATAAATAATTAACCGTTATTATAATATTTGACAACTATTACATTAATCATGATTCTATAACGACGAAAAAATTAACAAAAGAAAAGTTGTAGAGTTTATTCGTTCAGAATTCGAAAGATTTTAAATGTCTTTTGTGGGGGCCCCTTTATTGTGGAGGCCCCGGGCAGTTGCCCTGGATGCCCTCCCTTAAATCCGGCCCTGTTGATAGGGATTTGCCAAGTGCAAGTAAATTTTAGACAGTTAAATAGTAAAGTGCTTTAGATCTATCGTTACCGAAATTAAAATTATTTTATGGCCCTCTTGGCTAATACATATGTTACGATTCATATTATTTTCCGGTTAAAGACTATGAATTATTATATATAATAATCATATTCATTCATAGTCTTTCTCAAAAAATATTATTTCAAAAATTTTAATGTCAATTTTATTTTCATTATAATGGAATTTTAGTCAAAAAATAATTAATTACAATAATTTTATTTTTAAGTACATATACCTACTACTATTACTGTTAATAGAATTTTTGAATACAGACTATCAATTTCAAACTGTTTTAGTAAAATTACTTTCTTAGGTGTATATTTTATATTATTTAGATGGTACTGTCTCCTGCCGTAAATAGAAATATACCTACCTACATGCATACCTCCTGTATGCCAATAATAATCTCTGGTCCGGTCCTGGTGGATACAAGGATATCTATTGAAAAAAGTTTTTAGTAGATTACTAGTACGAATACCCACTACTAGGGTTGCCATACGTCCCGGTTTCAAAACATGTCCCAGTTTCGAACGTCGTGTCCCGGCCAACAAGGCAGTGGTCCCGGTGGGCGCACTTACCAATAAAAATAAGAACCCTGCTTCATTCGCAATACGCGCTCCTGTTTGTCTTATCATCCTGCGTGCGCAATGGAAGAAGCCCCTCGGCTCTGTGTGACGTGTTATTGTTTCATCTCACCCCCCCCCCCTCACAAAGCGGGAGTTTGTCCATTGTCCCGCTCAGCGCCGAAAGATTTATAGCAACCCTATACTAGATATTTCGCACGTTTGACCCGCGTAGATCCCATTACCGTGGCAACCTCGTCTTGAATATTCAGACTCAAAATCTTTCATCATCATCATCAGCCCATATATCATCCACTGCTGAACATGGGCCTCTCCACGCTTGGCTCGGAAGGAACTGCTGCTCATTCCCTGGTATAAGCTTGTTTTAACGGGACTAACGCTTAAAGTGCTTTCTGAGTTACGGAGGGTAGTTCCTCAAACAACCAGAACAATCGTAGAATTTACACTAAAAGAACTTGTCCGACGTGGAGATCAAACACACAACCTACAATATCAATACAAAGCCATAAATAATCTTCAGGTATTGTTATTGAGTTGAGAGCTGCAAATAAAACAATCTACATGTTTCGGTGTGTTTCGTAATTCCTCTGCAGGATCAACAGGTACGTCGTATTTCGAACTACCATTTACGGGAAACAGCATATCACTAGGGGATTAAAACCTCGTAGAATAATGCACCGTATTTATTGAAACCGGTACGGGTGGCACGAGCCCTAATACTAAAACACTATTGTTTCTGTTCTATAGAAAGATTGGAGCGCAACATGTTGTTCGTAATATAGTTGATAAAATTCTCCGATATACAGGACTGTTTTCGTAAACCTCTTATGTATTTTTAGGATATAAAAAAGGAACTTATATTTCCATTAAAAATAGCCAGTGTATTCCTGTTCTGGTTTATGCGAGGGATCTCTACGTATTATGAATAACAATATAAGTAAAATATGGTGTCGAAACATTGGGGCCGTGGGGACCGGGAGCCAAATTAATTTATAAATACCTCGCAGCAGCCCTCTTAAGTGCGGCACGTTCTCCGAGTGCTGGTTTCTACTTTGCACAGCAGGTAAGCATTGCCATTCAACGTGGTAATGCTGCCAGCATTCTGGGAACCTTGCCAAGTAGTATAGATTTAGAATAGTTGTATATAAGTTAGTTTTATTTTTAATTAGTTACTTTTAGTTTGTATTTTATTCATGTTTGTTAATTATAATAAATGTTTGACAGGTATAAAAAAAAAAAAATTACCCAGTAAAATATTATTATATATCTTTTTATATTATACTAGATTCCCGCGCGCCTATCTCCCATTCCCGTGGGAACTTTATAATTAAATATAGCCTTTGTCATTCCAGGATAATGTAGCCTTCTACATAACCTGATACCCCCTTCACCCTTCCATCACCGGAAGACCAGGCGCGGCGAGCGGTTTCACCCTTATGTTGTAGACATTCCTTCAATACGCACGAAGCGATTTGCTTCTTCTTTCATAATGCGGACGGCTAAGCAGTGGAATTCTCTGCCGGGGTCAGTTTTTCCGGAACGCTATAATCTGGACATCTTTAAAGCTAAAGTGAACAGACACTTTCTAGGCATGCGTGTATCATCTTAGGCCTTATCTTCGCCGTCCACCAAACGAGATTATGGTCAAACGTAAGTCTATATTTCAATAAAAAAAAATGAAAAAATAAGCCTTCTAATGGTGAAAGATTTTTTGAAGTCCAGTAGTTCCGAAGCTTATTCAATACAAACAAATAAATACATCAATTACGTTTGTAATATTAGTATAGAATAGCAATGGTCTCTTCCTGACCCTTAGTTTGCAAAGAACCCCCCGATGCCCTCGTAGTCCCGAAGTCCGAGAGGCCCGCGGACTGTAACGTAGAGCGACAGTGGCACAATACCCCCTAAAATCGCTCTGCTCGCCTTAATGCCCGGTGAAGTAGCAAAAGTCTCTTGGCTATCAACGTAAGTCCATCCGAAAAACCAAAAAAACTCCTGGGTGGTATTGTATATACCTACGTATTTCTTTAGTTCCATATCTAAACGTCTATCTATCATAGCTAAACGTATATTTACCAAAAATTTAATTTTTTACAAGCCACAAACTGTACAATAAAAATGTGTATTCTATGAGCTTAAAGGTCTCTGCCCACTATCCCGTAGCATACCATGACCGTGCTAGGAACGTATCGGGCACGGAAAGTAATCCGATACGCTCTACTATGCCCTCTAGAGCGTATCAATTACGTATCAAAGCCGTGGGGTGACCGGAGCGTCCGCATATCATCCGCGTGTCATACCCGGATTTTAGTGACGGGAGCGTCCGCATATCGTCTCCGTATCATCCTAGTGCTAAATCCGTGCGGTCCCTGTTGTCGTCTTTGTAGTAATTCACCTGATTCGAGAGTTCGAGATACGATGGCTAGTAGAAAATTGACAACGAGGGAATTGGCAATGATAGCCATTGCTTTAGACAAGGAAGAAAAAGAAAATAACAGACGATATACACGTTACTGGGTTCACGCCGCTTTAAAAAAACGAAAAGTCAAGGGAGAATACTGGACGTTATTTCGTCACCTAGTTGATGACGAAGAAAAATTTTATATTATGTACTTTCGTTTGACGTTATTTCAATTTAATAAATTGTTATGACAGATTGAAAACATCATCATCAAGTGATTGGCCCGTAGCGCATCGCGTCATTACCGCACTTTGGCTGTCCTTGTATTTGGATACAGTCAGGTAGATATGGTAATTTGCTTGGTCGATATTAAAAAAAGAAAGAAAGAAAGAAAATACTTTTATTTACGGCACATACAAGGAAATAAAACAAGACATTGATAAACACTACTACAATTACATGCGCCATAAATGGGAACTGGCTTCAGCATTAAGCTACATCAAAAATCTAAAAGATCAATGCGCAGCGCTGGTATTCCAGCCAGCCCCAGTTTAAAAAAATATCGGTTGTCCACTTTATCTTCTTGAGAGCTTTTTATCAGAACATTTCAAATATCAAATTTATCGTTTTTAATTATCGTATAGTACTAATAGTAAATAGCTTTAATAAAACCAGAGCAGTGCTATTTCACAGTAACTTTTATTGTTATTTGTGTACTATGTTGATTACGCGGAGGCTTAGTTTTGACGGCAGTTGTATTTGACGCCTCTTTCATTCCCATTCGCGACATTTATCCCGCGTAGCACTTAAAAATATCAATAATAATTTTGGGCCCCGAACCTCAACCAAAGTACCTCTATGTAATATTGTCTTTTGCCTTTTTTGTCCAAGCCATTTTATCACTATTTTATAGCCGCATCGCCTAAGATTTTTATAATTAAAAGTTATTTTTTAAATAGCGGCTTGTTTGGCAAAGCTGATGTTATCTAGTACACAATAGAAAACCGTTTAGCAATTGAGATAATAGCAATGTATGGCTTATACGCAGATTCAATTAAGTATTGTTGTTGTGTGTAATTTTTTAGTATCACTGTCGGTCATGGTCGTATCGTAGTATTTCGGCCGTCCATTGATTGAAATTTGACCTTATTCATTTCTTCATGCTCTGTATCCCCCGGCCCGGTCGTATTGACAATTCTTGTATATTTAATAATTTATAAAATCTTTTTCCCAAATTGGTAAAATCGTTACCGAGTTATGCACGCACACA
Organism: Nycteola revayana; assembly: GCA_947037095.2. NCBI lineage: Eukaryota > Metazoa > Arthropoda > Insecta > Lepidoptera > Nolidae > Nycteola > Nycteola revayana. Next base: position 30,990,294 of record OX344842.1, on the reverse strand, counting down.
CATTTTAGATATTAATTTTTACTTAGTTATATAGATTTAATTATTATCATCAAACAGTATACTTTTCCTCTACGTCAAAGATTTCCATGAACAAATTAATATAAGGTATTTTTGTATATCATTTTACTACAGGGCAATATTTTATATATCTGGTGATACTGTAATACCGCCTAAGTAACAGTGGCTAATAAGGTGTAATTTCATCTGTCAAGCAAAAAATATATTTACTACATTTGATTTTCAACCTTGTTAGCTATTATTACTTACGCGATATAGCACTATCACTGGCAATATCGTGATTTTTACTAATATTCTAAAAGTAATACCAAAAAATCGCACTTTATTATTTGATGTAATTAGATCGGTATTTTAAAAACCTTTAGTGACGTTTATCTTCCGAAGCCACTATAACCCAAACTTCATAATGGTCCATCGTTCTTACCTGTGTTGGGAGCATGCGCTGACAAACTTTCAGCTTTTATAAAATAACGTAGTCCTGGGGTTCACGGGCTCTTAGTCCATTAGAGCTTTATGGTTAAAAAAAGTGTTGTGGTTTGTCTGGTGGAATCACCCACGTAGCGCCCGTTTCCATGGGAACTTCATAGTAAAATTATATGCTTTAGCCTTCCTCGATATGGGCTATCTAACACTGATATAATTTGTCAAATCGGACCAGTCATAAGATTTGCACGCTTAAAAAAACTCTTCAGATTTATATATTAGTATATAGGAATATATTCATTTTTAATAAAAATGATACGTATCTGCAACAAAAAGTATAAGAAAAAATAATCCGTAGACACGGATTATATTTTCTTATACTTTTTGATCTATTAAAGCTTTGAAAATGAATTCTGAAGAAAACCTTGACTAAATTATTCTATTAACAAGAGAAGTGGCTGGGCACTTACCTCTTGAGCAGATAGAATTTACAGCGTAATGGATCTAGAATCTTAAGTCAAGCTGGCTTACTTACTATGGCACTGTATTAGATTGCACGGCATAATACAAAGGGTTCGATCGTAATTCAATCAGTGAGGGATCTCAATCCATGCCGTCAATATTACACGACATATAAGCTAACCTATAGGTACCCATTATATATTATTATATAGGTTAGGTTAGAACTGTGACCAACAGCGCTCGAGCCGAGCGAGCGAAGCGAGCATGCCGCGGGGCAGCGGCCGGCGAGTGCCAATTCTCAAAATAAGACAGATTTGTACGCAAATGAAACAATATTTTTCTTGTAATCAATAAATTCAAATCTACCTACATTTTTTCCATATTTTTAAGTTGCTCGCAGATTTTGTTTGGTTCACTTATGATTCATTTCAGTCACAACATTATCCTGTGACATACATAGTAAATTAATATCGATATTTAGGACATTCGATACTCTTAACTTCGATATTTAGGACATGCGAAAGTCTGTACTTTCGATATTTAGGTATTTCGATGTCACTTTCTTAGATAATTAGATTTTAGATATAATGGGTAGATATGGATCTCTGAGGGAGGCGTTGGTCCAGCAGTGGACGTCCTACGGCTGAAATGATGAGATATATTGGACGTAGGTTAACCAACCATTCGAAATTCTAAAGTTACGTTATTCTAATTTTCGGTTATATGGTCTTTCAATATTTAAATTTTCGATGATAGATCGATCAGTGACATTTTATCCGTAGGTATTTTTATGATCGAAATTCTAATAGGTAACCTAGCCATTGTCGACAGTGGTTCCTGTGAATATATTGCCATACTGCAGGAGTACGGCAATATATTCATAGGATAATTCCAGTGTCGCATATGCAATATTAAATAACTTATAATATTGTCCTCATAATACCAATATAATAAAAAAAGAATTTACCAAATTGGTAAAAATATATTTTTTATATATAAAATAATATTTAATATGCAAATAGCATCTCAATTTTATCAATGTCATATATTTAACTGCGAACAAACCACCAATCAATTTTAATATTAAGTTATAATATACGATACCTATGAAAATGAGAAACGGAACGCAAGTTGACTATCCCTGTCTATCTCTATAGTCAAGTAGATAATTAATATTATGCCCAACCTTATTTCATTTATTACAGTCATAGCGCACGTCATTTAAGATTCTTACATATATTTACTAATGGGACCGAGTGGCACAAAGGGTCTTCTAAACAGCCCTCATAAGTAACCTCCATGAATCACACAAATATCTTGGTGTGGAGATCCGAAACGAAATCTCATGGGAGTGAAGTGTTATATTAAGTATATTACAATTTTGTCATCATGTAAATTTAATTATTTTTTCATATTCATATTGCTATTTTATGTATGTAACAAGTTATTTTGTTCAATATACAGGGTGTTAGTTTAAACACTGGTATCCTTGAAACCACTGGTTTGGTTTCACTTACAGAATGCAAATTGAATAAAAAAACGATTCTTTTTAAATAAAAAAAATCTTAAAGAAAAAAAAAACACACAACTGGGTATTTTAAGCGTATTTAAAAGTTAGCACATTTTTGCTGGCACTATGAACTGACCTGAACTGGTGTAGGTACGGAACCTTGGAGTAGCTGCCACCATCGTATCTCGGTTTGGCACAGGCTGTCCAGGGAATAACTCTGCGTACATACTTCGAGCCTCGTTCAGGTTATCACCAGCCGCGGCGTAAGCCCGAACCATATCGGTCCACTGTTCGTTTGTGTACGACATAATCACTACACACTACTGAGCGCGCGGGCGGTGGCACGGGCGCTGCGCTGCGAGCACGAGACTGAGGGCGTCTGAGTGGTGTGTACGGTGTGGAAGGGGTTGGCACGCGCGGCTTGCTTTCGCGAGCTCCGTCCTCTTTGCCAATGCGTATAGGGTGACATAATTTTGAGAAAAAATTGAGAACTCAATTTTATAAAAAAATATATATTTATATTTTTCATTGAATTTGCGTTCTGTAAGTGAAACCAAACCACTGGTTTCAAGGATAACGGTGTTCACACAATACCCTGTATAAGATTTTCTTTTTGGTATGCTTTTTTAGTGTTCAATTTTATTATATATAAAAATAATGATAAGGAAAGTTCATCATCAACAACCCGTTTACGTCCACTGCTGAACATGGGCCTCCTCTTAACAGACTTTGGCAAGCCAGGATCGTTGTGGGATATTGCCTTAATCACCACGCTTGGCAGACGGATTGGTGATCGCAGTAAGATGTAAACCTTGAGCTAATAGATGCTGCTGCCCATCCATCAGCCATATGTCCCTTAGTCGCCTTTTACGACACCGATGGGAGGACATGGGGTGGTCTATTCTAAGCCACACGGCAAAGCCGGAAACTACACGGCAAAGGAAAGTTAAGGAAACCAAATACCATGACCGCATGAGACGACATGTAGGTTGTTGTCTCGGCGGTCATTGTACGGATACTGGCAATAGCGAATAGCTTATTGCCTAAAAACTTTGACCGATATTTAAATCAGGCTTGCATGAGGCGGTTGGGTCAAGATTCAGGTCCATAAAGCGGTCCTTTTGGAGACGGCGCGTATTATGCGGAGATTCCTCCCATGAATAGCACGGACCCCACTCTCACTGCCGGCTGGGACCCATTACTTTTGCTCTTTACTTTTTGTATGTTTAAATGTAATGTTCAATAAGTGGATTTAATAAAACTGTAGAAATCAAATGTCTGTTCATAGAAAAAAAAAAACGCTTAAAACCTAGTCAGGGGGATGTAAGAAGTAAAATGGAACACATCCAGTTTTTTTGTTCTCTCTCTCTGTTTGTACACGCTAATCTACGATACTGTTGTATCGATTTATATGAATTTTTGCATGGTGGTACCTTACATCCTCGGTCAACATTTTATATACTATACAGAAAATGTATGAGTTCCCGTGGGATAGTTATAGGCTCGAAGGAATAACAAACACCACGCGGACAAAGTCCCGGGCATCAGCTAGTTTGTAAATAAAAGTGTACAGCTGTGTTGATGAATAGAAATCAAACAAATTATTGGTTTTCTATTTATAGTCTGAACTCTTTAAGCAGGCTTGAAGCAAAGGATAATCTTAAAGTTACTTTTAAGGTTAATATCCTTTGCTAAAATTAACTTTAAGATTAATATCCTTTGCCTGCTTAAAGAGTTCAGACTATAATGCTGTCTTTTACAACTATTTTTACAACTTATTACACATATTTAAAAGCAGCTCTCTGGTCTTGACCCATGCCGTCCATCGCTACATAAAGAGTTAAACGCGCGAACTCAAACTAAATCCTGCACATATTAAGTGCAGATAATAGAACGGTTTCAGTCGAAAATTCTGAGAATAGCAAACGCTGGTACGTCACCAAGGAACAGCTTGCAGCCACGCAGTTGATGCAGAGCGAATCTACATTCACTCGATTGAAGAAAAAAGCCCCAAGAGTTACCTCACCTCCTTTGTGATAAACAATACACAGTAATGGCTGTCGTCACTGGAAGGCGTGCCTCTCAAGTCAAAGATGCAAATTCTTAACCAATTGCTGGAACACTTCGGGACAGTATTGCAAATAAATATATAATAATATATATATATATATATATACAGGGTTATAAAAAACACCAACAACCTTTCAGGGAGTGAAAGTACTTATGATTATAAACAACTTTTACTATGGGACCAACCATGAAATCGCGAAAAAAATCAGATATCTCATACACGAGGTAAGTGAACATAAATGTATGGAACAGCTGATTTTTTTTCGCGATTTCAAGGTTGGTCCCATAGTAAAAGTTGTTTATGATAATTAGTATTTTCACGGCCTGAAAGGTTGTTGGTGTTTTAAAAATAACCCTGTATATGTACCTACATATTTTGTGAAATTAACGTTTATATAAATTCTAAACAATTTTACTTCGACGCTTTGACTCGAAGAAACCAAAGAAATGTTCAACTGTCGGTTTCTTTGAAATAAATGAATATTTAAATAATTTATTTGCATAGCTTCAACTGCAAATAAATATCTTACTGAATGAAGTAAAACGTTGTGACTCAGTAAACCCGCTTATCCCATAAAAAACGCCAGTCAGCACTTAATTGGCGGTCACTAAGAGATTATAGTAGAAGAGTGATATAATTTACTCTGAATGAAACAAAATAAACTGTGGACGTTAACAAACCATCGCTTTTGCAAGTATTTTCCTTTAACTTGTAATTAGAGATGAGCCGACTAGCCGCCGACTATTCGGCATCGTTTGTAGTCGGCGACTAGTCGGCGACTATTCGGCAAAATATGCCGATTATGAACGGCGCATAACAAATGAAATAAAACAAACTATATGTACTTGTTTTATAATTTCTAAACATTACTTAGAGTAGTTATCTAAAGTAACAGTCTTTACAACATAGGAACGTATTAATCAGTCAGTAATTAAGCTCAGCTTGGTGCCGTGTGGTTTCCGGCTTAGAATAGACCACCCCATGTCCTCCCATGGGTGTCGTAAAAGGCGACTAAGGGACATATGGCTGATAGATAGGCAGCAGCATCTATTAGCTCAAGGTTTACATCTTACTGCGATCACCAATCCGTCTGCCAAGCGTGGTGATTATGGCAATATCCCTCAACGACCCTGACCTGCCAAGGTCTGTTAAGAGGAGGCCCATGTTCAGCAGTGGACGAAAACGTGCTGTTGATGATGATGATGAATTAAACTCAGTGGCCGCGCGATGACTAAGCCGAGTGATGACAAAAAAGCCCGAACACCTCCGACAAGTAGGTATTGGCATTTTGATAACCGATTAGTCGGCTAGTCGGTTAGTCGGCAAATACTATAGTCGGCATATCTCTACTTGTAATATTATAAAAGGGTATGCTACAACTTTAAAACTGAGGAACTTCTTAAAGTATCAGTGAATATAAAGTGAAAGTGTATCTGTCTATCTATCCTACAAATATTATATAATAAACGCGAAAGTTTGTAAGTATGGATGGATGTTTGTTACTGTTTCACGCAAAAACTACTGAATGGATTTGGCTGAAATTTAGCACCGGGATAGGTTATACGCTGGATTAACATATAGGTTTCAAAACATCACACTCTGACCCACTGGAGTAGAGTAACGCGGGTAAAGCCGCGGCGACGCAGCAAGTTACTTATAAATGATCGCCAAAATGTATGTACGCGCATAATTTGAAAACGACTTGATCAAATTTTGGTTTATTCTCTTTTTATTGTATTTCTAACTATGATGAATAGAAGAAGATTTTCCAATATATTATATTACACACCACTTGTGTGTAAAAGAATTTTTTGGACAATCAGCGAGAAATGTCAATATGGTAGTAACAGCCAGTTTTAAATAAATAAAACAATAATAATAGCTGTCATCTATGACTGTTGAGGGGCTTTATATTTTTTTCTCAAATAATTTTAAATATAATATAGTAGTTTTTGCCTTTTTACTTTATAAAGCTTATATTATATTATATCTTAAACAGAGAGTTACTCTAAAAATTTCATTTGTTGCATTTAATTTTATGTTTTGATTTACTATAATTGATTGTTGTAATATAATTACATATTATGTACATAAAAATATTGATTTATGAATATCATTATCATCCGGGATTTCCGAGGGAGGGTATTTGCTAGTCACCACACTTGGCAGGCGCGTTGGTGACCGCAGATTATGTTGTACCACACAAGGAAACTCTGCTGCCCGTTCCTTGATATACGATTATTATAGATAATGTTATAACAATCGGGACCAACGGCTTTCCCTGCTTTCCGAGGCACGGACAGGAGTCCCATAATTAACCAGACCCGGAAATAAATCATAGAATTTACACAAACATTAAAATCGAGCAAAATACCGCTACGTTACGGAGGTTGTCTGTATTATGGGCAGTATTTATCAACATAGAATAGTCTAAATATATAACTCACTTAAAATATTAAAAATGGGTAACTACCAAGTTTACGCGTTAAACATTTTTTTTTATTTTTACAGTAGATATCAGGATACGGGATACTCATCAGCCAGCATCAGCAGAATATTCGAGAGCGGTATATTTTTTTTTTCTCTTGTCATGTCCCTTTAATATCTTGTTAGTACATCTAGCATAATGCCTACCTATTAATTGACCTTCTTTCATTTGCATGACTCTTTTTAAATTTTTCCTATTATTGCGACTTTGTTTAGGTAAAATAGTTTATAGGGTTCCGTACCCAAAGGGTTAAAACAGAATCCTATTACTAAGATTCCGCCGTCCGTCTGTATGTCTGTCAGCAGGCATCTTATGAACCGTGGTAGCCTACACATTAAATTTTCACAAATAATTAAATTGCCGCTATAACAATAAATATAAAAAAAAACAGAATAAAATAACAACAAACGTGATGTGACGGTTGAAATGGTTTCTTATTTTAAAATCTTTAAATAATATTATAGTTTCTAACGGTTTGTTAACATAATATAAATGGTACGGAACCCATCGGGCGCGAGTCCGGTTCGTAATTAGTAGGTTTTTTTTTATCAATGAGGATATAAAACTTTTTTCTTGACATTTAATTGATATGCAATGATGCCTATTTATTTGTTTTCAATAATCATAAATAACAAGTTTAGTCAACTATTGTGTATTCTGTGATTTTGCCGAAACCAGGAAAACAAAAGCAAAAGATTCACTCACAAAGATTTTTTTTACTAACTTTTTTATTTTTTATACAAAAAGTATATAAATACTAACTTAATCGGTTGTATAGTGTAGAAACTTTGTTGGTGGGTGGAACTTCACCGCTCTTAGGTTCCATGTTTGAGAGATATGTATTAATATTCAACATTTAAGTCAAGCGCGAATCGTTCTACTACCGAAATGACGTTTACCATGTAACAATATTTTATTTAATGTAACAATAATCACTATATTACATATCTTTAAATGTCAAGAAATCTGCCTGTAGATTTAGATTAGATTTCTCTAATGCTCTATTCGGATTTCAATAAAGACTAAAAAATTCTATCGAGTCCGTCAGTACTTCTAAAAAATATTGGATACGTATTTTTTTTCTTTCGTTTCTCAAATAAAAAGTTACGAAGATACAGCGCGTTGAAAGGTACCATTTTACCTAATAGTGACGTCACAAGCCCCCCTCTTTTGAACATTATAGTTTGTTTTTATCTGTATCTTTGTAAATTTTTATTGATATTTACATTAATCAACTGACGCCGACAGACTTAATAGATTATTTTAGTCTTCGTTCCCATTATAGCTTAAAATTAAATTCTAATCAACATTTTAGATACATTATCTACACAAAATAATTTTATACATTGTTCAAAAACTTACAATAAATAAAAATAGTGTTTTCCCTTTTTTTTTGTATTATTCCAATTTGAATAGGTGCAAATCTTTAATATACCTTTTACATTTTATCCACCTTTTACATTACTTATACATTTGAACGAAAATGTCTTACCCCTTGCAAAAATCATTCAAAATCCAATGGGCAAAATCTATGGAACCTGGGACCACACCCAATAGCAATAAGTTGTATGTCGTTGGATATGTTTTTTTAATTCAAGCAACAATTATTAGGACAGCTTTATTGGAAAATGAAAATGAAAACTTTTATTGATAATTTAGACGAATCGATCGTATTTATTATAACTCAAATACCTACGATGATAATTAAAAACAAAGATAAAACAATCTTGACATAAAATTAGTTTACATTTCAACATTTCAAAATTTACCAATGTTGTTATGGCATGTGATAGTCGCTTTTTTATACTATAAATATAATTAAGATCAACCAGCGCGGACTGGGATCGGGTCTGAAGCATAGAACGCGCCGCGAGCTTCACCTTGCGAGGACGACCGGACCCTATCCTACCAGTGTTTCTCTATCTACATACGGTGTGACACTCGGATAAAAAAGACTATAAGAAACTCCGAGATCATTCTTTTTGTCATCTTTTAAAGTCTTTGATATTCATATTATGAGTCATTTTTTAAACAGTTAGTGGTTAGTGCGCGCGCGCGGTTTCAACCGAATCCGATCCGAACCCGTGAAAACATTGGTCTAGGAATTTGGAAAGAAATCAAATGACGGAGATCGGATCTAGTGCGGAAATTACCTACCATAGAAATAGTTCTACGGCTTCTACGGACCATATTTAACGGGTCCAGATCGAATTCGGATCGGACGTAGTGCGAAACCGCTGACAGAGTGAATGTAGCTTTTGAGTTCATTCATTACAAAGATACACACACACAAAAACACAAATCTTTCCTCTTTATAATATTAGTATAGATATATAATATGTGTATATACGGTATTGTTACTGCTGTCCGTGCAGATAATTAATCCTTTAAAAAAATAGACATTTTGTGGTAATTTACTTTTTTACTGTACAAAAAAATCTCATGGCAGCCGAATTATTATGAATAGTGTTACGATATTACCCGCAAAAATGTTTTTTTTATGTTTTTAAATCTAAACTTTCAAGTTTCATAACTCTGCACGGACAGCTTAGCTGTAACAACAAAGCTGTCTTATTTTTTAAATGTTTTGAACACTTTATGGAAAAGTTTACCTTATAATATATTTCAAAATTGAGATTTAAAAAATTCGACCACCGGCAGGATTCGAACCTGCATCTCTTAGGTACAAGCCCCTAATGCCTTAACCAATTAGGCTACGGTGGAACCACAGCCGGTCATCGAAATTTAATAATCTCTTTATAACAAGTCTTTATGATGCAGGTTCGAACCGGCAGGTGGTAATCGAATTTTATTAATCTCAATTTTGAAATATATTATAAGATACACTTTTCGACATACAAATTATTGCTATTGGAGGGTGGTCCCAATCTGCCCAATATCCTTTAAACGTAATCCTAATTACAATTTATCTTTCTACAGGTCCATCAGGTTCAGCACCAGGACCCAGCTCTGGTTTCGATATACATTCGATTTTCCCTCTAGATATGGCGGGTATAATATCGAAACTGAAGTATGTAGCTAACAACACACCTCCGCCACCGATAGAAAGTAACCCCATCACACAGTATTTCGAGGTGGGGAAGGAGTGCACCACCGCCGGGATTGGCCTGATCTGGAGGGTCCATGAGGCCTATCGGAAGAGTGATGGCAAGGTAAGTGAAATATTCATATACAATAGGCTAGTTGACACATATGAAATTATGTTACAATGATGTTTATTTCTAAAAGTATTTGTAATATGGAACCTAAATATAATAATTTCTGTGCATAAACCTTGAATATGTTTGTATAAACTCAATATGAAAATTATTTATTTTGTCTATGTCTATAACTTCCGAAAACGCTATCAGCCATTTTGTGACGTCATACATCTTGTTAATAAACATGAACGCGATCCTTTTCTATTACACTTTCTGAGTCATGACGTCATTCCTCTTGAACACAGATAATCTATATAGATCAACATGTCTGACATCGTTTTCGTCTCCAAATGTCAAGTCAATTTTGAAATATTTATTTTAGTGCTTTCTAGATCTCAAATAAATGCCATATTTTTTTCTTGATCTAGTTAAACCATTCGTGACCATATAAAAATAATTTCTAAAAAGTGTCAACTAGCCTATTATTTTTTTCAGATTAACGCTTTCAGATTACATCGGGAATAATATATTTGCATCAATTGTTAAAATAAGTTTACGGTTTTTTTTATTATCGAGCTATCAACTTAAAGGTTCCCACATAGGTCTATTGATTCGGTCGAGAAAGATAACAAACGTTTTGAATTTTTTGACAGTCACATACCAAGTTTTGGCATTCTACCGCGTACGAAGTCGCGGGCGGAAGCTAGTGTAAGATAAATCGCGAAACACCAGACCAGACACAGTCTCTAAACTAACATGGGTAGCTCTACTATTTATATGCACATTATATAAATAGTAGAGCAATGCAATAAATCTTCGTACACCGGAGTCTATTTATATATTATTATATAAAAATTGCGGAATGCTCCATACAAACTTGCACCCCCCATTTAAGGAAAGTGGGGGGTTAGAAAGCGATAAAAAGTAGCCTACGTCTTTTCATTAAGCTAGGAATGTCCAGTTTTGATAAAAAATTGTTAAAAAAGGTTTAAATACAGTATTGTTGACATACCTAAGCCCTACTTATCTATACTAATATTATAAAAAGGAAAAGTTTGTATTTTTTATGTTTCTTTCGAATAAACTCAAAAACAACTGAACGGATTTCGATAATTCTTTCACCATTAGAATGCTACATTATCCCTGAGTAACATAGGCTATAAAACTCCAATCGCGAGAAGAAGGGGCGGGCGATAAAAAAAAAAGATACTAGTCATTATAGGATATTTTTTAATGCAAGCTAAGCCGCGGGTGAAAGCTGTTTATTATATAAATATAAATGTAAGTTTGTATGTTACAATTTCGCACGAAAACTACTTAAGGCGCTGTACCTAGTCAAAATAGGCTTCACAAACAGTTTTTTAGCCAAATGTTTACATTTTAGAGCAGATAAAAAAATATATGTTAATCTTGATCATATTTATGGGGGGACCATTGTGTTCAAAACACGTTTTCGGTAAATTTTCTCGATAAAAAAAACCATAAAATAACCATTTAAATTGAAATTGTAGCAATTGTAACTGTATTATTTATAAACAAATCTTGATAATATTAATAACAGTGATGTAATATATAATAATAAAGGGAACTGTTGTTTTTATTTATCGATTGGAATAAAATATTTGCAAGGATTAAATAAATAAATAAAAATCATTTTTATTTACGTAAACCAATTACAGGCACTTGTAAATCGTCAAACATTATTTGAAAATTAATTATTATTTATCTTAAATTACATTTGCTGTTTATTTATAAACCTATTCAAATTACTTATTTATAATTAAATTAATTATTATAATTAATGTATATTGTCGCTAGGAGGCAAAATGCTTGTTCTGTCTATATTATGCCAAAACAATTGTCATTATTTGGGTGGACCATGAGCATATAACGACGGACGCGCTTTAATGCTACCACCGGATCCAATGCGCCCCAACTGAGAAGATCCGGCGAAACAAACTCAGTGGGTTACTCTACCACCGGTTTCAACACGGCCCACATGAGGCCGTCCGGCGAAACATACTCAAATGGGCAATTACGCGGGGTTTAGGTCCAGTTATTTAATTTATATTTTAGTAGGCACACACATTTATTGCCCTAACGCAGTGGCGTAGCTACGAAGGGGCTAGGCGGGGCAGTGCCCCGGGGCCCTCAAGCTCAGGGGGCCCTCGAATCCTTACCAGAAAATCTCAATCAAACTCAACTTTTGAAAATTTCTGCCATTTTCAAAATAAATATGACAGGTGGCAACTCGAGTTTAATCATGGCAACACAGTTGAGAGAAATTCCAAAGTTGTAAAAAGGGAATTCCCCTAAATTATTTGTGTGGGTTGACCGTGTTATTAACGTTTGCATCAATTTGTCGGATATCGATATCTGCATATTATTATTTACGATTTCTACTTAACTTTATTGTTGAATGTGATTATAAGGCGATAATTATGTTTGTTATATCAGTAGAATTAGAAAAATGTACTAAATATTTATTTTTTTCATCCATTGATTATTTATTAACATACAAGTTAACGTTTTCATAAACAGGGTTTCTTTTAAATTAGCCAATAGATACCTAAATCCGTAAGAGATACCTACAAAAAAAATTGTTAGGAGACTTTAGCTCTATCTTGATGTTAAAAAAATTTTGGCGTATTTTTTTTTGGTCAGGTGTGACTTGTCAGAAAATTCTATAAACACACAGGATTACTTGCATAATATATTATATTTATTTTTAGGCAGTAACATGAATAGAATTAATTCTTGTTCAATTAAATAATAGTTAATAGTTATTGATTTTAATAAAAAAATATACCATAGCCATATAAAAGCACAGTGGTGACCCCCGGATTTTCTACTCTTTTTTGCCAATCTATACGTGATGTTTTTTTGTCATTTTTTAAACCGTCAAATGTGGTAACACTGGCGGCGATAAAATGTTTGCCGGGGGTTTGTAAGTTTAATTATCATTAAATTGCGGACTGGAACTAAACGTAATATCTTATTAAAGAACCCCCAAAGCCTTTGAGGGGTGATAAAATATATCGATTAAGATCCCTTATAAACGGATAATAATATCTACAGCTATGTAAAGATAGGGTAATCAGTGACATCTAGTGATAAAATGCAAAGTAGAATGCATCGGCGATAGGTTAAATAACTAAGCTGGTGCAACGTATGTATGAACAAATAAATAAATAAATATATAACAAACCCTTGAATCTTTTCTATTTCGTTTTATTGCCCAATACCTAAACCAAGTATTAAAATAATAAAGTTGCTTAGCATTTTTTAAGTATTTGTATATTTAATGATTTTACTTCAAAAAACCTTACCAGTTTTGATAGCAGTGGGCCCCATTTTTAGGGTTCCGTAGCCAAATGGCAAAAAACGGAACCCTTATAGATTCGTCATGTCTGTCTGTCTGTCTGTCCGTCCGTATGTCGCAGCCACTTTTTTCCGAAACTATAAGAACTATAATGGTGTGAACGTGAATGGTAATTTTGTGAACCGCATTAAGATTTTTACACAAAAATAGAAAAAAAACTATAAATTTTGGGGTGCCCCATACATAGAAGTGAAACTCAAAAAAAATTTTTTCATCGCACCCATACATATGTGGTGTCTATGAATAGGTCTTCAAAAATGATGTTGAGGTTTCTAATGTCATTTTTTTCTAAACTGAATAGTTTGCGCGAGAGACACTTCCAAAGTGGTAAAATGTGTGTCCCCCCCCCTGTAACTTCTAAAATAAGAGAATGATAAAACTAAAAAAAATATATGATGTACATAACCATGCAAACTACCACCGAAAATTGGTTTGAACGAGATCAAGTCAGTAGTTTATTTTTAATACGTCATAAACCGTAAACCGCAATTTCCCTTTCATTCAATCAACTATTATTAACATCGATCAAAGTTACAACGAACTACAAGAACTTTTATACTATGTTCCTTGTTGTATTCTTGATATCAAAAATAGGTAGGCACTTGCAACTAGTACGGAACCCTTCGTGCGAGAGTCCGACTCGCACTTGGCCGGTTTTTTTATTTGCCCCAGGGCCCTTGGTTACCTAGCTACGCCACTGCCCTAACGGTTGTCTTGTTATTATTTGTTTATTTTTGCTCAATAAGATTGAATGATATGGAGACAGAACTAGCGTTAATTAATAGTTAAGGTATGTAAAGAAGTCAATTACAGACAGTTCACAGGATAATACACAGTTCTAGATCTAGATTAATGTATTTAATAACTCGAACGAGTCGAACGAAACGTTGCGCCATCGCGGCGTCTCTTCGCTTCTCTTTCATTTCTACGCGGAGCAACAGTGACAAAACTAATACGTAAAAGTCGTCTATTCACCGCGCCTTAACCGATCATCATGAAACTTGGTACACATAATCTGGGAGGTAATAGCAGTAACATAGGGACATTGGCTTCTATGCGAGCTAGTATTCTAATAATTAGTGATAACACTCATAGAATAATTCAATAATCGTCATATTTTATGTTATGTATGGAGCCATTAATTTTGCTAATTATTTGCGTTTTATACATAGTAGAATGAATACTGTCCAAACATGAGTGAGATGCTTACTACTAATATGGCCATTTCAATCAAATGTTTATTTATGAAAGAGCTTCGGTTTATTGAAATATAACAGTAGCAGTATATAAATTACTGGATTCACCCACATAAGTCCCCGTGGGAACTTCATAATAAAATGTAATTTAATGAGGTAGGTACGTTTTTTTTGTTGTTCGGGGGGAAATTCATATACGCATACCCACCGCCGCTGCAGCGAATTCGTGCGCTGGCGGTGGGATATGTGGGACTCGCTATCTCCATAGCGTGGTATGCTAAATCATAACACGAGGAGAGGACTCTACACTTCTAAAGCCCCCCGGACACTCCATCGATCCGCCGTTGGCGGGGGCCGGGTACGCAAGAAGCAATCCGGCCCCCCAACGGCACCCGGCCGCGGCAATGAATGAGCTACCTAACACTGAAATAATTCTTAATAGTTCCCGATATGTGCGCATACAAACAAACTAACTAAAATAAATAAACATAGTCTTCAACTTTTTATATTTGTGCAGATTTAGCCATTTTTATATTCTGTCAGCAACATATGATACGGAAATTATGAAATTATTAGGAAAAATGTTATACGTAGTCAATTTAATTTGAAAAACATTTTTGCTTCATCGTTTTAATCATCGTTTAGTTTTTGGTACAATAAAATACTATATTAACTTACTTTTAAGCATATTGGCTAGTCCTAGGCTATATTATAAGACGAGAGACATGGGCTAGGGATATTCTCGAGTACAACCACGCTGGACAACTAGTACCTCTAACAGGGCTGGATTTAGAAGTCCGGAGGCCCCGGGGCAACAAAAGAGACGAGGCCCCATTACAAATTAGTAGTTCTAAATGTATAGAAAATTTGACGTAGCGTATGTACCTACGTTTTAGGACGATTTGAATTCTGATATTTTACTGATTGTCTAATTTAAGTGAACAAGTTAATATGAATCACCGTTTTTACAATATTTAAGAACTGTTACATTAATCATGACACCGAAAAATAAATAAAAGAAATATTGTACAGTTTACTCGTCAGAATTTGTAAGATTTTAAATCTCTATTGTGGGGGCCCCTCTATTGTGGAGGCCCGGGGCAGTTGCCCTGGATGCCCTCCCTGAAATCCGGCCTTGACCTCTAATCTTTTTTAATAAACTACGAGCAGTAAGATATTTTTTACTTAACTAGTACCACCCCATATCTTCCTATGGATATCGTAAGACGCAACTAAGGGGTAAAGATAGATACGTAATACATGATGGCTAGGTAGCAGCATCTATCATTTCAAAATTCGTAACATCCTAAAATAGAAATAACGCTTCTATATTTAAAAATAAAATTTTAAAAAAGAAACTGAAACATGCGTGATGATGTCATTGTAACGGTGGACTGAAATTATACCTTTGCCTATTTAAAATAAAAAACTATTAAGTAATAGTTTCACATTCTTTTTTTTTTTTTGGAAATTTTGTTTTATAAATATCATGACTGTGTTATTTTTTATGACGACTGCAATGGTTATAAACTCTTGATATTGTATCCAATTATTGTTATATTATGTGTTATTTTTTATAAATATTGCAATAGTAATAGACTTTTGTCATTGTATCCAATTGCATGCTATAATAAGCAAAACATAGTGAACTAATACATTTACCTAACATCATAAAATGTAACTTACTTTACATTAATAAACGATTGATTAATTTTAAATTTTGCATCTCTAATCACAAGCGTTTAACATTTAGCCTGAGGACAGTTTTTTTTCAACTAAGGGCTCCCGCACACGGGCCACCGGCCACAACCACAAAACGCCGCCACCGGCATATTTTCTGTAGTTTTCATACATTTTATATGGACTCGCCGCACACGGTTGATGCCGGTGGCCGCCGCACGCTACACTGCTCGCTTCTTGTAAATTACAGGAAATATGCCGGTGGCGGCGTTTTGTGGCTGTGGCCCGTGGCTCGTGTGCGGTGACACTTAGATTTTAATTGATCAGGTATCTTCAGAATAAAACTATAACCATGCCTAGAAAGAGGTAAAATCATTCCCAATGTTCCAAAGGAGCTAAAAGATTGAGGATCACAAGATCCCAAGAATCTGCCTTCGATGAGACTGAGACTTGATGCTTTTCGAGAATATTAGGCTGCAACTCGGTCCGTGGAAACCTCTTCGGGTCGCGAAGCACGTCTGCGTTCTAAGCGTATTTACGTATCTATATCCAGGTCTCTAGAGACTAGTGAAGAATATGATGGGCGACTGACTGCTGATCGTGAACATCATACATTGTCTCGCGAGTTGCAGACGTTCACGGATAGAGAATTGCGCTTGAGTTCTCAGCGTATCGACGTATCTGCTTCTAGGTCTCTAGAGGCAAGTGCGGAACGTGATGCGCGACTGGTGGCTGATCGTGAACGTCACGCATTGTCTCGCGAGTCGGAAACTTTTACCGATACAGAATCACGCTGTGTTTAAGTGTTTTATTTCCTTATTGAGTTCTTAGCGTATTTGCACATCTACTATCGAGATTATCATACATTGTCCCGAACACGCACACAACTAAATATTCATAATCCGTTAGAAAGTGAGAGAGAAAGAATTTCTGAAGTATGGCATGAAGAGACAGAAGAAAAGCGCAACGAACGTTTGAATTCTGATCGACTTCGACATTCTCTGAATAACTGTACCGGGCCTTTGAATTCGACATCGGACGTTTCAGATCTTCGATTTTGACGACCCCGTTGTCGCTGGCATAAGCAACAGAATCCGCGTACAAAGTCGCGGGCGGAAGCTAGTGTAAGATAAATCGCGAAACACCAGACCAGACACTTACAGTCTCTAAACTAACATGGGTAGCTCTACTATTTATATGCACATTATGCAATTAATCTTCGTACACCGGAGTCTATTTACATATATAAATTCATAAACGGAAACCACGAACTAACTTATAACATGTACCTTTGGGCCACACAAATAGTTTTCCCCTGTGGGACTTCTGTACAAGCTAAGAGGATATACAGGTTATATTGGCGTACCTCTTTGATTACATTATTAATGTTGCCTCAATACATCGTAGTATCCCTCATTACGCAGCCATAAACCAAATTAATCCTCGATAATAAAGACGTCGACCTGACCGAACCAAGGACTCATTCTATCTCTATTTAGGTTTACACAATACGTTGTATTAAAAGATCAGGTGGTTATTTATTAGTATACTAGCGGCCCGCCCCGGCTTCGCACGGGTAGACTTTTATACCCTACCCCTGCCCTACCCTACCCTACCCTACCCCTACCCTACCCCTATCCTACCCCCACCCCTACCCTACCCCTACCCCTACCCTACCCCTACCCCTACCCCTACCCCTACCCCTACCCTACCCCTACCCTACCCTACCCAAAAGTATCCTATGTCCTTCTCCCAGTTCTTAGCTACCTCCCTACCAATTTTCAGCCAAATCTATTCAGCCGTTCTTGAGTTATAAATAGTGTAACTAACACGACTTTCTTTTGTTTTTAAAATGTATTCTGCTATTCAGGGCGGAGACAAATCCAACGAAACAAAAACCATGAAAATTGATCCAGCCGATCTCAAGTTATAAGTGTTGTAACAAACCCGTCTTTGTTTTATATATATAGATTTTACTTTTATCAGTAGCGTTTTATGATAGTTATTTTTTTTTAATGCAGAAATATGCTGTGCATATGGAAAAAGCCATAAAGTTAATGAATAATAAGTATATATTTTTTATTTAAATACAACTAAACGTAGCTAATGTGAAATAAAACTAACTTATTAAATACTACAATTTTTAATTTATTCTATTACCTACTTAATACTTTTAAAATCTTAGTCAAGCTTCGGAGTTAATCTTTCTATACCTACTAACAATTTTATTGAATTTTGTTTGTTATTTTATTAAAAGCATAGAATATAGTATTATACCTATTTGATTTTGAGGCGAACACAATCAATAAATTACACACATTAATAATTATAAATAATAATAATTATTTATTATGAATATCTTGTTAAATAGATGTCACAGAATTAAACCGTCTTATAATTGGTTCTCTATTATTACGCATAAAATTTTATGTCATAATTTAAAATGGCATACTACTACTTGTCCTAACATTTGTTACGCATAATACTTATTTGCCATAACTTTTTAACCATAATTTTTGAAGTCATAACTACTTAAGGCTTTAAGGATGCGTGGCTACGGCGCGCGGCGGTTCGGCAATTCGGTTCTGGCGTTGCAACGCCGCAGTTCTAACCGAATCGTGGGCAAATTACAATTGGTTACAATTGTCATTTGCCCACGATTCGGTTCTGCAGTTCGTGACAGACTCGCCGGCCGCTTCATCATTATGCCAAATAACCATTAGACGAATAAACAATATGCCTTACAACTTTATGCATATCAAAGTTATGAATAAAAAAAATAGGATAAACTATATTTATGCTAAATAAAACAGTATGCCAAAAACCAATTATGGCACATTATTATTATGCCAAAGAAAAATATGCTTAACTCATTATGCCGACTTAAATTATGACAAAAAAATGTAGGTCAAATATAGTTACATTTGATCGCAAGCAGTTTAACTAAATAAAACAAAACTAAAAGTTTAACTCTTAATAATTATCAAAATGCAGCATCATTGCTACTCTGGAAACTAAAATAGTTAAAGTTTGTCGCGATAATTACAGGTAATGTGTTTAAAAGCATAATATATCATTAAGTCGTGTAGTCGTCGTAACAACGCTAAGTAAATTACGCGGTTAGTCACAAACACGTATGCATATTAAATACGTTACAGGTTACGCGAGGCGTGTACGTGTAGTAGTGTAAACCGATGCTACCACTTGTAGGTGCGGTAAAACTACGTTCCCTTTCATTGTTACGTCAGTCCATAGAGGAACTGTATACTAGTAGTACAATTTACGTATAACCCGTAAAGTTAAGGAAGGTTAGGGATTTTTAAACTTTGTTTGCAATTATATAGAATTTTTAAAGCTCTCGTGAGTACTCCGCATTATTAATGAGGTTTTAGTTAATCCTATTTATCTGAGTGGTTGTTGGAATAGTGTTTAGTATGTTCGTTGTAATGCATTTGATTTAATTTCTTGTTTACTATATAAACAGCCACCGCTTTTAGCAGTGATTTAGCAAATGTTAGAGTGTGTAAAAGTGACTTACTCTTGTTAGAAAACAAACAGTTTTTTTTAGCGATGTGATTTTACTTCTTCTGATGTTCCTATTTATTAGTAACCAGCGACCCCGGCCAGCTTGGCACAGGTGATTTATTATACATATAAACAATCCTCCTTAATAACTCTATCTATTACAATAAACCGCATCAAGATGCGATGCGTCGTTTTAAAAATATAAGAATACTGGAAGTGACTTTGTTTTATACTATGTACTATAATGTACTTTTTAACACCGTTGCTCGTAAAGCTGATGTAATTCCACCGGTTTTAAATATGTAAAGCGGGACATAAAAAACGCGTGTGTTACCAAAGCAAATAGTTAAGTTATAGTCCATACAAATTCCATAACAGTATTATTTGCCATATCGCGCGCTGTTGCTATTCAAATTTCGAACTAATCGCCGCGCGGTGCCAGTCAGTAGGCAGCGCTAGCGCGCTGTTAAAATGGCGGGAAAGCAACAGTGTGCATTCACAGATTCAGTTTATTTAAAATAAAAAAAAATCAGTTTATTCGGTAATTTAAAAACTTGGCTGCATGCTCTAACGTCTTTGCCAACATTTTCACGCAGCTACGGCAGAAAATAATCCTCGCGCCATTTTTCTCAAATTTTATTTTCTTTGTACTTTTATTGTGAAAAATGTTTTTTTTTCTGTTTCCTCGCAAATGTGTTAAAATCGTCGTACGATATACGTGCGTATTGGTTATAACATGCTCGGCTCAATTACGCCCTCGCCTTCGGCTCGGGCTGAATTTCCGCCTCGCATTATAACATGCGAGGCGGAATTTCAGAATTTCACCATCATAACGCACTAATATCATAATGTACTATTACAATCTAGGAAATTATTATAAAAACTGAAAATAAACTTCCTCAAATCTTTTTTAAGAGGTTTTCTTAAAAAATGTATGTATAATAAAATCCTTAAAACAGACTTTGTCGCAATGTATTTATTTTTAATATCGCTTAAATATTATTATGATTATTGTTGTATTTTTTTCTTACAATATAGACAAAACGGTATCTTGAGGTACGACCACTTTACTTACTTATTAGTTAGCAACCGTTACAGTTTGCAATATTTATTATAAGTGCAGAACACATGAATTAATAATATTTGTATTAAGCTAAAGCTTGTACTAGCTGCGCTAAGTTCTCTGCTCCAGAGGGTCGGAGCGTGTTAATCCAACTTATCGCCAACTATCCGCGTACAAACTTTCAGCCAAATCCGAGCACAATGGGTAACTAGATTGTATTCAGTTTTTTTTTTATTTATGTACGCACATAACATTAAACATTAATTTATAAAAATAAAAGAAAGGAAGCACAAAGGTACTGCTTATTTCTAAAGAAATTTCTTCCAGCAGACCCGCGATAGGAAAAAACAAAAGGGGAACAAGAATAGTGTGTAGGTTTAGGAAATTAAGATGCAGAAACATGTAAGTAATATATACTATGAAGATTAAAAATATAAGTATATATATATATAGATATATAGGGTGACCGGTAACTAGTGACCGATACCCAAACACATGACCGTGCTCATGATAACAAACAACCTCCACTATGGGACCAAACCTGAAACCGCGAAAAAAAAATTAAATAAAGAAATATTAATGTTATACTGTGTTTTGATACTTATGCTATTACGGTTAACGAACACGTTTTTACCCTGTGGGTGCGGAACCCTTAAAAATAAACTTAGTGTTAATATTGTTCTAGATAGTTCATAATTTCTTTATTGGTAAAAAATGCTTACAGGTCAAAGTGGTGTGAGTACCTAGCTACGCTTAGTCGTCTAAGAATTCATTCAAATTATTCAGTGTGACAATTCATTGCTTGATTAGGTACTTCGAGTGTATGATTAAGATAAATAAAATATGTAGCATAATCCACTAATATAAAACTAATATTTATGTAGAATACAAATTAATTGACTAAATTACATGAAACGTGTAAATTAACAACAATAATTACCCATGTTTCGAAAGTAAGTGAATCGAGTTAAATTAAATAACAATTTTGAATTCAATCTCACGCACACGAAAGCAATTGATAAACTGCTCGCACTCTTGTTGTTTAAATTGTATCGGATAATGTAATAAATTGGCATTGTTTGAATAACACTGCATAATTATAATAATAAGTGGTTTATATTTAATCGATTTTAAAAGATGACTTAATGAAAAATTCCACAGTTTCTCATAATCATCATCATCATCATCAGCCCGTATAACGTCCACTGCTGAACATGGGCCTCCTCCCGAGGGAGGGTCTTTGCCATAGTCACCACGCTTGTCAGGCGGATTGGTGACCGCAGTGTTGTGTTGTAATACTCAGGGGAAACGCTGCTGCCCGTTCCCTGGTTCGTTTGTTATAGATGGTGTTATAACAATCGGGACCAACGGCTTAACGTGCTTTCCGAGGCACGGAGGGTAGTCCCTCAACCAACCAGACCCGGAAAGAAATCTTAGAATTTACACAAAGATCTCTTGTCCGGTGTGGTAATCGAACCCACGACCTCCGAGATTTAAAGCGAACCAATTACCGCTACGCTACGGAGGTTCTCATAATGAAATAATGATTTTTTTTCAGCACTTAGGTATTTACATACACTTGTACTTGTCAAAATTACACTGTATAAGACTAAATCTAACAATAGTATCACTTAAGTAGCTAAAAACATTGTTAAAATGATTTGATCTTACAGAATTATTAATCAGTCTGTCCGTCTGTCGTGTGATAAATGACAAATGTACATGTATTATAGTAACCTTAAAGGTAACATGTCTAAAATTAACTTCCAAGAATCCGGTCAAAGACTAAGCGACATCCACCTGAGGGCACCCTTAAGGAGTTATTACCAACGCTCAGGGTGCCACTGGAGTACTGGAGTGGACAGTGGTGATAATCGCTGGCACGAGATCACAGTTCGGGGAATAAGCAACAACGCAGTCCTCGGTCATGCCGTCGAGGATCCTACCCTAGCTAACCTGCAACCTTTTACTAGCTACCTATAGTCTTTCTTCTCCGGATGTCCCACCGTATGTAGATAGCGAAAGACTCGTAGGAAGCTAGGATGCGGGATGCGGTGATGCGTTCTCAGCTTAAGACCAGATACCAGCTCGCGCTGGTTGATCTAATTTCTTAAACTACGCGAATCATTATATTTTATTTACTATTGCCACCTTCGCTCAGAAACCTAAAATCCAAGAGTATTTTTAGTGTTAAGTTAAAAACATACTTGCTCAACTCGAATCTATGAGTTTTTCTTGGCTTACCGTCTATAATGTTTCCTTTTGTTTCAAACTGGTATCTAGGCAAACAGAACGTTTTCTTTACACTAGCAGCAGAACCTGCGTATGGGCCTCCGATACTTTCATGCCACATTTCATCAACATTAAATAAGAACACAATACAATAGGTACACTTCACGTCACGCTCACAGCTCAAGATATGGGTACATCCAGTTGGTTGTTTGAGTCATATTACATTTTTTACACTAGTCAAACATAAATCACACCTCCATTTCCACATTTCAACATAAAGAACCACTAAAATAAGAATGATTCTCGCCACAGTCATTTTGGAAAACCCGCCGACGCGGCGACGCTCTTATTTCAGTGTGACCACAGCATAAATAAAATATGTTATATTGCACTGGCGCTTTTTTGACGTTGGGTAGCGAAGTTTTCATTTAATTTTCATTTATTTTATATTAGTTAGAGGGAATAATTAGTAATGAAATTGCTAAAATTGTGTAATTGTCATATATACGGATTCTAATATTATTACTTTATTGAATAAGTATCAACATTAAAATCTTAATTATTTAATTATTTGTTTTATATTTTTAAATTGTACTTTTAGTAATAAATTTATTTTCCATTATTATTCTAATTTTTAAGTAAAAATTAGAATATGAATTGTTGAATGTCCATAATTAATTAATTAATTAATTTTTGTTTGTTTATAAACGTGGCGTCATCAATGGGGCCAACTAGAATACCAGCGCTGCATACACAAATGTGTGGATGTAGCATAAAGCTGAAGTTGGTGCCTATTTATGGTGCACATGGAATCGTGTCTATTTTTTTTTTATTTGATATTGTATGTTTTTGGAAAACTGCACTAGGAATAAATGTTTTTCTTTCTTTTTTTATTTCTTTCTTTATTTTATATATGAGCTTAAACAAATAGTTTTAGTTAAATATATTATTTGATCGATCGATTTCTATGAATTAATACCTCACATTGAACTCATACCATTTACTGAAGACCTTCTGTATGTAAGAACAGAAATATTGTTCTGAACATAACACCCCTTAAATACTAGAAGTCGTAATTCCTCAATCTGAGCCGAGGTCCAAGCCCCACGGGGGACACATTCTTGCGCAGGTTGCTCAGTTTGTAATTTTCAAACCATTTATTAAGGCTGGAGCTCTGCTCACTTTTATGCCCGGTCTACGTATATCCGTCCGAAAAAAACAAAAGAATGTTCTGAAATAAGTTAATCAAAATAATGTTCGTAATCATGTTTTAGAGCATTGTAAATGACGCGGCATAACAACAGGTTTAAGTAGCAACTACTACAGTTAAATATTATTATTATTATTTAATTCAGGTTTCAGGTTATTTCGCGTTAGTTACAAGAGTATTTTAAAATGTAGCGAGAGTCGTAAAGTTAAATAAAATATTAAGTTGCGCCGCCGTCAAGGTATTCTCTTCAAGAACCTATAAATAATCTACAACAAAGTTGGTAGACATTTGAGCCAAGCGCTAACCGAAAACTCGGCTGAACGGATAAACAATCCATTCAGCTGAGTTCACTGCAGTTGCTTCTGTGCCGTCGTTGGACCTGTAGGTACCAACGCTGATACCTATTATTTTGAAATACATCTCGATTTATGTTAGCATATTTATGACCCTCGTTTTCTGGAAGATGGGACGGCCTTTGGTGTGGGACGCTTCGTGCGTCGATACCCTCGCGCCGTCTCATCTTTCTGGAACCCAAAGTGGGGCTGGCGTGGCGGCAGAATCGGCGGAAAACCTCAAAAGGCGCAAATATAGTAGTAGTGTAGTGGCTATATGTTTGTGCCTTTTGGGGTCGAAACGCTGGGGCCGTGGGGACCTGGTGCAAAATTAGTATATAAAGAACTCGCAGCGGCAGTTAACAATGTGACGTGTTCCCAGAATGCTGGTATATACTTTGCCCAACAACAAAGCATTGCTATTCAGCGTGGCAATGCTGCCAGCATTCTGGGAACGCTTCCCAGTGACGACATTTTAGAGTAGTATTTAGTTTTACGTTCGTTTTTTAACTTTTGGTAGTTTTTAATTCTTAGTTAGGTATAATTATAGGTTATTTTTATTTGTTAAGTTTAGTTTTAGAATTATTCTGTTGTTATTAATATACTTCATCTAAATAAATTTACCATGTTAGCATATATTATAAAACTTTTAACCGATATAACAGATAAACTGTATAAGTGTAATTTGTTTACATAAAAGTATTTATTAAATAAAGCAAAAATTATATCTCCACATTTACTAACTAGCTCGTATGAACGAGCTAGGTACTAAATGCTGATTTATAATTATAATAAGTACCTATATACTATAGGTATGACCCTGTAGTATGTACTTATTATAATTATAATGCTAGAGCATATTTAAATAAGTTAGGAGACATAGCGGTTGCGGCAGCGGTACCGGCAACAAGTTGCCGGTACCGCTGCCGCAACCGCTATGTCCCTGCATTTTAAATCTGTAATATCTTAAAGAATCATTTAAATTACATGCTATAAAGAGACATCTTAATCTTAATCGAGCGCGTCTCGCCAACAAGCTCTGTTGCTTGGCGAGAAACAATTTAATTGTAATTATGACTTATTGTTCTTAATAAACGATTTAAAAAAAAACTATATTAAATGCACAATTAATTGAATGTACTAAATTAGATAAGGATTAATGCTGTATTGCTTAAACTCGCTTCGTAAATAAGCCATAATTTCTCATACAAAGTAAAGGATACAAAAAGGTTATTGTGGGTTATCCCTAAGAGATGGACATATACCATCGCGGACTTTTGTGTAGACCTTTTTAAGGTGTGTAATACTGTAGTATATTATTTGGATCTATCTCGTAGGGTTCAGCTAGCGTTTGCAATGTAAGCGCTATAAAAGTGTTTATTTACGACATCACATTAGAAACCTCTAAAATTAACAGTGTTTCTCTACTATATTATGCATATGTATTATACAAAAAAAATCCGCTTGAGTCATTCTACCGATTAAAAAAAACTGCATCAAAATCCGTTGCGTAGTTTTAAAGATTTAAGCATACATAGGTACAGACAGACAGCGGGGAGCGACTTTGTGTTATACTATGTATAGACCTATATTATATTATATTACCTTACAAAAAGAGTGCATAATTCGTCTACTAATTAGTCCAATAAATGACCATTTTCATTTTTTTTTAAATAAACGAACATGAATATACTACAAACTAAAAGTAACTAATTAAAAATAAAAATTAAGTTATATACTACTATTCTAAATCTAATCTACTTGGCAAGGTTCCCAGAATGCTGGCAGCATTACCACGTTGAATGGCAATGCTTACCTGCTGTGCAAAGTAGAAACCTGCACTCGGAGAACGTGCCGCACTTAAGAGGGCCGCTGCGAGGTATTTATAAATTAATTTGGCTCCCAGTCCCCACGGCCCCCGTTATTTTAATTTCAAAGACCAAACATTATAATTTATTTTGATAAGGATTAATAGAATGAGTAAAATAAACGCGTTTAATTGTAGTCCAAAAAATTCAAGATTTCTAAATAAAAAAATGGTTGTTGTGCCTCACTCGACATAGATAGGTATAGTGTGTCGCGGACTTTTTTGTAGATATTTATAAGATCTACAATTAATTAGAACCTATTTTGGTTCTTTATTTTATAGTTTAGGCAGCGTACGCAAAATAAGTAACGTTTCTGGTTGATTTCTAGGGTTCCGTAGCTAAATGGCAAAAAACGGAACCCTTATAGATTCGTCATGTCTGTCTGTCTGTCTGTCCATCCGTATGTCACAGCCACTTTTTTCCGAAACTATAAGAGCTATAATGTAGAAACTTGATAAGTAGATGTATTTTGTGAACCGCATAAAGATTTTCACACCAAAATAGAAAAAAAACAATAAATTTTGGGGTTTCCCATACTTAGAACTGAAATTAAAAAAAAAAAACTCATCAGATCCACACGTGTGGGTATCTATGAATAGGTCTTTAAAAATGATATTGAGGTTTCTAATATCATATTTTTCTAAGATGAATAGTTTGCGCGAGAGACACTTCCAAAGTGGTAAAATATGTCCCCCCCCCTGTAACTTCTAAAATAAGAGAATAATAAAACTAAAAAAAATATATGATGTACATAACCATGCAAACTTCCACCGAAAATTAGTTTGAACCAGATCAAGTAAGTAGTTTTTTTTAATACGTCATAAACCGTAAACCGCAATTTACCTTTCATTCAATCAACTATTATTAACATCGATCAAAGTTACAACGAACTACAAGAACTTTTATACTATGTTACTTGTTGTATTCTTGATATCAAAAATAGGTAAGCACTTGCAACTAGTACGGAACCCTTCGTGCGAGAGTCCGACTGGCACTTGGCCGGTTTTACACCCTGTGTCCGAAAATCCCAAATATCTTACGGACTCCTATTTTTTTCCAAAATAAAATTTAGCCTACGTTACTCGTGGATAATGTAGCTTTCGAATGTTGAAAGAATTTTTGAAATCGGTCTAGTACTTTTTGAGCCTATTCATTACATACCAACAAAGTTTTCCTCTTTATAATATTAGTGTAGATGAGTCCACCTATGGTTCAACTTAATTTTTAAATATGGATAAGCATCAGGAATAAAACAATATATTTAGTCCGTCAGTTAGATTATCAAAAAATATTGGACACATTTGTTTTTCGTTGCTCAAACTAATTGTGACGAAGATAAAGCGCGTTGAAATTTTGTGTGACGTCACTTCTAGGTACAATTTTGTCTAGTAATGACGTTACAAGCCCCCTCTCATGAACTTCATAGTTTGTTGTTGCCCTGTATCTTTGTCAATATTTTTGATTTGACAAATAAAAAATACGTGTCCAATATTTTTTTGTTATCTAAATGACGGACTTATTATATTTTTTTAGTCTTCATGACTATTATGAAAATTGCGATACGCTCTCAAACGCTGTTATTAAAATGACCTTTTATTTTTATACTCTTCCACGGTGGAATACCCTCCGATCGATCCCAACGCTGGACAAGAAATCTGTGTGTAACTTCTAAGATTTATTTCCGGGTCTGGTTGGTTAAGGGATTACTCGCCGTGCCTCGGAAACGTGCTTACGTACGGCAAACGTGTTATAACATAATCTTTAACAAGCGTATACATAGAAACAGGAAGCATTGTTATCTTGTGTATTATAATATATATGTTATAATACTGCGGTCACTAACCCATAGTTGTTTAAATCATACAATCGTATTGAACCTACTTGAACAGATTGTCACCGCGCCATCTTCATGTCTATGGTTTTTATATTCTCTTTGCCGGTTTCGGCGGGAGATACGATCGTCTGTTGTTATTTTTCTCCTACATTATGTACAAAAACTCTGTCATATTAGCTGCTTGAAATAGACATATTAATAACAATTTTCGCAATATTTATTGAATTAATCATCTAATAATCCCCAACACGGGTTGATGATTATGACACAGTGGAATATTGTATACTTATAGCAAACTAAAGAGATTTAGAGCTAATAAGAATTTTAATGGAGAATAGCTACGTTTGCCATCAACCACTTATATTGTTGTGAAGACTTACCTGCAGGGCCGGATTTAGAAGTCCGGAGGCCCCGGGGCAACAAAGGAGAAGAGGCCTGGCCACAAATTAGTTTCCCTCAAAATTTGTAGAAAATTTGAAGTATGTACCTACTTTTCGAGGCGATTTGAATTCTGATATTTTACTGATTGTCTAATGAAGTGAACAAGTATAGATGAATAACCGTTATTATGATTTTCAGAACTATTACATTAATCATGATTCTACAAAGTACTGCATGTAAAGGTACAACACCAAAAAAATAAATTAAAGAAAATTTGTAGAGTTTACTCGTCAGAATTTGAAAGATTTTAAATCTCTATTGTGGGGTCCCCTCTGTTGTGGAGGACCCGGGGCAGTAGCCCTGGATGCCCTCCCTTAAATCCGGCCCTGCTTACCTGTACTACGGCGCCGATACTTGAGTATCTAACTGTGCGCCATGAGGACGGACTATCATTTCCGACTTTTACCGACTAATAGGTATACTAAAGACGCTTACTGTTGCATACTTTGAAATGTCCGATGAAATGTCTTTTTCAATACCTTATAAAATGTTATGGTCTGACATTAACACATGTTCGTTATTATAAAACCGTATCTAATGAAAGCTTCTTAGAGGCTATCAATTCAAGGGTCGATTCGCCACTGTTATTGGGCTGAAACTTTCAACTTTATGGCATATTTAATGTTCTCTATTAGGGTTTCGTAGTCCACAAGGAACTTTTTGGTCATGTCCGTCCGTCTGCCTGTTCGACTGTCCGTCTGGGCACGTAGTCCGTAGTTACTGCACTGATTGTCACGAAAATTGGTGGAGAGATGTATATTGAAGATCCAAAACTTGGTTTTTTAAATTATGTTTTTTTTTCAGCCCCCCCCCCCCCCATCCTGTGAATTAAACAACATTAAATTCGACTCTCGCCATTGTGTAGGGTATCGTTGGAAAGGTTTCTTGAAATGCAACAAAAACAGCCTCAGAACTATGAAGATCAAACCCCCCAGTCTCGAGATAACCTATTACAAAGTTAAAATACGAGCGTCCCCCCCTAACCTCTGAAATACCTATTACTAAAATAACTCTGAAAAAAATGTGATATATACCTCTAAGTAAGTACTTTCAACTACAACTATAGCGGACTCGGTATCATAGATAGTTATTTTTATACATCGCGACCAACTTATGAAGTTACAGTCGCCCTAACAAAGTGTATGGAGTCGACCGCCAAATGAAATTTAACTTAACGTACTCGGGTAAAGCCCCCTTTTCCATAAAGAGTTCAAAACATTTAAATAATGTAAAAAACGGGCGGTGTCATCGTTTAATATTTAATACCAAATGTAACTTTGGCGTTATTTATTGTAATTGTTTATTTTGTTAATAATAATTCTTTTAAGTGAACAACAAAACAGAGTTTTATAAAAATTCAGTTTTTAAAAATTGTTTATTAACAAAATAAACACTTTTCTTTAATAACTTGATCCTACTGAGTATATATATAATAAGGCCTCCAAGAAGCGAAAGATTTTTAGAGCAATTATTTAAACATTTTTTATTACCTACAATGAAGATGAAGTCCCGAAAAAAATATGCTAATAAACAATATCCTAACTTGTTGAAAAATGAATTTTTAAACTTTTTTCCAACGGGAATTTTTTCATTCAAGCGTTCAAAAACACCATAATTAATTCAATTTTTTTTATTGATATTTAATACTATAAAAAATATATTTTCTATGGGGTACTCACTTTTGAGGTGGCGCGCGCTTGCCGTATCGGCCGCGCGGAGTCCTATTTTCAGCGTTAAATTAAAATTATAAATAATGTAGATAAAACTCCGAGATTTCGGATTTTTTTATTGGAAATTTCTTCATCTTTAAGATGCTTTTTTTTAAAATTCTTAAATATGAACAGTTTCGGAGTTATTGACAAACAATGAAATCCTTTTTTTTTTGGCAACTTAATTTGTTAATAACTTTTGTAATTTTTTGCGTGCTAATTATTCCTTCGAAAACATTTTTCTACACGTCATTCCGAATCCAATGAGGTATCACTCATACTTTTAGGAGCTTTATCTCTATTTTTCACCAATTTGAACTTGTTGACTAGACTATTTGACATTATTAACTTTTTTGATGTATCTTATGACGTTTGACTTAACATCGTCAATGTTAAAAGTTCAATTGAATAGAGAGTTTTATTTAAGACACGACAACGTCTGTCGGGTCAGCTAGTCTATACCTATATATAAAAATCAATTGCTGTTCGTTAGTCTCGCTAAAACTCGCGAATGGCTGGCGATGGCGATTTTGATGAAATTTGGCAGTAATCATCGCTTTAACACAGGGAAGGTTTAAACGCAAAGAAAAAAAGGGTAGGTAGGGGTAGGTGTAAAGGTAGGTGTAGGGTAGATGTAGGTTAGGGGTAGGGTAGGGCTAGGGTAGAGGTAGGGTAGGGATAGGGTAGGGGTAGGAGTAGGGTAGGGGTAGGGGTAGGGTAGGGTAGGTTAGGGGTAGGGTAGGGTAGGGTAGGGTAGGGTAGGTGTAGGGTAGGGTAGGGTAGGGTAGGGGTAGGGTAGGGGTAGGGTACGGTAGGGGTAGGGTAGGGGTATAAAAGTCCACCCGTGCGATGCCGGGGCGGGCCGCTAGTTATATATAAATATCACGCCCTATTATTTTCAAGACGATAAAAAAAGTAGAAGATAATAGAAGCCCAGTATAAACTACACTACATTGTACAAACAACAACATTATTATTAAATCTCCAGAGACCAATACTGGCAGTATTGGTCTGACACGTGTCGGTTGAAATGAATAACTGGGATATTGTGTATACCGGACTTTGCATTTTAATACTTAATTTAGCACAATTTTCAAATCGAACTTTTCATTATTTTAGCTTCTAGTTTTGTAAATGATTTTTTGTTAAAATGTTGTGACAGCTAATTACGTTCAATCGTATATTTATTTAGGTAAAAAGTACATGTATCCGAATAATTGGTCTTTCAATTGAATCAACCTCCGCAGCGTAGCGGTATTTGGCTCGCTTTAAATCTCGGAGGTCGTGGGTTTGATCCCCACGCTGGACTGGAAATCTTTGTGTAAATTCTAAGATTTCTATCCGGGTCTGGTTGGTTGAGAGACTATACCCTCCGTGCCTTGGGAAGCACGTTAAGCCGGTGGTCTCGATTGTTATAATATAACAGTATTATGTTGTACCACACAAGGAAACGCTGCTGACCGTTCCTTAATATACGATTATGTTAGATGATGTTATAACAATCGGGACCAACGGCTTAACGTGCTTTCCGAGGCACGGAGGGTAGTCCCGCAACCAACTAGACCCGGAAATAAATCTTAGAATTTAAACAAAGATTTATTGTCCGGCGTGGGGATCGAAACCTTATACTATTTGTTATTATCGGGGCATCTGAAGTACACAATTTGAGAAAAACATACTACATACACTTTTTATATGTTAAGCAAAACATGACACATTTGGGACGTAGAAAGTTAGTTGTAATATAATATAATTATACAAGATATCGCCCGAACCTTATTCAAAACTATTGAAACTCGCTCGTAACTTCATATAAACCCATTCAAGTGGGCAAGATGAAAAGTTAGGTTTGCGGCTACGAGAAATATCGCATCGCCTGACCGGGAACTTCCTTTGATGTTAAGGAACTATATAAGAAAAATACTTATTCCTCTATAAGAACACTTGATGTTAATTAGTAAGACCCTAAATATACGTATGGGTGGCCCCGGATTAAGCGGGCGCGAGCTTCGAGCGTGTTTGAACCTGGGAACAGTTGAGGGAATCAGGAGAGTGCTCACGTTGATCACACACTCGAAGACGTTAACGTACGAAGTTATATCTCATAGGGTTTAGGCAGCGTTTTCGTTGAAAACTCCCAAATGGCTTAATTTTTTCCGACACTTCTGACAAATATATCAGTATATATTAGTCAAATGTACACAAAAACTAAACAAATTATATACGGCAACCTTCCGGAAGAATCGTTCTATCGATTGGTAACAACCGCATGAAAATCCATGTAATAGTTTTTGAGTTTATCGCGAACAGACAGACAGACGCGGCCGGGGACTTTGTTTGTTGTGTATGTGTTGTGTTGTGTATAATATGTAGGGATGTAGTGATAGCGGTCGCCCGCGGCTCCGTGCGGATGTCGGTTACCGCTCCAAAAAGCCTACCCAGGAAAGACATGGTCAGCAAAATTATTCCCAGGTCAATTCACAGACACCGACACTAACATCGACGACGACGCAGTCATTATCCGCAGGCTGCACAGATTGTCTTTCTGTGGATGTTAAAGTTGTTAATGATGAAAATATTTAAATGTAATTAATACTAAGTTTTCACTTCTGCCGGCAGTCCCGAAGTGCAACCCGTTGTTTTAGATAACTAAAGCGATTTTTGTAGAGCTTCTCTATAAACAATATTTGACTTAAAATTATTTTCAGCTAACCAAATATACTGATGGTCAGGAGCCCCGACCCGTGATAGGGCAGAAATCATAATATTTTAATTTCGCCAAAAATTTAAAACCAAACGTCTAATTTTAATCATTCAAAGACCAAATATTATCTACATAAACTGTACTTAGTGATGAAATAATTTATTTTGATAAGGATTGGCATGGGTAAAAAAAAGGCATGAGTAAAATAAACGCTTCTAAACGTAGTCCAAAAAAAATTCAAGATTTCTAAATAAAAAAATGGTTGTTGTGCCTCACTTGACATAGATAGGTAAAGTGTGTCGTGGACTTTTTTGTAGATATTTATAAGATCTACAATTAATTAGAACATTTTATGGTTCTATCTTTTATAGTTTAGGCAGCGTACGCAAAATAAGTAACTTTTCTGGTTGATTTTTTACACCTTGTGTCCGAAAATCCCAAATATCTTACGGAATTCTCTTATTTTTCCAAACAAGAATTTAGCCTATGTTACTCGTGGATAATGTAGCTTTCGAATGGTGAAAGAATTTTTGAAATCGGTCCAGTACTTTTTGAGCCTATTCATTACAAACAAACAAACCAACATACTAACAAAGTTTTCCTCTTTATAATATTATAGTATAGATAAAAGTTTTCCTCTTTATAATATAATATAGTGTAGATGTACTGCTTAAGTGTATATTTTTGTTAAAAAATAGTAATTCAATCTTCCCTTGTTGTTATAAACCCGAAGTTGAAGTAGCCCGCAAATAGGAAATCCCGGTTCGTAATTGCACAAAACTCTACCTAGCATATTAAAAGTTATAATTCTGATAGTTTGTAATTTAAAACTGTTCAAGAAAGCTGCGTTCATCTTTATGCGTTTTGAATAAGCAAAATCCTCGTTGCTAACT
The DNA here is from genome assembly GCA_947037095.2 of Nycteola revayana. Classification (NCBI taxonomy): domain Eukaryota; kingdom Metazoa; phylum Arthropoda; class Insecta; order Lepidoptera; family Nolidae; genus Nycteola; species Nycteola revayana. The sequence goes on along the minus strand of OX344842.1, from coordinate 30,956,092 downwards.
ACGAGATAATACCGAACATATAACCTGCGCCAATAAAGAAACGAATCTAAAATGGCAGCGGCGATCATGCGCTCTCACTCTAAACTGTTGATGTCTTAGTCACACACGGCGCGTACTGCATGCAAAAAGAAATCCGTAAAGAAAGCTAACGGAAAAAAACGACTTACTTGCGAGTGGTTAAGGTAAAAAATGTTAAAGAAAAGTAAGCAAATAAACAGTTCTAATATTTATGAAAGATTATGTATTTTTTTGTATACGTTACACATTTCAAAACATAGAACTAACAATTGTATTTTACCTACATAAACAATAAACAAACTTTCTTTCTATCTTTCTTTTTATTTGCTGACCCTATCATCTGTCAGTGACATTCAGGGACGCCATTTTAGGTTCGTTTCTTTATTGGCGCGGCTTATACATAAAATCCAACCTCGGTGGCGTAGCGGTATTCGGCTCGCTTTAAATCTCGGAAGTCGTGGGCTTACTCCCCACGCCGGACAACAAAATCTTTCTGTAGATAGATTACACATGGTTACAAAATTTTAATTTATAAAATTTTCCGTATTTTTTTTTTCACTTTTCTTTTATCTTTTGATACAGTGAATTTAAAGCTACCAGCCGTTTTTATCTATCAGCTTTAAATAAATATTTTTTATGGTATTAATTTTTTGTATTTTTCTACAAAATTACATACATGTCATCTCCAAAACTAAAGCTGATAGATGAAAACGATTTTTATTTTCAGAGTCAGGATGCCATACGTCTACATGAAAGCTAATTAACGGTCTGGAAAAAAATCATTGTAATTACGTGTTATTTTTACCAAGCGTGGTGACTATGACAAAAAACCCTCCCTTGGGAGGAGGCCCATGTTCAGCAGTGGACGTTATACGGGCTGATGATGACAAAAAAATTACCATTACCAAAATGTAGTCATTAAATAGGAAGGTTTATGAGTAAAATACGCCTGTCAAGTTGGAACCGCAGTTGTAATCGTTACTGTATATAGGCCATGACACACATTACACCTTAATTGTCAATGAAAACTAATTTTAGTGTAATCATTTTGCTGCGGTCACTGTTTAAAAACAGGTTGATTGAATGCGGCTTGATAACGAATGTGCGATAACACGGGCAAAGGCAAGTATCTAATATACAAAATTCTCGTGTCACAGTTTTCGTTGCCATACTCCTCCGAAACGGCTTAACCGATTTTGATGAAATTTTTTGTGCTTATCCGGTATCTATGAGAATCGGCCAACATCTATTTTTCATCCCCCTAAATGTTAGGGGTAGTCCACCCCTAAATTTTTATTTTTATTTTTCAGACAAAGTTAGGGGTAGATTAGAGGTAGGTGTAGATTAGAGGTAGGTGTAGATTAGAGGTAGGTGTAGATTAGAGGTAGGTGTAGGGTAGGGGTAGGGTAGAGGTAGGGTAGGGGTAGTGTAGGGTAGGGGTAGTGTAGGGTAGGGGTAGTGTAGGGTAGGGGTAGTGTAGGGTAGGGGTAGTGTAGGGTAGGGGTAGTGTAGAGTAGGGGTAGTGTAGGGTAGGGGTAGTGTAGGGTAGGGGTAGTGTAGCGTAGGGGTAGTGTAGCGTAGGGGTAGTGTAGGGTAGGGGTAGTGTAGGGTGGGGGTAGTGTAGGGTATGTATCGATTGAGGCAGTACGAAGTCTGCCGGGTCAGCTAGTTATTACTATAATATTTGGATTAGAATTTGTTAATTCCAAATCATTTTTTTAAAGGACCACTCCTGCATTAGCATTTAGTCAATTCTACTAATATTATAAATGCGAAAGCTTGTAAGTATCGATTGATGGCGGGTTGGATGTTTGTTACTGTTTCAAGTAAAAACTACTGAATGAATTTGGCTGAAAGTTTGCACGGGGATAGTTTATAATCTTGATTAACATATCATCATCATCATCAGCCCGTATAACGTCCACTGCTGAACATGGGCCTCCTCCCGAGGGAGGATATTTGCCGTAGTCACCACGCTTGGCAGGCGGATTGGTGACCGCAGTGTTATGTTGTACCATATAAACGCTGCCCGTTCCTTGATATACGATTATTATAGATGATGTTATAACAATCGGGACCAACGGCTTAACGTGCTTTCCAAGGCATGGAGGGTAGTCCCTCAACCAACCAGACCCGGAAAGAAATTTTAGAATTTACTAAAAGAGGTTGTCTCTACGCTACGCTACAGATAATCGAGGGCCCTGGAATCCTATATATTAATGACAATGGGAACAGCTAGTTCCCCCCTCGCCCTCCCGAACCCGACCTTAGTTTGATATAGCCTTTCGATAACCTCGTAGACCCTAAATGCGAGAAATCTGCAAACTGTAACGTAAAGTTAAAAAAATCCCATAAAAATCTTGTCATCGTTTCTCAATACCTCCGCCACTGCCCTCAGGCGAGGTCCAAGTCTCATAGTGGGAGCCCTCCTGCGCAGGTTGCTTAGTTTGTAGTTTTCAAACCATTTATTGAGGCTGGAGCTCTGCTCACCTTTGTGTCCGTGCATTCTTCTTTTAAGATTTAGTAAAAATTACAAATCTTTCATCTTCTAAACATCAAACTGGCCGACAACGGCACGCCCTAAATTCAATAAAAATTAAGTATGGAAGTATAGAAATATCTTTGAAAATTTATAGCTATTCGCGGTTCGTTAAAGATTTCTGCTCCTTTTGTTGCATACATTTTAACATGAAATAACATTTTATAATATTCTTATAGTACCTGGAAAGCAAAATACATTGTCATATAGACAAATGTTGTGTGCCTTTTATTAGTCTTTTGTGGGTAAAGGAAATGTCAGCAAAGAAATTCGAATATAATTTCTCTTATTATATACCTATTCTTATTATACTTTGAAATTTGTATAATATTCGAGTATGTTGTTATTAATATGTTAACCTTTTTCGTTTGATATTTTGTTCTCAAAGTCATGTAGGTACACAATTTCACCCAGACTGACAACAACAATATTTGCATCACAAATAGTCATATCAGGAGAGAATAGAACCCAGAAGCACTAAGTTATTACGTAAAAAATGCCAGGCGACAGATAATTTAACAGTTTAATCGTAAAACGTCATAAAGACATAGCATGAAAGCTATCGGTGCAGTGCCTGACGTCTCACCAGTCGCCGGTTGTGTCGATGGAATCTTTCCACCGGATTTTGGAGAGTTAAGGTGCAAATTGGAAGCGGGTGACGTGAGGCGGCGGCGGGCGACGTGTCGCGGCGACACTACTGGTTTGTATGTATTTCTATGAAATTCCCTTCGCAGTTAGCGACACGAAGCTCGACGTAATTTCATAGAAATACATAGAAACCACGTGTTGCCGCGACACGTCGTCGGCTGCCGCCTCACGTCGCCCGCTTCCAACTTGCACATTTAGGAAATGGAGAATGCAGCTGCGTTTGCGCACACATTTGACACGGCTTAGAGTTTGGACACCGTGGCCCAAATCTAGTGGACTTTATACAGGGTTATTTGTAAAACACCGGTAACCTCTCAGGACTAGGTTACTAACATCATAATCATCAACTTTTGTTCTATGACTTTTAAAAATTCATCATATTTTAATTCATCAGATTTACACACAAAAATAAAAATATTTAAATTCAACGCTCTAAATGTTACGAAGTCTATGCGAAGCAAAAGAAAGCAGACAGTGCGCGGCAATGTATGTAGGTACAGCAAAATACAGAGTTGAAATATGTTAGATAGGACAACGAAATATTGAAGGATTGTTTTTGGTAAATGTATTATGTTTTGTAAAAAGTCGTAGAACAAAAGTTGTTGTTTATGATGTTACTAATATAGTCCTGAGAGGTTACCGGTGTTTTACAAATAACCCTGTATGATACAGTCACTAATACAACCATATCGATAATAGATAAAAGTATAAAGTTTGTTTCGGCTTACGAATCCTACTAAGTAATAAATCTGTCAGTAGAATAAAGTCTAAACATTGTGCTTTTTAATAAAAATATCCACTAGACTACAATGCTAAGAATCTGTAGTAGTTACTACGGCTTCATTGACTGAAACCATTTTCCTTTAGCGTAACATTTTACATTTTGTATTTGAATTTTGTAACAATGAAATTATGAATTTATTCAGCACTAAGGTATTTAAACTAGCACTTTACAGAATCATATTGTAAAGAAAACCATAACTAAAAGAGAATTACTAACAAAATGAAATTATGATGAAATTATGAAATTTATTCAGCACTTAGGTTTACATACACTTGTACTTGTCAGAATTACACTGTGAAAGGCTTAAGTAGGTAAAAACAATGTTAAAATTATTTGATCTTACAGATTAATTAATCCGTCTGTCGTGCGATATATAATATGACAAATGTACACATTATTGTAAGATGCCTTAGAGGTAACAGGTAAAAAAATTACTTCCAAGAATCTTTCCAAGGTTTAGGCGACATCCACCTGACCCGGGACCCTTAAGAGGTTAGGCACTAACGCTCATGGTGCCACTGGAGTTAATAGGAGATTTATATATATGCCCGTTCCTTCGTTTACGATTGTTATAGATGATGACAATCGGGACCAACGGCTTAACGTGTTTTATGAGACACGGAGAGAAGTCCCTTAACCATCCAGATTCTAACCATCATATTAAATATAACAAGCCAATTCCTAAAATAAATAGAAAGGACATTTAGTTTTCACTTATGGCAATATTAGAATACCATAGTTTCACATTCCAATGTAATATTGTATCGATTAGCAACACGTTTCTATTAATAGTCTCTAGGAAAATAGCAATGTGAAATTATTACAAATACATTTGGTAGTACAAATTGCAATTTCAGAGTAGGGGAGGAGTGGTATGGAAGGGACACGTATTGAAAAGAATAATTCAAATTAGTTCCAAAATAAAAACCTTTTTGGATACACACTATATTTGATGTTTTATAATCCCGATGCACATTGACTTGTGCCTAACTTCACGTCCCTATCAATTCAAAGAAGGCGTTTATTACTCGTTCTTACGGTTTTTTTCGGACGGACATTTCTGGTTAACAGTCAAAGCTACTTCATAAATGGCTTAAACACAACAAACTAAGCAAGCTGCGCAAAAGGGCGACCTCTGTGGGACTTGGACCTCGGCTCAGGGCGGTCGCTGGCGATGATGTTGAGGGATTCTGACTTTTTGTATTTTAGGGAAGTTTTGTGCAACTGTCGCTCTACTTTACAGTACGCGGGCCTCTCGGACTGAGCATCGGAAGATTATTTGCAAACTAAGGGCCGGGAGGGCGCGGGGGGGATGTTCTTAATGATATACGAAAGAATCTTGAAGTGTTCTGTTAAGTTTTGTGATCTGATTCATACAGGATTCATATGTGAAAAGAAACGTCAATTTATTCTTGTCAATAGTTGTAGATTTTGTAGTTATGTTTTTAATTTGATAATGATATTTATAAAAGTCACACACATGTATCTACTAAGATATACGTGGTATATCTTAGGAGATATACGTGTGTGACTATTATATGTTAAACATAATATTTCTGTTTAACATATTATAATTTAATATTTTTTATGTTAATATATTTGAAGGTTTATTGTTTTATGATTTTATTTACACCGCCATCTTTTATACAACTTAAGAATTGTTTATATGACATGACTTGAACAATTTTTTCTCTGTTTCAATCTGCCAATATACTTCCATCACAAAGATTTCTAAATTTTCCGATAATAAACCTTAAAAGTCGTGTCCTAAGCTGCACCTTTCGTCTTAACCGATTAACATAGTGTTTTATTCCACGTTTCGCTCCGTTATAATCTTGCAAGTTTATAACGGAGCGAAGTAAAGAATAAAACACTTTTAATATCACGGCTTTTTTGTAACAATCGGAAATTTTAGAAATCTTTGTAAAGAAAAATATATTGGCAGATTGACGGAGACAAAATTGTTCTACTGTTTGTTCGAAATCATTAAAATATAAATATGACGGCTCGCCTTCTTAGGCCATCTCTCTCATCTTTATTTAAATAATAAGTCATGTCATATAAACAATTCTTAAGTTATATTCGTTTTTAAATCAGCAAAAATAAACAACTACAAACACAGAGTATAATTATTGCATTTTATTTGAATATCTACATAAAAAAGGTTCCTAATACTTATTATGTAGTTCCAACCTGATCAAAATATTGCCCCGTTCATTTAAAAGAGCGACTACAACAAAAATGTCCCCTTCATGCCAACTCTCCCCTAATATCTATTATGCTCAATTTTCAATACAATTTCACCAAGATATGAAATTGTTTATCGTACGTTCGTCTATTGGAACGTAGTAGTAGTGATATGTATTCATCTTTGCATGATTTAATCACAAATACGTTTCACTGTTGGGCTTAGTCAGGCAAATAGATATTGTCTTGAATTAAATTTTAACAAAAGCGCTATATAGGTTACTTACTAGCTATGTGTGGATATGTACATGAATTAAAGATAATGATAATATATGTTGCAGTCAAATCACTTAACCAGTCAATAGTACTTTTAACTAGCAAAATCAGCCAAAAGTAGTTTTAGGTTAGGTTAGTTTTGACTGATTTTGCTAGTTAAAAGTACTTTTGACTGGTTCAGAGTTTTGACTGCAACATATATACCTACATTATCTTTATCTTTAATTCAGACAGCCTCCGTAGCGTAGCGGTATTTGGCACGCTTTAAATCTTGGAGGTTGTGGGTTCAGTCCCAACACCGGACAGGAATTTTTGTGTAATCTAAGATTTCTTTTTGGGTCTCGTTGGTTGAGGGACTATCCCCCGATGTCCCGATTGTTATAACATCATCTATAATAATTGTATATCAAGGAACGGGCGCAGCGTATCCTTGTGTGTTGCAAACCCTCCCTCGGGAGGAGGCCCATGTTCAGCAGTAGACTTTGTACGGGCTGATGATGATGATAATGATGATAATGTTTATCTGAGTCGGATGTTTTATTTATTAGACAATTTAAAAATGAAATTAAGTAGGTACGGTATATTTTTATTCGAACAGGCACATTATCCTAGATGACATTTTTTTTAAATTATTTTTATATGGTTCAGAACTACTAAGTTTTACTTGATCAAGAAAAAAATATGGTATTTATTTGAGATCTAGAAAGCACTAAAAGAAATATTTTAAAATTGGCTTGACATTTAGAGATGAAAACGATGTCAGCCATGTTGGTCTATATACATTATCTGTGTCCGAGATCGATGACGTCATGACTCAGAAAGTGTAATACTAAACGATCGCGTTCTTGTTTGTTTTGACGAGAAGTATGACGTCACAAAATGGCTGATAGCGTTTACGGAAGTTAAAGTCATTGACAAAATAAATAATTTTCATTTTGAGTTTATACAAGCTGCGGGCCGGAAGCTATTGCTTTTAATAAATAAATACTATGATTCGGTCTTTAATAAAAACTTTCAACCTAAAACACATATTATTCAGATTCAGTACCCAGCTACAGTTAATTGTACAGCTTTGTTGATTTGTGCCAACAATGCTGGTACAGTTGAGAGCTTTTGCGTTGCGGTAAACCTCCTGTACTGAAATGGACACTCGTGTACACCTAACCGACATTTGATAGCTGGTTAAAACACCCATGGACGAAGTAAAAGTTTATGTTTAAGGCGCTGTACTTAGTCAAAATAGGCTTCACAAAACAGTTTTTTAGCCAAATGTTTACATTTTAGAGCAGCTAAAAAAATATATTTTAATCTTGATCATATTTATGGGAGGACCATTGTGTTCAAAACACGTTTTCGGTAAATTTTCTCGATAAAAAAAAACCATAAAATAACGATTTAAATTGAAATTGTAGCAATTGTAACTGTATTATTTATAAACAAATCTTGATAATATTAATAACAGTGATGTAAAATATAATAATAAAGGGAACTGTTGTTTTTATTTATCGATTGGAATAAGATATTTGGAAGGATTAATGTATTAAATAATTTAAACGAGTCGAACGAAACGTTGCGCCATCGCGGCGTCTCTTCGCTTCTCTTTCATTTCTACGCGGAGCAACAGTGACAAAACTAATACGTAAAAGTCGTCTATTCACCGCGCCTTAATATTAAGTCAATTTAGTAGAGTAAATAAAAAATTAATAGATGTGTGTATGTAAGCTGTGTTTTATTTGTTTGTGCGAGTGGAATATATTACACTTGTTGCTTGTTCGTTATGGTAGGTCATTGCTTATGCATCGTGGTTTTTAATAGCGGTTATGTTGGCAAGGGAATGAACCAATAGTCATCATCAACCCGTATCACGTACATTGCTGGACGAGGGTCTCGAGGGTGGATTTCTAGCCATAGTCACCAAGCTTCGCAGCCGGGTTGGTGACCGCAGTATTATATTGTAATACACAGGGAAACGCTGCTGCCCGTTCCCTGGTATACATATTATACCAATCGGGACCAACGGATTAACCTGCTTTTCGAGGCACGGATGGTATTCCCTCAACCAACCAGACCCAGAAAGAAATCTCAAAGATTTCTTGTCCGGTTTGGTGTCGAACCTACGACCTCCTAGACTCAAAGTGAGATTTATACCGCTACGCCACGGAGGTTGTCCAATGAACCAATGAATGCAAACTTTCGCGAAGTAGCAAACGCGAAAGTTTGTAAGTATGGATGAATGGATAGATGGATGTTTGTTACTCTTTCACGCAAAAACTACTAAATGGATTTGGCTGACAGTTTGCACGCGGATAGTTTATAAGCTGGATTAACATATATGCTACAAAATATGATACTCCGACCCACTGGAGCAGAGTGACGCAGGTAAAACGGCAGCTAGTATTGCATATATACAAATCGTTTTACAGTTATCACAATGAAAGTCACTATTCAATTATCCAACAATTTTGTGTCGGTAGTAACAATTATTAATAAGCAAAATAACTGTTAATAACATTGCTCTGTCTTCATTAAAATCTCGCGATAAAATTGAATCACTGGCATATTCACCAATAACCGGCGTATTCTGAATCAAAATACACCCACTCACGTTGACGGAAAGTTAACAAAATTCACGGAAAATTCTCTCTTTTTAGGGTTCCGTTTCAAATGGGTGAAACGGGACCTTATTACTAAGACTCCGCTGACTGTCTGTTCGTCTGTCTATCACCAGGCTGTATCTAATATTAAATACAAATAAATAATAAATAGTGTTTCATTCAAGTATAGATAAACAACTTTAAATCTCGGAGGTCGTGGGTTCGACCCACACACCGGACAGGAAATATTTGTGTAAATTCTAAAAAAAAACCGGGTCTGGTTGGTTGAGGGCCTACCGTGCCTCGGAAAGCTCGCTAAGCCGTTAGTCCTGATTGTTATAACCTATAATAATCGTATATCAAGGAACGGGCAGCAGCGTTTCCTTGTGTGGTACAACATATTACTGCGCTCACCAACCCGCCTGCCAAGCGTGGTGACGTGCAGTGGACGTTATACGGGCTGATGATGGTGATGATACTATAGATAGCTGAGGTATCAGTGGCGAAACTGGTCGAAAATTAACACATATCCTGTTATAGATTCTTTCTCTTTTGTTCGTCATACAAATCTTGCCCTCATATTGACAAACACATTTCGTATTATTTGTACTTATTTAGAAACTAGTAACTTCACCCGCGTAGCTCCAGTCCCCGAGGACTAACAGTTCTAATGAAATTTTTCGAAGTGGGTATTTACAGAACCCATTCAATGCCAGCAAATAATTAAATTTTTACTCTTTTTTTATTTTTTTACTATTAGTATACATTTAATATTATTTTTGTTATCATACTTGTAGCTATATAAAAGGTGTTGTTCAAACAAAATTCAGAATCGTTATAGAAGATTCTTCATTTTGCTCGAACATCACCTTTTTAGGAATATTGCATTATTCATGAATGATGGCTGAAATTAAAAGAATTTTCAAAGTGTTTTCTTAATTTTTCCAATTTTGAAATTCAAATTAAGAACGCCTCTCTCGTTCGAACATTATAACGGCTGTTCAGAGGCGCAAGCCACGAGTTAAGGCGCGGGTCCACCGCGGCGCATGCTGTGCACGGGCACGCGGCGCATTTTAGCTGCGTGTATTAATTTAGTGTTTGACAACGTGATTCTACGTTTCCACTGGAGTACACGAAGACCAACACGACTATGTATAGCGTGGCACGTGCAACCCACGGACACGGGCTTCACTACTGGAAGTCAGACGGGCGGAAAAGAGAGCGACGCCTTCGCCATCATGTTGTCAATTGACAACATTTCATTTTTTTAACATGTATGTTTTTCATTTTTTGTATGACTGAAAATTGCGCGATAAGCGAGCTATACAAAGTCTTGGGTCATATTCTTTTACTCCAGTGGAAACGTAGACCCACGTCGATAGCTTTCAGCTATCTAACCGCTTATTCGAGCAAGCCACGCATGTATCAATGACGTCAATTCATGCTACCTCTCCGTGGGCTGCAATGGACACACACACATACATTCTTACAAAACGAAGCTTTAATTACACTACGCTACGCTAGCTACGTGCGTAGCGGCTACGCCGTAGCCTGTTCGCGTCTTTAAGATGTATTTTATTTAAGATTGTATGGTAGGTATGTGTTTCCCAAACGGTAATCATGGCTGTATGGTAAAAAAGGTGAATGTTCGATGTTCCATTACAAATAATTTGACGCTACTTTTTCTGACAAATATAAACGAACGTCCCGTAACTCAGCGTTCCATTCAACCTAGTTAGAATATTGTAAAAAAAAAATCATTCATTTTATAAAGGTGTCAAGCACGTAAATCCTTATCCTTGGTATATAAATATTATTAATGCGAAAGTAACTCCGTCTGTTGGTCTTTTGCCCTTTCGCGCAATGAAATTTGGTACACAGATAGTGTAGAGTTTGAGAAAGGATATGTGCTAATTTAGAGCGAAATAAGGGTTGTATGGGGTTAAAAGGATGGCATGAAGGTTGTATGAAAGTACCGTAATTTTTTTAGCTTTTTTAGACTGTTGATTAGATATAAATATCCTTACTAATATTATAAGTGCGAATTAGCCATAATAATTAAAAACTGCTACTCAAAGTCACTATTCCACGCGGACGAAGAAGACGACGCAGAAGAATGTAAGCAGTCAAGAATCCTATAATTTGAAGATAAGAACACTGTTGATTGCGAACGGGAGTAAAGGTACAAGTTGGTAGCGGACGACATGAAGCAGCAGCAAACGACGTGTCGCAGCGACACTACTGGTTTCTATGTATTTCTATGAAATTTCCTTCTAGCTTCATGTCGCTTACTACGAAGGGAATTTCATAGAAATATATAGAAACCAGTAGTGTCGCACACGTCGTTTGTACCTTAATGCATTTTGTGTTTTCGATTTTAACATCCTCTTTGTATGCTAGATTCTCTTCCAATAAAACCTACCAAAAATTATACTAAATAGGCACTTTAATCGCTGAATTTTGTAAGCGAGCCACGAGCTAAAAACTATTCTTGGAAATAAAATGAAAAGACAAAGGTGAACATTTTTTAAGTGCATTCAAAACTGACTAACGTGACCAAATTTTAAATAGAAAAATAATACCAAATATATCAAAAATAGTGGCCACGGCTCACCGAAGGTATTTAAAAAAAAAAAAACAAAAGTCTGTCTCGCGAACTTTGATTAACACCACTTGAACAAAATCACAAACATGATTAATTTTATTCGTTTGTTTTTATTATGTACTCCTAAATAATATTCTTGTTAACCCCTAGTAGGTACTAGGCTAAAATGTTTGTGTTAGGAGTGAGATTTCACGTTGGTAGTTCAATAAATGGGGATCGAACCAGCGACCAAATTAACGCAAGTCCGACGTCCTAAAAATGTTTCAAAATGATAACGAGTTGTGTCACCGTGAGCGTCGTTCCACTGACTCGAAAGTAACCGTTAAAAATAATCGTGACTTGTCACGTTAGTCACTCTCGTCACAAATACATGCTTCCGAGGTTACAAGTTCCCCCCATTAAGGTAGTTATCGTCACAGTTGTCACTTCAATCACGATTGGATACACGATTCAATTAGAGGTTGTCATTCGGCAATGATTTTCACTTATCTTTTGTCTTAAAAGTCTAAATACAAGATACGGAAACTTGCCGCGCAATTGCTGTGACACGGAACGAAATACGTTATTTTGGAACGTAGTTTCTTCTTGAAAAATCACAGTGATCACTTTAGTCAGCGGATCACAGTGATGTTTTAATTGTGACGTTATTTATCACCCAACTCTACTCGAGAGTGCCTACCAGACTCACCTCTTCTTATGTTATCAAAACATTGTAAAATTATTCTATACCCTTTCCCTGCCCTTAATTTTATTACTAGTATCTGACCTTGCTCTTTAAAGTTACCATCCGGTGCAGGTAACACATAATTCAATTTTGTTAAAGCGCCACGTTTACAGGTTGTGTAAGTTAAAGTACACTGATGTTTTATCAATTTTATAGGATGAAAATGTTGTTTACCTAAGACCATAAATACTAAATAAGATTAAATAAAAACCATTTATTTTGTATAGACCATTAGTCAATGCACAAAACTTTGTCTAGTTATTTATCTTAGATTATCCTTATTGCAGAAATATGATGTGCTATTAATTTATTAAAACACTTTTGATAATACATACATAAGCTCACGCCTGTTTCCCAGCGGGGTAGGCAGAGACAATGGACCTCCACTTGCTACGATCCCTACACACATCTTTCGCTTCATTCACTCTCATAACATTCTTCATACAAGCACGTCGGTTTAGGGTGGATCTTATTTGACCTTTTGCGAGGATGTCTCCGATTTGGTCAGAGAACGTTCGTCGAGGTCTTCCCCTTCCGATTGTGCCACTCACACTTGCCACTTTTGATAATAAGATTCTTTCATTAATTTTTAATAGATTTGTGAGATAATATTTAAATGAACAGTTTTTATTTAATGTTTACAAATGAAATAATATTGAAGTGCATGTTTGTACTAGAAAAATAACAGGTTTTAACTAAATAAAGGTAAAAATAATATTAATAAAAGTCTGTCTGATTGTTCGTGCATTCCACCTAACGCGATTAACACACGGCACCGCTCACCGCCGCGGTAGGCGGTGAAGCGGATCTCATGTCGCATTGATTTCTACTAAATCCGTAGATGCCTAACGCACGTGAAAGCACCGCTCGACCGCGCGGCCGGGCGGTGTACGTGTGTTAGGCATCTCCGGATTCAATAGATACCAATGCGACATGAGATCCGCTTCACCGCCTACCGCGGCGGTGCGCGGTGCCGTGTGTTAATCGCCTAATCGGTAATATCGATTTAGACGGTACTATCTCTGTTAAATAGCTTATAAAATTCATATTAAATACGTTGTATTTTAGTGACATTTGACAATTGGACGTAGTTATGCAGTAAGGTAAGACTAATTCACTTTTGAGTCATAAGCGATTAAAATTTGAGCTGCAATTAATCTAACGAATAGCTACTTTTAAAAAATTGTCTCTTAATTTTAAGAGATTAGGCTTGACTCAATTACTCTACTCATTGAGCCACAACTCATAAGTACTTCAAGAAGACTGAGTTCGTTCAGCAAGTATTTTTTGTGTTTTTTGTGTGCATACTCTGGAGACTAGGTTACCTATGCATATGGGATTTTCACTACATAATTGATTGGAATCTATCTTTTCAATTCCCTTAAAAGTCCGATTGCATACTTTTCTCAATTTTTGCCAATATGTTATGAAATGAAATGTAAACGTTTATTGATAATGAAGACGAATCGATCGTACTTATTATAAGTCAAATACAATGATACAAATATAAAAAGAAAAAAAAATCTTGACTAATTAATTAGTATATGTTTCAACAGTCATGTTATTAAATAGAATTTAAATCTACCAATGTGGCATGTGCTAGTCGCGTATTATAAATATAATTAGAATCAACCAGCGTGGGCTGGGATTCGGTCAGAAGCATAGAACGCGTCGCGAGCCTCGCCTTGCAAGGACGATCGGACCCTATCCTAGCTTCCTACGAGTCTTTCTCTATCTACCTACGTTGTGATACCAATTGTTAACATTGGGGATCCCAATATTAGAGAATATTATCATTATTTTCGTATTAAAAGTTTTCATTTCTACCGCGTATGTGACTATTGTCACTTTATTCGATTATTATTTTGATTTTCAATCTTATTAGCTATTGCCGATAAGGTTGAAAATCCAATGTAGCAAATAGGTTTTTTTCTCTATAAAATATATATAACGAAAATATTTCTTGAGAGATGAGATTAAACCTTATTAGTTACTGTCACTTACGCGGTATCTGTTACAGGAAATATGTAGGTATTCACATATTTATTATACCAAACTATGCGTTAAAGTATTCTATCACTCGTATGCTAAGCTACCGGGACGATCTATACGAGATAGCCTTCTAATTTTAAAATAGCACCCTATATATCACATAATAGAATTTTATTTAACCATCTAGTATGCTATTTGCGGTGTGACCTTCAACCTATTGGTTAATCGACCCCTGATTTAGCCATCCTGCAGCCACCTTGTTTACGTTAGGTTACACAAAACTGATTTTTATAAAAACTGCCAAGTTTATTTACGCTATATGCGGCGTGACCTTCAATGTGTTGGTCAGTTAGTTTTATCTATAACTCGATCACGACAGAATCTCGATTAAGAACCACTTAATCGATTTTTGGTTAACTGCTCAGTTTGTAGTTTGTGATGTAGCATTTAATTAACGTGTTGGTTATGTAGCCTAATTTATGGTGCGATCACCAATTGGTCTCGATATAGTCACTTATATTTACGATTACTTTTGTTTAATGAGTTATTAAAAAAAAGTCTAGAACTCCGATTTTTCCCGACACGGAGATCGGGCCGAAGACCTTTCTAATTACGATCGAACATATTCCCGCTACTATGTTTCTTATTTTAATTTCGATTACTGTCGTACAGGCACTTTGACTCGCTTTCTGCAGAGTCAACAACACTTGTGCGATTTTCAAAACTTCGCGTAAAGGGAGCTTTTTGAAGTCCTGTGTTTCTAGTTATGTCAGTACAAGGTAGTTCAGTGACGGCCTCCGTAGCGTAGCGGTATTTGGGTCGCTTTAAATCTCGGAGGTCGTGGGTTCGATCCCCACGCCGGACAGCAAAACTTTGTGTAAATTCTAAGATTTATTTCCGGGTCTTGTTAAGCCGTTGGTCCCGACTGTTATAACATCATCTATAATAATCGTATATTTAGGAACGGGTATCAGCGTTTCCTTGTGTTGTACAACAAAATACTGCGGTCACCAACCCCCCTGCCAAGCGTGGTGACTATGGCAAATACCCTCCCTTTGAGGAGAAGGCCCATGTTTAGTAGTGGACAGTATACGAGCTGATGATAATGACGAGGTAGTTCCCCCTCGTCCGCTCCAGTGTTGCATATTCGCAAAGTATGTGTAGCATTAGATAGTTTTCTTCTTCAGCTCTTCAGTCAGGATTCTTAAAAGACCCATTTTTTTTGAGCCGTATTGGCCTGTGAATCCTGGTACCATTAGTCTCAGTTCATTCCGGTGGAATTTTTACCTATGTTAGTTACAGTCCAAATCTAATTCAGAAATAATTTGATATTGTAATGTTCATGTAATATTTCAAACCAAAATTACTTTAGAATGCACGCGCGTTGGGAGCTTTTGAAATTGAGCATTGTATAAATAATAGAGAGGAATAAAATAAATCGTAATATCATTAAGTATCAAAGCATAGCTACTAGGTATTGCATATAACTTCAAGAACAATTTATTAACAAGGATAATAATATGGAAATTTGACGTATTCCTATTAGAATGTTATAGATAAATAACATTTCCAATATCCCTGTGCATTTCATATATTTGTCGTAGTTTTTTATTTCCATTTTATTGGTATTTTTGAGAAAAATATGGAGGATGCTTTACAATTCGGTCGCTAAGCTAGCTTGAATCGTCATAGCAAGCTTATCTTCGGCATGCCATTACACATATTGGAAATATTGAAAATGTTTGCTTTGTCAAAGATATTTCAATTTAAACGTACCATTCCTTGCATACATTTTTTTTACAATAAAACCTTAAACAGAATCAGTTCCATGAAAATAGATATTAATATTGACAACACATCGATTATTATTTGGTTTATGCCTATTTTTATTTTAAATGTTTACTTATTATTATGAAGATTAGATATCGGTACTATAATTTTAATTAAATTCCTATCTACAGACATATTTAAAAAATTATGTCATTTTAACTTTCACGATATGACATTCGATTTCGTTAGTAACTTAGGCTTTATTAAAATTTTATAATGAGGTCCCACGGGAATAGTATGTTCGCGGGTGTAATAGAGGTGAGCTTGCGTTTATATAGGAACGCAAGCTTTGTGTTATTATATTTGAAACTACGCCATTTTGGTCGGGATATCATAAACTTAATACATTTTACTTAATAAATGAAAAGGCATGTTACATTGCCTTTTCATTTTGTGAGTTAAATTGAATAATAATTGTTGTTTCTATGTTTTATTTTTTATAGTCAATGCAAATTCTTTTTTGACAACCTCCGTAGCGTAGCGGTAATTGGCTCGCTTTAAATCTCGGAGGTCGTGGGTTCGATTCCCACACCGGACAAGAAATCTTTGTGTAAATTCTTAGATTTCTTTCCGGGTCTGGTTGGTTGAGGGACTACCCTCCGTGCCTCGGAAAGCACGTTAAGCCGTTGGTCCCGATTGTTATAACATCATCTATAATAATCGTATATCAAGGAACGGGCAGCAGCGTTTCCTTGTGTTTTACAACATAATACTGCGGTCACCAACCCGCCTGCCAAGCGTGGTGACTACGGCAATGCCCTCCCTCGGGAGGAGGCCCATGTTCAGCAGTGGACGTTATACGGGCTGATGATGATGAACTACTTTACAAAAAAAGATTTTCATTTGTAGTTTTTAAAATACCTTTTTAGCATCAAAACATTAAAATTTGTATTGAATATATATTTGATTTATAATACTTGACAAATTAAAGTGATCCCCAAATAAATATGAACAAAATTAAATAGAATAAATGCGAAATATTTTTTTAAATAAATATATTCATTCGAAATCAAACTCGAGTAATAAAATGTATTTACCTAACTTTCTGGTTTATGGTTCTACGGAGGTTAGTGACTGTAGATATTGAACAGGTATAATGAGTCTTCGTGTACCAACATGAAATGGAACTAGCTACAGAAACTTTAAACATCAATTCCGCGCTTCGTAAACTAGGCCACAGGACTGATGGCCGCGGCTGGCCCCTATTTATTATTCAAATTTAAACATTTACATTTGCATGTTGTGCATTTCAAAGTTTTATATAATTATACAGGGTTGATACGACAGAGGGGCTTTCCTTTAAACTGCCTATACTAGGTACCATTTCCAAGCTCTGTACCAAAAATCAATTAAATAGGAGCAGTAGTTTAGTCGCAAATGTTTTTTTAAGTTTTTGCGCCGTTTGAACACGATGTATCTTTCCTTACGATGCGTTGTTGCCGCTCTGACGCAAATCATTGCAAAACACCCCGCACCGGCGCGCGCGCGACTTTGCCGCTTTGCTAGGTCAGTGAAATTTATTTACAAAGGGTGGTTACGTTTTACTCTGATTTGTAAGCTATTTAGTTTGTTTGAAAGAAAAAAAATCTCAATTTGGTTGCTTTTTATTTTTATACTGTATCGGATTAATAAAAAACACGTATAGTAAACGTAGCGTAATTTAATGCCCCTCTGTCGTATCAACCCTGTATTTGTATCTATTCCTAAAGCTAAACGTAAGATTGTAAGCCAGCTGAAGCTCATTCAATGGGCTTAAGCTTATTATACAAGTGAGGCGCTGTTTAATATGCTTCAGTACCTAATATCTACTCTAGGGCGCTAGAGTAGATACTCAGAGTTTCCAGAAGAATTAGGAGGTTCCCAAAATACTGATAGTATTGCAATTTTACCAGCTTTCTGGGAACTTGCCAATTAGTACAGATTTAGCATAGTTAGATACTTTTGAGTTTGAGTGGAGATGAGTTAACTTGGGAATATCTGATGTTACTTTGATGAGTTCTATAACAATAGAATAGAGACAACAACAGTGAGACACAACTTATTGAAATGAATGCTTAAAGTCAATATACCACTGTTACTTGCATCTATATATAGCCACGGCATATTTCTTTAAATGTATTTTCCTTTTACTTTGCACTCGTACAGTACCCTTATCAGACGGTACATAATAGTGCCAAAAATAAAAATAAGGTAACCTAAAGTTTCCGTCTAAATTAGAGTTGACTTACGTCCCGGTACGCCGGGACATGTGCCAGTTTCATGCGTCAGGTCCCTGTGTCCAGCCAGGGTAGGCGCGCTATCCCAATAATAATAAGAAGAACCCTGCTTTGCAATATCCATGCCCATGTGGAGCGGGTGTTTTAATTTATTTCGGTGCGTTTTTTCTATCGTTCCTTGTTGTATAACTTAGTTGTCGTAGCGACTAGCGACGATTTTCGACCATACTTAATAAATAAATAGCATTTTGCACTTCTTCTCTGTATTGATTATAAGTGTGATATGTGCAACTCCACCATCCGCGCAATTATCGTAATAAGGAGAACAAAGTTTTTGCTTCATGTAATACTTACTAGCCCTTACTATTATATATATATTAATATATATAATAACTCTGTCTGTCTGTCTGTAACGCAATCACGCCTAAACTACTGAACCGATTTAAATGAAATTTGGTACAGATATAGTCTAGAGCCTGAGAAAGGACGTAGGCTACTTTTTAATGCGAAAAAAGGGCTATATTTAATTATGAAGTTCCCACGGGAACGGGAGTTACGCGGGTGAAACCGCGCGCGGGAAGCTAGTTATATATAATATATACCTACTAATATAGAAAGCTAAAGAGTTGATTGCTTATTTTATCGAACGCGCTAATCTCAGAAACTAATGAACTGATTTGAAAAATTATTTCAGTATTAGATAGCCTATTTATCAAGGAAGGCTAAAGGCTATATTTTATTATGGAGTTCGAACGGGAGCTATAGTGAAACCGTGTGGGGCAAGCTAGTACATATATCGGTATATAGGTAACCGAACACAAGATGTGTAGGTAGAATTAATTATAATCTGCAGTGCAAATCTGCTATTGTTCCGTAAACAATGAGACACATAATATCTAGTCCGTTATATTTCTTGAAAGGTATTGAACACACAATCCTTATAAAGTTCAGGGCTGACACAGTACAATACTGCCATCGACATACGGAGAATTCGATTGTGTTTCACGAAATCCGAGACATGAAGCGTGACTATACCGTAACGGGGGCTATATTTTAGCCTCCCTATATATATATACCTACCTAGTCAGGTCATAAGTATTGTCACACAGTAAAAACTTTTCTTTTAGAATGCTGGCCACAAAAACGTTTATAGAATTCGAATTTCGAATTGTTCATGAAAATATAAATGTATACTTTTTAGAATTTTACTCATTTTTAAATATGGAGTGGACGCTTAAAGAAGACCGTGTTGCAGTTATTGCGTTGCATCGTTGCGGTTACGCGCCAAAATTTACGCGTTAAAATTTATGACATATTGAAAAATTTGAATATAACCAAAAGATTCGTTTATCGCACCATCAAACGATACAATGAAGACTCTAGTGTAGATGACAGGTCAAGAAGTGATCGCCCACAAAAAAAAATAACACGCCCTATTATTTTCGTGGGACCTCCATGCTTCGGAAAACACGTTAAGCCGTCGGTTCCGATTGTTATAACATCATCTATAACAATAGCATACCAATGAAATAGCTGCAGCGTTTTACTGTGTATAACGACATACCTAATGCTGGCTATCAACTAAAAAAGGGTAATGAGCGGAAACGGACCTAGCGAACTGAGCGGAGCGGAGGAAATTAGCTGTGCACTTCCACTAAAAAGAGTTTCGGCATTTGCCTTCCACTGCCAGCGAGTAGCGGAGCGAGCGAGGCTGGAAATGAGGCTGAGCGAGTTTTAAGCTTCCATTAGAAGCGGACTTAGACGCCTGCTAGCCAGTATACAGACAGCCGTGATAAAAAAAAGTCATGTGCACGATGTCGGACGATTCAAGTGATCTTATAAACACGCTCAGTCCGCTCCGTATACTCGCTCGCGGTGGATGTACTTGTATGAAAATCAGTATTGCGAGTCGAGCGGAGTCCGCTCGGAATCCGCTCGACTCTTCGACCACTTTTGTGACTCTTTGAACTCGTTTTGTCCGCTCCGCTCATTTTTAATCAGTGGAAGCACTTATATGCCATTCGTCATTGCGAGTTAAACGGAGTCAAACAAAGTATGTAAGGAACAGACACTTTCTAGGCAAGCATGTATCATCTTAGGCCTTATCTTCGCCTTCCATCAAGCGAGATTATGGTCAAACGCAAGCCTATAAAAAAAAATTTACGATGTTGTTCTTTATGGAATTCGAAATTGTAAGAAAAATTAAAACTGCAGCTTTTTCATAAATTTTACTTAAAATTATAGATTAAACTTCTGTGAGAAAAAACGCAGTTTTTGAAAGTGGCACCTAGTACCGGACAGAGTTCATCTTGAACCCTGAGCACTGAATGGCTTAATAGTACATTACGATATTAGTGCGTTATGATGGTTATAACATGCGAGGCGGAATTTCAGCCCGAGCCGAAGGCGAGTGCATAATTGAGCCGAGCTTGTTATAACCAATATGCACGTATATCGTACGACGTTTGGGAGGCGTTCGGAGCGTTTGCGAGGAAACAGAAAAAAAAAACATTTTTCACAATACAACTACAAAGAAAAGAAAATTTGAGAAAAATGGCGCGAGGATTATTTTCTGCCGTAGCTCGTGAAAATGTTGGCAAAGACGTTAGAGCATGCAGCCAAGTTTTTAAATTACCGAATAAACTGTTTTTTTTTATTTTAAATAAACTGAATCAGTGAATGCACACTGTTGCTTTCCCGCCATTTTAACAGCGCGCTAGCGCTGCCTACTGACTGGCGCCGCGCGGCGATTAGTTCGAAATTTGAATAGCAACAGCGCGCGAAATGGCAAATAATACTGTTATGGAATTTGTATGGACTAAGAGTTAAGATTTTTTCGGCAATAGTGAACGGCATTTTTTACTTGACTCGTATTCGAATTTTAAATTCCGAATTAATTCTGACCAGTATTTTAAAATGAAGAAATATGATTTTGTTAGAACTTATTACCGGACTATACCTACATAATATGTAGGTACTCAATGTAGGTACTTATTATTATTATCAATCTGAAAATAATCATAGTTGTTGGACTGCGCTAGTAATAGTAGTAATACAATTTTTTCCTCTTTATAGCTCGTTTACGTCCACTGCTGAACATGGGCCTCCTCTTAACAGAACTTGGCAAGCCAGGATCGTTGAGTGATATTGCCATAATCACCAAGCTTGGCAGACGGATTGGTGATCGCAGTAAGATGTAATAGATGCTGCCCATCCATCAACCATATGTCCCTTAGTCGCCTTTTACGACACCCATGGGAGGATATGCGGTGGTCTATTTTAAGCCGGAAACCACACGGTAAAAAATATTTCTACGTTAAGATATTTCTAAACACATCATCTAAAAAGTAACGCATGAATAAGTTTTCGATCCTCGATCCGCTCACTGACCTCGATTATGGCTATATCATCATAACTTTTTCGATATCGGCTATTAATGTCGTGTGTATGTGTTTAAATATCATTTGGTTCCCCCACCAATATTGTTTAGTATAATACTAACGTTCCCTCACGCTTTTAGTCGCGTAATTCATTTTTATTCGCCGAGCTACACGTAATTTTTAATCGAACCAAATTTTCGCCGTACCGTTTTTATTTCATAAACTTGCGCCCCGCGGTTTTACCCGCGTCACTCTGCTTCAGTGGGTCGGAGCGTGATATTTTGTAGCTCATATGCTAATCGAGCTTATAAACTATCCGCGTGCAAACTTTCAGCTAAATCCATTCAGTAGTTTTTACGTGAAAGCGTAACAAACATCCATCCATCCATACTTACAAACTTTCTCGTTTGTAATATTCGTAGGATTTTTTGTAGTGGTTTACCCGCGTTGGGCAGCTACTCTGTTCCTATAGGTCCTAAGGTGATGTTTTGTAGCTTATACAGGGTTGATACGACAGAGGGGCTTTCCTTTAAACTGCCTATACTAGGTACCATTTCCAAGCTCTGTACCAAAAATCAATTAAATAGGAGCAGTAGTATAGTCGCAAATGATTTTTTAAGTTTTTGCGCCGTTTGAACACGATGTATCTTTCCTTACGATGCGTTGTTGCCGCTCTGACGCAAATCATTGCAAAACATGCCGCACCGGCGCGCGCGCGACGTTGCCGCTTTGATAGGTCAGTGAAAATTATTTACAAAGGGTGGTTACGTTTTACTCTGATTTGTAAGCTATTTAGTTTGTATGAAAGAAAAAAAATCTCAATTTGGTTGCTTTTTATTTTTATACCGTATCGGATTAATATAAAACACGTATAGTAAACGTAGCGTAATTAAATGCCCCTCTGTCGTATCTACGCGCAAAATTTCAGCGAAATCCTTTCAACGTTGAACGCGTGAATAACATACACATGCCCATCGACACATACTGTAAGTGTCGCGTTTATAATATTAAGATCCATCAATAAAGGGACATGTACATAGGTAAGTAGATACATGTGAATTTTATTTATTTACAATTCACTTTTACTCTTTTTGATATTATATAAATGTTAGTAGACACTTCAATTTCATTTATTTATATAGTGGATCGTAAAAATTAAATTAACTACACTCATAATTATCTAAAACAGCAATCGCAAATATTCACCAAGTAGTTTATCTCAGAGATTTTCAAGGAATATTCAAATGAAAATCAAGGCACAAAGTAAGTTATACATTTAAATTTCCAAGAACAAATACAATTGAAATTTCTAATTCCAATCCAATTAAATTATAATATTCTTTTAATTCGTTTGTTGCCCGTGATACCTGGAACTCTTTGTGCGAGGCTTGCGTTCTATGCTTTAGACCCGATCCCAGCCCGCGCTGGTTGATTTTAATTATATTTATAATACGCGACTATCACCTTTTTTTTCCGGGGGGAAATGCATTTACGCATTCCCACCACCGCTGCAGTGTATTCGCGCGCTGGCGGTGGGATATGTGGGACTCGCCCTCTCCATACCGTGGTATGCTAACTCATACCACGACGAGAGAACCCTACACCACTAAAACCCCCCGGTTATTCGATCCGTCCGCGGGGGCCGGGCATAAGCAATCCACGCGACTATCACACTATGTCATAATAACATTGGTAATTTTTATTTTATAAAATTACTGTGATAATGTAAATTAATTTATTAGTCAAGATTTTTTTTTGTCATTATTATTTGTATTTGATTGACAATAAGTACGATCGATTCGTCTACATTATCCATAAACGTTTTAATTTTCATTTTCCACTACTGGTAGTAGGTACCACGGGTCACAAACTTTTAATTTAGTATTTTGCTTTTTTAATGTATGGAATATTTCGTTACCATTTCAAATAGCGAAATCTACGTTCGTGTCCGAGGCCGTGTCCTAAAAGTTTGACCTCTCAAAATTTTAGAAACCTGCGAATGCGATACTTATTTAGAACAATGACTTTAGATGAATTCTAATTATTTAAAGAGTTTTATTGCATTGCACCAGTTTTTTATGTGAGTTCAACCATTTTTTGATAGGATTAAGTTTTCAACAGGGCCACGCCACGATGACATTAGCGTAGTTGAATATAATAGCAAATGATACATTTATAAGCCTAACCATCTCCCCTGCTACTTCTGTTGACGGCCTTTTTCTGCGGTAGCAACACTGACTGCCATTCCAGCGCAGACACCATACGTAGCGTAGCGTGGTATGCTAGTCATACTACGAAATCTTAAATAGACCTGAGCTACTGCGTCTAATAAAACCTGTTACCTTCACTTATCGGCGTTGGATGAGCACCCACGGAGTCTCTTTAGGTAGGCACTCTTCATTGAATGTATTGTAGTGTAGGAGAAGATTAATCCTACATACGATGGGCGGTTTGATATAGTCTTGCGCCTGCTCGATTCAAGATCGCTCCGTACTAGTTCATTTCGGACAGTGAACTAGTTCATTCTATAAGCTCTAACAGGTCTATTCGGTCTTTGCTCTGGTCAGCATTTCCATATAGGACAGCGCGGACCACAGAGCAAATACGTTCTCTAGGACCATTTTTAAGTACTTAGAACGTATTTACGGACCACAGAGCAGCCACCAAATGAATCCATCGTGGTGATGACCATTATCGTTACTATTGTATAACTTTAGATTATTACGAATGAATTCATATGACGTACTTGTCACGAACAATCAGTGAGTGATATTTCATTTTTCGTTCTCGCTCGCACTTATACGATCTGCGGTTTAATGTACGAAGTACGAAAGGAGCTATTTGACCTATCAGACCGATTACAAATCAGCATTCGGAAACGTTTCTTCTAGTACATTGCGAAGATACGGCTCCTATTCGTTCATCGTTCACGAACTACAAAAGACTAGTTTGATAAGTTCGTTGTGTTTGGGTTCTATATTTTTTTTCAGCAAATAATCTTTAACTTGATTTTTAGTAAAAGGTTTTCCAGTGTTTTTATTCCATACAAATAACAGCTTTTATTTAGAATCTCAAATAATAAAAATAGGCGTTTGTTTATGTGGACCTCTAGATTCAACCCAATCTATTACCATCCAGACATTTCTTTAGGTTTGAAAATAGGGTATTATTGCATAGAGAATCTAGATAATTTGCTGAATTGTAAAGCAATTCGTACTCCTCTCATTGATTTTTGGCACGGTGACACACGTGCATGGTCTTATTGAAACAATCTTTTTTACTGTGCTAAATGCGTTGATTTTTGCTTGACATCAATATCAAGTCTGTCCAAAACCTCTGAATATTACTCATCGGTGATCCTTTAACCCTTTCCGAGGTAATCAATATGAATGACGTGCTCCTTAGAAACTGAAGCAATGGCTTTTGGCTGACAAACATAATTTCACTTTAAACTAAGGCTAAATTATAGAATACTAATAGACTTCATCATCATCAACAGCCCGATTACGTCCACTGCTGAACATGGGCCTCCTCTTAACAGAACCTGGCAAGCCAGGATCGTTGAGGGATATTGCCATAATCACCACGCTTGGCAGACGGATTGGTGATGGCAGTAAGATGTTAACCTTGATCTAATAGATGCTGCTGCCCATCCATCAGCCATATGTCCCTTTGTCGCCTTTTACGACACCCATGGGAGGTCATGGGGTGGTCTATTCTAAGCCGGAAACCACACGGCACTAATAGACTTAGTATTCTATAATTTGCAAAGTTTTCAGAATGCTGGCAGCATTGTCCCATATAATGCAATGTTTATCTGCTTTGCAAAGTAAATACCAGCACTTGGGAAAAGTGTCCCATTTACGAGAGCATTTATTATTATTATACTTACCTGTAGTTATTGAATATACATACATAATTCATACATAGCTGACTGCAGTAATACAGGGTTATTTGTAAAACACCGGTAACCTCTCAGGACTATATCACTAACATCATAAACAACAACTTTTGTTCTACGACTTTTTACAAAACATAATACATTTACCAAAAACAAACCTTCAATATTTTTCGTTGTCCTATCTAACACATTTCAACTCTGTATTCCCCGCTCCCCTCGCTATTGTCGGTACTATCGCTTTCTTTTGATTCGCATAGACTTCGTAACATTTAGAGAGTTGAATTTAAATATTTTTATTTTTGTGTGTAAATCTGATGAATTAAAATATGATGAATTTTTAAAAGTCATAGAACAATAGTTGTTGATTATATTGTTAGTAACGTAGTCCTGAGAGGTAACCGGTGTTTACAAATAACCCTGTATACTATGTGGCTAAGATTGAAGGAACATTGGAAGCTATTGTAATTTGATTTGGTATTTGTGTTATGGAGTATAATAGTTACGCGGTCGACTGCGTAACTATTATACTCCAATGATGATGATGCATTTACCGCAACGATCGAAATCCTTACAAATTTAAAGATGTTTTCACAGATATCAGGACAAAGCTGACTCACTGGACACAGTTTTGTCCTCATTTCTGTTTATAAATATAGGCTATATATTTGTATAATTTTACAATACAAATCAGTCAGTAATATAGATACTATATGAGAATCATTCACTTCCCACCCAAGGGAAATCAAAAGAGCACGAGTAGGGGAGACATGGCAGTAAATTGCCAAAGCATCTATTTATATTAATTTTATTATCTAGCCTAAGTCAGTTTTTGTCGTCCACAAATACTTTATTGTTGCTTACGAGTATAATGAAAATAAGACGCTAATTAATCTAAAATCTAAATCTAAATATTAAATTCAAAAAAAAAAATACTGTAATATTATCAGGAGAATTAAATAGCAGTAACTTCTAAATAAATAATCTTATTAAAGACACAGATCATAC
This sequence comes from Nycteola revayana, assembly GCA_947037095.2. Taxonomy (NCBI): domain Eukaryota; kingdom Metazoa; phylum Arthropoda; class Insecta; order Lepidoptera; family Nolidae; genus Nycteola; species Nycteola revayana. The sequence goes on along the minus strand of OX344842.1, from coordinate 30,929,393 downwards.
AAAATCATGTGCCCGGCACTTTACTACTTGAATGTTTTCCATAAATACAACAAAAAATGATTAAGGTCAGGTGGGGTAAGAGGGACGCCAGGTGAAGAGAAACAGTAACTCATAAATAGAAAACTATAAAGCCCAGCTCTATGGTTACTCTGTCTATAAAACAGTATTAGGTATAGTTTCAATATTTTATGGATAGATGGCACTACAACACAATAAGTAGGTGAGTAAAACAGAAGGAAAAAATCAGTTGACAAACTATAAAAATGTGACCTAGCGGTGTTTTTTGTGGGCGATTTTTTAAGGGATAGAAACATCTGTGATACGGCAAATTTTGTTGGTAAGTGTAATTCTAATGTTGAATCTTTATTTTCCGCATGTTATGTTGTTTGTAGCATGTGTTTTTAGTGCTTTTTCGATGACATCAAAAACATAACCTACAAAATACCAAGCCGGGAAAGAGGAGCTACCATACCAGGTTAAGAGAAACATTATGTTCCTCTTTCCCGGTTTTAGGGGTAACAAACATTTTGCAAGTTGAAATCACCTATCTAGATTAGGTAAGTATAAATACATGGTTTAACTCATCTTGGCGCGCGGAGCTATTTGTGCATGCGCTTTATACAGCTTTAATTTGTGTGCGCGCCAAAATGTGTTGAAATCTCTATACAACAGGCTTGTTATTTTTTTATAGAGGGTTTGATCAAGATGATTATAAATATCTTGTTTGGTTAATTGCTAAATTGCATAAAACACACCACACTAATCAATTGTTAATAGAATAGAATCTATTCCTGTAATTTATTTTTACTGTATTGGAGGTACAAATATATTTATTTGTTACAGAAAAAGTAAAATGCCTCGAAATTATATAAGAAAAACGGAACGGAGCTCTTACCTGAAAGAAAAATTGTTAGAAGCAGTGGCGGCTGTTAAAAGTTGTGCACTGTCGGGTTATGCAGCCTTATTGAAAACATGAACCGATTATCATTACTTTTTGATAAGCCTAGTATATTAGAATTTAAGGCCTATGCCAATTTGATTTTAGAAGTTCCTATTCTATTTTTTTATTTTGGTAATATTTATGTAGAAAGTAAGCAAAGGTATTTTTAGTTTTGTTTATTTATTTAAATAGAACATAGTCATGTTGATTGAGACTGATTAAAGTAATGGAGAATATTTTTTAGTTATAAGTTGAGAATATTTTGGCACAGTGCAGTATATTCGTTTATGCATAACGATCAGAGTGAAAAAAAGACAGAAAAGTGTTTTAAGTTTTTTGTACGTTTGTTTAAGAAAAACAAAGATTTTTACAATTATTTGTGTTTGTTTTTATTCAGTTGAGTTACTCAAAGTTGGAAAACCGATTTAGATACATTTAAAATAAAAACACACTCACTTAGTTGTCACTAAGTGAGTGTGTCGTTCATCGTATATTTTCCTTATTTTTTTATTAAAAACTAAATTTAAGTATATTATTATATTTTTAACATTCCTAGTTTACAACCCCTGACCTTACTAATATGTTCCTCTTACCCCAATTTTTTTTTATTGTTCGGTAATGCTAAATTTGACCATATTTTAACTATGGTATGGTTTCATTTCCATTACGTCGAAAGGCAGTTCTCAAATTTTTAGAGATACATATAAAAATACGTGTTTTTACTTGTACGAATCGAAGCGTTTCTCTTACCCCAAACTTCGGGAAAGAGAAACAATTAGAAGACCTGGCTTTGTAGTCAGATTGTTCCGTTATTACTGGAAGAATCAATTTCTGTGTTAAAATAACAGTTAGCATGGTTCGCTAGCAAAACTTTGTTTGTATTGCTATTAGAATACGTACATATTTTTACTTGCTGGAGGTCGTAATGTTCAAAAACCAGTAAACTATGTTCCTCTTACCCCACCTGACCTACCCTTACTATAATATTAGATTTTCCTCTTCGAGCTATTTCTACTAAGAGCGCGTATAAAAAAAAATATATATATATGAAATAAATTATTCATCACTTGACTAGTTGGGTTCTCTGAATTAAATAAATGCGATTTATAAAAAAGTTGTTTTTTGCTTGCATGGCTAATGGATAAAGGCTTCATTTAGGGAGACGCGAAGCGTTGCGCGTGGCGGTGATTAGTGCGTGGCCCGCATTAAAATCAAACATGTGGCGCTGTACGAGTGTGTGAATACGGGAACCAATTTATACGCGGTTCTTTTTTAAATAAATACTACTTAAATAGTACTAATAATGAAGGATTTAATGTGTAACGTAAAATCCCATATGATTGAGTTTACGCGTGAGGTAAAACGGACCGCTTTATGATCTACCGTACGGTAAACGGACGACGCACCGCGTAACGTCACGCTCAACACATGGCGTCTCCGTGAATGAGGCCTAAGGATATCACAGGTCAGTGGCAAAGGAACAAAAGCGCTTCTCGGTGGCAAGATGCTTGCTAAAATACAGCTTTTATTTGTTTTAACGATAAGACTAAGTATTACACACAAATCTACTATATTACGAGTATCATCGATCGACTTCTAAGACTATATTTTATGCTTAGTCTCTGACTGTCACAAAAAAAGCACTGAATGTCTATAAAATATAAAGAAAAACTTTCGAAGAACCTGAACCTAAAACTTGTAGTTTGTTTTTGCGCCCGATGTCTCGTTAATTAAAATATTGAGCCAACATTCGCACAGGCTTCTTAACAAAGGATTAGTTCAAACAGTCTTTTAATTACACAATTGAACTAGTTTCCGACTGACGCTCAATAGTTAAGCTAAAGAGTCCTCAGGCTTGGCTTGGACTAATTATTAGTTCTGTTTGTTTTACGAGTGAATAATTGAATTCACAACAGCTAACAAATTCTCATTAATCTATTACAAATTTCGCGTTTAGTTACTAGCGTTTTAATTATTGATTAAATCCCCTGGCATATAATATTGTTTAGTATAACGTTTTCGCATAATAATACTTTCGTATCATTTGGAGTTGCATTAATATTATTATTTTTCCCTAAAAAGATTACTAGCTAAGAGTTTTGGAGTTTACTAGTATTCTTATTAACTCCTCGTGCTAAGCTAAAATGCTTGTGTTACGAGTGGGTTCACGTCAGTAGTGCAATGAGTGGAGTTCGAACCGGCGACCTCAAGATCACAAGTCCGATTTACAATTTTCTGTGATTGGTTTACATACATAAAAAAATATTTACTAGCTGACCCGTCAGACGTTGTTCTGTCTTCACAATTGAACTTTTAATATTAGGCGTGATAGCACTGACCTGCACTTAGAGCAGCATTATATTAGGTACAGTCAACCAAAGAGATAGGCTAACACATTGTGAAAAGCATTTTAATTTTATACGACGTTTATGAGAAGAGTTTACTGTTATGTGTATTTCTACACAGCTAGCAGCGACCTCTTCGCCCATAAAGAATTACCGGCTATTGTAATGACAAAAACATATTTATTAATATTATTTGATACTAACGGTGTAAACCTATCTCATTTGTTGACTGTACATTAAAAAGTTTAAATTGTCAAAGGCGCCAGCTTATATATAAGAAAATTGAATGTGGTGGTTAAGTATTTTTAAATTTTCTTATTAACCGCGCAGTTTTTTTATATTTTTCTTTCATAAGAACTTTCTCTTGGCAATAACAAACACAATAACAAGAAAAATTTAAGAAATTGCTCCATTTATTCACGCGTGATGCGATGACTAAGGGAAATTGAGATTAAGCGGCATTTGGCTCGCTTTAATTCTCGGAGGTCGTGGGCTCAAACCCAACGCTCTCGGAAATCTTTGTGTAAACTCATAGATTTTACTCAAAGATTTTAGACTACCCTCCGTGCCTCGGATAGCACGTTAAGCCGTTTCTCCCGATTGTTATAACACTATCTGTAATGTTCGTATATCAAGGAACGGGCAGCAGCGTTTCCTTGTGTGTTACAACGTAATACTGCGGTCACCAACCCGTCTGCCAAGCGTGGTGACTATGGCAAATACCCTCCCCGGGAGGAGGCCCATGTTCAGCAGTGGAAACCACATAATATTATTCATTATTATAGCTATGAATTGTCTAAGTATGTACACGTGGACTGGAAATTTGAATCATAAATAGGATTACGAATTTATCGTGAAATGAAAACGAGTAGCTAGAACCAAAACATCTCCTTTTGTATTCAATTTATTTATGTGTTTACTTTTGTACTTATTTCCAAGCATTTATTCCTGATATCATATTATTCTGAACATTAAGTAGACCATTGTTGAAATTATAACATCGTATCAATCGCCGCGCGTGTGCGGTGCGGTAGTTAATAATATTTTAGTCTTAACGTCTTAGTTTATTATTTAACTAAATTGTGTCAAATAGCTTGTTCTGTCTATAGTAGGTTAGAACAATTGTCATTATTTAGGTCGAAAATGAGTATATAACGACGGACGCGCTTTAATGCTACCACCGGATCCAATACGCCCCAACTGAGAAGATCCGGCGAAACATACTCAAATGGGCAGAACGTAGGTTTTGGTCCAGTTACTTTAACTATTTATTGGCATACACATTTTTTGCCCAAACGGTTGTCTTTGTAATATTTGTTTATTGTGTATTTATACTAATAGAAAAATAAAAGAATTTGAGACTGAACTAGCGGGGTATAAATATAATATATATAAATGTAATATAAATGTATCATCATCATCAGCACGTATGACGTGGGCCGCCTCTATGGGAGGGGTTTGCCATAGAAACCAGGCTCGGCAGGTTGGTTGGTGACCGTATTATTATGTTCTAACATTATATACTGACATTAGTAGGCCTATGTCCACCAGTGGACGTCCTACGGCTGAAATGATGATGATGATGATGATTAGTAGTAGAGATGGGCTAAGTGATGATTTTTCTGTATCGGTGACTGCATGACAATGACGCCCAGTCCCGGTCATTTTATCGAAACATGTGAGTTCCAGTATCGCCGATCGCGCAGTCTCGCAACGTCGCAATTCACAGTCACACCGCCCGCTGCGCCCGAGACGGCCCGATACCTTCCGATCCGAATCACCGCAGTTCGCGTTCATTTTCATACTTGTAATGATTTTTAAGCATTGATGATTTTGTCTTTGTCATCGCATGATGAAATGATTTTGAAATATCGATGATTTTTACATGTGACATGATATCGGACTCATCTCTAATTAGTAGGTAAATATAAGGATTTATGAAAATTTGACGATTGCAATCTAGTGCATACAAGGTTGGGTTAGGTTAATCTATCTGCAGATTAACAAGTAGGTAAATGTTAGTTCAAGTTCGTATCGTATATATATTTCACATCAGTATAATATTTCACGAGTTTTAGCGAAATTTATCCCGGTAAATTTCACACAAATCTAATATTAATAAAAAAACCGGCCATGTGCGAGTCGGACTCGCGCACAAAGGGTTCCGTACCATTTCCACAAAGTGCCTACCTGTTGACTTTATTAACATCGAGCAAAAGCGAAAGTTTTTAGCAACTATCAAATATAGATAATAACGTGCTTCCGTAAATCACAGTGTGATGTACGTAAGAATCTATGTTTTACTTCAAAAAACAATGTATATAGTAGAAGATCCGACCCTACATCGACCTTCACCGAGCTGATAATAGAATGAAACATGTTTTATAATAAATTAAGTATATTAGAAAATATATTAAAAATGGGTTGGCTAAAGTAATCCTGGACAGACTTTATTTAATGATTTGAATTAAATGTTTGCAACAATTAATTTAAAATCATTAAAAAAAAGATAAGATAATAAGTAAATTTTATTATTACTAAAATTATTAAACGTATAGAACGTTCAGCTGTTAGGTTGGACCTGGACGAACTACTGGGTTACTAGGTACAAAAAGGTGTGTAGATGACAGTTACTTTCACTTGATTGGATAATTACAAAATTATAATAACAAACAAGCGCTGACTTTGCGTTAATTTAATTTAATCTTTTTAAAATTTCATTAAAATATTTTTTTAAATAATAATTAAAAATAGTCTGCCCAGGATTTTTTTAGCTAGCCCATTTTTAATATATTTTCTTATATACTTAATTTATTATAAAACATTTTTCATTCTATTATCAGCTCGGTGAAGGTCGATGTAGGTTCGGATCTTAGACTAATATTAATATTATTAAGAGAGACTAAAATTCTTGAGTATTCTTCTATAGTAATCACTTTTGACGGACATTTTACTAGGTGACAGCGAAAATTACGAGTAATAGACGGTAAACTGCTTTTATTGTAGGTATGGGCTCACACTTGCGGGAAAGGTTGTGTATACCAATTTATATGGCAGGAATATACTGTCACGTGACATTTCTTTTTCTTCCTACCCTTATACCGTATTACTTGGGGTCGGCGCTACACGTTTATTTCTTCCATTATGTCCTGTCACCCGTCACACTATCACTAACTCCTTTTTCTTTCATATCACTCTTCACACAATCCATCCATCTTTGCTTTGGCCTTCCTCTCCCTCTCCATCGATTTACATGTATACTTAAAACTATTTTAGTTACATGCGTTTCATCCCTCGTATCACCTGTCATTTATAAAACAAAAATAGTTTCCCGAAATATATATTGTACCTACATGTTGAGCCAACACCTTGACGCGGGATAAACCGCGCGGCATAAACTAGTATTAACAATAAACGCGCCCATTCATAATGGTCTAAGAATCTAGAACTTCCTTTAATATACCAAAGCTATGATATAATAAAACACAATTGAAAAATGAGGATCGAGCAATAGTGAAGAAGAATTTAAACTATTTTCTAAATGGCCGCAAAGCCATATTTTTCTTAACGAGCACACCATTATAACGTCATAATAAAGCTACGGTCAATAACATTCCAATTTCAACCAGCTATGTCACAGGCATTTCGCAATAAACTCTTTACAGCATCCAACCAGTCATTTTAAATCCTGTTAGCTTAAAAAAGAATCTACATCTAGATAACCATTCTATAATAATTGGCGTTTAATTTATATGTTGAGTTATTTCTGTGTATTAATAATGAGAAAATCGTTATTGTTTCTAAAATAATTTAAATTAGAGAGAGAAAGAAAATATTTTTTTGAAAAAAACACAAATTGGTTTTTATACCAGTTGTCTCAAATTCTTTTACACCGAGTACAAACAATAAAAAATAGTTTTTAACTTATTTAAAATAATATTTGTCCTGGAAAACTTATATATTAAATTATTTTCTGGGTTCTACTTTAGCTAAACGTTCACGACCTACCAAACTCATCGACACATCCGATGTCACTTTTTTCGGACCATAGCCCAATTGTAATTGCTCGTAAACATCCTATCATTTATGATAATAGTGTTAATATTTCTTATTTCTTTCTATACTAATACATCAACTTCTTCAGTTATATCGTGGCTCACTAATAACAATTTAAAAAATAATTTAGGTAAAACTAGCATTACATTTTAGTCAACGTAAAGAATTAGACACCACTGAATTCCTCGAACTTTATATTGATTAAAACTTAACAGGAAGGCTCATATTGAATATATCAGTAAAAGATAAAGCAAATCATCATATGCCCTATATAAACTTGTCCCAATAGTCAATACTGATACTCTTCTCATCGCCTATCATGGCCTGGTTGCACCCGTCTTAAGAAATGGAAATATTTTTTGAGGAAATCTGTTGATTGGGACATAGCTTTTAAAAATCAAAAACGCTGTATCCGATCCTTGTTTGGACTGCAAATCACAGACAGCTGCAAACCGATGATTAAAAAACATAACATTTTAACACTCTGATGTCTATATATTCTGGCAGAAGGTTTATTTGTCATGACAAATTTACAATGATTTCCTCACTAATCGGATGTCATTGAACGGAACAGACGTGACGGTAATGAACTATGTTTGAAAAAGTCCCAAACAACACATATGTGGAGAAGTATTTTCTGTATGGAGCCAAATATTAACAATAAAATACCTAGTGAATATAAAACCCAAACTAAGAATTTGTTCAAAAAGAAATTGAAAAAATGTTATCTATAACAGGGTACTTAAGGGTGAAGGATTTCTTATAAGATCATTGTAGTGTTCCAAATATAAAAAATTACTGTTTTAAACCTAAGTTACATTAATAATAAGTAATTTTGTACGGCTGATACGGCAGAACATTTTAAAACTATTATTATTGTATCACCACATGACACCATGTGGTGTACGTTTACTTCATACGTTTTGTATTTACTGACTAGACTTTTTTCAGCAATATTCACCTTTATTCAGTTGGAAGTTATTGCTCCGTATTAATCAAGGTTTAATTAAAAAACTCATTCAACCAAATAGTAAAGCCCATACGTGCCACAGTGACATTTCAGCCAGCCTTTTAGCGTGTTTTTGATCCTTCCTGTATTTCGGTGCTCTTTATATTTTTTTCATTATGCAATGTTAAAATTGCTTACGTATCAGTAACTGTATTGAGAACAAATTAATATCCTTTGCGTACAGTTCTTTTACTCTTTGTTTGTGACATATAGCCATCACGATAACCTCGTACTGAAGGTGACGTCACATATTTATACTTGGGGCATATTCGCCTTTGATATAGAGGGCAAAACGAATCTTCAGATGCAAGGAAAGGAAAATGTTACATTCCGTGTCTGACTGTATGCCTATTTGTGGCATAAGCAGATACTAGATCATATACTTGCGTATGATATATTCTTGCCAAAGTTTATTAACCAGTCTAAAGTTTGTTTTTTTCTCTGCCGGTGTTTGTAAATTACATGTCTTCTCTTAACTAAATATAGTTTTATCCTTTTACACTACTTTTCAGTATAATTAAAATAAAACCCAGTAGGTATATCTTCCTGTTACCAATGGAACTTTGTCAAGGAGATCCAAACAGATATATTGATGGACGTTATGTCCATCAATATATCTATTTGGACTATGGTACGGTGAACTGGGGTTTGTTTGACATTCAGGGTAAAATTGACTGTCTAAATGTACTCGAATATGATGGTAGGAGGATCTCTTTACTAAATTCACTGGCTTTAGTTTCTGGAGCACATTTCCTCATGTCATTTTGGCGTTATGTCTCCCTTCAGATTTCGTTTCACCATCACCGTGAAAGTTATCGAGAATGTCAAATTAACCCCGGTCTACAGTATATAAAAAATGAATGAATGAATGGAATGAATGTGAACGGAAGTGTTGAAAGAGGAAGAACAAGGCGTACGTTCTTAAGAAAGGCCAGTTTAAAAGTGGCTTAAACCTAAAGACATACGTGAGGAGATTGATGAATATAAAAGAGGTGAATGTTATATGTCAAGATCGTAGTAAGTGAAAGGAAGAGGTATCTGCCTACCACTAGTGGAAAGAGGCGTGATTGTACGGGTGACTGGTAATTAGTGACCGATACCTAAACACATGATTGTGCTCATGATAACAAACAACTTTTACTATGGCACCATGGTCACATAACTCGTCAACATGGTAGGGAGCAGCTGATTTTTTTTTCGCGATTTCAGTTTTGGTGCCATAGTAAAAGTTGTTTGTTATCATGAGCACAATCATGTGTTTAGGTATCGGTCACTAATTACCAGTCACCCTATATATGAATATAAAAATACCTGTTCTCCAATCTTCACTATTAGCATTAATTAACTTGTTTTTATCGTCTATTTTCATTTATTGAACCCACGCACAGATGATACAAATTTTCAGCACGTGTTGACATCAAAGGAACCCTGTATCCAGGAAAATATTTTTAATTAACCAATCAAGCCTGAATATTACTGTCTCGATTTTTTTGTATTGCGACACGATTCGTTTGAGTGTCCCACGTTATTTCAAATTGGCGTATTGATTAAATTACATTTATATTCTTATATTGATACAATATTACAACTACTATACGACTTGGATAATAAGAAGTAAGTCTTTAAGGTATTTGTAAATATGTGCTAGTAATAATGTACCTAATGTGTAATGTCTGCTACCTGAAATAAAGAATATTATTATATTACTAGCTTCTCGCGTGCGGTTTCAACCCCATAACTTAAGTTCCCGTGGGTACTTCTTAATTAAATAAACGGCTTAATCACTAAGGAACCTGCGCAATAGGGCGCCTCCTGTGGGATTTAGACCTCGGCTCAAGGCGGTTGCTGACGAAGGGATTGAGGAATGATACTTTGGATTTTTAGACGCTCTACTTTACAGTTTACTTCGGGTCGACATGGTCATCGGAAGGTTTTTTCACTCCTCTCTGGATTATATAGAGAAAAAGCTTCCCGCGCGTGATTTCACCTGCGTATGTCCTGTTCATCATAATTAAATATAGCCTAAGTCATCCGGAGATAGTGTAGGTTTCCAACGAAGAAAGCATTTTTCAAATCGGTCCTGTAGTTTCGGAGCCTATTCAATACAAACAAACAAAGAAACAATCAAATTTTTCCTCTTTATTATTTTGTATTATATTGTTTGCCGTGTGGTTTCCGGCTTAGAATAGACCACCCCATGTCCTCCCATGGGTGTCGTAAAAGGCGACTAAGGGACATATGGCTAATGGATGGGCAGCAGCATCTATTAGCTCAAGGTTTACATCTTACTGCGATCACCAATCCGTCTGCCAAGCGTGGTGATTATGGCAAAATCCCTCTACAATCCTGACTTGCCAAGGTCTGTTAAGAGGACGCCCATGTTCAGCAGTGGACGTAAACGGGCTGTTGATGATGATGATGATGATAAGATAACCACACCTTGTTACCGCGATTAGTTTAGAATAGCTTATGTGAAGTTATTAAAGATTTACAGTTTAAAAATATCAACAATACCAGTCGTCCACTGCTGAACATTCCTCTGTGCCTCGGAAAGCACGTTAAACCGTTGGTCCCGATTGTTATAACTTCATCTATAACAAGCGTATATCAGGGAACGGGCAGAAGCGTTTTTTCTGTGTATTACAACATAATACTGCGGTCACCAATCCACCTGCCAACCGTGGTGAATGTGGCAAAAACCCTCCCTCGGGAGGAGGCCCATGTTCAGCAGTGGCCGTTGTACGGGCTGATGATGATGATGATGATGATGAATGATAAAGATGTACCTGTAAAAATATATATTGCGTGCACAGTAAACCCGATTAGCAATGATATTTTTACCGTAAAGTCACGGTCATATCGTAATATAATTAGCCTCCCGATGCGACCTTGAGTGGAAACTTCGTCTCGCCCAGCGTTATGTAGACGCTCCCGGCAAGATAAACCTAAAAAGATTAAAAAATGGTGGCCGCAGGTAATATGATGCAGGGAGGTCCATTAAACTTATTTTGTATATTTATATTTTAAATGTTTTTAAACTTTCGCGATTTGTACACATAATTTTTAGTAGACGCGGGTCTCAATCGCGGTACAATTTTAAGGCACTTTAATAATCCGACGTTTCGACATGGGTTACACCAGTCGTGGTCACGGATAGACTCTGATCGTCGGATTGATAAATTGACGTTGGATAGACTGAATTGTATGACGTCGGATTATTAAAAAGGTAATTATTTGCCTTAAAATTGTACCGCGATTGAGACCCGCGTCTACTAAAAATTATTTATATTTTAGTTTAGAAAGGCGCTTTTGTTGTCCATGCGTATGTTGATAACTATACTTATAAGCATTGATAACAAACCTTTTTTTAAATATTGAAAATTAAATGAAAAGTTTTATTAGAGGAGCGAGCGCGGCTTAACACACGTAGATCCTGTTCCCATGGGATAAATGAAGCCTTTCTCGATAAATGGGCTATCTAGCACTGCTTTTTGTTTTATCGGACCAGTAGTTCCTGAATTTAACGCAATAAGTCAGTTGCAGTCTACTAGTATTCTTGTTAACCCCTCGTGCTAAGCTAAAATGCTTGTGTTACGAGTGGGTTCACGTCGGTAGTGCAATGGTTGGGGATCGAACCGGCCACCACAAGATCAAAAGTCCGACGCCCTAGCAATTGGACAACGGCCGCTTAATTAATAATAACACATGTGAAATGTAAAATAATAGCCATACAGTAAAAAATACATTTTTATTGAAGTCATAGTGATATCGTTATTATCGTCATAGCTACATTGCTATGAGCTTACGTATATTCATTCAGGCAATTGCCCACACCGTCGGAAGAATGTGTATAATAGGCGTGACGACAGTATCAAAAGATTAAAGATTTAATGTTTTTAGGGGAAAGTACATATAAAAAGAAATTATTACACTTATTTATTTTTATATACCTATTACCTTGAGATTAATGTGATTTTTAATAAAATAAAAGATTAAAATACTGCAATCGGCCATTTTGACTGAAACACCAATCACGGCGCATGACGTCACGATATTGTAACCATCAAAGAGAATTTAACCACTACGTTAGGTTTGGCGGACTCAATGACATTTTTTACAATAGCGTGACGTCATAGCCGACGCCATGACACTTGAGGCCTTTTTTCGCGCGCTATTTAAAATTTAATATAAATATGGCTTAAACTTCGTTAAATTTAAATTTATTACCGAAATATTGTGTTTTTCGTACTTAGAAAATGACTACCCACGTTGCGCAAGAGGATTTCAAAATCTTGCCTCATGCCTATTCAATCCTTCTGTTTTACCAAGTAAATAGTATACAAACATAGAAATAGCATACAAACAAACTCTTCAGCTTTACGTAATAGTATAGATAGATGAAGACGAGTAAATCTCTCTCATGTGATATGTAATTTTAGGTATCGTACAGTACCTATACCTCTAATAAGTAAATGCATTCAGCAACTACAATAATTACAGAAAATGACAATAGCAATTACAAAGATCTCTGTAACATTGGAGCTTATGAACAATATACGTTTTGGTATTAATCCCGCAACAGACGGCTAACTTTGATTCAGTCATAAGGCAAGTTTTTTTTCGTATTAAAGCCGGGCATAAAGGCGAGCAGAGCTCCAGCCTTAAAAGGTTTAAAACTAAGCAACCTGCGCAAGATGGCGCCCCCTGTGGGGCTTGGACCTCGACTCAGGGCGGTCGCTGGCGATGATATTGAGGGATTATGACTTTTAGTATTTTAGGGGAGTTTGGTGCAACTGTCGCACTACTTTACAGTTCGCGGACCTCTCGGACTTCGGGTCTACGAGGGCATCGGATGGTTCTTTGTAAACTAAGGGTCAGGAGGACGAGGGGGGACATCAATATTATGTCACCGGAAAATTATAAGAATCGTAGTTGATAAACTTACAAGGTTTCGTTTGGTTAAAAAAATCCTAAACCTAATGGGGTTCAACAGGATTTATTAAAGATAAAGTTTTTTTTGTTTTGTTATAACAGTAGCATAGTCTCGTTTGATTAGGTTTGGTTAACTCTCATAATAATTAAGTAAATAATAACAAAAACAAGCATTTTAGCTTAGCACGAGGGCCTAACAAGAATACTAGAGTAGTGTGCAAAAACAAACTGCTAGTAAGTAATCTAATAATTTCTGTTGGGCTCCCTTAACCTTAACAAACGTGATATTTTTGGCCTTTTTTGCTCGATAATAATAAAATAATATGATAAAATTCATCATCATCATCAGCCCGTATAACGTCCACTGCTGAACATGGGCCTCCTCCCGAGGGAGGGCATTGCCTTAGTCACCACGCTTGGCAGGCGGGTTGGTGACCGCAGTATTATGTTGTAACACACAAGGTAACGCTGCTGCCCGTTCCTTGATATACGATTATTATAGATGATGTTATAACAATCGGGACCAACGGCTTAACGTGCTATCCGAGGCACGGAGGGTAGTCCCTCAACCAACCAGACAGAAATCTAAGAATTGACACATAGATTTCTTGTCCGGTGTGGGGATCGAACCCACGACCTCCGAGATTTAAAGCGAGCCAATTACCGCTACGCTACGGAGGTTGTTAATGTCATGCTTAAAATACATAATTATATTGAGTAGTATATTCACTTCAAAAATAAATGATTAAATTCAAATAAAACAAATATTTGAGGGGGACTCCGATACAACATTTTTTTTGCTGTTTTTTGCTTAATATTAGTAACAGCAACAGGTAGTCTCTTGAAATATTACTTAATTTCAAAATTTTACAATTATAATAGTATCTACTGTTATATAAATAATCGTACGGAACCCGTCGTGGCAAGCCCTACTTGGACTTGGCCGGTTTATGCTGATCGAAGGATACGTTACTGAGACGTTTCATTGGTTAGATTAATAAATATATAGTCACTAAGAAAATCGTGGGTTCGGTCAAAATATCTTTGTGTTAAATCTTAGACTACGATCTGATTGTTATAACATCATCTAAAATAGGCAGAACCGACTTCCCTGTGTCCACATAATTACAACTGGTGTCACAAACCCGCCTGCCAACCGCGGTGACTATAACAATAACTCTCGAGGCCCATGTTCAGCTGTGGACATTTTACGCAGCGTTGCCAACTTCCACGATCTGGATTACCCAAAAACCTAACTGAAAATCCCCAATTTTGGGGAAAATAAAATCGATATTCCCCACATTTTCCCAACAAGATAAAGCAAAGAAATAAAAATACTGTTCATATAAATCAAATATAATTAGAACTTATACTAAAGTATTTATATCAAGGTATTGGCTCTTCATTGCGCCAAATTTGTTTTATCAACATATCATTCGACGGATCAAATTTTAGGCTCCCTCCTTTCTTCTTAATACCTTCTCTAGTGGCCATAAGCGCTACTGCAGTGTCATTGGGACTTCCCGATAAGCGATAAAGTTTGATGGACATAAGTGTTGCCATAAAATAAACTCAACCTTCCTGCCGGATAAGTTGAGTTAAACTTGAATCAAATATAAATAATCTATAAATTATACTTACTTCTTATTATCTTATACTACTTTTAATACTTCTAAGTTCAGCTCTAGTATAAATGTCTAAATTCCCCGCATTTTCCCCACATAAACACTCTCCCCACAAATTACCCAATCGAACTGAAAATCCCCTTAGTTTGGGGAATTCCCCACAGATTGGCAACGCTGATTATACGAGCTGATGATGATAATAATATGCATAATCCCTTTTATCTTTTTTTCCTAGTCTATACTAATATTATAAGGAGGACAGTTTGATTGTTTGTTTGTATTGAATATTCTCCGAAACTACGGGACCGATTCGAAAAATTCTTTCACCGTTGGAAAGTTACACTATCCCCGGATGACATAGGCTATATGTAATTATGAAGATTCCACGGGAACAGGAGTTATGCGGGCAAAACCGCGCGCAAGAAGCTATAATATTATAATATAACAAAATTTGTTTGTCAATGACTCACAACAGTTATACTCACGTGCTAGAATACTAAAGTGTACAAAAAACATCATCAACACATTTAATTTCTTTAATTAATATTATTATACTAGTAGTTATGCAATTTAAAACATTTTACTCTTTCATTTCAGTTTACATAAACTTTGTAAAGTAATTTTACATTTAAAAGGAGCGAGGAATCACTTTAAACACACTTTTTCACACGGGTTATTTATTTGAACATTAGGTATCCTTTGAGACAGACTCAAATAATAAGCCTTTGTACATGTTACTTCCGTTGTATAAACTTTATGTTATACAGGGTGTCCCAAAAGATTACGTAGTTGGGAAGGGGGGTGATAGGGATGGTCACAAGGGTCACCAGAAAAATATAAAAAAATCCCTCTGGGTGTTTAAAAAAATAAATGGCATTTTTTAAAAGACTAAAAATTTTACACCTTGTGCTAACTGTACCTACAAATATGGCTGTATTTAAAAAAAATGCTGTTATGTAATCTTCAATAACAACAAGGTCATCAACATCAACATCAAAAATAATAAGGTGTAAAATATTAAGTTTTTAAAAAAATGCCATTTTTTTTTGTAAATACCCAGAGCGGATTTATTTTTTATTTTTCTAGTGACCATTGTGTCCACCCCTGTCACCCCCTTTCCCAGCTACTTAACCTTTTGGGACACCCTGTATATTTACTGAGTGCAATAAAAAATAAATAAAACAATGTTCTATAAAAAACTCGAATAAGTGGACACTACCTCGCATCAGTAGCTCTGATTTAATATAGCTTTATTAAAAATACTTAAACTATTTTCGGTCTTCAAATATTTTGCTGACAAAATGTAGGTTACCCACTGTTATAGTATATCCCAAATGTCAACGTTTTCAATTAATTAAAGTGCAAAAGGCTATTATAACGCTTTAAATAAATGGTAGCGTTCTCGATGCTCTGCGAGCTTGTCAAAACTTTGGTATTTCGATACCGAAGTTTTGACAACCTCGTAGAGGGCTCGCTTTAAATCGAGCGTGGAATTAAAGACTGAAACACGCTTGTACCATACAAATTTCTGTGACATAAAGGAATAAGTACTTAGTTTCTATGAATAACACGGGTACAAAATTTTAATTTTTAAAATTTTCCATAAGTTTTTTTCACTTTTCTTTTATCTTTTGATACAGTGAATTTAAATCTACCAGCCGTTTCTATCTATCAGCTTTAAATAAATATTTTTTATGGTATTAATTTTTTGTATTTTTCTACAAAATTACATAGGTACATGTCATATCTCCAAAACTAAAGCTGATAGATGAAAACAATTTTTATTTTCATAATCATAATGCCATACGTCTACATGAAAGCTAATTAACGGTCTGGAAAAAATCATTGTAATTACGTGTAATGTTAAGGGCGAGAAGTGCTATCTATGACCAGAGAATTCTGTCAACAGTGCTTTCTATGGACCGAGATATTATCTACAAACATTGTTTTTTATCAACATTTTTTCGGTGATACCTGATGTCTAGAAATAGAGATTTCAAATCACTTTGATTTCTGTATATAGTGGTATCGTACAAGCGTGTTTCTGTCTCATGTTCCACGCACTTTCGGGTCTGGTTGGTTGAGGGAATACCCTCCTCGCGCCTTACAAAGCTAGTTATGCCGTTGGCCCTGATTTTCATAAAATCATCTTCGACAATTGTATACCAGGTAACGGGCAGCAGCTATGTATTTGCAGGACATTATATGGCGGTTAACAAATCGCCTAGCCTGCCAAGAGTGGTGATTAAGGCTACACCTTCAAAGGGGGGAAGATGTTTAGCAGTGGACATTACGGACTTTTGAATGATGATTATGGATGCTATTATGAATTGTATCAGTTGTGTTTTTGATAGTTTATAAGATTTGGTATCTAAACGTTGTCTAGACATTTCATTTAGAATTTAACTATGAACCTATGAAAGCAGACACTATACAAATATAAAGAATGGATATGTCTGTTAGTAATATAATAAAAGGTTGTTCGTGAACTTCTCTGCCTTTTTGTCCGTGTACTCTGCCTTATCTACATCCTCTGCATACCACCAGGATAAACTGCTAAACGGATTTGTATAAAATATGGCTCACATCCTAGACTAACGTATAAGCAGCCTAAAAACGTAATGCCACAAAACCTTTAGGAGTATCAGTCACCTAACGTGAGAGAAATTGCGTGCCGTTACTAAATATCATCATCATCATCAGCCCGTATTACGTCCACCGCTGAACATGGTCCTCCTCACGAGGGAGGGTATTTGCCATAGTTACCACGTTTGGCAGGCGGGTTGGTGAAATTCTGCTGCCCGTTCCTTGATATACGAATATTATAGATGATGTTATAATAATCGAGCCGAACGGCTTAACGTGCTTTTGTGCTTTACTAAATATATCCCGAAATATAATAACAATAATTATTAAAAGCAATATACGAACATTTGAATCACTAATGTCTGACATGCATTACTTATTTCATGCTTTTCAAACGCATTCGTTTTATAAAAGCAGTATTATAGCAGTTACGATCCAAATCCGATCCCTTTTCACGGGTTTGGATCGGGTATTATATTTGTCTAGAAATTTGGAAAGAAATCATCGGATCTAGTGCGTAAATGACCAAAGAAATAGTTCTACGGTTACTACGGACCATATTTTCACGGGTTCGGATCGGACGTAGTGCGAAACCGCTCTTAGAATGAGTACAACTAGCCTCATTGCGACCGGATTTCCCCTCGCTAAGAAGCGGTCAAGCAAAAGGTGGCAGTGTCACAACGACGCGCGTCCCTTTGTTCCACTTCTTTTCCTCTTCGGCTTTATAAGAATATCACTTATAAATCACACACAGCAATTGAAAATCTTTATAACAGGAAATTAATACAGATAGTTAAATGAATTTAAAACCTATTTAATATAAATGAAATCCATTTTATTTTACGTCATTTAAAAAGTTAATTTCATGTTTTTTTTTCTTTGGCCTTTATAAGAATAAAATTGTAGTTGGAAATCTTTATTTATTTATTTATTTATTAATGCACATCAACAACATAAACCCAGCCATTGACAGATATTACATACAAGACAACTGTTTGTCTTGTAATCATATATATCTGCACCATATCCAGTGGCGGATTTACCAGCAGGCTTAGTATGCTGGAGCCTAGGGCGGCAGATTTTGGGGGGCGGCAAATTAAGCACACATATTTTTTGCCATGCAGTTACCGTTACTTATTTCAAGCAAAAACCGATAAAAATACGTTTGTTGTGTGGGAGTCCCCTTAAATTTTGTAAGACCTTATTATATTTAGGTTCCTTATGACAATTAGTTTCAAAAGTAAACATTGTAACATACTTTGATATGGGTCAACTAGCTTGCTGTTATGGGCAGAAGGGGCGGCAAAATTTGAATAGGTAGCCTACTGGCGGCAAATGTGTAAGTCCGCCACTGACCATATCTGTAATAGATGTACAAACATCCATCCATACTTACTTGCATTCGCGTTTATAGGAAATTGTTGAACCGCCTAAACGGAAGATTTCCTAACTTCTAGTATAAAACTTATTTACCAGAGCTTGCTACATCACGCCCCGTCACGGAATTCATATATGCATATCCCGTGTCAGGGAACAAGTTTGCGTAACAAATATCAACAAGTAAAAACGGGTTTTTAGGAATGGGAGGCAAATTCAGATTGTGTTTGAAAATACCGAATGTTCATTTAATAGACGGTTCTGTTAAAGCGAGTTATGTACATACATTGGGTCCATATTGGCTCACCTAAAGTTCTTTACCCGAAATTGTTCTTCCTAACGATTTGTAATCCTAAAGTTTTCATTCATACTATTTGTAGTGCTACCGGCTATGTTCATAACACTTATGTTTCCGAAAATTGTAATTAATAATATCATTAATGGAAATATATTTAAACTCCTACTGTTTTGTATCATAACGCTTTTATCCCTAAACATAATTACCATAATATTTTCACTCATACTCAGAAAGAAACATTTACCAAGTGTAATAAAAAATATATGTTTAGAATGATTAAAGGTCGTTTCACAGATTTTTACTTAAATTAATGAAATTCATAAAACACGACTCATTTTAGGTTATGTTTATGGCCTGGGAGTTTATACCGCAGTTTTAACCGTACCTAAACCAATAACTATAAGACCGATTCGGTTCTGTCACTTCGCCGGCCGTTGCCGCGGCACGCTCGCTCCGCTCGCTCGGCGCGGCTCTAACCTAACCTAAACCAATAATTATGAATAGGACCGATTCGTTTCTGGAACTTGACTGAATGACTTGAGCGGGACCCTGGCTTCGCTCGCTCGGCTCGTGCGTTATGGTCGCAGTTCTAACTTAACTTAAACCAATGACTATAAACAGTACCGTGGTATATATATGTGAAAATAACTTAATAACTAAAAGTGTAAAAGTTACGCAAAATTAATGTATATAATATTTATTATTATGAATAAAAAGAAATCTAAACAAAAAATATATGACTTTGAATAATAGTGTAACAGATGGTTATGTTGAGAAAATATAGGAAAACAAAAGTATAATAGATGTTTATTGCTACTGACATTATGAAGTTGAATGCTTCGGAATTATGAACATTAGAGACAGAGTAGTTAGGAATTGTGATTGTTAGGATGAACATTTTTAAGAAGAACATTTTCGGATTTCCAATTATCGGAGTTGAAAATTTCGGTGAACTTTGGCGCACCCACATACATTAGATGAAGTTTGGTGAAATTATATTTATAACTTGTACTAACTCCAAATTAATGGCGTTGGTAACTGTTGACTGAATTATTTACACTTAATATATTCGCGTGGTATATTGCCGTGTGGTTTCCGGCTCAGGACAGACCAACCCATGTCCTCCCATGGGTGGTTTAAAAGACGACTAAGGGACATATGGCTGATGGATGGGCAACAGCATCTATTAGCTCAAGGTTTACATCTTACTGCGATCACCAATCCGTCTGCCAAGCGTGGTGATTATGGCAATATCCCTCAACGATCCTAGCTTGCCAAGGTTTGTTAATAGGAGGCCCATGTTCAGCAGTGGACGTAAACGGGCTGTTGATGATGAGGATGATATCAGATATATTAGGTACTAACATCCCGCGCACGGTTTTACCCACGTAGCTCTCGTTCCCGTAGGAACTTCTTCATAAAGCAAAACCTATGTTACTCAGGTTTAATGTAGTATTGTAATACTGAAAAAATTACTGAAATCCGTCTAACAGTGTTTGAGTTGATTTGTAACAAACATGCATACAAAAAAAATATTTTCTCTTCATACTAACTACTATACTAACTTCCCGCGCGCGGTTTCACCCGCGTAACTCCCGTTCCCGTGGAAACTTCATATTTATATATAGCCTATGTCACTCAAGATTAATGTAGCTTACCAATGGTGAAATAATTTTTGAAATCGGCACATTAGTTTTTGAGTTTATTCATTACAAACACACACACACACACACACACACAAATACCAATCCTTCCTCTTTATTATATTAGTATAGAAGTATTATTAGCCACGGCCGCTTCGGAATTATTGCGATGCCGCAACTTAAGAGTTTTCGTAATTAATATCTGATTGTTAAATATGTTTGAGCCCTTAGGCTTTAAGCTCTATGTTTCGGATACCATGCTGTTTATACAGAAAAAAGAAAAAAAAAAAGGCGAAGAAAAGCGGTGCATCTGACGTACCTACTTTAGAGCAAAATAGCGAATGTACCTACTACTAATGGAATTTGTGAATTTATAGTCATCATCATCATCATCAGCCCGTATAACGTCCACTGCTGAACATGGGCCTCTTCCCGAGAGGGAGGGTATTTGCCATAGTCACCACGCTTGGTAGACGGGTTGGTGACCGCAGTATTATGTTGTACCACACAAGGAAACGCTGCTGCCCGTTCCTTGACATACGATTATTATAGATGATGTTATAACAATCGCGACCAATGGCTTAAAGTGCTTTCCGAGGCACGGAGGGTTGTCCCTCAACCAACCAGACCCGGAAAGAAATCTTAGAACTTACACAAAGATTTTCTGTCCGGTGTGGGGATCGAACCCACGACCTCCGAGATTCAAGGCGAGCCAAATACCGCTACGCTACGGAGGTTGTTTTTAATTTGAATTTATAGTAATTTACATAATTTATTTTAGCAGCGAACCCATATTTATATTTATACTTTATTGCAAATAGAAATTTACATATTAACATAAATTGTTTTAATTAGAAACAATATGTACAAAGGCGAGCTTAATTCAATTATGAATTCTCTTCCAGCAAACCTTTAGGAAATAGATACATGATAATTAGTGCATAGCAAGTGTACAACAGATTTAATTTAAATGATTTTTACCAATTGCTATAAACATACACACTAATAGTTGTTTCGCCGAGTCTTAAAAATACCTTTTAACTATATGTTCATAAGAATATTGATAGTATTAAGAAAAAAAAGCGACACTCATAATACTAGAACTAAGCATAATCTTGTTTTACATGCTACACGTCTCCACAAAATAAGCAATTCTTTTATGGGGCAATGTATACGCTTCTATTTTCCAAACACAAATTTCCTAGTAATGTTAGAGATCTGTCTATAAACAAGTTTAAACGATATGTGAAAGATAAATTATGTAAAAAAGCTTATTACAAAATTTCAGATTATGTCAATGACAAAACAGCTTGGGAATAGTTGGGAGTGAGTTGCTCTGAAACAATACTGCTTTATTAATAACTAGCGGCCCGCCCCGGCTTCGCACGGGTGGACTTTTATACCCTACCCCTGCCCTACCCTACCCCTGCCCTACCCTACCCATACCCTAACCCTACCCTATCGGTCCAGCCGTTCTCGAGTTATAAGTGTTGTAACAAACACGACTTTCTTTTATATATATAGATTGTAAAATCAAATTTATTTAAAAAAGGATTCCTCTGAGTTTTTTGCCAGTTCTTCTCAGAGTTGCCACGTCCAGAACTGGTGGTAGTAAAAGAAAGGGACGCATCAAAAGAACATGATTTAAAATATTTTAAATGTGTCTATATGAATAAAGAATTTTTGACTTTGACTTTGACTTCTTCTCAGTTTTCTCAGTTGGGGCGTATTGGATCCGGTGGTAGCATAAAAGTGCGTCCGTCGTTATATACTTATGGTCCACCTAAATAATGACAATTGTTCTAACCTAATATAGACAGAACAAGCTATTAGACACAATAAAGTTAAACAGTAAACTAAGACGTTAAGACTTAAATATTCTAAATTAAAATAATAACCTAAATACTTAATAACATATAAATATGATAATTTTAGATAATATTAATTTATTGTTTTGACTATTTGCATGTGCCTATAATAGGTTTACGTTACGTAAATAAAAATGATTTTTATTTCATTTTAATAAATATACGGGCTGATGATGATGAACCTATTAAGAGGTGGAATTTTTTTATATCCTTTCTTATCGGATGCCTACGTCATATCAAGAATACACGGTCCAAGTCAGATATTTACAATCAGCGGTGTAGGCTGTGCGTTGATCGGTCACTCAGTAATCCATTCAAAACAAAATGGCAATAGATTAAAAAAAAATTGCAATAGATTGGATGTGAGTTTTTAAACTGAATATTGGTGAATGGTCGTTCCATTCGACATCATTCAATTTAAATAC
Source organism: Nycteola revayana (assembly GCA_947037095.2). Classification (NCBI taxonomy): domain Eukaryota; kingdom Metazoa; phylum Arthropoda; class Insecta; order Lepidoptera; family Nolidae; genus Nycteola; species Nycteola revayana. The sequence goes on along the minus strand of OX344842.1, from coordinate 30,906,289 downwards.
TGGAAACATATTGTTAAAATGAACAATGTTACGACTAACACAGTTATATAATTTTGTTATATCTTTCTTTTACCCGCACTAGTGAAATAAATCCCTGTGTCGCGGGGGACTTTACAAACATTCATTTCACGGACACAAAGAACACCCAGACTCAGAACAACTATTTGTGGTACACACAAATAATTGTCCCGGGTGGGAATCGAACCCAGAACACCAGGTCTCAGAAGTAACTTCCGTAACCACTGAGCCACCGGTGCATTCAATATATATGGCTAACTAACTCAATATGGCACTGAATGAATATTTTGTTTCTATTTCATATGATTTTAAAAACTTGATTTTGCAAACAGTCTTTACAATATATATTAATATATAAAGCTGAAGAGTTTGATTGTTTGTATGTTGGAATGCGGTTATCTCAGAAACTACTGGTCTGATTAGAAAAAATCGCTCAGCGTTAGATTTAGCCCAATATTTACCCCATTTACTAACCCTACGAATAAATAAAGATACGAACGCTACCCGTACGAATCGCATCTGGGTAAACCGCACCTGCCGTTATCCCCAAATCGCACCTATCTATATTTTTGATAGTTGCGCTTCGCGGACTTGAAGCGCACCTGTGACTCATCAACTTAGTTCTGGAATTTGTTTGTTGTTCAGGACGATTAAATATATCGATAAAATCACAACTATTTAAATCGATGTATTTCTCGGATGACCCACTGAGTTCAGTCCAACTAAAATAATTCCCCGTTTGTCCCACTCTGTATGCCCCAATTGTCCCTATATTTGTATTAATCGCCTGGTTTCTACCTATGTGTATTCCTGCTACAGCTTATTATCTTCATAAGTATAAATTAATGTCTATTTTAAGTACTTTTTAGTACAATCAACCAAGAGTTATGAAAACTTTAGTGCAAAAGAGCAGAATTCTCCATTAAAATCCGATTACTTAAAGGAACACTGTTAGCGTGGCTCACAGGTTGTCTAAAGACGAGTAAATCGAGAAAGGTACACTTATAACTTTATTTACCTATAACTTGTAATATGTATAAGTGTACCTGCTTACTGAAGAGCCTAAACAAGTATCTGCCGACAATCTACTACTTGCATTTTGTATATCTTTTGGATAAGTTGTAATTATTTGTACCCACCAAGGTTGTTACTTTTGAAATAAAATAATTTTTACTTTTACTTTACTTTATTTTGGAAATAACCTAAGCAAAAACCGAGCACAATTATATCTAAAAGTCTAAAAATACATTTGGCAATAAACTGCAGCAAGTAACTGTCTACAAATGATAAATATGCGAGAGTTTTCGAGGCAGATGTCCGATTTCACTAGCCCAGTCCATTTAACATCCTAATCACGGATGTCGATTCCATTTCGCCAATTGTTTCGCGTCTGTCCATAGCATAGGCTTAAAATAAAAGTAGTTTTTAGGTATACTAGGGCCGCTAGTATCGAAGCATAAATTTAACGTGACTGTACCGCAGGACTCAGCTAGTTCAGTCATTAGTCAGTAGAAATGACTTGTAGCGACATCTACAGTAGCCGCACACAAAAGTCTTAGTAGACGAGCACCGCCATCTACCATCTAGCATCCTAACTAACCTGTATCGCGCAATACAAGTTCGCAAGTCAACTCGAACATATACAAGTTCCGAACAGTAACAAATGGCCGTCGGTCGCCGGGCACACCACCTCGCCCGGCAAAGAATATCTTCATTTTCTGTGGAGGAACACCACCATTCGTTCCTCTACAGACGTTATATCTTACAATCTCTTGCTTACTTCAGTTTGTAAATAAAGTAGGACGGTATTATAATTTCCACTAGGAATTCTCCTTATCCTACGACTCGTAGAAAACTTTTTTTTATTATGATATTTGCTTCTAATTGATTGTAGCCATGGTATCCGTTTAATTAAATCGAGATTCTTTCTAGCTATGACTGACTTAATTAAATTCTTTATAAATGAATATCAAATTTTGTTACGTAAATATTTTTTACTTAATGAAAGAGTAAGTAAACTTGGAACTTTAAGTAAACAAGTAAATCTTTGCTCTGATTTAACGTTCATGAAATATTCATTAATGCTTACAACTTTTCCTAAATAGATTTAACGGTAATTATAAATAGATTACTTGCTAAAAATATAATATTAATATCAGAAATGTTTAACAATGAATTTGATTCATTTTAGTTATAGTTTCTCTGATAAGAAATAATCTGATGAATTTCCCGTTTCAATAAGATATCCAGTGTTCAGCTAAGAAATTAAGTCGTCGTGACTTCGCCAATAGAGTTTATTCTTATAATAGTACGTACGTTACAGTAAATAATACATTAAACAGTAAATTTTATAATAAATTAATTGTATTGACACTACCATTATTATAGTTCTGTTACCTCAAGTATTATAAGAAATTTCAGGACAGGGAAAAAACTATATGATTTTATATACGAGAAAAATAGCAGTTTACTATTTACATTAGTTTAGGTATCTACTGAATGATGGGTGTTTCTAATTGGTTGAAATGATTGGTCATTCGATATAAGATAAATAATTGTACAATTGTATCTAAATGCCGCCGTTACCGTCAAAAATGACTTGCGTGACGTTAGATCTTCAATGACGAAATAGTGAGGCTAGGTTTAGCGCACCCGTACGAATGGCACTTGGGCGAATCGCACCTGCGCGTATCCACGAAAGGCACCTATCATTATCTTTGGGTGCGTTTCGGGGATATGAATTTAATTAAAAATGTTGACCACTAAGAGCATCTGTGACATCAGCTTATAGTTCTTAAATAATACATTAGATGGCGTTACTGGTATTTTGATATAATACTAACAATCATCAACCCCTTAACGTCACACACACAATGTTTGCTATATATGTAAGTACGAATGAATAGTGGCAATATTAAAAGTAAATATCAGTAGATATATGTACCTATTTCTTGTTGCGGGTTAGTTGACTCTTACATCAATCAAATTCATAAATATCGGGAAATTTACAAAAAGAAAGTTGGGAACACTAACCTGTAGCTGCCGAAATTCGTTTGTATATTTGATTAAATGGTATAATCGGAGCCTCCGCCCGAGCTTCTTCTTCAAAAAAGGATTTAACCTTTAGAATAATGCTTCGAGCATCACTTTTATCGCTTTCGGCATAATTAACGTTGTAAATATAGCAATTTAGCAACAGAAATCACAGAGAACCCGAATGTAGTAGATACTGACAATCGAATGACATTTCAACATGGCGGCCGTAGTTCCTACTTTTGGCATTTCACAGATAAGTTGGTGGGACTGTAGCTTGATCTCTGCGACATATATTATGTCATAGTGACATTCCTAGGGTTGTTAAGATTTAAACAAATGTCGATAGTACTTATCGACTTTTCTTACTATTTTTAATAATAACATATAATTGGGTTTAATTTAATTTCAAACGTTACTCAATTAATGATGATGATGATGATGAATGATGATGATTCATCGCCCATCACTAATTAGGTCGGCATGCCCATAAAATATGACATTGGCAGGTACTGTCTATCTGTACTACTAAATTCAAAACTTCATAGGCGTGATTTTACTGACAGCTGTCGCAGAGATCTAGCTATCTTTTACGGAGTATAAGTAATAAATTTAATATATCTATATGTCACCGGAAAATAATAAGAATAGTGAGTTGTTCAACTTTCTCGTTAGTTGAGAAACTTACGAAATTTCAGGTGGTTAAAAAATATGTGGTTTCCGGCTTAGAATAGACCACCCCATGTCCTCCCATGGGTGTCGTAAAAGGTGACTAAGGGACATATGGCTGATGGATGGGCAGCAGCATCTATTAGTTCAAGGTTTACATCTTACTGCGATCACCAATCCGTCTGCCAAGCGTGGTGATTATGGCAATATCTCTCTACGACCCTGGCTTGCCAAGGCCTGTTAAGAGGAGGCCCATGTTCAGCAGTGGACGTAAACGGGCTATTGATGATGTTGATGATGAAAAAAAGTAACCTAAATCTAAGCCAATGGAGTTCAACAGGACTTATTTAAGTTGACGTTTTTTTGTTTTGTTACAACAGTAGCATAGTCTCATTTGGTTAGGTTATGTCAAGTGTCATAACAATCAAGAAAATAATGTAATTATTATGCGTGTTCACTGAAACTGGCCACTAAATTAAACAACACAAGTGGCACGGATATTGGTCAACTAATGATTCGTAATATTTTCGAGTGAAATCCTTATATATCGTCAGTGATAGTTACTGCAATAGCGCGTAAGAGAGACAGTTGCTGATAATATTTGTTGTGTGTCATCATCATCAGCCCGTATAACGTCCACTGCTGAACGTGGGCGTCCTCACGAGGGAGGATATTTGCCATAGTCACCACGCTTGGCAGGCGGGTTGGTGACCGCAGTATAGTGTTGCACCATACAAGGAAACGCTGCTGCCCGTTCCTTGATATACGATTTATAGATGATGGACAATCGGGACAAACGGCTTAACGTGCTTTCTGAGGCACGGAGGGTAGACACTCAACCAACCAGTCCCTGAAAGAAATCTTACAATTATTACAAAGATTTCCTGTCCGGCGTAGGGATCGAACCCACGACCTCCGAGATTTAAAGCGAGCCAAATACTAAAGCTTGTCTTTTCAACCTTATTTGCTTTTATTATTATCATACGCGATACAGTATCACTGACGATATGACGCTAGGCTTGTAAGTTATGATCCAGATCGGCGTAATTTATTCTCAAATCTTCAACTAACATCATTATATTAAAGCCAATTATTACAGAACAAAGAGAGATTAAAGCAGAGAGTGTTAGTGTATTGGGCGTTAGTAAATTGTAATTACCATCGTAACATAATCCGCTTAAACTGCGTCAATTGGGAGATACCGTACAATAATCCGTTCTGCAATGTGTCCAATCAAATCAGACCAAATAATAGGAGTAAAGGTACATAAATTGGCACCAAGTAATTTTTTTTTTTGACGTCATTATAAATAACTTTTTTTATTTTCCCATCTCATCGTTTCGGTACGTGGAAAAAAAATACTCCACGTCAATAGTGAAAAAACTGGGATCACGTAATTTTTACCAAAACGGATTGATCATAAAGTTACACAAATTCACAAAACTGTGGATGAAAAATGTATTTTCTGAGATATAACGATTTCCCGCCATTTCCACGCCACCCCTGAGAACAAGACATTCCTTTGCGCCTTTTTTGCTTGGTTTCCTCAGTATGTCTATTCCACAGGTCTGTTGTCATTCTGTTTAAATTGAAACTTTTGCGTTATTGTATGATAATTATAATTTATGATAATTTATATTGTGAACATTTTATTCTCATTATTGAATTTCTAAATTGGTTAAACCAGAGTTTAGTACATAAATGGAATTTAAAAAAATTCTTTCTTTTCTTAAAAAAAATCTATCGCATTTATCGCTCGACAGACGGACAGACTGATTAAAAATTCTGTAAGATCAAATAATTATAAAAATGTTTTTAGCTACTTAAGTAATACTTTTGTTAGATTTAGTATTATACAGTGTAATTTTGACAAGTACAATTGTATGTAAATACCTGAGTGCTGAATAAATTTCATTATTTCATTATTATTTTTACTTATTATTTAAATATTTTCAAAACTCCTCAAAGTCAAAATAAAAGGTATTTTCACTTCAAATATCAACTTATGAAACTCAAAACGTCGATCGTTCATTCGCTCGCTATTATGTAAACCGCGTAGGTGACAGTTAATAAGCAATCATTTGTCTGTCAAAAAATATATTCTTTGCGTACTAAAGAGCGAAATATCAATGCGCTACATTTGATCTTTGACCTTAGGTATTATTGAAATCTATACTAATAATACCTGACCCGGCAGACTACGTACTGCCTCAATCAATAAATAAAAGACTTAAACTTTTGTAAAAAATTAACTGACCCAGCGAGACTTCGTTTACGCAGTATCCTACATCTATCCTACCCCTACCCTACCTCTACCCTGAAACGGCTGAAAAATGTATAGTGAGTAAGACAGGAGACAGGCTTCGTCCTCACCCCTTTTTTCGAGTTGGAAATCTTTTATAGACTTATCCCACCGTCTTGGGGAAAGACGGTGGTGGCGTGTGCGACTCCTTCATTTGCTCCCGGCTCTATGTAGCTGATGAGCCGGGGCATCCGGTACTCACTATAACCACCACGGTAGCCTTGCCGGTAGCCCCCAACGCTGGCCAACGATAGCCCCGGGTACTCGAGTAGATCGACAACCAGGACCACCACCGTGCGTCTGCGTCTGCGTTGTCAGAGACTCATCCCGGAAGAAAGGCAATAATTGGGCCCCACCCCCTGCATACTGCATTTAGGTTACCAGAGGCTACATCTGGTTACCTCTTCACGGGATCACTATCAGTTAGACGGTAAGAGTCCCCACTCTGACCGGCAGTGATCCCAAGGGTGACGCATGACTGGCAAGTGAAGAACCTGCATGCATCGCTCGGCTTTCTCGCCAGCGTCTTTTCGCCGCTGACACTCGCCGTCTCGTAGAGTTTGGTTCGGCGCGGCTCATACTCGCCGGTGAAATTAATTTCGCCGGCCTCGGCCCCGCGTTCTTCGATGCACGGGGTCGCTGCGCTCTCGTGTGCGCTCTGCCGTCTCTTTCCGGAGTATGACTACTTCGCAGAAGGAGAAGACGGCCATCCAGGAATCTCTCGCCGCCAGCATAGCCGAAACTAATGACTGCGGCGAGAGGTCCGTTTCGACCCTTAGGATCATGACTCGATCTTTTACACTATTATTCAAAGTCATATCTTTTTTGTTAAGATTTCTTTTTATTCATAATAATATGTATTATATACATTAATTTTGCGTAACTTTTACACTTTTAGTTATTAAGTTATTTTCATATATTATTCATAGGTATATATACCACGGTACTATTTATAGTCATTGGTTTAAGTTAAGTTAGAACAGCGACCTTATAGCACGAGCCGAGCGAGCGAAGCCAGAGTCCCGCTCCAGTCATTTAGTCAAGTTCCAAAAACGAATCGGTCCTATTCATAATTATTGGTTTAGGTTAGGTTAGAACTGTGACCACAACGCACGAGCCGAGCGAGCGTGCAGCGGCAGCGGCCGGCGAAGTGCCTGAACTGAATCAGTCTAAAAGTTATTGGTTTAGGTACGGTTAAAACTGCGGCATAAACTCCCAGGCCATAAACATAACCGTATATGAGTCGTGTTTTATGAATTTCATTCATTTAAGACAAAAATCTGTGAAACGAGCTTTAATCATTCTAAACATATATTTTTTATTACACTTGGTAAATGTTTATTTCTGAGTATGAGTGAAAATATTATGGTAATTATGTTTAGGAATAAAAGCGTTATGATAAAAAACAGTAGGAGTTTAAATGTATTTACATTAATGATATTATTAATTACAATTTTCGGAAACATTATTGTTATGAACATAGCCGGTAGCACTACAAATAGTATGAATGAAAACTTTAGGATGAAAAATTTTAAGAAGAGTGATCATTCGGATTACAAATCCTTAGGAAGAACAATTTCGGGTAAAGAACTTTAGGTGAGCCAATATGGACCCCTGTCCAGCCTTAAGAACACGCTTGGCACTGTTCGCTATCGAACAAAGGAGGATGAGATTTCCATTTTTCCTATGATATATATGTAGGTACGTAAAGTATCAGGTAGAATCTATGGCTAATATTACAAGTGCTTTAGTTTTGTTTCCCAAAAGGCTGACCACTGCTCTAACCTGACCTAACTCAATGGGTTAAAAGGAATTCCAAGCTCGCGTGCGTTGCCGGTATTGAATTTGAAACATTGATTCAATGACGTAGGTATACCTAGAATGAAGTAGGTAGGTATAGTTATTTTATTGGTTTCGACATCTCAATTTTAACTTATTATAAATTCTATTTTTTTTTTCATTTCAATTTGTGAATGTATGTATATCCATTTCCATTTCAACATTAATATTTAGGCAAACTAAAAGAGTTTCAGAATAGTGAGAGTTAAAAACACAACAAAATGTTTCAATAAATTGTTAAAAAAATAAAAATGTATGGTATAAGCTTTTGGTTTTTATTCATACAATTCATTTTAGTTTTGTTAATATCGGAGTACTAAATTCATGTGAAATAATAAAGAGTTAAAAAAAAAAACATCATTAAGTTTATTCAAACACAATACTCTGTACAACACAAGATAATAACATAACTTTAACATGGGAGTTTTCTACTTTTCTAACATCTGTTAATAATAAAGGTATATTTACTAATATAAAAGCGAAAGATCACCCATCAAGAAATTTCAGAAACTTTAAATGCCAGGAATCTAAAAATTTTGTATATTCCCAAATGTTCCTATTAGTGAAGTTCCTTTCACCGTTGGAAAGCCAGACTATCCCAGGATTACATATGGATGCTATATTTAATCATGACGTTTCCACGGGAACTGGAGGAATGAATCCGTGCGTGAAGCTAGTTGATTGTATAGAAAATAAGCGCTGAATGCTAATATTTTTTTTTATGGTCCAATTTCGACCACTGGGCGTGAGATAATAATTAGTGCTACACGTGTAGATGGCAAGTAATGTAATACAATATTTTTGTAGCCATCATATCAATAATAATTCCTGAAATGAGGAAGAACCTCATTCAAGCATCAACAGAAAGAAAACTCATTTACTCCGTTAATAACAAATGTCACGAACTGACCACAATATATAACTATTTCGAAAGTCGGAAACACAGAAAGCATAATATTGGATACATTCACATATAATGAGTGTTCAATTTATTGAATGTTATATGTCTTTCATAAAAATGTCTTTATTACTATAGAGTTATAACAATACATAACCTATGTAATTGTAACTGTATTATTGATTACATTAACTTAATAAATTGACATACTTAAAAATACTTGTGATAGTCATCCTTTATTCCCGTTGTCCCCGTACGCCGTGTCCCCGTCCTACGACGGTACTTCAATTAAACATTTAAAAATATTTCCCGTTGTCCCCGTACATTGTCAAGTAGATCAATTTACTAGTTAGTTGATAAACTAAAGAGGTATCGGGTGGTTAAAAAAAAAATCTAAATCTAAACCGATGTAGTTCAAGCGGACTTATTGAAGTTGTAGTTTTGTTTGGTTAGCCGAATGTACGTTATGGGGACAGCGGGAAATAAATTTAATTACGTCCCGCTGTCCCCGTGACGGGGATATAGCATACGGGGACAACGGGAATAAAGTATAGTAATAGTGATTAGCCTCCCGAGTGTGATAGACTATATTTTATTGTGAGATTCCCACGGGAACGGGATCTACGCCAACCTATTCGCGTGGGATGTCAATATAATATATATAAAATAATAATGTAGCTGAGAAATTCACTTCGCTTTACGGCAATGGTGTTGTTAAAAGAGTGTTCGCCATAAAAATCTATTGGATTGGGCCATAACTTTTGTTTTATGTCACTTAAATTTATACCACTAACAGCCTATTGGAGTTACTTTTAATGCTTACAGTCTTTTGGCGACGTTTTATGAAGACGGTTTGATAAATGCAGGGTATCGCCTACGCCGCGCCGCTGCGGCGAGGTATGAAATACCATTGCGATGACATGCAGGGTAGGCATAGTAGTCTTGTGCCTGCTCGGTCATTTCCAAGATCGCTCCGTACTAGTTCATTTCGGACAGTGAACTAGTTCATTCTATAAGCTCTAACGGCTCTATTCGGTCTTTGCTCTCGGTCAGTTTTCCATATAGTACAGCGCGGACCACACAGCAAATACGTTCTCTAGGAACATTGATAGGTACTTAGAACGTATTTGCGGACCACAGAGCAGCCACCAAATCAACACGGTGACCAAATTATGGTTACTATTGTATTCATTTAACATATTTGATTTTCCTTCATACTTGAACAGGCTTAGGACTGTCATTCTGATCAACCGCCTACATTACGAATGAATTCGTATGATGTACTTATCAAAAACAATCAGTCAGTCATATTTCAGTTTTCGTTCTCGTTCGCACTTATACGATCTCGCGGTTTACAATGTACAAAGTACGAAAAGAGCAATTTGACCTATTAGACCGATTACAAATCAGCGTTCGGAAACGTTTCTTCTAGTACAGTGCGAAGATACGGCTCCTATTCGTTCATCGTTCACGAACTACACAAGACTAAGGCATAGGCTTAATAAAGGTAACGTAACAAGTTTTGTAAACTTTTTCTAAGGTAGTTTAATAATCACTCATAAACATTTAAAAAAAATTAAAGATGGTGCCAAAAATGCGTTCTTTTAATGGCCGAATTAACAGAACCTTAAAAAGAAATTGATTAAATTGCGCTGCTCTTAAAACCTATTTATTGGGACATTCCTTATTGTTCTTTGCCATTACCCGTTATATTCTAATTATACCATGAGGATGGTTTGTAGGTAAACCCTTACCTTCAAAAACTCCGTTTGTTTATGATCATGAACTAGTACTACTTCTTAAATTACTTAATAATAATGATATCAAACTTCCAATCGATAATAGTAATAGCACAGTGAAATGAGTCACGTGAAAAGTTTACAAAAAACATTGACTTAAAAATCCGATAAAGAACACTTATTCTCCACAAAAATAAAGAACAAACGATGAAGTTATGGGAATCTGAGTGCTTATAAAAAAAATCCTGAACGTAACCCACCAGAGTTAGATTGCGTCGGGATTTCAATGAAATAACTTTCCTTAATTTGATGTGCATTCAGTATTTTCGAAGAGCACATTAAATTAATTCCTTTCTTAATTGATTCTATCTCATATTAACAAATGTGGATGCGATGGTTATCTATCTCTGATTGTCTTCGGAAATTAATATACACGTTTCCCGCGCACAGTCTTACTCGCGTTGCTTCCGTTCTTGTAGGATATTCAATTAAATATATTCCATGTTACCTCTAGATAAAGTGAATCGGTTAATTACCAAAGGGAATAAGTCAGCATTTTTTCGATGTGGCGATTTTGATGCAATTCGACTCCTTTTATAAAGGCCTGTCACTTTTATTCAAGAATCGGAATAAATCAGTTCATTTTCCATATTAAATGTAGACTTCCATTCTTGGCTATTAATATCAAGTAAATAGAAGACCTCCAACGTACCCTGCAATACATTCCAGCTGAGCATAAGGGCTAATATGAAAATATTGTTAATAATTGGTCATAACATTAATAAAAACTATTCTGTTTGTTTTTACTCCTCATTAAGTTACTAAAGGGAATAAGTCAGGGTAATTTCATAATTAGTAACCAAAGGGAATAAGTCAATCAACTTTAAATGGCTAGATTTTATTCTAAATGGCACATAGCAAGCTCAATCATTACTTAGAACTGTGCATATTATAGTATACTAGCTTCCCGCGTAACTCCCGTTCCCGTGGGAAATTCATAATAAAATATAGCCTATGTTTTTTCTCAGGCTCTAGACTATATCTGTACCAAATTTCATTTAAATCGCTTCAGTAGTTAAGGCGTGATTGCGTAACAGACAGACAGACAGACAGAGTTACTTTCATTAGTAAGGATTACATTGGTAATACAACATATTTGAGAGTCATCAAACAAAATTTTGATGTAGACAGTTTTTAAATCATATTGTAAAAAAATTAGAAGAGCTTGACTTGTTACCTTTAGTAAATAACCGATTCAAGTAGCGTAGTAGATGAAATAATGTTTGAAATCGAGAAGCTTCCAGAAGCTATTCAACGCAAATATACTTTATAATATTAGTCCCGAAAACCGCAGCTGTGGTTATGTTGTAACAAACAGGGGAACGCTGCTGCCCGTTCCCTGGTAAACAATTGTTACAGAATGATCATGTTATAACAATTGGAACCAACAACGGGTGAACTTGAAACTACGAAAAATGAAATAGTTTATTAGTAACGTAGACGAATAATTCGCGCTTTTTATACCCACGTCATTTACAATGCATAACACATTTAAGTACATTTTTTTTATTTACTTAATTAAGAACAATATTTTTAACATTATATAGGGTGACTGGTAATTAGTGACCGATACCTAAACACATGATTGTGCTCATGATAACAAACACCTTTAACTATGGCACCAAACCTGAAATCGCGAAAAGAAATCAGCTGTTCCATACATTTATGTTCACATAACTCGTCAACATGGTAGGGAGCAGCTGATTTTTTTTTCGCGATTTCAGGTTTGTTGCCATAGTAAAAGTTGTTTGTTATCATGAGCACAATCATGTGTTAAGGTATCGGTCACTAATAACCAGTCACCCTATATATAACAGGTCTTCAGTAAATGGTATATAACTTAACTGTATGGTCACTTATGTTATAATACTATTTTATACTTAATGTTATTTACAAAATCAATAAAATAAAATGAAAAATTGTCGCGAACAAAACGAGGATACACAAATAATAATAATAAGTCGGAGTTTGAGTGATTAGATCAACCAGGGCGCAGCGCGGGCTGGGATCTGGTCTAAAGCCAAGAACGCGTCGCGAACCCCGCCTCGCGAAGGCCACCGTCTCTATCCTAGCTTCCTACGAGTCTTTCTCTATCTACCTACGGTGTGACATCCGGGGAAGAAAGACAAAGAAAATTTACATTTTCTAAAAGATTTGTTGCCCATCATCATGCGATCACTGATGGTGAGATCGAACTCTTGACCTTCAATATTCAAAGCGAGCCTTTTAAATTAAATTAAAAACATTTTATGTTAAAATCGGAAAATGTTTATTTCGTGCCGAAAATAAATACATTGTTATACCTTACCTACTGCCAACGCCGTTGATCATTAATTTGATTGATTGGGTAAAGTAATTATTGTGAACGTATATGTATTATGTCGCTTCCAAGTAATGTTATTTATAGTCTTGCCGAAGAATTGGCAACATAATTGATACTCTAATACGAATAATTAATCAATAAATAAATTCGCAGACGAACGCGCGCGATTTACACGCGTATCTACTGTTTCCGGGGGGTATTCGTAATTAATAATACATAATTAAAAAAACAAAAAATAAATCAAGACTGCGTTTTTGAATATTTAATTTGATATGCTCAGACTGTCACAGTAAACACGAATCTAACCACGCCTTTCAAGCTAAAATCCATCAAGCCGTTCAGGCTGCAGAGCGTGCAAAACAATTATACATACATACAATACAATTATTATACAGTACAAGTTTTCAGAGCCTCGAACACCGTAGACGAGTAGCCTTCCTATCGGTTTTTTATCAGTTACATTTCGGGAAGTGTGCGGAGGTTCTACATAACCTGATACCCCCTTCACCCTTTCATCACCGGACGACTAGGCGCGGCGAGCGGATTCACCGTTTTGTAGAAATTCCTTCAATACGCACGAAGCGATATGCTTCTTCTTTCATAATGTTGACGGTTAAGGAGAGGAATTCTCTGCCGGGGTCAGTTTTTCCGGAACGCTATAATCTGGACATCTTTAAGGCTAAAGTGAACATACACTTTCTAGGCAAGCGTGTATCATCTTAGGCCTTATCTTCGCCTTCCATCAAGCGAGATTATGGTCAAACATAAGCCTATATTTAATTAAAAAAATAAAAAAATAAAAAACGTACTCACAGTACATACTCTCGAAAAACATAATCCTCCTTCTGGCGCAGTCGGGTAAATATCGCCTTCTGCCTGTTACTCCTGGATTATGTAGATTCCTTATGGTGAAAGAAATCAGTCCAATAGTTTCAGAGCCTATTAAACCCAAACAAAATATCAAATCCTGCTATAATTGTTATATTTTCCTCTAATTATAAAATATGTTGCTGTTAATATTCTTATTTCCTACTTATGTAACACTAGCTACGCTTACCCGCGTTACTCTGCTCCAGTGGGTCGGAGCGTGATGTTTTGTAGTCTATAAGTTAATCCAGCGTATAATCTATCGTGATGCAAAATTTCAGCTTATTTCGTTCAGTAGTTTTGTCGTGAAAGAGTAACAAACATCCATCCATCCATTCATACTTACAAACTTTCGCGTTTATTATATTAGTAGGATAGTAAGAATTGACTCATGAATTGTATCTCGTAAATAATTTAGATATTGAATAATGACATACATAATGACACACATCTTTAAATAAAAGAAAATAAAAAACAAGCACACGTCTTGTTTTATAAAAATGTAGAATGAATTCGTGATTCAATAAATATAGTTTGCTACGAATTGTAAACTAATGTATTAAATATAAGGCACACACTACTTTTCCGTTAAAAACATAAGTTTTTTTTTTTTTTTTTTTTTACTATATATAGGCTTACGTTTGACCATAATCTCGCTTGATAGAAGGCGAAGATAAGGCCTAAGATGATACACGCTTGCCTAGAAAGTGTCTGTTCACTTTAGCCTTAAAGATGTCCAGATTATAGCGTTCCGGAAAAACCGACCTCGGCAGAGAATTCTACTCCTTAGCCGTCCACATTATGAAGGAAGAAGCAAATCGCTTCGTGCGTATTGAAGGAATGTCTAAAACAAAAGGGTGAAACCGCTCGCCGCACCTAGTCGTCCGGTGATGGAAGGGTGAAGAGGGTATCAGGTTATGTAGAACCTCCGCACACTCCCCGAAATGTAACCGATAAAAAACCGATAGGCAGGCTACTCGTCTACGGTGTAAGTAGGAGCAGAACAGAACATAAACAAGATAGATTTGGCATAGTGATACCAACCTACATTAAAATTTGTAATTTTTACCATTTGTATTGATTACTGAATGGCAGCGTCCCAATTACTAACAAAAACAGCTATTTAATGATACAAATTTATGTAATAATAGAAAAAAAAACAACCACGGCAATGATACTGTGGTAGCATAAATGAAAATATATATTTTTGTATTATGCATATTATTTTTAATTCAGTTTAGATATTTGTACTACATAGATACGTTATTTAAAATTCAGATGTAAGTCAGCTGATTTACTTGTTAATAACCTAACCTCAAAACCTAGTTTCCGGAAAATACGGTTATAAAATAAGTCAGCCAATTTTATAGATCAGCCTGTCTGGAAATATAATTGAATTAAAACCGGTGAATAGTGCTCGTATTGCGGATGCTTGATTTTTTATTTCCGTGTTTCATTTTAAGCTGCAAAGGAAAATTGTAATGTTAAAAATAAAAATATTTAAACTTAACTCCGCAGAATATTAAAACTACAGTATTGACTGCATTGGTAGGGCTCATATGGTCCTGAGGGCTCAATTCAATATTCTGAGTCTGTGTGTGGATTGTGTCCGTAAATTGAGTTTTTGTAAAGTGCCCGTGACACAAAGATTAATTATGCAATTACATGATGCGGGAATTGCCTTTGAAAAAAAAGAAAATAAAGTAAATATGTACTGTCACTGTCCATTCATTAATCCATAGAAAGTTACATGTTTGCGGACAATGTAAGTCTTAGTCTAACTTCAAATCATATAATATTATTATATAAATCGCATGAATTGCTTGCCTGCTCCTCTCAGATGTCTCTTCTCTTGCCATGTCTAGATCTGCCCGGCTACCATAGGCAGCGCGTCTCGAGTCTACTCTACGGAGGCTGACATTGCAGAAACGCACTGTCACGTGACACTTTCTGCAATGTGATTGGTCGGCCTCCGTAGAGTAGACTCGAGTCGCGCTGCCTATGCTAGCCGGGCTGGTGTAAAAAATCCTGCGGCGTGGATGATACCACAGTATCATCCACGCCGCTTCCGTCCCCTTGGAACTTTATAATAAAATATCTTATCGCTGCTTTAATATTATAGTGACATAAATGCAAATGTGTAACTAATGATAATGAGTTTTAGTCTCATGATATTACAGATCAATTTGTGTTGAACCCTAAACTTATTTTGTGTCACTATTACATTAAAGCAGCGTTATCGCACCGAAAGATCTACAAATCGAATCAGTAGTTCCTGAAATTAACGCAAAAAACAAACAAACTCTCCGTCTTAATATTGGTATGGATTTAAGTTCCAAAATATTGTTAGATAATCATTTACGGCGCAAAATGGAGTAACAAACTGTTGCAATACATTCGGAATTGCAGCACGTTCCAATTTATCATTTACGGCGTCAAATTTTCACACTCTGAAGTTTGCTGAGTATTTCACACCCTATATGATAAAGTGCAATATCTTGTTTTGCAATTTATCATTTAGGATGTGAAATACACAGCGTTGCAAACACAAGTTAAGATACCTACCGGCTCGTTTAGAGAGAAATTACACGTGGAGTTATTTCGATAAACACTACCCTATATTCGTGATTATTTATGTATTTATCTTTAGCACCATCAGTTCACAGTATCATCATATTATGAGTAGGTACTTTACCTATATGTTAGTAGTCATAGAGATATTATAGCAAACATTTTTTACAGCCAAATATCATTTATTTATTTATTTATTTATTTATCATAACAAAATAATAATAAAAATCAACAAAATAATTAACAAATCTAAGATTAGAATACTTTATGTAATTCATTAACAAGAATCGAATGTATGCTGAATGCAATGAAGAATAAATAGGTCTTATTGGATGAGGTGGATTTTAAATTATATTACTTTGCGACTCACATGACAGCATTTTTACATGTAAAATTTGAAGTAGAACACCTAACTATATCAAATACACGATAATGACGCATAACTCGTTGAAGAATTTTAAACTGAAATATTAGTACTACCTCCGTAGCGCAGCAGTATTCGGCTCTCTATAAATCCCGATTGGTCGTGGGTTCGATTCCTACGCCGGATAGAAAATCTGCAGTCTGCGGAAACAAGCAAATATTATCCTGTTACCTAAAATCACAATCCTTCTCTACCGTCCTATTTCCGTCTTATTTCGATCTTCCCGTTTCTCTCACTAGTTCTGGAACATTTAGTTCATCGCCAACTTTCTGAATAAAATTTCTGAATGTCTTAGAACAGTATCCTCAGCCCCTTTTAGTTTGCACTTTGAATAGTAATATTAGTAATATAAGGAGTAATATCAGTAATATGTGCCTAAGTCTCTAAGTAAACCTGAACGGTTTATCAGAAATATGGACAGTAATTCCTGATTACACGGTTCAAATTCCTTTATTGCAATGTAAAATGCCTTCGGCCCGGACCAATCTTAAAGTATACCTTAAAGTCATATGTAGTTAATAGACGCTCCCCCCTCGTCCTCCTGACCCTTCGTTTGCAAGGAACCATCCGATGCCCTCGTAGGCCCGAAGACCGACCCGCCGCCTACCGCCCTAGGCTCGGCCTTGGGGAGTGGGGAACATGGGCCCCGCTCCCTTCGAGGCTGACCCATGAGGAGTAGGGACGCCTCTACACTCCGGGCGTCCCTATAATTGGGCAAATGGGCCACTGCAAGTGTGGCCCTGGAGATCCTGCGGTACCATATTGGCCGCGGGTGCCGTCGGGGGGCCGGATTGCTCATGCGTACCCGGCCCCCGCCAACGGCGGATCGAAGGAGTGTCCGGGAGGTTTTAGTGGCGTAGGGTCCTCTCCTCGTGGTATGAGTTAAGCATACCACGCTATGGAGAGGGCGAGTCCCACATATCGCGCCGCCAGCGCGCGAATACGCTGCAGAGGCGGTGGGAATGCGTAAATGCATTTCCCCCGGACAATAAAAAAAAAAAAAAATAATAATAATAATGCACGAAGACCGAGAGGCCCGCGAACTGTAAAGTAGAGCGACAGTTGCACAAAACTCGCCAGCGACCGCCCTCGGCTGAGGTCCAAGGCCCACAAGGGGCGCCCTCTTGCGCAGGTTGCCATTGTTAAGTGAGCGGTTTCACGTCGGTAGTGCAATGGGTGGGGATTGAACCGACGACCACATGATCGCAAGTCCGACGCCTAGTCATTAGGCTACGGCCGCTTACACAATAATTATTTAATAAACATCAACACACACACACACACACACACACTCAGCACATGTGCATACTTAATACTTACGAGTGTACTGCGCTTAAATAAACAGGAATACAATGTCTCTAGAAATATCACATTTCACTAAACACTACGCTTGCATTTTAATCATTTATTAGTACGAATTTAAAACAAAGAGATAATTCTACGACTCGATGTATCTCATTACTGTTGAAAATACTGCACAAATGTTTGACGTAACAATACCAACGTAAATTTCTTACAAAATCAGTAGAGGAGCAACTGCAGATAAATTAAATAAAGAAAACGGCGATGTCACTAGACGAGTAGTTCAGGTAACTGCAATATCTTTTAGAAAACCCTTAGAAAAATCTGTCAAGTTATCACTTGATAGATGTTTATTAGCATTCCTTACAGAGCCGGACCGTGAGTTTAGGGGGCCCTGGGTTATTCACTGACTGGACACACGAGGCTGGACACGAGTGTGTCCAGTTGGTGAAATTCGGAATTAGAATCACTTATTATTTCGTTATCGCCAAGTACACGCCAAGATATTTATGCGTGTCCACGTAGTAAAACTTAAATTAAATTACTTTTATGTTTACGCCAACTAGAAACACTGAGTTTTTTCAAAAAAAAAGTACAGTGACGTTAATAATCGTTTCGTTTTATTTAAGACGAATTTTGAAATAAAACAAATGTGTAACAATCAAATATTTGTAAAAATATTTATTTTATTAATGTTAATATGAGAATACTTAGCTAGATCTACACAATCTAAATATACCTAATCATTTAAAATATTACAGCAAAAATAAATTCGAACATGCATAATACTTAGAAAACAATATTTTTCTATTTTTCAAGACTAAACTCAGTGAAGTTTTTAACCATAAAAGAAACACTACTTGCAAAGCTTGCTTACTTACTAAATGTACTAATTGCAGTGGATATAGTTTGTATGTGATCTGAGCAGAAACATTCAACCTTAAGAGATAGGAGGAAATAAAATATCTAAGTAGTCATCAATACAGCATGCTAATGAGATGACAATACTAAAATGGGTAATTTTACAAACGATAATCATTCGACAAAACATTGCAACATCAACATTGGCATTTTAAAGTTATAGAATTCCAGTAGTAATAATAATTAAAGGAAAAGGATTAATATCACAATCGTTTTATAAGGTCTAGATTAAGATTATATAGATATCCATAAATCAACAGTAAACCATAGAACATTATTATTATAAAAAAATATAAAGATATTATTATTAACCTTAATTTTTCGAAGCAGTGACCGATGCCAATTTCTTTTGATTTAAACTCTCTAACAATTTTGACGATCATAGTGTTCATTCTAATAGTTTCAAATAATCGTTAAATGCGGTTGCGATGACGATTATAGACAAGCGAAGTGACATAGTAATAGTGACTTTTGATCACTCGATTCACAAATGATGAATAATCTTACTATGACATACAGAATCGTCCGTGCCTAGCAGAGGAACATATAGCGGTTAATGATGAATGTGATTCAAAACATTATCTGCGTGACTGTACTTTGTGATGAATTCAGGTAAAATGTGTGTGTGTTGACGAAAACATAAAAGTGATTTATATTATGCTTCACTAAGTGGACACGCATACATATCTTAGCGTTTCCAGATGACGAAATTATAAGTGATCCTGATTCCGAGTTTCAGCAACTGGTATCCAGTCTCGTGTGTCCAGTCAGTGAATAACCCAATAATAAAATATTTGATTCATATAATAATATATTACTTAAGCCTTAGATTTTAATAAATAAAACCGCATATCAATTGTCAAATTATAAAGTAACTCTTCGGTGTGATGTTTTTGCATTATCGTCTATTTTTGACTTTGACTTGACTTAGCTGGGGGCCCCATGAAACCACAGGGCCCTGGGCTGAAGCCCAAAAAGCCATATCGTAGATCCGGCCCTAATTCCGTACACAAAAGGTAAAAACGGGTATTACAAAGACTCTGATGTCCGTCTGTCTATCACCAGGCTGTCTCATGAACCGTGACAGCTACAGGTGAAATTTTGATGATGTATTTCTGTTGACACTTTAAAAATAGAATGAAATAAATATTTAAGGAGGGCTTCCATACAACAAACGTGATTTTACGCAGTGTTTTTGCTTGATATGTAGACTCTTGAAATATTCACAGAATTTTTTTGTTGTATATTCACTTTTTATTAACTGACACCTATTAAGTAATCCAAGCTTCAGAGCAACAATTCCAAGTTTGGTAGGGTAGGGGTAGTGTAGGGCAGGGGTAGGGTATACAAGTCTACCCGTGTGAAGCCGGGGCGGGCCGCTAGTATATATATTTAATTATGAAGTTCTAACAGCAGCAGCTACGCGGGAACACCGCGCGGGGAAGCAAGTTATCTATACAAACCCTACTAATATTATAAACGCGAAAATTTGTAAGTTAGATGTATGGATGGATGAATGTTTGTTACTCTTTCACGCCAAAACGACTGAACGGAATTGGCTAAAACTTTGCAGCGGGATAGGTTATACGCTGGATTAACATATAGGCTACAAACCATCACGCTCCGACCCACTGGAACAGAGTAACGCGGGTAAAACCGCGGGGCACAGAATTCCTTTACCAATAGAAAACTACATTATATGTGAGTGTCATAGGCTTTGACATAGGCTAGTATTTTAAATCAAAGATCTTACGGGATCGGGATCTACGCGGGTGAAGCCGCGCGGCACAGCTAGCTTATATAAAATTTGTTACATCATTCACATTACCCGCAGCGCTTGGTATATCTACTTTCAAACACATTTCTACAGTTATTCAAACTACAAAAGAAATTCAATTTTCGTAGTAAATATTGCCAGAATCTTTATAAGATATTTTCCATAAAATTCAACATTAATAGGCAAAGCATTATTGAAGATTCTTAGATATAAATGCAACCATATACCTATAGTAGGCATATATATGCCGAAGCCATCTTGTTGGGTCAGCCATCCAATGAGACTAGTCCGTTAATTGAATGCCAACGTTCAATTAAATGGCTATTGGACTAAGCCAAATCGTTAATTTTGGATGGTCAAAAAATACCTAAGCAACTTAATAAAATACACGATATACAACTAAAAGTAGCTAATTTAAAATAAAAGTAACTTATAAAATACTACTATTCTAAATCTATTCCCAGAAACCTGCCAGCATTACCACGTTAAATGGCCTGCTGTGCAAAGTAAAAACCAGCACTCGGAGAACGTGCCGCACTAAAAAGCAACTTAATTAAATCACTTGACTGATTTAACATCAGCCAAACTCAAAGGGCTAGCTTGTTTTATGTCAACTAGTTAAACGTTAAGTGATGTTAGTTCAATCTCCGATTGGCATTCAATTAATTGTTGGCATTTGATTGGCGGACAGGCCGTCCCATTAAATGGCTGATTTGACTTGATGGCTGCAATATTAATATATAAAATAGCCTCTCGACTGATTCTGGCAACTGCGGCCAATCTCTGAGGAAATTATTCATCTGCGAATGGCATCGTCATCATCATCAGCCCGTGTAACGTCCACTGCTGGACATGGGCCTCCTCCCGGGGGAGGGTATTTGCCATAGTCACCACGTTTGCAGGCGCGGAATTTAGACATAAAAAGATTTCCTGTCCAGCGTGGGAATCGAACCCGCGACCTCCGAGATTTAAAGCGAGTCAAATACCGCTACGGCTGTCCGTATTCTACGATACTGTGAAAGTTATTATACAGCTTAATTGTTATGTATATTAGGTAATTGTTATTTATATTGTCTTTGGTTAGTTATAATTCTCACCATATATCACCACGGCAAGGGAGATTTAAAAATAACTAAAAGGTCTCACGTGATTAATATAATATGGTCCTTTATTACAACGTTAAGGGTGTAGGGTTTCGGTTGAAATATTTGTATCTCACCTGCGTCAACTCATCGATCGATCTGAAATTCCTTCTAGTGTTGCCTATCGATATACTATCGATAGTCTATCGATAGTTAACGTCATATCAATAGTATCGATAGTATCGTGTTAGTGATAGTATCGATTCTATCGAGGACCAATTTATATTTAGGAGCAATACTATCGATAGTATCGATAGTATTGCTCCTAAACATGGGTTGGTCTTCGATAGTAGCGATAGTATCGATAGTTTTACAAACTATCGATAGTATTTATAGTTTTAATCATTTAATGCAACGATACTATCGATAATATCAATAGTATCGATAGTATTACTTTTAAAATATCGATTATATCGATAGTTTTAATCATTTAATGCAACGATACTATCGATAATATCAATAGTATCGATAGTATTACTTTTAAAATATCGATTATATCGATAGTATTATAATGTAATAGTATTGATACTATCGATACTATTGCTTTCAATCAATAGTATTAGTTAATTTGTGATATCGATATTATCGATACTATCGATAGCACTATCAATATTGTTACTATTTTTCGAGGTCATCTATCGATAGCGAAACTATCGACAGTTGGGCAACTCTAATTCCTTCTCAACTCCGCGAGGTGTATGTTTACGATGTCGTTGTCAGAATTCATTGCCACTTAACACATATCGAAGGATCACGCTTAATCATTGGATTGCTCCTACTTTCGGCTAACAAAGTATTTATAGAATAATGTACCTCTAGGTACTGCTATTCTTTATTCCATTTTATTTATTTACATTTACATATTCGAAAACCTTCGTAGCGTAGCGGCATTTGGCTCGCTTTACATCTCGGAGGTCGTGGGTTCGATCCCCACGCCGGATAGGAAATCTTTATGTAAATACTCATATTTCTTTCCGGGTCTGGTTGGTTGAGAGACTACCCGCCGTGCCTCGGAAAGAACGTTAAGCCGTTGGTCCCGATTAAAATACAATATAATACTGCGGTCTCCAACCCGCCTGACAAGCGTGGTTACTATGGCAAATACACTCCCTCCAGTGGAGGTTATACGGGCTCATAATGATGATGGTATAAGAACTTAAGCATCGCGACGGTATATAATGTAAACTAACGATTGTCCTTTAGAAAGCAGCAGATTTGGAAAGAATAGTAAACATAGCATTTTTTTATTACTAGTCTAATTTGCTAATATTTTTTTATCACATCTATTCAAAAAGAGCTAGTTTATTCCTGGTAAACAGGGACCAAAATAGCTCATTAATCCCTTAGGGACCAAAATTGATTTGTATTTGGAATGTGGATATTGTTAATAATGTTTCAATCAGCAAAGAGGTGAATCACAAACCATGCGGGAACAATGTATTGAATATGTGACTGGCTGAAAAGCAGCGAGCGCGCCAAATTTAAAAAAAGTTGATGAAAAATAAACAACGCACGAAATTAAATGCATTCTGCTTTCGTTCGTAGTTGATTCATATTCAGATTTTAGAATTATAAAAAATGAGTGCGTCTTCCTCAAGTGAAAGTATTATTATGTCTTATGGTTCTTCATTGTACGTAAATAAATTCTTGTTCATAAGTTGCACTTACTTATTTTCTCATAGAGGGTGATAAAAAGTAGAGTGTCCACCTCGGGAGCAACACTATTTTAAGCTCGAGTGACATACTTTTAATCCCTCGCTGCGCTCAGGATTCTACTTAAGAATCCCATGCTCCGCTCGGGATTCTACTCTAGAATCCTTCGCTCCGCTCTGGATTAAAAAAAACACTCTCGCCTTTAAAATAGTTGTTTGCTCCCTAGATAAACAATCTACTATTTTATTATTTCCTCATTCATCATCACCCCGTATAACGTCCAGTGCTAAACATGGATGCCCATGTTTAGCACTCCTTTACTCTGCTTAGATACTGAGTGTCGTAGCTGAAATCGGTCGGGATGACTATATGTAATTAGTACATTAACGTCATTACCTCGTATAACGTTCACTGCTGAACAAAGTGCTTGTAAATATTTAGTACTACAGCTAAGTAAGTACTAAGTGCTTGTAAGTATTTACCCAGTTCTCTTGAAACGCCCGCGTGCCTACGTGTTGTTATGAATTTCTTATATTTACCTTGAAACTAATATAATATGAAGTGCATATTTCAAAGCTACCCTTAAAATGGTTTTTGGTCTTCGTCGTATTTCTCTTTAGTATTACATATTTCCTAATTGCTGCTGTGCGCGATTTCAGGCACGAAAAGTAAGAATTTTATAAGCTTTCTAACAAATTAAAGGCCCGGCTGAATTGGTTCTACCCTTTCGGAGATTAGGTGGAATACACGGACAACAAATAGACATGACAACATAAAATGCAATCATTTAGATTACTGAAAAATAAAAAATTGACATTAGAAAGAGATTGAATTTTTATAGCTTTAAGTTTTCTTTTTAACTAGTTTTTTTTACATCAGTTTATTATCGAATTTCTATTGGACTATGGGTATTTTATAAACTAAACGTATATTACCATTTAATAGGTTATGACATCAAAATAGGAAAACTACCAAAAAAATACTTACGTAGTACAATTATTATATAACAGGCTTCTTACCGCATCTAAATTAGTCACGCTTGCTTATTAAAATTTACGCAGTTGAAATTGCAAATCTTGTAAAATAATATTAACATCAGTGTCACCACTACAGTTATTAAATTTTGTCGAATAATATTGTTGCTGGCGAGAGATATAAAGTTAATACATACATACATACATACATGCCGCCCCACAGGAAGGGATGCGAATAATTAGGTCTGTTTGTTAGAAAGCCACTCAGGCGATAGCTCTGGGCACATTATCGGGGTGGGTTCCCCTGTACCCTTCCCTATGACAACTTTTGCTTCCAATCTGTATGTAAATCGATACTGAAGCTAGAAACTTATTATGTTTGAATATTTTCCACCGCTTATTCACAGCTGAGAAGCTAATCTGAAACACATTTTTGCAATTTATGACATCAATCAAATATAATACGTAAAAAAATATACTTATGAGGCTTGACGTTTTACAAAAATGTATAGAAAACTTAAGTAATAAGAAATGCTAATGGTTATTTTCCCTTCGCGACTTTCCCCTTAGAATATATAAGAGCTTATTTTTAGCTGAACGAGTATCTCAGTGTAAATTACAAATATTGTGAAGTATTATTTTTTTTGTTAAAGAGGTTTCTACTCAGTGATGTACAAGTCTCGAGTCGTCCGAGTCCCTTTGCCTGGAGCTCGGTGTCGTTTACAGGGCTGGCTTCGTATGTATGGCGCCCGACGACTCGGGAGTATTTTTCAGAGCTCGAGCGTTTTTGAAGGCACGAGCCCTTTGTAGCGCTCGATCGTTTTCGAAGCATTTCTCTTTAGCACACTAGTCTTTTTCTGCCCTCTAGTTTTAATGGATGCTGATATGAAAATAAGTAGAGGTAAACCACAATAGATCTTACGGCGTTTTTTTACGTTTTTTTACGTTTACGGCGCACTTTATTCTAATTTTGGAGACTCGAGTTCTTTTGAAGGCTCGAGCTCTTTTGAAGGCTCGAGCTCTTTTGGAGGCTCGAGCTCTTTTGAAGGCTCGAATTCCTTTGAAGGCTCGAACTATTTTGAAGCCTGGAGGCTTGGCTCAAAAAAAAATCGGCTCGGTTAGGCTCGGGACTCCGAGCTTACCGAGCTCACCGAGTCTTGCCATTCCGCCTCAAGGCTTCAGAAATAACACTCGACGCCTCGAGTCTTGTACATCACTAATTCTACTGAGTTTTTTGTCAAATCATTAATAAGTTGTATGTTCAATGTTCGAGTGATATACTTATTACTGTAGTCACTCGAACACACATACATAATACTATAGTCGCCAATCTGCCTGCCATCTTCCCTTCGAGAGTGATCCATCTTCCCAGAATACTGTAGTTGTGTGATTTTTTCGATCGGACATTACGACACGCGGCTTTTGCTGCTTCACCGGGTATAAAGGCGAGCATTGCTCCAGCCGTAATAAATGGTTCAATAACTACAAACTAAGCAACCTGCGCAAGAGGGGCGCCTCCTTTGGGACTTGGACCGCAACTTAGGGGGACCGCTGGCAGGGTATTTGAGCAATTATGACTTTAAGATTTTCAGGGGAGTTTTGTGCAACTTGCACTCAATTTCGGGGGCCAATCAAGCTTCACGTTGACGAGGGCATCGGTTCTTTGCCAACTAAAGAGTCGGGCGGTGGTTACTGGCATGATATTCTATATTACCAAGGAAACAAGAGCTACGCTTAGCTTAGTAGTTAAACTGAAAAAACCCTAACCAAGGCACTTGTTCTTCTTTTTGAGGATGGAAACCCTAAAAAGTGCCGAAACAGTAAGCTTCTTTGTCTATATTTCTTCGAAAAATATATATACAAAAAACATTACATTCACCAATAAAGCCTTAAAGGCTTATTGGTAAATGTTAATGGGTTTCTGTGACCTAATTTAATTTTAGACAGAAACTAATTTGGCTACATATAGAATTCTTAATGTGGCTGAAATAGGTATTGAAGTTAGTATCTAGAAGAGCATGTTATTGTTTTCGAAGTAATTAAATAAAGGAAAGTTTAATTTAAATTGAATCGAATATAATATTTATAATTTACTAGCGGCCCGCCCCGGCTTCGCACGGGTGGACTTTTATACCCTACCCCTGCCCTACCCTACCCCTGCCCTACCCTACCCCTACCCTAACCCTACCCTACTCCTACCCTACCCCTACCCTACCCCTACCCCTACCCTACCCCTACCCTACCCCTACCCCTACCCTACACCTACCCTACCCTACCCTACCCTACCCCTACCCTACCCCTACCATACCCCTACACTACCCCTACCCTACCCCTACCCTACCCTACCCTACCCCTACCCTACCCCTACCCCTACCCCTACCCTACCCTACCCTTTCCTACCCTACCCTACCCTACCCCTACCCAAAAGTCCTATGTCCTATGTCCTTCTCCCAGTTCTTAGCTACCTCCCTACCAATTTTCAGCCAAATCGGTTCAGCCGTTCTTGAGTTATAAATAGTGTAACTAACACGACTTTCTTTTGTTTTTAAAATGTATTCTGCTATTCGGGACGGAAACAAATCGAAGAAATCAAAAACCATGTCAATCGGTCCAGCCGTTCTCGAGTTATAAGTGTTGTAACAAACACGACTTTCTTTTATATATATAGATTTAATATTGACAACCGCCGTAGCGTAGCGGTATTTGGTTCGCTTTTAATCTCGGAGGTCGTGGGTTCGATCCCAACGTCGGACAGGAAATCTTTGTGTAAATTATACAATTTCTTTTCGGGTCTGGTTGGTTGTGAACTACCCTCCGTGCCTCGGATAGCACGTTAAGCCGTTGGTCCCGATATTATAACATCATCTATAATAATCGTATATCAAGGAACGGGCACGTAATATTGCGATCACACACCCGCCTGCCAAGCGTGGTGATTATGGCAAATACCCTCCCTCAGGAGGAGGCCCATGTTCAGCAGTGGACGTTTTGCGGGCTTAATTTTGAATTTAAACAAATTTAATCGAAATTATTTAACAAAAACAGAGCCCAACTATTTCAATGTTAACAAAGTTGGTAGTAATTATTCATACAACTACATTTGTATTAGAGCTTGTAAATGTTGAATGGAGTTTGACGGAACATACGCTTTTAAACTTAAGAAAATAATTAAGTAGGGTAACACACATGACTACGATCAGCCGTAATATGTTCGACCGTCAACTGCTTCGGCCTTCCTCTTCCTAGATCTTAAGAGAGAGTGAGAGAAAGAAAGAAGACCATGAGGAATATTGCCATAATCCCCACGCTTGGAAGCGAATCGGTGATCGCAGTAAGATATTGAGTTACCTTGAGCTGATAGATGACCCATCCATCAGTTGAATCTAAATAACTTTTTTTTTGGTCCGGGGGGAAATCTTTTTACGCATTCCCCGCCGTTGCAGTGTATTCGCGCGGTGGCGATAGGATATGTGGGACGCGCCCTCTCCATAGCGTGATGCTAAACTCATACCATGAGGAGAGGACCCTACACTACTAAAGCCCGCCGGACACTCCTTCGATCTGCCGCTGGCGGGGGCCGACCCGAGATACAAATACCTAATAAAAATAAAGATGAATAAAAATAATTGTGTGGCCAAAACCTTCTCTGGAGAAAAATTTAATTACCCCTGCTTCAGAAAACACGATAACTTGATCGTACTTTGCCTGATCTTTCGCAGATAAAACTTAAAGGAACGGAGAGTGCACTTAAGTTTATTCGCTTAGACGTATGTTTAGATCTCACTTAAATGGGTTTGACCAGGAATTTTGTGAAATATTTACTTTGAAACATAACAAGATGTTAAGTAAAGCGACTAAACTGATTTTAAAGAGTTCCTCTCGCTAGAAATCTGCAGGGCCGGATTAAGAAGTCTGGAAGCCTCGGGGCCACAAAGGTGCGGGGATCCCCTCGCCCAAATTTATTTTCCAAATAAGAAGAACAATTTTTTTCAATCGAGTTTTTTAATAAATAATTTATCATGAAACCAAGTACCCTTAGCATTTACTAAACACATATAAATATAATCGGAAAGAAATAAAAAAGTAAAGATGTTTACTAGTTGGAAATTGAAAGGTTTGTTTTCGGAAGTACCTATCTAATGTGGGGGCCCCCCGTCTCCGGAGGCCCCGGGCTTTCGCCCCGGTTGCCCTCCCTTAAATCCGGCCTTGGAAATCTGGACTTATATTATTGTGTTAAAGCAGCCGAGACAACATCGTTACACAGCCATCTATTCTGATAAAACGTTTCGCAACAATTTTACAACAGCAAACGCAATAATGGAAATTAAATCGTAAAGAAACTTAGTCTTGTAAAATTTGTAAACTGCAAATTGAGAGCAGAGTTAAAATTGTATATACCTAATATCATTTATAACAATTAGAGATGAAACGGATAGTGGTTTGGCCGGATACCGAATACCGGATTTTTGGCAAGCTACGAGCCCGGAGTGCCGGATCCGGCTACCGAATATTTGGCCCTTTTTGGGATTGTTTTAATGAAGTGGCAAAGGATAATAATATTAAAGGTAATTCATAATAATTCATAATTCATTTATTGTCCATAAACACGGGTGGATACAGGTACAGTTGTTACAATGATATCGAGGTGCGCCATGTCTTGCCTTTAGGCGTATGTATAACATATTTTTATTCATTACAATATTACAAAATAAAACGTGTTAATATTACAAATATAGAATGAGATGTCCATGATATAAGTGAAATGTCAAAAAAAAAATAATTAAAGTATATAAATCAAAATTTTAAAGTTTTATCGTTATAGATGTTTATCATTTAAAAAATCATTCAAGTCATAGTATGCTTTTTTTACAAGAAAGCCATTGAGTGCAGTTTTAAACTGTTTGTGGTTTAGGTTTCTTATAGTATGTGAAATTTTATTAAAAATTATAGGTGCCATACAAAACACACTTATTCAGTAGTAGTGTGGTCACTAAATAAAATGCAGTTGCTTACGATATTGACTTTTTTCTTAAAGACACCTCGAATTGATAGCAATCAAGACCCATACATGTGGTGGTCAGTTAATTTGAAATGATACCCGCAGTTGTCAAGGTTTACTAGAATTTATCTATCAGCACCTGGTAGTAGCGTCTACAGCGATAGGCTATATTCAGAGGCTTGTCTGGTATACGAAGCTAAGCGGAGTCGTCTCTTATTAACAAATGCGGAAAATTAGGTTTTCATTCGCCACAATTTGCCACTTGTTAATTTTGAATACTAAACTAATTAATAATACAAACATTTTGACGTGGGATAATAAAAAAAAACGGTGGCCATAATCTATTGTCGAATGATTTTCCTTGAGTAATGAGAATTTTAGTTTCCGGTATCCGGCCGGGTCCGGATAATAGCCGGAAAAACAAGGCCGGATAGGCCGGATACCGGATAGTTACTGGATATCCGTTTCATCTCTAATAATAATATGCTACGTCTTGGTATCAATGAGTAAAATACAAACATATTTCAATTAATTAACACGTAAAATACGGCTTAATGCATACAACAGTTACTGTCATTTGTAGGTTTGTGTATTAATGAGGGCTGTACGACAAAATTATTTGTAATTTTTAATTCTATTTACTAATGTAATATCTTGGGCATGTCCAGTTTTTAGGCAATTACAATTACTTACTTCTTTTTTTGATTTTTTATGATAACTTGAAGAATTATATAAAATCTGCGAACCAACAAAACATCTATTGTTAATGAGAGCATTGTTATTATATTGAGATAATTTCTTATATTATTTATTATTATTTCTGAAGAGCTCCTCTAAAGAAATAATTGATATAGATATTTCTATTGTAAATATGTTATCAAAGCTGAAATACTTGGGACATTTTCTAAATAAAACGGTAGTAGGTAAGTACTCCTTGTTTTGAACAATTCACAGAATTCATCACTACGTACGTAATGAATTCTGTGAACTGTTCAAGACGAGGAGTACCTACCTACTACGTTTGAAATTTAATTACTGTCAAACCATGTTTGCAACATAGTGAATACTCATTAAAATGTGCCTTTTCTTTATTCGTTCTAAATACTGTACTGTGCAAGCATATGACATTAGTTTACGATCCAATACTCCTATCAAGACGTGAGAACACAAATGTTCGTACTATAAATAACCACAATACGAAAATGGTGGAAAGACACTTTTGTAACCTAGCAAATAAAAACTGCAACATATACGGATCCAATCTCTATCAATGTAAAAAGTAAATGAATGATCGGCTTACGAAAACAATGTATGAAAACGTGGAAAATTTTTTCACGAGCATTATGCAATGTATCCATTCACAGACACTTTCTAGGCACGCGTGTATCATCTTAGGCCTTATCTTCGCCTTCCATCAAGCGAGATTATGGTCAAACGTAAGCCGACATCTAAATAAAAAAAAACAGTTCATACACAACCGTTAACAGGCACATAGACTCACTTACAAGCAAACAGACACTATTATACAAATAAAAACAAAATTTAAATACGTTTATTAAAATTTTTGATAGTAACAAATACTAATTCGTCAATCTAAAACACTTCAATTCCTACCTGCATGTAATACTGTGTACCTAAATAATAATAATTGATCTTATTATGAATAGTTAAACAGAGAGCCCTGGCACTCATCACACAAGCTTAAACTTAGTTTGCCAGACGAACTCAATCTGTGTAGCCTACAATTTCCATCGATTTGCAATTACTGAATGAAGTTACTTTGAAATAAATAATTATTAAGATTAGATGATAGAAACACTATCTTCAAAACCATTTGTATGAGTCCACATAACATTCACAATGTGTTTACAGGTGTTTTAATATTTAAATAAAATGTGGTACTAATAATGAATGATTGGCGGGCACAGCAACACAGTTAAATATAATCTAAATTAAATATCGTAGGCGATGTGATGTATGTTTGAATTGTTTTTCAATGATAACAATAACGAAAAGAAAACATAATTACCTCCCTACCTACCCACGACTTCCTAGACTTTAACCGATACTTATGCTGTTACGTCACGGAGGTTGTCATTTTTTAAATAGAATCGCTTAATCACCCTCTGGCTCCTTATAATGCATATAGTTATTAATAAACCGGGCACGAACACGGCGGTGTGTGAGCGATTCAGTGAGCGGCTCAGTAACGTAGCGCGCCCGTATCATCTATCACAACGCAATACTACACCCCTCCCGACCTTTAGTTATCGAACACCATCCGAAGCTCTCCGAGACCCGAAGTCCGAGAGGCCTGGTAAAGGAGGGCGACTGTTGCACAAAACTTAAAAGCTATATTCATATATCCTCTAATCACCCAGAAACGCCTTCCTCCGTAGGTTCTTTATTTTGTAGTTTTTAAAGAATTTCATGAGGCTAGGGCTCGCCAAT
This sequence comes from Nycteola revayana, assembly GCA_947037095.2. Classification (NCBI taxonomy): domain Eukaryota; kingdom Metazoa; phylum Arthropoda; class Insecta; order Lepidoptera; family Nolidae; genus Nycteola; species Nycteola revayana. The sequence goes on along the minus strand of OX344842.1, from coordinate 30,874,327 downwards.
ATTCACGATAAAGTAGCAAAAGCCTAGCGACTAACTACAAAAGTACAAAAAAAAAAAAAAAATTATATCTCGTAATCGCGCCGCGCTGCTTCCCGCAAAACGCTGTGTTCGTGGTCGCGGCCTCAATTCCTTGTCAAAACAAATAAAAGCCATTCTCATTAATAAAAACATCATCACCAACTACGGAAAAAGCATTTACTGATGTAATAAATTCATTGTAACTTCCAGGGCATATAAAATGTTGATACCTGCGATAAAAATGCCCGAGGCTAATAATGGGAACAAAAATGACGCGAATTTATTTTATAATATGAACGTGGAGCAGGTGTTTTCCAAAAAACAAACAACGTAACGCCTGAAATATTCACATTTAACTTTCATAATATTTTTGAGCGCCATGTTGTATCAAAGTGTTTTTTGATACAAATTGTAATGACTATGACACACGAGATATAGATAAGAAAGATTATTATTCAAAATAAAAACTTAGTCGTTAGTAGTTACATACATACATAAGCTCACGCCTGTTTCCCAGCGGGGTAGGCAGAGACAATGGACCTCCACTTGCTACGATCCCTACACACATCTTTCGCTTCATTCACTCTCATAACATTCTTCATACAAGCACGAATACCGACGTGTTTGTATGATGGGTCGATCTTATTTGACCTTTTGCGAGGACATCTCCGTTAGTAGTTAGTTGAGTCTATATCAGATTATCTTTTGCTTCATATTAAACTATCTTTTATTTAATACTATTTTTACCCGCTGTTTCGCTCAACTTAAAGCTAATGTATATTGTCTATAAGTTACTTCTAATACCTCCAAAGATATGTGTACTAAGTTTCATGATGATCGGTTAGGTAGTTTTCGCGTGAAAGCATAACAAACAAACTTACATTCACATTACATACATACATAAGCTCACGCCTGTTTCCCAGCGGGGTAGGCAGAGACAATGGACCTCCACTTGCTACGATCCCTACACACATCTTTCGCTTCATTCACTCTCATAACATTCTTCATACAAGCACGTCGGTTTACGGTGGATCTTACTTGACCTTTTGCGAGGATGTCTCCGATTTGGTCAGAGAACGTTTGTCGAGGTCTTCCCCTTCCGATTGTGCCACTCACACTTGCCATGTATACATTCACATTAAATATTAGTATAGGGATAAGAAAGTCATTCGCTTTTTTAATCGATGTTACAGATTCTAATAGCTTATATCATACGTAAATCTAACCGACTACCTTCTCGTATTCGATATAGGAACAGGGCATGCAATCTGTTATTTCCCGTTACTGTAAACATTTATCGATATCTGGTATACAGATAAATCTCTTCAGTTACGGGAAATAACCGAGTAGCGAGTGCATGTGACCCTGAAAATATATTGCACAGTTGTATAAAATCGACTCACGGCCAAGTGTAGGTAGTACTGTATAAGTTCAAGTTCAATAGTAGTGAATACAGGAGTTTATTCACGTGTAGAATAATTTCCTGGATTACGATACGTGCCCGCGCGGTTACAGCCGCGTAATTTTAAAATTTACGAATTTTCACATAAACTTGCACCCCTTATTTTACCACTTAATAAGGGTAGTTTGTAAGTATTACAAATAATCCATAATATGAGTATATTATGTGAGTTTGAAGATTAAAGAATGGTTTTTCTATACAAACTAGAGTTGCCCAACTATCGATAGTTTCGCTATCGATAGATGACCTCGAAAAATAGTAACAATATCGATAGTGCTATCGATAATATCGATATCACAAATTAACTAATACTATTGATTGGAAGCAATAGTATCGATAGTATCGATACTATTACATTATAATACTACCGATAGTATCGATATTTTTAAAGTAATACTATTGATAGTATCGTTGCATTAAATGATTAAAACTATCAATAGTATCGATAGTTTTACAAACTATCGATAGTATTGATAGTTTCTATGCTATCGAAGACCAATCCATGTTTAGGAGCAATACTATCGATACTATCAACAGTATTGCTCCTAAACACAAATTGGTCCTCGATAGTATCGATACTATCACTAATATCGATACTATCGATAGACTATCGATACTATTGATATGACGTCAACTATCGATAGACTATCGATAGTATATCGATAGTCGCCTATCGATAGTCAACTTACATCCCTCATTTCACCCCTTTGTATGGGTTGTTAAGAAAAACAATTTACTAAATTATATTTTTGTTTAAATATTTTCTAGTAATTTGAAAACCCTATTCTCCTAAACCCTATTAAAACTATAGAAATTTCATACAAACATTGACTCTCCTTCTTACCCCCTTAGGGGTAGAATTTAGCAAAATTAGTGAGCACCTATGTTCTAAAAGAAACCATGCAAATTGTGACTCCTAGTATTTGAAGTATATGAGATTTCGTGATGAGTGAATGTATGACCTTGCGTTTTTATATATAGGTAGGTAATTGTTATCTGGAATATTGGCAATTCAGACCGTAGTTACAGCGAAAATAAAATTTCATTGGAAATTCTATCATTCCACTTATCGTTTTTCCACAGAAAATAAAATACTGTAATATTCTTTGAAATATAAACGCATTTTTATTTCCAATAACTCACTGAATTTACGATAGAAGAGGAATGTAAGTGTTGGTAAACGTTTGGAGTGTTGTATTAATTATATATTTAAATAGCTCATATCCTCTGCTGCACATGAATCCCTCGAATAGGCCTACTTTCTATACTACTACATTCATAGGCCCCTAGTTCTGTCTCAAATTAGTTTGTTTTTCTATTAGTATAAAAACACAATAAACAAATATTACAAAGACAAGCGTTCGGGAAGATAATGTGTATGCCTAATAAATAGTTAAAGTAGCTGGACCAAAACCTACGTTCTGCCCAATTGAGTATGTTTCGCCGGACCCTCTCATGTGGGTTGTGTTAAAACCGGCAGTAGAATAACCCATTGGGTTTGTTTCGCCGGGTCTTCTCAGTTGGGGCGTATTGGATCGGGTGGTAGCATTAAAGCGCGTCCGTCGTTATATACTCATGGTCCACCTAAATAACGACAATTGTTCTAACCTAATATAGACAGAAAAAGCTATTGGACACAATATAGTTAAATACAAAACTAAGACTAAAATAATATAATAAAAAAACGAACTTAAATACCTGCTTAATTTGCAAATGTATAAAATGTTATAGTTGTATTATAGATAAATAATAATTAATACTAATTTATTGTTTTGACTATTTGCAAGTGGTTTACGTAAATAAAATTTGAATTTTATTTTATTTTATATCCGAACCTCTTGGCCTCCTCCCGAGGGAGAGTATTTGCCATAGTCACCACGCTTGGCTGGCGGGTTGCTGACCGCAGTATTATGTTGTACCACACAAGGAAACGCTGCTGCCCATTCCTTGATATACGATTATAAAAAATTATGTTATAATAATCGGGACCAGCGACTTAACGTGCTTTCCGAGGCACGGAGGGGAGTCCCTCAACCAACCAGACCCGGAAAGAAATCTTAGAATTTACACAAAGATTTCCTGTCGAATCGAACCCACGACCACCGAGATTGAAAGCGAGCCAAATACCGCTACGCTACGGGGGATGTCTATATAAGAAGCTTAATATGTTTACATTAGAACCTTAATATAAATATGTTATGCATAAGTATGTACACAAATAGAGAACAGAGACAATGTTCATGCACATAATTTTCTGCCCTACTTGGAAATCAAAGGACCTAGTTACGGTTCATCTAACGAGGCGGTCAAACTTAATATTGATGAATCGGATAACAAAAACTTCACTTCTAATCGCATAGCGTAGTTAAGCGTATTATTACAAACTTTTACACTTTACCCGATAATTACTTGTTTAGCTTTCAAAGAAAATACTTCATTAGAGCTATTCGTTTCAAAAGTTCAACGAACAACTGACAAGATACTTAATATTAACTTTTCTTTGAATCTCAGCCGTAATTTAATTGTAAACGAACTCCTACTTTAGCAAATTAAACAATTTGCTCAACCATGCTACTAGTAGGACACACTTCAATTGAACAAAAATAAATGTAGATACTATAATAGCCAATACCGCTAACCGCATAGATTTTAAACTTGAAGGTTGTATTTTTATATGACATGGGCATCGCATGGGCATGGGCATGGGAAATGAAAGTATTTTTATAAACTCCACCCCTAAATAGGTTAAAAGTGGTGGTAACTTTAAAGCAGAAATAGAAATCTTCTCAGAAAAACAAAGTTACAAAAAAACAGGCCAAGAGCGTGTCATATGATAGGGTTCCGTAACCATGCATATCTAAAATGCCTATTTTTAAATTAACAAAGTTAAATTTAATTTTGCGGTCGACTCCATACATTTTTTAGGGCGACTGTGACTACATAAGTTGGTCGAGTTGTACAAAAATTACTATGTATGTTACGGAGTCCGCTATAGTTTTAGTTGAAAGTACTTACTTAGAGGTACACTCTTGAGGGGGAACGCTCTAATTTTAACTTTGTATTAGGTTATCTCGAGACTGGGGGGTTTGATCTACTTAGTTTCAAGGCAATTTTTGTTGCATTTCTAAAGAGCTTTCCAACGGTGCCCTACACGATGGGGTTAGATGAATTCAATTTTTTTAATTCACGTTTCCTAGTATGGGTAAATTATTTCTGAATAATTTTAATAACCAAGTTTTGGATCTTCAATATACATCTCTCCACCAATTTTTGTGACAATCGGTACGAGCCCAGACGGACGGACATGAGGAAACTATAAGGGTTCCTTGTGGACTACGGAACCCTATAAAGTGGGTTATAGAATTTGCAGGCTTGATGTGCATGGAAGGCAAATAAGTCTTTGATTATTTTAGTACTTTAAGGGCACATCTGATTCACAAGGGATTTTGTATAGAAGTTCTGTCACAATTATTTTCATATTTTAACTGACGAATGAAAAATCGGCCCCTAAAATAGTAAATAAAATATCTGAATGAGCCAAGGCTAAACTGAGGGTTATATAAAGCGAATGATTTATCAATCAACTGTTTAGTATTTGATTGCACACAAAAGCACGTCATGTGGTTAAATACCACAAATTACGACCTTTAGTATCGACCATTTATACCGTATTGTGTAGGCATTCAAGCTATCGTAGATTCCAATGTGCAGTTCAACCACAGATAAATTCACTTCTTGCAGTTTTTTTTTTTTTTTCATTAGTGGAAATGTTTTTCAATACAACAAATAATTTATTTTTAAAAAGTTTACACATAAAATGTTTCTCTGTGGTAACCACACTAGGCACAGCCTGTGTCGTGGTCTTTGTTTGAGATTCCAGCTTGGGTTGTGCTTAGCTGTACCGAAGCAAAAAACTCATTACAGCGATCAATTTCAGTTTGAGGGCATAAATCGGACGTGGTGATTAGATCAGACGCATTGAACTTGTTTTTTGTCTGTGGGTGATTTGGTTAATTGTTTGCCAAAGTTTTCGTGGGTGGTTTTTATGTTTTTCTAAGAGATCTGATTCGTAGCTATTTTTCAATCTACGCAGCAAGGAAGTGTAAAAGTCAAGTAGAAGTAAAAACTCCTATAGATTTCCAACCACACAGTTTTAATCAGACTAAAGTGCTGTCAGTCAAAAAGATTGTTGTCCTTCTTTCAACTTAAAAAAAATAAACACGGTCGTGTAGTTTCATTAAAAGGTCTAATCTTCTGCGTTCCGCATAAAACCTCATTTACTAAACACCAATTCACTGTATTAAGTAAGTACACACATCTATAATCGAATTCATTAAAACTTAATATAATAGATTTGTGGCTTAACTATTTCTGACATAAGAGAGATCTGATTATATATAAAAGACAGGCCATGCACTGTGTTCTTCGTCAAAAATTCTATCATTAATTTTTATTTCTAAACATTTCATAGATTACCTATGAACTGCTTGCACGGGTATAAAAAACGAAATATTTAGTCGTAGTCCTATGTTTTATATTTTTTCTAATATTTATGGCGAAATCTACAGTATCAAATCGCAAACGTGATTTGTGGAACCAAAATAAAATAAATATTACAATAATAGAGGCACACATAACATCTGATTACAATCAACGTAACGGACCACAGCGATATCCGCCCTTCATATTGTTATGTTATGTTTTATGTACTCAACGTTTCAAACACAATATAAGTAAAAGTATTAAATAAGCCGAGTCAAACGTTGTGGGATTCATTTTATTTATATAACAATACATGACCTTGAAGGTAAACCAGGACTCCTTCAATCTTTTGTTTTATTTTACTGTAGAATTTTCCAGTACAATGTGTCTTATTTCTACGTAGTGTGTTTTGTCGTTCTGCGTCTCTAATCTTGTATCAAAGAAAACCAAACGGAGTCAGACTTGCGCACTTAGAGTTCCGTACCAGCATCCATCCATGTCGTTGCCGTTACTTATATCGAACAAAATAATCGGCACACCTTTGATGTTTGGGACCACATTTTATAAATAATTTTACTCTGTTTTTATTTGCTTCTACAGCGGCTACAGAAATACATCATCTCTGAAAATTCTAACTGTAGCTAGCAATGATATAGGGCTGGTGACAGACAAGCAGATAGTCATATAAACAGGCGGTCTAAAAAACAGGTTCCAGTTTTACCCTTTTGATACGAAACCCTAAAAATGACAGTTTGACGAAGTAAAGTGGCAAGGAATTACAAGTATTTCTTTGAATAATATCTCTTGTGTTGTTTACACGGATTATTCTTTCAAAACAATAGGTAAAAGAAAAGCAACTATTTCCACGTGTGCGAGTAAGATTATGTTTCACCGTAACTAGCGAAATAGTAAGCCACCTCCCGAGTCGTGTTAGTGCTACTTCACGTCTTAAAAGTCATCCTCATGTTTCCAGTCGATATGATGCCTCATTTTCTGTTTGTGCAGTGCTGCTATGGATTTCCCTACCACAACCTATTCGTTCTAGCTCATGTTTAAATGCTTTTAAAAGAAGAACGAATGAGTATTTCCTATCTCTATAATTTAATGTATAAATAATTAGTCTATTATAAAAAGGTATTTTATTTCAGTATGGTATGTAAGTATTAGGGAGTATTTTTTTTTTTATTATTTTTTTTTTACCGATGAGATATAAATATTTAGTTTTTTGGTTGTACGCGGTAACGCCCTATGTTCACAATTTTTTTCCTCATACTCCTGGTTTGCTGCAATAAAATTGATAAATGAATTAAGCTCGCCTTTGTGCTAATTGTCTTTGTAACTTGACATTAAATTAATTATTATTATTATTATTAATTTTATTTTTGCATAATATATGTATTTTATATGTTTCTATGTGTACAATAAAGAATAATAATAATAATAAACTACTGAATTATAAAAAAATATGTCCTGCGCAGTAGCCAAACTGCTAAATTGACTGCCGTTTACGAAGTCGGTCGGGAAGAATATACCTACTCACGAAAGATAGTTCTTCTTAGTTACAGCAAACTTGTCAAAGCAGACACGTCACTTACTCTAAGACAGTCTTTTAAAGTTTTAAAGACAGAGTCGTGTACTTTCATATAATGTTTCACTACAAAGACAAGTTGACGGACTGAATTTAACATAAAACTATAATAAGTCTATTTGATCCATAAGATATTTTTATAGAAAGAAAGAAAATACATTCATTTATGGCACATACAAGGAAATAAAAAATGAGAAATTGATAATTTCTACTACAGTTAAGAACTTTTATGCATAAATGGGCACTGGCTTTAGCATTAAGCTACTTTAATAATCTAAAAGATCATTGCGGCAGCGCTGGTTTTAAAGCTAGTCCCAGTTTTGACACCTCGCATGCCAAACGTCAAATAAAAATAAAAAAGTATACAGATAAAAATTGGCAATTAAACATTAAGAACTTAAAATAAAAAGAATACAAATAAATTTCATCATCAAATTCATATTAAAAGCTGATAAATTTATTTGTTTGCTTAAACGCGCTAATTCTAACTACTGATTCGATTAGAAAAATTGAAACAGTCGATTTGATTACTACAGTTTTAGACAGCCCATTTATTGAGAAAGCCTAGGTTAACTGATTGCATCGCCTTCTGAAAATAATAAAATAAAGCAATAAAGTTTCTAACGTTTCAATAATTCAAGAAAAAGAATAGAAACATGTATAGCGTGTTTCATTCGTTTTACTTTAGATAAATTACATTTTATTACATCTTCAAAGGCATTGCTTCACTGAATCGCATTTCTTTTACCCAAAAAGTAAATGTTGCCCAATGTACCGAGGTAGATACATTAGTATTTTCTGTTTGTGAAAGTATACTTACCTTAAATCTGTACCGTAATCATATTGAATTGGCTTAATTATTTGCCTTATCTTATAATGGAATTTAGGTAGGATAGGATCTGGGCATCATGCAATTTAATGATGAATTTACGGGCGGCAGTAACCCAGGCAGACGGACAAACAACGGACGTACCAGATATATTATAAGTGCTCTAAAACACGACATCTTCTGCAGAAAGACTGCTGCCGAATAAAAGAATTGGCATTGTTAACGAGTAGCTGCAGACCGATACAAAACCAATCTGAAGCGCTTACCGCATACCGTAACCATTGAGCCATCTTATTTAAATAAGTTTATTTTCATGATCCACTAATTCTGTATCATCAGATTAGTGAATATGCAAATCTAATTAACCGCAGTTATTATCATGATATATTCACAAACAAATTTTTGACAGCTAATCAACGGAATTGAAATTTAATTTGCTTACCACCTGATTGTTAATTCAATCAACTAATTAGTTACTACGCTTCAATGGTCGTACTGACCACCTATGTGATTCCTTTAAGCTATATATATGCTATATTAACAATGAAATTGTTTTATGTACCTAACATAAGAACTATGATCGTGCCCGGTGTTATGCATATTGTAATTATTTGTAGTTTATTTTTTTAATCATTCGTATTTGTACATATCGTTTATTTATTTATTTCCAATAATTTACACAGTTTTTACAAGTTATATTTTAAGTGATACAAAAAAAATTATAACAGAAATACAGAGTTTTTATCCGTGGGGAAATGCTTTAACGCATTCCCACCGCCGCTGCAGTGTATTCGCGCGCTGGCGGTGCGATATGTGAGACTCGCCCTCTCCATAACGTGGTATGCTAACTCATACCACGAGGAGAGGACCCTACACCACTAAAACCTCTTTGGTTGGAAGTTTGTACACGGATATTTTATAAGCTGGATTAACATATAGGTTACAAAATATCACGCTACGACCCACTGGAGCTGAGTGACGCGGGTAAATCCGCGGGGCGCAGCGAGTCTATAATAAATGTTATACCAGAGCGTGGTAACTGTGGCTAAAGTCTTCTTCGGGAGGAGGCCAGGCCCATGTTCTGCAGTGAAACTTAACAGGCTGAAGGTGATTGAATATTTTTAAATGAAACTATCTAAATGACTGCGCTATTAGATATTTTTTTAGACTAAATCTAAATCCGACAACGGCTATCAACATCAAGCACAAACTTTTTCATAAATATTCATATATTTTGACACTAACATAACCCTAGTTTGCCTGTCTCGAACTTTTAATAATACCACCACTAAAAGTGGAAACTAAGCTAGATAACTAATATTTAGTTTGGAATCCAAAAAATAAACTGAGTCTAAATTAGGCGTCCAGTATCAAGACCACTGTCTAGACTGAAATGATGTTGAAATAGACGTTTATAATTATCGACTGTAATTATATGTAGTTGCTGACATTTGCAGAATTTTAATTTGATATGTTGTTAAATAAATAAAGCACTTTCATCACTTAGTTATTTACATAATTGTGTGTAACGGTTGATATAATAACAAAATATCTAACATTCATCATCATCATCATCAACAGCCCGTTTACGTCCACTGCTGAACATGGGCCTCCTCTTAACAGACCTTGGCAAGCCAGGATCGTAGAGGGATATTGCCATAATCACCACGCTTGGCAGACGGATTGGTGATCGCAGTAAGATGTAAACATTGAGCTAATAGATGCTGCTGCCCATCCATCAGCCATATGTCCCTTAGTCGCCTTTTACGACACCCATGGGAAGACATGGGGTGGTCTATTTTAAGCCGGAAACCACACGGCCGTTCAATCACTAACTAACTAGCTAAATCTAACGTTCAATTGACCTTATTTCATTTAATATGCTTTTGTTTAATACAACTATCAAAAGGTCAAATAAGATCCACCCTAAACCGACGTGCTTGTATGAAGAATGTTATGAGAGTGAATGAAGCGAAAGATGTGTGTAGGGATCGTAGCAAGTGGAGGTCCATTGTCTCTGCCTACCCCGCTGGGAAACAGGCGTGAGCTTATGTATGTATGTACAACGATCAGTTTATTTTATTTCTTCAGAAAACATACAGCTAATTAACAAATAGTTCAATACACAATAAAATAAGGCCAATTACAAGTTTTCTCATTTAGAATATGTGTATACATACAAACGCAATAGGAAGACAGTGTGAAATGTTCTAAAAAGTGTTATATAGATGCAAAATATAAATAAATAGAATCAGAAACCTATTTCAGATTACATAGGTTGATAGTTTTAGAAGCATTAATGAAGCTCTTCGTTGAAGAAGTTATCAGTCAACGGCCTTTTCTATGTTCCAATTGATGTATGGTGCAAATCATTGTCAAGGTCCTCAGTCTGCAAGCTCGTATCATATTAGACATGCGCAATATGTGTCATTGAAGTGAAAAGAGTGACATACTTCATTTGAACTAAGTGAACTATATCACTCATTTACTTTACTAGTTCAGCTTATGAACAAGATTCATTTGAATCAGTTTTCGCATGTCCTCCAAACGATCATAGAATTCATTTACTTCACTAGTTCAGTTTATGAACTAGATTCATTTGAATCAATTTTCGCAGGTCTTTCAAACGATCATCGATCGTGCAATGAACTAATAACGAGAATGATTATATTGTTTGGTATTAGTTCTTTAAGTTTTTTTTTTAATTAATTGTATAGCTTTCATTTAAAAGCATTAAGTAATATTGTGTACGAATTATATTAAATATAAGAATTTTAACACTGTGAACTAAATGGACTAAACTGAACTATTGAAGTATATGAATCTGCACTGAACGAAAGAGACTGATACAGAGTGATTCCAACTGAAGTACTTCAATTGAATGATTCATTCGCGAACTACACATCTCTATATCATATAGCTGTTTTGTCTATAGCTAGTGTGTAACATAGATACGTACAGTAAATTATAATGACGTAACATAGCATGCACAACGTGTACCTTACACGTAAGTATACCTTATCAATAAGATCGCTACTGTTGAAATTGCCGTTAAAAATATTAAAAAAGAACACCACATCTATTCTTCTACGCTCATGCACGGGAAGTATATGAAATTTCCTGCACTGACATAAGTAGTCTGGTAGATAAATCCTTGATCGGTACTGTATGTATCTTAGGAACTTTTTTTGTACGCTTTCTATGCGGTCTATATAATAATAAATGGTAAATTGTGAATGCCAACTAAATAATAAAAGTAACTGGACTGTCTACCCGACACATCATTCGAGAACTACCGATTATAATTGCTTGGCATTTAAGAGGATTTACAGACAAGCCAAACCTATTGGACCAATCCTTTATTGCTTCTAAATCTTTGTAAAGCATATTGATTGCGTCGGGCAGACCCTCCAACGTCGCCTGAGAATATAATTGCAAGTCATCGGCGTAAAGATGATACGCAGATTGAAGTTCATTACAAATTAGATTAATAAACAGAGAAAGCAATAAAGGAGAGAGAATACCGCCTTGAGGAACGCCTGAATCAGGATTACACCAATTTGATGAAGATTCACCAAGGCGAACAGACTGTTGGCGTCCCTGAAGATAAGATGAAAACCATTTCAGTGACTCTTCAGAGACCATAAGATGGGAGAGGATAGCTATAGATAATAGGATGTCATGACTGACGGCATTAAAGGCAGAGAAGTCCACCAACACTAACACTGTTAGCTTTGTAAATCAAATATGGTCACGATCATACATCTACTGACATTGTCGTAACCCACAGCATTGGATTTTATGGCTAGGTTGATCTTTTTGGCCTCTATTGAGTCAATTGGTGAGAACTGAAATGATTGAATATTAGGGTGCGTTAAACTGGTCAAATGATCTATGGTTCGTGACTTTGTTAGACGATCCATAGGTTTAGAGGAAGAGAAATGAATATTGAGGTCGTCTAGGCAAATTGAACCAGGAAGATCCGAGTGTCGGGATTTACCGATACCGAGAGTTCTAAGGAACTTCCAGATGCCGGCTGGTGTCGAGACAGAAATATTATCGTGAATATGGCGGCGTTTTGCACTTCGTATCATCTGGTTACACCGATTCCTTGCATTTTTATAACTTACCCAATTCTCATCGCATCTGTCAGCTTTAAACCTTCGAAAAGCACGGTCTCTACGCCGCATCGCCATTTTAATCAGCCTGGTCATCCATGGCGCAGACGAACGCTTTATCAGAGTTTTTTAATGGGGGCGTGCACGTTATACAATTTGAAAAGTTTTTCATTAAAAATGCTAATTTTATCGCCGAGAGTGTTTGCAGCATACAATGGCTCCCAGCTTATCTCTAATGCATCCTTGCTAAGGCGATCTTCATTCATCCGTGCAAAAGCCCGCACGTACAGTACCTTAGGTTTAGGTTTAGGAGGTTTAAGTAGGTATGATAGGTAAATTAGGTCTTGACGGGAAAATCCAGGAGCAGAAAGTTGACCGTGTGAGGATGTGAGTGAGGGATTGGATGTAAGGATAATGTCGAGCCAAGTGTCGTCACCTGAGTTGTTGTGGTGCGTAGCTTGCAAAGGCAACATGTGCAAACCAGTAGACTCAACAATTTGCAAGAGTTTGAGGGTACGAGGATTGTTTTGGGAAAGGATGTTGGTATTTAAATCGCCCATGATAATATGGTGTGCATACTCCGAACCCACAGATTCAAGTACCAGTTCTAAGTCGGTGAAATAATCAATATTAGGGGACAATAGACCACCCCAATGACAGTTTTCGTACCTTTAACTGAAACTTCCAAAAAAAGATAAGACTGCTGTTTCGATTTACATACGACCAAAAAGCTCTTGGGCAGTGTGATACACTGCTTTCGATATATATTGGTTGTACATATCAGCCTCAATATCTTTGGCTCGCTGACGCAATGCACTGAAGGATTGTTAATCGGAATTATCGTTATTATTCGTTATTTTTTGTCCTTGTTGTGATATTTTGCTTTTTCACGTAATATTTTAATAAGTGGTTGTTTATACCACACAGGGTAGAGGTCACGCGGGATGCAAGTCTTTGTAGTCACATATTTATTGCGTAGTACGTAAAGTATATTGAATTTTGTTGTCCGGGGGGAAATGCATTGACGCATTCCCACCACCGTTGCAGCGTATTTGCGCGCTGGCGGTGGGATATGTGGGACTCGCCCTCTCCATAGCATGGTATGCTAAAGTCATACCACGAGGAGAGGACCCTACACCACTAAAACCTCCCGGACACTCCTTCGATCCGCCGTTGGCGGGGGTCGGGTACGCATGAGCAATCCGGCCCATCTTCAAGTTACCTGCTAGTTATCTCGTAGTTCCAGTTCTATGTACTGTGTTCATCGATTATAGATTGGTAGTCAGCCGAACGATACATTTAGTACGGGGACGCACAGGTAAGAAACAGCGACAGGTCAATTCACTCGCACAAAGCTTTGTGGTGTAAATCCGCAGGTACTAATGAATCATCAATGCATGTAACATCAACGTAGTGATTACAAAGTACTAAATCAAGTATTCTATTATATATTTAAGTGGGTGTTATATTGTGACAGTTATACTAACTGTTATTATATGAAAGGAAGGTTATATGATATAAAACATTAGGTCATATGAATTTAGGTTACTTGCTATAGTATATTAAAATTATGGGGCATTTCACGTGAAGCGGACAACCAAAAAAATATGAGGTCGTGAATTTTGTTTATATTGTGGTCAGTAATAGACGTGGATGTGTACACACCATTTTTTTTCGTATGATGCTTTTTAGCTGACTTATGAGCTTTTAAAAAATCACCAAGAATGAAATCGTGAATTTTTGGATGCTTTTTATCTGTATCAATTAATTTGTAGAAATAAATAAAAAGTATTGTTACATATAGTAAAACAGTTAAAGTTTTTAATTTTTTTGTCGAATTCTAAATTTGAATTTTTTTACGTATAGTAATCTGGAAGTGAAAATTCCAAATCAATTTTTAAGTAACTTCTCTATGGTTTTTTTTTTTTTTTTTTTACTTGAATTAAAGCTTTAAATGTAGTTATTATTCACAAAAAAAAAATATATAACGTGATCGCCAATAGTTTAAGACTTAGAGCACATAGAGTACATAGTACATACACATAGCTATGAGCACTTTCTAATCAATCGAGTTTATGCGCTAACATGCTGAAATACTACACTATTCATATTTTATTCCTTCATTCCAACATGCAAAAATAAAAAAATAAACGATTTCTTTAATTCTTTACAAAGAACAGCTTTTCACTTTTATATATATATATATATATATACATATATATAGATTTATTTGGCTCCAGGTCCTCACTATTATACCTACATAGATGGAAGTAGAAATTAGTAAAGCCGACTTGCCATCTTGTGGTCACCGATTTAATCCCCACCCATTGCACTATCGACGTGAACCCAATCGTAACACAATCATTATAGCATAGAGGACTTAACAAGAATTTAGTATTTTTATTAAGGCCTTGAGTTGTGTGCAAAAACTCTGTAAGTAATCTTCAAGAAACACAGCATCATATTTGCATGTTTGTGACTGTATCTAAGTGAGACACAATAGGCGTAACGACAGTATCAAAAAATTAAAGATTTAATGTTTTTAGGGGAAAGTACATATAAAAAGAAATTATTACACTTATTTATTTTTATATATAACCTTGAGATTAATGTGATTTTTAATAAAATAAAAGATTAAAATACTGCAATCGGCCATTTTGACTGAAACACCAATCACGGCGCATGACGTCACGATATTGTAACCATCAAAGAGAATTTAACCACTACGTTAGGTTTGGCAGACTCAATGACATTTTTTACAATAGCGTGACGTCATAGCCGACGCCATGACACTTGAGGCCTTTTTTCGCGCGCTATTTAAAATTTATTACCGAAATATTGTGTTTTCGTACTTGGAAAATGACTACCCACGCTGCGCAAGAGGATTTCAAAATCTTGCCTCATGCCTATTGTAGGACCACGGCCCATGGTATCGTTTATACTAAAGTAAAGACGCATACTAATATACTAATAATATACTAATACTAAAGTAAAGACGCATCATGCCGTGTGGTTACCTTAGAATAGACCACCCCATGTCCTCCCATGGGTGTCGTAAAAGGCGACTAAGGGACATATGGCTGATGGATGGGCAGCAGCATCTATTAGCTCAAGGTTTACATCTTACTGCGATCACCAATCCGTCTGCCGGGCGTGGTGATTATGGCAAAATCCCTCTACGATCCTGGCTTGCCAAGGTCTGTTAAGAGGAGGCCCATGTTCAGCAGTGGACGTCAACGGGCTGTTGATGATGATGATGAAAGACGCATAATATGTAAAGAGGATGTGATTTAATGTTTATTTTTTCTTGAGATGAAAAATAGTGCAACAATTTTTCATTTTCACGAGCTGCATAACTTGAATAATGTATTCGTTAAAATCGGAATAGGAATTGCTGAAATAGTCCAGCGTGCAACTCTCAATGCCGGTACTTTGTGATTGCGATGGTCCTTTGCCGTAGTTACAATACAGTTTCACTAATTAATTACGTAATCTCAGCTCAAATATACGGTTATAAAAAGCAATAATTTTCATGCAAAGCTGTCACTGAGCTTCAGCTTTAGGGAATCATATTTCTTAATTAATTTTTATCTAATTGATTCTATCAATAAATTATATGGAAGTACGAATTTAATGACAACCTTCGTGGCATAGTGGTAAAAAGCTCGCTTTAAATCTCGAAAGTCGTGGATTGATACCCTCGCCAAACAAGAAATCTTTGTGTGTAAAATCTTAGATTTCTCACAGTGTGTGGTTGGTTGAGAGACTACCCTCCGGGCCGCAAAACCTCGTCAAGCCGTTGCTCCCGATTGTTATATCATAATCTGTAACAATCGTGTACCAAGGAACAACAACCTCCGAACTTCAAGACATGTAAAACTACATCATATATAAAACGTTACTCTATAATACTTCTTTATTTTCAGGAGTGCTCGGTGTTCGTGCTCGACAAGCGCATTGCTGAAAAGTTGTACAAGCCTAAGCGCAAAGAGTGCATGTACGACAGAATCAAGCAGTGCGTTACTACTCTTGAAAAGTTGCGTCATCCAAAGATGCTGCAGGTCATTCATTCTCTGGAAGAAGGCAATCTAACCATCGCGTTTGCTTCAGAGTCGGTCCTTTCGAGTCTCCACAACATCTTGGCTTGGCAAGTGAGTATATTTTTTTAATATTTTTGAAAAGTTATTTGTAAATGTTCTCCATCAGCAGGTCTCTATTTACTACATTGGTCTACATGACAAAAAAACGTCTTGCCTTTTTTGACGCAGTCATTAATAAGAGGAATACAACGATACTTACAAATAAATTTCGGTTATAATTGCGGCGTGGCCGTAGACATATATTTATATAGGTATGTTTTTTTTCTCACGAAATCGCCGTCGTCGGTTCACAGTCGCCTCGCCGTAACAACGTGACCTTAGAAACATTTGATGCGTTTTTATCGGTCGGATTATATTTAGTAAAAAGTGATTTTGCGAGACCTTGAGGATTATAGGGAAGTTTTGTGCCTCTGTCGTCTACTCGAGCTATATTCGTTTCTTCTGCAAATATGGTCATCATCATCGCCCCTGAGCTTTATAAAAAGTTGGCAAAAAAAAAAAAGAAAGAAAGAAACTTTGTTTAGTTTTCTAAAATATTACTTCCTTACGAAATATATTCGTTTATCATGAATCAGACATCCAAGTCTCATCCATGACCAGTGTTGGTTGTAAACTTTAGTTTCAAAACATAAATGGCGAGTACATCACTCACCTTCGATTTGCCGGCGACATAGTGATCGCCTGTACGATGGACCGACAACCTCATAAAGGTCGCAGGGAGTCAGTGTATGCAGGCCGCTATCATTCCCGCTGGAAATCGATGGGACAGGCCTATGTTCAGCAGTGGACAACAACAGGCTGATGATGATGAATTAATGGCTAAGCGTTTGTTACTTGATATTGTAGTCGCCCAAATAAGACAAAAACGCGCAGGGCCATTAGGACCTAGCATCCCAACTAACTTGCATCACGAAAATACAAGTTCACAAGCCAATTTGAGCATCCAATCTGGCTGCCAAGCGTGGTGGTAATAGTCCCCCAATCACCCTGGCTTGCTTTAGTCTGTTAAGAGGAGGCCTGTATTGTTAAAGTAAAGAAGAATATTTCATCAACTATTTAAATAAGATTTTAAAACTAAATGTTTCAAGACTTGTAATAAACTTTTTCTAGAGATTATTCTGTAATAATAATAAAAGCAAAGTAGGCTACGAAGTGTGTCATTAGTTTCGCTTAATTCAATTATTTCTAATTCTTCAATTGGATGACTTTCTCACTTTAAGATAAAAAGAAACTGCAACACATTTCTTAAAGAAAAATTGAACATTTAATGTGATTTGCATGGTGTAAAAGAAGGAAAGTGGACTAAGAAGTTTGCCATGGCTATAAGTTTTACAAAGTTATTTCGAACGCTTCAGTTTGAAAATACTTTATTTTGAACTTAGTTTTCAAAATAAAGTAGATGCATTTAATTAAGAGTTAATGAACGAAGGCATCTTTGATATTTTAAGTAAAATATGTTTGGCATTTTTTGTAGACCCAAAATCTGAGAAGCCTGCTGACTGTAAAGTTGTATAAACATTATTCAACATCACTAATGCGCAAACGTCAACGACTTCCCGGCGTGTGCTTTTGATCTTACGCAATTCGCCTCATATACTGTTTTAAAATAATTTAGTAAGGCTAGAGCCCTCTTTACGTTTATGCAAGATAAAGTATCAATAACCTTGAGGCTTACAACATGTTGTATGTACGTGTCCTACATTAAAAAAACACCTGGCATATCACATGAAACATTACTATTTAAATTAATGATCGGTCACAAAGGTGCTCAGGTGCATCAGGTATTTTTCGTGGTGGGTTGTTGGCAACTGCAATTATTTATAATAAGTGCGGCAGAATTTTATTTATAAGCACCAATTCAATGATTTTATCACACTAATGGTTTGGAATACCACACGGTTCGTTTAAATGAGTTTTCATGTTACCATACCTCCGTATTTTATTGAGTACCCTTATATTGATAGTCACATTCAAATTATAAAACTTTTGGCAGCGGTCGGAATTTTGGACATTGAAGATATTTTTTTTATTAAAAGTCACTGTATTATCGATTCCGAAGCACTAATTCTTATTATTTAAATTGCATAGAAGTATTCCTTTACCACAGACTAAAAACATAAAATTTATGGGTTATATTTAATAAAAATAAAAGAGGTAATTTCTGACCTCATTACTCAATATCATTCAATACCCCCTGCAATGCGTGATGTTCGTTGTATTTTATTATTTAAGCGCGGAATGTAATAATAATAGTTGGTTGGTGACGGCCATATTAAGTTGTATCACACAAGAAAACGCTGGTGTCCCTTCCGTAGTGTACGCTTATTATAGAAGAAGTTTCAAATCGGGAGGAACGGCTTATCGTGCTTTCCGAGACACGAAGGGGAGACCCCCTTAAAAATCCAGCCCCGGCGAGACTTATACCACTTCGGCACGGAGGTTGTGAGCAATTGTAAATAATAATGAAATAGAATTTCATGTTCGTCAGAATATTAATGTGTAACCCGAATCTTTCCCACCCGAGACCACTATTTGTGTAAACCACAGAATTTTGTTCTATGTCTGGGTGTGGTTTGTTTCCACGAATTATGTATTTATAATATATAGTAGTTCGATAGTTCTCTATTTTAACGACATACATACATACATTCACGCTTCTTTCCCATAGGCAAAGACCACTTGCTACGATCTAGACATGCCATTTTTGCCTCTTCGACATTCATTAATCACATTCATCATTAGTCGATATTTCAATCTTTTTTTTTTCTGAAGGACTTACGTAGTTAGCCACTAGGCTTTTGCTACTTCACCGGGCATAAAGGCGAGCAGAGCTCTAGCCTCAATAAATGGTTTAAAAACTACAAACTAAGCAACCTGCGTAAGAGGGCGCCTCATGTGGGGCTAGGACCTCGGCTCAGGGCGGTCGCTGGCGATGAGATTCAGGGATTATGACTTTATCGTTATTTGAATCACTTGGCATTTTAAGCTTAGGTATAACAATTTTCGATATTTTGATACAATCGATATCTTAATTGTCGATGTTTTGATCAGTGACATTTAACCCGTAGGTATTCTAATAGGTACCCTTACCGAACCAAGTTATTTCGAGTAATAATAACGGTTTATTGTCATCGTACACTAACAAGGTTTCAATATTCATTCCACATAAATTGGACTTCAACCGCTTGGGCAGATTGAAAATAGATTCCATTTTAGATAGTAGCTTTATAACTTATATAAGAAGAGAACCATTGTACAGTTAGTAAAGTACCCTGTATAATAAAATATTACCTATATCTAAGGTGGTGGTCTATTCTATTAGAAATAAAACTAAAAATAAATAAAAGAAATAAAACTTTCTCGAACAAAGATAACAAATTTATTATAGAATGACTAACAATCTTCATATTTTTGATGGTACTGCTTTTTTGACAATTTTATTTAAGGCGCGGTGAATAGACGACTTTTACGGATAAGTTTTGTCACTGTTGCTCCGCGTAGAAATGAAAGGGAAGCGAAGAGACGCCGCGATGGCGCAACGTTTCGTTCGACTCGTTCGAGTTAAATCGATAAATAAAAACAACAGTTCCCTTTATTATATTATATATTACATCACTGTTATTAATATTATCAAGATTTGTTTATAAATAATACAGTTACAATTGCTACAATCTCAATGTAAATGGTTATTTTATGGTTTTTTTTTTATCGATTTTTTTTCCGAAAACGTGTTTAGAACACAATGGTCGCCCCATAAATATGATCAAGATTAACATATATTTTTTTAGCTGCTCTAAAATGTAAACATTTGGCTAAAAAACTGTTTTGTGAAGCCTATTTTGACTAAGTACAGCGCCTTAAATAAACATTCACCCAGATAATGGTCACCTCTGTACCTTAATAAATGCTTTAAGCACAACACACAAATTAAACTTTGGAGTCTCACCCTATTAGTACCTACCAAGTTCTATGTGCCATTGCAATATGATTATAAAAACCCTTACCGAAATCTTTATGAAATACCCTTTGATGGGCAAAAATTTTCCGTTGATCACTCAGGTATATTATTATAACTATCATCATAAAATAGCAATAAATAGGCATTTACGCTTAAAGAAGAATGATGTTGACTTTATCAAAATTTTGTAGATGTCTTATTAAATATTAACTTTATTTAATTTACTTGGTTGTTGATTATTAGTACATTTCGACTTGCAAATTTTTGTTTGTAAATGTAATATAGAATCTAACATTTTTCTTCAATAATTGGTAATAATTGCAAAAAAAAAAATTCAAGTTTTTTTTTTGCATTTTCTGGCATGATTTACCATAGTAATGTATACTTTTTTTACACCATCAGATAGAAGAGATTTCAAAGCAAAAAAAAAACCCACCGACTTAAAAAAAAGCAGATATTTTGATTAGAGAATTTTCGAGTTAAAATGAGGGTGCATTAGGGATATCTAGTCAAAATAAGGTAAAAAAATAGTATTATTATTTAAAAAAACCTATGCGGCATAATAAAGTAAGTTTTCACCAAATTTAAGGTTTTTTTTTTTGTAAAACAAAAATAAAAATCCATCCAAAATTTTGAGATAATGGGAAAAAAGTATTAATACAAAATTTGTAGAACTTTTTATTACCTACAACTTTGCTATTTAACTTTTTTCCATAGGACTTGTAGTTTTGCTGGAAATCGAGAGTAATCGTTTTTTACCCTAAAATCCCCACTTCTGGTCCTCAGATCGTCCGTAAATTATCTTCCCTTTCATTTTTGTTATATTCTCTTTCTTTTCCAATGGATTTCATCCTACTATATTTTTTTTTTTAACAATTTTCAAAGCCTTCGGCACTCGTCCTTTTCGAATATTTTTAAAAGGTGTTTGCATTTTCAATATCGTTGCTTTACGTTTCACTGCTAAAAAGATATGCGATTTGCTGAAAAGATATGACGTATAACGATATAACTTCGGTACCTACGTATCAAAATTATCAAATTATCAAAAATTTCAAAATTGAGAATAATATATATATTTTCTACGACCACCGCCGGGCAGGATTCCGAAACTTCATCTTCTGTATAGGCCCTTAGGCCAGTGAGTCTAGGTAGATCCCCGGGGCTTCACGGCAGATTTTTTTTCTTAAGATTACTAGCATAGTTTTCAGTCTACAAACTAAGTATTCTTGCTAACCCCTCGTGCTAAGTTAAAATGCTTGTGTTACGAGTGGGTTCACGTCGGTAGTGCAATGGGTGGGGTTCGAACCGGTGAACTTTGGGCTACGGCCGCTTCTATTCAGCTTGAAGAAGGTCAACGTAGGCGTCAAAGATCAGATTTACAAGTTGAAAGTATGTTATATGATAAAAATATACCAACACCGGGGTCCACCGACACCGTTGAGCGCTATGAGTAAAGAGGTCTACAACAATGATAGTTTGGAAGCCTATGGTATGTATAGACCATTCGGCGTTGAAATGCGTCGATGTACTTCCTTATACCACGTGTCTAAAGAAAACGTAAACGCCATCTATTGATTAGGGTAAAATTTACTCAAAAAAATGTCTCCAAAGTTGCAATTAGAAGTAATTATTTACAGTGTGCCAGTAAATTTTATTTGCTATTAAAAGTAATATTTATTTATACGAGATTTTTTGGCCTAGCATTTAGTACCTGTGGCCGTGTGGTTTCCGGTTTAGAATAGACCACCCCATGTCTTCCCATGGGTGTCGTAAAAGGCGACTAAGGGACATATGGCTGATGTATGGGCAGCAGCATCTATTAGCTAAAGGTTTACACCTTACTGCGATCACCAATCCGTTTGCCAAGCGTGGTGATTATGGCAATATCCCTCTACGATCCTGGCTTGCCAAGGTCTGTTAAGAGGAGGCCCATGTTCAGCAGTGGACGTAAACGGGCTGTTGATAATAATATAAATAATAATAATTAAATTTAGAAATGGCATAATTTGAACCTGAGACGCCTGACTCAAGAGCCGGTTAAGATGCGACGTGGCTGAATTTTTAATGCGCAACGGTCTTTGTCTCAGTTTCCATATTGTTCTAAATTTAAAATTAATTAATATTACCTTTAAACATGTGTAGGACCCTAGTAACTTTGTTATAAAAGTAATCTACTATATTTTTTTCTTGAATGCATTAAAATATCCCAATTTTTCATTCGAATGTATGAAAAACGTTACGCGACTATCATGCAGACCAACAAACAACGACGATAACTTTGAATTTATTTTAGTTTAATTATAAATGCTTTTTTTATATATTGAGAAATTTTACACATTTTTGTTAAACATATTAAAAGATGCTTTGAATACTTGTCTGAAAACTTTTATGTTGGTTTGAATTATTATTCAGACTTAAATAGTAACTCCACAGTGTTCTTAGGTATAACGCTGGATAAAAAATTGATATGGAACTTACGCTTACTTATAACTTAACTCATGTAATGAACTTGGCTAAAAAGTTGACCTCTGCTGCTTACGCTGTAAGGAAATTAAGACAACTGACCAACGTAGAAACTGCACGTATGATCTATTTTAGTTATTTCCACAGAATTTTATCATATTATTATGGTGTTTTACTTTGGAGCAAATCTGCTGATATCCAAAGCATATTTATTTTACAGAAACGGGCAATAAGATCTATTACCAACTAAGTGCCCGCTCGTCCTTAAGAGATTTGTTTAAAAATATTAATATATTAACGGTTGCTTCTCAATACATTTACGAAAATTTAATTCATATTAGACAAAATCTAAATCTATATAAAAAGAAGCGCCTTGCACACAATAAATACAAGAAACAAACATAAATTGTGTGCTGATTACCACCGTCTCTGCAGAGAGTCCATTCTTCGTTTATAGGGCTTGGTGTGTGTATGTTTAACAAAATACCAATGTGAGCAAGAGTTACCCCTAAATAAATTTAAAAGTCATGTAAAGACTACTAGCGATCGATCCATTTTGCCGGGGAGCGTACCTTACGACTGCGAAGACGCGGTCACCACTTAACGACGCGTTTATTCCCACGGCTGTCAGTTCTTCGGCAGACGTGGCCAGCTCTTTGTCACTTCAACTTTCTTATCCTACGAACTATGTCGGTAACTTTAATTTTCTGTCAGATATTCTTAGCGAGAAGTTTATTTTCCAGAGAAATTCGAAGCATAGTTCGCTCTATAACTCGCTGGGGGACATTAATTTTTTCTGAGTATCGTAGGTCATAACATGTAGAACGCATGTATCATACAATCATGCGTTAAGGTGTACATAGTTTTCAAAATGCCTAGGGTTTGTTGACTACGCCGGACAAGAAAATCTTTGTGAAAAACCTAAGATTACTTTCCGGGTCTGGTTAGTTGAGAGACCTGTCTGCCTTGGGAAGCATGTTAAGCCGTTGTTCCCGATTGTTATAACATCATCTATAAAAAATTGTTCATCAAAGTATGGGCAGCAGTATTTTCCTGCGTATTACGACATAATACTGCAGTCACCAGCCCGTTGACCAAGCTTGGTGACTATGGCAAAGATACGCCCCCAGGCGTTTCGTCTAACGTTCACTGCTGAACATGGGCCTCCTGCCCATGCCATGTTCAGCAGTGGACGTTATATGGGCATGATCTCTTCTTCCTAAGAAGAAGAAGAAGATGGGCATGATGAAGCATATAGGGTACTGATGACAAAACTCAATTTGAGAAGTATGTGTGTCATTTTGTTACTAGGTACTAATATCAGTAGCTGTGTGGTCCCTCTCAGTCGCTGGACCGATTTTAACGGGACTTTTGCTGGATTTTTTATAAGGTTTATTTTAGACTACTTTTGATTTTTTCTGAATGTTTGTTTGTAAGGCTGGCATTTTCTATAGCTTATTAGATCCTTCTTTTAGGCGGACGAAGTAGCGGGCATAAGCTAGTGCCTTTATAAAAGTATTATATACATCTAATAATAAAGGAAAGTTATAATTTTAGACGTTCGTAGCCGGTAGTTTATATGAAACGTCCGGTTTCTTATTTTAAAATATTCGTGAGTAATTTATACCATCGCATCATTATCATCCCCATTAGCCCGTATAACGTCCACTGCCAAACGTGGGTCTCCACCCCGATGGGAGGGTATTTGCCATAGTCACCACGCTTGGCAGGCGGGTTCATGACCGCAGGATTATGTTCTAACACACAAGGAAACGCTGCTGCTAGTTCCCTGATATACGATTGTTATATTAATCGGGAACAACGGCTTAACGTGCTTTTCGAGGCACGGAGGGCAGTAATTTTTTGATGTATTTTGTACTAATAAATAATATTTATTTTCATTATACCTATATTATTGCCATTAAATATAATTACACCCGACAAACTCTTGTAGAGTTTGAGTTTGTTATAAATAAACCAGCCCGATAACATGTTGCCGATACATTCTATTAGTTTTGCCTATCGATAGTCGACTATCGATAGACTATCGATAGTCTATCGATAGTTGACGTCATATCAATAGTATCGATAGTCTATCGATAGTATCGATATTAGTGATAGTATCGATACTATCGAGGACCAATGTGTGTTTAGGAGCAATACTATCGATAGTATTACTTTAAAACTATCGATAGTATCGATAGTATTATAATGTAATAGTATCGATAGTATCGATACTATTGCTTCCAATCAATAGTATTAGTTAATTTGTGATATCGATATTGTTACTATTTTTCGAGGTCACCTATCGATAGTGAAACTATCGATAGTTGGGCAACTCTACATTCTATTATTGGCTCCTCCGCTTAGATCTGTCCGCATAATCTCCGGTACTCCATTGGATCTTAATTACTCATATCAACACTAACTAGAATTCCAAATTGATAGAATATGCTATCGCTATTAGCGAGCCCATTAATGAACACACGATATTGTCTACAAAGTTAGCTCCAAGTAATTACATAAATAACGAGCGCTTACTAGCGATGCGCTCTTTTGACACGTACTTAGTCAATTTAGTTTTATTTATAGGATTGAAATTATCTTTTTAGTAGAATATTTTACATATGTACCAACTTGTTACAAAAGTAGGTAGTAATTGAGATAAAGAAACCTTGTTTCTGCTATCAACTTCATTATCATCATCATCAGCTCGTATAACGTCGTACTGAGGGAGGATTTTGCCGTAGTTACCACGCTTGGCAGGTGAGTTGGTGACCGCAGTATTATGTTGTAACTGTGTTGATTGTTGTAGATGATGTTATAAGAATCGGAACCAAAGACTTAACATGTTTTCCGAGGCACGAAGGGTAGTACCTCAGCCTACCAGACACAGAAAGAAATCTACACAAAGATTTCGAACCCACGACACACGCTTTAGGTTCGAGCCTAGAACTAGGAACATATCTAACAAAAAAAAAGTACAAAAAGGAAAACATTTTCTGTCGAAATATTTCTTAAAAAACTAAATATTTGGATATTTTGTTTTTTAATGATTGATAAATCGCATGCGACAGCCCTGCCCGTCTTGTGCAGAACTCAGAAAAAGTTTCACACATTTTCATATCTGAGCCGGAAAATATATGCACCAGTGAACCTGACGCGTCTTCCCTCGGCCTCGCAACCCTTAGTTTGCAAAGAAACATCCGATGCCCTCGTAGACCCAAAGTCCGAGAGGCCCGCGAACTGTAAAGTAGAGCGACAGTTAAAAGTCTAAAGCCATTATTCTTCAATCGCCTCGCCAGCGACCGCCCTAAACCGCGGTCCAAGTCCGACAGTGGGCGCCCTCTTGGGCAGGTTATGTCCGGTGAATAAGCAAAAGCCTAGGCTAACTACATAATATTAGTCCATAAAAAAAGAAACTTATATCTGACTACTAATCCTTCTTGCAAAAAAGAGCCGTAAGGGCTATTTACAAACTGGGTCCCCGAGAAAGCTTGAGAGAAAAATTTAAAGAAATAAATATTATAACCGTTGCTTCACAATATATATAGGGTGACTGGTAATTAGTGACCGATACCTAAACACATGATTGTGCTCATGATAACAAACAACTTTACTATGGCACCCACCCTGAAATCGAGAAAAAAAATCAGCTGTTCCATACATTCATGTCCACATAACTCGTCAACATGGTGGGGAGCAGCTGATATTTTTTTCGCGATTTCAGGTTTGTTTTCATAGTAAAAGTTGTTTGTTATCATGAGTACAATCATGTGTTTAGGTATCGGTCACTAATTACCAGTCACCTGTATATGAGAATGTGTTATAAAATATGTACATAAAAATATTGACTCATTTTGTAAAAAAAGCGACACACATAGTGTAAATAGTAGATATAAGCATAATCTTGTGGCTCATGCTAGCCGTCTCCGCAAATTAAGTAACTCTTTTATGGGGCAATGTATACATACAGTTCTACAACAAACTTCCCAATGATATAAGAGAATTGTCTATAAATAAGTTTAAAATGACTATTAAAGCCAAATTGTGCAGCAGGGCTTATTATAAAATTTCTGATTATCTTTGTGACAAAAATGCTTGTTATTAAATCGCTCTAATCTCAATGTAAAATAAAGTATATTGTAATTAGGTTTATAAAATATTATGATATAATATAATTTTTTTAAAAGAGGGTTCTGCTGAATTTTTTTGGCAGTGTTTCTCAGTAGTCGCCACGTCACACACTGCACGGTAGGGAAAAAATATGACGATTCCAAACAAATGTAACCATTTTTACGGAATAAACAAATTTTGAATTTGAATTGAATTTGAATTTGTGTCGCGTGTGTCAGTCGCAAAAGATTAATTGCGCGCCGTTGCTGTCAGAACATATACCTTAAGAGTATGTCTGTAATCTATGAGAGAATCTAAGTTAAATGAAAGCCATATCGATTTATCCGCTCACCTAGTCTCTAAGTGGATCATAGCGCTGTAAGATCTTGAGTATCTTATTTCATTTCTTTTTTTAATAGTTTACGGAAAAGTTTATCGCTTATTAAATTACCGAGGCTGGAGCTCTGCTCGCCTTTATGCCCGGTGAAGTAGCAAAGCCTCGTGGCTAAATAGATATGACCATACGAAAAAAAAATCAATTTTACCTTCCCCTTAGAGACGTGTTGTAAAAGAGATTGATAAATTTCGATGATCGGTTGGAGTCCACCGTAACCGAATTGGTTAAAGCATTAGGGGCTATACCTAAGATGCGGGTTCGAGTCCTGTCGGTGGTAATTTTGAGATTTAGTTACCTATATCTTTTCGTTGATAGCGTCTGAAGCGTTTCACCATATTTTTCTACATAACAACGTTAAAAGTTTTACAAGTAAACAAGCTTTCGTGTACCTACCTACTTCAATATCTTTTGTATACCAAATTATTACGCCTTCATACGCTTGTGGTTTTCTAATGGTTTCTCTTCACGTATAATTCAAGGAAATTTTTGGCGGCAACATAAGTAAGTAAAAAATTACCTATTTAAAAAGCTGAAGATTTTATTGGTATGCTTGAAAGCGTTCATCTCAAGTACTACTGGTCCGATTAGAAAAAGGCTTTAACCATAAGAAAGATACTTTATTCTTTGATGAAGTTCATACGGTAACGGAAGTAAAGCGAGTAAAACCACTCGCGAAAGCTAGTTAAAACATAAACGACTTTTTCCCGGGGCGATTTCACCCGCGTTGATCGCGTCCACAAAGGAAATTCATAATAAAATCTAGCCTTTGTTAACTCCTGGATAAGCTTTTTAATGGTGATAGATTTATTCAAATCGGTCCTGTAGTTTCGGAGCCCAGTCAACGCAAACAAACAATCATATTTCTTTTTTATTATAAAAGTATAGATAAAAAATTCTTAACAATAAGAAAAATATACCTACTATGGTGGTGGTGGTGGTGAATATGGACCTCCCTCGAAGGGAGTGTTGCCTAGGTCACCACGCTTATCTGGCGGCTCGGTGCAAGCACGTAGGTAAAGTCCCTCTATGAACCAAGCTCGGAAAGAGTCTTTGATTTTTACACAAAGCTTTCATGACCGGATTGGGAATCGAACCGACGACCTCCAAGATTTAAGGTGGGCTTATACCCCTATGGCGCGTAGGTTTGTACTTATTTACACCATTTCAATATTAACATCCTTTTATCCTTCGTTAGGTATCAAACATCAAACAAAATAAAAATCCGACCAAGTGCGAGTGGGGAGCGCACGAAGGGTTCCGTACCATTTTTAAGTGACTGCTGACGTTATAGACATCGATAAAAAAAAGCAATAAAAATAAATAAAGTTTGTTGTATGCCTAAACTTTTTAATTTTTTTTTATTTGTTGTACCTATTTATTTTGATGGCAATAGAAATACATCATCTGTGAAAATTGAAACTGTCTAGCTATCGCGGTTCTTGAGATACAGCCTGGTGACAGACAGACAGATAGCGAAGTCTTAGTAATAGGGTCCCGTTGTTACCCTTCGGGTACGGAACCTTGAAAAGGAAAAAGATTAAGAAAAATTAGCGACCCGCCCTGGCTTCGCATGGGTGCAAGGCTGATGTATTATCATATCTACAAAGTTTTATCTAGAATCACTCTATCTATTAAAAAAACCGCATCAAAATCCGTTACGTTGTTTTAAATAATTAGCATACATAAATGGCACAGACACAGGGTAAAGCGACTTTGTTTTGTAGCGATAGGTTACATATCAGCCCGCCTCCAACATCATCATCGTTATCATCATCATCATCGTACAATGAGGGGGGGTTTCTGCCATAGTCACTAGGCAGGCGGGATGGTGACCGCAGTATTATGTTGAAATACACAAGAAAACGCCCGTTCCCTGGTATACGATTGTTATACATGATGTTATAGGTAACAATCGGCACCAACGACTTAACTAGAGTTGCCCAACTATCGATAGTTTCGCTATCGACAGGTGACCTCGAAAAATAGTAACAATATCGATAGTGCTATCGATAGTATCGATATCACAAATTAACTAATACTATTGATTGGAAGCAACAGTATCGATAGTATCGATACTATTACATTATAACACTATCGATAGTATCGATATTTTTAAAGTAATACTATCGATATTATCGATAGTATCGTTGCAATAAATTATCAATACTATCAATACTATCGATAGTTTGTAAAGCTATCGATACTATCGAAAACCAACCCATGTTTAGGAGCAATACTATCGATACTATCGATAGTATTGCTCCTAAACACACCTTAGTCTTCGATAGTATCGATACTATCACTAATATCGATACTATCGATAGACTATCGATACTATTGATATGACGTCAACTATCGATAGACTATCGATAGTATATCGATAGTCGACTATCGATAGGCAACACTAGGCTTAACGTGCTTTCCGAAGCACGGAGTCTCTCAACTGGTCCCGGATAAGAATCTTAGAATTCACAGTCGCCAATACAATATGTAAATACGTAAATACCTTACCTTTCATCATTCATCATCAGCCCGTATAACGTCCACTGCTGAACATGGGCCTCCTCCCGAAGGAGGGTATTGCCATAGTCACCACGCTTGGCGGGCGGGTTGGTGACCGTAGTATTATGTGGCACCACACAAGGAAACGCTGCTGCCCGTTCCTTATGATATACGATTATTATAGATGATGTTATAATAATTGGGACCAACGGCTTAACGTGCTTTCCGAGGCACTGAGGGTAGTCCCTCAACCAACCAGACCCGGAAATAAATCTTAGAATTTACACAAAGATTTCCTGTCCGGCGTGGGGATCGAACCCACGACCTCCGAGATTTACAGCGAGCCAAATACCGGTACGCTACGGACCTTACCTTTATAATATGTAAATACCTAAGTGCTGAATAAATATCGTTTAATTCGTTTAATATGTTAAGGAAATTTTATGCGTTTATCCGCTATAAACCCGCGGATAATGTATGATCTGCAAAAGGTAAATACATAATAGATATCAATTGGAATCAGTCTCAATTTGGGTTACCATACATCCCGGTACGCGGGGACATGTCCCGGTTTCGAGCGTCATGTCCCGGTGTCCTCGCCAACAAGATAATGGTCCTGGTGGGCGCACCAAAAAAAAAGAACTCTGCTTGGTTCGCAATACGAGCTCCTTCTCTCCTTGTTTGTCTTATTGTACCTAAGTGAGTACGCGGATTAGCAAGACCCTCAGAGCTATGTGTGGTTGTCGGGGGACCGGATTGCTTATGCGTACCCGGCCCCCGCCAATGGCGGATCGAAGGAGTGTCCGGGGGGTTTTAGTGGTGTAGGGTCCTCACCTCGTGGTATGAGTATAGCATACCACGCTAGGGGAGGGCGAGTCCCACATATCCTACCGTCAGCGCGCGAATACGCTGCAGCGGCGCGGGCGGCTGTGGGAATGCGTAAATGAATTTATCCCTGGACAATAAAAAAAAAAGAAAAAAAAGGGGCTATGTGTGGTTATTGATTTATCTCTGACCATTGTCCTGGTCAGCGCCGAAACATTTATGGCAAACCTAGTCTAAATGCAACCAATTGAATAAAGCCGGATAATCCGACCAAGATCTCACAGGTTTAATCAGAGACGTTTATTCAATAGGAATGCTTGATGTATTTCATGCAATAGGGTATAATATACAAGAGGATTATATGCTTTGACGCGATCCACTAATTAGAAATGATGTACATCATATGCAGATAGCGAGAGCTATGAGGAATTAATTAGTATCCGTTTGGTAGTTATAAAAGGCCCGTGTATTTTACTAGATTTTTTGTTTCGCTTGTGAAGCTCCCGTGGGAACTCCCACGGGAGCTTCACAAGCGAAACAAAAAAACTCATAAAATATAGCGTGTATAACTCATGGATAATAATGGAATCATCATCATTATCATCAACAGCCCGTTTACGTCCACTGCTGAACATGGGCCTCCTCTTAACAGACCTTGGCAAGCCAGGATCGTAGAGGGACATTGCCATAATCACCACGCTTGGCAGACGGATTGGTGATCGCAGTAAGATGTAAACCTTGAGCTAATAGATGCTGCTGCCCATCCATCAGCCATATGTCCCTTAGTCGCCTTTCACGACACCCATGGGAAGACATGGGGTGGTCTATTCTAAGCCGGAAACCACACGGCAATAATGGAATGCATGGAAGTATTCTTAATGTGAAAGAATTATTGAAATCCGTCCAGTAGGTTTTCAGTGTATTCAAAACAAACTCGCCTACAAAAATACAAATCTTATTATCATTATTACAAATCCGGTTCATAGTTAATATTTAAAATGTTGATTGTTTGTTTGTGTTAAGTATGCTTCGAAACGACTGGAGCAAAGTCAAAACTTTTTTCAACATTAAAAAGCTATTTTATCCAAGAGTAACTTTTTTTTTTCGATGGAAAATGGAGATACGCTTATGAAACCACGCGCTGGAACCTACTATCTGTATAATATAAGTATTGATATCCATTATCCTATCGTATCAGTTCCCATTTATGGTGCATATACTTGTAATACTATTTATCTATTGTTATGTTTTATTTCCTTGTATGTGCCGTAAATAAATGTGTTTTCTTTCTTTTCTACCTTTCTTTCTATATCAAGGGGTACAAGGCTAATTGATCTAAGTGACTTCATAAGATACTTCAATATGATTTCATATATACCTTACTAGCTGCGCCCCGCGGTTTTACCCGCGTTACTCTGCTCCAGTGTGTCGAAAGGTGATGTGTTGTAGCTTATATATTAATCCGGCGTATAACCTATCCCGGTGCAAAATTTCAAGCAAATCTGTTCAGTGGTTTTGGCATGAAAGAGTAACAAACATCCACCCATCCATACTTACAAACTTTCGCGTTTATCATTTAGTACGATGATGGGATTTCACCTTACTGATCCTCATGGTGGTGTGGAAATGAGTATTTCTGCCGAAACGTGTGTTGAGCTACACTCTACGGTGCACGTGCGCTGAAACTATTGATTTTAGAAAAAAAAACCTATAAATTGTAGAAAATGTTCTCCGGTTTTATTTTGTATATATGTTAAAACACATGTACAATGAGTCGGAAAGGAAATAAAAAACACTAAAAAACTGCTTTTAAGCGCGATTTTTCCAATATGGTGGCGCGAGCAGCAAAGATACCTATGAGTTGGCAAAGTTAAATTCTGAAAGAGCACGTCGAAATCTATAAAATTGCCAATTTTCAAAACTATCCAAGTAAAATTACCAAATTACTGAACTGTACTGTACTGTATATTAGATCGTTACCTATGACATTGCCGTTCTGCAGTACTGGCCATTTCAAATCAAAATAATTTTTGTTTAGCTAAGAATTCTTATTTCAAATTAATTTTATTTTAAAAACATGGATTCTTTTTTCCAAAAGTAGTCATTTGTTTATTGATTAGTGTTACATTTTCATCGCATTTCAATCTTTTTCGTCATCATGGATACGATAAAAAATCGAGTAATTATGGAATATGAGTACCGTCGTGGCAGCAACGCGGCATAAGCGGCACGCAACATCAACGACGTTTACGGAACTAACACTACAAACCAACGCACCACCAGTTATTGGTTTGCTCGCTTCCGTTCTGAAAATTTCGACCTGAAAAATGAACCTCGCGGTCGTCCGAAGACTTTGGTCGACAATGACGAATTAAAGGCTGATGATACACAATCTACGGCTGAATTAGCAGCAGCTTTCGACGTTAGCGTCAAAATAATATTGGTTCATTTGCGTCAAATTGACACGGTAAAAAAGCTTGACAAATGGGTGCCACACGAACTCAATGATCGCCAGCGCAAAGTACGCGTCGAGACGTGCCTTGCACTGCTCAATAGACACACATATGAAGGAATTTTGAACCGTATTGTTACCTGCGATGAAAAATGGATTCTGTTTGATAACTGCAAGCACTCAGCAAGTTGGTTGGATCCTGGTTCAGCACCTAAACAATGCCCTTTACGAAAACTTAGCCCTAGAAAAGTGATGGTCACTGTTTGGTGGTCTAGCGCCGGTGTGATTCATCACAGCTTTTTACCAAACGGGGTGAGCATTACTGCAGAGGTGTACTGTGAAGAACTGAACACAATTATGGAGAAGCACATCTCCAACCAGCATTGGTCAATCGATCGTCTCTGCTGCTCCTGCACGACAACGCGGTCTGCAAGTTGCAAGAACTGGGGTTGGAAGCTCTCCGTCATCCGCCCTACTCACCAGACCTTGCGCCTACAGACTACTACTTTTTCCAGAATTTAGATAACTTCTTGGCGGGAAAAAAATTCAATACCCGAGAGGCAGTACAAAATGCCTTTGAAGAATTTGTTGCCTCCCGTCCAGCTGATTTCTTTAAGAATGGCATCAATAAATTGCCACTGCGTTGGCAAAGATGCATTGATTGCATGGGTGATTACTTCGATTAATACAAATAAAAAATACATGAAAAATTTCGTTTAAATTTTTTCATACAAAACGGCAATTTCATAGGTAAAGACCTATTATATTAAAATAAAGAAACCCCATTTCCTTTGGTCATCGAATTACAAAAGAACGGATGGAACAATGTTGCTATTTCTTATAATAGCCAGTAGAAGGTTTATATCAAAGAATAAAATAATACAATTGAGCAAAACTTTCACATTAAAACTCATATTACTGTTAGTTGTTCGAAATAACATCTACTATTGACATCTTCATCATCATCCAGCCCGTATAACGTCCACTGCTGAACATGGGCCTCCTCCCGAGTGAGAGTTTTTGCCATAGTCACCACGCTTGGCAGGCGGATTGGTGACCGCAGTGTTATGTTGCTAAACACAAGGGAAACGCTGCTGCCCGTTCCCTTGTTCGCTTATCTATAACTATCGTCGAGCGATGATAACCATCGCTCGACGATATAAAATGGTGGCTAGCCTTTTTTTTATCGTTTCGTTTAATCACGCGACATATATACGTCAATACCACCACAATGTATGGACATGCTATGATTCTTGTCGATCGTAAATGCTGAAAGTAACTTGTATAGGCTCCCTGTTCTAATTAATATTGCCAAATGTGTAAGCAGGCCTGTGTGACAGGCTCTCAAAACAATGTTTATTAAACATAATTACTTAGGATAGGATTAATTGGATAATAATTG
Organism: Nycteola revayana; assembly: GCA_947037095.2. Lineage (NCBI taxonomy): Eukaryota > Metazoa > Arthropoda > Insecta > Lepidoptera > Nolidae > Nycteola > Nycteola revayana. The sequence continues at coordinate 30,839,615 of OX344842.1, read as the reverse complement.
TTTGTATTCAAATACACCTGACAAAACCAAATAGGATACAGGATGCTACAAACAGAAAACACATTATGGTACTAGACTGTAGTTACCTACTGTGTTTGTAGTTACCGTCTCGTACTTAATGGATAGCTTAACTTAATCCGCGCGCATGTTTCGTAATCAAATCAAATATTTTATTTCTAATTCAGGTAGGTATCTACACAACTAAGATTATTTTTTAGCTTAACTATGTACACATATATATAAAAATTTATTCCTATTTCCCTCGGTCATCGCATCACGCATGAACAGACCTTTTATTGTGTAAGGTTCGTATGAAAGAAATAATAAGAAAATTGCGTGGAAAATTTTAAAACATAATATGTTCGCAAAATTTTACTTAACCACTATATAAAATTTTCAGATTTGCAATATAAACGTTTTTAATGTAACCTTATGGCATTTGACATAACATTGACAAAGCGTTTATCGGTTATTTCAGAGTTATGATGCATAAAGTTAAAAGTTTAATTTAATATAGAGTTTTAATTAAGACAGGCCAACGCCTGCCGTGACTGCTTGTCCTACTAATATTAAAAACGCGAAAGTAGTTGTAAGTATGGATGGGTGGATGTTTTTTACTCTTTCACGCCTAAACTACTGAACAGATATGGTTGAAATTTTGCACCGGGTTAGTCTATACTCTGGATTAACATATAGGCTACAAAACATCACGCTCCGACCCACTAGAGCAGAGTAACATGGGTAAAACCGCGGGGCGCATCTAGTTTTATATAATTTCTTCATCAGTGCGTTTACGGCCACTGCTGAACATGGGCCTCCTCTTAACAAACCTTGACAAGCCAAGATAAATAGACTAATTTCTAAAATCACCACGCTTGGTAAACGGATTTATGATCGTAGTAAGATGGTATCCTTGTGCAGATAGATGTAGTATGTAGTAGGTTGGTATATTCTGAGCCAGAAACCACACGGCTAATATTGAACAAACCAAAATAATCCCACATAAGTAACTAAAAATCATATGACATTAAAATGTTTTATTCTTCTTATAATAACTTAGTTAAAAACGTAATAAACAATGGGCTTTCCACATTTCAATGACATGTCCTTCTTAAAACGAGGTTTAAAGAGAGCACTCTTATCACGGTAGGCAGCGGCTTGTGCAATGACAGTCTGCTTCCCTGGCATTGCTTGAGTCCATGCGCAGCGGTTAACACTTACCAACAGGTGTGCCGCTAAATCGTCTGCCACCGAAGGTTATAAAAGAAAAAAAAATTAAATGTCTCTACAGAACAATACTAATTAATATAAATATCCAGACTGTAAATTATCTTTAACAGAACATTTATTGGCGTTAGTATTGCATGCCTTACTGTTAACATAATAAATTCATATAACTTTTATAATTAATATAAATCTACGGAATTTTATTTCTAGAATGAGTTTTAATTTAATTAAATTAATTGCAAAAATAAGAAGCGGCCGTAGCCCAATGGCTAGGGCGTCGGACTTGTGATCTTGAGGTCGCCGGTTCGAACCCCACCCATTGCACTACCGACGTGAACCCACTCGTAACACAAGCATTTAGCTTAGCACGAGGGGTTAACAAGAATACTAGTAGACTGCAAAACTCTGCTAGAAATCTTTTTAATAAAAAAAAATAAAAAAAAGTTGTTAATATAAACATACTAGGTAATTTAATTAAATTTATTGAATTTATTTACTTTAATACCAAATCTTATGATCACTATTATATTATTTGCAATATTTTTTTCTATAATTAGTAAGGTAAATAGTCACAAGGGAATTATTCCGTGTGGAATGAAATTAAGCTTTATTATAAGTATCTTATACTAATAGGCATACAAAGCTTAAGAATAAGTTTGTTTGATTGAACGCACTTATCTCAGGAACTACTGAATATATTGGATCGACTTCTCTTTAATGGAATACGCTTCATTTATGGCTTACGTAAATACGACCTTATCTCCTCGTACCGCTCTCAGTTTAAATGGCTTCCCATCGGTCAGAGAAGATCGCTAAAAATTCTCTGTTTAATTTTTTCAGTCAATAATGATCCATGCACTTCTTCCTATCTGAAAACGTACTTTCAAAGCTTAAAGTTCTCTCACGCCCGTGACCTGCGTTCCGCTGATAATATAATTTCAACAGTCCCCCTCCATGGCTCTAATTTTCTTGCAAATTCCTTTTCTGCCTCTGTTATTAAACACTGATATGGGGTTTCCTCTATCTGGCAATGGAAATAATTCTGGAATTTTATTTGGCATAACACACTTGACATAATCTTGTTTAACGAACAATTTTAAGACATAAAAAATATTTTGTGTAATTATTGTTTGGCCGAATTTCATTTGGCAAAGTTACAATTCCGCAAAATTTCGTTTAGCCTAATGTTTATTTAGAGCGACGATTATTTGGCATACTATGGAAATAGTAGAATTTCATTTACAATAATTTCAATTCACCAAAAATTAATTGAAACATTTTCACTTGACAAGCAACGATTGGATAAAACATTATCTATTATTTCATCATTATACAACAACAAGTTTACCAAATAATTCACATAACAACATAATTATCCGATAAACCTTTATTCAATAACGTATTATTTGACAAATAATTCATCGTTTATTCATTTTATCTCATAAAACAACCGGCGGCGAGTGCAAGAACCGATTTGTGGGCAAATGACAATCGGTTAGGTTAGATTATAACTGCGGCCAGAACGGTCGTAGTCACGCAGCGCCGAAGCCGTGACAGACACGCTGCATGCTGCATGCTTGCTAACTTCTTACGGGGAAATAAAAACCACATAATTACGTTGATAATGTACAGTTTTATTAAGTGATAACTAAAGATACATGGGAGAAAATTTATAATATAAATGATGATTCCAATTGTAAACTTCCTAAGCCATGGCGATGATATGCTAATCATATCACGAGGAGAGGCTTTACACCTAAAGCCTCCGGGTATTGCACCAAACACGCACCAGGAACTGCATTACATCCGGTTGAAACTGGCGGTGCCCGCGATCCCAGCTGTCGCGTGCTCACCTTAGGCATAAATAAGTATTTAAGAAAGTTCCTAAATAAATACAATAAAATATGAGGTGATAAGAAAATACTAATGATTCTACTTACTTCTTTTTTTTAAACAACTCACGCACTAGCGAAATTAACAACGCATGGGGCGTTGCAAAGCAAAACACACCCAGACTAAAAGCAACTAGCTGCAGCGTTACGCGCGTTTACTCTGCTCCAGTGGGTCGGAGCGTGATGTTTTGTAGCCTGTATGTTAAACCCCCAGTGCTAAATTTCAACTAATTCCGTTCAGTAGTTTTGGCGGAAAAGAGTAACAAACATCCATCCATCCATCCATACTTACGAACTTTCGCGTTTATAATACATATTATTAGTAGGAAGTAGGATAGCCGACATACGCGAAAAGTATAAGTAAAGATTTTGATTTATTCAATCAATAATAATCATATCTTATTAAGACAACCGTATAGTATTCGCATTGCGCTCATTGAACTACCTAGTTTTATCTACTGACTCTGTATATTTTATTGAACTACCTAGTTTTATCTACTGACTCTGTATATAATGCCACAATAGATTCCTTCCGTCTGACCGGCTGGCTAATGGCAGCTTTGACACCGCAGTCACCATTCACAAAGGTGAGTTATTACCAATACCATTAGAGTGGCCAGTTTTTAAACTCGATGCCTTTTATTGCAGCCAGATAGGTACTGATAAACCAAAGTTCATCGAAACTTTTACAAAGAAAGAAACTTATCTCTTCCTTCCTCAACTTTCTCTTCTAGTTCGATTCGCATCGAACGAATCCATCCAATGAGAATTAGGTTGATTAATTTGTAAGGAAAAAAGATAAATTGCAGTTAAACTGAAATTTATCAACAAAATTTAATAATATCACTTTAAAAGCAAAATTTGAACTAATAAGGTAAACGCAGGTATTAACGACCCCCCTAAGGCAATTTTAAAATCAACCATATTTTTTTAGTATACTGGTTCCTCTAAAGATTAATTGTTACGTTTTATATGCTAGTGTTATGTATAAAAAATGTATTTACTGAATCAATTAAATTTAAATAAAGGATTATCTTGTAAAAAATAATTTACAATGTGACTTAGTCGATTGTTGCAATTACCGACCCATAAAAACGGCTGTGAAGCTATTAACGATTTTTATGCAGCTATTCCCGATCGTGTATGAGAGGAGGCCTTTTTCCAGCAATGGAATGTATATAAGCTAGTGGTGATGATGATTACCGATCTTAATAAAATGACACAAAACAAAAATGCAAATACTTATTCGTAATTTTTTATTATCGTTATTCTTAATAAAACAATTTAGTACTCCCTAGTAATACCTATGAACTAAATAATTATAAACTTTTAAAATAATCAACATAATACTATTAATACACATAAATATTTTAATTTAAGGATTTCAAACTCTTGGATATTTCTTGAGATAATAAAAAAAAAAAAAACTTTGATTGCTTCGGCGAGTTGTGTTTCACTGTATACTTTTCGCCGCTTTTGTGACCTCTGGAAAAAAATATAATTGTATGTTTTATGTTGCTTTAGCCAAGAAGTAGCATTTATTAATTATTAAACCTATTATGTCATATAAGTAGGTGAGAAACTACATAATCTATATACGATCGGTAATAGCTTCTTATTTGTTGCTATTGCCGACCTTCATGGGTCGGTAATAAAGTATGTAAGTATAAACATAAATTGTATTACCGACCCATAAAAAAATAGTATTTTAATTCAATTGACCTTTGGATTATAAAATAGATTATAATTGATTAATGTCACAAAAAATATGAACAAATGCACACTGTTTTAAACAAAAAAATAATTATTTATTACTGTAACTATTCAATATCGATCCTCGAAAAATATCATAACTTTGGTTAAGTTGTCAACGCTAAAAGGTAAAAACTAGACAAGAAAGTTTAGTCGCTAATAGATTTTTTTAAAGACTGAAAGCTTATATTTAAACTGGTCCATAAAAATGCTTGTGTTAGTGTGATATAATAACATAAAATAAAAATAAAACGAAAAGTTACGTTGCTGCCATTTCCGACTTATGGGTCGTTGATAGCTACCACGACTAAAACTGATGAAGCTAACACCATCCCATTTTAATTTCAAGTTTTATCGTTTCAAATTACTTTTTATTAATAAAATGTCGTAAGAAATCAAGAGTTGACATTTAAATGAATACATTTAGTAATATAAGATAAAGTTTAGACGTCATTTGTTTGTATAAATGTCTTAAATAGAAAAGTCACGTACTTACTTGAAGGAATAAGGGAACAGTACGACACGTTCTGCGTCCACGCTGCCTCTCAGTAATTGACGTATTTTATCTCTTTTTTGCACAGCTACTCACAATAACGTAAAAGTATACGTTGCTCAAGGAATAAACACGTGTGTAACTTTGCCTACTTATAGCTAGAATAGTTCTGGAAACGTTAAAATTTGAATTACTTTTATAGGTCGGTAATAACTACAGATTTCCGATGGGTCGTTGATAGCTGCGTTTACCTTATTTAGAAGCTACTGCAAAACTAGTTGCTTACTTTAACGGAGTGTTAAATGTCAGTTGGATTTAAGTTGTATGAAAATTAATATTATATGTTTGGAGGATCCAATATTAATATTAATTTTCATACAACTTCTAGTTTACTTAAATAAAATGTTGGTGTATATCTTTTTTTAATGGCACGCTGAATTTTCAGATAAATACAACATAAATTTTGATTTCCAGGTGGTTTCCGGGTTAGAATAGGTCACCCAATATCTTACTGTGGGTACCTTCCTTGGTCGTCTTGTACGAACAAGACGGCTAATAAGGGACCACCTGATAGGTAGACAGCTCTCGCTCAAAGATACTTCTATTTTACTGCGATTATCGATCCGTCTTTTAAGCGTGGTGTTTACGGCAATATAGTCAAAGTGAAATATTCTTTATTCATTTCATCATCATCATCATTTCAGCCGTAGGACGTCCACTGCTGGACATAGGTTAGAAGCGGCCTGCATCCACCGTGATCCCGCGGCCTTAACCAGATCATCCGTCCATCTAGTAGGTGGACGTCCTACGCTACGCTTTCCGATCCGCGGTCTCCATTCGATAACTTTTCGGCCCCAACGGCCATCTGTTCTCCGTGCTATATGGCCTGCCCATTGCCACTTCAACGAACTAATACGTTGGGCTATGTCGGTAACCCGCGTTCTTCTACGTATCTCCTCATTTCTGATTTGATCTCGTAGAGAAACCCCGAGCATAGCCCTCTCCATAGCTCGTTGAGCGATTCTGAGCCTGTTCATACGGCCTATAGTGAAGGACCACGTTTCAGATCCATAGGTCATCCCTGGCAACACACACTGGTTAAAGACTTTCGTCTTCAGGCACTGAGGTATTTTAGAGGAAAAAACGTTGCGAAGTTTATTCATTTAGACACATTCAAAATATTTTAAATAATGTTCTTATAATGCGTCCTTTTTTTACTGACACCAGTTCTGAACGTGGCAACTCTAAAAAGAACTGGCAAGTAACTCAGAGGAATCCTATTTTTAAATAAATGGCTTTATTAATGAAGCAGATTTTTTTCAGAGCAACTCACTCCCAGACAGCTTTGTCAGTCATATAATAAGTTTTTTTACATAGTTTATCTTCGACATATCGTTAAAACTTGTAAAAAAAAAGATTTCACTTACATTATTAGGAAGTTTGTTGTAGTAGAGCATACATTGCATGTACATATGGGTGTCACTATTTTTCTGAAAATTATCAATAATTTTATGGGCATATAAAAGATTTTTATAGGCATATGTTTATGTGACTGTAATAATATTTGTCTCCTTGAATTTCTCCCGAAGGTAAACTCAGCCCAAGTTTATATATATGGCTCTTACAGCTTGTTTCTGTAGTACAAAAATGATGTCAATATCCGCACTGTTTCCCCAGAGAAAATGCCTCAAGGATCCTGGCTTGCCAAGGTCTAAAGAAGAAACCTGTGTTCATATATCAGATATCATTTTGCTTTAATATACAATATACATATTTTTTAATAAAATAACAAATTGAAACATTTTCATTGAAATTTATTATTTTGTTTTACTTTACAAAATAAAATTCTTTTTTAAGTATCACATTTCTAAAGTAGACATCAATATCTAAGTTCGTCCTGGCCTATTAGCCTTTATGTCCGGTTTAGTAGCAAAAGCCTCGTGGCTTACGGATAACGGCCCATGCGGCTTTTGCTACTTCACCGTTCAATGTTAACACTTTCGATTGTTGGTATTTAAAGACCTATTTAATAAAGTTTCAATAACAATACGTAAGAACAACAAGGCGGTACATTGTCCCTTTTACAACGTTATTAAGTAGGCTATTAATTACTTCGCTTTTCATAACAACTTATAATTGTAATGAAAAGTTTTAGGTTACCAAACAGTTTCTAAAATAGATTGTCTGATTTCAACAAAATCGTTTAGTTAACGGTCGCAATCAAAACTATTTGATTGAAATATAAACACACAGCTCAACCCACTGAACGGATCAGAGCGCTAAAATTGTGCACGTAGATAGTTGCTATGACGCACCTAAAAATCCGCTAAGACAAGATTTCACAAAAAAAATCTCCCAAGGGGTGAAATGTTTATTTTTTTTGGTCGGACATATCGCTGCTTTAATGTAATAGTGACACAAAACGAAATGTGTAACTTAACGATAATGAATTTTAGTTGCATGATATTTTGGATCAATTTGTGTCGAATTATAACCTTTTTTTGTGTCACAATCACATTAAAGCTGCGATATATAGTTAGCTACGAGTATATTGCTACTTCACCGGACGTAAAAGTAATAAGCAGAACTTAAGGAGTGAAATGGGACTATGGTTGCCTACCTATATTTTGTTATATAGTTTCGTACTATATTTCAGTCAAATGTACTATACCTATGTTACAAAAAAATAATAAAGTACAAAAAGTATTAGGTATATTCTTTCGCTAATCCAAATTTTTGCTTTGAAACTATTGACCGCTTTTGAAAATTTTGAACGCACGCTCAACACGACATATTATAAAAAAAATGAATTGTTGATTTATTTTAATATAAATCAAACATGCTCTTATAATTATTTTAAAGGTAAAATATCTTTATGGCCAAAGCAAAGACTAATAACAAATACCTACTCATGGAAAAATAAATAATGATAAAAAATAAATGTGTATTATTTTTTTTTTCCTGAATTTCCCAAAAGTACTACATATTTTGCAACTTTTTGTAAAAAGTACTATTTGAACCAAAAAATAAGTTGGCAACCCTAAATGGAACCTCCATTTTGTATTAAAAAATAGAGATCTAGATCTCTACGGATCTCAAGGACAATGGTTTTATAGTCTATACTAATATCTCATTATCATCATCACTTCAGCTGTAGGACGCCCACTGTTGGACATACGCCTCCCTCATAGATTTCCAGTTGCTACGGTTGGAGGCGGGCTGCATCCACCGTGATCCCACGACCTTTACCAGGTCATCCGTCCATCTAGTTGGTGGACGTCCTACACTACACTTGCCGATCCGTGGTCTCCACTCGAGAACTCTTCGGCCATCTGTTCTCCGTGGTATATGGCGTGCCCATTGTCATTTCAACGAACTAATTAATCCGTTGGGCTATGTCGGTAACCTGCGTTCTTCTACGTATCTCCTCATTTCTGATTCGATGTCGCAGCGAAACCCTGAGCATAGCCCTCTGCATAGCTCTTTGAGGGACTCTGAGGCTGTTCATAAGGCCTATAGTGAAGCACCACGTTTCAGATCCATAGGTCATCACTGGCAACACACACTGTTTAAACTACTAATACCTACAAAGACCAAATATTTGTTTGTATTGAATAGGCTCCAAATCTTTATTACATAATACCTTGAGCACATGCCCGCTATCCACTAGTCATTGTATGTAATTGTCACATATTAATAAGTTTTTTTTATCTTTTTGCCAACATTTCGACTTAATTTCATCGTAATCGACAGTGCACAAACCCCCCATAAAATACTAAAAGCCATAATCACTCAATCTCATCGCCAGCGACGGCCCTGAGCCGAGGTCCAAGCCCCACAGGGGGCGTCCCGTCGCGCGCGTTGCTTCATTTGTAGTTTTTAAACCATTTATTAATGCTGGAGCTTTGTTCGCCTTTATGCCCGGTGAAGTAGCAAAAGCCTCGTGGCTAAATACGTATGTCCGTCCGAAATAACAAAAAAATAATATCGTCATCGCGGACAGTCTGCATAAATTATAAGTACGCAACAGAAATCCTACAGCAGTTAATTCTACTGTTGTATTACTAAATCAGTTTCAACAGAACTTTCCTTTCGTCATCATTTAAATTAATTGATTTTATTTGTAATAATGAAATAATGATGATAATGAAATAATAATGAATTTTATTCAGCACTTAGGTATTTACATACACTTGTACTTGTCAAAATTACACTGTATAAGACTATATCAAACAATAGTATCACTTAAGTAGCTAAAACATTGCTTAAATTATTTGATATTACAGAATTTTTATACGATAACAACAAATGTACACATTATAGTAAGATACCTTAGAGGTAACAGGTCTAAAAATTCCAAGAATCCGGCCCAAGTCTAAGCGACATCCACCTGAGGGCACCCTTAAGGGGTTAGGACCAACGCTCAGGATGCCACTGGAGTAAAGAGTAGATTTATCAACAGTGGTGGTGATTGCTGGCACGGGATCACAGTTCGCACCCGTTCACGAGTATGACGTGTGACGCAGCCATCGCCTCCCTCGCCATATTAGTGGGAAGGTGGCGACCCGCCCCACACCGCCACCGCAAGCAATGACAGACAACGGGAGCATGACGAACTAAAGTGGGGATATCTACAAGTCTATTAATATTAAACCTTTAGCTGAACAATGTTTAAACTGTTTCAAAAATTAAGATTAACTACTAGGTTGTCTGTGTTTCACTGATCAAACAAGCGTTATTGTCGTTTAAATAATCATTAACTGAATAATAAGCCCTTTTTATTAGAATCCTCTTAACAGTGGACTTGAATCTATCATAAGGTAACTCTTGTAGGTGTACAGGTATTCTGTTATACATACGGACGCCTAATACTACAAAATATGAATGCACTTTTTGAAGACGATCGTATTCGGCGCACAGTTTATGCTGATTTCTAGTATTTATTGTGTGTATGTCAGTTCTCGTTTTAAAAAGATTAATATTTTGCCGGACATAGATTATACTGGCATAAATGTATTGCGAAGCGACTGTTAGTATATCTATGTCATTAAAGAAGTCTCTTAGGGAGAATCTCGTACCTAGTTGATAAATAGACCGAACTGCCCGTTTTTGTAATATAAAAATGCTTTGAATATCAGCAGCTTTACCCCAAAGTAAAATGCTGTAGGACATAATACTGTGAAAGTAACTAAAGTAAACTAGACGTGCAGTTTCTACATTAGTAAGTTCCCGTACTTTTCTAACAGCGTAGGCGGCTGAGCTCAATTTTCCAGCAAGACAAGATATATGTGGACCCCATTGAAGTTTATTGTCTAGTGTCAAGCCTAGAAAGTGGGTCGAGTTCACAGTTTATAGATTTTCATTACCCATAATTAATTTGGGCTCTACAAAACTTACATTAGGCATTACAAATTTGATACATTTGGTTTTCTTGGACCAAATTATTAACCGTAAACCATTCGGTGAAATGAGCGAGAGCACTATTAATGTCATTAAAATTATTCCTCTTTCTATCTACCATAAAAATAAGGGAGGTGTCATCCGCAAAAAGTACCATATTACACATGTCTTTCAAATAAAATGGCAAATCATTTATGTATACCAAGAACAAAAATGGGCCCAGAATCGACCCCTGTGGCACGCCTAATCTGACTGGTAAGTTTTGTGACTTTACCCCCCCAATGTCTACGCACTGAACCCTTTGGTGAAGATACGATGAGAGCAAGTCAAGCGCGACGCCCTTTACACCATAGTAATTAAGCTTTATCAGAAGCGTATCGTGATGAACGCATTCGAAAGTCTTTGAAAGATCACAGAACACACCAATGGCATCCTGGGATCTCTCCTATGCATCATATACATGTTTTACTTAGGCAACTCCCGCGTCTGTAGTCGAACGTCCCTTTGTGAAGCCAAATTGATTGTCGTGTAGGAGATTGTTTAGATTAAAGTGCCTGAGTAACTGATTAAGTATTAATTTTTCAAAAATTTTGCTAAATGCTGGCCATATTGATATTGGCCTAAAATTTGCGGGATCGTCCTTGGCACCTGACTTAAATAATGGGATAATTTTACTGCACTTCTGGGAATAAACCCATATCAATGTATTCATTAAAAATAATGGTTATGTAGGGTGCTACTACATCAATTATATTTTTTATGATGTTAACTAAAATTCCCCATAAATCAACTGTATTTTTGGGCTCAAGGGTTTAAACAATAATTATTATTACATTATGTATTGTAACATGTTCAAAGGCAAATTGTTTCTTACATTCCGATACACTTCTACGTAAAAGGTGTTCAGCGCCAACATGTGAGGAGTTTAAGGGGCTAGTCGTCTTAATGGGTATGTCTGCAAAGAAGTTATTAAACTCGTGAGCTACGTCATTTTTCTCAGTAATTACTTTACCCTTAATTATTAGTTACGAATATAAACTGGTTTTATTCCTCTCTGTTGATTTGTTTCCCATATTATATACGTGTTTTCTGTTGTTGTAGTTTTTCAACGGGAGATTTTCGATTGTAAATTCAAAATGGCGAACGTTGAACTTATCGAATGGACAGCTGATCGTAGCGGTACAATATCGTCAATGGCTTTAATAACCACAAAAAAACTTCACACACATAAAAACTGTCGGTTATTATTATAATTTGATTGGTTTTTATTAAGTTTTCTTTGTAAAATACACTTAAAAAATAATTAAATATAATTAAAATCTACGGAACGATAATTTTGACAACAGACCGGCTGTCAGGCGGTGTTGCCCAAGCAATAATAAATTCAATAATGTCAATAATGTTGTGCTTATTTCTATAAATTATTATAAATACTTGAAAATGAAGAGAGACTGATAAGTTCAGTTCTAAACATAGTTAGTTGCTTCTGAGACCTACTATTGAACCTAATTAAATTACTTACTGGTCTTATCTGAGCAACTTTTACAAAATACTGGCAGTATTGCCTCGTCGACTGGAACTGTTTGAGGAAAAGCTACTGAGCAAAATAAATACCAGGTCGGGAAACGTGCTGCACTTTTTGATAAATTATTAAAAAAGAATACAACTACCCATTTTGAAATCAAACAGACCGTTTTAAAATTTGGTATCATAAGTACATACATACATGAGTTATACTGCAAAACAGTTTTATGTTCAATTTGAAAACATAATTCAAAAGTTATCAACTACAATAAAAATAGACTAGCACGTGACCGATTTAGTTAAAACCTTAGATGGCGACTGAAATTGTATTTACAAACAATTTTGAGTGTATAATTTAATTACAGCCCTTTTACTGTTTACCCTTGTACCAAAGTTGGTTAATAATTTAATGGGCCGATTGCTCTGTTTCCATTATCAAATTCTTGGATGCCAATGGAACCAAATTTAAAATGGTTTTATTCAATTTAGTATATTGGTAAATGGATTTTCCTTTAGAGGTACCTTAAAGTTTTGTAACAAATTCTTCTTTTTACTAAGATACTGATTATCTCGTGTTTATTTAAAGCAGTAGTCTTTACTAGCAGAGTTTCGCAGGCTACTAGTAATCTTGTTAACCCCCCGTGCTAAGCTAAAATGGTTGTGTTTCGACCGGCGACCACAAGATCACAAGTCCAACGCATAAAAATATGGTTTAATAAAGACAAAATTCGACTTCAAAATTTCATACTATGGCCGCGCAATCTTAGTAAAAATGCGTACAGTATTTTTGCTTCACGTATAATGACCACACGGCATTTATATTAATAAATGCCGTGTGGTCTCCGGCTTAGAATAGACCACCCCATGTCCTCCCATGGGTGTCGTAAAAGGCGACTAAGGGACATATGGCTGATGGATGGGCAGCAGCATCTGTTAGCTCAAGGTTTACATCTTACTGCGATCACCAATCCGTCTGCCAAGCGTGGTGATTATGGCAATATCCCTCTACGATCCTGGCTTGCCAGGTCTGTTAAGAGGAGGCCCATGTTCAGCAGAGGACGTAAACGGGCTGTTGATGATGATGATGATGATTAATATAAAGATATTTTATTGGAAAGTCTTTACATACATGTATATGTTTCTCAGGCAAGCAACGTGGTGCCGGGAACGCAGCCCCCGGTAATGCCGTATCCTATCGTTTTGGGCCCCCCCGCGGTGCAGCAGCAACATCTGAACATGCCTCCTATAAAACCACCGTTTGCCAAGGAGTACTCCTTTTTGGACATCGAGCTACGCTTCGGAATTCTTCAAGTAAGTTACCTCCAATTAATACCTGTGAAATTGATGCTGCTGTAAGATCGGGGGCTTGTTATTTAAATTTAAGTTTACGTGTTGTTGAGATAAATTTTTGGTAATCTACTAAACAAAAGTGTACTGAGAAATAAATAATCGATGGGTACAATGCTAATTAAGCTAAGCCATCATGGGCGATATTGAAATATATATTCTATGTTATCACTTCATAGGGTTCAATATCGCTTATCATGTCGCATAGCTTGATAAGCCTTTTACCCGTCGTCGATATATTATAGATGGTATTTATTTAAAGTAATATTGTTACAGAAGACCCTGGTAAAGTAAGACTGATTTAAGCATGAGTTAATCTGATTTTTAACACCGTTGCTCGTAAAGCTGATGTAATTCCACCGGTTTTAAATATGTAAAGCAGGTCATAAAAAACGCGTGTGTTACCAAAGCAAATAGTTAAGTTATAGTCCATACAAATTCCATAACAGTATTATTTGCCATTTCGCGCGCTGTTGCTATTCAAATTTCGAACTAATCGCCGCGCGGCGCCAGTCAGTAGGCAGCGCTAGCGCGCTGTTAAAATGGCGGGAAAGCAACAGTGTGCATTCACAGATTCAGTTAATTTAAAATAAAAAAATCAGTTTATTCGGTAATTTAAAAACTTGGCTGCATGCTCTAACGTCTTTGCCAACATTTTCACGCAGCTACGGCAGAAAATAATCCTCGAGCCATTTTTCTCAAATTTTCTTTTCTTTGTACTTGTATTGTGAAAAATGTTTTTTTTCTGTTTCCTCGCAAATGTGTTAAAAAACGTCGTACGATATACGTGCGTATTGGTTATAACATGCTCGGCTCAATTACGCCCTCGCCTTCCGCTTAGGCTGAAATTCCGCCTCGCATGTTATAACCATCATAACGCACTAATATCGTAATGTACTATAAAAATCTCAAGCAATCTATTACCAAACTATTTCTTAAAGAGTTTATCTTAGAATCAGATAATCTAAAACTAATGAACATATAACGTTTCCTAAAAGTTATCAGTTGTTTACTTAAACCGCCTAATATAACTTCTTGATGTACTAACTTTAGTAGAACTGCCTCCTTAATGGGCATTCGGTAGGTCCAGTAAAGTTAAGACGAAAATTCAAAAACACAGAGTCAGAATCGGAAAAGTCTTCAATCAATGTGTGTTACCACAGCCCTGGGCTGATGATGGTGATGACATATGGATTTAAGACGTACTCTCATACTGTGTGTCCCATAAGACAGCTTAAAGTCGCTTAGTGAGCTATGGAAACAGCTATGCTCGGCATTTCCCTGCGTGATCGAATCAGAAATGAAGAGATCCATAGGAGAACGGAGGTCCGGTTTCAGATAACCCTATTTCCATAGAAATTTTCCTAATCCTTAGAAATGCAATATCTCCGAAGTCCTATAAGATAGGCAAGTCATATTTTTAGATAGTATAGATAATTATATGATGCATCAATATAAAGTGAAAAATATTGCCTAAAGTCTAGGAAAACGGAAAAAAAATGTTTTCTAAAAATCATAAATTAGTAAATAACTTTCAAAATACTGCAGCTATCATTATTTGTTTTTGCATAGAGCTAGACGTTATTGTTCTAGGTCGACCTGATTACAACATTTTGACTTTATGTTATAATTTTACAAATTGTTCTTAAAAACAGTTTTTTAATAAATCAGATAATATTATTTTTTTACAAAACTAAGCAAAAACGACTACTAGTTACTTTCCCAATGTTTGACATCATAGTAATACGTAAGAATTGAGCTCATAAAACATGGATGACCGCAAGTAAGGCAAAATTTCACACTGTGCGCCGCCGCCGTCAACTTCCCACCCCCCACCGCACCGCGCTTTCCTAAGGCGCAGTGAAGCTTTTGGTCATACAATAACGACCAATATAATTACTATTGATTTTAATATTATGTTATCCATTTTTGGATCTACGGTCCATTACCTCTCTAATCTTAATAGAATGAATCATTATTTTAATGAAATTAATTTTAATAATTGAAATTCAATGCTTTGTTTAAAGTTTATAATAAGCTTTTAGGTAATTCGTGCAGAATAATTATGTTATATATCATTAAAATAATATGGTAAATTTTATCGTTTCTATTGTTAACTATATGGGCCCTGAAGTTTCACCCACGTTTTCGTTTTTACTGCTTTTATGCGGAACCCTTACATTTTTTTTAATTTATTATTTATTGTTACTGCAACTATGTTTTAAAAATCTGTCTAACCGTTTAAAAGAGTACTGTGAACAAACAACCATACAGACGTTACTGTTTTTTTTTTGTTAGTCACATAGCCACTTCCACATACTTTTGACAAAAACTTTTATATTGATATTACAAATAAACATTTTAGTACCTACCTTTTTTTGAATACTTACACACTTCTCGTAAGATATCTTCTGGGCAGAATAAGGGTACAATCACTCTATTCGCTGTTAACCCTTAACCGGCAATGACAAAATACTTCCCAACATTTTGAACTCTTTTAACTTTTGTTAAAGTAATATTTTAAAGAGCAAACAACTAATATTTTAAAGAGCAAAGACTTGTGTTTTTGTATGAATGTTTCTTACGAATAAAACCAAAAACTATACAGGGTTATTTGTAAAACACCGGTAACCTCTCAGGACTATATTACTAACATCATAATCAACAACTTTTGTTCTATGACTTTTAAAAATTCATCATATTTTAATTCATCAGATTTACACACAAAAATAAAAATATTTAAATTCAACGCTCTAAATGTTACGAAGTCTATGCGAAGCAAAAGAAAGCAGACAGTGCGCGGCAATGTATGTAGGTACAGCAAAATACAGAGTTGAAATGTGTTAGATAGGACAACGAAATATTGAAGGTATGTTTTTGGTAAATTTATTATGTTTTGTAAAAAGTCGTAGAACAAAAGTTGTTGTTTATGATGTAAGTAATATAGTCCTGAGAGGTTACCGGTGTTTTACAAATAACCCTGTATATAGCTCCATTTAATTATGGAGTTCCCACTGAATAGGGAGCTACGAAGGTGAATCCGCGCGTGGAACACTATTTTAATACAAATTAATCGTTAATATACCTACAACCTGTTTAAGTAATACATAAGGTATTACACAACAACATTGTGATATTAAATTTATTCGACTATTCACAATCACGGAGCTTCCTGGCTAAATTAGACAGTAGGCCCGGATAATCTCGTAGTTTACGGCGCAGGTAACAGACGGTGCCCATAGTGGGGGGCGAATAGCGGATACATTTGAAAGAGCGGGTGTCTACGTAAAACAAAAAAAAAACGATCTATGTTCGTCGTACATTTTGAAGCCATCCAGTCGATTTGCCACAAACTAGGAACCGAAAATAAATAAATATAAACGACTCAAACAATACATAGAATGTACATCTTTCTTAGCGTAGTGACAGACATAGTGCCGAGTACCCGTTAGTTTTTACTAATATAATATTATTTATTTACACACATAAAACTATCATTACAGGTACTTTATACCTAATTCAATAGCCTATGTATATATAATAATTAAAACAAAAATGGTAACTGTATAATAACTTAAACCGTGTGAATTCGCTCAGCGTGCACGAAAAGAGATCAATTCTGTGAGCCAACGTGTTGAGCGCCCGCAGCGCACGCGTGAGAAGGGTGATTAAGATATAACAGCGTTCGAGTTATTATCAATAAACTACATATGTCCAGAATTTTAAAATATTAAATTGAATACGTATTGTTATTTCAGTTCAGTACATGAATGGTCCGAAGCTATTCAAACAATGAAATCTTTCCTCTATAATCCTACTATCCTAAAAGCGAAAGTTTGTAAGTATGGATGGATGTTTGTTACTCTTTCACGTAAAAACGACTGAATAGATTTTAATGAAACTTTCCACGGGGATATTTAATAAGCTCGATTAAACATATAGGCTACATAAAATCACGCTCCGACCCACTGGAGCAGAGTAACGCGGGTAAAACCGCGGGGCGCAGCTAGTATTATTATTAAGGTTAAACATGAAGAAAGCATGGATATGGACTTATGTTTGTGCTAGAAATGATAGTTAGCCATTAAACTTTAATATGGCTTGCATTAATAAGTTCCAAAGGTAATAATTTTTTTTTCGAAATAACATAGTAGTTTTTTACTCAAACCAGTCAATCTTAATGTAATCTTCTTCTTTGCAATTACAAACTCGCCTTCCCTCCTTTTTTTTATAGATATTTAAGCAAGATGTCAACTCGCTAATAACTCCGCTACCCGCGCTGACTCCCACACAAACAGATACCTTAGTAACTGGACCAATTCTACTCGTAGTAATCGAATTATAATAAAATCCCTCATTCATTACTTGATATGAATAGATAAGTTACTCACGCGGCTCAGCTTGCTGAGATTAATTTTCGTGGGCGTACAGAAGGCCTCCGTTCTTTTCAGGGAAGGGCAACTGGCCACTCCCAACCATTTCCTACTATTATAGTAAAGTTCTACATTATTATAGGACTCGGCTTACAAAACTTCGATAAGTTCTACTATCGTTACTTTAGGTACGCCTTTTATTTCTTAGATTGCACTGTACACATCATAACACGGTAAATATTTTGGTCTTTAACACCAAGAAAACTAAGTATGTTAAGTTTACGACGCCGAATATCAGGAATAACGGACCCGAAGTAATAATAAACAACGAGGTTTTAGAGACGGTAAAATCTACAGTCTTTCTGAGTATAACGCTAGATGAGAAGTTACAATGGGGCTCCCATATATTGAGCTTAACTGGTAAATTAAGCTCCGCTGCCTACGCTGTCAGAAAAGTAAGGCAGCTGGCTGACCAATGTGGAAACTGCTCGTCTTGTTTACTTCATTTACTTCCACAGTGTCATGTCTTTCGGAATCCTGCTCTGGGGAAAGGCGGCTGACTTTAAAAGTATATTTATTTTACAAAAACGAGCGATTCGATCAATTTATCAGTTAAGGGCGAGGTTTTCCCTTAGAGAATTGTTTAAAGATATAGATATATTTACAGTCATTGCCCAATACAGAAAAAAAAGAAGTAATAAAGTACAAAATGAAAAAAAATCTTGCCAAAAAAATTAAAGGTTTTAATTAATAAATAAAAAATAGTGGTTGATCGTAGAGAGGTGAAAATATGTATGTTGTATCATAAAAAAATAAAAACAAAAAAAAAATGTCTAAAATATAAAAAAAAATTGGGGTGGACCACCCTTAACATTTAAGGAGATGAAAAATATATGATGTCCGAATCGCAAACCTAACCGATATGCACACAAAATTTCACGAAAATCGGTTTTGCCATTTCGGAGGAGTATAATTACAAACACCGTGACACGAGAATTTTATATATAAGATACATCCGAAAAAAATCGCTCTACTTTGCAGTGCGCAGTCATTTTGTACTTAGGGTCTACCAGGGCATCGGAAGGTTATTTGCAAACTTCGGGCTTATTCTTCTCTGGCGAGTCGGATAGAGGTTGGATGGTTTATGAGTAGTGTCTAAATCACAGCCTCAAAGGCTCTAAGGCCTTTGAGAATCACTGATTTAGACATCCACGGTAATATAGGTTTGCATTGCATGAAATACCGATACAACAATACAGAATATACCGATAGCTACAAATTCAAATGCTACAGGCTAAAACATCATACACAGCTATGAGGAGACCGATTATTATGAAACGATGGCTAAGTTTATATAAACGACAATAGTATTACTTAGCGAACATGAATATGATTGCCATGCCATACTGATGACAATACAAAATATACGAAATGTATACTTAAAAGATTAATAAAATAAATAAAGTAGATATAGAGGTAAGTAATACGTAATACGTGGGTTCGATCCCCACGCCGGACAGGAAATCTTTGTGTAAATTCTAAGATTTATTTTTGGGTCTGGTTGGCATCTATAATAATTGTATATCAAGGAACGGGCAGCAGCGTTTCCTTGTGTGGTACAACATATTACTGCGGTCACCAACCCGCCTGCCAGGCGTGGTGACTATGGCAAATATATATAATTTATATTATTGCATTTTATGTATAATTGACAAGTAGACTGAGTGCTGAATAGATATCGTTAAATTTAAATAAAATAGTCTTTTATTGCAAAATTAAAAAAAAATAAACTATTTCAAACAAAAACTATATTGCACCTTCGTTAAGACTAGGCCACAAGCAAAGAACATTAGATAAACCCAATTTTTTTTTTTGGTGCACCTCTCTTCACCATCTACCTCTAAATCTGAGTTAACCTTGACTAAATAAATATCTCGACCTTCCTCGAGTATCAATCTATCTATCGGTAAAAATTGCTTCAAATTCTGTGCTGGAGTTTTGAGTTTATCGCGAACATACAGAGACACGCGGAGGATTACTTTGTTTCATAATATATAGTGATTATACTGATCTTTACTCTGTTCCATGAAATAAACTTCCTTTCGTATTTATTTTATACATATGTACATCATATTCTTGCCCTGCTTCCATTAATTGGCGTCAGTGCAATATATTATCCTCTTCCATTTTTCACTATTTACTATTAGACGTCTCTTCCATACTCACACCTTTCTTACATATGTCATCTTTCACACGGTCCATCATCTTTGTTTTCGCCTTCCTCTTCAAACATATCCCTCCATCTTCATATTGAGCATTCTTTTCATCACATGAATGTCATCCCTACGCGTAACGTGCCCATACCAACATTGTACCAGATAGATGCATGCAAGAAGCCAAAGCATTGGAGAAATGGAAAAAAAAAATTTTGGGTGCTTTTACCCATAGAGAGGCCACATAACAAGACAAATTCATCATCATCATCATCAACAGCCCGTTAACGTCCACTGCTGAACATGGGCCTCCTCTTAACAGACCTTGGCAAATCAGGATCGTAGAGGGATATTGCCATAATCACCACGGTTGGCAGACTGGTGAACGCAGTAAGATGTAAACCTTGAGCTAATAGATGCTGCTGCCCATCCATCAGCTATATGTCCCTTAGTCGCCTTTTACGACACCCATGGGAAGACATGGGGTGGTCTATTCTAAGCCGGAAACCACAAGACAAATTACTAATACATAATACCTACTTATATATAATAAATAAATAAAATCCCTTGCAATGTCTTAAAAAATATGTATTAGTAATTTTAAAGCAGTTTTAATTATTTCAGCTGATTTGCATTTGTAATATTAGTAATTAAGGATATAACATAAATATCTAATCAACAGTCCGAAAAATAAGATTGCGATGTCCTCTCAACTAATTATTATTATAACCACATTGTTAGAAAGAATTCAAATCATTTAGATTTCTTAATTAATATAGTTTTCAGTGAGAGATACAATTGCGCACTCGTGCAATGGAAATAATTTTTAATTCCATTGTATTGCACTGTAGATGCATTGTAAAGAGTAGATTCAACCTCTATTACTCTTCTATAGTAATGGGATGTCAAATGCAACACACATGTGAGATTGGACTGCTAATGTAGTAAGACTAGAACCCTCCGGGCTTTAGTGCCCGATGAAGAAACGAAAAAATCTATTCTAAATTGCAACGTTGTTTTAAAGCGGATTGCAACAAAACTTCTTTTTTGCTGTATTACATTTACATCTATACTAATACTAGCTGCGCCCCGCGGTTTTACCCGCGTTACTCCGCTCCAGTGGGTCGGGGAGTGATTTTTTGTAGCCTATATGCTAATCCAGCGTATAACATATCTCGATGCAAAATTTCAGCCAATTCCGATCAGTGGTTTTGGCGTGAAAGAGTCACAAACATCCATCCATCCATCCATCCATACTTAAACTTAGGCGTTTATAATATTAGTAGGATTATAAAGAGGAAAAGTTTGTATTTTTATATTTTTGTATGTTTGTTTCGAATAAATTTAAAAAAAAAACTGAACGGATTTAGATAATTGTTTGACTATTAGAATGCTACATACATTATCCCTGAGCAACATAGACTATAAAATTCAGTGTTAGGTAGCCCATTTTTTGAGAAAGGCAGGCTATAGATATTTAATTATGAATTGTATGTTTTTTGAATACTTGACGGAAAAGTTTACCAATTACCAAATTTCATAATTGGTATTAATACATTTATAGCAAGCATTAGAGGCTATACCTAAAATGCAGGTTCGAGTCCTGCTGGTGGTCTAAAGAACAATGCCCACTTACCATACATTTAAAAACTTAATAATGAAAGTATATGAAAGTAGAAATACTTCCTGTAAGTTTAGAAAATAATGTCTTATAATCATTTTGGCGATTTAAACGCCACGAAGTCCGAAAAATATTAAAATGGTACACAACGAGACGCAAGCGCAACAACGAAGGACTGCGCCAAAGCAAATCGCAGAACTGTCAAATGTCAAAAAAATCCATTTCACTCAATGAAAGCATGATTTTATTTTATTTTATTTAATTTAATTTAATTATATAATTTATTATATAATTTATTATATAATTAAATTAAATTATATTATTTATATTATTATACGAGTATGACAGGCACACGAAGACAAGACCGGGTTAGAAATACCATCCTAAGATCGAAAACGAAACTGATGGATATTCTAATCAAAATAGACCAGCAAAAGTGGCGATGGGCTGGCCACATGATGCGTGACAATAAAGGTAAATGGAGCAAGGCCATAACAGAATGGTACCCGAGGGACGGAAAAAGAAATCGAGGAAGACAAAAAATTAAATGGGAAGATGACTTGAAACTGACTGTGGGTGCAAAATGGATAAGGGTGGCAAATGACAGAAGCCACTGGAAGTTTTTGGAGGAGGCCTATGCCAAAAGGCACACTGAAATTAGAGATTTTTTATAATAAACTTAGTTTTTAAGATATGTAGAAATAAATTATGTATTTTGTTTTGTAACTGCTAATTTCAGAATAAAGGGCTTTATTATTATTATTATTATATAATTTATTTCATCACGTGACTAATAAAGAAATACTTATTGATCAAATTAAACAATAACCATAAAACTTAGAAACAGAGTTAATTCAAGTCAAGCAGCAAAATGAAAATGGAACGTTTAAAAAAAAGGATGATTTGGATGCGTTCAAAATATGTTAATACGTTAAGTCATGAGGTGAAATTAACATAAATAAATGTTAAAAAATCTTTTTTCATCATCCCGAGGCCGAAAGTTTAACTTTCTTCCCTTGTTTGCGGGAAGATAGATGCATATTTCAGACTACCCGCCCGAAGCCGAAAGTTAAATTTTCTTCCCTTGGGACGGAAAGATACATATTTCAGACTGCTCACAATTAGTGACAGTTTAAAATTTAGTCTTTTTTGTTTTAATTTTCTTCCCGTTACCTATTTGAAATAACTCATTACCATGGTAACCGTGCAGTTGTTATTTGTTATTTCGTGTTCAACGCTCAATGTCTTTTTATGCGTTCGATAATAAATACAAATTTTCTTACTAAAACAATTCAATATTTAATGATCTCGAATAAAAATAATAATATCTATTAAGTATTATGACAATTAAAATTTAAAAGCAGGACATTTCAACCCACGCTTTTGTCGTATTGTGTGTATCGCGCGGGTTGAAAAGTCATACTTTCCTCCCTTGGCACGTAATGTACTTCCTGCGTCTCTTTTAATATCGTGATAAGTGCAATCAATATACAATTCAATAACCTACATTTTAATATTTATTTCATTTCTATTCATAGTCAGGTCATAAATAAGCATTATTCTTTGTTAAGCTTCATTTTGAAATTAATTATAAAGTTCCCGAGTTAATTATGAAGTTGTGAAACCGCGCGTGGTTATCTAGCTTTATCATAAATTTAACGGTTTGGAGCGCATCGTTCAAGTTTTGTTAGCGGAACAATAAATCTGCACAAGCTGGAATTAGTTATGATGTCTGGTTACCGCCCAAAGGCAAGAGGAGCTCACTTACTGTGGCAACTTGGACAGCTGCTTAGGACACATAATACTGGGTGTATTATGTGTCCTAAGCAGCTGTCCATGCCATCAAAGACTGTCTTATATTTTAAACTAGTTGCGCCCCGCGGTTTTACCCGCGGTTACTCTGGGTCTACTCCAGTGGGTCGGAGCGTGATGTTTTGTAGCCTATATGTTATCCCGCTTATGCACGGTAATAGCAAAAGCCTCGGGGCTAAGTACATAAGTCCTTTCGAAAAGTAATATAAATACCTATGCCGGTGCAAAATTTCAGCCAATTCCGTTCACTAGTTTTGGCGTGAAAGAGTAACAAACATACATCCATCCATACTTACAATCTTTCGAGTTTATAATATCAGCAAGGCCGAATTTAAGGGAGGGCATCCAAGGCAACTGCCTCGGGGCCTCCACAGTAGAGGGGCCCCCACAATAGATCTTTACACACAGTACTTTGTAGAATCATGATTAATGTAATAGTTCTTAAATACTGTAGTAACGGTGATTCATCTACACTTGTTCACTTAAATTAGACAATCAGTAAAATATCAGAATTCAAATCGTCCTATAAAGTAAGTACATATCTACTTGAAAATTTTCTAGACATTTTGTGGGCAACTAATTTGTGGTCAGGGGGCCTCTTCTCCTTTGTTGCCCCAGAGCCTCTGGACTTCTAAATTCGGCCCTGAATATCAGTAGGATAGATTTGAAGCCCATTTACAAGTTTTCGAGCTGGGACAATACATCTGCATTATATTGAGTTTGTTATGACGTCTGATCGCCCGAAGGCAAGAACCGCTTGTTACTATTGTTGTTGTTTACTGAGGAAACTTGGTCTGTTCGAGACACAATGCACCCACATCAAAGACTATCACACAATCTGTATATTATTTAAACCTAAAATCAATCTATATAGGGTGACTGGTAATTAGTGACCGATACCTAAACACATGATTGTTCTCATGATAACAAACAACTTTTACTATGGCACCAAACCTGAAATCGCGAAAAAAAAATCAGCTGACAGCTCCCTACCATGATGACGAGTTATGTGAACATGAATGTATGGAACAGCTGATTTCGTTTCACGATTTCAGGTTTGGTGCCATAGCAAAAGTTGTTTGTTATCATGAGCACAATCATATGTTTATGTATCGGTCACTAATTACCAGTCA
Organism: Nycteola revayana; assembly: GCA_947037095.2. Taxonomy (NCBI): domain Eukaryota; kingdom Metazoa; phylum Arthropoda; class Insecta; order Lepidoptera; family Nolidae; genus Nycteola; species Nycteola revayana. The sequence continues at coordinate 30,814,828 of OX344842.1, read as the reverse complement.
CCCTATATATAAAAATCAATTGCTGTTCGTTAGTCTCGCTAAAACTCGAGAATGGCTGAACCAATTGTGATGAAATTTGGCAGTAATAATCGCTTTAACACAGGGAAGGTTTAAACGCAAAGAAAATAAGGGTAGGTTAAGTAGGTGTAGGGTAGACGTAGGGTAGGTGTAAGGGTAGAGGTAGGATAGGGGTAGGGTAGGTGTAAGGTAGGGGTAGGGTAAGGGTAGAGTAGGGGTAGGGTAGGGGTAATGTAGAGGTAGGGGTAGGACATCGCGTTAACAAAGTCTCGCCGGGTTAGCTAAGGTTTTAGTTAAGACAGGACAGCGTCTGTCGGGTCAGCTAGTAGTTAATATAATTAATAGAATCAGGCGTTATTTTGCGGAAATCCATATTAATCTAATTTAAAAAGACAAAATACCTAGTGTTTTTCCCCTAAAAATGTGTCTATAATAATCATTGTCATCATCATCAACAGCCCGTTGACGTCCACTGCTGAACATGGGCCTCCTCTTAACAGACCTTGGCAAGCAAGGATTGTAGAGGGATTTTGCCATAATCACCACGCTTGGCAGACGGATTGGTGATCGCAGTAAGATGTAAACCTTGAGCTAATAGATGCTGCTGCCCATCCATCAGCCATATGTCCCTTATTCGCCTTTTACGACACCCATGGGAGGACATGGGATGGTCTATTCTAAGCCGGAAACCACACCACACATAATAATATGCTGTAATGCTATTTTTGCACGTTTTATTTTTCTTGCATGTGCATAGATTTTGCGGGCAGGAGGGCGGTGCAAAAATAGCATTATACAGAAAACCTCCGTAGCGTAGCGGTAATTGGCTCGCTTTAAATCTCGGAGGTCGTGGGTTCAATCCCCACACCGGACAAGAAATCTTTGTGTAAATTCTAAGATTTCTTTCCGGGTCTGGTTGGTTGAGGGACTACCCTCCGTGCCTCGGAAAGCACGTTAAGCCGTTGGTCCCGATTGTTATAACATCATCTAGGTATAACAAACGAACCAGGGAACGGGCAGCAGCGTTTCCCCTGTGTATAACACTGCGGTCACCAATCCGCCTGCCAAGTGTGGTGACTATGGCAAAAACCCTCCCTCGGGAGGAGGCCCATGTTCAGCAGTGGACGTTATACGGGCTGATGATGATGATGATTTTGTCTTTTTAAATTAGGTCATTTTTTTATTTTTATTTTACTAGCTGAGTTTTGCTGTCTTCTAGTGTTCTTGTTAACCCCTGGTACTAAGCTAAAATGCTTGTGTTACGAGTTGGGTTCACGTCGGTAGTGCAATGGGTGGGGTTCGAACCGGCGACTCCAAGATAACAAGTCCGACGCCCTAGCCATTGGTCTACGGCCGCTTTTTAATGTTTACCTGCATCCGAGCCTGCGCATAGTTTTCAAACAACTCGACCGTCTAAGCTGATTCACTTTTCTAGTAATTGCATTGAGATGCCATTGCAAGGTTTCTAATAAATAAAACTAAGAAAAGCTTGAAAGGAAATATCAGACTTGGTACAAGTAGCTAATTATATTGTTATAAATAAGCATGAATCTATTAAGGAGAAACTTTTGTGCCTGTTACAGTAATCTCAAAAGCGACAGAATATGGATTTTCTTAACAATTAAATTATTAGATTACTAGTTTCTCCCGCGTAACTCTCGTTTCCGTGAGAACTGTATATAGTCTAAGATCCGATTAAGAAGGACCTTCACCGATATGTTTACTGGATGAAAAATATTTTATATCAAATTTAATGACTTAAATAATATAACGCGGGTGGGTTGCCTAAGAAATTCCTGGCCAAACTATTATTATTTAAAAATTTACTTTAAAATTTAATTTAAATATTTAATTTACTTTACTTTAAACAAATAAATTTAATACTAATCGAAAGTATGAAGCCTATAGAATATAAAAACGTTGGGTTTTCTTTTTGTTTCCTGGCATAACTACTGGGTTGCCAGGTATTAATAGGAATGTCGATACTATTTATCTTCACCTATTTATTTAATAAATAAATTTTATATCAAAATATAATATTGTTTTGCTACAATATGCAATAAAAAATAAAATATTTCGATTTACAATAAAAAATTAAATAATATTCAGTCAACCCACCCGCGTTATATTATTTAATATATTACATTTGATATAAAAAAACTTTTCATCCAATAAACAGATTGGTGAAGGTCGTTCTTAATCGTATCCTCTACTAATACAGATAAAATAAGACTAAATTTGCAAGTAAGGAACAATATAACTTAAGGTATAGTTTATTACTTTGCCCGAACTAGGTTTATCCTGTATCTAAAGCTAAAAGCACCAATGATTTGTATACTTAAATCTAAAATAATCTCGTATATAGTAATTTTAATTGGAATGCTTTGAATTGTTTGTCTCAGGTCTTTAAGCAGTTTCGAAAACTTTCGTTGGTCTTCGAAAGACTCGATAGTGGAACAAATCGCAGTTTTAGGGACTGATACTTCACGGCCATTTGCCATATTCCATTACTGACTTTACGACATAAATTATCAGGGCCGGATTTAGAAGTCCGGAGGCCCCGGGGCAACAAAGGAGAAGAGGCCCTGGCCAAAAATTAGTTTCCCTCTAAATGTATAGAAAATTTCAAGTATGTACCTTCTTTTCAGGACGATTTGAATTGTGATATTTTACTAATTGTCTAATTTAAGTGAACAAGTATAGACGAATAACCGTTAACTAAAGGTAGGTACAACACCGAAAAAGTAAATAAAAGAAGTTAAAGACTTTACTCGTCAGAAATTGAAAGATTTTAAACCTCTATTGTGGGGGCCCCTTTATTGTGGAGGCCCCGGGCCAGTTGCCCTGAATGCCCTCCCTTAAATCCGGCCTTGTAAATTATTGATGCGAAGTTTCCGGCCATTGGCAGTGTTTAGTTTTCCCTCTGAAGCAACTGAGCAATTTTCTCCAAGGAAGCCTTCAATAGCAGACGTCCATTGTGTCTGTTGAGACTATTTGCAGATGATCGGTCTCTAAGGTCGGGGCGGGCTGTCCTTTGGTCCATAATGTTTTTAATTTGTTATTTATACCACTGTTAACATTTTCAAACTCAAACTCAAACTCAAATATTTTAATGCATTCCATGTGTAGGTATTACATAAGGTGTTACAGATAATATCAATTTTTTAGATCCAACATGGACCCTGTCGGGCACAGCAAAAATGGAAGAGAGGAAGTAGGGCCAGCCATTCACAAACGTTTACCTACGTATATCACAGTTTATATTACTGATGCAGTAATTATAAACGAGGTCACCATGTAAAAGTGATTTAATAAAGAAAATTCGACCGTTCTGTTTACATAGATGGCAAAATAATTAATCCAAAATTAAATATAGCCTATGTCATCCGGGATAGTGTAGTTTTCCAACGGTGAAATAATTTATCAACTTTGTCCAGTAGTTTTGGAGCGAAGTTTGAATAATACAAACAAACAATCTAATCTTCACTCTTTTAAATATTAGTATAGATTTACTTCGCCCTAAATAATGAACCACGACATTACGCGTGTGCGGCTGGAATGGAATGGAATTATTTTTTTGTTGTGTTTGTTATTGTGAAGTACAAAATTTAATAATACTTAACCACCATATTAGATTTTCTAATGTAACCTTAGCGAACCTTGACAATATAAACTTTTTTAATGTGATCTTATGGCATTTGACATAACAGTTAGTTCCGAGCTATCACACCTAAAAGTGCAATTTAATACAGAGTCTGAGTTTTAGTTAAGACACGACAACGTCTGTCGGGTCAGCTAATATTACAGATAAAAATTACATTTTCCATTAAATTTTCCGATTAATACATAAAGTGCAAACTTTGCATGTCACTGCAATGGTTTAACTAAGTAATTTGACTGAAATGTCGAACCGCAGTTTCGTCTTCGTGATTGTCACGACAAAGTGCTATGATAACACTTGGTATTACAGAGGGTATGTTAGATATTTCGGTACGTGTTGCATCAGACGCTAGTTTATTAACAAAATTCATACCATACAAAGTTTTCAAGTTACACCTTAGAGCGTGCATGCCATAGTTTGTCTTTCTTATATCATAATATTAAGTAAACGAGGAACATTGTTTATTTAACATGTTACACAACTGAAAATTCTCAATATTCTATTGAGAATATTTCAAGCGTTGTTGCCGATATTGATATCGAACAAAAAACGATACAAAAGTTACGTTTGTATTTTGACAGCCACCGATTTAAGTATATTTTGGTTTATTAAGTATTTTTGTCATAAGGGAAACAGAAATATATCATCTGTTAACATTTCAATTGTCTAGCTATCACGGTTTATGTGATACACCTTGGTGAGAGACGGACGGATGGTCAGAGAGACAGACGGACAGCGGAGTCTTAGTATTATAGTCACGTTTTAACCCTTTGGGTGCGGAACCCTAGTCAAAATGAAGTAAACTGTTAAAAATACACATGGTATATAACTACTATAGAAACAGATTCTTCTTAAAACCAGAAAAATAAAGGTTAAATGTCAGCGTTTTTAAAGTATTCATTAATAAAGCTTGCAAGGTTAACCGTCTGTTCAACTTGTAATAAGCGGATGAGATTAAATAAACCGTTACAATGGAATAACTATTAAACAGGGAAAGAATGAGACAAAGACACTGCAGGATTTAATATCGTTAAGTTTTTTTATCGTACGGATATTTATAAATAGACTATGCTTTAGTTACATTGATTGTGCATAACTCGAAGATATATAAAATATTATTATTATGTATGTGTGTCTTACCGCGTATAGCGTTTGCATCTTGCATCCAGAAACGTTTAATTTTTACCAAATCACTATTAAGTTACAAATCCTTACTATCCTTACTATATACTTTATACTATATTAATATTATAAATGCGAAAGTAACTCTGTCTGTCTGTCTGTTGCGCAATCACGCCTAAACTACTGAACCGATTTAAATGAAATTTGGTACAGATATAGCCTAGAGCCTAAAGAAGGACATAGGCTACTTTTTAATGCCAAAAAAGGGCTATATTTAATTATAACGTTTCTACGGGAACCGGAGTTACGCGGGTGAAACCGCGCGCGGGAAGCTAGTTAGTACATATTTTGTCATCTTTCAAGTAAATACATTAACTTCGTAATACTTACTTTAATTTGAAAGATTTCCTTTTAAACTAATTCATAAAGCTATTGTTCTTGAAAATCTTTACCGTGGCAAGCGGGCAAAAGGAAAGACTTTGGTGTGATTGATAAATGCATGTTAACTTTGGTCGTTTCGCTAAATATAAATATCAACACGCAACCGTAAAATTTACAATGACCCACTTACATTATAAATGATTATTACCCATATGAGTAAAAATCAATGTTCGGGTAATTAATATCGAGGGGTGAAAGGCTATTTGTTTGAAGCGACATTTTACGAACTTTACAGGAGAGCCATTTAAAGATTCAAAATTTGGAAAAAAAATCGTTATGAAAAAACTAGTGCTCTTCCTATAATGGGGATCGCAATTTTTTATTGAAAAAAAATCCCTGAATGTTTTGGTATAATTTTCAATTAAAAAACAGTTATGAGTATAAGATAAATTGTCGCTTAATACAAAATGATCTGTATCGCCTTATTTTTAGAGTAAAGAAAAATGATTCAACTTCCAACGTTGTCACTAATCAGCAGCAGGCAAAATGGTTTAAGTGACTTTACAGTACTTATGCAGGAGAAAGCAAAATGATTGAATCGACATTACTCAATAATAATAGGAATAGGCTATTTTGTTTAACTACCAATTTGGGTTTGGGTTTTGGGTTTTTTTAACGATACAGGAAAGTTGGCTTGAGCTACGATGAACATTCTTAAAGAGTTGTTTGATGTCTCAGATTTTGAAAGGAGTTATATAACTTGGTTGTTCTAAACAGAGTGAAAACAGTTGTAGCGAAAAGGGTTGAACCGACGACATGTCTTAATGAATTTGGCTGACGGCAAATTGGTTGAAGCGACATTGCACAGAGTAAGTAGTCGTAAGCAAAATGTTTGAAGGGACTTTTCATTTAAAGATAGCTACATCGAAAAACGATTTATCTGCCATCGAACTAAAATTTTAGGAAGGGAATAACGGCTTATGATCCGATTCTCTCTTTTTGTATACAGCTTAAATGATATACTAAAAAAATATGGCAAATATGAAGTCGGATCATACATCATGTTTGAGAATTATGCACTAAAATGGCATTGTTTTAAGCGCCATAAAAGTGCTCAGAATTGTACGAAACCCGGCTCAGACGACGCAGAAAAATTCGCTGAATCCGAATATGTATATAACTCCATATCGTCCAAAATGTCGCTTCAAACAAATAGCCTTTCACCCCTCGATATGTAGTTACATCCATTTCCAGCTCTTTGTTAAGTTCTGACTTCCCGCACGGTATCACTCGCGTCATCATTAAATACATGGCCTATGTTACTCAGGAGTAATATTTATAAAAAAAATATTTCACCAGTAGAAAGCTGGTCACAGTCCCTGGATTGCCTATGTTAACATAAGTCATACACTGAATGATGAAGTTCGTATCATCATCAACAGCCCGTTTACGTCCACTGCTAAACATGGGCCTCCTCTTAACGGACCTTGGCAAGCCAGGAGCGTAGAGGGATATTGCCATAATCACCACGCTTGGCAGACGGATTGGTGATCGCAGTAAGATGTAAACCTTGAGCAAATAGATGCTCATATTTCATATAGAAGTTGATATAGGAACGGGAATTACCTGTGTCTTCGGAAGCCACGAATCGTATATCTTTCTAATGGTCAAAGAATTTTTTAAATCGGTCTTGTATTTTTTAAAGCATTCAAGCAAAGAAAGAAAATCTTCAGCTTTATAATATTAGTATACCGGATCAGGCTGTTTTTACTATGAAACTATAACATTTATCCTCCTGTTCCCAATATCCTAATTCTAAATGGCGTCGGTGCAGCATTCTTCTTCCATAGGTACTTTTCTTTCTGACGTCATCTCACAAGTCACCTCCATTCTAGCCATATCACCTGTGACATTATCCATCCTTTGTTTCTTTGTCTACAACTGAACTGTAAAAGGATGATGGTTAAACATTGTTCTACCCATTAGTAAACTAAAACAATGAAATTCATGCTTCGTGGAAAACAAGACCTCTAAGTTTACACACATTGTCATGTAGGTAATAGGTTGAAGGTGACCGAACAACTTAGGTACACTTAGGTCCCATTTACGGAGACATGGTGCATGGCATTTGTGAAAATAAATGCACTTCTCCGTAACCTTCGATGGTAAAGATAGACATCACTGAATGTCTTCATCATCATTTCAGACGTAGGAAATCCACTACTGGACATAGGCCTCCCTCATAGGTCTCCAGGTTGGAAGCTGCCTGCATCCACCGTGATTCCGGGGCCTTTATCCAGGATCATCTAGTTGGTGGCCGACATACGCTACGTTTGCCTATCTGCGGTCTATATTCGAGAACTTATCGGTCTCATCGGCCATCTGTTCTCCGTGCTACACGGCCAGCCTATTGCCACTTAAAGGAACTAATTTTAAAAAATTATCTCCTCATTCCTTATTCGATCTCGTAAGGAAACCTGACCATAGCTCTCTCTATAGCTCGTTGAGCGACTCTGAGTCTGGCCTTTTGTGAAGCCCCACGTTTTGAATGTGAAAGACTATATTATTATGTCTTACTCTGGTGAAAACATATTATATCATTTTTTATTTACGTAAACCAATTACAGGCACTTGCATATAGTCAAACATGAATTAGAAATTTTATTAACGAACACATACACAACACATACACGACACACACGAACACATACACGACACACCTGAACACATACACGAACACATACACGACACGCACATACACACGTATATTCACACATCTCGATTTACAACTTATATTAGATACTTGCCAGGGGTGGAGGATTGGTAACCTGAGACACAGGATCGTCCTAGTTCAGGTACCAACCCGCCATAATTGTGATTGATCCTAGTATTGATATTAAATTACGTTCTACTGTATTTTATTTGAGACTTTTTATGTAGATGTAACATGTATGGTGAGAAATAATAATAATAATAATTATTATTATTATTATTATTAATTAAATTGGTTATTTATTTATATCTATAAAATTAATTGTTATAATTTATTTATATTGTTCTTAGCGACGCGAAATGCTTGTTCTGTCTTTATTGTGGCAAAACAATTGCAAAACAATGAGCATAGACGACATTTGAGCATGTAACGAATGAGTTAATATCCAAGATATTACCCGCCAGGCGAATAATTATTTATTGATGAAAAGAATGAAAATACTTCTATGCTGAAGGGTAAAAAAAAACTTCTAATACTCACTCATAAATTAGCCATACTTTGACTTAAGTGTGAGCCGCACCGCCTAAAGCCACAAGCGACTCACCTAGCGTTGCCAGGCGTCCGGATAAAGCCGGACATAGTTTGGCTTTTTGGTAGGTTGTCCGGCCAAAATATTTTTTTTCCGGCTTTTGTTAGGTTTTTTACAAAGACTTTTGCTAAGCTTTTGCTTTGCATTTTTTTTATCGTACCCATTAATAATGAGACTAATAATCCTCACTAAGGTGCCCGGCCTTTTTAACTAAATGTCCGGCCAAAATGGCTGGTCTGTCCGGCTTTTAGGATGGGGGACCTGGCAACTAGACGCGCCCAGTCACCATGTTTGTTGTCGTAGTCGTAGATTGGTTCTGAAACATACTTTTGAGATGCTCCCAAAATGCCGAAGAAATGTTGATGAAATTATATTTTTTTTTTTCACTAAGTTAAGCAAAGTGAATCAATAATGGTGTCTGATCCACAAATGAAAAAATCCATAAAAACTTTTAAAAAAATCATATTCTTATCCACTAAATACTTATTTTGTTTTGGCATCCGATACAAAATGGCTCTGCTCGCCTTTATGCCCGGTGAAGTAGCAAAAGCCTCAGGGACAAATACACCAGGTCCGTCCGAAAAAAAAAAAAACCTTAAGGATCGGACACGAATTGTGATATAACCGGTATATTTTAATAAAATGTTGTTATCTGTACTAAAACTGATTTGAATTTATTATTTGTCCTAACTTTTTTCAGTTAATGTAACTACTTTACATACAATTTTCAAGGGGTGACATTTACACATAATTAGAAATCTCCATCTATACTAATACATATTATAAAGAGGACAGATTTGATTGTTTGTTTGTTTGTATTGAATAGGCTCCGAAATTACTCGACCGATTTGAAAAAATCTTTCTACACTACACTATCCCCGGATGACATAGGCTATATTTAATTATGAAGTTCCCACGGGAACGGGAGTTACGCGGGTGAAACCCTGCGCGGGAAGCTATATCATATTTAATAGTTTTTTGTGTGTTTTGACATCTTGTAAATATTATACTAAGATATGTACATAGAAAAATAAGCTCGCTCGCGACGTTTATTCTGCGTTTTCAAGAGATGAACGAAGATGAGTGGCGAGGGATGTGTTTATTATAAGCCAAAATAAAAATGCTTAATTTATTAGTCTAAAACAAATACATCTCGCATCTTCGCATCCTCGCTCATATCTGGCGAAATCGTAGCCGACACAAATTGACATATTTTCATTAAGTATATTAAATATAATCTATGACACATAATTCCACCATTAAAATTTATTCTTTTTTTTTTCTTTGCTCATCCGACGTGTATTAAATTAATTAATTCTATGAATATATTTTGTGCACAGATAATCGAGGCTCTGCAATATATGCACTACACATCGCATCAAATGCATCGCAACCTATGCCCGCAAGTGATCATCGTCACCAAACGAGGTGCCTGGAAACTCTTCGGCCTCGAATTCACTGGTACGTATTAGTACACTAATTAAAAAAGAACTATGACCTTTGCTTATTTACGAATACGTTAGTCGCAACGGTGTGATCGGTATATCATCATTCATCATCATGATCATCAGCCCGTATAACTTCCACTGTTAAACATGGGCCTCCTCGCGAGGGATGAAATTGCCATAACCACCACTCTTGGCTTGGTTTGTGACCGCAGTATTATGTTGTACCACACAAGGAAACGCTGCTGCCCGTTCCTTGATTTACGATTATTATAGATGTTTTAATAACATAGGCCCAACCGGACCCGGAAAGAAAATCTCCGAGATATAAAGCGAGCCAAATACCGCAAGGCTACGGAAGTTGTCGGTAGTGCTCGGTATATGCGGTACCGCAAAGTTCCAAAGCGCCTTTATTCATTTCAGCTTTTATTGAACCATCCCTCGTAGATTGAAGTCCGCGAGGCCCGCAAACTATTAATTGGAACGACAGTTGCACAGAGTTCGAGCCCCACATGTAAGCTGCATAGTTAGCAGTTTTAAGCCTCAATAAAGTTTTGGGCAGCTCGCTTCTTGTCCGGGAATTTAGCAAAACCTCTGTAACAAAACATGTTGGGTCAAAAGAAGAAAATTAACGAGCTATGGAGGAGGGTCGGCGTGTGTACGGACTTATACGAAATTGCCTTAGGTGTACATGTTTAGTTGGTTTGTTTTCCTCTTTTTTTTGTGCCGGAAACTGGTCAGCGTCCTCTTCCTGATGTGACGAGCACAACAAAAATGGTTAACAAGGGAAATTAGTTGAGCTATTAGAGATACTGTAAGCTACAGATTTAGTATTGTATTAGTTATTAACCGCCATCTTTTACCTATATTGTAAATTGTTTTCATCACTTGTATGTTTGTTTATTTATTTAAAAATAAATGTGATGTTATGGTCCATCTTAGTGTCGGCTCGTGTGTCGCTAGATGACCTTAAAATTTGTTCATTGTCATGTGCTAATATATTTTGGTTGCATAAATTATCCTTAAACATTAGATTCAACGAACAAGCCGTGTCCTTTGCTGCACCTTTCGTGCTTACGAAATCAAGTGTTTTCCTTTTCGCTCCGTTATATATACCTGTTACCGCTTCGACGACGGTTTTTGTAAATATGACGATATGGATGAACGCTTGGTTATGATATGAAATGAATCGTTGTATTCAATATTTAACTTATCATTTTATTGTAATACGCTACTTACTATAATAATAAATGCATAACTACAAGTAATTTTTATAATATTCAAATTGAAATTTATTTATTTGTTTATATGTGGTGTATATATACATATAGATCTTTAAAAAAAACATTTGCAGTCTCACACGTTTGCCACTTCAAGGCATGGCATACAAATATTTACTTCTACTACTTCTATCTAAATCTATTAAGGTTTATAATTTAAATATAAAAACATTTTTCTTTTAGCCATTTGTGTAGTTGAAAACAAATTTACTCAAGGGTAAATTAAGCACCCCCCGAGGCATATTAAAAAATATTCGCACTGACATAGCTTAACTATTACGACTATACATCTCTGTTCTCAATGGACGAAAAACAAGTCGATTTATATACCTAGTATTAAAATTACAATTCTAATTGACTCTAGGGGTTATATTATATGCGTTTAATTTAATTTTTATTTGTATCTATTAGTGATGAGCACAATATTTTATAGCCTATTGGTTATAAACTACTTTCACCCGCTTCGGGAGGATTCCTACTTTTTTTGTGAAATCATTTTTATTTTAAATATAAAATGTATTTCAAGGTATATACTAACAACCTTAATTGCGAAGCAGTTTCAGTCTCGCTATAAAACTCGGAGATGGTGATTTAGATTCCAGCATTTCCAGCTAATTAACAAAAAAATATGTTAGTAAAATTGATGTATTTTTTTTTGGGTTTGGTGGTTTGGTAACCCCTTCGTATCTCGGAAAGCACAATAAACCGTTTGTCTATATAGTATTTGTCTTATAATTGGTAGCAGGGTTTACTCGTGTATAGGTATGCTGTAAATAGTACCTACTATATAGGTATGCCGTGTGGTTTCCGGCTTAGAATAGACCACCCCATGTCCTCCCATGGGTGTAGTAAAAGGCGACTAAGGGACATATGGCTGATGGATGGGCAGCAGCATCTATTAGCTCAAGGTTTACATCTTACTGCGATCACCAATCCTTCTGCCAAGCGTGGTGATTATGGCAAAATCCCTCTACGATCCTGCTTGCCAAGGTCTGTTAAGAGGAGGCCCATGTCCAGCAGTGGACGTCAACGGGCTGTTGATGATGATGATGATGAAATAGTACTGTGGTCACCAACACGCTGGCCAAACATGGTGAATTTGTCAACACCCCATTCGTGAGAGGTCTATGTTGTACTGCTGGACCATTAACGGGCTGATGATTATAATATAAGTATTTACTTTTATTAAAATTTCCATTAAAATCTAGGACACATAAGGCGTGCGTATAAGCTGTCAATGTTCAAAGATGGAACGTAATTCCGACTCTATTCCTTGAAATATTTTTTCTAAATCATTTCATCTATTAATAAATTAATAAGATGAAAAGTCAAGAAAGTGACTGGCAGTCAAAAAATTGATAAATGACCGAAGAAATATGGGTCAAATAATGAATTAATTTGTGAGAAAACTCTTTGATTGATCTATAAACTCACTTAGGACTCATTTTTCAATCCTCATTTAAAAATATTACAGGAATAAATTATTATTATATGGCAGAATGACAACCTATCAAATTTATAATGTAAGTTTTCCCCTGGTGGATATTATCTGGGACTTGAAGAATTTGTCTTAAGCTTTGTCTTAAAATAAATCGAAGTTAAAATAGTTAAATATCGTCATTTCTACTTTCTAATTGAATGTGAAAAGTTGAAGTATTGTTTTAGCTATTAGAAGTATGTTAAACGGTAACAATAACCACATATTAAGAAACTAAAAAAAAATTCACCCGCCAACTTCCCAACCCTGTGGGAAGCTCATCATGAAATAATAATGAAATAACGAATTTATTCAGCACTTAGGTATTTACATACACTTGTACTTGTCAAAATCACAAGAACTGTAATTAATAGGTTATTATTCTTATTCTATGAATAAAACTACTTAGGTAACTATAACTAGCAAGTGCAACCTGTGAGTGCTGCTAGTTTTAGGACATTACAGACAATTCATATCATGAAATGTCCGTAAATGTTTCAGCATTATTATATTATTATGACTAACATTAGTAGCATAATTATGAGGGAGGCCTATGTCCATCAGTGGACGTCCTACGGCTGAAATGATGATGATGATGATATGACTAACTACCCGCGCTGTTTCACCCGCGTAGCTCCAGTTGCCGTAGGAACTTCTTAATGAAAATTAGCCTATAGCTTTAACAGTGAAATAATTTTTCAAATCGTATCAGCAGTTCAAGCAAAGAACAAACTTTTCCGCTCTATATCATATGAGATACTATATTTCAAAATTGAAATATAGTAATAGCATAGAATCTTAAACCGGTGGTCGAATTTTATTAATCTCAATTTTGAAAAATAGATGTCGTGTAGGTAAGCTTTTGATTTACTGGCAAAGACTCACTAGTGAATTAACATCTTTTATAAATTTTTATTCCGCAAATTCCATTGAAATTCTTTAATATTCTTTAAAACAGTGACCCTATTAATGTATTAATACATTCAAGATACAGTTAATACATGCCATTCTGTGTGTGTAAGATTCACGTGAGATAAAATTGAAACATATATTTAATTTCCAAAAATATGACTGTTTAAATAATACTTCATCGTATTTCAGAATTGATATTAATAAATTTAGTCCACCGGCAGCACTCGAACCTGCACTTTAGTTAAATCCCCTAATGCTTTAACCAATCAGGCTACGGTGGAACCCTACCGATCATCCAAATTTATCAATCTCTATTATAACACGTCTCTAAGTGAAACGTTAGCCCTGCCGGTGGTCGAGTTCTGCCGGCGGTCTCAATTTAATAATCTCTATTTTGACATTCAGTAAGAGGAAAACTTTTCCCTAAGCCCTAAGGTATTAAAAAAGAACTAAATCGTATTGTTATTAAATAATAACAATACGATAGATTTATTTTTTTACGATGTAGTTATTCACCAAATGAATTATTTCTTTACTTGTTATTCTTCTTATTTAAATTGACGTGCTTGCATTGACACACTTAATATTGTAACCAGTGACATTTGATGTAATAAGTATTTTTGACTTTTTTATTTTTTATTTATTGTGTTTCAAATGTTTTGACATGTAATTTGTAATAATGGATTTTTATAAATTTCTAACACTATTGACTGTTACCTGAAATGAATTATATTTAATTGAATATGTTTTGCATGCCCATGTGACGGCAGAACATGGAGAGCTAACTTATAAGACAACATCTATGTACCTACCAATTTTTACCCATGTTTGCAAACTAATAAATGATTTGATTTGATTTGATTTGATTCGTAGTTGCTACCGCAAAGGTGCAATGTTCAAGATGAACAATTACAGGTAAAAATGGGACGAAATGTATTCATTGAAAATAGTCGAAATAAACCGTCGCAGAAAACGAATTAGTTATTCAAATATAGTTTAAATACACATGGCATACCATCTCGCCCTTTAAAGGAGATCTTAGTTTTCTTCGGATGAAAACCACCAACCGTTTCTCTACAACACATTAAGCCTCGTTGGTTGCTATTAGGTCCTCATTGTTATAACATCATCGTGTACGAGGGTACGGGGTAGGAGTGTCCCTATTATGTTACAACATAATAGGCGTGACGACAGTATCAAAAAATTAAAGATTAAATGTTTTTAGGGGAAAGTACATATAAAAAGAAATTATTACACTTATTTATTTTTATATATACTTAACCTTGAGATTAATGTGATTTTTAATAAAATAAAAGATTAAAATACTGCAGTCGGCCATTTTGACTGAAACACCAATCACGGCGCATGACGTCACGATATTGTAACCATCAAAGAGAATTAACCACTACGTTAGGTTTGGCGGACTCAATGACATTTTTTACAATAGCGGTACGTCATAGCCGACGCCATGACACTTGAGGCCTTTTTTCGCGGGCTATTTAAAATTTAATAGAAATATGGCTTCAACTTCGTTAAATTTAAATTTATTACTGAAATATTGTGTTTTTCGTACTTAGAAAATGACTACCCACGTTGCGCAAGAGGATTTGAAAATCTTGCCTCATGCCTATTACAACTGCGGTGACCGTTCAATTTGGTAGGTGCTACATTATAATTTATAGCACACAGTTATTAACGCGATAAAAATTACCTTTTTATATTACCCGACGTTTCGATCAAGTTTCATTGAGCAGACTGACGATCAATATGACTTGATCGAAACGTCGGGTAGTATAAAATAGTAGATTGTTTATCTAGGGAGCAAACAACTATTTAAAAGGCGAGAGTGTTTTTTTTAATCCTGAGCGCAGCGAGGGATTAAAAGTATGTCACTCGAGCTTAAAATAGTGTTGCTCCCGAGGTGGACACTCTACTTTTTATCACCCTCTATGAGAAAATAGGTAAGTGCAACTTATGAACAAGAATTTATTTACGTACAATGAAGAACCATAAGACATAAAATATAATTTTCATCAACTTTTTTTTAAATTTGGCTGTTTTTCAGCCAGTTACATATTCAATACATTGTTCCCGCATGGTTTGTGATTCACCTCTTTGCTGATTGAAAAATTATTAACAATATCCACATTCCAAATTCAAATCAATTTCGGTCCCTAGGGATTAATGAGCTATTTTGGTCGCTGTTTACGAGGAATAAACTAGCTCTTTTTGAATAGATGTGATAAAAAGGTAATTTTTATCGCATTAATACCTGTGTGCTATAAATTATAATTGTGATACGCGAAAGTTAAGAAGCTGTAATTATGAATATTTACTCATTTATATTAGGCACTAAATACCGCTTACGTATCGTGCACTTACGTATTTTTAATTTGGATATATATGATACGGGCAACGTGATTAACTGGGCATTATTAATAAGGACCGGCCATTATTAATAATGCCCAAGAGCGACGGGCACAGTGATTAATTTATCACTTTGACCGGCCATTATTAATAATGCCCGACGGCCCGTGGTCCATGTAATAAGTCAGTGATTGAGATAGCTTGAATTTATCACTTGGACCGGGCAGTATGAATAATTCCCTACTTGTAGCCGGGCAATGTGATACATTGGTTTAGGTTTAGGTTATTTATTTATTTTACCACCTAAAAACCTTTTGCGCTGCTCATATAAAATTTTGTAAGTTTAATTTCATTTAATTAAACAAAAACACTACATTTCACCTATTTTATTACTTTGCCCAAGATAGGGTGGGCATTATCCATAATGGCCGGGGAAAAGTGATTAATCATGCTGTTTTAATCACATTGCCCAATTGAGTCGGGCATTATTAATACTGACCGGTCATTATTAATAATGCCCGGATTTATCAAATTGCCCGTAACTTAATTTAAACATCATCATCATCATCAGCCCGTGTATTGTCCACTGCTGAACATGGGCCTCCTCCCGAGGGAGGGTATTGCCATAGTCACCACGCTTGGCAGGCGGGTTGGTGACCGCAGAATTATGTTGAAAACACACAAGGAAACGCTGCTGCCCGTTCCTTGACATACGATTATTATAGATGATGTTATAACAATCGGGACCAACGGCTTAACGTGCTTTCCGAGGCACTGAGGGTAGTCCCTCAACCAACCAGACCCGGAAAGAAATCTTAGAATTTACAAAAAGATTTCTTGTCCGGTGTGGGGATCGAACCCACGACCTCCGAGATTTAAAGCGAGCCAATTACCGCTACGCTACGGAGGTTGTCAATGTTGTGTAATTTAAACATAAACCTAATATAATTTCTAAACATTAGTGAATAACGATGTGTAGAAATTCTATTTGCTTTAAACTATTTGAATAATTTTCGTCTTCACTCATTCGCCACAAATGCCTTGGGATTCGAGCCGTAATTAATACCTTGACATGAACAGCAGCGGAACCTTAGGGTAAATGTTTTAAGTTCAACTAAAGTTATGATAAACCATCTAGAGTAGGTACCTACACTTGAAACTAATACTTTATGTAAACATAGGTAAACCAAAACGTTATAGACTGACTAAATAACGCATTTTAAGTTTCGTGTTTCTATTGTAAGTGTACTATTATCTCTATTATATCTATATATATAAAAGAAAGTCGTGTTTGTTACAACACTTATAACTCGAGAACGGCTGGACCGATTGCCATGGTTTTTGATTTGTTGGATTTGTTTCCGTCCCGAATAGCAGAATACATTTTAAAAACAAAAGAAAGTCGTGTTAGTTACACTGTTTATAACTCAAGAACGGCTGAACCGATTTGGCTGAAAATTGGTAGGGAGGTAGCTAAGAACTGGGAGAAGGACATAGGATACTTTTGGGTAGGGGTAGGGTAGGGTAGGGTAGGGTAAGGTAGGGTAGGGTAGGGGTAGGGTAGGGGTAGGGTAGGGGTAGGGTAGGGGTAGGGTAGGGGTAGGGTAGGGGTAGGGTAGGGGTAGGGTAGGGTAGGGGTAGGGTAGGGGTAGGGTAGGGGTAGGGTAGGGTAGGGGTAGGGTAGGGTAGGTGTAGGGTAGGGGTAGGGTAGGGGTAGGGGTAGGGTAGGGGTAGGGTAGGGTAGGGGTAGGGTAGGGGTAGGGTAGGAGTAGGGTAGGGTTAGGGTAGGGTTAGGGTAGGGCAGGGGTAGGGTAGGGCAGGGGTAGGGTATAAAAGTCCACCCGTGCGAAGCCGGGGCGGGCCGCTAGTTTAATATAGATTTATGAACCTCATCAAATAACAAGATATATAATTATGTTATATTTCAAGCAGCCACCGTCATGTTTATTATTTACTTATACATTAGCTTCACATGCGGCAAGATTGGTCAGAATAGTGAGGAATGATAATGAATATATTAGGGGAAGTTTGAAAGTGCCACCAGTGATAGAAAAGCTGAAAAGAAATCGATTGTTTTGGTATGATCATGGGAATTGGCAACCGCGGTAGCGTAGCGGTATTTGGCTCGCTTTAAAATCTCGTAGGTAGTAAGTTCGATCTCCACGCTGGACAGGAAATCTTTATGTAAAGTTCTAAGATTTCTTTCCGGGTTCGGTTGGTTGAGGGACTACCCTCTGTGCCTTGGAAAGCTCGTTAAGCCGTTGGTCTCGATTGTTATATAACATAATTTATAATAATCATATATCAAGCAACGGGCAGCACCGTTTCCTTGTGTGGTACAACATAATACTGCGGTCACCAACCCACCTGCCAAGCGAAGTAACTATTGCAAATACCCTCCTTGAGAGGAGGCCCATGTTTAGCAGAGGATGTTATACAGGCTAATAATGGCCTGCAGGAACTTTTTTTTTTTTTTTTGTCCGGGGGAAATGCATTGACGCATTCCCACCACCGCTGCAGCGTATTCGCGCGCTGGCGGTGGGATATGTGGGACTCGCCCTCTCCATAGCGTGGTATGCTAAAGTCATACCACGAGGAGAGGACCCTACACCACTAAAACCTCCCGGACACTCCTTCGATCCGCCGTTGGCGGGGGTCGGGTACGCATGAGCAATCCGGCCCCCCGACGGCACCCGCGGCCCATATGGTACCGCGGGATCTCCAGGGCCACACTTACAGTGGCCCATTTGCCCAATTATAGGGACGCCCGGAGTGTAAAGGCGTCCCTACTCCTCATGGGTCAGCCTCGAAGGGAGCGGGGCCCATGTTCCCCACTCCCCAAGGCCGAGCCTAGGGCGGTAATGGCCTGCAGGACCTAGTATACAAGTGTATGCGCAAACACAGATGTAACTCAGACTAACACAGACTAACACGACCGCTGAGCGACACGGTGGAACAACACCGCCTTCCAAAATTCAGGCAAGTACTTTGAATAGGTATACTAACAAATTAAAAAATCTGGATTTTTGTCCTACCTAGGCATCAAACCCCGGACTTCGCTAGTTGTAGTAGAACTAATTACCGGTAGGCCAATTGTTTTTTTTTCCTCACTTGGGCTTGCTAAACCCTAATTTACGGAAACGCTTTGTGTGTTTGAATTAGGGATTAATCCCCAGAATCCAGAATCAGAACAACTATCTATCTGTGATTTACACAAGGAATAGGCGTGACGACAGTATCAAAAAATTAAAGATTTAATGTTTTTAGGGGAAAGTACATATAAAAAGAAATTATTACACTTATATATTACCTTGAGATTAATGTGATTTTTAATAAATAAAAGATTAAAATACTGCAATCGGCCATTTTGACTGAAACACCAATCACGGCGCATGACGTCACGATATTGTAACCACTAAGTTAGGTTTGGCGGACTCAATGACATTTTTTACAATAGCGTGACGTCGTAGCCAACGCCATGACACTTGAGGCCTTTTTTCGCGCGCTATTTAAAATTTAATAGAAATATGGCTTAAACTTCGTTAAATTTAAATTTATTATTGAAATATTGTGTTTTTCGTACTTAGAAAATGACTACCCACGTTGCGCAAGAGGATTTCAAAATCTTGTTTCATTTCAAAATGTACCGGGTGGGAATCGAACCCAGAACACCAGGTATTAGAAACTACTACCGTAACCACTGAGCCGCAGATATGTTTGGTAATCTATAAAAATCGATCCTTCACTTGCAATATCAGCATGCATTCCCTGTGGAACTACTGTAGGTAGGTGGTTCTGTGAACTGCAGTAGAACTCTCCATGGAACGTGAGAAACGTAGAAAAACTATTAAACGCGGTATATCGCCCGGACATCATAGTTTATGTATTCAACTGCTTTACGCGGCCGTATACATTACTTTGTCCATCTTGAATTTTGTTGCTTACTCGTAAAGCACCTATTCCTGACTAGCTACCCACGCGCGGTTTTAATTGCATTTTTTTAAATAGTATTTTTAGTATACTACCGACTGAATGCGACCCGCCCCTGCTTTGCACGGATACAATGCTGGTAAATAATTCAAACCCCCCTCTTGAATTACTTTATTTACTTATTACAAATAAACCGCATCAAAATCCGTTGCGTAGTTTTAAAGATTTGGCCCATTTTGTAATAAGAACCTGTCATTTTACATAAGAAACAAAATTACACTTTAATTGATTTATTTATATAGTATATTATTATTATCATGTATCTCTAAGGGAAGGTTCATATCTGACGCAACTGACGCAAAAATAAAAATATTTAAATTCAACGCTCTAAATGTTACGAAGTCTATGCGAAGCAAAAGAAAGCGATAGTACCGACAATAGCGAGGGGAGCGGGGAATACAGAGTTGAAATGTGTTAGATAGGACAACGAAATATTGAAGGTTTGTTTTTGGTAAATGTATTATGTTTTTAAAAAAGTCGTAGAACAAAAGTTGTTGTTTATGATATGGTAATATAGTCCTGAGAGGTTACCGGTGTTTTACAAATAATCCTGTATATATATATACAAGGTGTAACGGAAAGGTGATCCAAAGAAGCCTTGCTCTTTCTATGTATATACTACATAGAAAGAGCAAGGCTTCTTTGGATCATAACAAACGGCAAGGGTTTCAACTCAAAATAAAATTCTCGATAAGTCAGTATTATTTTGCAAACAAAAAAAAAATGCGGAAACCTTTATTCAGAAATATCAGGAGTAAGAGGTTTATTTTTACTTGCAAATAGTTCGTTGACATCGATCAGCTGATTGAGGTCTAGTGATGTATTTATTTCAATTTGAAAAGTTTGGTTTCTGGTATCTATGAATTTTAAAAAATCATTACTTCCGGACTTGTAGAGATAGGATGAAATAACCCTTGCCATATCGTTTGCTATCATCCAAAAAAGCTTTGCTCTTTCTATGTATATACCCTTTCCGTTACACCTTGTATATACGTGATGTACTTTCTAACAGATGTTAGAATGTGGCGGTCACCTGGGGCGACTGACTCGACAAACTTATTCGTCATATATGCCTTTAAAAGTTATGCGCCTCCAACGAGAGATGCAACAATAACTCGTCACAATTAACCTGGGGGGTCTCGCTAGTCTGCGCACTCTCATTTAAATATTGTTCGTTTATGCACGCAAGACGATAAGACAAACAGGAGCGCGCATTGTGAACGAAACAGGCTACGACCACTTGTTTGGCGGATGAATCCATCGGTCTCATTGCGGCAGACTGGCATCCTTTAGCTATCACACCGAATTGGCAATCAAATTAAGTCAATGCTATGTAGGTACTTTATAAATTTCGAACTCTTAAAATATACGCAAGACAACTGATCAGATTGTAGGCATGTTTCTATATATGTAAATCTGGGGGAGCGCTCCCTGTACTCGATACCTACTTGAAATTATCATTGTTGTCTTCACACTTTCCTGGTATGAGTGCCTACATATCGATGTATGGGGATCACTAACCTAGATACTAAAAATGTTTAAACAATGTATAAAATTATTAATCAAAGACTTTAAAAGATGAAAAAAAGAATGATCTCGGAGTTTCTTATAGTCTTTCTTCTCCGAGTGTCACACCGTAGGTAGATAGAGAAAGACTCGTAGGAAGCTAGGATAGGGTCCGGTCGTGCTTCAGACCCGATCCTAGCCCGCGCTGGTTGATCTTAATTATACTTTATAATAAGCGATTAATTACGAACATGCCATAACATCTATATATATAAAAGAAAGTCGTGTTTGTTACAACACTTATAACTCGAGAACGGCTGGACCGATTGCCATGGTTTTTGATTTGTTGGATTTGTTTCCGTCCCGAATAGCAGAATACATTTTAAAAACAAAAGAAAGTCGTGTTAGTTACACTATTTATAACTCAAGAACGGCTGAACCGATTTGGCTGAAAATTGGTAGGGAGGTAGCTAAGAACTGGGAGAAGGACATAGGATTTTTGGGTAGGGGTAGGGTAGGGTAGGGTAGGGTAGGGTAGGGTAGGGTAGGGTAGGGTAGGGTAGGGTAGGGGTAGGGTAGGGTAGGGTAGGGGTAGGGTAGGGGTAGGGTAGGGGTAGGGTAGGGTAGGGGTAGGGTAGGGGTATGGTAGGGGTAGGGTAGGGTAGGGGTAGGGTAGGGTAGGTGTAGGGTAGGGGTAGGGTAGGAGTAGGGTAGGGCAGGGGTAGGGTATAAAAGTCCACCCGTGCAAAGCCGGGGCGGGCCGCTAGTTATTAATAAATTTAATAACATTATTGTTGAAATGTAAACCAATTTATTAGTTAAGATTGTTTTTTTTTCCATTATCATTGTATTTGACTTATAATAAGTACGATCGATTCGTCTACATTATCAATAAACGTTTTCATTTTCATTTTCATTTTTCAAGACTTCAAATTTCTGGCAAAACAACATAAGCGAAATACCTATATCAATAGTATTTGTAGATGAACAATGTTCTAAAGTAGACACTGATAGTCTTCACAGCTGTAAAAGATCCTAAGAGGATCCCATTAGTGCGAGTTGTTAGATAAACTGTGTGCGTTGCGCGGGAATTCCAAGTCACGTACTCACTATTGATACACTCGGCTCGGCTGTTGATGCGCTCGGTGTGCGCGGGAGAAAGGTTACTTAACAATTGGATGCAACACGCTTGCACGCTGATTTTTCCGTGTATATTGCTTTTGTTGGCTATAGATATATTTTTTTAACTTATTCTACTAAGCGAGTGCAATGCCATGACGCCTACTGCGAACTGTATTATCATTAAAGCAGGCGAACTTTACCTCTTTGTGTTAAGTATTACAAAGAGGAAATGTTGTGAGTTTTTGACGTTGTAGAGGGTTATCTCTGGATCTGCTGAATCGATTTTGAAAATTGATTTACCAATAGGAAGTTACGTCATTTGTGAGTGTCATATTTTAAGTTAAAGTTTTCAAGGGAATGGGATATACCTACGCGGGTGAAAGCTGGCGGGACAGCTAGTCGTGTATAAACATGTCATCACCATCAGCCCGTATAACGTCCACTGCTGAACATGGGCCTCCTCCCGGGGTGCGTATTTGCCATAGTCACCACGCTTGGCAGGCGGGTTGGTGACCGCAGTATTATATTGTAATATACAAGGAAACGCTGCTGGCCGTTCCTTGATAAACGATTATTATAGGTGATGTCATAATAATCGGGATCAACGGCTTAACGTGCTTTCCGAGGCACGGAGGGTAGTCCCTCAACCACCATTACCAAATACCAAATACCAAATTTAAAAATTGATCCACAGGTACTGAAACAGTCTTAAATGAAAAATAATTTATTTTGACTTTAGGCATTGTCTGGTTTTGATAAAAAAAAAAAATATAAAAATAGTTGTTATATTTACATACCTACTTTAGTTAGATAAATGGTACCGCGAAGGTTTTTATAGATATTTATATGTTCTTTAATATTTTTGAACATTTTTTTGTTCTATCATTCATAGTTTCCGCAGCGCATGCGATGAACGACAATTTAAAGGCATTTTTTTCATACTTTGGTTTACATTATCGAAGTTTTAGTAAGGATCCCTAATTGTTTCCAGTAACAAATATAGCCTTTGTTACGAGGTATTCCTCGAAGCGCTACCATTTTGAGGTGCTCCTAATTAGGCGCTCTTTTTTTATTCCTCGGAGCGCTCCTTTTAGTAGCGCCTCCCGATAGTAATTAAAAATATTAAAATTGAAGAAAACCTTCAAGGTTTTATTCAATTTTAATATTTTTAATCTTTGGCTTTGTCTTTGAATACACATTATAGTGCCGAAAGCAAAAACATATTTTTCTCCCAATTTCGTACTTTCGGTTAAGCAACTTCGATGATGATGATGCACAAATGAGTTTTTAAAAATCATCGATATAATTTATTACGTTTACTTCATGCTCTTTCCTATTTTTAAACGTGGGTGGACTTCAAGGTAATTTTAATATTTTTAATTACAATCGGGAGGCGCTACTAAATAAGCGCTCCGAGGAATAAAAAAGGAGCGCCTCAATAGGAGCGCCTCAAAATGGTAGCGCTTCGAGGAATACCTCTATGTTACAAAGGGATAATGTGGCATTCTAAAGATATAAGTTTATTCGAAACAAACATACAAAAATCCAAAAATTCAAATTTTTCCTCTTTATATTATTATTATAGATATTTAGGAATAAATTTTATCATATTTTCTTTACGGTACCTATCAATTTAGTAATAATTATTAATATCAATAATTCCTCATAAAAAGTCACACATTTTATGTGAATATCCAATATCCATCTTGACTTCAACATTTGCATCTTACTGCGATCACCAATCCGTCTGCCAAGCGTGGTGATTATGGCAATATCCTTCTACGATCCTGGCTTGCCAAGGTCTATTAAGAGGAGGCCCATGTTCAGCAGTGGACGTCAACGGGCTGTTGTCAAGTATCCACATTGATTTTTATCGAAAGCATTTAGTTTAGGTTCTAAATTTATTTTTGTACATCAAAATTCATCATCATCAGTATCAACAGCCCGTTTACGTCCACTGCTGAACATGGGCCTCCTCTTAACAGACCTTGGCAAGCCAGGATCGTAGAGGGATATTGCCATAATCACCACGCTTGGCAGACGGATTGGTGATCGCAGTTAGATGTTAACCTTGAGCTAATAGATGCTGCTGCCCATCCATCAGCCATATGTCCCTTATTCGCCTTTTACGACACCCATGGGAGGACATGGGGTGGTCTATTCTAAGCCGGAAACCACACGGCATTAAAATTCATAAATATATATTATTATTTTACTTAACATTTTAAGCTTGGTGCGAGATAAAGAGACTTCAAGTAGTAGGTACTTGAATTTTGTATGAAATGTAAAAGTTCGAAGTACCTAAGGCTATAAAAGTTTTAAACACTTCAGGCTTTTACGGACTGCATCAACTCCAGTCTATTCATGTCGTCAAATTTTCGCATTATTTTCTTAAAGATTGAATCAAAGTGTTGTCGGCCAACTCTCATGAAACTTGACTCATCATGAATGACCAAGAAAAAAATAGGATTTTTCTAAGGAAGTTGTAATTATTAACCTAACGAAGGGACGTACAGTTTTTAAATATTGATTAGCTTAATTTTCAGAAAATTCGAGATCGATGGAGAATGTTGAAATGTAAACCAATTTATTAGTTAAGATTGTTTTTTTTTTTTTCATTATCATTGTATTTGACTTATAATAAGTACGATCGATTCGTCTACATTATCAATAAACGTTTTCATTTTCATTTTTCAAGACTTCAAATTTCTGGCAAAACAACATAAGCGAAATACCTATATCAATAGTATTTGTAGATGAACAATGTTCTAAAGTAGACACTGATAGTCTTCACAGCTGTAAAAGATCGTAAGAGGATCCCATTAGTGCGAGTTGTTAGATAAACTGTGTGCGTTGCGCGGGAATTCCAAGTCACGTACTCACTATTGATACACTCGGCTCGGCTGTTGATGCGCTCGGTGTGCGCGGGAGAAAGGTTACTTAACAATTGGATGCAACACGCTTGCACGCTGATTTTTCCGTGTATATTGCTTTTGTTGGCTATAGATATATTTTTTTAACTTATTCTACTAAGCGAGTGCAATGCCATGACGCCTACTGCGAACTGTATTATCATTAAAGCAGGCGAACTTTACCTCTTTGTGTTAAGTATTACAAAGAGGAAATGTTGTGAGTTTTTGACGTTGTAGAGGGTTATCTCTGGATCTGCTGAATCGATTTTGAAAATTGATTTACCAATAGGAAGTTACGTCATTTGTGAGTGTCATATTTTAAGTTAAAGTTTTCAAGGGAATGGGATATACCTACGCGGGTGAAAGCTGGCGGGACAGCTAGTCGTGTATAAACATGTCATCACCATCAGCCCGTATAACGTCCACTGCTGAACATGGGCCTCCTCCCGGGGTGCGTATTTGCCATAGTCACCACGCTTGGCAGGCGGGTTGGTGACCGCAGTATTATATTGTAATATACAAGGAAACGCTGCTGGCCGTTCCTTGATAAACGATTATTATAGGTGATGTCATAATAATCGGGATCAACGGCTTAACGTGCTTTCCGAGGCACGGAGGGTAGTCCCTCAACCACCATTACCAAATACCAAATACCAAATTTAAAAATTGATCCACAGGTACTGAAACAGTCTTAAATGAAAAATAATTTATTTTGACTTTAGGCATTGTCTGGTTTTGATAAAAAAAAAAAATATAAAAATAGTTGTTATATTTACATACCTACTTTAGTTAGATAAATGGTACCGCGAAGGTTTTTATAGATATTTATATGTTCTTTAATATTTTTGAACATTTTTTTGTTCTATCATTCATAGTTTCCGCAGCGCATGCGATGAACGACAATTTAAAGGCATTTTTTTCATACTTTGGTTTACATTATCGAAGTTTTAGTAAGGATCCCTAATTGTTTCCAGTAACAAATATAGCCTTTGTTACGAGGTATTCCTCGAAGCGCTACCATTTTGAGGTGCTCCTAATTAGGCGCTCTTTTTTTATTCCTCGGAGCGCTCCTTTTAGTAGCGCCTCCCGATAGTAATTAAAAATATTAAAATTGAAGAAAACCTTCAAGGTTTTATTCAATTTTAATATTTTTAATCTTTGGCTTTGTCTTTGAATACACATTATAGTGCCGAAAGCAAAAACATATTTTTCTCCCAATTTCGTACTTTCGGTTAAGCAACTTCGATGATGATGATGCACAAATGAGTTTTTAAAAATCATCGATATAATTTATTACGTTTACTTCATGCTCTTTCCTATTTTTAAACGTGGGTGGACTTCAAGGTAATTTTAATATTTTTAATTACAATCGGGAGGCGCTACTAAATAAGCGCTCCGAGGAATAAAAAAGGAGCGCCTCAATAGGAGCGCCTCAAAATGGTAGCGCTTCGAGGAATACCTCTATGTTACAAAGGGATAATGTGGCATTCTAAAGATATAAGTTTATTCGAAACAAACATACAAAAATCCAAAAATTCAAATTTTTCCTCTTTATATTATTATTATAGATATTTAGGAATAAATTTTATCATATTTTCTTTACGGTACCTATCAATTTAGTAATAATTATTAATATCAATAATTCCTCATAAAAAGTCACACATTTTATGTGAATATCCAATATCCATCTTGACTTCAACATTTGCATCTTACTGCGATCACCAATCCGTCTGCCAAGCGTGGTGATTATGGCAATATCCTTCTACGATCCTGGCTTGCCAAGGTCTATTAAGAGGAGGCCCATGTTCAGCAGTGGACGTCAACGGGCTGTTGTCAAGTATCCACATTGATTTTTATCGAAAGCATTTAGTTTAGGTTCTAAATTTATTTTTGTACATCAAAATTCATCATCATCAGTATCAACAGCCCGTTTACGTCCACTGCTGAACATGGGCCTCCTCTTAACAGACCTTGGCAAGCCAGGATCGTAGAGGGATATTGCCATAATCACCACGCTTGGCAGACGGATTGGTGATCGCAGTTAGATGTTAACCTTGAGCTAATAGATGCTGCTGCCCATCCATCAGCCATATGTCCCTTATTCGCCTTTTACGACACCCATGGGAGGACATGGGGTGGTCTATTCTAAGCCGGAAACCACACGGCATTAAAATTCATAAATATATATTATTATTTTACTTAACATTTTAAGCTTGGTGCGAGATAAAGAGACTTCAAGTAGTAGGTACTTGAATTTTGTATGAAATGTAAAAGTTCGAAGTAAGGCTATAAAAGTTTTAAACACTTCAGGCTTTTACGGACTGCATCAACTCCAGTCTATTCATGTCGTCAAATTTTCGCATTATTTTCTTAAAGATTGAATCAAAGTGTTGTCGGCCAACTCTCATGAAACTTGACTCATCATGAATGACCAAGAAAAAAATAGGATTTTTCTAAGGAAGTTGTAATTATTAACCTAACGAAGGGACGTACAGTTTTTAAATATTGATTAGCTTAATTTTCAGAAAATTCGAGATCGATGGAGAATTTTCGATTTTTGATTGAGGAAAATACACGATTTTTGATTGAGAATTTGTGGTATGCTAAGTATTAAAATAACCGAATATTAAGTAAAACCTGATTCGAATATAAAATCAGGTTAAATTAAATTATTCGATTTGCAAGCCCCAACGCCGCAATAGGTGCTTTTATTGGACAGACATTTTGTAGTAAGCCTGGGCTACTTGACCGGGCATAAAGGCGAGCAGAGCCAGCCGAAGTAAATTGTTTGAAAACTACCAACTAAGCAACCTGCGCCAGTAGGCGTCCCTTATGGGTCTTGGACCTCGGCTCCATCGCCATCCTGGCCGAGTTCTTATAAGTGTTGCCTATCGATAGTCGATTATCGATAGACAATCGATAATCTATCGATTGTATCGATATTAGTGATAGTATCGATACTATCGAGAACCAATATGTGTTTAGGAGCAATACTATCGATATTACCGATAGTATTGCTCCTAAACATGGGTTGGTCTTCGATAGTATCGATAGTATTGATAGTTTTAATCATTTAATGCAACGATACCATCGATAGTATCGATAATATTACTTTTAAAATATCGATACTATCGATAGTATTACTTTAAAAATATCGATACTATTATAATGTAATAGTATCGATACTATCGATACTATTGCTTCCAATCAATAGTATTAGTTAATTTGTGATATCGATTGTATCGATACTATCGATAGCACTATCGATATTGTTACTATATTTCGAGGTCATCTATCGATAGCGAAACTATCGATAGTTGGGCAACTCTAGTTCTTATCGAAATAGTACCTTAACAGCCGGACCCTGTGCCGCGAACATCTTATTCTCGTAAAAAGTTAATAAAAGAAGAAATGTGCCGTCATAGTTGCGGTTTGATTTTTGATTGGACATTAATTATCATGGCTTATTACTTCTATTCAAAAGGACATTATGTGTAAATATCATTATATTTTTATAGCATTATGTTTTATTATTTGAATGCCATTAGTATTTGTTACAATAAACATAACGGCAAATGATTTATGCTTAGTAATTTTATGCTTTATGGTGTTTGTAAATTATGGTAATATGTTTCATACGTACCAAATATATAAAACTGGAGAGTTTGTTTGTTTGCATGACAAGATAATCTCAGGATCAACTGGACCGATTAATATATATATTTCAGCGTTAGATGATGGTAGTCCCACAACCAGACCCGGAAATAAATCTTAGAATCTACACAAAGATTTTCTTTTTTAGTGTGGGAATCGAACCCACAACCTCCGAGATATGCCGCGGAGGTTGCCAGTCTATTTTATTGACATTGAATTAAAAAGAAAAAATAATTGTCTCGAATAATGTTGCGAAATCGTATAAAACCCCATGTTTATGGGACATTTTAGATACTTATTAATAGAGACCTGATTATATGCAACATAAAAAGCTTGTTATATGCATGAAAAATGTTTGAAATATGCACGAAAATTGGCTTAATATGCAAAATTAAATGAGAGGTTTTTAAATTTTCCTTGAATAGGCGACCATAGGTGTCACTACAGTTTATTACGTGTTTTTTTTATCAATTTTAATCACAATTATTATTATTAATAATATTTATTTTGTGACTATAATTTGGTTTAATTCGCGATATTATTACTTTTATCGAATATCGGACGGAACGCAGGATGAGTGCACTGCACTTCTTCTTCGTCGTGTCGATGATTCCTTTAAATTAAATATGTTTCGACCAAAACTCTGCCACATTTACGGCGTTGGTGGTGGCCTCGGACGGGTCGCTTAGAGTGCAGGTGGTACACACTGTGCACTGCACTGGAAAAAATATTGTAAATATACCGATAATATGCATTATAACTCACTATTAGGTAAAATATGCAAGTACCGTTGAGAATGGCTTAAATATGCCAATGCATATGCAAATATGCAAATGCATATAATCCGGTCCCTAGTTATTAAATTCAGAAAAATGACATGTTCTCAACTGTTTTTACTTCTAGTTTATTTAAATATATTATTTTTTGTTTTAGAGCCTACAATGCCTGATGACCCGACGGAAATGATCCCCGTGCCTCCGTGGTCCATCAAGTTACCGAGGTTGGTGCAGCCGTGTCTGGATTTCACTGGTAAGTAAACTTAAAAATACAGCTTCGTAAGTGCAGTTAGTGCATGTCAAAGTCAAAGTCCATTATTATTTCTTCCGTAAAAATGGTTACATTTATTTGGAAAAACGACCCCCTGGGCATATATGGGTTAAATCGGTCCAATTGAAGATTCTGTTTGTAATATGAAGCGGCCGTAGCCCAATGGCAAGGACGTCGGACTTGTAATCTTGAGCTCGCCGGTTCGAACCCCACGTATTGCACAACCGACGTGAACCCACTTGTAACACAAGCAATTTAGCTTAACAAGAATACTAGTAAACAGCAAAACTATGCTAGTAATCTGCAAAAAGAAAATGCCGCGTTAAACTACATGCATATAGGAATATGGCAATTTTTTTATTTTACAATTGTATGTTTTGTCTGTCTGTTTGTGCCGGCTATTCTGTGGAATGGCTGAACCAATTTTACTAGCAGGACTTATACTAGCAGATTGCTGATGTAATTAGGACTAACTTAGGCTACTTTCATTTAAGAAATAATTTAAATTGCGCGGGCACACCTAGTATTTAAAATGTTGTAGTAGGTTCACCACATTTAGTGAAATAATTCATTGTACTTTTCCGTACGAATAATATAACGATTAAGTAATACATGTCTGTTTCATTTGAGTAAATTTGTCTCCTAATACGAAATATAGACATACCTTCGGGGGTGCATATCACAAATTGAGAGGGGCCCCACTAGCTTATATAATTTTATTTTTAGTTAAAATTCGGTCAGATTTTAAGCGTAGCAACGCTTTCCCGTCTTCCTTAAACATGGGTTCCCTACTTGAAATCGAATGACGCGAGATCGAATAACACTTGCTCGAAAACGTTTACTCGATAGTACTTGATATCGATAAATTATGAGCTCGACAGTTCACTACCTCGATGCATCAAAATCTCGAATAACTATAAGCTCGAATCATCGGCAGCGCGAAGGCTCATCGTTCGATGTATCAAAATCTCGAAACATCATTTCTTGACCGACTATTTAATCGATATAAAATTTTTATTTGAGTGCCTACAATATAATAATGAAACTATACATCACACAATCTAGAAAAACCCCTTAAACGTAGTTGTCTGTGATAATAACCTACAAGTAAAATTATTTCTCAGATAAATAACCATAAATTTCATATTAGGCTGATTCAAAACTGAGCTTGCCCGTTCCTCGAGCATGTGAACGACGGTAGCGTCGCTCTCACATCCGCATTTGACATACGCTCGACGAACGCATACTCCCAATGTAGGGTCAGCCTTACTGTCTTGGGAACACTGTTCTACATGTTAGATGTATAATAAGAAAATGTATTATTATTGTTTATTAATTTTTTGTTTCAACAAAAGTATATTTACAAAAATGTTGTTCTTAATATTAGGTGTAGGTACACAAACTCAATCGAATTTTAACAGTACACCAAGTCGCAAAATCGCAAGTACAAAAAACTACTAATATTATAAACGCGAAACTTTGTAAGTATGGATGGATGGATGTTTGTTACTCTTTCACATAAAAACTACTGAAGGGATTTGGCTGAAACTTTGCACGGGGATAGTTAATCAGCTCGATTAACATATAGGCTACAAAAAATCACGCTCCGACCCACTTGAGCAGAGTACGTGGGTAAAACCGAGGGGCGCAGCTAGTAGAGTATAAAAACATGCTTAATAATATTATTGTGCCGAATCTCAATGCAACGTCTGTCTTTGTCCCTCGTGAGGACAGCGCACATAAATGCGTCCTTGTTGACAATTTACAAGTAATGCACATTATTGATAGTATTGCATATATGAGATTAATTTAGGTAATATTACTGACCGGATAGAAAGTTTTTGTAATTTTTTTATTACTTGAATAAAAAACATACTTATATACAACTAAAAGTAGCTTATTTAAAATAAATGCCCTGGATGTATTCGTGCCTTTTGGTGACGAAACATCGGAGGAAACCGGGAGCCAAATTAATTTATAAATACCTCGCAGCGGCCCTCTTTAGCGCTGCGCGTTCTCCGAGTGCTGGTTTTCACTTTGCACAACAGGCAAGCATTGCCATTCAACGGAATAATGCTGCCAGCATTCTGGGAACCTTGCCAAGTAGAATAGATTTTAAAATGATAGAAAGTTAATTTGTTATTGTTATCACTTAAATTAAAAACCAAACCAACCAACACATTTAAATTATGTGTAACAGGTTCCTAATTTAAGTGTGACTCATCGGTTCCCAATAAAATAATAATTTAATTTATATCTATTAAACTGTCTTTTAAGGGTACCGGCAAATTATTAATAATATATGATAGTCAACGTTTACCATAAAAAATAGTATATCTAGGTAATTCCAATTTAACATTTTTGGTACTTCGAGTATTTAACCTGGCAGGGCTCATTAAGGTACCGTATGCGAAGGGTAAAAACGGGACCCTATTACTAAGACTTCGCTGTCTGTCTTCAGGCTGTATCTCAAGAACCGCGATAGCTAGACTGGTGAAATTTTCAAAAATGATGTATTTCAGTTGCCGCTTAGCAAAAAATACTAAAAATAAAATAAAATAAATATTTAGGGGGCCTCCCATACAACATTTTTTGTTCTTTTTGCTCGATATCGATAACGGCAACAGGTAGGCACTTCGAAATGGTACGGAACCCTTCGTGCGCGAATCCCACTCGCACTTGGTCAGTTTTTTTATAATATTTTTTAAACTGTCATTAAAATATTATTTAATCATAGCATCATAGCTTAGTTATTTACGTATATAAAAAACGAAACAAGAAAATGAATTTAATATAGTCAATTGTAACAACATAGGCTTAGCGGTAAAAGTCTCCCTTTGAGTCTAGGAGATCGTGGGTTCGATTCCATACCGGACAAGAAATCTTTGCATAAATTCGAAGATTTCTTACCGGGTCTGCTTGGTTGAGGGACTACCCTTCGTGCCTCGGAAAGCACGTTAGGCCGTTGGCTCCGATTGTTATAACATCCTCTATAACAAGCGTAAGTATACCAGGGAATGGGCCGCAGTGTTTCTCTGTGTATTACAACGTAATACTGCGGTCACTAACCCGCCTGCCGCCTACCTTCTATTATATAATAATATTTAAAACGCTCTACAGTTTAAGTCGATCAAGGATTATGCTTAACTACTAAGTTTGTTTTTCTAGGATTTCTTCGCAGAACTTTTTGTAGTATTAGCAAACTAGGATAAAAATATTGTTCCGAGGTTAAAGATCTAGGTCATTCAATTTATTCATAAACTTAAGATCACTTTTTTTATAGTTAATCTTTATTATCTTAGTACTTAGTAATACTATGAACGGGTACCTATTCGAACTTCGACCATTAAAGTACTTACGGGTAAAATGTCAAAGTCTGATAAAAACATCGAAAATTTAAATATTGAAAGACCATATTTTATTGTAGACCAGGGTCGATCATTTTAAAAACCAAAAAAAAATGTAGTAAGATGGATTGAAAAGGAAGGGAATATTATAACACTAAAATGAAAGGAAAAATAAATTACGGGCGATCTGAGTTTGGAAAGTTCGGTTCAGTGCGATTTTTCTTGATTTGTTGTCTTTCTGATGGTGTAAAAAAAAATACATTATTATGGAAAATCATTTCAGAAAATGCAAAAAAACTAAAAATATATTTTTTTAATTTCTTTATGTAAGATTTTGAGGTATTTATTAAGATTTTTACTTCAATTACTCGAATACCGATATTGGTTTTATATTACATTAATAAACAAAAAAATTACAAACCCATCAAACATAAATATCATAAAAACAGTTGACGTTAATATTAAAAATAGGATTTAAAGGGAATTTTATTAAAAAAAGCTACTGCTGCTATTTTTTTCAGTAAAAAAAGTTGATTTATTAAATTTTCATTAGATTTATGTAATAGAACATCTTATTTTTGAGAAATATACACGTAAATCGTACTATTGAATAGATATATTTTTAATGACTACATTATAGGTACATTATATTATTTTTAAAAGCGAATCACTTATTCATCAGTTTCTATCTTTTTGTTGGTATTTCTTGATAGTTAGACTAGACAGACTAATTCTATTAGATCTTCGACATCTTCAAGACCATCACCGTCTTCGTCTCCAACATAATTTCCAGCCTGCATTGGTTCTTCATCCGCAATTGCATCTTGATCATTAACTTCCTCGTGGATTGTCTTCTCCACATTGGCGCAATTTCAGAACCATGACAATTTGAGCATTTTAAACCATGTTTTTGGACAGCCACATTTCAAACTATTACATCCAGTTTGACTACTGCAGCAAATAGTTTTCGACAATATTTCCGGATTAAATTCAATTTCTGTAAATGTAGGCATTATTCCACGTTGATGTTGCTTCCAGACCCAATCCGTTGCTGGCAATTCGTTACCCAGCCACGTTTGAAGCTAACAATATGCCCTGTAACAATGCTGTTCTATGGTTTGGAGATTTGCCAATATGAAAGACGATTAAATTTTTGCCAATTGATATTTTTGAAATCTTAATTGATTCAGTGTAACATTATATTTTCAACATTAATTAAGACCGGGAGATACTGACACAAAATATTGGGTCATTTGTACCAGTGTGGCGGTTCTTCAGGGGTCTTATTACGTAATTACTAAAAGAAAAATTATGGTCATGGCGCTGGTACCGGCGGCAGTATCGATAATATCGATACTATCGATATCACAAATTAACTAATACTATTGATTGGAGGCAAAAGTATCGATACTATTGCCTCCAATGCCTCATTATAATACTATCGTAGTATCGATATTTTTAAAGTAATACTATCGATACTATTGATATTATCGATAGTATCTTTACATTAAATGATTAAAACTACCTATCAATACTATCGATAGTTTGTAAAACTATCGATACTATCGATAGACTATCGATACTATTGATATGACGTCACCTATCGATAGACTATCGATAGTATATCGATAGTCGAATATCGATAGGCAACACTAAACACGTTACACAGTTTAATGAAATATAATAATATACTAGATTCCGCGCGTGGCTTTACCCACACTGCACCCGTTAATGTTAGAACTTCATAATTAAAGAAATCTAATGTTATTTTTGGATAACGTAGTACTCTAATAGTGAAAGAACAGGCACGAAGAACATTATAAACAGTCCGTCAGTTATACAGGGTTATTTTTAAAACACCAACCACCTTTTGGGGAATAGAAGTACTCATGATTATGAACAACTTTTACTACGGGACCAACCCTGAAATCGCGAAAAAACAATCAGCTGTTCCATACATTTATGTTTACTTACCTCGACAAAATGTATGGAACAGCTGATTTTATTTTCGCGATTTCAGGGTTGGTCCGATATTAAAAGTTGTTTACAATCATCAGTACTTTCACCCTCTAAAAGGATATTGGTGTTTTAAAATAACCCTGTACTTATAGATTACTAAAAAATATTGGACACGTTTTTTTTTTATCAATAAAAATTGACAAATATACAGAGCAACAACAAACTATAACGTTCAGGAGGTGGGCTTGTGATGTCACTACTAGGTAAAATAGTACCTAGAAGTGACGTCACACAAAATTACAACGCGCTGTAATCTTCGTATAATAATATATATATTTTGGTAATCTAACTGACGGACTAAATAGATTTTTCTATTCTTCATGCCTATTTATTGAAATCTATTCTGATGGCTTGCCGTGTGGTTTCCGGCTTAGAATAGACCACCCCATATCTTCCCATGGGTACCGTAAAAGGCGATAAGGGACATATGGCTGATGGATGGGCAGCAGCATCTATTAGCTCAACATGTACATCTTACTGCGATCACCAATCCGTCTGCCAAGCGTGGTGATTATGGCAATATCCCTCTACGATCCTGGCTTGCCAAGGTCTGTTAAGAGGAGGCCCATGTTCAGCAGTGGACGTCAACGGGCTGTTGATGATGATGATGATTCTGATGGCGAAAGAATTATATAAATCCGTTCAGTAGTTTGAGTTAATTTGTAACAAACACACATTAAAATATACAAGTCTTTTCTCTTTATAACATAAGTACAGATATCGATCACAAGCTAAACATAGATTAAATGAAAACTCCTCACGTAACAATTTTACCGAAACCGAAAATTTGTAACACAAAATCTGCTAGATCACTCAATATCATATTTAGTTTTACAGTTTTTGAATACTTTACCTCAAAGATTCAAATTTCGACGAACGGTTAGTGTCCCACTATGGCCAAATCCTTACTATATTATTAACTAGCGGCCCGCCCCGGCTTCGCACGGGTGGACTTTTATACCCTACCCCTGCCCTACCCTACCCTACTCCTACCCTACCCCTACCCCTACCCTACCCTACCCCTACCCTACCCCTACCCTACCCCTACCCTACACCTACCCTACCCTACCCCTACCCTACCCCTACCCTACCCCTACCATACCCCTACCCTACCCCTACCCTACCCCTACCCAAAAGTATCCTATGTCCTTCTCCCAGTTCTGAACTCTTCTAACTACTGAAGCGATTTTAATGAAATTTGGCACAGATATAGTCTAGAGCCTGAGAAAGAACATAGGCTATATTTTATTATGAATTTCCCACGAGAACGGGAGTTACGCGGGTGAAACCGCGCGCGGGAAGCTAGTTGTTAACAAGGCATTAGGGGCTTAACCTTCGAGTCCTGCCGGTGCCGGGGCGGTCTAATTTTGTTACTCTCAAATGTTGCAATAATTTTTTGGTGTTAAATATTAGGTATACTACATGACACCGGGCCCTAGTAGGTAGTTAATATTATTTTTTAATTTCCACCGTGTACGCACAAGTTGATACGAGGTGCCCTAGAGCTTTCATTACATCGTTCAGTTTGTTTTTACTCGACATTTTAATTTAAGGGACGAACATTGTGATGTTATTAAATAATAGTTTCACTCACGTAACTCCCGTTCCTGTGTAAACTACATAATTAAATATAAGTATGACAAATATATGACAACCTCCGTAGCGTAGCGGTAATTGGCTCGCTTTAAATTCGGAGG
Source organism: Nycteola revayana (assembly GCA_947037095.2). Taxonomy (NCBI): domain Eukaryota; kingdom Metazoa; phylum Arthropoda; class Insecta; order Lepidoptera; family Nolidae; genus Nycteola; species Nycteola revayana. The sequence continues at coordinate 30,777,569 of OX344842.1, read as the reverse complement.
TCGTGGGTTCGATTCCCACACCGGACAAGAAATCTTTGTGTTGACTACCCTCCGTGCCTCGGAAAGCACGTTAAGCCGTTGGTCCCGATTGTTATAACATCATCTATGATAATCGTACATCAAGGAACGGGCAGCAGCGTTACCTTGTGTGTTACAACATAATACTGCGGTCACCAACCCGCCTGCCAAGCGTGGTGACTATGGCAATGCCCTCCCTCGGGAGGAGGCCCATGTTCAGCAGTGGACGTTATACGGTCTGATGATGATGATGATGAAATATCAGTATAGCCTACCTTTTACCCGCGGCTTCGCTCGCATGGAAGCCAATGTCCAATACTAATTAATAACATTTTTATTTCTTAAAATAATATGTATTATCTAGTAATTTCTAAACGCTATTATTAAAACTATAGAAATTTCATACAAACATTGACACCCCTTCTTACCCCCTTAGGGGTTGAATTTTGAACCTGTGTCCTAAAAGGAACCCCCATGCAATTTGAGACTCCTAGCATATGTAGTTTCTGAGATTTCGCGACGAGTGAATGAATAATTTAGTAATTAATTATACGCGTTCACTGAAACTGGTAACTTAATTTAAAAATATAATTGGCACAAAAGTTGATCAACTTACGATTCGTAGTATTTTAATCTATATAATACTAGCTGGCCCGGCAAACTTCGTACCGCCTCAAAATCTACACGGTGTCCTACATCTACCCTACCCTACCCCTACTCTACCTCTACCCTACCCCTACCCTACCCCTACCTCTACCCTACCCCTACCCTACCCCTACCCTCCCCTACCCTACCCCTCCCCTACCCCTACACCTACCCTACCCCTACCCTACCCCTACACTACCCTAACCCTACCCTACCCCTACCCTAAAGTCCTATGTCCTTCTCCCAGTTCTTAGCTACCTCTCTACCAAATTTCAGCCAAATCTGTTCAGCCGATCTTGAGTTATAAATAGTGTAACTAACACGACTTTCTTTTATATATGTTACGGCTAATAGCCGAAGTGCGGCTACACCTAGTTTTAGCCGGCTACAACTAGGTGCAGCCGACAACTTGCGGTTAAACTTAGGTCAACCTTAATAAGTTCCTATAAGTTCCTCTAAGTTAACTCTAAATTAAACAATACCTATGCAAGGGACAAAAAGGTGTTGGGGTGGTTAAAAAAAATAAATAACCTAAACCTAAACCAATGGAGTCGAACAGGGGCTTATAAACGCATGTGGCCGACTGCACCTAGTTGTAGCCGGCTAAAACTAGGTGTAGCCGCACTTCGGCTATTAGCCGTAACATATATATAGATTATTATATAGTTACTATAATACTATAATATACTTATATTGTTAAATTAAGTTACCAGTTTCAGTGGACGCGTATATTATTATATTATTTACTTAATTATTATGACAGTTGACATAACCATACCAAACCAGACTATGCAACTGTTGAAACAAAACAAAAAAACTTCAACTTCAATAAGTCGTGTTGAACTCCATTGGTTTACGTTTAGGTTGTTTTCTTAACCACCCGAAACTTCGTTAGTTTATCATCATCATCATCATCATCAACAGCCCGTTTACGTCCACTGCTGAACATGGGCCTCCTATTAACAGACCTTGGCAAGCCAAGATCGTTGAGGGATATTGCCATAATCATCACGCTTGGCAGACGGATTGGTGATCGCAGTAAGATGTAAACCTCAAGCTAATAGATGCTGCTGCCCATCTATCAGCCATTTGTCCCTTAGTCGCCTTTTACGACACCCATGGGAGGACATGGGGTGGTCTATTCTAAGCCGGAAGCCACACGGCACGGTTAGTTTATCAACTAGAAAACTGATCATGTTACGATGCTTATTATTTTCCAGTGACATATACCTGACGTGCCATATACATTGCGTACAAAACTAAATTAAACCAGAGCACATTCAAAGCGTATCTTGTACTTGACCCACCTCACAATACCTTCCATTACATTTAATAATTCACTCGGGTAGGTACGCTTAAATAAAAATAAAAAAAATAGAAAAATATCCCCACATATGTGAACTGCGGCGTATCGTGCAACGAGACTGATCCGGCTACTTAACAGCGTAAACTGGCGCCGGTAAGCACTTGATAAAAGCTCTGGTGCTAGATTGCTAGATAAATATAGTTTTGCTAGGTATGTGGCCTTCCTTTTCTGTATGGCGGCATTGATGTGTAATGTGAGTACTTATATCATATATTACTTCATGTAATAATTATGTTAATATATATACCTAAGTATTACTAGACTTCGAGGATTCCAACCAGTGCTTTATATAACTCTCTCTCTTTATAATTATGTATAACTTTTGTGCATCTTGTTAAGCGCATCTATACTCAAATCTGGATATTAGAGTTGCCCAACTATCGATAGTTTCGCTATCGATAGTTGACCTCGAAAAATAGTAACAATATCGGTATTGCTATCGATATTATCGATACTATCGATATCACAAATTAACTAATACTATTGATTGGAAGCAATAGTATCGATAGTAGATATCGATTTCGACATTATAATACTATCGATAGTATCGATATTTTTAAAGTAATATTATCGATATTATCGATAGTATCGTTGCATTAAATGATTAAAGCTATCAATACTATCGATAGTTTGTAAAACTATCGATACTATCGATGCTATCGAAGACCAACCCATGTTTAGGAGTAATACTATCGATAGTATTGCTCCTAAACACAAATTGGTCCTCGATAGTATCGACACTATCACTAATATCGATACTATCGATAGACTATCGATACTATTGATAAGACGTCAACTATCGATAGTATATCGATAGTCGACTATTGATAGGCAACACTAATGGATATGAAGGCCTCTTGGAAACAAAGTAGAGGATGTCACAAATTATTTTCTAAATAAAGTGTTTTTTTTAATAGAAACCACTCAACCAGTCGTAGAATAAAACACTCAACCTCCGAACCACTTAAATGCATCAGCTTGATTATTTGTTTGTTTGTATTGAATAGGCTCCGGAAACGATGAATCAATTTTAAACATGCTTTCACAATTAGAAAGGTACGTCATCTAGGACTAACAACTAAAATAGGCTATATTAAATTATGAAGTTCCCACGGGGACGGGAGCCATATCAATAAACACAGACCAAAACATTACAGTGTCTCTGAAGTCCTAAATCTTCCTAAAGTGTTAAGATTTGCTTTTGAATTCATAACAAAGATAATAAATTAGTGTACTGTATTGTGACATGTCTTTTTTAAACTGTTCAACTCCCGGTCTCCTAGAACATATATTTAATTTTCCCGTTGTTATATTAGTACTATGATTATATAACAAGCATATTTAAGACAATGCCAGAAAAGTTCTAAATTAATAAGATTTGTATGTAACTTTATTGCGCATAAACCCAAAAAATACGAGCGATTATTTCGTTACGACAATGGTTTCAAACATGCATGCGTTCTTTTTCTGATTCTTGTGGAAAGGTGAAAGGTCTTGTACAGTGCCATGAAGATTTGTGCCTTAGCTCCAAAAAAAAAAGAAAGCAAACTCCTGCTATTTTTCCTACCAATCCGCCGAAAATAATGACAATCTTGATACGACAAGTGCGTGATTCGAATGTTTTTATCTATACTTCTACACTAATGTCATATCTAATAATTATTATAAAGAGGTAAAGTTTGTGAATTATTTGTGAGGTTCTAGAATAATCTCTTGATCTTCTAGAGGTAAAAAGATTTCGCAATTTTTTTTACCAATAGAAAGCCACATTTTATTTGTCAAGGTTTCCATGGGTACGGGATCTATGCGGGTCGAACCGCGCGGTAAAGCTAGTCGATAATAATTATCAAACTAAGGTCAAATTTTCAATCGTCACTTAAAATTAACACAGGAATCAATTTGGCAGACTTCCAAACAAATTCTGTCAAATTAAAAATGTTACTCCGCTGATAATTTTTATCTCGCGATTGAGAATCAGCCATACCAACAATCAAAAATCTAAAGCAGCCGGTATTTTGTGAACAAATATCGTACAACATCTCTTGACTCAATAAATTAGGCTTATGAATTGAGGTGGTGTTGTCAGTGGGGCTGCGGAAAGCGCAATTTAGGAGTCTGCGTATTGTATTTCATTGAGATAAAAACTGATCCCTATTTTGGCTATTAGCTGCGTTATTGTTTCACTGTTTTTATAAATTCTTTCACTATTTTATCAGATACGGATATTTTATCTGATTAAAGAAGGATGCATATTTTTTTAAATCGCAAACACAATAAAGACCCGTATCTATAGAACATAAATAAATTGAAATTGAAATGGTAACTGGTTTCTATTAAAAAAAACACTTTATTTAGAAAATAATTTGTGACATCCTCTACTTTGTTTCCAAGAGGCCTTCATATCCATTAGTGTTGCCTATCAATAGTGGACTATCGATATACTATCGATAGTCTATCGATAGTTGACGTCTTATCAATAGTATCGATTGTCTATCGATAGTATCGATATTAGTGATAGTATCGATACTATCGAGGACCAATTTGTGTTACGGAGCAATGCATGCATATTTTTTTAAATCGCAAACACAATAAGGAACCGTATCTATAGAACATAAATAAATTGAAATTGAAATGGTATCTTTATTTCTAAACTGAAGCATACTAAGCTCTCGGGAATAAAACTAGGTAGAATTTAGTTACGAAATTTACGTTCATTTTACAGTGCATAGCCGAAACGCTTATTCCGTTTCTGTACAATGGTGGACAATTTAGTTTGAAATAGTACAATGCGTTCTCTAAGTCTGATTACACTTAGTGTTGTATAACTAATTGATATTTGAGGCCTAAATATACTCCGAGCGTTTAAACTGTTCTTTTGTAGGGAAGTGCTGAGTAATTAACATTAGTTAACATAGCTTATAGCCGTGACTCACCTAATAATTTAAGTCAAGTCGTGTGGTTTTCGAATTAGAATATACCACCTCATGTCTTACCATTGGTATCGTAAGAGGCTGCTAGGAGATATACAGGTGATGGATGGGCAATAGCATCTATCAGCCCAAGGACTCTTACCATCTTACTACAATCACCAATCCGCCATCCAGGCGTGGTGATTATGGTAATATCCTTCAACAATCCTGGCAAGCTAAAGTATGAAATTTAAATAAGTCAAGAAATTCTTTGATTCTTCGCCTCCTCTTTATAAACCGTGACTGGCCAGGGTCATTAAGGGATATTGCCAAAATCACCACGCTTGGCAGGCGGATTGATGATCGCATTAAGAGGATAGTTAACCTTTATAGATGCTGCTGCCCATCCAAGTAGTTGAAGTCCCTTAGTCGCCTTTTACGACACACACGGAGAAACATAGCAAAAATGATCATCATCATCAGCCCGTATAAAGTCCACTGCTGAACATGGGCCTCCTCCCGAGAGGGAGGGTATTTTCCATAGTCACCACGCTTGGAAGGCGGGTTGGTGACCGCAGTATTATGTTGTACCACACAAAGAAACGGTGCTGCCCGTTCCTTGACATACGATTATTATAGATGATGTTATAACAATCGGGACCAACGGCTTAACGTGCTTTCCGAGGCTCGGAGGGTAGTCCCTCAACCAACTAGACCCGGAAAGGAATCTTAGAATTTACATAAAGATTTTCTGTCCGGTGTGGGGATCGAACCCACGACCTCCGAGATTCAAGGCGAGGCAAATACCGCTACGCTACGGAGGTTGTCTAGGAGTTGTTTGTTGTAGGAGGGGGAGGAAAAATGTTCTTAATAACTTTATTGTGTCATAATTAATATTTTATCTAGATAAAATAACCTAAAAGAGCACTAACATCTGCTAACGAACTTCCGTGCAGTTTGTCTAAGAGTATTCATGTAAGAGGAAGAGTATGTACCTATATATTTTCAATTATCAAAAGAAAATTTACAAAAACGCATGCTTATGACTAGTAAAAAGGTTTGACTCATTCTGGCAGGCCATCAACGTCTTGAAGGAAATTTTGAATGATCAGCTTCAAGAAATAAAACCGCTATATTTTCTATGTTTCACGAATCAATCATATACGTATATTTACGACCGTTAAAATTGTGCAAAATTAAAAATAGTACGGATTGTTTGAAACATATATTATGTTAACAAAACAAACTCAATTTATTTATGTCATGTCTTTCCAAATTTGGTTTACACACATATTTATATCACTCTGCTGTAGAGTTGCCCAACTATCGATAGTTTCGCTATCGACAGATGACCTCGAAAAATAGTAACGATAGTGCTATCGATATCACAAATTAACTAATACTATTGGTTGGAAGCAATAGTATCGATAGTATCGATACTATTACATTATAATACTATCGATAGTATCGATATTTTTAAAGTAATACTATCGATATTAACGATAGTATCGTTGCATTCAATGATTAAAACTATCAATACTATCGATAGTTTGTAAAGCTATCAATACTATCGAAGACCAACCCATGTTTAGGAGCAATACTATCGATACTATCGATAGTATTGCTCCTAAACACAAATTGGTCCTCGATAGGATCGATACTATCACTAATATCGATACTATCGATAGACTATCGATACTATTGATATGACGTCAACTATCGATAAACTATCGATAGTATAACGATAGTCGACTATCGATAGGCAACACTACTCTGCTGTACAGGTGTGCATTAGAAATTGTTTAACATACAAGTTTTGGTCGTCTGGCACCCAATTTAAGAACGATATTGTGATGACAGAAATACGATAGAAATACGATAACCTTACCATTAGGTAGGTAGATTACTTTTTTGATCCCGTTCTAATAAAAAATAACTCTTCTCTATTGTCCGACAGCTCCGGAGGTGCAGACGAATGGCCAGGCCAGTATTCTCTCGGACATGTTTTCATTGGGGCTGATCATCTGCGCCGTTTTCAACAGCGGGAAGCCATTGATCCAGGCCAACAACAATCCTATGCTGTACATGAAGCAAATCGAATTTGTAAGTATTAATTACTGTAATAAAGGTATAAACGTATAATGATCCAGATGTGAAAGCAGATAAGGGCAAAGTGTAATGTATTGCATTTTCACTACATCTCCGTATTCACCCCTAGATCCTATTTACTCTATTTGCCTGTATTCACTTTTTACATTTATATAATAGTACTAGCGGCCCGCCCCGGCTTTGCACGGGTGGACTTTTATACCCTACCCCTGCCCCTACCCTACCCCTACCCTACCCCTACCCCTACCCTACCCCTACCCTACCCTACCCTACCCTACCCTACCCTACCCTACCCCTACCCAAAAGTATCCTATGTCCTTCTCCCAGTTCTTAGCTACCTCCCTACCAATTTTCAGCCAAATCGGTTCAGCCGTTCTTGAGTTATAAATACTGTAACTAACACGACTTTCTTTTGTTTTTAAAATGTATTCTGCTATTCAGGGCGTACACAAATCCAACGAAACAAAAACCATGAAAATTGATCCAGCCGATCTCAAGTTATAAGTGTTGTAACAAACCCGTCTTTGTTTTATATATATAGACTAGCGGCCCGCCCCGGCTTCGCACGGGTGGACTTTTATACCCTACCCCTGCCCTACCCTACCCCTACCCTACCCTACCCCTACCCCTACCCTACCCCTACCCTACCTCTACCCCTACCCTACCCCTACCCCTACCCTACCCGTACCCTACCCTACCCCTACCCTACCCTACCCTACCCCTACCCTACCCCTACCCTACCCCTACCCTGCCCTACCCCTACCCTACCCCTACCCTACCCTACCCCTACCCTACCCTACCCTACCCTACCCCTACCCAAAAGTATCCTATGTCCTTCTCCCAGTTCTTAGCTACCTCCCTACCAATTTTCAGCCAAATCGGTTCAGCCGTTCTTGAGTTATAAATAGTGTAACTAACACGACTTTCTTTTGTTTTTAAAATGTATTCTGCTATTCAGGGCGTAGACAAATCCAACGAAACAAAAACCATGAAAATTGATCCAGCTGATCTCGAGTTATAAGTGTTGTAACAAACACGACTTTCTTTTATATATATAGATAGATGTTAGAATTAAAACTTTCGTGAGTGGTACACATATTTATATTATACAACCGGTTGTACTCACGGTTTTTAATCATGCGAGCCGAAGATGGACCCCCCGACACAACAGTGACACTGCGGGCCTAAGATGCACCTCCCCTGCAAATTGCCAAGTACCCTCCGAATAACATCACGGATCGTGCCCAAGGACATGCAGCGCGGTTGGCGGCGCGCGACCTCAGTTAGTCGCCCGGCGCCGCGCCGTCGAGTCGACTACTCTTTGAGAATGATATCCGATGATTAAAAACCGGTTGTATAATATAAATAATAGTACCTATGTTACTAAAAACGTTTTTTTTTTACTTTCCCCTTACTCAACTTAAAGTGAAAGATTCTGGTTCTTCACACACATCTTGCGTGTTTTGCTTCTCTCTTACCAAAAAACTGAAGAAAATAGTTTGTTTATAATTATAGTAGGGGAGCCCATGCGGGGATTTCGGGATTTACTAAAGCGCGGCAGATTAATATACAGGGGGATACCTTGTACCCGGTTAAGTACCTCCACAAAACATGAGACCCATATATAAGGCCGCCCGTGAAGGATACAGGATCAGATTAGTAAAAAAAAATTGACCATCAGAAATTCTCGAGCGCGTCAGATTAAGGTAGGGTGAGTTAATTACATCCTAAAAAGTGTATATTCCACTAATCTGACAATTTGAGAGTGACGTAAAAAAAGGGGAGGGCAACAAAGTTGTAAAAAAAAAACGTCATCTCGACATTCTCGAGCGTAGCTAAATTTTTTTTTATTTTGAAGGAAATAATTCAAGAATAATGAAAAATATATAATCTGACGATTTCCGCAAGCCGAAATAACAAAAATTCGTCGATAAAGTTAAATGCGTGCAGCTGCGTTATGCCTACATTTCCTTCTCTGCGTTTCTATTCCTCTCTCACTCTTTCTCTATCTTTTACTCTCTCACTCCGTCCCCACTCTGGTTTCTGTTGCCATGACTCCATCACAGCTGATCATAAAGACTCGTTCGTGGCATACTGTTTACAACGTGTTTCCAACGTTTTGGCTTTTAAAATAATGTAAAATAATGAATTTATTCAGCACTTAGGTATTTACATACACTTGTACTTGTCAGAATCACAATGTTACACAATTATTCTTATTATATTAATTAAACTAGATACTTAATTAACCGGTAGCAAATTGTAGGATATTACAGACAAAGTAGTCCGTCCGTCAGCTGGTCATTAATTTCTCTACTCATAATAAGTTTAAGTTCATATTAATTATTTTAGACTTTAATGGATCAATATAGAAAAAATTGGAAAAAAACATACAATTAAGTGGCACACACCTGGGGGCACCCTTAAGGGGTTAGGACCACGACCCAGTGGTACCACTGATACTGATGATTTTTTTGCTATTTTAATATTATTTGTGTGAATTAAAGTTTATAAATATTTAATATGAGTGACATTAATTTGAAATGTGTATTTTGTGGTGAAAGTACCTTACAAAAAACAATTAAATTTACGGTAGAAACATTAAAAAAATGTGTAAATATTTTGGAATATCGTCGGAGCAAGCCGGTTATCCGAAAGTCTCGAGGATCATATGATAACCTCGAATTGTCGATGGAATCATCATTAAATGATTTATATCACGCACAGTGCTATAAATTATAATTATGCTATATTTAATATTACTCGCTTATAACTTTTGAACGACTAAACCGATCGGAATCTACTAAACGGCGTTCTAAATATTTCCCTCAAAATTAGATTTCCTGTGAATTTGAACCGATTCGGACCGATAGATTTTGAGAAATGGTGAAAAATCTCAAAAAAAATAAGAAAAACATTTTTTTTTTAAGTGTTTTTTTTTGGAATAACTTTTAACCGGCTTTATCGATCAATTTCAAAAACGAATCCGCCTTTGAGATTGAAAAACCACGTCGATCGCCACTAAGCTGGTCAAAAGCGGTTGATTCGTTCGAAAGATATCGTGAACGAAAGAAACCCGAAAAAGTGTTTTTTCGGGATTACTCCGAAATTTGTGGTTCGATCAATTAAAATTGCAAAATTACTTATGAGGATGATAAAACTGCGTCGAATGCCGCCAACCGCGTCAAAATTGCTTGATCCATTCAAAAGTTATTGCGGTTTGAAAATTCCAAAAATAGTGTTCTATGAAACTTCTATCAGACTTTCGAGCTGGGAGAGCTCAAATGCATAGAAATATTATTTCTTTGAACTCAGCGAGCTCAAAATATCACACAAATTATATTTTGAGCTCAAAAATGTCATAAGTACAATTTTAAGCGCCCAGGAATGGAATTAGCTGGAAGTTGCAGGGATGGCCTTTAAGGTGAACCGTTTTTCTAATTTTTTTTTGTCAGATCAGGCGAATCCCTCTATTTAATCGTCAGATTATGAGACAGTACGTTTAGAACATAAAGATGAACCATATATATCTTAATCTGACACGCTTAAGTATTTCAAAATGGCGAATTTTTTTTGCACATTATGAAAATGGCCGCGAGTTTGCGTCCCATCGAAATCGTCAGATTAGTGAATGAGAGCTTTTTTTTGGTGTACTTAACACTCCCTTAGAAAATCTGACGCGCTCGATAAATTTTTATTTTTTTTTATTTTCAACCCTTAAATACAACCACCCGCTTCATGCAAACGATCAGATTAACATACGTACATTATTAAAAATACGTAGGTCATTGATGCTATCAATATCTGACGCGCTCGAGGATGTCCATGCAACAGTTTTTTTTTACATATTTAAAAATCTATAGCCGCTTCCCCCACCGATGTAAAGGTATATATCATATAACATTTTTTTCTTCTTATCATCTAAGCTTTGCATCCCAATAGGTCTCTACGACGCTCGAGTAAATCCCCATTTAGCCTCGTCGGCTCCCTTACTATTAGGATTAACGCCTTCAAACAATCTACAATCCAACGCAAATAAAACTTTAGGGAAACTATATAGTCGGTTAGTAATAAAGTCGGCTTTTTATAAGATTAACTTGATCATCAACAGCCCGTTTACGTCCACTACTGAACATGGGCTTCCTCTTAACAAATCTTGGCAAGCCAGGATCGTTGAGGGATTTTGCCATAATCACCACGCTTGGCAGACGGATTGGTGATCGCAGTAATATGTTAACCTTGGGCTAATAGACGCTGCTTCCCATCCATCAGCCATATGTCCCTTAGTCGCCTTTTACGACACCCATGGGTAGACACGGGGTGGTCTATTCTAAGCCGGAAACCACACGGCATAAGAAGATTAACTTAATTCAATTAAAAAAACCAGCGAAAGAACTGTCTTTTGAGATATACCTATTTAGATAAAAATAATCAAAGTTGAATCAGACAAATAAGTGGTACAACATGCTAAAATACGCGTAAGAAGGTCTAAATTGGCAATATATTTTGTCAAATAATTATTAATTTCTTCGAAAATAATTTAGGTATAAATACAAATAAATAATAAGTAAATATGAGTATCCTAAAACATATTTTAAAATGTATAAAGATAAAATAATAAATAATGTCTACCACAGACATCAATTTATAAGTATATATAAAATAATTATGCTTCCATTATATTAATATCTAGGTATATATTATTACTTTTAATCACATAAACTAATCAATTATTAAACAAATCCTTAGATTTCATTCATAAATCGCGTCCATTTAATCATTGCAGTCGTGCTACATTCAAAGGAAGTAAAAACTTTCATTTCAAATCGTTTCGCATGCAATAAGTATCGACGACGGTATCGTTTAATAACAATTAAGTTCTCTGAACTACCTTAATAATTAGAAACCGATAAACGCTCAACAATTTAAATTGAAGAACGTAAGTGATTAAATTATTTAAACTTTATTATTTAGCATTGTTTGATATAGAAGCTTTAACTCGATAGTCCCGTGTTCCATGCATTCAACAAACAGTCTAAGAGCCGTGGAAGATTAACCTTCACCCATCTGATAACCAGATGAGATATAATTTTTGTCAAATATTATTCATTAACAAACATGGCTATGTTAGCTTGCCTATCAAAAAGTGTTCATGGCTAATTTTCAAGTGTTGGACGTTGGTGTGATAGGACAGGACACAACATACCAGCTGCACTCTGCCTGACCGAGTGTGCTTGCTCTTTCACATTTGATTTTAGAGAAAAAGAGGATTTGTTTCCACAACAGTAATTTTGAACCTTCTAAACATGATTCTTACTTTTATTAAACTTTTTGTATTATTACATTAGTTACATCTTATTTATATATTGAGATGAAATTCATTTGGTTATCAAAAGGTGATGAAAGAAAGTTGATTAAAAATAATTCAGAGAAAAATAGCCATGAACACTTTTTGATAGGCAAGTTATCATAGGTGTGTTTTTTAATGAATAATATTTGACAAAAAGTATGTTTCATCTGGTTATCAGATGGGTGAAGGTTGATCTTCCATGTCTCCTCTACTAAAATATTTTCTTTGAAATTGCCCACTTACACGACTACTGTCTACTATCGTCTGAAACAATCAACCTTCTGATATCTAATTGGACTGAATTCTTGTTACAATTGACATCATCATCAGCCCGTATATAGTCCACTGCTGAACATGGGCCTCCTCCCGAGGGAGGGTATTGCCATAGTCACCACGCTTAGCAGGCGGGTTGATGACCGCAGTATTATGTTGTAACACACAAGGAAACGCTGCTGCCCGTCCCTTGATAAACGATTATTATAGATGATGTTATAACAATCGGGACCAACGGCTTAACGTGCTTTCCGAGGCACGGAGGGTAGTCCCTCAACCAACCAGACCCGGAAAGAAATCTTAGAATTTACACAAAGATTTCTTGTCCGGTGTGGGGATCGAACCCACGACCTCCGAGATTTAAAGCGAGCCAATTACCGCTAAGCTACGGAGGTTGTCACAATTGACATACATTAGTATCTACTTTCTTTGTAAAAATATGGAATGAAACGTTTAATAGTTAAGGTTTTGTTGAGCATTGAGTTACGTTGTCATGTTGAATTTAGCAATTCGTTGTGCTGAGCACGGAAAAAGCCTTAAAAAACTTATAAAAAACCGTTAATATTTTCATTTAAAATGTTCAGTTCAAACAAAACAATTTGTTATTTTCTTTCTTCTTTTTTATCGTTTGGGGTTTTATTTTGTGCTGATAATGACTGATGTGGAGGAATTTCTTAAAGTCTTTCTTAAATCTAACTGACTAACCAACTCGTTAGGTTTCATTACATAATTGGGCTAGCGTATGTGACCGTTTTACTTTTTAGGGTTCCGTAGCCAAATGGCAAAAAACGGAACCCTTATAGATTCGTCATGTCTGTCTATCTGTCTGTCTGTCTGTCTGTCCGTCCGTATGTCACAGCCACTTTTTTCCGAAACTATAAGAACTATAATGTTGAAACTTGGCAAATAGATGTATGTTGTGAACTGCATTAAGATTTTCACACAAAAATAGAAAATAACAAAAAAAAAATGGGGTACCCCATACTTAGAATTGAAACTCAAAAAATTTTTTTTTCATCAATCCCATACATCTATGGATAGGTCTTCAAAAATGATATTGAGTTTTCTAATGTCATTTTTTTCTAAACTGAATATTTTGCGCGAGAGACCCTTCCAAAGTGGTAAAATGTGTGCCCCCCCCCCTGTAACTTCTAAAATAAGAGAATGATAAAACTAAAAAAAATATATGATGTACATAACCATGCAAACTTCCACCGAAAATTGGTTTGAACGAGATCAAGTAAATAGTTTTTTTTTAATACGTCATAAACCGTAAACCGCAATTTACCTTTCATTCAATAGGTAGGCACGTGCAACTAGTACGGAACCCTTCGTGCGAGAGTCCGACTCGCACTTGGCTGGTTTTTTTTTAATACAGATACTATTGCGTGAGATTGGTTCCCAATCTTTATCCATCCATAATTGGTTCCAAATTTTGTATTTTGTTCACAGCGGTCTACCCTTGATAACTATACAAATGGGTACATACATACATTAATAGCAGTTAGGTAGGAATAAAATTAAAACATCTACAATAAGAATTTTTTTTTCTGACACAGATAATCATAGATTATCACAGAGTAGCACATTAACTACTCTAATCTCAAAGAGTTTTTTAAAAAAATATGCAGACAAGTCTGATTTGTCTCAGTTTAACACTGTATTAGATGTTAGTAATACTACTAACTTAAATATTTTAAACTAGATTTAAGGACAACAGAAGGCCTGCAGGATTTAAATATTGTACATCAGAACATGCAGGGTCTTTCTGGCAAAGAATTAGAATTAAGTTTATTTTTAGAAAACTACAATGTTCATATTTTATGTCTTACTGAACATTGGTTAAAAGATTTTCAGCTATGCTACATTAATAATGATAAGTACACAGTACAAAGTGCATTTGTGAGAAAACAGGCCATTCATGGTGGCTCACTAATTATTATTTCATCTCACATAAAATGTAAATCAAGACATGATATTGTAAATCTGTCTGTTGAGCGGAATGTTGAGTTGTCTTGTGTGGAACTGCAGCATCATGTAGTCATGTGTGTTTACCGTCCACCGCTAAGTAACTTTGATTTGTTTGAATCTGTAGTAGAAGATGCCCTCACCAAGTTAAGTTGTTTAGGTAAGGGGATAATAGTGTGTGGGGACTTTAATGTTAATATTCTTGAAGCCTCGTCTACTAGTGAGAGACTCCTTAATCTATTTAATTCCTTTAATTTAAAACATCTTTTTAATGAACCCACTAGGATAACTTCACACTCGTCCACTTGTCTTGACAACATTTTTTCAAACTGTCAAGCGACAAATACACAGATTTTACATAATCTAACATCTGATCACTGTGGTCAGTTGGCAATCTTTCAAAGCACCGATAACAAGAAAACAACTAAAATAACGTGTCGACCTATTACTACTAGTCGAATAAATCGCTTTAAGAAAAACATTATGTCAAAGTTAAATCCTTCTTTGTTAGTTAAGCAGAATCCAGATAGTAACTATGGAGCCGTTTTTAACGTTGTAGAGTCCGAATTTAGAAGCAGTTTTAAATCTAAAACTTACAATAGTAAAGTTAATTGTAAATTTAATGAATGGGCTACGCCAGGAATATACAAGAGTCGATCTAGATTGTATGAGCTCTATGGCATGAAAATGTATAGATCCGATAATGACTTTTTAGAGTATGTTAGAAAGTATTCTAATACTTTTAAAATTGTGTGCAGCATTGCTAGAGCCAATCACATTAGACATAAGATAGAGAACTCCAGTAACAAAATAAAAACCACCTGGGGAATAATAAATAAAGAAAGTGGCAAGACTTTTAATCGCGATAATCAGTTACAATTAAAAGTCGATAGTATACCTATTAGCAATAAATCTGAAGTGGCTCATGTATTTAATAATTTTTTTTCTGACATACCAATATCCACTACGCGTTCTCTAAATTCTTCACCCAGTGACGCAGAGCTACTTTTACGCAGAAACGTGCCGGGATGTAATTCGTTATTCCAATTCAAGCATGTTACTGTAACGGAAGTAATAAACGTTGTCAAAGCTTTTGAATCAAAAACTACGGGAGATTTGTGGGGTTTATCAGTTAAAATCCTTAAAGAAATAATAGAAATAGTAGCGCCATATTTAATGATTATTTTTAATGAATGTGTAGACACTGGCACATTTCCTGATAAAATGAAGTACAGTAAAATCATACCTTTATTAAAATCAGGTGCGAAAGACGACCCAGCCAATTATAGACCAATTTCAATTTTACCAGTGTTTAGTAAAGTCTTTGAAAAAATAATACTCAATCAGCTCCTCAAACATTTCAATTTAAATAACCTCTTGCACGCGAATCAGTTTGGTTTTACTAAAGGTCGCTCAACTATAGATGCTGGTGTCGCTCTTATAAAACTTATATACAATGCGTGGGAGCAGTCGCAAAATGCCATCGGTGTATTCTGCGATCTTTCAAAAGCATTTGATTGCGTTCAGCACGATACGCTTTTATTAAAATTACGTCACTATGGTGTAAATGATGGTGCACTGGATATGCTATTTTCATATCTTACACAGAGAGTTCAATGCGTTGACGTAGGTGGTGTAGTCTCGGGATCCTTGCCTGTTAAGTTAGGTGTGCCACAAGGTTCCATTCTGGGTCCTTTTTTATTCCTGGTATACATCAATGATTTGCCGTATTATTTGGAGAATTTGTGTGATGTTGTACTCTTTGCTGATGACACTTCACTTGTTTTTAAAGTGAAACGTAATATTGACGATTTTGACTTTATTAATTGTGCACTCACACAGATAACCCATTGGTTTACTGTAAATAATTTGGTCCTAAACGCGAATAAAACCAAATGTATTAAATTTACTACACCCAATGTGAAAAATATTGGGCCTAATTTAATGATTAATAATGAAGTGCTGGATACTGTCAACTCCACAGTGTTCTTAGGAATAACGCTGGATAAAAATTTAATATGGAATGCTCATGTATCGAACTTGGCTAAAAAGTTGACCTCTGCTGCTTACGCTGTAAGGAAAGTAAGACAACTGACCAACGTAGAAACTGCACGGATGGTCTATTTTAGTTATTTCCACAGCATTTTATCATATGGAATTTTACTTTGGGGCAAATCTGCTGATATCCAAAGCATATTTATTTTACAGAAACGGGCAATTAGATCAATTTACCAACTAAGTGCCCGCTCTTCCTTAAGAGATTTGTTTAAAAATATTAATATATTAACGGTTGCTTCTCAATACATTTATGCAAATTTAATTCATATTAGACAAAACCTAAATCTATATCAAAAGAGAAGCGCCTTGCACACAATAAATACAAGAAACAAACATAAATTGTGTGCTGATTACCACCGTCTGCAGAGAGTCCATTCTTCGTTTGTAGGGCTTAGTGTGCGTATGTTCAACAAAATACCAGAATGTGTGCAAGAGTTACCCCTAAATAAATTTAAATCCCATGTAAAGACTACCTTAATGAAAAAAGGTTATTACACAATTAATGAATATATTAATGATAAAACTGCATGGTGCTAGCGGTGTAACACAAGCAAACTTACACACCAGGTGCCTGTTCACCGAACTGATATACCAACATTAGACTTTTTTAATTTTTTATTGTCATTTATCAAATTTGTTATTGTATACACTGATGTATTTCGGAACAAGCTATGCTGAGTTTAACTGTCTCTCTTTTTAAATGCGATTCCTCAAATACTACTATCAGTGTACTCGTCATGCTCCCATTGTTTGTCATTGCTTGCGGTGGCGATGTGAGTCGGGTCGCCTCCTTCCCTCTAATATGGCGAGGGAGGCGATGGCTGTGTGCTCACACGTTATACTCGTGAACGGGTGCTGCTTGTGGTGACTGGTCGACCATCTGATGGATGTGTTTGAGGTAGTAGTACATTATTGTGACCTTTACGGCGATAATCTTCTCATGTAGCTAGTTCCTTGGAAATGTGCGTTGACGCTCCCTCCGTTTTCAAAGTGCAAGAGGTTGCTGCTCTGATATTTCTGCTTGAGGATTTTAAATCAATATTTAACTATATTTGTGAAAACGTCTAGAGCGTGCATTAGCGCACATACTGTTATTTGAAATGTATATTAAATAAAATATTGTAAACAAAAGTTATTAAAAAAAAAGGTACATAAACTGTGATACAAAAGATGACGAAAAAGAAAAAGCCCGGAGTTTCTTTCTTCCTTTCTTCTCCGAGTCGTCCACATAGGTAGCTAGTGAAAGGTTGCAGGTTAGCTAGGGTAGGATTCTCGCCGGCGAGGACCGCGTTGCACCCCTACCCCTGCCCTGTGATCCAGCGCCTGTAGGCCGATCACTTCCTTTTATGTTCATAAATCTGACTTATATATCAGTGGTACCACTGGGTCGTGGTCCTAACCCATTAAGGGTGCCCCCAGGTGTGTGCCACTTAATTGTATGTTTTTTTTCCAAATTTTTCTATTTTGAACCATTAAAGTCTAAAATAATTAATATGAACATAAACTTATTATGAGTAGAGAAATTAATGACCAGCTGACGGACGGACTACTTTGTCTGTAATATCCTACAATTTGCTACCGGTTAATTAAGTATCTAGTTTAATTCATAGAATAAGAATAATTGTGTAACATTGTGATTCTGACAAGTACAAGTGTATGTAAATACCTAAGTGCTGAATAAATTCATTATTTCATTATTTCATTATTTCGAATCGGGAAATTTTTCGACATAATCATGAGCAAAGTACCTCGAAACCTACCTTTGTTATTTACCGATGCAAACGCAAAACAAGGTACCCGCGAATATTTGTGGTTGAGGATCGATCTATAATGATATAGGATCGACTAACGGCACTTGCATTTGTGCAAGAATGGAGTGCATCGCTGATATTTAAGCTTGATTGTATATTATAATCGCATTGCACATTAGGCAGTAATAGATAAGTAGAAAAACAATCAATCAAACCCAGGGCCGGATTTAGAAGTCCGGTAGCCCCGGGACAACAAAGGAGAAGGGGGAATAGCCCATTAGTTTCCCTCTAAAAGGCCTACCTACTTTTCAGTACGATTTTAATTCTGATATTTTACTGACTGTCTAATTTAAGTGAACAAGTATAGATGAATCACCGTTATTACAATATTTAAGAACTATAAATTTAATCATGATTCTACAAAGTACTGCATGTAAAGGTACAACACGAAAAAAGAAAAGAAAAGTGGTATAGTTTACTCGTCAAAATTTGAAAGATTTTAAATTTCTATTCTATTGTGGAGGCCCCGGGGCAGTTGCCCTGGATGCCCTCCCTTAAATCCGGCCTTGATCAAACCACAAATCCTATATACTTATTTTCATTACAATCTTAATGTTCGATTAAATAAATGTACCTTTTTAAAACTGACGGTCAATGGAGGAGTTGGGTGAGAAAACGAATTACTTTAACAGCCGTTGGTACAAACAGCATCGTTTTGTTCTTAGCACACGGTAAGACATTTTTCAACGTCGAGAACTTACCTATGATCCGTCTTATGCTATGTTTACTATATACAATGTTCTATATCGTTCGTTACATTTAAACGTAATTGACACATCTATGTCCTTTTTAGGGTTCCGTAGCTAAATGGCAAAAAATGGAACCCTTATAGATTCGTCATGTCTGTCTGTCTGTCTGTCCGTCCGTATGTCACAGCCACTTTTTTCCGAAACTATAAGAACTATAATGTTGAAACTTGGCAAGTAGATGTGTATTGTGAACCGCATTAAGATTTTCACACAAAAATAGAAAAAAAAACAAAAAAATTTGGGGCCCATAAAACCATGCAAACTTTTACCGAAAATTGGTTTGAACGAGATCAAGTAAGTAGTTTTTTTTTAATACGTCATAAACCGTAAACCGCAGTTTACCTTTCATTCATTCAACATGGATCAAAGTTACAACGAACTACAAGAACTTTTATACTATGTTACTTGTTGTATTCTTAATATCAAAAATAGGCACGCGAGAGTCCGACTCGCACTTGGCCGGTTTTTTATTCATAACGGAAATCAGTTATAATCAAATAGTCTTAAATACAACGTGGAGGAATAATATATGTATCTCAAGACAATTTACTAGAATTTTATGACTCTAGTATATTTAAATAATATAATGGTCGGATAACTTTAGAGTTTTACCATGATAGTCAGACTGACATGGCATGGCATGACATTGTACTAACTACAGCATATTTTTTTAAACAACACACAACAATTACAATTGAAAAAATACAGGGTTATTTGTTAAACACCGGTAGCCTCTGAGGACTATATTACTAACATCATAAACAACAACTTTTGTTCTACGACTTTTTACAAAACATAATACATTTACCAAAAACAAACCTTCAATATTTCGTTGTCCTATCTAACACATTTCAACTCTGTATTCCCAGCTCCCCTCCTCGCTATTATCGGTACTATCGCTTCCTTTTGCTTCGCATAGACTTCGTAACATTTAGAGCGTTGAATTTAAATATTTTTATTTTTGTGTGTAAATCTGATGAATTAAAATATGATGAATTTTTAAAAGTCATAGAACAAAAGTTGTTGATTATGATGTTAGTAACGTAGTCCTGAGAGGTTACCGGTGTTTTACAAATAACCCTGTATATGAAATGCATTTTTTCTAAATTCACCGATGTATATATCTAGTTAACCACGAGGTTTTTGCTACTCCACCGGGCATAAAGGCGAGCAGGGCTTATTAAATGTAAATGTACAGAAAGCCCTTTAACTATTACTCAATTAAAAGCTTTTATAGCTCGATAATCCCGTGTTCCATGCATTAAACAAATATTTCCTTTGAAATTGCCCACTTACACGATTGTCTACTATCGCTTGAAACAATCAACCTTCGGTTATCTAATTGGACTGAATTCTTGTTACAATTGGCATACATTCATTCAACAAACAAAATAAATCACAATAGTATATTGTATCTACTTTCTTTGTAAAAATATGAAATGAAACGCGGTATGTTCTTATAGTAGAGGATACGATTAAAAACGACCTTCACCCATCTGTTTATTGGATGAAAAGTTTTTTATATTAAATGTAATATATTAAATAATATAACGCGGGTGGGTTGACTAAGAAATTCCTGGCCAAACTATTATTTATTAAAAAATATATTATTTAACTTTTTATTGTAAATCGAAATATTTTATTTTTTATTGCAGATTGTAGCAAAACAATATTATATTTTGATATAAAATTTATTTATTAAACAAATAGGTGAAGATAAATAGTATCGACATTCCTATTAATACCTGGCAACCCAGTAGTTATGCCAGGAAACAAAAAGAAAACCCAACGTTTTTATATTCTATAGGCTTCATACTTTCGATTAGTATTAAATTTATTCGTTTAAAGTAAAGTAAATTAAATAATTAAATTAAATTTTAAAGTAATATTTTAAATAATAATAGTTTGGCCAGGAATTTCTTAGGAAACCCACCCGCGTTAAAGTATTTAAGTCATTAAATTTGATATAAAATATTTTTCATCCAGTAAACATATAGGTGAAGGTCCTTCTTAATCGGATCTTAGACTATTACTTAATAAAATTTGAGTGTTTATGGAAAGTAGGTTTTACCTACCTGCCTATTTGTCTGTGGGGGTTTGTGCGTCCGATGCCCTCGTAGACCCGAAGTCCGAGAGGCCCGCGAACTGTAAAGTAGAGCGACAGTTGCACTAAACTCCGCTAAAGAAACTAAAAGCCATAATCCCTCAATCTCTCCGTCAGCGACCACCCTGAGCCGAGGTCCAAGTCCCACAGGGGACGCCCTATTGCGCAGGTTGCTTAGTTTGTAGTGTTTAAACCATTTATCTAGGCTGGAGCTCTGCTCGCCTTTATGCCCGGTGAAGTAGCAAAAGCCACAGGGCAAAATACATATGTCCGGCAGAAAAAAAAAATGTTTTTGTGTGTAAATGAATGCAAGCACTTGTCCTATTACTTAATAAACTTTACTCTCGGCTCAGGCGAAATCAAGGCAAATTTAAAATGAAATACTTAAAAATTATTTTACAGCAGGTACATATATTTTTCATTTAAATAATAATAAGATATATATTTTTTTTTTATTTGACCGAAATACACGAACAGAGTCACAAACACGATATTTACCAGCAATCTAACGCACACCATTAACAATTATTCCGTTGTAGGTACTCATAAGACGAACACATGTGTTATTTAAGATACATAATGAATGTACGCACTAGTATTTTAGGGTTCCGTAAAAACTGGACCCTATTGCTAAGACTTCGCTGTCTGTCTGTCACCAGGCTTTATCTCAAGAACCGTGATAGCTAGACAGTTGAAATTTTCACTGATGATGAATTTCTAATTCCGCTATAACAACTAATACTAAAAATTAAACCCATACAACATACTTTTCTTTGTTTGCTTGGTATCAATACCGGGAACAGGTAGATGCTTGATAATGGTACGGAACCCTTCGTGTGCGAGTTCGAGTCGCACTTTACCTTTTTTTATAATACTAGTTGAATGCAAATCACTGCGCACCACATAACTATTTATTTTCATTCAAGTAAATAAAACCACGTGTAACTTTGTTTGAATCATTAACTAATATTTTATTTTATCCCAACAGCTGGAGAAACAAGTGTTATTGGTTCTACCCCGTATTCCGAGCCCGCTGCAGGAGGCCGTACAAAGGCTGTTGTCGATTGACCCGCATCCACGCCCAACTACTCAGCTCTTGCCCCTCATCAAATACTTCAAGTAAGTTTTTAGAAATATCAAATACTGCGGCACGTTCTTCGAGTGCTGGTTTTACTTTGCACAGCAGTTAAGCATTGCCATTCAACGGGGTAATGCTGCCAGCATTCTGGGAACCTTGCCAAGTAAATTAGATTAAATAGTAGTATTTTATAAGTTAGTTTTACTTTAAACTAGCTTCCCGCGCGCGGTTTCACCCGCGTAACTCCCGTTCCCGTGGGAAATTCATAATAAAATATAGCCTATGTTCTTTCTCAGGCTCTAGACTATATCTGTACCAAATTTCATTTAGATCGCTTCAGTAGTTAAGGCGTGATTGCGTAACAGACAGACAGACAGACAGAGTTACTTTCACATTTATAATATTAGTAAGGATAGTAAGGATTAGCTACTTTTAGATACATATTATGTATTTTATTCAAGTAATAAATATTACAAATATATTTTTCTTGATTTAATACTTCAATAAAGAAATAAAATGTACGTTTTATTTTTGGACTATTCAATGTATGTACACAATTTCCTAAGCGTAGCGGTATACCATTTGACTTAAATATCGGTACGCACCAAAACAACTTTGTGTAAAATCAAAGATTTATTTCAGGTCGTAGTTTGCTCTTTGAGCCACGGAAAGCACGTTACGCCGTTTTGGTCCCGTTTTGTCATAATATTACCTATGACAATGAAATACTAGATAACAGTAACCATTTTATATGCTGTACTCAATACTGCGGTCACCAAGCGTGGTGATGGTGGCAACACTGCCTTCACTGAAGGCCTATATTCAGCAGTTGATGTATCACGAGATGATGATGATGAGAATGATTTTGGTAGGAAAAAGCTAACACTAGTGCTGCCTATCGATAGTCGACTATCGATAGACTATCGATAGTCTATCGATAGTTGACGTCATATCAATGGTATCGATAGTCTATCGATAGTATCGAAAGTCTATCAATAGTATCGATATTAGTGATAGTATCGATATTATCGAGGACCAATTTGTGTTTAGGAGCAATACTATCGATAGTATTGCTCCTAAACATGGGTTGGTCTTCTATAGTATCGATAGTTTTACAAACTATCGATAGTATTGATAGTTTTTATCATTTAATGCAGCAATACTATTGATAATATCGATAGCATTACTTTAAAAATATCGATACTATCGATAGTATTATAATGTAATAGTATCGATACTATCGATACTATTGCTTCCAATCAATAGTATTAGTTAATTTGTGATATTGATAGTATCGATACTATCGATAGCACTATCGATATTGTTACTATTTTTCGAGGTCATCTATCGTTAGCGAAACTATCGATAGTTGGGCAACTCTAGCTAACACATTCTTTATAATAGAACTTGTGTTGATCAAGCGTGCTCTCACGAATACTGTAAAATACATATTATTGTGAATATTTTACTGTAAAAACTCGAACTACGGTAAATCCTAAGATTTTTCAGTGAAACTTAAGATTTACCATCGAAGTCGTGAGTGGATGAAGGTGATACTGTCACATAAGTAATTTAAATTTGGAGTAAATCGAAGTTAAAGTTTCTCTTTTATTTTTTGAGATTAGTCGCTACAAAACTAATCTTTGTATTAAACTATGATGCCAAGTTGTGTAAATAACCTGAAATATTAATGGTATGAAAGCAACCAAACAAATTAATATTTTTTATTATTTAATTTGAAAAAAATCTTTACATAACTCCTTTTTTCTTAAACAAAAGTAAACTTTTCTGCAAGTTTAGATATTGAAAATGAGGTGCTAAGATGAATGTAGTTATCTCGTAAAGCCTTAAATGGACGGTTTAAGATCTGAAGTCGTATTGTATTGACATATCACCTTAATCTATGTAAATAAACACAAAAACTCGAAAATCCGACATATCACCTTCATCCATCCACGTCTTTACTATTAATGGTAAAAGTTCGAACAAATTTGCTATTCGAACTTTTACCACAATTCAATTGGTAAATCGTAACATAACCTAACCTAGGATGTACTAATTTCTAATGGTCAAGGCCGAGAATATCGATGCATTTTTATAAATCCTTACTTGTCCAACTTATGTCGGTAAATACTAAGACTTCATCATATTATAGTCTTTCTTCTCCGGGTGTCACAACGTAGGTAGATAGAGAAAGACTCGTAGGAAGCTAGAATAGGGTCCGGTCGTCCTTGCAAGGCGAGGCTCGCGACGCGTTCTATGCTTCTGACCAATCCCAGCCCGCGCTGGTTGATGCAAGTTATTTATAATACGCGACTATCACATGCCACATTGGTAGATTTAAATTCTATTTAATAACATTACTGTTGAAATGTATACCTACTTATTAATTATTTAAGATTTTTTTTTTGTCTTTATATATTTTTATCATTGTATTTGACTAAGTACGATCGATTCGTCTACATTATCAATAAACTTTTTCATTTCATTTCATAAATCTTACGATTTACTGTAATTCGAACTTTTACAGTAACATAATTATACATAATATCTTTTTTTAACAACCTCCGTAGCGTAGCGGTAATTGGCTCGCTTTAAATCTCGGAGGTCGTGGGTTCGATTCCCACACCGGACAAGAAATCTTTGTGTAAATTCTTAGATTTCTTTCCGGGTCTGGTTGGTTGAGGGACTACCCTCCGTGCCTCGGAAAGCACGTTAAGCCGTTGGTCCCGATTGTTATAACATCATCTATAATAATCGTATATCAAGGAACGGGCAGCAGCGTTACCTTGTGTGTTACAACATAATACTGCGGTCACCAACCCGCCTGCCAAGCGTGGTGATTATGGCAATGCCCTCCCTCGGGAGGAGGCCCATGTTCAACAGTGGACGTTATACGGGCTGATGATGATGATCTTTTTTTAAATTAAATATTGAAAAATAACATAGGTATAAGGGTAACTAATATAAGGGTAACAGAACTTTTCATCATGTACGCTTACAAATCATATTGAATGTGTACCATCTCATTTATTACCGTATCAATAAGAGGTCGTACATTCAATACGTAGTGAAAATAAGAACTGTGTTTTTATGCTTCAAATGAGAGTTTTTATTTTAGCTTTGAATAACTCTGTACGGTTAAGTGTTATACATGGTAAGGGTGCCCGCCCACGTCCGACAATCGGTGACCGACTTTTTGTAGGAGAAAATAGAACGTACTGATTGCAATAGTAGGTATACCGCACACGTCCTACGAAAAGTCGGTCAGAAATAAAATCGGTGCATGCCGAACAGTCCGATTGTCGGTGAAAATTAGTGTTGCCTATCGATAGTCGACTATCGATATACTATCGAAAGTTGACGTCATATCATTAGTATCGATAGTCTATCGATAGTATCGATATTAGTGAAAGTATCGATAGTTTTGGTCCTAAACATGGGTTGGTCTTCGATAGTATCGATAGTTTTGCAAACTATCGATAGTATTGATAGTTTTAATCATTTAATGCAACGATACTATCGATAATATCGATAGTATTACTTTAAAAGTATCGATTCTATTATAATGTAATAGTATCGATACTATCGATACTATTGCTTCCAATCAATAGTATTAGCTAATTTGTGATATCGATAGTATCGATAGCACTATCGATATTGTTACTATTTTTCGAGGTCACCTATCGATAGCGAAACTATCGATAGTTGGGCAACTCTAGTGAAAATGGAACGTTTGGAAATGTATGCGTTAACGCCACTCACTGAGAGTCGGCCGCGTGCACTTGCCAGGAGGAAAAATCGGCCCTACAAAAATTAAGTCGTGAGCGGGCACGCTAATACCGAATATATTTCGCATGCTTAGAAATATAGGGACCAAATTCAAAAATTCTTATACATCGACTTTTATTCATAAAACGACCTAAATTCAACATTTTCATCGAGCCATATTAATAAGTTTGATATAAATTAACTAATTAATTACATATATTTTTAAAACAGCTGAATATTTTACATTTTATACAAGATGTATGGACCTAAAAATCTTTTTTCGCCATTTACCTAAAATTTTGTATTTTCAATTTAGGTCACTATATTTCTAAGCGTGCGATTTGTCACCGGATACAATAAGAATCGTCGGTTGATCAACTTTCTAGTTAGTTTATAAACTTACGAGGTTTCGGGTTGTTAAAAAAAATAACCTAAAACTAATCGAATGGGGTTCAACATGATTTACCGTAGTTTAAGGTTTTTTGTTTTGTAATAGATATTGTGCATAGTCTTGTTTGGTTAGGTTAGGTCAAGTGTCATAACAATTAAGTAAATAATATAAAAATTATGCGCGTTCACTGAAACTGACTACAAAATGTAACAATATGAGTAGCACGGAAGTTGATTAGCTTACGATTCGAATTATTTTCCGGTGATATACAGGGTTACCTCGGAGACAGTGCGCAAATTTTACCTATAGAAAGGTTTTTTAAAAATAAAAATACCCGTGTTTTTTTGTTTTACCATGCTTCGAACAAAATAATTGAAATGCGCACACCCACGGCGAACGGTAGCGCTGAGCTGACTGATACACGCGCGCGCGTCCTTGCGCCCGCGCTCTCTCTCCCCCGCCCTTTCCCGCGCTATTACCCCTTTCACTCCCGTGCATAGGGTGAGCGTGGTATTTGAAAATTTCGGTGGATAAACGATAACTAATAAATAGTTAGCAAAAAAATTACATATGATTTTTTTTCGTGAAATGTGTTCTATTAACGATACTGATTACATGGAAATAATATGCGCACTGTCTCCGAAGTAACCCTGTATACAAATAAATTAATGCCTTGAGCACACCGGATGCGTATGCGTAGACGTAAGCGTAGACGTGCACGTACCGCTGAGTTGTAATGTATGGAACCGTATGAGACAGGACACACCGCTTGCGTAACGTAGACGTGCGCGTAGACGTAATGCGTAGCCCTACGCAATGCAGCTCCCAAGGCACAAACTGACTGCGTGACCTACGCCGTACCTTACGCAGAGCAGAGCGGCAACGTTGCATGATGACGTTGTATTCAATGGCGCGCCTTATTGGACGTCACACCGAGCAGCAAAGGTACGTGCGTGTACACGCACGTACCTTTGCTGTGCGTAGCCCTACGCGCGTAACTTGCAGTCAGTTGTATTTTTTTACAAATATACTGGCACGTAGAGGTGTTTTGTATTGTTTTTATAATGGATAGAAAAACTTATTGAAATTGTGCGTATTTATGAATGTATCTACAATCCAAAAAGTAAATTCTACTAAAATGCATCATATAAATATATATATTCCGCAGGATTATTCTGGCACAATAGTATTAATATTGCTTCTTCCTCGTCATGTTAGACATCGTGCACAACACAACCTTCAAAAACAGAATAAAATATGGCTGCCGCAGCCGGGTACGCAATAGGCCATGTGCGTTGCGTACTCGGCTCGGATGCGTAAGCGTATGCGTAACCCGGTGTGACATCGGGTTACGCCGTAACTACGAGCGTGTCTACGGCGTGATTACGCCGTAGTAACGCATACGCATTCGGTGTGCTCGAGCCTTTAAGGCTCGAGCACAAAATGAGCTCGGCTCGGCTCGCTAAATAGTGAGTATCTGTTTTCAATGGAAAAATATTCGGTTTTTTCTAATTGACATAACAAAAGTACATTCTAAATTACCTTTGCCTTTATATTCTCCCCTATCTCCAAAACGGTAGTACGAATTTAGACAGGACTTTCATTTATAGATGGATAGCTAAAACAATTCTTTGTTTTACAAAGGATTTTGTAAGCTATCAATGAGGATCACCTTTACTATATAGCTGAAGACCTTGCTTGTTTGCTAGTACAGTAATACCCCGGACTTACGCGATAGGTTTGACTACGGAATAGTCGTGTAAGTCGAATTCGCGTAAGTCGGGGTTCAACTGTCCCTATAAATACATATAATGTTTGTGTAATCGGGACCAGAGTTTTAAGAAAACAATGTATTATTAGAAACATGTTTAACAAAACGCTAAATTATAAATTCTAACATGGTTTCCATCCAAGCGATAATACCGTGACGTTTGAATTCAAAAAGAAAGATTTTCACTTATTGTTTCGTTCGATCAAATATCTTTGCAAATTCCATTTTTTATTTTAAATTCAAAGTCCTCTTAAGTTTATAATGATAATATTAAGTGAACACTCCATGAGACAGGGTTTTTCGTTTTATGTTAGGTAAGGTTAGCAGTTAGCAGTTTAACTTGCAGTTAAGGCGCTGTACCTAGTCAAAATATGCTTCACAAAACAGTTTTTTAGCCAAATGTTTACATTTTAGAGCAGCTAAAAAAATATATGTTAATCTTGATCATATATATTGTGTTCAAAACACGTTTTCGGTAAATTTTCTCGATAAAAAAAAACCATAAAATAACCATTTAAATTGAAATTGCAGCAATTGTAACTGTATTATTTATAAACAAATCTTGCTAATATTAATAACAGTGATGTAATATATAATAATAAAGGGAACTGTTGTTTTTATTTATCGATTGGAATAAGATATTTGCAAGGATTAATGTATTAAATAACTCGAACGAGTCGAACGAAACGTTGCGCCATCGCGGCGTCTCTTCGCTTCTCTTTCATTTCTACGCGGAGCAACAGTGACAAAACTAATACGTAAAAGTCGTCTATTCACCGCGCCTTAACCGAACACGCCGATGCGCGTGGTGATCAAAAATAAAAACCGCGTATCTCCGAATTCGCGTAAAACGGGGTAGCGTAAGTCGGGGTATTACTGTACTACTACTGGTTTGATTTCAAAAATTAATTTAGTGTTAAATAGCCCATTTATTAAGGAAAGCTATAGGCTATTTTATTATGAAGTTTCCATTGGAACTGGAGTTACGCGGGTCCGGGTTTACAGGCTACAATCTAGTTATATATATTCAACATATTAACATACTTTTTAATGTTGAACATAAGAAAATACTGACTACATTGTCGACTTTGAGTTACGAGCTTAGAAATAGTTTTCAATAACGTCTCATAATCAGGCACCAAACTATTTAAATTTAATTACTAACTTTAATGAAATTCACATGTTACAACTTGCTCTATATTCTACATGTAGCATAATATATCTAGGCATGTCCAACATTTAGGAAGGTCGTCATAGTTTCAGTAAACAGTGCACAAAGTTTGTAATGCCCTTTCCTTACTCGCACGGTGCCTGGAGTGCCTGGAAATTATACCTACAGCCTAATGATGAGAGATAAAATACATATACAGGGTGTCCCAAAAGGTTAAGTAGCTGGGAAAGGGGGTGACAGGGGTGGACACAATGGTCACTAGAAAAAAAAAAATCCGCTCTGGGTATTTAAAAAAAAAATGGCATTTTTTTTAAAACTTAAAATTTTACACCTTGTTATTTTTGATGTTGATGTTGATGACCTTGTTGTTATTGAAGATTACATAACAGCATTTTTTTTAAATACATCCATATTTGTAGGTACAGTTAGCACAAGGTGTAAAATTTTTAGTCTTTTAAAAAATGCCATTTATTTTTTTAAACACCCAGAGGGAATTTTTTATATTTTTCTGGTGACCCTTGTGACCATCCCTATCACCCCCCTTCCCAGCTACGTAATCTTTTGGGACACCCTGTATACAACTAAATGTAGCTCTTGTAATTTATCCAATACTCGCTATTTTAAATCTTTACTACTTGGCAATGCTGGTAGCATTGCCCCGTTGAATGGCAATGCTCGCCAGCAGTGTAAATACCAGCACTCGGGGAACGTGCCTCACTAAAGATGACCACTGCCAGGTTTTCGTAAATTAAAAGCTCCCGATCCCAACGGACCTAATGATAGATATTTATACTAACTCAACATGATAATAACCACTTTCATTAATATTCAATGTCAGCATCATTATCAGTATAAACATCCACTGTTGAAAATGTACCACTGCCCGAGGGAGGATTTTTGCATTATTCACGACGCTTGACAGGCGGGTTGGTGACCGCAGTATTACGTAAAATACCAAACAGTCAAACGCTGCTACCCGTTCCGTGTATAAAATTGCCAGATTCGAACTTAAAACGATTGGGACCAACGCATTAACGTGCTTTCCGAAGCACGTAGTGTAGTTCCTCGACCATCCAGACCTGGTTAGAAATCTAAAAGATTTCTTCTTCTGATCTAGAATAGATTAATTGAATTCATTATAAAAATCATTATCCTTACATGGGCTATATTTCATGTAGGGGTTTTCACAGGGTTGACCAACTCCTGTGAGCTAGGACTATGTGTCGCACGCTGGAAATTCCATTGAGCACCTAAGCACAGGAAGGGGCTTATCCCGGGTAAAAAATTCAAACTGCTTTGGAACTCGCAACGAATTTAATCAGAAAGTGATCAGGAGGAGCAATAAGTCATATGTGCTCACGGGGATACCTTACACCCTGCGGGGAAGCTAGTGTCAACTTAAAATTACTGACGCTCAAACACGCCACGCTTTCTAATAAAATATTTTTATGTTTCTCCGTTACTTTTTAGCAAATTGTAGTAATGCTGTCTTTTTTCTTAACAGGGGTCAGTGTGAGCAAGCTATCCTGGCGTTGCAATATCTGGATACAATAACCACGAAGGATCCAATCCAAAAGGCGACATACTATCGCACTCAGCTCGTTGATGCCCTACCGTTCATACCCAAGGTAAGTTTCCTCCGTTTTTATTCTGTTGCCGATTTCTGTAATAAAACTTAAATGTCTTTTTAACGATAGAATAAGAACATTTAGTAATAATATCCTAGAAATCTTGGGTTGTACTCTACGAAGTACTTTAATACGTCACGCCAAAGATTTTTTTATTAAATTAATACGTCACATTTTACATTTATTATTGTTAATTCGTCACACTATCATTTTCCTTACACACAGGTCAGCATATATATAATATGTAAATAAGCTGCACTTTTGGTTTTGGTTTCTATTATTATATTCTTAAACAATTCGCGAAATGTTTTCACTCTGGCCTGTATATAAAACCTAAAGATATAAAATCGGAGTTTGAGCTCTCCCCATGACTTCCAGCTCTTTCGATCCAGGGCTTAAGTAGGCCACTGGTCGTTTGCTTTAAAAAGCTCGTCCCGCCATCTCCGTTTTAGTAACGCAGGTGAAACCGCGCGCGGGAGGTAATCTTTTATTATATTTTAAAGCATCATTATTAGTATTGCTCGCCCTCCCGACCCGCGAACTGTAAAGTAGAGCGACAGTTGCACAAAACTCCCCTAGAAAACTAAAAGCCATAAACCCTCAATCTCTCCGTCAGCGACCGCCGTGAGCCGAGGTCCAAGTCCCACAGGGGACGCCCTCTTGCGCAGGTTGCTTAGTTTGTAGTGTTTAAACCATTTATCTAGGCTGGAGCTCTGCTCGCCTTTATGCCCGGTGCAGTAGCATAAGCCTCAGGGTTAACTACATAAGTCCGTCCGAAATAAAAATAAAAAACTGTTAGTATTGCCTGCTATTAAAGACGAAGGACTCAAAATCTATTTATTCATTAAAAAAGAACACACAACTAGGAACTTAAACATTAAATTCGTAGGAATTACTTCCTTTCCTTTTCCGTTGAGGAACGAGAACTTAAATTAATGATTGATACCTACCATTTCAATATCGTTAACGCTGTAAAAGCAAAGCCGGCAAACCAATTATCAGCATTGATTCTATGAAATTATATTTCCTCTCTCAAATATCAGCGCCAAGATAATGGAATAAGGGAAATACGGGAAAATTTACATAAATAAAATAGAGAATATACAACAAAAAGTAGCTAATCTATATATATAAAAGAAAGTCGTGTTTGTTACAACACTTATAACTCGAGATCGGCTGGACCAATTTTCATGGTTTTTGTTTCGTTGGATTTGTCTCCGCCCTGAAAAGCAGAATACATTTTAAAAACAAAAGAAAGTCGTGTTAGTTACACTATTTATAACTCAAGAACGGCTGAACCGATTTGGCTGAAAATTGGTAGGGAGGTAGCTAAGAACTGGGAGAAGGACATAGGATTAGGGCACTTTTGGGTAGGGGTAGGGTAGGGTAGGGTAGGGTAGGGTAGGGGTAGGGTAGCGGTAGGGTAGGGGTAGGGTAGGGGTATGGTAGGGGTAGGGTAGGGGTAGGGTAGGGTAGGGGTAGGGTAGGGGTAGGGTAGGGGTAGGGGTAGGGTAGGGGTAGGGGTAGGGTAGGGGTAGGGATAGGGGTAGGGTATAAAAGTCCACCCGTGCGAAGCCGGGGCGGGCCGCTAGTTTAATATAAAACTAACTTATAAAATAATCTTTTCTACTTGGCAAGGTTCCCAGAATGAAAATTTAATATAATGTTAGCTAATATTATAAACGCGAAAGTTTGTAAGTATGGATGGATGGATGGATTTTTGTTACTCTTTCACGTAAAAACTACAAAATGGATTTGGCTGAAACTATGCACGGGGATAGTTAATCAGTTAATCACGCTCCGAACCACTGGGGCAGAGTAACGCGGGTAAAACCGCAGGGCGCAGCTAGTAAGTAAAATAAAACCGTGAGACATAAATAAACCTGCTCTTGATAAGAACAATATTTATAGTATTAAAAAATAAAGTATTACTTTGATTAGTTTACGGTGGATGTTTCATCGAATACTAGCATCCCGCGCGCGGTTTCCCCTGCTTAGCTCCTGGTCCCGTGAGAACTTTATAATAAAATATAGTCTAGGTATAAAATATAGTATAGCACTCCTCCGTAGCGTAGCGGTATTTGGCTCGCTTTAAATCTCGAAGGTCGTGGGTTCGATCGCAACGCCGGATAAGAAATCTTTATGCTAATTCTATGATTTCTTTCCGGGCCTGGATGGTTGAGGGAGTAGTCGTAGTAGAGTAGTAAAGTGCTTTCCGACGCCCGGAGGGTAGCCTCCGGGCGTCGGAAAGCACTTTAAGCCGTAGGTCCCGATTGTTATAACATCATCTATAATAATCATTTACCAGGAAACGGGCAGCAGCTTTTCCTTGTGTGCTACGACATAATACTGCGGTCACCAACCCGCCTGCCAAGCGTGTTGACTATGGCAAAACCCCTCCTTCAGCACTGAACGTTGTAAGGGCTGATGATGATGATGATAGCATTCCTTGATAAATGTATTATTATAAACTTGAGCTTTATACATTATATTAGTATAAGATATGATTTGATTTTTATTTTTATATTATCGATAGTATCGATAATATCGATACTATCGATATCACAAATTAACTAATACTATTGATTGGAAGCAATAGTATCGATAGTATCGATACTATTACATTATAATACTATCGATAGTATCGTTGCATTAAATGATTTAAACTATCAATACTATCGATAGTTTGTAAAACTATCGATACTGTCGAAGACCAACCAATGTTTAGGAGCAATAC
Source organism: Nycteola revayana (assembly GCA_947037095.2). NCBI lineage: Eukaryota > Metazoa > Arthropoda > Insecta > Lepidoptera > Nolidae > Nycteola > Nycteola revayana. The sequence goes on along the minus strand of OX344842.1, from coordinate 30,743,662 downwards.
CTACTATCGGTACTATCGATAGTATTGCTCCTAAACACATATTGGTTCTCGATAGTATCGATACTATCACTAATATCGATACTATCGATAGACTATCGATATTATTGATATAGCGTCAACTATCGATAGACTATCGATAGTCTACATTACAACACTACATTGTAGACATGTTTTTAAATTGCTTACTCAAAAACATATCAAAATTTAGACTTTACATAAGTAAGTTTATTTTAGGTACCCTTATACCTTTCGATTCACCTGGTAGGTGTTCACTGTAATCGTTTGTCAAGTCTGTCAAGTGTCAAAAAATGATGAGTTGTTCGCTAAACCTTACATTGGGGGGAATCGAGCACTGATCCGATTATGATGTGGAATTCACCAGATCAAAGTCAAAAGCAATAATTGTGTGACTAACCTGTTGATCTTCTTATTCCACGGCGTATGATGATGTCCAGCTCTTAATTTTCGCTATGCGAGCCGAGTGGGGTTCGATACTCGGAATTTACTAAGTCTCTTTGAATAATGCACCAATCTTGTCAAACCTTGTCACAGGAGGAAAACAATAGACGGTATAAATTAAATTTGAACTTGCACACTATTTGTGCTTATAATAAGGAGAAGTTCCATATTATTGACACTAACAATCTTGTTAGTGAAACTTGTAATTTGACTAAAGATAATTATTATTATCTTTCTAAATATATTAAAGGACAGATAGCACATTCGCTATCCTATTTTTTTTGCATGTCAGCCAAGAACTTGGCTAAACAAATTGCTTCTATTGAGCAATGTAATATTGGCATAAGTAACATCAGTAACATTTCTAATAAAAGTAATTCTGTAATGAATGAATTTTCTGTAAATAAATATTTAAATTAAATAATACGACAATAGAGGACTTCTCTTGCATTATGAAGAATATTACAAGTGTGTCGAATAATCAAATAAATAATAATAATTTACCATGTAATGTACCATAATGTACAGAAAAGTATGGAAAAAAATGTAAACCCATCAAACATAAATTTTACAAATAAGGTAACAAAAAAATGTATCAACCTGGTGCATCAAAATATTTAAGGTTTGATGGGAAAAGAGTTAGAATTGGAGTTGTTCTTGAATTGTAGTGATATTGATATTTTATGTTTAACTGAGCACTGGCTAAAGCGCCATCAATTCATTTTCAGCTTCAATAACCACCAGGTTGCAAGCTCGTTCATCAGGGAAAAGCATATACATGGTGGCTCTTTAATATTAATAAATAACAATTTGAAATTTAAGATAAGAAATGACATTGTGAGCCTCTCTGTTGAGCGAGTAGTCGAGATTTCATGCATTGAGTTGGAGCGATTCATTGATGTGTGATACAAACCTCCTTGCGCGCCATTTGAGGCATTTTCAGATATAATGGAGGATGCCTTGAATAAATTATCCAATAACCATAAAACTACTAAAGAGCTAGCTAGCTATAAAGTTGTTGATGATTCTAGGGTCTATTTAACGATTTGATGCGAGTTTTCAGATTTTATCGCACGCTTTAATCCATCTTCGATTGTGGTTTTGTGACCAATAGACGGCTATTTCCATCGTTACGTCACACATGCGATTTGAAAATCTCGCTTGCTATTGGCTATTTCAGTGAATCCCCGACCAATTAAATTGCATTCTTCATGCAAAACGCCTTTCATAATTTACAATGAATAAAGTTTTTTCATCTTATTTATTTTGCACTTTGAAAACAATAGGGCTGATGATTTGCAGGGCTGGTGCCTGGTTATGGTTATCACCCTTAGCATGCTATGGTTTATATAGAATATATAGAAATGATGAGTGTATATATGTATATACTCATCATTTCTAACCTTACAGGAAGACCGTTATTCGGAGGGTTCTGTAGTTCTTGCACTACTTGTACTGTATAGTGTCTAATGTCACTATCTGACTGAATAAAAGACATTCCAAAAGGCGTAATATACCATTAATAGTACAGTAAAGTCAGTAAATACCAAGGCTACGGAATTTGATTAAATTACGAAGCACTTCGATTGCTTAATCGTATTGCATATTTAACCTTGAAGGAAAGCTGTGTAGGAATACTCATTGATGCAAATGCAATTACTTGCAAATGTTCCACTTGTAGCCCTTGGCCTTCACCTTGGAAATGGATCTGCTATTCCCATACGGCTTCCAGATAAGTCGTTACTTCATGCAAAATTGTCATGTTGTTACTTCATGGAAAATTTCGCACCGTCATGATTTAAGGCGCGGCCCCACCGTGGTGCACGGAGAGGCTACGCACGAGTATTAGGCTTCGCTTTGTAAGAAAATGTATTTGTTTGTGTCTACTGTAACCCACGGAGAGGGTTTGCATGAATTGAATTCATCGATACATGCGTGGCTTGCTCGAATAGGCGGTTACATACGCTGTCAACGTGGGCCTACTTTTTCACTGGAGTACTATATATTATATATTATACGAGTATTAGGCTTCGCTTTGTAAGAAAATGTATTTGTTTGTGTCTACTGTAACCCACGGAGAGGGTTTGCATGAATTGAAGTCATCGATACATGCGTGGCTTGCTCGAATAGGCGGTTACATACGCTGTCAACGTGGGCCTACGTTTTCACTGGAGTACTTGAATATGACCCAGGACTATGCAAAGCTCGTTTATCACAGCGCAGTTTTTAGACATAACTATACACCTTGTGGAATGGATACGTTTCATGTTTCTCATATGGAAGTAGGTACTTATAGAATAGCATTTAAAACATTATTTAATACGAACATGGGGAATACAAAACATTATTTGTTGTCGTGGGTCTTCGTGTACTCCAGTGGAAACGTAGACCCAGGTTGTCAAACAGATTAATACACGCAGCTCAAATGCGCCGCGTGCCCGTGCACAGCATGCTCCGCAGTGGGCCCGCGCCTTTATTACTTTATTGATATGCATGGTGACATAATTCGTTCGACAACCTCCGTGACATAGCGGTATGATTCTCGATTTAAGTCTAATAGGTCGGGTTCGATTCCCACGCCAGAAATAAATAAAATCTGAGGTTTCTTTCAGGGTCTATTTGGTTTAGTCCTTCCATGCCTTGGAAAATACGTTAAGCCGTTGGTCCCGATTGTTACAACATCATCTATAACGAGCGTTTACTAAGGAACGGGCAGCAGCGTTTCTCTGTATATTACAACTTAATACTGCGATCATTAGCCCTCCTGCCAAGCGTGGTGACTATGGCATAAATTTATCTTCAGGAGGAGGCCATGTTCAGTAGTGGACGTTGTAGGTACGTGCTGATGATAATGAGGACATAATTTGTCTTGACATAGTTAAAATGGCTTATTCTTAACCAAGCTTTTCAAATGCAACTAATTTATACGACGATTTATACTCAAAGGACAAAAACGGGACCCTATTATTAAGACTCCGTTCAGCTGTCTGTCGCCAGGCTTGAAATTTACACAGCTGATGTACCTATATCACAAACTAGCTGTCACGCGCAGTTTCACCCGCGTAATTGGTGTTACGGAAGTATGCGTGCGCGACTCCGACTCACACTTGGCAATTCATTGCCATAATCATCAATACGACATTTAGCCTTGTTTTCAAGAGCAACACTATACTTGACTAGGATTTTACTTGGGAATTCGGAGGTGCTGCATTGGTATAGCGGTCATATGTTCGTTAGCAACTACCGAGGATTTTCGGGTTCGTTAAAAATCTGCTCAAAAGAATATTCAAGTACCAGTCCGCAAGAACTTGATAGTGTTTCACTCGTGCCTTAATTAGCACGTTAAGCTGTTGGTCCTGAGCCCAATCTCTCACTGTTCGGGTGAGAAGTGTGCATCTGTGTTTGCGACACATGTCCGGAACATAATATGTTCTCCGCAGCCCACTTAAATATTATAGTGCAACAAATTCGTGGCCGAAATTTGTGCACACTTGTGCACAAATTTCGGCCACGAATTTGTCAATCCCGCGGGATCGGCAAGCTAAGTAGGTACTTAGTAATCATTGACTGCAAATAAAACTTCAGAGCGCATGTGCAAACAGTTCATGAACGGGCTTTAGTTTAGTCACTGGACTAAACTATGTTGTAAGCTCAAGCAACAATTGATATAAGTTTTTGATTTACACCGCGTGTATACCAACATATTTGCTCATACCGCGTCTAGAGGTTTACTCAAAATGTTCGACGACGATTCACTCCAATTCGGGGCACCGTAAGCCAATCGTAATGCCTGAAAGCAAGCGGCATCGGCCTATAAGCCTTTGCGCAATAAACGCCGTACCAGATTATAACAAACCAACTTGCAGTGCAGAGACAGCAAGAAACTACCATGACTATAAATACAGTCCAGTCGAACCGCCCCACCGCCTTTAGTTTGTAGTTGGAAAGATCTTTGCGAACTAAATAACTTCGTAGACCCGAAGTCCAAGAGGCCTGCGAACTATAAAGTAAAGCGACAGTTACACAAAACTCACATAGTAGTAGTAAGGAGTAGGGGGATTAATCTCACCGGCAATCCTCCACAAGTCTCAGTGCGCGCGCTCTTGTTCAGGTTGATTAGTTTGAAGTTAGTAGAAGAACTAATTAACTACATATAAGTACGTCAGAAAAAATTCGTAAGTCTTCTCATTCAGCAGTGGACGTTATACGGGCTGATGATGATGAAGTCTTCTCATAGTGCCAAATGTTATTCGTAAACATGATTGTTAAGCTGCTGATTGGCCTCAAATTATGTCTATTGAAATCCAACAGCGTTGTTTCTGGTAAATGAACGAAATGAGTATATTAACGAAAAATTATTAGTGTATTAATTTTGAGTTAGCAGTAGTTGTAGAAATAATTTATAGGACGACAGAAACTACTTTTCTTCAGGTAAAAATTGAAGGTTTCATTAGCTTATTAGTTTCTGCAAATCCTAAAACATGCCCTTATTAAAAGGCATAATATTAATTGTAATGTATTCATCGTCAGTTTTATTACGAGAAATATTGTGTTCAACAGGTAAAAAAATTACCTGATGAAAGCAAGTCGAACTAGAGAATATAAAATTAACACCTTCTTGCACTTTCTCTTAAAAAACCTTCCTGTGGTACCCTGATGCCAAAGCGGGACTTTTTATAATTATATTAAGCAGTAGAAAAACCATACTACAGGGGAATGAACAGATTCAAGTTAAGAGTTAAGGAGTGACTTGGAAAGACACTCCGAATAATAAAATAATGATTTTAAATATTTTTTACCTATTAAATAAAGTGTTACTCTACAACAAATTTCTAGATCTGTCCATCCAACTTTATCAATTACAATATTCTTTTTTTTTTTTTTTTTTTTTTTTTAATACAACTCCCGCACTAGGGAAATAAATCCCTGTGTCGCGGGGGACTTTACAAACATACATTTCACGGACACAAAGTACACCCAGACTCAGAACAATTATTTGTGGTTCACACAAATAATTGTCCCGGGTGGGAATCGAACCCAGAACACCAGGTCCCAGAAGCAACTGCCGTAACCACTGAGCCACCGGTGCAGTCTCATATTCTAAAGTCCAAGTTTAAAATTCTACTTACGCTACCAACACCGACGAACATTTCTTATCACCATTAATAAAACACAACCTCCGTAGCGGTATTTGGCTCGCTTTAAATCTCGGGACCGTGGGTTCGATCCCCACGCCGGACAGAAAAACTTAGTGTAAATTCTAAGATTTCTTTCCGGGTCTGGTTGGTTGAGGGCCTACCCTCTGTGCCTCGGAAAGCACATTAAGCCGTTGGTCCCGATTGTTATAACATCATCTATAATTATCGTATATCAAGGAACGGGCAGCAGCGTTTCCTTGTTTGGTACAACATATTACTGCGGTCACCGCCTGCCAAGCATGGTGACTATGGAAAATACGCTCCCTCGAGAGGAGGCCCATGTTCAGCAGTGGACGTTATACGGACTGATGATGATGATTATTAATAAAAACTGAACTACAAATAAACAAACTTGGAATGCTTTGCATTATATTTTGGTTTATGTTACAAGTCGAAGTACAAAGTCAAAACGTTATCCATATACCTACTTTCGCTTTCACAGCATACCAACTTAAATTAGAAAGTTAATGTTTAAGTTAGTTAGCGAATGAACTTGTTGTTTATTATAAGTTTTATTTTAGAAACTTCGCTGGCAGCACGTATGGCCGGCACTTCAAAGTGAGGTTAGAGCTGCCGATGTGCTGGCAGCTTGTCTGCATCCGGTCGTGTGGATGATCAACGACGCCAATCCAGATGAATTCGCCATCAACGTCCTGCCTACTATAACGTAAGTTTCAACTTCACGTTTCTTTAGCCTATTAAATCACGAAGTTGGTAAATTTATTGCGCCTTGATCGTTATATACCTTAATAACATATAACTAATTATGTAATTGGTAGTTGCTTTGAGATCGCGTTCTAGACACATTCCAACAAAACATTTTGCATGGCTAAGTTATATTGTTACTAACACAGTGGACCTATTGTAGTCTGTAAATAAATAAATAATAAAAAAAATAAAAAATTATGAAAAAATCTGCGAGCCCGAACTGTGGTGTTATTGAAGATCTACAACATGTTTTGATGGAGTGTGTCCGAAACGGGAGAAGTCGTAATGAATTCTTGGATGGTTATAATATTGGTATGTGTAAACCGATATTAGCATCTTCTTTAAGTAATAGAACGAGGATATTGTATAAGCTCGTTTTAAAAGGTTTAAGTGGTTACAATTTAATGTAAATAATATGTATTTTGTTACTTAATGGGGTGACATTATCGCTGTGCGATAAAACCCTTAAAAATAAAGAAAAAAAAAATATTATGTGCTGGATAATATTTTGTAGTATTTATGGAGCAATTGAATTGAATATTTGGCAGCTATGCAGGAAATGTGATAAATATTTGTTGATGCGAAATTAAAGTTTCTAAACCTATTAATTCTTAACCTCATATAATTTGCCAAATGCAGCTGCGTGCTAACCACATTGAGCTATGGCGACTTATTATAAATTATGCCGCATTGTTCTGTGGGATCATTTTGCATGGTAATAATTATATATAGGGTGACTGGTAATTAGTGACCGATACCTAAACACATGATTGTGCTCATGATAACAAACAACTTTTACTATGGCCCAAACCTGAAATCGCGAAAAAAAATCAGCTGTTCTATACATTCATGTTCACATAACTCGTCAACATAGTAGGGAGTAGCTGATTTTTTTTTCGCGATTTCAGGTTTGGGCCATAGTAAAAGTTGTTTGTTATCATGAGCACAATCATGTGTTTAGGTATCGGTCACTAATTACCAGTCAACCTATATAGACGTGGACCCTGTTATTAACAGAGTGTGCGTCTGCAAATGACACATATTTCTAATATTAACGAACAATAGTCATTGCAATATATATTCAACCTGACCAAAAATATTAAGAATGGTAACTACAAATATTGCACATAAAATGGAAACCTTACAACGTAAACGATTAAACATCGCTAAACAGGTAGTCTAATAAGCTATATACACCGTGATCTTTTTGTCGATTGCCATTATTAGGGTTCCTTACCCGAAGGGTAAAAATGGGACCTTATTACTAAGACTAAGTTGTCTGACTGTCTGTCACCAGGCTGTATATCAAGAACCGCGATAGCTAGACAGTTGATATCGAAAGATTGTAACTATGGATGGATAGATGTTTGTTACTCTTTCACGTAAAAACTACTGAACGGAATTGGCTGAAATTTTTCACCGGAATAGGTTATACGCTGGATTAACATATAGGCTACAAAACATTACGTTCCGACCCACTGGAGAAGAGTAACGCGGGTAACACCGCAGGGCGCAGCTAGTACAACATTATCTAGATTGTGGGAACGGGCGCCCCTTAACACAGGTTCCATCGTATTTTTTTTTATGTTATTGAGAAAGTAAAGGCAAAAATCAATTGTACTAACAATAATGAAACTTTTTGCTGGGTATTTTCAATAACTAAAACATCATGGTGTGTATTTTATTGTTTACAAACGCGCCATAATCTTTCTTCAATTTAATTTTTAAAATGCATGTCATGCCATAATATGACCGGGTGATGTATACAGGGTGTCCCAAAAGGTTAAGTAGCTGGGAAAGGGGGTGACAGGGGTGGACACAATGGTCACTAGAAAAATAAAAAAAAAATCCGCTCTGGATATTTAAAAAAAAATGGCATTTTTTTAAAAACTTAAAATTTTACACCTTGTTATTTTTGATGTTGATGTTGATGACCTTGTTGTTATTGAAGATTACATAACAGCATTTTTTTTAAATACAGCTATATTTGTAGGTACAGTTAGCACAAGGTGTAAAATTTTTAGTCTTTTAAAAAATGCCATTTATTTTTTTAAACACCCAGAGGGAATTTTTTATATTTTTCTGGTGAACCTTGTGACCATCCCTATCACCCCCCTTCCCAGCTACGTAATCTTTTGGGACACCCTGTATATTTGAGTAATAAGCACTTTGCTAAAATTATCTACCAGCTACAAATGGTGCGCATGAACTCTTTAAAAAAAGTAATATTACAATATAATGAATGCGAAAAGTGAACTTCATATTAATGAAAAAATCTTAGTTTCTTTTTCAGAAATTTTATGCATGTACCCAAGAGCATCCAAGCGACTGTTACCGTTCTGGAGAATTATCACGTTATATTGAAGAAATGCCAACCAGCTGAGATCAACGAGGAAATAATGCCTCACCTCTATCGCGCCCTGGATAGCAAGACTTATCATATTCAGGTAACATTCTAATACAATAATATACACACTTTAATAATATAAACATACAGTTTTACATAAAACTACAGTCACACAAAAAGTTGCTAGTTTTATATTTTACTTTTATATTTATTTTCATAAATTATGGATCTTTTGTTTTTTCTGTATTAATTGTTTGAACAATAGCCCCAATATTATTATATATATACGGCAAGCCGTCCCCAATACATGTATAAACAATAACTTACTGAGAATGTCTCATAAAGAATTAATTGATGAAACTGTTTTGAGTCATATAAAACATTTTTCATTTTTCCTATACAAGATCCAATGAACCTATATACAAATATCGAAGACTTAATTAAAAGCTTTGAACTTATTAACATCGAGTTGATCCAAACAAGTAAATTAACTCATCGAAATTTATCAATAACTAGCGGCCCGCCCCGGCTTCGCACGGGTGGTCTTTTATACCCTACCCCTACCCTACCCTACCTCTACCCAACCCCTACCCTACCCTACCCCTACCCTACCCCTACCCTACCCTACCCCTACCCTACCCCTACCCTACCCCTACCCTACCCCTACCCTACCCCTACCCTACCCCTACCCTACTCCTACCCTACCCCTACCCTACCCTACCCCTACCCTCCCTACCCCTACCCTCCCTACCCATACCCTAGCCCTACCCTACCCCTACCCTACCCCTAACCTACCCCTACCCTACCCCTACCCTACCCCTAACCTACCCCTACCCTACCCCTACCCTACCACTACCCTACCCCTACCCTACCACTACCCTAAATGTCACATCCCACGGGAACAACGGGAACGGCATAAAAAGTATCCTATGTCCTTATCCCAGTTCTTAGCTACCTCCCTGCCAATTTTCAGCCAAATCGGTTCAGCCGTTCTTGAGTTATAAATAGTGTAACTAACACGACTTTCTTTTATATAATTATACTTAGATAAAATCATCTTGTTGCCTATAATTATTTTTATCTGTTACCTCCCTAGGCTCTCATTGTTAGTCTATTTCAATTCTATTTGCAGGCGGCTAATTTAATTGCCGTGCAGAACGTGGTGGACTACATTGATGACAAATCTTTGCACACAATTGTGATTGGCAAGGTAAAGGATATATTACTCGAGAGAAACCAGAGTGACGTGAAAATTATCAGCCTCGTTCTCGGCTTCTTTGAAAAGGTTTTGGCCCGACTGGAGCAGACTGACCTCCTAGAACACGTGATTCCAACAATACTGGCTATGCGCATGACCGATCCTGATATCATAAATCGCGTCGTCCGTAAGTAATAGTTTAACTCCTCGTCATTTTTATCATATATTGGTTAACCAATACAAAATATGGGTCATTAATTCATAGTTATACAATACATCTAAGGATGAAGGTACTCTTTTAAGTATGCATGAAACCTGGGCAGGGATACCCCCCTCTTCCATAACATAGGTTACACAGAGAGATGATCTACGTAAGTATTCGAAAAAATAATACAACGGGATACCTCCTTCCTTAAGTGTTATGTATATAATGAACATGCATACTGCGAATATAATTGCGAATCAGTTCTGTTGCGAATGTGATCTCTGCGAAAGATTGGTAATGTTAACTTTGCCACGCTATGATATTTTTGAGTTATGTGCAAGTTGTATACTTTGTTTTTTAGCTCGTGAAACACTAAACGCACCTTTTTCAGAACTATACAAGTGTATACTCATGGAGAAAAGGTTCGGGCTGACCGCCAACGTGATGGCGACCAAAATGATCCCTTCACTCGCACCGCAAACTGTGAATCCCGCTTTGAACATCGAACAATTCACAAATTTGATGGAGGTAACGGGAACGTTCACCACTTGCCTAAAACTATGCAATTCTAAAAGTATTTTACGTTGATTAATTTTTATTTGTTAATCAGATCTTATACGACATGCTGGACAATATAGACCACAACCAGCGTAACAAGATCAAGCTAGATAGCTTGAACCTGCCGAGCCCCGAACGTCGCCGCTCCCTGCGCGCTCAGATGAGCACCGACAATGTGACTGCACCACCGTTCAACATTCCCAACCTACGCGTGGAAAAACGCAAAACATCCAGCGCCGAGGACATGGCTCGTAAGAACTCTGTGGCCGCCCCGCCATCAGCGCAGTCGGGAAGTTCCGGAGTATTTAAGAGTAAGCATTTATAATAAAAAGTAGATTATGAACTGACAAAAAACACAAAAGTAATTCTTATCATTATTTAGACAGTGGCTTCGGGCAGTGGTTCTTCGGTTCCAACAATTCGACCAATAATGACGGCAATTTCTTGCGTGTGGCAAGTGTTTTCCCCAACCGTCGCCTGTCGGATAATACTTTAATGACACCCAAGATCCGCATCGCTCCGTCTTGTGCATCGTCTCCAGGCGGCACCCCGGGAGGAACTGCAGGGCTCCCGACTCGGCGTCACTCCAGCATCGGCCCACAGGAGCGCCGTGGCTCTGCTGTTAATCTTTCACCGCCGACCGTAAGTCGTTTCGTTTCTATCAAAACATGCTTGCACGCTTACATTGAACACAAATTAGTCACATAACCAATAATAACTAACTTAGAAGCTTGACACAGGATTAGCAATAATATATAAAATGGAGAAGCAGGTGAAGATTCCTGTGAAGAGTGTAGTGACCGTAGTTATTTTGACAGGGCCACCAGAACAGGGGACGCGGCGGTTCAGGCTCGAGCCTGTCAGTGCCCTCGACGTCGCATAGCGTTGTAAGTGATTAACACATCATACTACGCACGCCTGTCTGGCTGCGTGAACCCTGCCCTTTCCTCTTATGAATGTGGATTTGTCCAGCTTAAAAATTGATGTGGTTCTGTTCTCTTCTGCGGTTGCGTCTTCTACCCACACTGACAGGGGGAGATAGTATCTGATTGTTCACATATCCATCACCATACACATCTGCACGAACCTCGTTGGTGTTGAAACACCATGTACGATTCTTTCTGTCCGATCATTAATTAGTCTTTTCATCGCATCATATCAACGCTGCTCCTTCTACTACGCCTGCGAGACGTCCCAAAAGATAACTTCAAACGTTTGAAGTGACGCATGTTCGTTTAGGTGTTTTGTAAACCAGCCACGATGCATGAAAGTCTGACCGCGTGGAATGTGTCCTGCGGGGATGTTAGCTCCTGCTTTTTGGTCTATGTCACTTGATTTCTGTTCTGTTTTGTTCGGGTGTAAACCTGCGGACACCACGATTCCTTTGTCGCACGTTTGTTTCCAAATTAACCCGGGTAAAACTTTCAGGTACATGACATTTCATTGACATTACATGAAACATTTTTTGTACTGTCTAAAGTTTAAGATTTATTAGAAACCCCAATTGGCTTTAAATATATCGGTATTACATTTAAGAAATCAATATCAAATATGATGAAATCAACAAGTCACATAGGTCTTATATGTTCAATTGTTATGGATACTACGCAGAGGTATTGGGTAAGCTTATCATTCATAGCGAGTATCCAAACAGTTTGCTCAACCATGGATAAATAAATACGGATTTCCAAAGCAGCATGAAATCGTGCAGCTTGAATGTGATAATCGAGTGAAAAACAATAATATTAGTGTTACATACTGAGTTGAAATACTTCAAACTCTAAGTGGCGTTACATTTGTTTGTTTTAAGTGCCTAATCTAAGTAGATGTAGACTTATAATTAGATATTTAGTTATATAAATATGATCAACCTATCATATATAGTATAAGTAGGTTATTTTTTTTATGTTTATAAGATTCTGATATAGTTTAAAAAAAATTCTATTGAAAAATCTGAAATACTAATTATTATTTTATCTAACTTTTAGGTAAGTATAATGTGAAAGTATTCGTTTGTTTGTTTGCTTGAACGCGTTAAACTCTGGTAGGTACTTCTGGTTCGATTTGATAAATTATTTTTTGTTTTAGATAGCCCATTTATCGAGGCAGGCTATTTTAATATGAAGTTACTACGGGAACGGAAGTTAGTACTGAAAGCACCCAAGGAAAATAGTACGTTAATAAGCTGTTTGAGTCGGATACCAACCGAGTGCGCGGCTCCACATATCATATCATACACTTCTTAAGTCACTTACTTTGGAAACCACTATTACTTTTATTTACTACTTCCTACTATATCGTGGTTTAGGTACTTGGTTTATCCAATTTATCTTTTATACGGAATTTCGTGATAGTTTTAGTCCTACGTGGATTGCTGATTCACAGGTGAACGGTTCACTTAGGAATTGAAGTGCCTTGTAATGCTGAGTGATCCGTGTACTTGTTCACTTGGAAATAATCATCATCATCATCATCAACAGCCCGTTGACGTCCACTGCTGAACATGGGCCTCCTCTTTACAGACCTTGGCAAGCCAGGGTCGTAGAGGGATTTTGCCATAATCACCACGCTTGGCAGACGAATTGGTGATCGCAGTAAGATGTAAACCTAGAGCTAATAGATGCTGCTGCCCATCCATCAGCCATATGTCCCTTAGTCGCCTTTTACGACACCCATGGGAGGACATGGGACTTATGTGGGTTGGAAATAATTTTAAAATGTAAAGGATTCAACAACTTGTCCGTGACACCTTTAAATCTATGATATTGTAATAAGCTCTGATATCAAAAGGAAAGTATTTTCAACAATACCAAGATTAAATAAAAACTTCAGCTAAAAAATTATTCGATCGGTTGCCCGATTTTAAATGTTTCAATTAATAAAAAATGGGATAAAATATAATGACCACAAAAATATATACTTGACACCAGAAAAATAAAGTCTAAAATTATAATAGTACTAGCTATTTTAGTCACGACTGCACTTCAAATTGTATTCGAACACCAAATGTAGTTAATGATCACCAAATCTTAGCGAGCAAATTATTGCGCTATTTCTACCTTAATAAAATCAATGAAAAATGACAATCAGTTAGGTTAGGTTAGAGCTGCGGCCATACAACGCACGAGCCGAGCGAGCGAAGCGAGCGGTGCCGCGGCAGCGGCCGGCGAGTGCCAGAACCGAATAGTAAATTAGTAAAACATTTAGGTACTTTTGGTGATCATTTACTACTTTTGGGTTAACAATGATTTATTTGGAGTCATTTTGCTTAAATACGATAGCGAAATGTTAAAACTTTGGTTACAATTTTACATTAAAATGCGGGTTTAATTTTGGTGTTATATGTTACTATATCTGATGGTAAGTTAAACATAAGCCATAAAAAATTACTTAATTAAATTCTTTTTTTTTATTCTTTTTTCTTTTTTAAAAAGACAACTCCCGCACTAGGCAAATAAATCCCTGTGTCGCGGGGGACTTTAGAAACATTCATTTCACGGACACAAAGAAAACCCAGACTCAGAACAACTATTCGTGGTTCACATAAATAATTGTCCCGGGTGGGCATCGAACCCAGAACACCAGGTCTCAGAAACAACTTCCGTAACCACTGAGCCACCGGTGCAGTAACTTAATACACTTAATTAAATATTATTAGCTAACATTTTTATTATTAACTCATAGATATTTGAAAAAAAAAAGAATACCATGACAATAGTTTTAATAAGATTCAGTTCAGTGAATGGTGTCTATTATGTTTTTTTTTTTAATTTTTTTTTTTATAAAATTTACTATCATACTTTTGCAGTCTACTAGTATTCCTGTTAACCCCTTGTAATAAGCTAAAATGCTTGTGTTACGAGTGGGTTCACGTCGGTAGTGCAATGGGTGGGGTTCGAACCGGCGACCTCAAGATCACAAGTCCGACGCCCTAGCAATTGGGCTACGGCCGCTTAATTATTTTATAAGTTTTAATATAATATAATAATATATAACTGAAGATGGTATTATTTATCTAAGTTTTATAAAATTAAGGATTATATTTTTCTTAAATTTTAAGTGTGTGTGTATGGTGGTCAGTGAACACAAGTTTATAGTTTATGGTTCCATTAAGTATCCTAGTTATTATGTTTAGTTAATTAATCTTAGTTTTCATAGTTATCTTAAGAACACAACACTGACTTATATATAAACCTATATTCTTATATAAATAATCATATATATATTCTATAAGAATAATAATAATACAACTCATATTTTAGTTCAAATAGGTATGGCAATAGGCGTGACGACAGTATCAAAAAATTAAAGATTTAATGTTTTTAGGGGAAAGTACATATTAAAAGAAATTATTACACTTATTTATTTTTATATATAACCTTGAGATTAATGTGATTTTTAATAAAATAAAAGATTTAAAATACTGCAATCGGCCATTTTGACTGAAACACCAATCACGGCGCATGACGTCACGATATTGTTACCAACAAAGAGAATTTAACCACTACGTTAGGTTTGGCGGACTCAATGACATTTTTTACAATAGCGCGACGTCATAGCCGACGCCATGAAACTTCAGGCCTTTTTTCGCGCGCTATTTAAAATTTAATAGAAATATGGCTTAAACTTCGTTACATTTAAATTTATTACCGAAATATTGTGTTTTTCGTACTCAGAAAATGACTACCCACGTTGCGCAAGAGGATTTCAAAATCTTGCCTCATGCCTATTCGAAAAATTCATAAGTTCACGTTTGCGCTGTCGTGCTATCAGTAAAAAAAGCTCAAAATTTACGAAAACCATTCCCACAGGTATTAGTTATGAATCTAACGTAACATAAAAAATAATGCTGTTTTTTAAGCACCAAAAATTTTAATTATAAAATCAATTTTAATTAGAAGGACGCAGTTAAAATATCAACTTACTACCTTATATTTTAGTCGTTACGGCTCTCATTATTGATATATACCATAACTAGCCGCGGCCCGCAGTTTTACCCGCTTCACTCTGCTCCAGTGGGTCGGAGCATGATATTTTGTAGTCTATATTTTAATCCAGCTTATAAACTATCCGCGTGCAAACTTTCAGCCAAATCCATAAAGAAGTTTCTGCGTAAAAGAGTGCCAAACATACTATACATCCACTCATACAAACTCTCGCATTTTTAATTAGAGTAAGATATAGAATAGCAAAAGATTGTATGCTAAAATTCCAATACCTGAGGGCATTCATTTTTCAAAAATGTACATAATATGTTGTGGGCTTACTGATTACATTGTTATCACCTTGTATAACCCTAACAAATAAAACACATTTGTTTATTACTCAATTTCTATTTATTTACTTTCACGAAGAATCACAGAAAATCAGCCTTTTAATAATACCAAATTATGTCATGATAATTTGACAAACTGGTTTACAAATAAAACACTAACCATTTGAAGATCTTCGCTAAACGTGGTTTGCTTCGTTAATCATGTCTTTTTATTTAACTTCCATTTACAACGATTATAAAGAAACCCACGGTTAGCGAAAGGGGCTAGGTAAAAAATATTTAAAAAATAATAACAAGTTAAAAACTACGCTACTCTTAACCTACAGTATTAGGCCGGACCTAGTTCTCACCTATCTACATTATAATAAATTAAACAAAATTCTAACCTTGATGTTCTTGCCCGACAAACGTATTCACTCTTTCAATTATTTGTCTCTTGAATTGACAACGGTTCGTAGGTTAGGCATTAATAATGTAATCAGTTTATAGATGTATGTAGTATGTAATCTGAGTTGACGGCGGCGCGGCGGGCGACTTTATTGAAGATGTGCACAAAATTCACATACGTCAATCATATAATGGTCGTATGCTGCTGCATAATTACAAAATTGACACCAAAAAAAATTCAACAATGGTAAAAAGTAAATATTCGTATTTTCTAATTTGAAGTGTTCTGGCAATATTTCACTATTAACGTGACCACACCCGATACAATGTTTAGATAATATAAAATGGGTTTCTTTCCAAGGCCACTCCAGCAAAGAAAGGGTAAAATGATCCTTCGTCAGAAAGCAGTCAACATCCATATACATATTTATTACTATGGCACCCTAAAACAAAGACAGATTTATATTTTAAAAAGTTTAGAAAAATCGTGATAGGTAAGTAAATAAAATTAAAATGTGGTTTTCGTATTTCTGTAAGGAACTCTAATTCATCAACCCAAATCAACCTCCATTTATTCTTCAATCCTTACATTACTAACTAGTCATATAAGAGATGCAAGATGGCAAATCACATTTTTTTGCATAATTTAACTAGTAAATCGACGTCAAAATGAAGGCGCATTTAAAAATATACACACACATCGTACTAGTTACTCGGTAAAATTTGCACCGCACTTTCTATGACTGTACAATTACACCACAACACCTATATTCAATATGCAACAATACCTAGCTACGCCATTACGGTAACGTAGAAATATAAAAAACAACTGTACTCACCTTGGTAGTAGAATCCTTTTATTTTTTCCAGAGGAATAATTAAACTTGTCGTGCGATGCGCTGTTTTCATCTTGTTATGTATAAAAGTGTTTTGCGCACTGTTATAGGTCTAAGTTGTGATGTAATGTGATCTTTGTAACCATTATAACGCTAAGAAGTGATGTAAAGACGTTTTGATCACTATTATAGGACTTATGAGTGACAAGCTGCGACTTTACATGACTGTTAAAGAAGTTATATGAAATTCAATAGAGCTATTACAAAGCTACTACGTCACTCTTTAGTCATGTAAAGTGCGCCTTTTCCTGGGCGTATAAGCGCTTATAGTACTGTTATAGGCCTGATTTAATACATTAAAAGAGGCGCAAACTCGCTTATAGAGCTCTTATATGACGCCTTTATGTTACTTGGGACTTATTTAAAAAACCGTTGGGATTTAATAAAGAAAACAAAAACAATTGAGCTAAGTTTATGCTACCGAAAATACGACACTGTAAGTTTTAGATTCATAGATGAATTCTTTATTGTACACTTTCACAAAGAGAAAAATACAGAAATGGACTTAAAACTAAACTTAAAATTAGATAGGTGCAATTGGCGGCCTTATCAAAAAATGTGATCTCTTCCAGGCAACCGAGGAAGAAACCATACAAAGGAGTTTAAAAGAGGGGTAGTTAGGTGTACTGGATTATATTAACTATAATACCCATGGGTACTTGGAAGAAGTAATATTCAATTTCTATATATAAGTACCTATAAAGTAGATAAGTAAAATAATACCGAACATAAATACCTACGTCTTCTATATATATAAAGGGTATGGGTAGGGTAGGGGTTGGGTAGGGGTAGGGTAGGGGTAGGGTAGGGGTAGGGTAGGGGTAGGGGTAGGGTAGGGGTAGGGGTAGGGGTAGGGTAGGGTAGGGGTAGGGTAGGGGTAGGGTAGGGGTAGGGTAGGGGTAGGGTAGGGGTAGGGTAGGGGTAGGGTAGGGTAGGGGTAGGGTAGGGGTAGGGTAGGGGTAGGGTAGGGGTAGGGTAGGGGTAGGGTAGGGGAAGGGTAGGGGTAGGGTAGGGGTAGGGTATAAAAGTCCACTCGTGCGAAGCCGGGGCGGGCCGGCTATTATAATAAACTAAGAAATATATCTAGTGTTGCTGTGTGAATTGTAGTGACAGTTAATGTCCATGGACACTTCTCTGAAACTCGGGCAGGCTTTTTCAGGTTTTGGTTCAGGATTTTTTTAATACAGGGAACTAGACTTAAGTTAATATTTCGTAAGTTATCAAGGTTAAAGTTAATAATAGTTACCATAAATTCCCGCATGAATCCAAAACGTAGTTTTAAGTCAGAAAAAGGAACCACCATTTGATTTTAAGGTTTACAATCTTGCTCATAGCAAACAACGTATCTAACAGAAACACAACGCCACTTAGAGTTAAAGCTACACGGTTTTGTATTAGCTATGTTAATCCTACATATTATATACTAAATGTTATTATATCCATGGTAAAACATATGCGCTGTCTCATTTACTGTTGCTATTTTGTTCTTCTACGCAGCTTGCACGGAGCATGATCGTGAGTATGACTATGATTGCCAGTCGAGCAATCACAACTCATTTCTAAAACTAACTCTATATTTCTCGTTAAACAATTTCAGATGGCATTACATTCATAAGTAACTATTAATATTGCTTAGCTGCTTTGTGTATTTAATAACCACACATGGCATTAACAGATCGCCTGATTTTCAGTACCTCTTCGGCATAAATCAAGGCGCGATATTGTGATTTTGGTTTTTCGCTGGAGAGGTTTATGGCTATCCTATGGGTCATGTAATCATTGAACACTGCTGTAAATGTTTCGTCACAATTAACCTCAAAAGTTTCTGTATACACGACGTGCATTGACTCCATGACTCATAATTATATCACTTCAAGATATTTAAAAATAGTCTTTAATTGATTATAATATAAGGATCAAAATCTTATGGCGAATTAGCTATGGCCAAGTGGTTAAATACTATGTGGCCTTAGAGTAGTAAATTAAGTGTACTTAGTATATATACACAACAACGCATTAGCACTCGCTTTACGCAATAATTTTTTACTAGTATAATGCACTTTTTTTTTAGGAAACCAAGATGGGTAAGCATATCAACAATTTCTGACTATTTTTTTTATGTATAATGCGTTCAACATATTAATTCTTCACATTTGAACATTATTCGTCGTTCTACGAGAAGTCATCACGAAATGTAATTTCTGCCTTTGAAGGGTATGTGTTAGGTGATACGCATAACTGTGACAAAGTAACTATCAAACGGGTCTTTGATTGGACCTACCAATTGCCTGCTTCTATCGAGATCTATCTACGGATCTCCATAGCAGATTGCTGTATTGTGCCTTCTCGTTATAAAGGCACAGTTCGTGTTTATTGTATATAAACGAATTAATACGAGTACTCTACAAGGCTACAAGCTACCCGTTATTTACTGTGAGGATTATGTTGAAATATTACGAGATTTAATATCGCAACAAGAGTTAAATAACATCACACTACTGAACGATATACTAGGGCAAGAAATTATAACAAATAATTTCAATTATAATAAATTAATTATATCAAACAATAATAAACGTGTCACTATTTATACACGATTTTATTGCATCCCACGACTCTTACACGTCACTGAATTATCGTTATTTTACGTTTCTTTATTATCCTCTAGGGCAGGGTTTCTTAAAGTGCGGTCCACGGACCCCTTGGTGGTCCGTAGCATGTATATCAGGGGTCCGCAGTAGGTCATTCATGTCAAAGACAATGCCACAATTTATTCGTTCTCATTGAGGCCAAACAGCAGCACCCTTCTTATTAACTAAATAGTAATTTAAAAGGGTCCATGGAATTTTTTAAATTGTGAAAGTGGTCCGTGTCTGCTAAAAGTTCAAGAAACCCTGCTCTAGGGTAAAGATCGTAGGACCAACCAGTAAATGAGGCTAAAAATAAAATAATAATAATAATCTAGCGTATTGTAAAAGATTTTAATCTTATTATTTTTTATTGAATAGGATTGGTTTCATAGCCGGATTATGTATTAAAATACTATTTGTACACAAGTAACAAATTAATCATGAAATAAATGAAACTAAACAACACTTTTGTCAGTCCTTTAACAATTTAATGAAAGCCCTTACAGTGTTTGTTATTTTTCGATGCATTTGTAGAAATATTTAGTTATTTTTACAAACTTTCATTCACTTTTATTTATTTATTTAATTGAACCTAAAAAAGTTTTATTATAAATACACGGTCTTATAGGTACCGAGAGGCGGTACTTATAAGACCGCCTGGTGACATATGCTTGTATTACACACGAATTATACATTAACTAAGCGACATGCGCTAACACCCTTTACCTCATTAAAGGATCAAAACTTTTAACCTCTTAAATTTGTAATTAGACAGAATATCAGTCGTAGTACCTACCATCCATTTACAAATAAATAATGCGATAATTATGTATCTAGGGAGGTTCAATGCCTAACACATCTTCGAGCGTACCGTTCCTGCTGACGTCATCTATGCAGTCGATTCGTTCGCGGCGCCCATCCGCCTGCCTCACCAACTCCCAAGGCTCCGGACTGCTGCAACAGCTGGGCAGCGGAATGGTAAGACAACTTCCTGGCGGAAGTGCAACACAACGCACACGAGTTTCCTCACAATGGAACGCGCTTCAAGGCGCCACCGCAGCGGGCTACAGCGCACTGCAGCACACCGCCATGGCTGTCAGGAAATGCCCCTCGCTAAATATTACATTGACCCGCTAGCGTTAAATCGTCAGCTCTCGACGTCAGTGTCACACTAAGTCGAGCCCGCTGACACCTCTCCACCAACACTAGCTCCCTGTCGCTTTCATTACGACCGACCTGCTGACAAGGGCGATCCCCGTCCGGTCCCTCGATGTTTAGTAGATCTATAATTAATATATCGATGTTGTTTAATTGTACTTACTACTTAATTAAATTTATTTGCTACTACTTTCTTCGAATTGTAAAATGTTTGTTTTTCTATGCTGTCTGTCGAAATTTATTTTTGTTTTAATGTACCAACTTAAGAAGTTGAAATGAAATGAAATATAATTATGAAACTTTTTCAAGTTCTTCGGTTGCTAAAGACATCACCGACAAGTCGGTGAACAGAAAAATCTTTAAAAATGAATGTCAAAAAGGTATGATGTGAGATAACCTGTGTAAGCTTTAATCAGTATAATGTGGACATATCACTTTTTCTTCAAAGAAAAGAGTTTTAGAAATGTCCAATTGTAAAAAAAAAATATAAATAAATTTGAATATTAAAAATAACAGTAAAAAGTTACCAATCGGATAGTATACAGCAATGTGTTGTATTATGGTGCTGTGATATGGTATTGCTATATTTGGTAGAGGCTTCTTTAAAGTCGAAATACCTCTATCTGTAATGATTCGTTAAATGTTTAAAAACTTCTTAAGAATGCATTTAACGAATTGTTGGTTCTATTTAAAGAAGGCGGTTATGTGCCAAACATTTTTAATAATATTATTAGATAGTTAAAAGCCACGGACTTAATGTCGGCGAATTGTCTGAGATATGAACAAATCTTTTACAAAAATATACAAAAAACATGGCAGCCATAGACGGTTGGCTATGCTTAGTTAAATTATTAGGTAAAACTTACGAATTGTAGTTTTGCTAATTGATTACAGTATCACCTTAACATAATGACAATTGTGTTTTCGTTGATATCTTCGCATTCATGTGGTAGGAAGGTGCCTTCTATTCGACCGATCCATATTCTAACATTATTAATAGCTATATTTACATAGGTAGGAATTTCATATTATTATATTTAAAATGTTAATGAAGATGTAAAAAAACACTCAAATTTATTTAATTAATGATGTATATATTTCAATGTTAATGTTATATTATTGAAATGTAATAATTCGTAACAAGTCTTCGACCAGTCAGCATTAGAGATGGTGCAGACACAAGTATTTTCCAACCTGTCTTGTAGCGTAACGATAGTGTAGTGCCGAACACACCACCCTCTCTTTAGCTTACTCTAATGTGTTTAGTTTGCTTTTCCAGCTTATCGATGCGTGTCCTCGTAGAGTTGACGTGTGTTTGTTTCGTAGTAGGATTAAAATAGAGCGAATGAATCACAGTAGCGTAGCGGGCGGGCGGGGACCGCGTGGCCGGTCGCGGTGGCGTCGCGGCACCCCTACCGCAACCATTGATTGGCACGCGCTTTGTTTTAATCCGTTTTTTTTTATTATGGTTGCTTCCAGTACCAGCTGTTTTCCGGACGTACGTAAAGAGAATTTGATTAACATTAGAGCCGCGTACCTTAAACGAGAGCGGATGCGCGCAAGTGGTACGCGTGCGTTCTCCGCCGCCTTCGCCGCTCGCTCGAGTCGCCGCTCACGCCACATGCGAACTCACCCACCAGCTTCTAACATTACCTACTTGATCTCATATATTAGTTGCAAACTATTACATACTCACATTTTAGGGTCGATTTTCCAGTCATCAGGTACTTTTCAAAAATACTAACAGCGATTTAGAAAAGCCTAACAATACATTAGTAAAAAACATGGCTAAACCTGAAGATTGCAAAGTTGACTCTTTCCGTCTTGCGTATATTTTCTTTATGCATCGATCTAAATGGTTTTTAAATAACTTTTTTAATTAAATAACTCTAAATTTGGATTAAAAAAATTAATAGTTTCGATGCATGCTGACTGTTAAAGCACTATTTAATTTTACTTTATTGTGTTTAAACATTTAAAATATCCAACTATAATAATATTAAGAACTATAAGAACTAGTCGATTATAAATGCAAACAAAATTTTGGAAATTAGAAACAAACACGGTGATTGTTATTTTGAGATTGTATACAAAACAATGTTTACATTTATTATTTCTGCTTTTCATTGTAAATATTAATTGAGACATAAATCTTCATTTAAGTATAAAAAGAACTAAGACAGTGTTTACGATACCTATTTGACCATCCCCCATATTTAAATTACATTATCAGCACAAAATTTTCTCAAAACTGATTTATTGCAATTTAAATTAATTTAAACTTAAGTTTTGATAAGAATTAAGTTCTTATTGTTCTTACTAATTAACTCACCAATCAGCCAACCATGAATATTATCCCATTTTTTATTTTTTATTTTCACTTAATATATTTGGAAAAAGAAACTTAAGTAAATCTCTAATAATATGATCTACCTACCTACATGATATTAATAATGTTAGGTAATACTTTGACATGTGATAGGAAAAGTAGGCAACTATTTATACCTTGCCCACAACATTAAGTGAATGGTGCCAAAAAAGTATAAATATTTAAGTAATTTTAAAATACTGGTTTGTTTTATTATTTTGTTTTTATTAAACTTTTGAAATACGAATATCTAGTCTCAAACATGTTTTCGAAACATAACAATATCTATTACATACCCAACCGAAATCCACAGAAATATATTTCAATAATTACATCATTATAAAATCATTAAGGTGAGTGCTTAACGCCTGTATTGTAAGTAAAATTATGCAAGTAGGTAAACAATTACAGTGAAAACATTAACATAATGTCGTTCTTTAAAAAATTATGTCTGTAATAAAAAAACTAAAATAATTGCTTGATTTGGAATCAAATCATTGATGTTTTGTGATAAAAGTAAAATGTAAGCAAAATCTACTATCTGAAAATAAAATTTTTAAGAAGAATATTAATATGAAACGCCGCGCGTCGTATTCTGCGATAGCTCAGTTTCAAGGCATATGGGTAATTAACATTAAGATTCCGACGTCATTAATAAATTATTAAAAAATGTTTCTAATGGTTCTGCCACACGAAACTTTCTTTTATAGAGCAACCAGTCTTGTTATTACTTTAGTTACAAATAATAATAATGCCCTACATGACTGGGTAATTTAAACATTTATGAAATTTGCTTAACAATTATGTAACGGCAAAGTACGAGTACGTCATCGTCTGATGTCTGGATGGGCCTGCGCAGATAAGAGACAGTCTTAGGCACACTTTTTAGTCTTTCTAATAGAATCCCTACAACTGTATTGAATAATTCACTGTCGAAAATATATAAAAAGCTCCACTGACGCGTGCTCTCCGAACTCTCAACCTGATTTCTTTGACAATAGACATCTTCCAATGCACCCTGAGTAAATTTACAATGACGGCTACTAGAATTATATGCTACTAGCGGCCCGCCCCGGCTTCGCACGAATGGACTTTTATACCCTACCCTACCCTTATCCTACCCCTTACCCTACCCCTTCCCTACCCCATCCCTACCCCTACCCTACCCTACCCTACCCTAACCCTACCCCTACCCTACTTCTACCCCTACCTTATCCCTATCCCTACCCTACCCCTACCCTAAAAAATTAACAAATATGGACACTACTGCATTGGGATACGATCCTGTAAAAGTAGCTGTAAATTTGGATATAAAATTAATAAATAACAAACTTGACCATGTGAACCCGAACAGTTCCCGAAAATATTTAACTAAAGTTACAGTACGTAAAATACACACCGCGGATGTAAGTCTGCGTGTGTGTAACACTCAAGAATAAGCAAATTTTTGGGCTACAAATAATAGCTTCATTGATGGTTTTTTTTAACGATACATAAATGGCCTATTAATGTCCTATGTGGACAACAGTCTCTGGTTTGCGCAGGCCTGAAAAGCTGACGGTAGCGACAGTAGCCATAGATTGCACGTGCCTGCATTCCATGCATGGCAGAGCGAAAACGACCGGTACTAAACTTACTTTACTACCTTACAACTATATACGATTGGTTATATCATAAAATATATTTTATTTTATCAAAATAAATTTATACTACATATTTAATATTTAGTAATATTTTTTATATTTAATATATATTTTGAAGTAGCCGGAAGAGTTCATAAAGGAGTGCATTTAATAACTATGTGAAGGCATAAAATTAAGAAAGTAACTATTAAGAATGTCCACAAAGTGAGAAATAGATGTAAGGTTGCTGTATTATATACTTGTTTATATATACCTGCATATATATATATATACATATAATTTATATTATTTGTAGGACTTATCTTCTATCTACATTATAAATTATGATACTAGTTTTAATATAATGATATTGTAAGTGAAAATATTGTACACCTTGAAAACATCTTAGCCTTAATTTTATAAACCTTTACCTATTTAAACTTCTACATTTCCATTTGAAACAAATTCTATGTATAAGGCATTCTTAAACTAAAAACGCGGGACAATGTTGAATGACACGAAAAGCTGTTACACTTTTTAAGGTTTATATAATATTAAATAATGATTAAATACGATATACCGACGTTATTACAATACATGCTCTAACTATGTACGGTGGTACTGTTCAAATAAAAATTAATTGGTTTTACAAAAAAATAATAAATAAATACGCGTCATAAGGAGTATATTAGTTACTCTATTATTAAATATTCTTTCCTGTAAAACTTAATCATCATACTATATAAACAAAACCGGTACTGTGGTACTGTACTGTGTTTCAGGACTTATGTATATAACATTAAGTCTTAAATAGAATATGGTTATAATGTCCCACATCGCTACGAAACACGCACATTATACCGAAGATGGATGATTGTGAAATAAATTAATAACCAGTTTTCATCTATTATAACCTAAATTTATAGCTTAGCTTCTTTTTTTATATTTTACTATGCCTATGTATCACCGACGGATAAAGTCAAAAAGGGAATCAGGTTCATCAACAATATTTATTAGGTGTATGACTTTTCTAGTAAAAATGTTTACACAATTAAAATGAAAAAAAATATTTCTGGATGTCTATAATTATTCAAAATAATATACTATGTGTTAGATTTTAGTAATATTTGAAAATGTTTATCCGTATAATGTAATATCAGTCGAAGCGACAGTTAACTATTCTGGCAACTCACCGAAGCGCGTTAGATTGCGCGTGAGCATTTTATGAATGTCCCCCTTAGCACCACTATACTGTAGTCCTCGTAGTTAACATTGAATGATTCTTCTAACGGTTGTGGTGTTTGCTCAGTGTTATAGAGTATGTGATAAATATGATGAGTGTCCTGTATTATTAATATAAATATTCACTTTTGAATTATTCGATGTGATTTTAAACGTAGATAATAAATATTTATATATACCTTACAATATATTTATTAATTAGCGTTTTATCAAATATTGTGCTACCTTGTGATCTCATTCTGTGAATACTAATACTAACTTCTTTAAACCTTGACTGCTCTTTTCTTAAGGCAAAAATAATATTTGACAATACTTTTGTAAGATATTACAGAACTTTGCTCGATGTGAATATTTATTCACTAACTTTAAGATAAATAGATATATTGCTGTGGTTGAGCTTATCTGGTTGGAATTTATTAAATAGTTACGATGTAAAATGATCTATTTGTCTTAAACTAAGTCGTTGCCTTAAGTATTTGTTTTACTTATTTTTAATCCTATTAATACCTTAAATATACATTCTACAACAACAAAGTGAGATAAGTTCAACTTTGGAATTTAACTGTATTCTTGAAAAGGATATATTGAATAAAAAAAAATATATATTATGGCAAAATATATTTGACTAACTATCAAGCTAAAAGTCGTCGTGTTAAGAGGCGTTTGATATTTTATTTTTAGATCAAGTTAAACATAAATCACGTTAAGATATCTAAAGTTTATTTTTATGAACATACGATGAAATGACATATCACTCTCTGTTCCATCACACCAGCTGTTCCTACAATTCCTTCCCATTTTTAATGTGACTTATAATAACATTATATGTAGTGTGGACGGCGGACGATCCACTTATATTATTATTTATAGTAACGTATTATACTTAATCAACATGAATAATATTAAGAATGTTTTATGGCAAATTAAATTATAATAGTAATGTAAGTATACCATCTTCTTATTCTATTGTTAAAAACGTATATGAAATAATTCAGTAGACAAGCTACAACTTTTAACATATAAATTTAAAACTTCACGCGATAAATACTCAAATGTTTAACTTAATACATATTTAAATAATATAATCATTATTGTTGTTAAAAAAAAATAAGAAATGTATACTCTCTATTACATTAGTTTAAACACACATATGTGTCACAGTAGATTTAGCCGTTTTAATGGAATACAATTAATTTATATAATTAAGTAATGTTACAGGTAGAAAAAAGCAAATTGTATGCATGTTATTGATGTAATTTTTATTATATTTCACGATGTTTTTAAAAATATATTTGCCCGACCCCAAACCAGAGTTTAGAATCTGTATGTACTCACCCAAACCAATGTGCATTATGTTGCCATTATTATTAATCATGTATAGAGGCTCTTGTAGTTTATTAATCAATAAAGAATAAAAACGTACAATGGCGTTTTATTTAAAAGCATCTTCCCGCGCTGTTTCAGTCCCGTACCTCCCGTTCCCGCGAGAAATTCATCATTAGGGGCCATCCATAAAGTACGTCACACGTATTTCATGATTTTTAGACCCCCCCCCCTCCATGTCACAGGTGGTCATATTTGTGAGACCCCCCTCCTAGTGTGACGTCACATGCAATTTTACATCTAAAGATTTTAAATCAAAATAGCAGTTCCATAATTAGTTTTATTTCCATTTAAATTACTTTTATTTATGAAATCAACATCAAATATTTGAAAAAATAACAAATAATTAAACTGTTAATTAAAGAAAAGAGATGTTTTTTTGTTTTATTCAATATTTCAAATTCCGCGATTCAATTTATTAAATTTGAAATGTGATGTCACAAAACTGAGTACCCCCCCTACCCCTTGTCACACCATGTCACACTTCATCGACCCCCATTACATGTGACGTACTTTATGGATGGCCCCTTAAGTATAACGTATGTTACTTCGGAATAACTCGAATTATCGAATGCATCCTGTAGTTTTCTAGTTAATTCGTAACAAACATACATACGAAAATAAAAATAATTTATCTATAAAATTAGTATAGATAAACGGACAGACGGAGTACATTGTCTGTAATGTGAGACAATTAGCAGCACTCACAGGTTGCACTTGCTAGTTATAGTTACCTAAGTAGTTTAATTCATAGACTAAGAATAATAACCTATTAATTACAGTTATTTTTCATTGTTATTTTGACAAATACAAGTGTATGTAAGTCTAAGTGCTGAATAAATTTATTATTATTATTTCACTAGCGGCCCGCCCCGGCTTCGCACGGGTGGACTTTTATACCCTACCCCTGCCCTACCCTACTCCTACCCTACCCCTACCCTACCCCTACCTCTACCCTACCCTACCCTACCCCTACCCCTACCCTACTCCTACCCCTACCCTACCCCTACCCTACCCTACCCTACCCTACCCTACTCTACCCCTACCCAAAAGTATCCTATGTCCTTCTCCCAGTTCTTAGCTACCTCCCTACCAATTTTCAGCCAAATCGGTTCAGCCGTTCTTGAGTTATAAATAGTGTAACTAACACGACTTTCTTTTGTTTTTAAATTGTATTCTGCTATTCGGGACGGAAACAAATCCAACAAATCAAAAACCATGGCAATCGGTCCAGCCGTTCTCGAGTTATAAGTGTTGTAACAAACACGACTTTCTTTTATATATATAAATTATAGACTAGCTTCCCTTGTGCGAATTTATTAATTAAGATACCTAACTAGATAACCCGAAATAAACAAAAGGATTTTAGAAATCAGTCTATTAGTTTCAGACGCTCTGCATTGCAACAAAACAATCAAATCTTTCGTCCTTATGATTTGATAAGTGTTGATATAAGTTGAGGTGATTTAGCCATTGCAGTGTTGCGAGTTCCAATGGATGAATCCCTCGTGTGTTCCTCTGTGGCCGGACCACAGTTTAGTACTCAGATGCTATAGTTCGAAATAATACTTACCTGAAGTCTACTTTCATCGGAATATATATATACTGGCGGCCCGCCCCGGCTTCGCACGGGTGGACTTTTATACCCTACCCTGCGCTAAACTACCCCTGCCCTACCCTACCCCTACCCTAACCCTACCCTACCCCTACCCTACCCTACCCTACCCCTACCCTACCCCTACCCTACCCCTACCCTACCCCTACCCTACCCCTACCCTACCCCTACCCTACCCCTACCCTACCCCTACCCTACCCCTACCCTACCCCTACCCTACCCTAGCCCTACCCTACCCCTACCATACCCCTACCCTAAATATTATTTAAAATTTGACACTGCGATGGTAGCGCCGTCTGTCGGATCCAATGTAAAACATTCCAAAATCAAAAACTACTAATAAATTAAAAATTAATTAAAAAAACATTGTCCAGCGGACAAAATTGTGAATCTAAACCATTCCCAGATCCCCTTGAATACACATAAAAAATTTCATCAAAATCGGTCCAGTCGTTTGAGAGAAATTTAGTGACATACACACTCACAGAAGAATTATATATATAAAGATATATTTTTAGTACCTCAAGAGATATCTTTTCAATTAACAATTTATGTGGTCCGGCCGCCAGGCAGTGCTCCAATAAACCCCTTTAGTTAAGGAGTTATTGGTCGTAGGATGTGGTCCGGCTGGAAGGTATACTCTGCAGCAAGTCAATTTTGCAATATTCCGATGAAAGTAGACTTTAGGTAGGTATTATTTCGAACAAGAGCATCTGAGTACTAAACTGTGGTCCGGTCACAGAGGAACACATGAATCCCTCACAATCTTACACACTAATAACATAAGTAGGGAGCAGACGTGTAACACTCTACACTTCCCTCATTTTGAGAAAATTAGGTAGGTATTTTTTTTGTAATAATTGACCTCCCGGACAGCCTCTTTAGCGTAGCGGTATTTGGCTCGCTTTAAATCACGAAGGTAGTGGGTTCGATCCCCACACCGGACAAGAAATCTTTGTGTAAATTCTAAGATTTCTTTCCGGGTCTGGTTAGTTGAGGGACTATCGTCCGTGCCTCGGAAAGCAAATTAAAACCGTTGGTCCCGATTGATATAATATCATGTATAACAAGCGTATAATAAAATGGGAACAGGCAGCAGCGCTTCCCTGTGTATTACAACATAATACTGCGGTCACCAATCCGTCTGCCAAACGTGGTGACTATGGCTAAACCCTCCCTCGGGTGGAAGCCCATGTTCAGCAGTGGACGTTGTACGGGCTGATGATGATGATGACCGCCCGGAGCAGAGGTCCAAATCCCAAAGGGGACGCTGGTATGGTTTATAATTCTACAATTTAATCCATTTATTAAGGCTGAAGTTCTGTTCGCCTTAATGTCCGGTGAAGTAGCAAAAGCCGCCTGGCTGAACACTTCCGCTGCCACTTCACTAACCACAGCCGATATTCGCTTACAACGACAGAAACTGGAGTATTATCATGTAAGGATTTGAGTAGACAGTCCTGTAGGTCATTTTTTGTTGAATCTAGAAGAGGGAGAAATGCTCTTCAGCGGATTGAGCAGTTTGGTCATTGGCCACACACACACTGGCATTGTGAAGAAACTGATTACTTACTTACCATTTTTTACTTACTATTTCTAAAATGTGTTACTCACAAAGAACTCTATTATACATATTTGATAGTTTTTTAATAACAGTAAGTTTAGTCGGGCCAATGACAATAGCGCCGATAGAATACAAATTTTCACAATACAAAGTATAATATTAAGTAGATATATTGCGATAATAATATAGAAAAACGTTTTGTCTAATTATCCACCTAGGTCCTGGAACTAGCCCGGGGGGTCATGACCCCCATGACTCTGCCCCTGGCTCCGGTCATGGGAAGGGTAAAGTGTAACGAACTTTCCCATAATCTCGTAGACCCGAAGACCAAGAGACCCGCGAACTGTAACGTAGAGCGGCAGGTGCACAAAACTCCCCTAAGCAACTAAAAGTCATAATTCCTCAATCCCGCCAAAAGCGACTGTCTTGAGTCCAGGTCAAAGTCTCACAGGGAGCGCCCTCGTGCGCAAATCGCTTAATATGTAGTTCATACACTATTTAATAAGGCCAGTGCCCTGCCCGCTTGTATGCCCGGTGAGGTAGCCACGTCGACATAAATGTACGTCCGAAAGAAAAATACTATAAGTGAACTTACAGTCAACTACAATCTTTCTTTCTTTCTTTTCTTTTTAAAAAGACAACTCCCGCGCTAGGGAAATAAATCCCTGTGTCGCGGGGGACTTTACAAACATACATTTCACGGACACAAAGTAAACCCAGACTCAGAACAATTATTTGTGGTTCACACAAATAATTGTCCCGGGTGGGAATCGAACCCAGAACACCAGGTCCCAGAAGCAACTACCGTAACCACTGAGCCACCGGTGCAGTCAACTGTTTCAAACAATCCATTTTTATCCCTAAACGTAGCCACAACTATACGAAACATTGAATCCCCAAATGAATTTATTTTATTGGCAATGAATCCAATACATTTAGTTGAACGGCTAAAAAATACCCATCCATGTGAATACTGCGGCAACTAAACTGACTAACACCTTATTCATAAAGCATTTATTTAACACTAGCTTCCTTTATTTTATTATTTACTAGCGACCCGCCCCGGCTTCGCACGGGTACAATACTGATAATTATACTACATAATGTCTTTAAACCTCTAACAAACGGGCGAAATTCAAAAACAAACAGAAACAAATTAATATAGGTACCTACTAAAACTCTGTGAAATAAGTAGGTGGGTATACTTTTATCGTATGAAATACCTATACTCTTCAGGACTAACAATACAACAAACACTAAATAAATAAGTATTCAAGTATCTATCCATCATAGTTACAACGAACACAAAACAAAAAATTTGCCCTATAATTCTTAAGGATCGAGCGCGCATAATCGCATTCGGCCTACCTCCGTAGCGTAGCGGTAATTGGCTCGCTTTAAATCTCGGAGGTCGTGGGTTTGATCCCCACACCGGACATGAAATCTTTGTGTAAATTCTAAGATTTCTTTCCGGGTCTGGTTGGTTGAGGGACTACCCTCCGTGCCTCGGAAAGCACGTTAAGCCGTTGGTCCCGATTGTTATAACATCATCTATAATAATCGTATATCAAGGAAGGGGCAGCAGCGTTTCCTTGTGTGTTACAACATAATTCTGCGGTCACCAACCCGCCTGTCAAACGTGGTGACTATGGCAATACCCTCCCTCGGGAGGAGGCCCATGTTCAGCAGTGGACGATATACGTGCTGATGATGATGATGACCTACTAAAGCTCAGTGAAATAAGTAGGTGGGTATACTTTTATCGTATGAAATACCTATACTCTTCAGGACTAACAATACAACAAACACTAAATAAATAGGTATTCAAGTATCTATCCATCATAGTTACAACGAACACAAAACAAAAAATTTGCCCAATAATTCTTAAGGATCGAGCGCGCATAATCGCAATAGGCCTACCTAAAACACGCGCTGTTATTTTGCGATAACTTCTAAGTTATTCATTAAAAGTATATAGTGTAGGGGTAAAATAATCTGCATGAAATGCTTAAGAATATTAACTCATTTAAAATGATAAGGATAAATACTGAATCCGTCTGATTAGCTTTACAATTACCGCATTAGAAATTATCATTTTTCTAAGATATAGTAATGGATATAGCAAGTTAACCTTGAAAGATAGACATATGCTATCGCAGACTTTTTTGTAGATCTAAAAGAGAAGAATATTTGCCACCATACATTGTTTTGTTATATCTCATAGGGTTTAGGCAGCGTTTTCGTTAAAAGCTCCCAAATGGCTTAATTTTTTCCGACACCTCTGACAAATATCAATATATATTAGTCAAATGTACACATAAACTAAACAAATCATATACGTAAACCTTCCGGAAGAATCGTTCTATCGATTGGTAACATCCGCATGAAAATCGATGTAGTAGTTTTTGAGTTTATCGCGAACAGACAGACAGACGCGGCAGGGGACTTCGTTTATAATATGTAGTGATGTAGTGATAGCGGTTGCCCGCGGCTCCGTGCGGATGTCGGTTACCGCTGCAAAAAGCCTACCCAGGAAAGACACGGTCAGCAAAATGATTCCCAGGTCAATTCACAGACACCGACATAAACATCGACGACGCAGGCATTATCCGCAGGCTGCACAGATTGTCTTTCTTTGGATGTTAAAGTTGTTAATGATGAAAATATAATTAATTATGTAATTAATAGGCATTTTAGGGATTAGGCATTTTAGGCATTTTCAAAGCTCTGAAAAGAACTGTTGTTTAGCTCTGAGAAGAACTGTTGATTAGCTCTGAGAAGAACTTTTGCGTAGGTGTAGTTTTAAGAACGAAATCTAAAAAAAATCGCATGAAAATTATTAGACTTCGCAACGGGCCGTGCAGCAGAAATCGTAATATTTTAATTTCGCCATAACTTCAAAACCAAACGTCCAATTTTAATCATTCAAAGACCAAATATTATCTACATAAACTGTACTTAGTGATGAAATAATTTATTTTGATAAGGATTAATAGCATGAGTAAAATAAACGCGTTTAAATGTAGTCCAAAAAAAATTCAAGATTTCTAAATAAAAAAATGGTCGTTGTGCCTCACTCGACATAGATAGGTATAGTGTGTCGCGGACTTTTTTGTAGATATTTATAAGATCTATAATTAATTAGAACATTTTATGGTTCTATCTTTTATAGTTTAGGCAGCGTACGCAAAATAAGTAACTTTTCTGGTTGATTTTTTACACCTTGTGTCAGAAAAACCCAAATATCTTACGGAACCATATTTTTTTCCAAAATAAAATTTAGCCTATGTTACTCGTGGATAATGTAGCTTTCGAATGGTGAAAGAATTTTTTAAATCGGCCCAGAACTTTTTGAGCCTATTCATTACAAACATACAAACATACAAAAATAGGTACAAATCTTTCCTCTTTATAATATTAGATTTAACTCTCGTTCCCGTGGGAAATTCATAATAAAATATAGCCTATGTTCTTTCTCAGGCTCTAGACTATATCTGTACCAAATTTCATTTAAATCGCTTCAGTAGTTAAGGCGTGATTGCGTAACAGACAGACAGACAGACAGAGTTACTTTCACATTTATAATATTATATATAGTAAGGATAATTATTTAAATTTGTGACTAATCTTTAAATAATAATATAATCAGTGAGATAATAGTACGAAAATTATTAACTTTAATTAGTATTATTATATATATGAATTATTATTGTAATTGCAATTCGACACCTAGAGGTTTTTTATTTAATGCTGTATGAAGATTTAACAAAGAATTAAAAGAAGAGCCCTCCTTAGGCCAGGGTCGGCGACGGTGACAGCGACGCGGAGGCGCCACTACTTACAAATTAATTTCTCGTGAATTTCGTGAAGTGCGGCCGGCATACGATTACGATTATTTTGCAAAAATGTTCAGTGGATTTCTCTAAGTAACCTTGAATATTGGGGTAAGTGTAACGAATCGAACCTCTTTGGAACATTAATATTGTCTATTCTAAATTTTAGTGTACTTGTCATATTTTATACCCTTTTTTTGTTTGGATTTTTTCTTGTCAATTAGAAGACATTACCAAGACCAGCGCCTTTTATTTCTATAATATTAAAATAAAATAAAATATTAGTGCGTAACAGTAAGTATATTATGAAACGAATGACAACCTCTGTAGCGTAGCGGTATTTGGCTCGCCTTGAATCTCGGAGGTCGTGGGTTCGATCCCCACACCGGACAGAAAATCTTTGTGTCAATTCTTAGATTTCTCTCCGGGTCTGGTTGGTTGAGGGACTACCCTCCGTGCCTCGGAAAGCACGTAAAGCCGTTGGTCCCGATTGTTATAAAATCATCTATAATAATCGTATGTCAAGGAACGGGCAGCAGCATTTTCTTATGTGGTACAACATAATACTGCGGGAGGGTATTTGCCATAGTTGCCACGCTTGGCAGGCGGGTTGGTGACCGCACTATTATGTTGTATCAGACAAGGAAACGCTACTGATCGTTACTTGTTATACGATTATTATATGTAGATGATATTATAACTATCGGGACTAACGGTTTAACTCGCTTTCCGAGGTACGGAGGGTAGTCCCCAACCAGACCCGGAAAGAAGATCTTATAATTTAAACACAAAGATTTCTTGTCCGTTACATATTTAATGAAAATGTAAAGTGTGAATTTCTTAATATTCATAGAACGTGAATCGAGGTAGATCGACTGAACGCTTGTTACTTAAGTATGAGACATAGGTAAGTGTACAAACATGAGACTTGACGTCATCAATTATCATCCGAGCACGTCAGCCGAGCGAATCGAAAGAGTGTAGTTGGTGTTTAGCAGATCCATTCTCAGAGGCTAATTGCATTACGATACGATAATGACTTCAATAAAATTGTAGGTACCTAGGTACCGAGTTTTGGCTGAGTGAATTATTCAAAGCCAGATTTAAGGGTGGGCATCCAGGGCAACTGCCCCGGAGCCTCCACAATGGAGAATAGAATAGAATAGAATAGATCATTTATTTGCAATGAATGTAGGTACAAGATATTAGGTGTTACATATTGAATAGGTTCCAGTACATTCTACCTTAACACGGCATGCAAATGTTTACAATATTATAAAAACTAGGTATTATAACTTATCAGCTAAGAACTCCTGCACAGAGTAGTAGCATTTATTTAACAAAAGTTCTGTAACATATTTTTTAAACATTGGTAATGGCTTTTTATTTAATAATGTCAGGTAATTTGTTATATATAGCTGGTGCCATACAGATAACACTTTTTTTTAATAAAGAAGTTTTATAGACCCCTGTACTCAATAAGTTTTGGTATTGAGTTCTCATTTTTGTTGTGCGTTTTCTAGTGTCATGCAAAGTAGGAAATAAGTTTTTATTCATTTTGACAAATATGACCAATTCCTGTATATAGAGTCCTGGAAGGGTTAATAATTTATGAGACTTAAATATAGGCAGGCAACTTTCTGATACTTTAATTTTGAACATGGCTCTAATGCAGCGTTTTTGTGCTTTAAAGATGCTTTCCCTTTCACTACAGTTGCCCCAGTGTATTAAACCAAATCGAAGTATTGACACGACTAATCCATGGTAAGCAAGTAACAAAGTATGTAGGTTAACTTTTTTAGCTAGGTTATGGAGCATGTAAGCCGTTGTGCTCAATCTTTTGCAAATATCCTCAGCGTGTGCCTTCCATGTAAGCTGGCTATCAATAGACACACCTAAAAATCTTGCGACACTTACGGTGCCTACAGATTGATTGTTGTAATTTATATCCATAGTATCTGCCGGTATCCTTTGATAGAAATGCATAATTTTAGTTTTATCAAGATTTATAATTAAATTGTTATGATTAAGCCAATTTATTAGGTTACTAAGTGTATTATTAATGTCATTTTCGTAAGTTTCTTTATTGTTACATTTTACTAGTGTCGTACTGTCATCGGCAAATAATACCATCGGGTTAGGCGTTTGACGTGGTAAGTCGTTTATGTATATTAAGAATAATAAAGGTCCGAGGACACTTCCTTGAGGAATGCCGTATTTTATTTCTCTGTAGGAGGATAAGTACTTTTTTTCTATTTTAGTATTTAAACATATCCTAGCCACTTCAGTACATTGCTTACGACCAGTTAGGTAATTTTTTATTAAATTTAGGCAATTCCCTCGAATACCATAAGCTTCAAGTTTATTCAGAAGTGTTTCATGATTGACATAGTCAAAAGCTTTTGACATATCAGCAAGGATTGCACATATAGGTACTTTAGCATCTACATTAGGTAGTATTTTACTAATAAAATCGTAAATTGCCATATTTATATTTTTGCGTTTCCTAAAGCCTTTCTGTTCGTCACACAGAATGTCGTATTTCGTAAAAAAATTATATAATATTTCATAAATAATTTTTTCGATTACTTTTGAGAAAACTGGTATCAGAGCAATGGGCCTATACTTAGACATTTCTTCTTTGCAGTTCTTTTTAAAAAGTGGTTTAACTATAACGGTTTTAAGTTTTTCCGGGAATGTACCCGCTAGTATGCTCATATTGATTATATGTGTTAGGGGATCTGATATGCAGTCAGCCACAAACTTTATAACTTTTGTTGATATACCATCGTAACCATAGCTTTTTTTGTTTTTTAATGAATTTATAGCACGTATAACATCTCGGGAAATAACAGGTGGCATAAATATTGAATGAGGATTTCTATTTATATCTACTATATTATGTGGTGTATTTTGTGTTGGTATACTAGTAATTTGGTCTATAAAAAAGTTATTAAATGACTCAGCTATATTATAAGGTTCATTTAATAGTTTACCATCTTTTTTTATTTGTAAGATAGGTTCACTAATTGTTTTTGAATTATTAATCACTTGCCATGCTGTTTTACATTTATTGTCAGAATTGTTGATAAGATAGTTATTTTGTGCATTCTGGGTCAAGTTAATGATTTTTCTAAATATCTTTGAATAGGTTTCGAATGTTTTTTTATTTTCATTTGTTGGTTTAAGTCTCTGTTTCCATAGTAATTGACGCTGCCTTTTACTGCAGGTTTTAATGCCTCGAGATAGCCACTTGATCTTTTTTTCAGAACTCATTGTGACCAATTTATAGGGGAAACATAATTTATATAATAGCTGGAACATGTCTAGTAAATAACTGTAAGCTTTATTGGGATTTTCAGTATTATATACGTCATTAAATGATAAGCTGCGAAGATGATTTTTAAATTTGATTAAGTTTTCTTTAGACATATCTCTTCTAAATGTTTTCCAATGTTTGATTTTACAAGATTTATTTACTTTTATTTTGATTACTTGTGCCGTGTGATCAGATAGACCAAAGTCAATTACCTCATGTTCACAGTTTTGTTTATAATTATGTGCAAAGTTATCCAAACATGTCATGCTCCTAAAACGGGTTGGTTGTCTAATTAAAAGATTAAAAATGTTTCAAATTCTGACAGTAAACTCTACAACTTTTCTTTTATTTATTTTCTCAGTGTTGTACCTTTACATACAGTACTTTGTAGAATCACTTCGAATTTTCTACACATTTAGAGGGAAACTAATTTGTTGCCCCGGGGCCTCCAGACTTCTAAATCCGGCCCTGGAATTATTTATAAATATAGAGCTAAAATCGCCGCGGGCACCGGCGTAAGAATGATGCCCCCATCTTTTCCCGTGGGCGCCGTAGGACCCGGCCAAGGGAAATACACCAGACGATGGGCAGCAGCGTCTTCTCGGATTATAGCACCTAATACTGCGCTCGCCAACCCGCCTGCCAAGCGTGGCGAATATTGGCAAACCCCCCTCATAAGAAATGGATATTTCAAAAAACACACGGCCCCGAGTCCTCGGCTTCCCCGCTAGGCCTGGCTACGGACGGATGATCTGGTTAAAGCCGCGGGATCACGGTGGTTGCAGGCCGCTTCTAACCGCAACAACTGGAGATTTATGAGGGAGGCTTATGTCCAGCAGTGGACGTCCTACGGCTGAAATGATGATGAATGATGATAGAGCTAAAAATCAATAGGCTAGTATACCCATAAGAAATTATGTTAAACTTATGTTCGGACCTGTGTACACAATAATAATCTTTCATAAAACGAAATTAAATAGACAGAAAATTTCTGCTTATCTATTTCATACGTAAAGCTTGATATGTTAATTAATATTCAAAATAACATTTTCCTTATAATCTTTGGTATTTTTTTTACGGCAACACTATAATTATAGTGCTATCTATTATGCATTGTGTGTATTAGTGTCCTAACTGTCAATCCGATAACTAATTTGGTATGTAGAATTTTAGATTTCCGATAAAAATAAACGTTGACTTACGCGAACATTTGCGTGTCGGCTTAAATAACTGCTACCTATATCGATTTCTTATGATTTGTTTGCATATCCTACTTACAAGCAATCATCTGTCTCATGGATTAGTACCATTTGGATCTAGGACTAAGAAAATTTAAGACTACCCAATGACCCATGTATTACTTTAAATGTATGTTATACTAGCTGCACCCCGCAGTATTACCCGCGTTACTCTGCTTCAGTGGGCCTATATGTAGCCTATATGTAAATTCAGCGTATAAACTAATTTAAAAAAAAATAAATTCTAAAAACAAAAGAAAGTCGTGTTAGTTACACTATTTATAACTCAAGAACGGCTGAACCGATTTGGCTGAAAATTGGTAGGGGTAGGGTAGGGGTAGGGTAGGGGTAGGGTAGGGGTAGGGTAGGGGTAGGGTAGGGGTAGGGTAGGGGTAGGGTAGGGGTAGGGTAGGGGTAGGGTAGGGGTAGGGTAGGGGTAGGGTAGGGGTAGGGTAGGGGTAGGGTAGGGGTAGGGTAGGGGTAGGGTAGGGGTAGGGTAGGGGTAGGGTAGGGGTAGGGTAGGGGTAGGGTAGGGGTAGGGTAGGGGTAGGGTAGGGGTAGGGTAGGGGTAGGGTAGGGGTAGGGTAGGGGTAGGGTAGGGGTAGGGTAGGGGTAGGGTAGGGGTAGGGTAGGGGTAGGGTAGGGGTAGGGTAGGGGTAGGGTAGGGGTAGGGTAGGGGTAGGGTAGGGGTAGGGTAGGGGTAGGGTAGGGGTAGGGTAGGGGTAGGGTAGGGGTAGGGTAGGGGTAGGGTAGGGGTAGGGTAGGGGTAGGGTAGGGGTAGGGTAGGGGTAGGGTAGGGGTAGGGTAGGGGTAGGGTAGGGGTAGGGTAGGGGTAGGGTAGGGGTAGGGTAGGGGTAGGGTAGGGGTAGGGTAGGGGTAGGGTAGGGGTAGGGTAGGGGTAGGGTAGGGGTAGGGTAGGGGTAGGGTAGGGGTAGGGTAGGGGTAGGGTAGGGGTAGGGTAGGGGTAGGGTAGGGGTAGGGTAGGGGTAGGGTAGGGGTAGGGTAGGGGTAGGGTAGGGGTAGGGTAGGGGTAGGGTAGGGGTAGGGTAGGGGTAGGGTAGGGGTAGGGTAGGGGTAGGGTAGGGGTAGGGTAGGGGTAGGGTAGGGGTAGGGTAGGGGTAGGGTAGGGGTAGGGTAGGGGTAGGGTAGGGGTAGGGTAGGGGTAGGGTAGGGGTAGGGTAGGGGTAGGGTAGGGGTAGGGTAGGGGTAGGGTAGGGGTAGGGTAGGGGTAGGGTAGGGGTAGGGTAGGGGTAGGGTAGGGGTAGGGTAGGGGTAGGGTAGGGGTAGGGTAGGGGTAGGGTAGGGGTAGGGTAGGGGTAGGGTAGGGGTAGGGTAGGGGTAGGGTAGGGGTAGGGTAGGGGTAGGGTAGGGGTAGGGTAGGGGTAGGGTAGGGGTAGGGTAGGGGTAGGGTAGGGGTAGGGTAGGGGTAGGGTAGGGGTAGGGTAGGGGTAGGGTAGGGGTAGGGTAGGGGTAGGGTAGGGGTAGGGTAGGGGTAGGGTAGGGGTAGGGTAGGGGTAGGGTAGGGGTAGGGTAGGGGTAGGGTAGGGGTAGGGTAGGGGTAGGGTAGGGGTAGGGTAGGGGTAGGGTAGGGGTAGGGTAGGGGTAGGGTAGGGGTAGGGTAGGGGTAGGGTAGGGGTAGGGTAGGGGTAGGGTAGGGGTAGGGTAGGGGTAGGGTAGGGTAGGGGTAGGGTAGGGGCATGGTAGGGTTAGGGTAGGGGTAGGGTAGGGCAGGGGTAGGGTATAAAAGTCCACCCGTGCGAAGCCGGGGCGGGCCGCTAGTATCAAATAAAATATAGGTATTCCGATTCCGCATCCATTCCGCTGCTGAGATAAAGCATATGATAAGATTAAAAAAAATATAATTGTTATGTGTAGCGTCTTATGTATTTTTACATCTGTACAAACAATAAATAAATGAAGGTGGTCACTCATACTATATCACACAATGTTCACTTCAACTGAGTAGGTATTCTTTGCACGTATCTATGGGTGTAAAATGCCCTGTCCAAGCTGATGTTTTAAGTATTCATTAAAATTACTATGTATCATTAATCTATTTCAACTATTTCAAATTTTTATTTTAGCACCAGACCAGCACACTCATTATTAATGCATTGAAGCTGAAACTAGGTCATTTTATAGGTGTTCTATGTAGTTGTAAAGATTATACCTACACCTACCTCTCTTAGATATAAGTAAAATCATACATACATACATAAGCTCAGTCGCCTGTTTCCCAGCGGGGTAGGCAGAGACAATGGACCTCCACTTGCTACGATCCCTACACACATCTTTCGCTTCATTCAGTCTCATAACATTCTTCATACAATGTAAAATCAATGAAATAAGAACAAGTTTTAACGAAAAATCTCATATATTTGATCCTCAAAACCATTAAATATTGAGGTTGATAATTAATGCGGCTATTTTTGCTGGAAATTCAACTATGAAAACAATTTTGAAGGGCTAATTATTTTTGAGGCGAATAACAACTTATTAGGCGACTAACTACTTGGATACAAAAAAAACTTGACAGCGATTAAATATTTTAAGTACAGTATTTTACAATTACATTATGTACCTACAAAAGGCATGGATCTATTTAAACTAAATAATGGCTGCTACAATAAGACAGCAAATATATTAACAGGGCCGATGAAATAATAGGTGAGGTATTAAAAATAATGACTCGGCGGCTAATATTTACAGTGGGATATCAAACATTGTATTATTGACAATTATTGGTTAGGTTAGATTAGACAGTTAATTTTATAAACAAACACGTTGAATAATTTATGAAAACCTATTTTCAACTTCTTATCCGCCGTCAAGTTGTCGCCTAACAACAAATTCAGTTGCCACACCAAAAAATCACTGCCAAATTAAATTTAATCAAAGCTTACAACTCAAAATAAAGCTGCTGCTTTATACTTAAAATGCTACTTCACTGTAGCTGCCAACTTATTATTTTTGCTACCCATTTTAATTATTTTTAAAACCCTAAATCAGATTAGTTTGTCGCCGCGTTAAATACATGCCATTTTGAAGCGGCCGGTGTGCACCCCACTCATAATACTGCAAAATTCTGCTAGTAAACATTAAAAAAAGTGACACTTAAAATTCATATCTTCATGTTATATGTACTGTCCATCATCTTTACAATAATCTTCGTATGAAGACTTCAACCCAAAATAATACGGGCGTATTATGGGTGTATAATGTTGGGTTGAAGTAAGTATTTTTGGACTTATTTTCTGTAAACTTAGAGAAGATTTCACAATACAAGTACATAACACATTTTGCGTGAAATAACACATTGTCGAGTTTATTTATAGCTTGGGACTCTCACCAATCCTCACAATAGTCGCTAAAGAGTCCATCCAGTTCCAAAAAAGTGCATCCTAAAAATGGTTGAAAAATATACGATAAAATTTTGAATAAACAATGATTTTAGTATTTTCAATAAAAAATTCTGCCTGATGTTACGTCTTTAAATAAACAGTCGTCGAAGCGGTGACGTGCGAAAGTAAAGGGAAGGCCAGCTATACACTTCTAATCAGAAAATTCATCATTATTTAACACAAAACAGTTTTCATTCCATGAAAAAAATCACATGATTGTATAGCTGGCAGTTTATTTTCATTTGTTTATTCTATAAATAAAATGATTCACTTTTTTAATAAAAACTAAAACTTAGCGCTTATCTTAAAACTCTGTTTTCTATATACTGTGTATGT
The DNA here is from genome assembly GCA_947037095.2 of Nycteola revayana. Lineage (NCBI taxonomy): Eukaryota > Metazoa > Arthropoda > Insecta > Lepidoptera > Nolidae > Nycteola > Nycteola revayana. The sequence goes on along the minus strand of OX344842.1, from coordinate 30,700,722 downwards.
TCAGTACACACACAGTATACAGAACACAGAATACACCCTTTGGGACATCTAAAAAAGTTTTTTTTTCTAAAACATATGAATACTTCACCCGCAGAAGCCGCCCAAGTGGTGGCATTGCTGGACTCTGGACTTAGTCAGCGTGTTGTGGCTGAAAGATTGCATCTAAACCTGTCGTATTCATAGAATCTACAAACGCTATCGGAAGACTGATTTGTTCAAGCGCCGTTTTGGATCTGGCAGGAATCGAGTCACTTCTGAGGGAGACGATAACAACTTCTTTACGAAATCGACGCCTTGATGCTTTACAACTGCAGCAGCAGCTTCATGTTGTACGTAGGGTGTCTTTAAGTGACTCTACAATTAGAAAAAGGTTGAAGAAACGTAGACTGGTACCGCACAAGCCAGCAAATTGGCTGAAATTAACTGCAGACCATCGAAGAGCGCGTCTTAACTTTGCACGTGAGCACCTAAATTAGTGGAACATATTCCTCTTTTCTGATGAGTGTAAAATTATGCTGTATGGTAACGACGGAAGGAACAAGGTCTACAGAAGAGATGGGGAACGGTTTGTACATTGCTGCATTGAAGAAAAGGTCAGCTATGGAGGCGGTTGGTGGACGGTTTGGGGAGGAATCACCGCCGACGGTAAGATAGAGCTTGTCTGGGCCACATCTGCCTGCACTAAACAGTCATAGGTACATCAAACAGTATTGAGCCTCACGTGAAGCCCTTTATTGCCAACGGTTTCATATTTATGCACGACGAGCCTTAGGCCTAGGGAAGTCGGTATCTCTATTATGGAATGGCCTGCCCGGACGAATTCATGCAAGAGATCCTGACCCAGAAACACTTAGCCAGCTGCAAAATGCAATTGAAGAGGAATGGAATGCCACAACATCTGATCGTGACTCTCATCCGATCGATAAAGAACCATATGGAAGCAGTAATAAGAGCTGGGGGAGGTAATACCAGTTATTAAATAAACGTTTGATAGCTTTTAAATATCACCGCCACAAATTAGAACTGGCAGGCGGGTGTATTAAAATTAGTTTCTGTGCAGAGGATATAAATAATTGATTAAATCTATTCAGTCTCAGTGTACATTTATAAAGTTTATTAGAGAAATAATTTAAAGTAGAACGAACGCTAAATGCAATGGAAGCGTGCAATTCAAGGAGTGGAAATCGAGTGGAACCGCTTTAACCATAAGTAACGGAAGGTGGGATAAATCTGTATTAAACTCCATGGTATTTTTTTTTGTTTTGAAGACTCCTAGCAACGTTTTTAGTCTACTAGTTTTCTTGTTGAGCCCTGTGCTTAGCTAAAATGTTTGTGTTACGTGTAGGTTCACGTCGGTAACCAGTGGCGTAGCTAGGTGGGCAAGGGCCCCGGTGCATAGCTTCAAGAGCTAGCGAGTTGGCTGACCCGCTCTTTTCAAAGCTTCGGTTAGAGCCTCCTGAGGCCCCCTGTGGTCCATGAGGCCCCCTGAGGGCCCCCGAGGCCTCCTGAGGTCCGGGGCCCTGGTACACTGCACCACCTGGCCCTACGATAGCTACGCTACTGTCGATAGCTCAATGGGTGGGGATCGAATCGGCGCCCACAAGATCGCAAGTCCGAGGCCCTCATACCCATTGAGGTACAGCCGCTTCTATAGTATATATTTTAATGCAATGGGCGATGCAAAAAAATCGTATGGCCCTTGGTTCATCTATGAACTCCGAACATATATAATTGTCTGATTTGAAAACTTTCATGTTTGCGTACACTGGTGGCTCAGTGGGTGCTTATGATCTGGTGGCAGACAGCCAGATCATAAGCACCCACTGAGCCACCATGGGTTATGGGTTCAAATCCCATACAACTATTTGTGTGGACCACAGATAGTTGTTCTGAGTCTGAGTGTGCTGTGTGTCTGTGAATTGTGTTTACAAAGTCCCCGCAAACAGTAATATATTAAAATATGCTAAATATTTTTTCCATAATATTAGTATAGCCTGGACTGATCGAAGCTTCACTCGTTACCCTGTTTCTTTTAAATAGATTATAATACAATATTGTAATATTTCCAGCTGTCACTTACTTATACACCTACAGTTCCTCGGAGCTCGAGTTCCTTTCAGGAAATTAGATCATTCGTTTTATTTACTTTCAAAGCTAAAAAGTTTATCCACAGTCAACTAACTTTACGGATTCGTTTTCATTATCCAACATGCGCCGAGCCCAAAGAATTGATATTGATACCTTGTTGTGCCTATATGTATAAGAGGAATTTGGGAAATAAAGATAGCCGTCAAAACATCCATATAAATAAAAAATATCGCCAAAATTCACGTGCATAACTCGAGAACCTGACCAATATGGCACAATCTTTTTTTATTGAGTTTCTAATTAACAGGACAATGTCTGTATACCTAAATGAAAATATTGATAAAACACACCCATTGGTGGTTCTTTTTTTACGGGCGTAGCCGGGCTTAGCCAGCTTGTTTTCATATAAAAATAAGTGTTTCTCCCTACATATTTTTTACTTCCAAAAAACATTCAAACAATTATTATTCCGTAGCAATCTACTACATATTTAAATAAATTATTTACAGTTGACCGAAACCAAAACTGTATATAAGGAATACAGATTAATTCTGAAACAATATTCTATTAAGTAATAATAATATTAAAAGAATTACGCAATATTGATTTAGGTACTCAATTGATTCGCAAGTACAAGGCATTGAACAATTTCAATGTGCTAGCAAGGCACATTGTGTATTGATGACATTCACACCGATATCAAAAATATACCAAGTGCTCGCCCATGAAGTGTTTCGTAGCAGCAAGTAATAATATAATATAAAAGTTCTTGAAGTATGATGAAAAAAATGATATTAAAAACCTCAATATCATTTTTGAAGACCTATCCACACCACAGGTATTATTGAGGTTCAGTTCTAAGTATGGGAAACCCCTAAAATTTATTGCTTTTTTTGCATTTTTACGTGAAAACCTTATTGTGGTTTCGAGAATACATCTACTTCCAAGTTTCAACAGTATAGTTTCGGAAAAAAGTGGCTCTGACATACGGACGGACAGACAGACATGACGAATCCGTAAGGGGTTCTGTGTTTTGCCATTTGGCTACGGAACCCTAAAAACAAAAGTTATCTAAACACATTCCCAATACATTTAGAAAACAAGAAATAGACAACAGGTCAAGAGTTAACACTATTAGTAGAAGATCCGACCCTACATCCACCTTCACCGAGCTGATAATAGAATGAAACATGTTTTATAATAAATTAAGTATATTAGAAAATATATTAAAAATGGGTTGGCTAAAGTAATCCTAGACAGACTTTTTTTAATGATTTGAATTAAATGTTTGCAACAATTAATTTAACATCATTAAAACAAAGATAAGATAATAAGTAAATTTTATTATTACTAAAATTATTAAACGTATAGAACGTTCAGCTGTTAGGTTGGACCTGGACGAACTACTGGGTTACTAGGTTCAAAAAGGTGTGTAGATGACAGTTACTTTCATTTGATTGGATAATTACAAAATTATAATTACAAACAAGCGCTGATTTTGCGTTAATTTAATTTAATCTTTTTAAAATTGCATTAAAATATTTTTTTAAATGATAATTAAAAATAGTCTGCCCAGGATTTTTTTAGCCAACCCATTTTTAATATATTTTCTAATATACTTAATTTATTATAAAACATGTTTCATTCTATTATCAGCTCGGTGAAGGTCGATGTAGGTTCGGATCTTAGACTATATTTATCATCATAGAGACAGACGTGAAATGACGTCACGAATCCTACATACCTACCACAATTAAAGTTCGCATGCGATTTGATTTGGGTTTATATCATCATCATCTCCATTGGTTTAGGTTATTTTTTTAACCACCAGAAATCTCGTTTGTTTATCAAATAACTAGAAAGTTAATCAACTTACGATTCTTATTATTTTCCGATGTCATATACAACTTGTCAACATGTACAATAGGCGTGACGACAGTATCAAAAACTTAATGATTTAATGTTTTTAGGGGAAAGTACATATAAAAGAAACTATGACACTTATTTATTTTTATATATAACCTTGAGATTAATGTGATTTTTTATAAAATAAAAGATTAAAATACTGCAATCGGCCATTTTGACTGAAACACCAATCACGGCGCATGACGTCACGATATTGTAACCATCAAAGAGAATTTAACCACTACGTTAGGTTTGGCGGACTCAATTACTTTTTTTACAATAGCGTGACGCCATAGCCGACGCCATGACACTTGAGGCCTTTTTTCGCGCGCTATTTAAAATTTAATAGAAATATGGCTTAAACTTCGTTAAATTTAAATTTATTACCGAAATATTGTGTTTTTCGTACTTAGAAAATGACTACCCACGTTGCGCAAGAGGATTTCAAAATCTTGCCTCATGCCTATTGGACCGCGGTCACCACCGCACCTGTTGGAACGGAGTTCCCTTTGTGTCGAGGAATATCAATACCGCCACATTATGACAATCTATTAAAGTACCGTGACTTGTGCATGATTGGAGTTGTGTGGTGTTGGAGTTATCCACATATAGAATGACACGATTATCTTTTTTTCACGATTTTGTTTTCAAAATGACGACAGATTGTCTTTGAATTGATTAACAGATCAAATAATGGGCACAGCTATTATAGAGCCGCGTTATTTTCAAAACGTTAGTAGTTACCGACTTATTCGTAACTTTCATGGTTGGATAGCTTATAAAATAATTATTATATACGAAAGAAGACACAGGCAGCAGTTAGTAGTACCCGGCCCCGCCAACGATGGATCGAAGGAGTGTCCGGGGGGTTTTAGTGGTGTAGGCTCCTCTCCTCGTGGTATGAGTAAGCATATCACCGCTATGGAGAGGGCGAGTCCTACATATCCCGCCGCCAGTGCGAGGATACGCTGCAGCGGCGCTGGTGGGAATGCGTAGGTAAATGCATTTCAACAAGGACAAAATAATAAAAAAGGCATCAGTTAGTAGGTACCAAAGTATATATACAAAGATTTAATTATCATTGGAATTCACATTTCATTACGTAGTTTCATTATATTACTATGAATATTGTCCCAGATTTAAAAAAAATATGAATAACGAAGTTTCAAAAGAGAAAAAGGATTTTTATTTGGTGCGTTGCATAAAGCTAATGAGCTACAACATTAATGAAATAAATGAATGTTATTCAGCACCTACGTATTTACACTTGTACTTGTCAGTTGTTGAATTACAATGTAATAAGATAAAGTAAAAAAAAACTTACTATGTTATATCCGACTACGTAACTAAAAAAGCAAAGTAAATCATACAAATCTACAGACTAAATAGTCCGTCCGTTTATCCTGTGACATTTATTTCAGTTCTTTATTCAATCGATATTCAGTTTATTGAGGTATTCCTCGAAGCGCTACCATTTTGAGGCGCTCCTAATGAGGCGCGCCTTTTTTATTCCTCGGAGCGCTCCTTTTAGTAGCGCCTTAACCAAAAGTTAAGCAACTCAGATGATGATGGTGGCTTCAAGGTATAAAATTTTAATATTCTTAATTACTATCGGGAGGTGCTACTAAAAGGAGCGCTCCGAGGAATATAACAGGAGCGCCTCATTAGAAGCGCGTCAAAATGGTAGCGCATCGAGGATTTAGAGTTTATCTATACTAAATACATCCTCCATATCAGTTCGGGTTAGGATGCCTCAAGTTTCACTGGAACCATTTGAGTCATCCTGTGCCGATTTACTACAAAATGTTTTTGATTGCTTTCTTTTAATTGTATTTTCTATTTTAGCTGCATGCACATATCTTTGCGTTACAATCCAGATCAAAACCTGTTATTTTATTTTGTTTTTAATATTGATTTTAATGTGTTTTGTGCATTAAATAAATTAATTAAAATCTCTACATTTTAAATAGAGGCGCATACTCTGCACTCATGCACATACTCTGAGATCTTATTTACATGCGCACACTAAGCCCTACAAAAGAAGAATGAACTCAATGTAAACGGTGGTATTCGGCACACAGTTTATTTTTATTTCTAGTATTTATTATGTTCTTCTCGCTTCTATTTTCATATAAGTAAATAGAAATGTATTTTAATAAAAATAAATAAAATAAAATAAAATAAAAAAAGTTTTTATTTACGAAAACCTATTACAGGCATTTGCAAATAGTCAAAACATATTTGGCTCATTAATATAATATATTTAATTTAGTTTAATTATTATAGTTATAATAATAATAAATAGTTTGTATTAGATTTTTTATAGCTTTAGCGTAAAAGCTGTCAGGTATGAAAATAGAATTTTATTTTTTATCTATAATTTAATAGTCTAAAGTTCTGTCATTTGAGTATGTTATTATTTAGATAGACCATAAGCATATCGTCGGACGCGATTTTATGCTACCACCGGATTTAGTATAACATAAGGTGTGGCGACTGGCGAATTGCTATTTTTCGAGCCCATATGATTTCACCTAGCAGAAAGCCAAGCATTACTCCAACTTTAATAAATAAAAACTTAGAAATCAGCGCAAAAAGGCGCCCCCTGACCGATTTGGATCTCAAGAGGCTAATCGCGTAACGATATTGCCAAGACTTGATAAAAGTCTTATCACCTGATATCAGGATGAGATTGAATCTTTGTCGTCTATAATTCTACATTCATATTTTTTTCAATGAACAATAAACTAAGAGATTCGACTCGAACATGTTAAAACAGATAGGAACAAGAGAGGTAGGTTATTACCTACCTCTATGTGTATGGCGTTTTTAGCTTTCAGTGGCTGGTGCTAGAGTTGCCCAACTATCGATAGTTTCGCTATCGATAGATGACCTCGAAAAATAGTAACAATATCGATAGTGCTATCGATAGTATCGATAATATCGATACTATCGATATCACAAATTAACTAATACTATTGATTGGAAGCAATAATATCGATAGTATCGATACTATTGCATTATAATACTATCGATAGTGTCGATATTTTTAAAGTAATACTATCTTTTTTCTCTTTCTCTTTTTTAAAAAGACAACTCCCGCACTAAGGAAATAAATCCCTGTGTCGCGGGGGACTTTACAAACATACATTTCACGGACACAAAGTACACCCAGACTCAGAACAATTATTTGTGGTTCACACAAATAATTGTCCCGGGTGGGAATCGAACCCAGAACGCCAGGTCCCAGAAGCAACTACCGTAACCAAAACTATCGATACTATCGAAGACCAACCCATGTTTAGGAGCAATACTATCGATACTATCGATAGTATTGCTCCTAAACACATATTGATTCTCGATAGTATCGATACTATCACTAATATCGAAACTATCGATAGACTATCGATACTATTGATATGACGTCAACTATCGATATACTATCGATAGTCTATCGATAGTCGACTATCTATAGGCAACACTAGCTGGTGCGGACAACAAGAAGCTAGCAGCGGTGACTTGTGGCTCTTGAGGGAGGAAAAGAGTGGTGACTAGTGGGTAATAACACGTATGCGTGTGCCGGCGGCGGCGTTAAGTTGCTGGTGCCGGCAACAAGAAGCCAGCTGCGACGACTTGTGACGTTCTACAGCCATCGATGTTTACCGTGTGCCCGTGGCCAATCCAAAATAAATGAAAACTACATGAATCATGTCAGTGGCGACGTAGGTATAGTGGTCAGCGTGCGGAGACCCTTAAACCAATAAAGCTGCCAATTGCTTTCAATTTACTTAAATTTATTATTTTGTAGGCTGTATCTAAACTTCCATGGCGTAGCGGCATAAATATGGTCGTGGGTTCGATCCCCACGCTGGACTAGATATCTTTGTGTAAATTCGAATATTTTTTTCAGGGTCTGGATGGTTGTCTACCTGACAGCAGGCAACAGTGTTACCTTGTGTGTTATAAAATAATACTGCGGTCACCAACCCGTCTCCATGGCGTTGTGACCATGTTCAGCCAAACGATACGCGGGCTGTTGAAGATGTTTCTAAACAATAAAGTGCACTTTACTTCTTCCCTTATTTCTAGCATAAAACGATTTCGTTATAGAAAACAATACTATCTCAAAACACAATTATAATGACGTGTAGTTTGAACATCAGTCAACAACCCCATGAAAATTGATGTTAATGAATTCCCAAGATCATTTTACCCGAAATTTGTCCTCAATATGATTGAATCATTCACTAGGGACTTAAAGTGTGACTTCTTTTAGGATAAATTCTGTAGTATATTGCCCAGTAAATAAAACTTTGTTTGCAAATCCAATGAGTTGCAAATAGTTAATTCAACTTACATTCAATTTGTATAGCCCTACGCCTACGCCTACGCCTTGGAGTTTTACGCCATAATTGATTGTATTAAGGCATATCTTTCTTTATTATTAGGTTTGTATATTTCTTGAATAAATTATGAAACTACAAGACGTCAATAACTATTTTATTACTAGCGGCCCGCCCCGGCTTCGCACGGGTGGACTTTTATACCCTACCCCTGCCCTACCCTACCCCTGTCCTACCCTACCCCTGTCCTACCCTACCCCTACCCTAACCCTACCCTACCCCTACCCTACCCCTACCCCTACCCTACCCTACCCCTACCCTACCCCTACCCCTACCCTACCCTACCCTACCCCTACCCTACCCTACCCCTACCATACCCCTACCCTACCCCTACCAATTTTCAGCCAAATCGGTTCAGCCGTTCTTGAGTTATAAATAGTGTAACTAACACGACTTTCTTTTGTTTTTAAAATGTATTCTGCTATTCAGAATAGATTTAGAATAGTCGTATATAAGTTACTTTTATTTTTAATTAGTTACTTTTAGTTTGTATTTTATTCATGTTTGTTAATTATAATAAATTGTATTAAATATACTTTTAGACTTAAAGGCGATTAATAAATAAATTGAAATATAACGAAGAAATCCTGTCCGAAAGCAAAATATTTTATCTCGAAGATGAAGATAGCATCTAGAACCATGTCGCGTATTTTAAAAGATGACTGACTTGCAGCTTATACGCGATAATTAAAAAAAAATGGGTGATAAATTCGAAACAACTACTTAAGCGGTACGTAAAAGGAGATCACAGAAAAACTAGCCTACATCTAGTCCCGATCTTAATCCGCCGTATTATGATTTATGGTCAAACAATCCATACGATTTGCAGTGAAGAATTTTCTCATGGAAAGGGTGCGTGCTTCTATTGATAACTGGCCTCAACGTTTAAAGGACAAGTCCGAGAGCTGGCACCAATTTTAGGGTAGGGTAGGTATTTGAGGCAAGCTGAAAACTTGTCGCCCGGAAACGTTCGGCTCTTTCCGCTCAACGAGTGCGACGAGGACAGCCAGGCGTGTTCGGTTTAAAAATCAGGTAAGTTGATAAATCATTTTTATGAATGATCAAATAACCTGGCCGTTTCGGTTGTCAGCTCTCCGTCCATAATGCAATCACAGCGATTCGGTTCTCTTTATCACCCCACTCCAATTTAATGTTACAAATTATTTGAAAATGTAATGGCACGAAAATGAGAACACCCAATGAACAATTATATAAAAATTACAGATTCCATATTCAAATGTAATATTTTGTTTATTTTAAATTTAAACAGTATTTTTGGTCAGACTAAGTAACTGCATTTCCCGCGGCGCACTGGTTAACGTATATTATGGCATATTGTACTTCCAATTATAAGCAGTGACTAAAAATCACAATACACAACACATAAATAAAAATAAATCACCAAAATGTTTATACCTGAAAGAAAGAAAGAAAATATGCAATACCAAAGGGACGAGTCAGCATAATTTGACGCATGTTGCCGGCTACAAACAGCCAGTACCTGATATATTTGAGGCGTAAATGTTTCGCTAATTGACGGTACATCCATGCATTCTCATACGTCAAATATACACTTAACGAATGTCTACTGGTAATAAAATCAAAATATTCTTTTAATATCTATACCAATATTATACAGGGGAAAGATGTGATTGTTTGTTTGTATTGAATAGGCTACAAAACCACTGCACCGCTTTCAAGTATATTTAACCATTAGCAATATACGTTACGACAACCTCCATAGCGTAGCGGTATTTGACTCGCTTTAAGTCTCGGAGGTCGTGGGTTCGATCCCCACACCAGACAAGAAATCTTTGTGTAAATTCTAAGATTTCTTTCCAGGTCTGGTTGGCTGAGGGACTACCCTCCGCCCTCCGTGCCTTGGAAAGCACGTTAAGCCGTTGATCCCGATTGTTATAACATCATCTATAACAAACGTACACCAGGGAACGAGCAGCACAGTTTGCCTGTGTATTACAATATAATACTGCGGTCACCAATGCGCCTACCAAGCGTGGTGACTATGGCAAAACCCTCCCTCGGGAGAAGGCCCATGTTCAGCAGTGGACGTTATACGGGCTGATGATGATGATGATGATGAATATATGTTATCCAGGAGTAACGTAGGCTACATCTTATTATGAAGTTTCCACGGAAACGGGAGTAACGCGGGATAAACAGGTGCTGGCTTTAAAAATGCAATCCAGACATGGTTACATTAATGCGTACAACTATACTTAATGAATGAAATGAAATGAAATAGATGGAAAATATTTATAATTAGATAAAATGGTGTAAAAAATAGGGCAAATAATAATACCCAGGTAAAATGGAGAGTACTGTACGTTTGTAAGTATTTAATTAAAACAAGAAAATTCATTTGAAATATAATTTATAAAATTAAAAAATGTGTAATTCATAATCAAAATAATATTGTTTTACCAAAGTATGTGAATTTTATCGAGCAGTGGTATAAGGTATGCATAGTGAACAATAATCCAATCGCAATTTGACTTCGGCGCACCGTCCAATGAGTTTTTTGTATGCTCATCATAATGAGTAGAGTATACGGAAGACGCACTGAACAACGTGTATTTGTCACTTTGCGATCAGATCGCTGAGAGAAAAGAAACCTGCGTAATTTTCCCGCCGTTTTAAGCAGATTTTTTGCATCTTCTATATAGTAATTGTTGTTACGATTACATTTTTCCCCATTTCGGGCACCATGTTGCAATGAAGGCGTATACAGCGGGTCGCTCTGGGAAGCAATATCCAAGGCTTTCCAGCAAAGATGGATTCTTCAGAACTGACTCTTGAAAGTCTTTGAAGTTAATAACGCCATCCAAATCAGCATCCAAGCGTTTCAGCATTATATCTACTAGTTCCTGTAAGGGCAGTAAAAATTACTATTAACTCATAATAAAAACTTTCCATAAAAAATCTTGCCGTGTGGTTTCCGGCTTAGAATAGACCACCCCATGTCTTCCCATGGGTATCGTAAAAGGCGACTAAGGGACATATGGCTGATGGATGGGCAGCAGCATCTATTAGCTCAAGGTTTTCTGCTGCTTATCTTACTGCGATCACCAATCCGTCTGCCAAGCGTGGTGATTATGGCAATATCCCTCTACGATCCTGGCTTGCCAAGGTCTGTAAAGAGGAGGCCCATGTTCAGCAGTGGACGTAAACGGGCTGTTGATGATGATGATAATGATGATAAAAAATCTATAGACAGCGCAGGGTTAGGTGCGCTAGTATTCAGGTCGATCGGCTCCCATTGGCCCGGGCTGGACGGCATTATGCAATGCGGTGAAGGAAACTGAAACGTGTGAAAATGAATTACGCTACTTCCCACATTGAGCATACGCGTCCTCGAGCATGTGAACGACGCCAAAAATCTAAACGCCAAACTCCCGGCCCCATCCACTGCTACCCATAAGTGTTCAGCTTTAGGCTTCGTTTACAAACAAGCGGGATAACGCGCGTGGCGTTGGGCGAAATTATTAATGAAAATACAATGGCTTCACAACTGATACAACGCCATATATTGACTAGTAGATTCATTCGACGTGCCACCGGGGCACCGTAGTTCATTCGTAATCGCAACTTGCATTCTGATCTCCAACTGCCTTCCATCAAGCAGTGTATGAAAGAGGCGTCGGAACGCTTCTTTGAATCCGCGGCTCAACACCCAAACCCGTTGGTTGTTGCAGCATCCGACTACAGACCTTTGCCTACAAAGCGTCGTAAATACCGTCGGCCTCGGGGCCTCCTAGACGACCCGGACGACGAGATCACAACTTACCAACTATCAGTACAGAGACTGCACGAAACTAGCACCACTACACAGAGACCACTCTATTCGACCCGCCGGAGTAGAGTGCGCCCGCGAACGCGACGCGTCCCCCCTCGCCCCTTTGTTTACTAAGAGCTTTCCGATGCCCTCGTAGACCCGAAGTCCGAGAGGGCCGCGAACTGTAAAGTAGAGCGACAGTTGCACAAAACTCCCCTGAAACTAAAAGCCATAATCCCTCAATCTCCCCGTCAGCGACCGCCCTGAGCCGAGGTCCAAGTCCCACCGGGGGCGCCCTCTTGCGCAAGTTGCTTAGTTTGTAGTGTTTAAACCATTTATCTAGGATGGAGCTGAGAGCTTTATGCCCGGTGAAGTAGCAAAAGCCTCCTGGCTAACTACATATGTCCATCCGAAAACAAAACAAACAATATATATTGACTTAAGTGTAGACTGCGCCGCCCTACGCCACGCGTCTTTATGACTGAGGCCTTACAGTTCATATTTCTATCGCGGAGTCCGTTCAGACCGTCGGGGAACATTATTGCCACAGAAACAATGTTTCAATATCCGCATTGTAAAATGTCGTCCGTCTCTAGTCGGTCTAAGTATAAAATTCTACCGCTTTGAAAGGACATTTATGAACTAAGATTTATTTATTTATTCTTTTGCACAGAGAAAGAACGTGGCGGAAAGTGCATTATCTCCGTCAGTCAACCGTAGTGTAGCAAAGAAATGAAGTGAAAGGTGAACTAATCAATCGTTTAAAGAAAATGGAAAAGGTAGGAATCTACTTAGTTCGACTTGAGCTAATAAAAAACAATATTAATATAAGGTAATTCACAAATATCAAATATCATGTAGCGTATGTGAAATGAGAAAGAAAGAAATTGAGAGATAGGAATATGTCAAGGAAAGTATAAATGTTTTCATATTATATTTTCATCATATTATATTGTAGTATTTTTGTAAGTATTTATTTCAAGAAAATTATTAAGTCTACGATTCGAACCTACACCGAGCTGATAATAAATAGAATGAAACATTTTTTATAATAAATTAAGTATATAATAAAATAAATATTTATGTATAAAAAATGGGTAGGCTAAAAAAAATCCTGGACAGACTATTTTTGATTATTATTAAAAAAATATTATTAGACACCCTCCGGAGCGTAGCGGTATTTGGCTCGCTTTAAATCTCGGAGGTCGTGGGTTGGATCCCCACTCTAGACAGGAAATCTTTGTTTAAATTCTAAAATTTATTTCCGGATCTGGTTGGTTGAGGGAGTACCTTCCAGTGCCTCGGAAAGCACGTTAAGCCGTTGGTCCCGATTATTATAACATCATCTATAATAATCGTATATCAAAGAACGGGCAACAGTGTTTCCTTGTGTTGTACAACATAATACTGCAGTCACCAACCCGCCTGCCAAGCGTGGTGACTATGGCAAATACCCTCTTTCGGGAGGAGGCCCATGTTCAGCAGTGGAGATTATACGGGCTGATGATGATGATTAAAAAAAATATTGTAATTAAATGTTAAAAAGATTAAATTAAATTAACGCAAAAAACAGCGCTTATTTTGCTATAATTTTGTATATATTATCCAATCAAGTGAAAGTAACTCTCATCTACACATATTTTTGTACCTGGCAACCCCGTTCGTCCAGATCCAACGCAACAGCTGAACGTTCTTTACGTTTTATACTTTGAGTCAGAATAAAATTTACTTATTATCTTATCCTTTTTTTTAATGTTTTTTAATTCTCTCTTTTTTCTCTCTCTCTTTTTAAAAGACAACTCCCGCACTTGGGAAATAAATCCCTGTGTCGCGGGGGACTTTACAAACATTCATTTCACGGACTCAAAGAACACCCAGACTCAGAACAACTATTCGTGGTTCACAGAAATAATTGTCCCCGGGTGGGAATCGAACCCAGAACACCAGGTCTCAGAGGCAACTATCGTAACCACTGAGCCATCGGTGCAGTCGAATTAACTGTTGCTAACATTTAATTGAAAATCATTAAAATAAAAAGGAGTCTCTCTAGGTTTTTTTAGCCAACCCATTTTTAGTGTATTTTTAAAGATACTAAATTCATTACAAAACATGTTTCATTCTATTAACAGCTAGGTGAAGGTCGATGTTTGTACGGATCTTCTACTTTTAATATCAACGATTTACGAGCGGAACACTTTGATATCAATTTACTAAAGAGTGGAAAACCATATCAAGGTTACCTATTTTTTTTATTTCCTAATACAGTTAAGACTGCACTACGACTGCATCGAGAGAGCCGCTATACTTTTGTCGATATTATAGGACTTATTCCTCAAGTCCGTTCACTCTAAAAGCACTCTAATAGTAATATGATTTTCTCACATTCCTACATGAAAGAAAATTGAAAATACATATAAATCAAAGTACGATGAAAATACACAGAATTCAAAGAACGTTTTTAAGGTCATTTGTTAAGATTTCACTGTCTGTCTGCCCGTCGTCTGTCGCCAGGCTGTTCCTAATAAACCACGATAGCTATGATTAAAATTATTATATAAAATATGTTTCTATAACAACAAATATATAAAAAAAACTATTTATATACATACAACAAACAAGATATATTGTACATACCCATTTAGAGCTAATTAGATTCTCTAATATTTAGATTAAATTATTACAGTTATAAATTATAAATCATAACCGTAAAAATATTTAGTTACCTAAGTAGGTAGTTACGCTACTTCACTCACTCTTTTCATTCATATTTGCCTAGTAATATAGGTACCTATCTCAATTAATGTAACGTAACTTCCTAATTAGGTATGTACTTTTATCGTTACTCGTTCGCTCCATATGAGAAAATAAAAATAAAAAATACACCTTAGTCATCTATTTCTATATAGGGTGACTGGTAATTACCAGTCACCCTATATAGAAATAGATGACTAATTAGTGACCGATACCTAAACACATGATGGCACCAACACTGAAATCGCGAAAAAAAATTAGCTGTTCCATACAATCATGTTCACATAACTCGTCAACATGGTAGGGAGCAGCTGACTTTTTTTTTCGCGATTTCAGGTTTGGTGCCATAGTAGAAGTTGTTTGTTATCATGAGCACAATGATGTGTTTAGGTATCGGTCACTAATTACCAGTCACCCTATATATAAGCGAAAAGTCATTAATTCGTTCATCACGATATCTCCGAAACTACAAATGCAAGTAGTTTTACATTTTGCACGGGCACCTTTGTCCTTTTAGGACATAATAGGTGCTACTAAGACGGGATTATGCAAAATTCTACCCCCTTTTAAAAACTCATTGTAAGTTTTTAAAGTTTAATAAAGACTTAAAAAAATCATACGTAAACATGTGGCATTATATAAAATAAAACAAAGTAGTTTAAGTATTCATTACTGCAACCATACTGATTGGAAAATGTCACCAACATTGCTACTTTTAAAAACTCGGGATTTTCACTCGAAAGTTTCCGGATTGGCGCCAACAAGTTGAAATGAAGTTTTACACAAATATAACATAGTTTTTTTGGGCGTACCGGTACGTTTAATTCCAATTTATTTAGATTTCATGCAGTTTTCGGGTACCGACTCTCAAAAGACAATAACGAAACTTTTATGGTAAGATCGAAAGAAATTAACTTTTTTGTTTTGATATTAAAATAACAACGGTTTACTGACGATAGGTATTATTTATCTGAATAGCCAATATTAATAGAAAGAAAAGAGTTGGTCGGGACGGCCGATTCTCTCTTGTTTTTTTTTGTATCGTTTCCCGCGCTTCGCTTGTTACTCTATAGTATGGTCTATGTTTTACTTTATACTTTTTTATACGGTTTTAGGTTTTTTATCTAAAAGTATATTTTTGTTTAAGAAGATTAGGAACGCACGGAATAGAAATGCGACCCACGCCTCATGAATGGGTCTCTAAAAGGGAACTGGTACGGTGTACCCACTCCCTGAAGCCAAGGCTAGGCTTGGCAGAGTAGGTAAGAGGTGTGCCTCTTTCTAAGACATTACACTTTCACAGAAGGAGACGACCTCCTGCTATCGACCATCTTGGAAATTATGATTGGCAGCGAAAAGTCGTGTCGGACCCCACCATGGCGGCAAGTTTCTCTCGCACATCGAATAATACCTAAGATTTTAGGTATTCATGTTAAGTATCTACATTAAAGGAAAAAGTAAGAAAAAGTCAAATATACCTACTTTTATTAATGTAACAAAGACGCGCGTGGCGATATTTCGTCACGCGCTTGAAGAAGAATTAAAATATTATTGAACAGTCGATGTCTCTAAGGAGCGGGTCGGTTGATCCCAAATAGCTCATCAAGCTTTAATTATATTTCAAGACATGTGATTGAAGGCCATTTAGAAAAGCGTGACTTTCTAACAAATCTATCATATTTCAAAATTGAGATTAATAAGATTCGACCACCGGCAGGATTCGAACCTTCATTACCGATAGATGGCACTAACGTCCCCCTTAGAGACGTGTTACGAAGAGATTAATAAATTTCGATGACCGGCTGTGGCTCCACCGTAGCCTAATTGGCGAATTATATTCATCTCAATTTTGAAAATATATATTAAACTTTTCCATAAAGTATTCAAAACACTTTCCTTAAACCGACGTGTTTGTATAAAGAATGTTATGAGAGTGAATGAAGCGAAAGATGTGTGTAGGGATCGTAGCAAGTGGAGGTTCATTGTCTCTGCCTACCCCGCTGGGAAACAGGCGTGAGCTTATGTATGTATGTTCATCATCATCATCATCAACAGCCCGTTTACGTCCACTGCTGAACATGGGCCTCCTCTTAACAGACCTGGGCAAGCCAGTATCGTAGAGGGATATTGCCATAATCACCACGCTTGGCAGACGGATTGGTGATCGCAGTAAGATGTAAACCTTGTGCTAATAGATGCTGCTGCCCATCCATCAGCCATATGTCCCTTAGTCGCCTTTTACGACACCCACGGGCAGACATGGGGTGGTGTATTCTAAGCCGGAAACCACACGGCATGTATGTTCAAAACATTTAAAATAATTTGAAATCTATCATACGTCCTAACTAAAACAGCAGCGTATTCTATATGATCACAGAACAAACTTGGTAGGTAGTGCAAGGTGTCGTGTCCCTTAACTTCATGTAACTCAAAGTCAAGACTATGCCGTTTAAATATATACACAGTACTTTGTTTCAAGAGAAACTATGTTACTAGGTTTCTCTGTCGTACATGAGAAGTTCCCCGTGGGAAAATGTACGTCTACTGTAAACTTATTTGCTAGTAGTGCTTTTAGAGTAGTTGTCAGGACGATTTGTAAGTAGACACCTATATATTTAAAGAAACAAAAACAAAACGACCTCATTGAATTGTTTTTACAGAATAAATAGAGTATAGAATATGATAAAACATTTGTTAAAATAAATTGTAACGACACCAACGCACAGAATAAAATTGATGAACATTTTACAATTATTTTACAAGATCCCGAACGACCAATTAAATTGGTACATTTGTGAGAACAATATGCAATTTGTGGGTTAAAAAAAAATGTTTTTTAGTTATAATGTTTCCTAGTAGTTCTTGATATTATCGCGTTCAAGTAAACAAACAAACAAACTCTTTAGCTTTATATATTAGTCAAGATAAGATAACTGTGCGAAATTGCATACTGCTGCGCCCTTTTTTTTTTTTTTGTTTTCCAGGGTAAATTGCGCGACCGCACTTCCTCGCTGGCGCAGGGATCACTCACCGAGGGGCATGTGGGGCTCATCCTCTGTAGAAAGCGGTGCGCTGTCGCACCGCAGAGAAGATGTACCCACTAAAAAATCCCCCGGGTGTTCCTACTTCTGTCGTTTGTAGTGAGGGACCCAAGTACCGGTTTAGGCCTTTGGTTATCCCTCCGACAGAGGTCTACTATAAACTCTCGCCCCGGTGACAGGACTAGAGTTTTCCCCCATGGTTCCATCGCGAGTGTTAAGCACCCGCGATGGATACCGTCCTACTCCTACAGGGATTGCCAGAACACATAGGCATCCCCGACCTACTTCATGAATGTGACCCTAGGGAGCAGATTCATGTTATCTGTTCCCCAGGGTCACCCCTTATGGCGGGAGGCGGCGGATTTCGACCCTCCGCCTCCGGCCAACGCGACGCCTACGAAGCGGATGAGAGCTGGAATCATCTTCTCTCACCCGCTCCGCGGCCTCGTTCTGTGAAACTACTGTCTCACAGAAAGAGGCCATCGATTCCCACGATCCCTCGCTCTCGAGCATCCTCTTAGTGATGGATACTTCTGCGCCCTAATCTAATTTAATCTAACATGAATAAATGCTGTGTCCTTCGGGGCAACTATATTTGGAAAAACATAATAATATTATGTCTATTTTTTTTATTTAATTGATTGTTTGCTTTGAATTGGGAAACTGCGTTATACGTTTAATACAAATGCAATAGTAATATTTACTTAGGCTTTATTTTATGATGAAGTTCCCATTAAGAATGTTCTCCAGTTTTTGATAATGGTAACAAAAGGCATGTGGACTAAAAAATCTTTTTTGTCCGTCAGTTAGATTACCAAAAAATATTGGACACGTATTTTTTTTTCGTTCCTCAAACAAAAAATGACGAAGATCCGTTGAAATTTTGTGTAACGTCACTATTGGGTACGATTTTTCTCCCGAACTTTATAGTTTGTTATTGCTCTATATCTTTGTCAATTTTTATTGATTTCATAATTTAAAAAATACGTGGCCAATATTTTTTAGTAATCTAACTGACGGACTAAATATATTTTTTAGTCCTCATGCCCATTGATTATTGTTACTATTATAAGGGCGAAAGTTTGTATGTATGTTGAGACAAAATATAATTAAAATTATAACTTAAATAATTGTTTAATTTGAAAATTTATAAAATACGATAATTATAGATAATAATACTGAATACTAAATTATTGTTTTGACTATTTGCAAGTGCCTGTAAATAGGTTTACGTAAATATGATTGATTTTTATTTTTATTTATGGATTGGATGGATGGATGTTTGTTACTCTTTCACGTAAAAACTTCTCAACGGATTTGGCTGAAATTTTGCACAGAGATAGTTTATAAGCTGAATTAACATATAGGCTATAAAATATCACGCTCCGACCCACTGGGGCAGAGTGACGCGGGTAAAGCCGCGGGGCGCAGCTAGTTATATATAACTTTACTAGATGTGCCCGTGACTTAGTCCGCGTGGAATAGTGAATTTGAGTAGCAGTTGTCAGACCCCACATTAGGCATGAGCGTACCTCGAGCGAGTGAACGATTCGAACAATTCGAAATTCGAGCACCGGGCTCCCGAACCCACTCCCGCTACCTTTCGTCCGCATATTATTATGACATAAGCTCGAGGAGCTCGCTCGGCCAAAGTTCGTTCACCTTAAAAAAAGTTTTATTTTAAAATGTTGTTTTATGTTTTGTTTTCGAGGTACGCTCATGCATAATTACTTACCGAAATCTGTCAAAGAGAAACTATGTAAAACCTATTTTCCACAGTCTCTTTACAAGGTCTTGGCAGGTCAAAATTATTGAGAGACATTGCCATAAGCACCACGTCACAGTAATATAGTACCTACCTACGTATCATTGAGATAGGTGCTCCATTCATGAAGTATACATACCTACCTTAATATATCTATACATACAGAGGTCGTAGTAAAGTAAAGTAATTCGTTAGTAAATAAGTTGAATCAAAAGTATTATTAAATACATAATATAATACAGTCAAGTACTGTATACAAGGTGTAACGGAAAGGGTATATATGTTACGGCTAAAGGTAGGTGTGAACATAAACTTAAGATTAGCCGGCTACAACTCGGTGCAGCCGACCACATGCGGTTAAACTTAGATGTATAATAATAATAATAAATGTTTTATTCATCTCCACAAATTACACATTATGTACGAGGACAATCTTAAAGTTAAATATACAAGTTGACATTTACGTAAATGTAATTTGTGGGAGATCTGGAGTCTAAACTAAGCCTAGGCCTGTACTATAGAACTCCAGGCCCCCCATCACATAATATTTTATGCTAATTATAGGTCAGCACGTAGGTACATGTTAAATGTGTGTGTGTGGTGTATGTGGTGTATGTGGTGTGTGTGTGTGTGTGTGTGTGGATGTTTCAATATACGTGCTATGCATGCTATTTTTATATATATATATATATGGTATACAAACATAAAACTACCTTACCACTTCTATTATTTTTTCAGTTTCGTAATAATTTAATCGTAATAGCCATTTTTTTACTTTATCTTTACATTCATTTTTATTGCAATTAGCTATAGAAATTGTCTTATTTAGTTTATTAAATAGCATATTTCCTCTGTAAGGGAAAAATCTTTGTGCAAAATGAGTATTTACATGGATGGACTCACATATAGCATAGTTTCTTCTTGTGGTGGCTATGCGTTGTTTTCTTACCCCCGATATGTTAGGAAGTTTAAGTAGAACGGTAAGTAATATGTAGAGCTGTCGTACTGAGAGCACTTGCGATTCTTCGTATAGTTTAGAGGTAGGGTATAAACGAGGCTTAGAAAAGCTTACTTTTAAAATAAGTCTTTGAGCTCTTTCTAGTGTTATCAGTTTTGCTTTGGAAGCGCCACCCCATGTAGTGATGCAATAACTTAGAACTGACTGTACCAAAGCCTCGTATACCAACCGTATGGTTTGTTTCTCTGCTACACCACGAAGCTCCCTAAAAATGTAAGTAAGTTTACGAATTCGCTGTGATAGAGACTGTATATGGTTTTCAAATGTTAAGTTGGCATCTATTTCAATTCCAAGATACTTTATGCATTTAATTGGTTTTATGACAGAACAGTTGCAGTTGGGGGCTAGAGGAAAGTTACATTTATGCGCAATTATTTTTGAAGTTAGGTTATTTACGTCCGTACGGTTATGAATAGAGAAAATAATATATTTAGTTTTATCTTCGTTTATAGTGAGAGAATTTGATGAAAGCCAGTGACATACTGTATTAAAACCTTCCTGTGCCAGCTCAAACAATTCGTTATATGAGTCTGAGAAGAATGTAAGGGCAGTATCGTCTGCATACGCGGAAATACGACAGTTTTTAATTTTTAGGGAGCAGAGTTCATTGATGTAGCAGAGAAACAACGTAGGCCCCAATACGCTGCCTTGAGGCACTCCAAATTCTATTGATGCTTTGTCACTAATATGATCTCCAATTTTTACGTACTGGCTTCTATTTTTTAAATAATCCGCAAGTAATTTCAGTGGGGTACCCCTGATGCCATGATTTTCTAGCGTTTGCACAAGCCGGGGTACAGAGACAGTGTCAAATGCCTTTGCCAGGTCGAGGAAAATTGTTAAGCATTTGTTTTTGTTATCGATTTTGTTAACCAAATAGTTGACAAGGTCAAGCACTGCGTTGTTGGTTGAACGACCTGATCTAAAACCGTATTGTGAGTCCGAGAGTATGTTCCCGTCTTCTAAATATTTGGTTAATCTATTATTGATTAATCGCTCAAACAGTTTAGATAATGTTGTTAGAATTGCTATTGGTCTATAGTTATTGACACTGCCCCTGTCTCCCGCCTTATGAATCGGGTGCACTACAGCTATTTTCAGAGCATCTGGGAATACCCCAGCATCAAAACATCGGTTAATTAAATTGGTAAGAACAGGTGCTATTGATTTAGAGGTGTGCTTCAAAACTTTAGCATTGATCTGGTCCCATCCAGGAGAACAGTCACTTTTTAATGCTTTGATACTTCTTTCAACTTCTTCATTATCGGTCGGTAGGAGGACGAACGATTTTAAAGGTGAAGGATAATTAACATTTTTAAAATTAGGTAAATGAGAGGGTATCATGTCTGATAGTTTTTTTCCAACGTTTGTAAAATATTTATTAATTTTATTGACTGCATCTTTAGGGTTATTTTCAGCCGCCAGTAATTGCAATGGCAATTGTTTTTGATTATTGCTATTAATTATTTCTTTAATGGTAGTCCATAGTTTTTTTGAATTATTTTTAGATAATAGTAGTTGATCTCGTTCGTACTGCTTTTTAAGTTTCTTAAGTAGATTATTACAGTAGTTTCTGTACCTTAAGTATGAGATTTTTAAGATGATGTCATTATCATTTGTTTTTAATTTTTTATGCATCCTATCTCTAGTGCGAATACAACGTAACATACCGGCGGTTATCCAGGGTTTAATTATACATTTATTTCTAGGAATTAAACGGCGTATAGAATTATTTGCTATCATTCTTTGCAGTATGTCAATAAAATTATTCATAGCAATATTTAAATTTGTTTCTTGATATACTTTATTAAAGTTATAATTTTCAAATTCAGCATTTAGTTTTTCGAAATCAATTTTATAGTTTAGTTTTAATTTTATAGGTTTATTATTTTCTAATATCGATTTTAAACTGAACAACACCGCCTCATGGTCGGTGATGCAAGTACCTAAAGAAAAAGTGAAGGCATTTAGTTTTGATTTTAATATTACGTGGTCTAGGCAGGACTTTTTTCTAGTCGCCGTATTTATGGCGGGGAGGAGTCCATGATATGCAATAATATCTAAATATGCCGCTGTCTCTTGTCTCGTTCCTTTTAAATCAATATTAACATCACCAACAATAATAATATTTTTATATAATTTCAAGTCCTCTAACAAATTGTTTAATGAGTTAATGAAGTTATCAGGGTTTTTAAAACTAGGAGGTCTGTAGATAGCAATTATAATCGTGTGATTTTTTATTTTTATTGTTAAACAGTTTGCATCAGCTAATGAAGGTTCCTGTACTATACATTCCAAGTTACTATTTGTGTACACAACGACACCGTCATTTTGATTGTAGTTGTAATTTGTCTTGTATGAGTTATATCCCTGCAGTATTGGTATGTTTGTAACACGAGATAACCAGCATTCGGAGAGCACAATAATATCACAAGATAGTTCAAGTCTTTTAAGCAGAATGTGTAACTCTTGGAAGTTGCAATTTATGCTACGAATATTCTGTTGCAAGATATTTAGGTAATGTGTCGGATATTTGAGGTATGTTGAGCATTCTTCGGGGTCACATGAGATAGGTACAGCAACATTAAATTTGTCAATAGAGTGCATTAGATTGCTAGTGTCATCGAAAGTTAAGCATAGTTATAACTAGTGAAGATATTTTTGGTGCTACTTTTATTTTTGGGCCAGCTAGATGTAGAATAATGTATATATGTAGCTTACTAACAGATAAGGTTTTACAATGTATACAGCAGCATTTATGTAGCAATTTGACGAACTTTAAGATGTATTTATAATAGTGGTATAATAGTATTTGAGTGAGAAACTGATAATATTTAAATTTTGCATTTGAGTATATTTTGTATATAGCGTTTCTTAGATTGTGTAGACTAGTGTAATTGTTCATGAGTAGGGTGTTTTGCAGGTATTGCGTGTAATATAGTTGTAAATTGGGAGTGAGTATAAAATATGAGTTCACAACGTACATAAACAAGTAAAAAATATAGCTAGTTGTGTAGTAGAAATGAAAACAGTATCCTATAACATAGCTAGAGGTAGAACTTATCAAAATTGAAGTAAATATTAGTCATTGAGTTTTTAAGTTAATTAAATCTTCTTCACAGGAGATTAATGTTGCCGGGTCACCTTCTTTCTGGCGCATATACACTTTCCCATACGAGGTCCAGCATCCGGCGTATTTGTTATTTTTAACAGATTCACGAGCCAAGTAGTATAAGCGCCTTCCATGGGTGGTGAGAGATTCAGATACGAAAATAGGCTTGGGTTCACCGTTTATCTTGAGATGCGAAGTGTTTAATTTTTTTGTGTTAGATTTATTATAGGTTTTCGATGATTTTATTATATTTTCCTTAAGAGAAGTTGTAGAAAATTCCACTATTATAGGAGATATCTTGTTTTGTGATTTTTTAGGTCTAAATATGTTACGAACATCCGAATCTAATACCTGGACATTTAATACATCCCCAATATTTTTTATCATATCGGTTAAGGATGATTTGTTTTCTTGGGGGTTTTCCGGAACATTTCGCAGCTCTAAGCAGGTCGCTTTTGAATTACGTTCAAGCAGTTCCACTTTTAATTCCAGAGTTTTTATTCTATTTTTGTAAGCAGCATTTTCAGTTTTAGTGTGCTGAAGCTGAGATAAGATGTCATCATATTTGTCCGACATGTGCTGAATAGATTCTTTGATTTCATTATTTTGTTGAATCATTTTATTTATTTCTGCTTCAAATTTTGACGCTTGGGTTTTTTGTTGAAGCTGCAATTTGGCCAGCATATCTTTTATTTCACACAAGGTAGAATTAGAATCGTCATGTTTACGCTTATAGCGACGTGTTACATTATGTTGTCCTCCTCCACAGTCTGGCTCCGAGACTACGTAGTCAGATGCAGTATCAGACTCCTGTCCTAATATACTCGGTTTCAATAAAGATGTGGACTTTCCTGGCGGGGGGGTCCGTTGAGTAGATGACATTATGGTGAAATACTAATCAGAGTATACGTATATCACTTCCTGGTACTAGGCGGTTAGAGATAGTAAGGAGGTTAGTTACCGCAAAGAAATCTAGTGATGCGAATTGGTATAGTCGTCCTTGTTCCTCTTAGAAATCAATAATATTGTTGTCTTAGTCACACGTTAGCATAAACCGCGCATGCGCAGCAGGGGTCTAGCTGGCTGGTCGACGATCGACGTTTTAGAACAAAACTGCTATCCGTCCAGTGTTAGTTGACCTCTACTTGTATGTAATGGAAGATTCACTCACTTTGATTGTTTGTGTGTGCCTATCCTGTACGTGCGGCTTCCTTGTGTGATTTCTTATCGCTTCCTTACGCCCTGGTGTTTCACAGAATATTTCACTCCAAATTTTTGTAATATAATATTAGAAATTTGTATTTTTCGTTTAAAAAAATATACACAGTGGGTGGACACGTCTATACGCTTTCGCGATCCAGAGGGGAGGGGTATCCTACTTATCTTCGGCTAGAACTAGGTTATAATTAAATTAAACCAATGCAGTTGAACAGGGACTTATTGAGGTTGATCTAAGTTTAACCGCATGTGGTCGGCTGCACCTAGTTGCAGCCGCACTTCGGCTATTAGCCGTAACATATACATAGAAAGAGCAAGGCTTCTTTGGATCATAACAAACGATATGGCAAGGGTTTCAACTCAAAAAAAAAAAGTCAGTATTATATTGCAAATAGTTCGTTGACATCGATCAGCTGATCGAGTGCTAGTGATGTATTTATTTCAATTTGAAAAGTTTGGTTTCTGGTATCTATTAATTTAAGAAAATCATTACTTCCGGACTTGTAGAGATAGGATTAAATAACCCTTGCCATATCGTTTGTTATCATCCAAAGAAGCCTTGCTCTTTCTATGTATATACCCTTTCCGTTACACCATGTATACGTGTTAGGGTAAGCGGTGACTCTTTTATTGTGCGTTTATATATTTTTAAGTACTGTGTATATACCAAGTCTGGCTGTAAGTCCACACCGGTTCATAAACCTATTTCCGACCGTGTACTTTACTTTGACCTTTTCTCAACTTTTTTGTATGAACATAAAATATATACTTTTTATTACACCTTTCGATTCCATACAATCGCACGCTTAGAAATATAGTGACCTAATTAAAAAAAATGCAAATGTTAGGTAAATGGCGAAATAATATTGTTAGATCCATACATTTTGTAGAAAATATAAAATAAATGGCTGTTTTAAAAATATGTGTAGGTATTTTATTAGTTTCATATCAAACTTATTAATATGGGTCCATGAAAATGTTGAATTAAGGTCATAATCTGAATAGTCACACATACGAATTTTTGAATTGGGTCCCTATATTTCTGAGCGTGCGACATGTTTCCTATATCCTCATACCGCCCACTTAGGGCTCAAAACATTTTTCTAAATCTTATGACACCCATGAGAAGATTTGGGATATTCTAATTCCGAAATTATTCACTTCAATATCACCAAAGTTAAATCAATTAAAAATAAATAATTACTAAACAACAAACAACTTATTTCATCGTGTAATTGCTATCTACATTCAAAATCAAACATTAAATTGAAGATGAATGAGTCATTAAAGTTGATTTCAGCGTTCAAATATTTGTTTTGAACCGGGCTTCAAGTAACTGTCTGTAAACTCAATACAACTGCAATGTTGACAGTTCCCTTATACCCTCTCAGTGTGATCACATCTGGCAATATTTTTTTTCCAATTAACGACTTCAGTTTCAATTTACTTCACCCCTAGTTTATATAGCGGTACTAAAGTAAAAAGTGTCTGTGTTCATAGCTTTGGTATTCTAACATAATAAAGAGGAGAATCTAGTAAATTATTATTCACTAGATTCCCGATTCCGTTGTCGTTGGAACATGTGGGAATGTAAGTTGTGTCAGAAGTAGTTTTTGGTGTAGATGTTTGTTTGTGAACGAAAGATGTGACAAATGGGTCCATATTGGCTCACATAAAATTTTTAATCATATTTTTTTTCTTACTACCGCTTTGTGTTCATAATTTTATTTTTCATACTTTTTTTATTCATACATTTTTATTAATATCATCGGAACTCAAAACCGTTAGTGATCATATATTTTTTATTCAGAACTTTTTTCTTCATAACATTCTATTATCATATTGCTTTCTAACAAAGATTAGTTTCAGGCGCTTCGCCGGCCGCTGCCGCGGCACGCTCGCTTCGCTCGCTCGGCTCGCGCGTTGTTGTGCTCACAGTTCTAACCTACCCTAACCTACTTGTCTGGTAGCATCTCGTTTCTGGTACCAATTAGATTTTCACTGGAGTAGGACGTTTACGATTATCATTGTTATGTATTCAAATGATTATGAATTTCGATTATTAGTATAAACAAAAATATGAAAACAAATAGTAGTAAAAACAAAGTGTATCGTTTATGATATTATAAATTTAAATGATAATGTTTTGTAATTTTTAGTTGTAATATTTTTTATGAATAACGATCATTATAGCTTGAAATGGTATGATAAACATTTTCGGACTTCCGATGATAGGAGTTAAAAAGTTATGTAAGAAAAAGCCCACCCGTGACAAATGTTAAGATGATTTATGAACGGAATGCGGAAGTTGATAATTAACCAATGAGAAAGTAATGCGTGAACGAAAATTGAGATATGATGACTGATTGGTTTACCGTGTGGTTTCCGGCTTAGAATAGACCACCCCATGTCTTCCCGTGGGTGTCGTAAAAGGCGACTAAGGGACATATGGCTGATGGATGGGCAGCAGCATCTATTAGCGCAAGGTTTACATCTTACTGCGATCCCTCTTCGATCCTGGCTTGCCAAGGTCTGTTAAGAGGAGGCCCATGTTCAGCAGTGGACGTAAACGGGCTGTTGATGATGATGATGATGATGACTGATTGGTTAATGAACAGACTACAGAATTGGTTTATTAGCCAAAGAAAGCGGTGAATGAACAATCATTGAATGAGATAAGACTGAAGGATTAAGGATACCGGAATGAGTGAAAGAGAGATTGGAAAGGATGCTGCTAGTCGTAAGACGTGCATATAAGAAGTAGCTAGAAGAAAATAAAATACTATCTAACGAATTGCCATATATTATTGCTGGATCAGCTCTCCTCCTGATTATATCCCACATACATAAAAAACAATTTCTGTTCGTTTGTCTTGCTAAAACTCAAATGCTAAAGATTTAACAGATTTTGCTTTTGAAATGTTTTCCATAGTCCCGCCAAACGTTACACTTTTGTCCTAAATAGATTTAATCAATCCAAAATAGTATCAGTTAGTTGTCGAAACCAAAATAAAGTTTGTCCCGTTATAGATTGATAAAAAACCCATAAAAGTTTCAGATAGTTTTAGAATCAGAAATACATTTCCAGACGAATTTATTGTCGAATTGATCTGAACGCATCTATAAATATTTGACAATAGTCAAATATTTATAGATGCGTTCTGAATGTTGTAGGTACTTAAAAAGTAACGATGTACCAGTACACCGTTCATGTCGTGCTTCTGGCCACTTTAGGTAATTTCCAATTCTTCAATTGATCTCTTCCGCGGTTTTATTTAAATCTAGAACATCCATCCAAGATCGATGACGATAATGAGGTGACCGATTTCTATTTGTATCTCGTCCGACGTCCATCTTTTGTCCCGGTTGGAAATGCAATAGGCATTAGGAATTTACGACCACAGAGGCGGGTTATGTAGAACTCCCCTGTTTATAGCGATGTTAAACCACGAGGAGATGATCTACCCACTTAAGCCCCCGGTGTTCCTCCAAAAACTAGTAAATAAAGCACCAGTAACAGCTAATACATGTTCCGGTACCGAGGCGATGCCTTCGACCTAGCTGTCATGGACTCTCCTTAGCCTTTAATTTTAGGACCCATTTAATGCATCTTTAGGGGCGAAAGGCTGCTTCTAAAGCAAATTTCTCCGAAAATAACAGTTTATCCCTTTTTAATCTCGTTAGGGAATGAATTTCAATAAAATACGAAACACGTATCCCATATATTCTTTTAAAGAATGTTCACGCTACACGTCTCCACAAAATTAGCAATTCTTTTATGGGGCAATGTATACGCTTCTACAACCAACTTCCTAATAACGTAAGAGATCTTTCAACAAACAAGTTTAAACGATATGTCAAAGATAAATTATGTAAAAAGGCTTATTATAAAATTTCTGATTATGTTAATGACAAGACTGCTTGGGAGTGAGTTGCTCTGAAACAATACTGCTTTATTAATAATTGTAAAATATTTATTTAAAAAAAAGTATTCCTCTGAGTTTCTTGCCAGTTCTTCTCAGAGTTGCCACGTCCAGAACTGGTGGTAGAGAAAGAAAGGGACGCATCATAAAAACATGATTTAAAATATTTTAAAATTTCTATATGAAAAACGAATTTTTGACTTTGACTTTTGACATGCTAAATTTAACGACCATGGCATCACGCTGTCCCATACAAACTTTTCCTCCCCAATTCACTAGCTTAGGGGATGAATTTTGCAAAACTCCCGCTCCTTATTGATAAAAGAAGGTTCTTAAAAAAGAAGAAAAAGAATTAAGAATACATAGCCAATATATCAAATTTTCTATTGAAACCTTAGCACTTTTGACATTATAAACTTATTGTAATCTAATGGCGTTTGACATAACATTGACAGAATGCGTGCTGCTCTTAGTGCACATCACAGTTAGTTCAGACTTATTAACACGCCTAATATTAAAATTTATGAGTTCTAGTTAAGATAAGACAACGATTGCGGGTCAGCTAGTATTAAATAAATTTTAATATGAATCGTGAAAATAATGTACGCACATAACTTGATGATAACAACATAAGTGGAACGAATCGAACCTATTTGAAACATATCGTCTATTCTAAATTTTAGTGTACTTGTCATATATTATACTTTTTTTTTTATTTATAAATTTTATTTATTAAAATAACATGAATAGAATACTTAACTAAAAGTAGCTAATTAAAAATAATACTAACTTATAAAATACTACTATTCTAAGGCTGCCTGTCCACCGGAGCGGAGCGGGGTGGCGGAGCGGAGAAGCGGATGAATGTTAACCAATAGAATTGCAGGAGCGGAGATGAGCGGAGATTTTGAGAAATCCTATTGGTTAATATTTCTCCGTTTCTCCGCTCCATTGCCTCGCTCCGCTCCGGTGGACAGGCAGCCTGAATCTATTCTACTTGGCAAGGTTCCCAGAATGCTGGCAGCATTACCCCGTTGAATGGCAATGCTTACCTGCTTTTGATTTTAATGATTTTAATTGTCAAATATATGATACAACGTAAACAGAAACCAGCGCCTTTTTAATGATTTCGAAGATATCATTTTTCAGTGCGTTACAATAAGCATTATCCAATTTGGTTAATTCTTTTATAAATGGTATTCATTATAATACGGGACAAGGTTGGTATTAATTTTTTTTGGAAAATCCACAGGAGATATCAATACGACCGAAGGGCACGGGCATGGCCACGCATAATGAACAGCTGGTATAATATATTTTATGATGAGGTTCCTACGGGAATCGTATTTACAGATTCGTATTATTTTCCGGTGACATATATAAAGCTAAAGAGTTTGTTTGCTTGAACGCTCTAATCTCAAGAACTATAGGTACGATATAAAAAAAAAGTGTCAGTTAGCCTATTTATCGAAAAAAGCTATATATAATCTAAGTTTAATATTGTAGTTGTTACTATATTCGATGGTCACCCGCACCCCCCGAGATAGTTGATTAGGTGAGACGCAGATTGTTTGCTTTACTAAAATTACTTCGCCAGTGTAGCCTGGTAGCTGTGAAATTGATAATACGTGCCAAAGCTGAAAAGCGTTGGTATAGCGATATCACTAAGAGAGTGTACTCTTCTAGCGGGTAAAATGTAATTAAATTTATCGGAGCAGAGCAGTTGGCAAAAGCGAAAACTAAGCTACAATACACACCAACCGGATCGCATGATCACCTTCATCAATGTGCTGAAGGAAATTGAAACGGGTTAAGGCGGAAACATATTATTAAAACGCCACGCCACCTGGCGACACGCGACGCGTGTTGAGTCGAATCAAATTGTTTTCTATAGACCAGAATCACACTATGAACACCCGACACGACGCCACGCGCGCACTGTTGCACAGGTGTTGTGGCGTGGCGTGGCGTTTTAATAATGTGTTTTCGCCTTTAATTTAGTAACGGAGCTCGTCTCGTAAAGGAAGTTGATTTATTTGTAATTATTTATAGCTTTTCTTAATATTTTTCTAAATTATTCACCATTAAGCACTCTTAGGAGATACAGCACATTAATTATCAATTTTGTCAACTATCAGCTGTATGTCCCTTAGTCTTTTACGACACCCATGGAAGGACTATGCCCGGTGAAGTAGCAAAAGCCTCGTCGCTAACTACGTATGTCAATCCGAAAAAAAAAAATACCCTGGATGGACATGGGATGGATATCTTCCCATGGGTGATGTAGGAGGCGATTAAAAGACATGCAGGACATTATATTCGAAGCCATAAACCACACGCATATTTTGTTTAATTTTTGATAATTAGTTATTATTATCTATCAATTTTTAATTTGGCACTACTGCCTTGTGTCATGCAACCAACATTTAATAATAAATCTATCGGTGAAATACTATTTGCTAACATCATGGTTAATTTATTTAATTTAAAAGTTTAGCACTTAATATTGTATTGTGGAATTCCACTCAGATCATATAAATTTTTTTTTGCTGTAAACAGAAGGCTTCTTCTTATGGGAAAGAAAAGGTTAAAAGTAATTTTTACTTTTAATTAATAATTACAGTAAAATATATATGACACAAGATTTATCTCATTAAAGAGAAAATATTGGAGTATTCCTCTTTCAGTACCAATGGTTTGATAAACAAAACTATTCATGTTTAAAATAAGTCTTGATATGTACTTAAACCCCCTCGCCCTCCCGCCCCTTAGTTTGCTAAGAATGTAGACCCGAAGTCCGAGAAGCCCGCGAACTGTTAAGTAGAGCGACAGTTGCTCAAAACTAAAGAAACTAAAAGCCATAATCCCTCAATCACCCCGTCAGCGACCGCCCTGAGCCGAGGTCCAAGTCCCACAGGGGACGACCTCTTGTGCAGGTTGCTAAGTTTGTAGGGTTTAAACCATTTATCTAGGCTGGAGCTCTGCTCACCTTTATGTCCAGTGAAGAAGCAAAAACCTCAGGGCCAATTACAATATATGTAAGTCCGAAAAAGAAAACTTACTCCATAATAAAGTTTACGGCGAGAGATCTCTATATATGAACAGAGACTTCTGTCTACAGTGCTTCTATGGACCGAGATATCTACGAACAATGTTTTATATCAATAATTTTTAGGTGAAACGTGATGTCTGGGAATAGAGATTCAAGTAACTATGTTTTTTGTAATTTGTTTTTTATAATTAAATTTTTTTTATTAATAATAATAAATTTAATTCATAATCACTTCTCACATTTAATACATTCATATTCCTGTAGTCTAACTAAAATTTATATTTAAAACCAAAATTACAGACTAAGCTATATCTAAATACATATCATATGGCATTTTGAGGTATATTATAGATAAGAACAAACTCCTAAAATATATTTTAAAGATTGACATAGTGATATCCTTTGACAAGCGTGTTTCTATCTTACTTTTCACGCCCCTAAAAAAATTGGTGCTGAAAGAGAAATACTTCAAAAGATTGACTTGATTATGAATAATTATATTGAACACTAGCTGTCCCGCGTAATTTAACCCGCGTCTATCCCGTTTCCCCGTTTCCGTGGGAATCTTACCTCATTTTTTTTTCATACTTTTTTTATTCATACATTTTATTACTACCAACGGATCTTATAACCGTTAGTGATCATTTTTTTTTATTAATACTTTTACTACCAAAAATCTTCTTAAATTATTAAAAAAAAACTGAACTTTTTTCTTCATAACGTTCAATGATCATATTGCATTAACATTTTCGGACATCCGATGATAGGAGTTGAAAAGTTATGTAGGACAATGCGCACCCCTTAATATATAGTCTATGACGGATGGGATACCAGAATCACACTATGAACAACCGACGCGACGTCGCGTGGTCTATAGAAAACAATACATTTGATGCAACTCAACATGCGTCGCGTGTCGTCATGTCACGTGGCGTTTAAACAATATGTTTCCGCCTTTACTTTTTCTTATGTAATTGACGATTGGCAAAAAGCCACACATACCCATTCTGGTAATGCATGGTCAATACATTTGATTCGACTCAACACGCGTCGCGTGTCGTCATGTCGCGTGGCGTTTTAACAATATATTTCCGCCTTAATGCTGTTTATTTTTCTTAAAATTTCTGATGTTCCACTGAACTTAATTTTCTTTTTCCTTCATGTGAACCTTCTACTACTAACTAGTAATAAACACAGCAAAAAAGATTTAACTAAATTAGTCCACCCGTTCGCGCTTAATGCAATGGCTAAGGGAAATAGGAATTCATTTTTCATAAATATAAAATTATATTTTATTGCGGTTTTCCCTTACATCACGCTCCGTCGCGTAATGCGCTCAAATGTGCTAACGTATTAACGTTGATCGTTTAGGAAACCTGCTTAGTACAATACACTGACATGAGCACAAATTATACTGACGGGCACGGTGACGCACATATCTTACCCTCACAATAAGCTATTTTGCGTAACCTAAATGCACTAATATATGCAGAAATATACACATATTTTATATAAAATTTTCCTTTTGTGGCTTTACAAGGAACTTTGGAATATTAGCATTGGAATATTTTTGATTCTACACTTGGATTATCTAGAGGTAACTGGTGAAATAAGTCTTCTTTTGTTTTCCACAAGAGGCCGTTCTGGGCAATTAATATACTTATATACTTCTACTTCTACTATAGGTCAATAATTCGAAGTCGTATTTTAGTATTGACTACCATTAATGCACCCTTAATGGAGTGGTACCTAGTAGTTTGAGGTGTGTGTGTGAGTTCGTAGAATTATAGGTACCTACCTTCGGTAAGAAACTACTAATTTATTTGATTTTAATTAAACTAGATTTCCAGTTGATAATAAATGAAGTCATCCTTATTACCCAAATGCGCATTTGAGTTGCCTTCACCAAACAATAATTTTGACTAAACTCGCCCTACATTATACGAAACAGTAACAGAATGGATGCGACAAAATAACGTTTTGACTAAAGAAAATTGAGCTTACAATATAGATCTCTTTGCAAAAATAATGTTTGTTTTCCTTGTTCAAAGTTGAATGGAGTGGCTAACAGTAGGTCTGTTAGCCACTCAACAGGTTGTTGAGTACGTGATTTTCAAGCGTTTTCTTTTCCTGCCTTTTTTTAGTTGCAGGCGTTTCTTTACACACTACGCAGCAAGTTCACACGAAATTTTTCATTTATTACGTGCCTGTTTCTTCAACAACATTTTTATATAGATACTAGCTTCCCGCGTAACTCCCGTTCTCGTGGGAACTTCATAATTAAATAAACTCAGGGTGAATGTAGCTTTCCAATGGTGAAACAATTTTTGAAATCGGCGCAGCAATTTTTGAATTTATTCATTATAAACATACACTCACACACAAAATACAAATCTTTCCTCTTTATAATATATTAGTATAGATCAGTGGGTTCAACATAAATGCAAACGCGTGTTAATCAGTGAATAACGACACATCGCCGCTGAACCGGGGCCGGTCGCAACTTTAGTTAGTCTTTACTACTACACAACTAACGCAACAAACTGTGGATCCCACTATTTCCATTGATGGAAATAGTGGGACAGAGTCTCCCAGTACTTCAGTTGCGGGCGGCGCGCGGCGCGGCGATTTAAAAACTCCTGCATCGCCTCTTATTGACGGCGTGCACATGGCATCCATATTTATTTCCTCTTTAGATAAAATCTCTTTTAAACCTATTGAGTGACCCAAAAGTTATGTTAAAGTATTTTCTTTTTGGAGTACTTACTTTTTGATAATAGCACAATTTTGTGGTGACACTTATAGCGGCTCGATGATGAATTATACCTATATGTCACAGGCGGATAAACACGGAAATAATGGGATATAATTTGTATAAAACGCTTGTTTACTATTTCCATGGAAATAGTGGGATACACCCCGCAACAAATACCCCAATAGCCCTAACCCGTAGCCCAATGGCTAAGACTTGTGATTGCACTGCCGATATGAACTCACTCGTAGAATGCAAAATTCTGCTAGTCATAAAAGTCTGTGAGTAACTAGTCAGCTTAAAAAAATACACACTAAACATTTCATTAACCAGCTTGCCAGTTTCTTCAACAACATTTTGATTTAAGGGGATTAAACACAAACGAGTTATTATAATTGAAACACATTACCGCAACGCACTACTGGGCACCGCACCGGTCACGTGACAGTTGTGTTGTTAGGAGGCATTGTGTATATACATAGATACATAATGCTAGCTAACATAATGTCACGTAATGTATTGCACCAACCATCGTCGTGCGATTAATTAACGCGTCTTATTCATCGTTAATACCTATTAAGATTGCAGATTGATGAAAATCGTATGGATGTCGAAGTTCTTCTAAAGGTTTTTTTACTTCATTTACAAATTCATTAACGTCCACAGCTGAACATGATCCTCCTCTTAAACAGATCTGGGGGTTGTAAAGGGATCATCATCATCATCCATAGGACGTCCACTGCTGGACATAGGCCTCTCTCATAGATTTCCAGTTGCAACGGTTGGACGCGGCATTTACCGGAGCATCCGTCCATCTAGTTGGTGATCCTTCGCTACGCTTGCCGATCCGCGGTGTCCATTCGAGAACTGTTCAGCCCCAACGGCCATCTTTTCTCCGTGCTATATGGCCTGCCCATTGCCAAATCAACGAACTAATCCGTTGGGCTATGTCGGTAACCCGCGTTCTTCTACGTATCTCCTCATTTCTGATTCGATCTCGTAGAGAAACCCCGAGCATAGCCCTCTCCATAGCTCGTTGAGCGACTCTGAGTCTGTTCATAAGGCTTATAGTGAAGCACCACGTTTCGGATCCATAAGCCATCACTGGCAACACACACTGGTTAAAGACTTTCGTCTTGGGTTGTTAAGGGATACTGCCATAATTACCGGTGGATTGGCGTTCGCAGCAAGATGGGAGTATCTTTGAGCTAATAGACGCTGCTGCCCATCTATCAGCTCTTTTTCCCTTCTTCGCCTGTTACGTCACGGACGCGGTCTATTCTTAGCCGTAAATAACACGGCAACGATACAAGTTTATACGTTAATATTCGCTACGACGCTGATATGATAAGTAGGAGTGCTACACGACAAATTTTCCTTCGCGCTTCAATGTGTTTGCAGCAGCAAGGTGGACATTTAGAACACTTTATCCACAAGTTCCTTTTTTTAAGTTAAATAAATAATTATTTTAACGAGCTTTCTTTTTGTTTGTTGGTTAGAAATTATTCCTAAGGAAATAATCACATCTTTCACTTAATTAAGTGAAAGATGTGATTATTTCCGTAAAGACCTTCAGGGTGTGTCGTTAATAATTATTAACGACACACCCTGAAGGTCTTTGTTTAATCATTCATAGAAAATGTTGTTGTAAAACCACTGGAAATCTATTACTCTGCAAAATGGCATGGAGGGTAGTCCCGCAACCAGCCAGACACGGAAAGAAATCTAAGAATTTACACAAAGATTTCCTGTCCGGTGTGGGGATCGAACCACCACCTCCGACACTTAAATCGAGCCAAATTAATCGGTACGGAGGTTTTTAGGTTGTACAAGACCTTGCAATAGAGTTAAAAACTCAATGGAAAGCACATACAGCCTTTATCGTACCCATTGTTTTATTATCCACGGGCGTCATCCCGCAGACTGACTCAATGCCTAGATATTTTACAAATACCTAAAAGCCTATTCTACCTTTTACAGAAAGCAACAATTTTAAATACGTGTGCGAAATTTATGTCATCCTCTAGAATTACATCCTCAATTACAATTTAACCTGTCGCGCTTGGTCAAGGTCCGTACAACAGCTCTTTACCTAACCCTCAAAAAGGGAGTAAAATAAATTTTATAATAATAATATTAATTCATCGACATGTGCATTCTTCCTATTCTTACCTACGGTGC
Organism: Nycteola revayana; assembly: GCA_947037095.2. NCBI lineage: Eukaryota > Metazoa > Arthropoda > Insecta > Lepidoptera > Nolidae > Nycteola > Nycteola revayana. Next base: position 30,663,720 of record OX344842.1, on the reverse strand, counting down.
TCAAACCTGGTCCCTGACCGAGTCGCAAAAGTCCAAACTTAAGGTTTGCCAAAGAGCGATCGAGCGTAGCGTATTGGGTATTATGCTCAGCGATCGAATTCGAAATACCAAAATACGCCTCAAAACTATAATTGCTGATGTGGGTAATAAGACTGCCAGGTAGAAGTGGGATTGGGCGGGCTACTTGTACCTATAGAATGCATAGGGATCGGTGGGCCAGAGTCGTTACGCAATGGGTGCCGGATGGGCGTCGTTGCCGAGGGAGGCCCAGAAAACGCTGCCGTGACGATCTAGACGCATTCGTGAGAGATTGGCCGGAGAAAGCCGCGCAAAAGGAAGAGTGGAAGGTTATGGGAGAGACCTTTGCCCAGCAGTGGAACAATATAGGTTAATAAATAAAATAAAATTCTTCATTATGAACTTTTACAAACCTAATTTAGGTGAGACCCTGACCTTCAAATTAGTAAAATACTGTATCTTGGAGGTCAGTTTCCTCCCTTCACAATTATACAAATGTAGATAGTTCATAATACGGAATATGGAAAAAAGTAAGGTAAACAATTATTGACTTAACTAAAGAAAGAAAAATTAGATTAAAATAATTCTTAGCAGGCAGTGTGTATGTACCGTAAATATGATACCTACAGATGTCAATGTATTTTGCATATTTTGTTTATAATCAAGATCAATTTCAACCACAACGCGACCACTATGATTAGATATACGAATTACGAGTATGAGAGATAATTCTAAAAAAAAATACGACTATAAACACAATTTGCAATATCTAGTTAATTATATTAAATTTCAAAATTGAGGTTTATCAATTTAGACCACCGGCAGGATTCGAACTCGCATTTTAGGTATAGCCCCTAATGCCTTAACCATTCGGCTACGATGCAACCCCACCCAGTCGTTGAAATTTATAAATCACTTTAATAACATCATCTCTTACGGGGGACGTAGTATAAAATATTTTTTTATGTTTACTGATGAAGCAATTGATGGGACATTTACGTGTATGTATGTGTTTTATTAATTTGACAAAAATCGACGTGTTAAAGCGACGACTACGCTGTACAAATAAATATGTTATAACACTTAGAATATAAATATCACTTCCACAACCTTTTATAGCTTTCGGGATGCAATTCCATTTACCATATTCCCAATGGCAAATTGTTTTAAAAATATACTAAAAAATAAATATTTCGAAATCCCGTATTTTTTTATAACTGCAGTATTTGATTGCTTTATTTCCGTTTTGCACTGTTTGTGCTTCTCGATTTCAATAAAATACGAAATATTAACAAACAACAATGTGTGTCAAAAGTTTAAGTCACAAGACAATTTATTATACATAATATGTACCTATTCATTCCTGCCCTTATCCCAATTTATTTGGGGTCGGCGCAACATGTCTTTTGCTTCCATAATCCGATCCCATCCGCCATCTGGCCAGTCACCCCCTTTCTAACCATAAATCATTGTTCACAGGTCCATCCATCTTTTCTTCATAGGTACCTATTATTTTCTAATATTCCTGACAATGCATATACCCCTATAAAACGGTTTTGAAATCCAACGTCATCTGAACTTTAACGCTTAACAAATGCTCAAGAATTCATTGTCTGTACTTTAATTTATTAACAGCAGAACCACATTATACATATTACACATTCTTAACTAAATTAGGTATTAGGTTTTGCAACTGATATGTACCTATAACGATACGCTGTACATAACATTGACCTAATATCTGAGTTTTCGCAATACAATTTATGAAATTACAAACGAAATAATACATTATTATTTGACGTAAAAACTAGGAACTTATAACAAAATGAAAGTATTTTCAAATTAGATTTAGTTTTAAATTTATTTTAATAATATACTTAATACTTTTCTTTTTCACGTCATGTATAACTACGATATACCTATAGCGGAGTTCTTTGTTACATGTTGGATAAAAAAAGGTTTAACCATATTAAGCAACATAACAAAAGATAAGGCAGTACTAGAAAGGTTGAGTCCATTGTCCGGGTGGGAAGTTCATTACTATTCCACAGTTCTCCTCACAAAAACAATGTATTATATTAAAACTAGTTTATTAGACTAGCTAACATCAAAATGACGCAAATAACTATCGACAACCATATTAAGCATTATTATTGGTTAAGGCATTAGGGGCTTAACCTAAGATGCAGGTTCAAGACACGCCGGTGGTCAAATTTCATTAATCTCAATTTTGAAGAAAGACGCCCATGGAAGAAAGGCGTGAGGCAGAAACTACCGAACGCCACCTGCTACGATCCTTACACACTCCCTTTGCCTCGTTCACGTTCATACATCTGGTCATACACGCACGCCGGTTGCGAGTACTACGCACCTGACCTTTCTGAAGAACATCACCTATGAGGTCAGTGTATGTCCTTCTAGGGCGTCCCCTCCCGGCGTTTCCACTCACATCTACCTTGTAAATACCGTTTGTTACTCGCATTTCATTCATTCATTCCGTACAGTATTCAAAACTATTAAAAATATTAAGCATGTCCACGCTATGATTTCATTTTGAAAATTACGTCAATTCGTGCTTAAAACCTGTACCTATTCCGATCCCAGATTATTATTAGGTACACTTGTTACTCACCATGGTTTTCAAAACTACTTTAGTAAGTAAGCAAACTAAGTCACCTTAGTTTAGTTAAACATTTTCGTATCCTTTTTGAATAAACCCTAATAGTCAGTTGTTTATTTTATTAATAAAAATTACTAGCACAGCATTTGTACACTACTAGTATTCTTGTTAAACCCTCGTGCTAAGCTAAAATGATTGTGTTACGAGTGGGTTCACGCCGTTAGTGCCATAGGTGAGTATCAAACCTTCGACCACATGATCCCAAGTCCGACGCCCTATCATTTGGCTACGTCGCGTCTTGCTTTGCTTTTATTAATAAAAAAAAATCTTCATATTAAAACTGTGACTGAAATATATATAGACTAATTTGTACTTAATACGAAAACGTGCGAAAACGACTGTATTGTGTGGAAACTTTTATCTGAGCTGATAAAGGCATCAGTTACGTGTGTGGAATTTTTCATTCTCATAGTAGAAGCCCGTGCGTTGTGCAACTATGAGATTAGTACGTGAATGGGTCACAACAGCAGGTCACATAATAGTTTCATTATTACGTTATAGTGGAACCAAACACCAAGTTCACCAAACATAATACCCAGACTCCATAGAATAAAATATTGGAATTATGTAAGTGTGTGATGAAATGATATAATCTAGTATGACAAACTAATAAGCGCATACCAAATCGGAGAAGACCACGTCTACCCTTTTAATATCTGTCACTGTATGTGTTTTTGTTGTTGATATGCCTTATTAAATAAATAATTAAATCCACCAATTCGCCAATTCAGCTAAACATTTCAAGTGTAAATTGAAATTGATTTAGGTATTATACATTTATTCTACCTGTATTCATGAATATTATACTTCTCGTCAAAAAAAAATCGAAACACTTCCGTTTTTATTTTTTCTGTCCTAATTTAACATAAAAGAGTTTTCATTTCATGTTGGTACCTTACATCCCTGGTCAACATTTTAAATACTTTTAATCACAGAAAGTTAATGAGTTCCCGTGGGATAGTTAAAAAACTGAAGGAATAACTAACACCACGCGGACAAAGTTGTGGGGATCAGCTAGAAAACTATTAGAAAGTGTCATATACGTATTAAAGACCGGTCTAGAAAGTCTTATTATCCGCGTTACTCTGCTCCAGTGGGTCGGAGCGTGATTTTTTGTAGTCTATATTGTAATCGAGCTTATTAACTATCCCCGCGCAAAGTTTCAGCCAAATCCAATTAGTAGTTTTTGAGTGGAGGAGTAACAAACATCCATCCATCCATCCATACTCACAAACTTTCTCGTTTATAATATTAGTACGGATAGATTTTCGAATAAACTCACTCCAAGTGGAAAAATGAATAACATTAATGCAATCATTTGAATTCTGTATTCGGACTTCACTGTATTTTTATGTCCAATTTACCCACTGTGATATGAAATACGTGACAGGCCTAATTAAAATAATATTTTTTTATGAAACCTATCTTTACCTGTAGAGGATTTTAATATAGGTCGTAGAATATACTAACGTTCTTCTTCTTTAATAAAAAGCAAAAGTATCACGTACTCAACAACCTTTTTTTAGTCTCTACATAAACTACGCAGTAAATGCACTCAAAACATTTCTTTCAAAAGTTTGCCTGTTTCTTCAGTGACAAATTTTAAATAAAACATAAACACAAACAAATGGACAAAGATATAGCCACAAGGTTTTGCCATTTCAACGGGTCATATCAGGATTCCAACCTTTTCAAATGGTTTGGTTTATATATTATTGACTAAGTAACCCACGCAAGAGGGTGACTCCGGAGGGAATTGGACCTCGGCTCAGGTATGTCGCTGGTGGAAGGATTTGGGAATTATGTATTTTAAGTTTTTGAAGGTTGTTTTGTGCAATTGTCCGTTTGTTTTTCCGAGAGGCGCGAAATGGCACCCGTCACATGGTACACTGTGTGATAATCGATATCTATAATAAAACGTACTTTCCGAGGCACGTTCAATCTCAGGTACAATTAATATCATAGGTAAGGTAGTACATCAATCAAACTGTCCTGGAAATAACTCTTGAATTTTAGGCAAAGATGTTTTGCTTGGGAAGAAATTTGAACCGCCGGATATTTGAAGCGAGACGCATATGGCAAAGGATACAGTCTTAGTCTCAGAATACATCTAAAGGTAACTAGAATGTACTAGAACTTACTAGTACTAATCTAACGAATTCGTTCCTGGGGTGTGGCTACCAAATAACCAACTGAAATAACTGAAAACCCGATGCAAAACTGTTTTAATCCTATTCCGAAAGCTGCAGAAAATATTATAAAAAAGAGAATAAACGTACATACACGTGCTGCTTATAAATTGTTTGACATTCAACAGTCATATGAACTTGAACTTGAACTTTCTTCTTGCAGTTCTTTGTATGAATGTTGACGTTGTTATAATATCTTAAGTATATTACGCAGTTCCATAAATTGCTCGCATTTTCTTGACACACTAATAATTGTTCTCACAGAGAGGAAATCTGTGAAGTGACTTTGATTTCATATCATTTTTATTTACTTTCATCTTAAAGGAAGGCGCATAACCTGACAACGATTTTACAAATTTGATTAATTCTTTCTTTATGGTTTTCGTTAATTATGGGGACGACTTTTGCATAAAGAATATAGATAGAGAAATGTCAATACGACTGACAGACACAGCCAGCAGGCATGAACAGCTAGTTAAGAATAAGCAACAGTTATGAAACTAAAAGAAGACGACGAAATATACAGTACAACAAAAATTATTATTAAGGTAAAACTCATTAGGAAAACTATAAAAGAAGCTTATTTTATACTGCCATTTTAATTGAATTGAAATTCTTAAATGGATTAAGCTCGCCTTTGTGCTACTGTATTTCTGCATATAATATATGTATCTTTTTGTATTTCTATGTGTGCAATAAAGAATAATAATAATAATAAATGTGTATCCCTGATTTCAGCTCAATTCATAAAAGGGTAAAAATTCAGTCACAAATTTATGGGTTTTTTCCAAAAGCGATCCATATTTTCTACTCTATGATTATATTCCGATTTGTACTGAAAATTTATTCTATTTTCGTTTTACTAACCAAAATGTCTCCTTATCTCAACCCACTGCTATTTATGTATATGCTGTCTTGTATTGTCTGTTAAAGAGGCCCATATTTTTTTTAAGTTGTGATCTTGTATTCCTGATTTTGAAATCTTCATAATCTCGCTAAGAATGTCGTGCCTTGATTTGGATGATTGAGTCGATAAATAAATGAAATTACTCGGAAAGAAAGTATGTGAATGAATGTATGATTTTACGCACAAAAAACGTTTTTTCTATACCGACATTACGTAACTACATATCAAGATAATGTATCCTATAAGAAGATGCGTAATCACAACACTTAATGTGGGTTACAATGGTATATTTAAGGTAGCAAACGCGGAAAATAGAAAGACCCGAATAAAATTGAAAATCGAAACACACATTGCTCAAATGACTAAATTGAATTTAAATTTTTCATGAAGCATATCAAGACTTTTTGTGTTAAGAAGTAGGTATAACATACCTACTTATTTTGCGGAATCTATATTCAATATTGATCAATACATGTATTATAATTATCTATAAATGTAAATAATACAAATTCGGTTTATTTTCACAATTTATAATTGGTAAGCGATTGGACTGATTGCGATAAGGTATTTTAGTTTTTTTTTTAATTATTAAGTTAATATTAAATTTATTATAACGTAATTTAATTTCTCATACATTTTATATGGCTGACAGAAACTCCGACTTTTTCAAAATAAAAGGTAGGTAATAATTCTTTATTCAACATCATTGTTTTACAGAGCTTTCTTATTATCTGCATAAAATCTATACACAAGCAGTTACAATAAATCAGTGGTCATAGTTGAATTTATCTAGGCTGGAGCTCTGCTCGCCTTTATGCCCGGTGAAGTAGCAAGAGCCTCAGGGCTAATAAACGTCCGTCCGAAAAAAAAAATTCATAGTTGAATAAAAAAGCATGTTAAATGATAAATACCTACTATCAATTATGTTCACCTTCTGGTCGAATATTTATGCTTGTTGCAACATTAACTCCTAACTAACAATGTGTTACTGTGTTTGTATTCAAGTTTATAGAAATTTCTCGCGAGTCGATATTACAGGGTTCGTTAGGCTCACAGCTAACTGTGTTAGTTTTGCGTCAAGTCACTGGATAACGGCTCTTGGATCTTGAAATAAATTTCTTACAGCGTCGTCTCAGAAAAATGTATTCTTAGAATTTTATAATAGGTTTTTTTTGGTTACTGGAGTGTAAAATATTTGTAAGTTAAGTGCGTAGGTTTAAGTGCCTAGATTCGGAATAAGTAGTTCAGCAGTTAATCATAATTTATTCAATTTGTAATTGTACAATTAATTAAGAAATGTCCTTCATTCGATGTAATAGGTTTATATTTACTTTGCAACAATACTTTCCTCAGTGCGTAACATATATCATATATTTATGTATATGCTATATCTATGTTTTGTACATGCGCTTAAAAACTTATAAATCAGGGTGGCGAACATGCTTTTTGCCATGGCTACAATATATCTGTTTTTAAATATGCACTTCGACTTTGGGAAATTCACTCAAACATATTTTAAATTCAAAAGAAATGTATAGGCTATCTTCGGGACTTCTTGCAGGATGCTATTTAAAAAACTGTTATGTTTTTTTTGGACAGAGACAGAGACCGAGGCAACATAATGTTGCCTCGGTGCTTTTGGGAGCAATAATCATGATCCGTTCAGCAGCAGAGGAGATGCACCCCTCTGGCAACAAAAAAAGGTCTATGGTTAGCAAGCTCGTCGGAGAGTGAGAGAGAGGTGGAAATCGACGTCTTGCTGCTGACTATCATCTCGTGATGCGGTAGTCTCTTCCAGTGGGCTGGTAAAATCCCAAAAACCGGCCTCGGAGCAATATAGGATAGGGCATCCCTCCGTGCACCCGCGTAACATGGAGTTGGTAACATGAGAAGCGCTTCCCTAAAGGCTTACCTGTAAGGTTAGGGGACGTCCTTGTTCTCCGAGCATCCCAATAATTGGGTTTTTATGGACCCGGATCTTGCGGTATGATGGCCACGGATAACGCCTAATTGGTTGTCATGCGCACACAGTTCTTGGCACACGGCATCGCTGGAGCAACCGGGATATTAGTGGGTTAGGTTTTCTTATCAAATCTACTAAAACCCACCGACAGCTCAACTCAGCTTAACTTATCGCCGTTCCTTAATGTAGGAACTGCAATATTTTCTAAAATAAAAATATCTGCCCTACATTCCTAACAAAAAAGATGTTATGGTTATGATGACAACTCGTCACATTGCTGGTTTAGTCCACATTCAACCCCTACAATCTCTACCCCCAGCCATGTTCAACCCCTAAACGTTGTCCACGTTCAACCCCCTAGGGGTTGAACGTGGACTTTTATCTAGCAGGTTTTTTGATCCATGGACAGTGAAATACAAAAGTTTTTTCTCATCTACCCTCAATTTATTTCTGCTATCCTTAAGATCTACCTTAAGTACCCTCTATTTGTACCATATTTCTACTATAATATCTATGAGTGAATTACATTCCGTCAATAGTTGTTCCGTCGTTATCAAGTACATTACTTTTATTTGTCATTTCTTATAATAATGGCTGATATTCCGTGTACGAGTGGTGGTTAGATTCATTTTGATTTTGTGACTTCGAAGTGCGGAGGACGTATTCTTACGCGTAATCTTAGAAGGTCATCAATATTAACGAAAATGAATGGTTCTTCTTACTGGCGGTGTATTAATTGGTCTAAATGTCATGGAACTACTTCTATTATACCAACAGAAAATAAAATCATGAAATCAACATTACATAAATGCCAAGAAAGTATTGCGAAAAATGAAGTCAGGAAGGCTAAGTTTGCGAAGATTTCAAGAAGACTATCCCATCCGTATATCGTGAAGCTGTGATTTCTTTAAAAGACGCAAGTGATGACATTATATATTTTCGTCGTATAAAAAGGTGAAGTCTGACCTATATACGAAAAGGAATATGGCGGTAGGTGTTAAAAAACCAGATATGCTTGAGCAAATGATGTAGAAGTACCCGACATTTTTCAAAATTTTCTCCTCTTAGCTGTGCTTATATCAACCTAACCCGCTCGTCGCTTCGCTCCTCGCTAACCTAAGCTGCATTTTCATAATTATTGAGAGTAAAAAAATATATTTGTTAACCAACAATAGTATTAAAACAGTTCATGCAATCGTAAAAGTGTGATTATTTTGATAAAAGCTCTGTTGTCGGTAACTTAGTAATCTTGTCGGAGGTTCAGTATTTTAGTCGGAAGTTTAGTTTTGTTATTCGAAGTTCAATTTTCTTTAAGGAGAAAAGGAATTTTAACATGCTCGTATTAAAAAAAAATCGGTATGTTTTGTGTTATTTTGTAGGTAATTTATTATAACGCTGGTTAATAAGAATAATAGTCGGCCACATATCGCTGGAGATTAATTTGTTTCTCGGAACCATTATTATTATCCGAAAATAAATACACTTCTGTTCTCACTAATACTTTATTTTTAATATTAGATACCTAATATCTTGGGGTTGAATACGGACAATGAAAAAATTACAAATGTATTCAAGTCCACGTTCTACCCCTGGGGGTTGAACGTAGACTACGGTTAGGGGTTGAACATGGCCGGGGGTAGAGATTGTGGGGGTTGAACGTGGACTAAACCACATTGCTTTTCTTTTCACCATATCTGACAGATCTCACTCAAGAATACGTCACTTTTTCTTAAAGTTTATTTTCGTACTAGTCTCAAGCCAACTAATTGGATTTTTCGTTCGGACGGACATACGTAGTTAGCCACGAGGCTTTTGCTGCTTCACCGGGTATAAAGGAGAGCAGAGTTCTAGCCTTAATAAATGATTGAAATACAACAAACTAAGCAACCTGCGCCAGAGGGCACCCCCTGTGGGGCTTAGACCTCGGCTCAGGATGGTCGCTTGCAATGAGATTGAGGGATTATGACTCTTTGTTATTTTAGTGTAGTTTTATGCAACTGTCACTCTACTTCTCGGGCGGGTCGGAGAAAGTGGTATCTGTGTAGTGGTGCTACTTTCTTGCAGTCTTTGTATCGATAGTTGGTAAATTTTATCTCATCGTCCGGACGCCCCAAGGCCGACAGTGCTTACGTCGCTTTGAAGAAGATCAGAATATGAGTTGCAAATACGAATGAATTATGGTGACCTGGCGGCCCGCCGAGTGTACTTTTTTATTTCATTATAAAACGTACAAACTGCTAGACGCGGTATGAGAAAATACGGTGCTCGCATATGTCATAATCGGTCATACACACGCGGTGTAAATCCTAACCTTGTTATCAAGAGTTAGTTTCCTGTTTGAATGTAGAAGACAATGTAGTGGACTGAGCGTAAGTGAAGCCTGTGCACGAACGGTTTCCACATGTGCTTTGAAGTACTGCCTAAATACTTGGCTTGCCGTTTCCAAGGGATTGGCTTGCCGAACATCTTGACCGGTGGAATGATCGGTGGACTGTTGAATCTGGAGAAGAGTACCGCTCAACTTTCTGAACCTTTTGCCTTAGGCATTCGATGCGGATTGTATAATCTTAACAATAATAATAAGATCATTGAAGTCTTAAAATTGATTTCGTTTTTTTTCATTTGACATTTTAATCCATTCTTTAGTGTCTATTATATAATTTGACAGCGTGTCTTTTGTATGATTTATTAATAAATAACAGTTATTTTAGGACAACATTATTTTTCCCTGACAATTATAATTTGATTCCCTTTAGGACAGCGCGGCACAATCTTAATCCATTAAGATACAGGAAAATGGTCTGAAGATAAAATCTTTTTTCTTATAATAACAATCTTGTTACAATAGCAATGGTTAAGAGTTCATATTGGACCGACAGATTTGTACAACTTTATGAGTTAGTAGAACTGTAGTTCTGTGTTTTATCTTTGACGTTATTGTAGATAAAATTTAATGTTGCTGTAAAAGCTTGAACTACGGCAAAATCTTAAGATTTTCCAATATAAACTAAGATATACCAACTCTTTATGATAAAGGAGTACTTCTTCCCTTGCTCCCGGCTCTCTGTAACTTGCAAGCCGGGGCATACAGCTACCCACTAAAACCACCACGGTGCAGGCTCGGATGCTTGCGGTGGCTCCGGCGATCGAATACATCGACATCCAGAACCACACCCCATCTGCACCACACGAAGCTAGTCCCAGGAAGGGGCATTTATTGGTTCCACTCCCCTTCACACTGGCGATAAAAAAACCTTACCTAACCTAGCATGAACTTAATTCTAATGGTAAAAGCCTGAAAAATTCGGCCCATTTTCATAAATCCTTACATTTACGAACTCATGTCGTCCGAGTTTATACGTGATATGAATACGTGTTTTAAGTGAGTTTTATTTCGGCGTAATGGATGATAAGATCTGTACAAATACGAGTAGGTAGGTCTTTGGACACCTCCCACGTTAGCTGTCGTAACGCTAAAAGATTTAAACATATTTGGAGTGTGTTTTAAATGTTAAGCAAATAATATATTAGATTACGATTATATATTATTCATTTTTGCGACTTGTATTTTCTTCAGTGGGACTCATTTATGAAAAGTATAGATTTTATTTATGTATCCATTTGTAAAAATCCCGACGTACTTTTGTACGAATCTCGTTTTTTTGACCTAAGGCGTCAGGAAACAATAAATAATTATTATTTTAGTTGGTAAAAGAGACATATTACGTTAAAGCCTTTTTTTAAGCGGAGATTTATATAGTCAACTAGGGCAGCATGTAGTAAAAGACGTCGAGTTTTCTTTTTGCCTGTACCGGAATGCCTAAAGACCTAAGTGTACGATCAATGCGATCTACCTGTCATGACCTAAGGTACTCAGACATGGACACTTTATGGACACCGCTAGTTCATAAATATGTGAAAAATGTCGCTCAGCGAATTATGGAGCGAGCTATGCTTGGAGTTTTTCTGAAAGGTAATCTTCTCAGTGGACAACCTCCGTAGCGTAGGTAGTGGGTTCGATTCCCAAACCGGACCGAAAATCTTTGTGTAAATTCCGGGTGGGCGGGAGGTACTACCCTCCGTGCCTCGGAAAGCACGTTAAGCCGTTGGTCCCGATTGTTAAAGCATCATCTATAATAATCGTATATCAAGGAATGGGCAGCAGCGTTTCCTTGTGTGTTATACCATAATACTGCGGTCACCAACCCGCTTGCCATGCGTGGTGACTATGGCAAATACCTGCCGAACATGGGCCTCGGGAGGAGGCCCAAGTTCAGCAGTGGACGTTATATGGGCTTATGATGATGATGATGAATGTTCTCAATGAGGTTATTCGACATAACACTAAAGTTACCGACATAGTCCCTACAATAAGCAAATTGAAGTGACAATGAGCTAGCCATGTCTGCAAACCGCGCGTGGGAAGCAAGTTTACAATATAAATAATTGGACCTCCACCAGTTTCATTATATGTCATCATCATCATCATCTTCATCCACTAGTCAAGGTGGGCCCGTGGGAGGATTTTGACAATCGGGTCAAACGGCTTAACGTACTTTCCGAGGCACGGAGGATAGTCCATCTACCAACCAGACCCGGAAAGTAATCGTAGAATTTACATAAAGATTTCTTGCCGGTGTGGTGATCAAACCCACGAACTCCGAGATTTATAGCGAGCCAGATACCGCTACGCCACAGAGGTCAAGATACCGCTACACTAAGGAAGTATATGTTTATAATATTATACTTACCCAATCCAAACAAAACGACGCGCGCTGGCGGCGGGATATGTGGGACTCGCCCTCTCCATAGCGTGGTATGCTAAACTCATACCACGAGGAGAGGACCCTACACCACTAAAACCCCCTGGACACTCCTTCGATCCGCCGTTGTCGAGGGCAGGGCCGCACATGTGGCACCGCAGGATCTTCTGAGCCTCACTTGCTGTGGACCATTTGTCCAATTATAGGGACGCCCGAAGTGTAGAGGCGTCCCTACTCCTCATGAGTCAGCCTCGAAGGGAGCGGGGCCCATGTGCCCGACTCGCCGAGGCCGAGCCTTGAGCGGTAGGCGACGGGTTTCGGCCCGCCGACGACGGCCAACACGCCGTCCGCGGAGTGGGTGGGCGGAGAAATCTTCTTCCCTCTCCCGCTCCGCGGCCTCCTTCTGTGACATTACTTGTCTACAGAAGGAGGCAACTGCCTCCCACGACCTCTCGCTTTGAACCATCTTTGAAATGATGGTTGGCAGCGAGAGGTCGACTCCCATCACGCCAACGAGCTCCTCTCGCTCGTTGGCCCACGCCGGACACTCCACCACCGTGTGCTGCGCCGTATCGTCGGCACAGTCACAGTGGTGACAGCGAGCGTCCGGCTCTCTCTGCGCCACGTTGCACAGGTAGTGGCCGAAGCAGCCATGGCCTGTTACTACCTGTGCAACGTGGTAGGCGGCCCACTTTTTTAGATGGGGCCGAATCGCCTTCACCGTACGCAATCCACTCCGCGGCGCGGCCTCTAGCCGCTACTGCAATTTCCGGAGGGTTTGGCGACGGACCTCAGTCCACCACCGTGCAACACCCAGGAAGAGGTCGCGGCCAGAAGGCGCCCCCTCAGTCCTCACACCTCCGCCGGTACGCGGCGGCTAAAACCTCCGCCTCCAGGTCCCACGGAGGGGACCCCGCAAGGAGGCAGGCCGCGTCAAACGCGACCGTGCGGAAGGCGCGGGACGTCCTGATGGCCATGACCCGCTGCGGACGTCGCAGCAGGGCCATGTTTCGCCTCTTCAGGGCGTCGACTTAAATGGGAGCGCCGTAGAGCGCCATGGAGCGGATCACTCCGGCGTACAGCTTGCGGCAGGTGCTCCCGGGTCTGCCGAGATTCGGCAAAAGCCGGCCAAGAGCACCCGCCGCCGCCACCAGCTTCGGGCTGGAAGTGGGCCCCGAAGCTCCATCTGCTGTCGAGGACTATGTCTAGATATCGCATATTGTCCTCGACAAGGTAAAATTGTACCTTGAAGTGACGTCACAAGAAATTTCAACGCTCTGTATCTTAGTCATTGTTTATTTAAGGAACGAAAAAATAAATACGTGTCCAATATTGTTTGGTAATGTAACTGACGGACTTTTATTTTTCATGTCTATAAAGTGATTGCCCTCGGTATTTTTTATCATTGTGAACACAGCCTTGAACTTCAGTTGTATAGCTGTTCCTTCTTTTGATAGGGGTTAAATCTTATATTATCTGTTTTGTTAGAAATATTTACATTATAAAAAAAAATCACAATGAAGTTTAAAGAAAAGGACAAATTAAGTAGTAGGTATATTTAAGGGTTTTACAATAAAATTAAAAAATAACAAAAATGTGACATAGAGTCAAAAAATTGCTTAAAAAAAACTGGTCAGGTGCGTGTCTGTTTTCTGTGATTAATCAAGTGCGATTCGGACTCGCGCACGAAGGGTTACGTACCATTTTCAAGCGTCTACCTGTTGCCGTTATTGATATCCAACTAAAAAGGGCAAAAGAAACAGTTTGTTGTATGGAAGTCCGCCTTAAATATTTATTTTAGTTTTTGTATTTGTTGTTATAGCGTCAATAGAAATAGGTACATCATCTGTGAAAATGTCAACTGTGTGTGTGTCACCAGGCTTTTGAGATACAGCCTGGTGACAGTATTTTTATTTTTTAAATTACATTTAGAATTAGCTACCAAAGTTTGATTCTCAATAAAAACTAAAAATCTATACGTATTGGTTACCTATAGATTTTGAGATGATTCTTTTATTTTTATAGCCAGAACATAAAAATATTACACCATTTGCAAGTGAAACACGTTACTATAACTTTTACGAATAAAACACGTGTGCCCCTGTTAATAAGTTATTAGAAATCAAGTGTAGGGCAGGCTTAATCATATTCTAAGCCGAAGATCACACAGCTAGGCAACTTCCTAAATTAATTAGATAGGCCTCTAATTCATATTACCCAACGTCCTTACAAATTCATTGTCCTGTTTATTGAAATAATGAAATAATGAACTTTATGCAGCACTTTGGTATTTACATACACTTGTACTTGTCAAAATTGCACTGCATAAGACTAAATCTAACAAAAGTATCACTTAAGTAGCTAAATACATTGTTATAATTATTTGATCTTACAGAATTTTTAATCAGTCTGTCCGTCTGTCGAGCGATAAATGACAAATGTACACATTAGGTATAGAAAGATCGCTTAAAGGTAACAGGTCTAAAATTAAAATTAACTTCCAAGAATCCGGCCAAAGTCTAAGCGACATCCACCTGAGGGCACCCTTAAGGGGTTAGGACCAACGCTCAGGGTGCCACTGGAGTAAAGAGTAGATTTACGAACAGTGGTGATGATCGCTGGCACGAGATCACAGTTCGGGGAATAAGCAACAACGCGGTCCTCGGCCATGCCGTCGAGGATCCTACCCTAGCTAACCTGCAACCTTTCACTAGCTACCTAAGTGGACGACCCGGAGAAGAAAGGAAGAAAGAAACTCCGAGATTTTTTTTTGTCTCTTTTGCTCTATTTGTACTGTATTTTTGATCTGACTTTATCATGGTTTCTTAAAATGGAAATGTAAAAGCACTGTTATTAAACCAAATCCAATGCAATAGACAGTAATTTACCGAATTAGTGGTCGCCTATTGATTGAAATTCAACAATGATAAAAAGTCCGTCCGCGCATTTGCAAAAACAAATGTTTATAAAGTCGTTTTGATTTGATTGATTGTTTGTTTGTTTGCTTTGAATTTAAAAACTGGGTTATCCAGAAGTAACTTAGGCTAAATTTTACGATGAAGTTCCCATTAAAAATGTTAGCCACCGTTAGGTGGAAACCGCGCGCGGGAAGTATACTACTATAACTGTATCTAGTTTATTAGAATCGTTTAATTTTTATGGAGCGTAGAGCGTACCAAGTTCTGGCCGTTTTCCTTCAAAAATATGTTCCTTCCCATCATTATCCGTGTAGGAATCAGTTCAGTATGTTAAGTTATTCTGTTACGGGAGACCCATATTCTCGTGTGAACGAAACCATAGCGAGATGCAGGGATATCGAGCAGCACCATCTATTAACGGAGTAAACAACTATAAGATGTCGAGCAGTGCCATCTAGTAACGGAGTGAACAACTATAAGATGTCGAGCAGCGCCGTCTGGAAACGGAGAGAACTACTATCGGACGGAAATTTACTTATAAAAAGTCTTATTTAAATCTGGATATACTGGGTATAATATCATGAATTTGTAATGTGTTATTTGTATGACACGAATAAACGTTATAGATGGCCTCATAGCTATTATTTATTATAACTTAATTAATTGAATATGAAATTTCAAAAAGGGCACAACTCATATGGCTTGTCTATTGGAGTGGTTCCCTTTTCGAAATTGACTTACATATATTACATTCATAGACCGCTAGTTCTGTCTCAAATTTGTTTGTTTTTCTATTAGTATAAAAACACCATAAACTAATATTACAAAGACAACTGCTCGGGCAAATAATGTGTGTGCCTAATAAATAGTTAAAGTAACTGGACCAAAACCTACGTTCTGCTCATTTGAGTATGTTTCGCTGGACCGTCTTATGTCGGGCGTGTTTAAACCGGCAGTAGAATGAAGGCAGAAACATATTGTAAAACGCCACGCCACCTGACGACACGCAACACGTGTTGAGTCGAATCAAATGTATTGACCTGTATTACCAGAATCACACTATGATCGCCCGGCGCGACGTCGCGCCGGATGTTCATAGTGTGATTCTGGTCTAAAAAACAATACATTTGACTCAACACTCAACACGCGTTGACTCTATCTGTTAAATACGATGTTACAAGATCAAGTGCTGAGTCAGTGAATCCGTAGTATTTAGTTTCATAATAAGCGTGTTATGATCAACGCAATCAAAAGCCTTCGAAAGGTCGCAGAATAGTACACTACAATATTAGTGCGTTATGATGGTTATAACATGCGAGGCGGAATTTCAGCCAGAGCCGAAGGCGAGGGCGTAATTGAGCCGAGCATGTTATAACCAATACGCACGTATATCGTACGACTTTTTTTAACACATTAGCGAGGAAACAGAAAAAAAAACATTTTTCACAAGTCAAGTACAAAGAAAAGAAAATTTGAGAAAAATGGCGCGAGGATTATTTTCTGCCGTAGCTGCGTGAAAATGGTGGCAAAGACGTTAGAGCATGCAGCCAAGTTTTTAAATTACCGAATAAACTGATTTTTTTTATTTTAAATAAACTGAATCTGTGACTGCACACTGATGCTTTTCCGCCATTTTAACAGCGCGCTAGACTGTGCTGCCTACTGACTGGCGCCGCGCGGCGATTAGTTCGAAATTTGAATAGCAACAGCGCGCGAAATGGCAAATAATACTGTTATGGAATTTGTATGGACTATAACTTAACTATTTGCTTTGGTAACACACGCGTTTTTTATGACCCGCTTTACATATTTAAAACGGGTGGAATTACATCAGCTTTACGAGCAACGGTGTTAAAAAATACTTAATGCATGCTGCGATTTCTCCCAAGCTTTAAATACAGATTCTATTAGACTAGAACCGGCATCTTGAGTAGATTGGCCTTTCGTGAACCCAAATTTTTTGTTGTTCAAAAAATTATTTAATTTAAAGTATGCCAGCATTTGATTCAACATTATTTTTTCAAATATTTTACTTAGCGCTGGTAGTATGGAAATTGGCCTATAGTTTGAAACATTATTTGAACAGCCTGCTTTAAAAATGGGAACAACCTTGCTTAATTTTCATTAGGTCTAGAAATATTCCATGTCTTAAACAAGTATTAAAAATATCTGCTAGGATTTCATACAGGCAGCGCCATCTGTTAGTATATCATATAACGATAAAGAGTTCAAGAAAACTCCGATTCTCGATAGCCACTTGCAGTTGTAGTAGCTGTTTTAAAGATTGCGCTACGACTGGGATTGTTATAATGGCCGATTCGTATTCAAGTTAAATTAAATTCCTATTATCCTTATATCCTTAGGTGCCCAGCTTAGCGGCGCCAGTTTCATTATAACATAAGTACTTACTTTACTTATCAGTAAAGAGAAATAAATTTAATACGTACTTCATTGTTAATCAAAACTGAGGGAGAGGAGTGCCTTCTTGCGTACTTTACATCTACAGGATTATTTGTAAAACACCGGTAACCTCTCAGGACTATATTACTAACATCATAAACAACAACTTTTGTTCTACGACTTTTTACAAAACATAATACATTTACCAAAAACAAACCTTCAATATTTCGTTGTCCTATCTAACACATTTCAACTCTGTATTCCCCGCTCCCCTCGATGAATTAAAATATGATGATTTTTTTAAAGTCATAGAACAAAAGTTGTTGATAATGATGTTAGTAACGTAGTCCTGAGAGGTTACCGGTGTTTTACAAATAACCCTGTATACTAGTACTAACTGACCCGACAGACATTGTCCAGTCTTAGCTAAAACTTAATTAGGCGTCATAGTTCTGCACTAACCGTGATGTGCACTAAGAGCAGCACGTATTTTATGTTTGTATGTTACTCGCCAAAAGATTGCATTTAGAAAGGAATATAACCTTTCCGTCAAGTGTGTAAAATTTAATACGGTGGTTAAGTATTCTTAAATTTGCAAATGTTCCGCTAATTTTCCTAATTTTTCCTTCATTAAAACCGTCTACTGACAATAACAAACACAAAAAAACAGGATAAGCGTAATCGGAACAGGCGTTCAAGCGTGATGCCGTGGCCTAGGGGAATAGGGTTTCATTTATATATATGTAAAGTTGTTTTAATGGGACTAATCCCTCCCACACGCCCGCCACTGTAACTCCTGTAAGCCAGAAACCCAGCCAAAGACGGCAAAAAATAATAAAATTCGGTGCTGCAATTGTCAATGACTTGACAGCTGTGACGGCGCGGGGGAAGTGTGAAGGCGAAATCGCATTATTAAAACGCCATGCCACGCCACGTGTCAACACCTGTGCATCAGTACGCGCGTGGCGTCATGTCGGGTGTTCATAGTGTGGTCTATAGAAAACAATACATTTGATTCGACTCAACACGCGTGGCGTATCGTCGGGTGTCGCCATGTCGTGGCGTTTTAAGGCGGAAACATATTATTAAAACGCCACGCCACCCGACGACACGCGCGTACTTATTTACAGGTGTTGACACGTGGCGTGGCGTGGTGTTTTAATTATGTGTTTTCGCCTTTAATAATATGTTTCCGCCTTTATCTATCTATAAATATAGATTATAAAAAGCAAAGATTTTATTGTTTATTTGCATAAAATAGGTTCTGGAACTATATGAGGCCGTTTTCAAAAATTCTTTCACCATTCGAAAGCTACATTATGCAGGATTAATATAGGATATTTTCAATTACAATAGTTTAATTAAACGGGCGGGTATTCATCATCATCATCATCATCATAAACAGCCCGTTTACGTCCAAGCTGAACATTGCCTCCTCTTAACAGAACTTGGCGAGCCAGGATCGTTGAGGGATATTGCCATAATCACCACGCTTGGCAGACGGATTGGTGATCGCAGTAAGATGTAAACTTTGAGCTAATAGATGCTGCTGCCCATCCATCAGCCATATGCCCCTAAGTCGCCTTTTACGACATCCATGAGAGGACATGGGGTGGTCTATTCTAAGCCGGAAACCACACGGCCAGCCGGTATTACCGCAAGCGAAAAGAAAGTAGTTTATAGTTTTTCAACCCCTTAAATAATAAAACTTAATACTATTGAATGGCATAGTACTATTTTCCACAGAAAGTGCACCTACCATGTTTTTCTCTCCATCACCCAATGGTTGACTGGTAGAAAATGCCTTTGGCATTAAGTCCGCCACTGTACAACTTTGTGCTAGAAGGATTAAAAAAAAAGCTAGAGCTAGGCTGAATTTCTGTTTGCCTTTATCCCCGGGAAAATCAATCCTTGAAAAGATAAAATATAGGTTTGTACAGAGTATTCGAAAAAACGCAAGCCATATTAGAAAACATATGGACAGCGCCATCTATTAAAATCGCCTTTAACTACAAATCATAGTATTCAGGTAGTGTCCGAATATCGGTAGCCATTCGTAAAAGAATCAGGAGCTTTAGTGATTGCGATACGACTAAAACTCAAACTCATCTTTACCTTTTAGAGGTCCTCAACAACAGTCAAAAGAGAGCCCTTTCGGGACTCAACTCGTGTCTATGTGTAGATCATAAAAATTCCAGCATCTCACTAAGGAATAACTTACTAGATTTCACTTTTGTATTATATTAATTTTAATTTTCGCAAAGGAAATAGAAAAAAATCCTTAATTTTAATTTTATTGTATCTTCTATTTATTTTTTTTCATTCTTCTTTTGAATCTGATTCAAATTACTAGCTAATTTATGAGTTTAGGGATTAAATTTTTAAAACCATGATTTTATTTTTCTAACGCTATTTTATGTTTTAATGACATGTTGAATATGAATATGATGTTTATGACAATTTTAAAGCATTTATCGTAACTGTGCCCGTTATGAAATAATTTTATGTTTGTGATGTGACTGTAGCGACATCTACAGTAGCTGCACACAAACTACTAGTAGAGACACTAACAAATGGCCGTCGGTCGCCGGGCATACCACCTCGCCCGGCAAAGAAGATCTTCATTTTCTGTGGAGGAACACCACCAACCGTTTCTCTACAATTGGTGACCCCGAATGCCCGGCGACCGACGGCCATTTGTTACTGTTCGGAACTTGTATCTGTTCGAATTGGCTTGCGAACTTGTATTGCGCGATACAGGTTAGTTAGGATGCTAGGTGGTAGATGGCGCTGCTCGTCTACTAGTAGTTTATGTGCGGCTACTGTAGATGTCGCTACATGACTAATGAAGTCCTTAATGACCAATGACATTGATGAAATTTCTTGACTATTACTGTTTTGCATATTCTAGAAATATTTTCTCGACTGTCAACTCGAATATAGTGAGTCTAAAATTATTAAACCATGTTATTAAGTATCTACCTTTATTCTAGAAAATAAATAAAGTTCATTTCATTTCATATGTTAACACTCCTGTCCGGTCATTAAAACCGACATCTTCCGACTATGAGTAATCGTATGGTTTCATGACTACGTTCAAGTGAACCTAACATTATCCTGAAAATAGAACCAATTAATGTATGCATTGTGACACAGAGGGCATTGCTTGATACTAGCAGGACAGCCTTGCAAACTAGAACAACAAGATATTTTATTACGGTGCAATAGAGCTCATTTTGAGACGTACATTTATCAAATCGTCCTGCAAATTATTAGTAATGACTTAAAAATAACGGTGTATATTAACTAGCTCTCCCGAGAGAACTTTCTCATGAAATTCTATTGTCTAGAAAGCTAAGCTAGAAAACTAGCCTCTATAGTATTTCTACTGATAAAAAAAAGATTGATTTTTCATACAACAAATCTACTATCTTGTTAATATACATTTTATTATATAAGTGATTAGCTGCGCCCCGCGGTTTTACCTGCGTTACTCTGCTCCAGTGGGTCGGAGCGTGATTTTTTGTAACCTATATATTAATCTAGCGTATAACCTATTCCGGTGCAAAATTTCAGCCAATTCCATTCAGGAGTTTTGGCGTGAAAGAGTAACAAATTCATACATCCATCTATCCTTTCATACTTACAAACTTTCGCGTTTATAATATTAGTATGATACGAGAACTAATTAATTATTATTTTAGTTAAAAACTATTGTCTAACCTAATGCTCCAATGAGTAAACATTTGCTCACGAATTCTTAAATGGTCCAAATTAATCCCCTCGGATTCTCAAATCAGCAAACTGAGTAACCTATTGCTGTCACTTTGTGTCAGTCCGTCCGTCCATTTAACCCTCAAGAGATATAGTTTTATTCAATGAGTATCACGACCTTCGAGTAGAGTTTAGTTTATTTAGTAATGCAGTGTCAGTGCTTGCAGTGAAGTTAGGAGAAATATCTCGAATGTCGTATATAGGTGCAGACAATTATTGTGCTTAATCCATCTGACGTTAAGTTAAAGTGCAGTTTAAATGCTCAGGCAAACTAATCAATTTCGCCTGTCATTCCTGTATGTGCGGCCGCTGACGTATTTCTGTATGAGTTTGTTTTCACGAAATCGCCGTCACGTCGCAGTCGCCATACCAATACAGCTCCCCGGTATAAAACCACTTGTCAGTGCCAGATTAAAAGTACTCAGTGCCTTATGAAGTCCAGCTTATATTGTGCACATTTTTAGCCAGTGAAGTCAGGCTAAAAATCCGTATAAATTTTGGACTTAAAAGTATTAAAACCATTACTTTAGTTAAGTATGGGGTCCATTGCTAATGCAAATGGTTTATACTACAATACTGTCCGGTTTGTCAGTGGGTACCATCCTACAATTTATCAATAGGTTCAGCAGATAGAACAAATAAGTTTAAGTATTTCGAGTAAAATTTAAAAAAAATCATGACAAATACAGACATAAGCTCACGCCTGTTTCCCAGCGGGGTAGGCAGAGACAATGGACCTCCACTTGCTACGATCCCTACACACATCTTTCGCTTCATTCACTCTCATAACATTCTTCATACAAGTACGTCGGTTTAGGGTGGATCTTATTTGACCTTTTGCGAATATGTCTCCGATTTGGTCAGAGAACGTTCGTCGATGTCTTCCCCTTCCGACTGTGCCACTCACAATTGCCATGTATATCTGTTTTGTCAATCTTTCTTCATCCATTCTTTCCACGTGACCAAACCATCTCAACATTCCCTTCTCTATCTTGGTAATCACGTCCTCTTTCACTCCACACCGTTCTCTTATCACGCTATTCCTTATTCTAACGTTAACCCACACATACTTCTCAAAGCTCTCATTTCCACTGCATTAATTTTAAGCTCCGCGCAAATGGGCCACTGGTGGCCAGCAACAGCCACTTATTTCATATAGTAGCGAGTTTCCGCCACCGGCTACGTCTATACAAAATATATGAAAAAGTATGTTAAGTGGCTGTCGCTGGCCACCGGTGGCCGTGGTCGGTGGCCCGTTTGCGCGGAGCCTTACTTTGATCCTTCTTCTGCCACCCAGCTCTCGGTACCATACATCAGTGTCGGAACTATCATGTCGCTAACATGACAAATATCTAATATAATAAGACTGAACTATTTTTTGGTATTGCCTGTTCCCAGCGTAAATTTGCAGACAGTCCTACAAATCGGCCGTTTTGACTACGCCGGTGGTTGAGTCACAATAGTTGATCCTAATAGTGGTTACCCAAATTTTTAGAGTCTTTTACGCCTTCTGTATCAACCGACAAAATATTTCACGGTAAAAACTATTATTACGCTATATATTACCTCTACAGGCCCCTTAATTAATTATTCCTGCAAAATGAGTCGATTTGTTGGTGACCTGTTCTCATTTCCGTTTTGTTTACATAATAGAAGCATCAATGTATCACCCGCATTACATTGGCGTAAAGCTTAATGTTTTACAGACTTAATTTTGATTAAGTTTGTATTTTAAGAACGCGAAAAGTCATCCAAGTATGTTCAATAGTTTCATCATCATCATCAGCCCATATAACGTCCACTGCTGAACGTGGGCCTGCTCCCGAGGGAGGGTATTTGCCATAGTCACCACGCTTGGCAGGCGGGTTGGTGACCGCAGTATTATGTTGTACAACACAAGGAAACTCTGTTGCCCGTTCCTTGATATACGATTAATATAGATGATGTTATAACAATCGGGACCAAATGCTTAACGTGCTTTCTGAGGCACGGAGGGTAGTTCCTCAACCAACCAGACCCGGAAAGAAATCTTAGAATTTACACAAAGATTTCCTGTCCGGCGTGGGTATCGAGCCCACGACCTCCGAGATTTAAAGCGAGCCAAATACCGCTACGCTACGGAGGTTGTCAATGTCAAAAGTTTAGATAGCCCATATATCCATGTAGGTTATATAGTACAGTCATTGAAGCTAAAAATAGGGCTAAAAAAATCTTTTTATGTCATACCAAAGTAATTTTTTGTGATTTTTTCAATTTTGGGATTGTTTGCAAGGGTTGTAAGGTTTTCAAGGGGTTGAAAATGATGTTATTATGAGGTAATTGTGTTAGAAAACACTTTACAATTTTACCCCTTAATATTAAACACGATTTCTAGCGATAAAATGGCTCAATGTAATTTTTTCCATTAAGGGGTTGTTGTTTACACCCCTTAAAAATAATAGGCGGAGCTCAGATCATTTTTACTTTTGAAGTTAAGGGTAAATTGAGCCGAATTCCAAAATTTCATGCAAATCGGTTCACAGTAAAAAAATTCGGACCAATAACGCTTCAATGACTGCACTAATAGGCTATATATTATTATAAAGTTTCTACGGAAACGGGAATTATGCGGGAGCTATGTCGCTTTATCATATACCTTGTTTTATAAAGTGAAATGATTTGTATAATGGTTTATTTGTTTGTAATGGGTAAACGTAAAACGACCTGGATTCATATAAATCTCACCTCTCTTTACCATTAAAAAGCTACGTTTGCTAAGAGTACCAAACCGAGGTCATATTTTATGATGATGCTCTCAAAAGTGCGGAACTAGGTATAGAAAACGACCCTTTAGTCAAATCTAAACTAATATTATAAGAGGAAAGATTTGTATTTGTGTGTGTGTGTGTGTGTGTATACAGGGTGTCCCAAAAGGTTAAGTAGCTGTGAAAGGGGGTGACAGGGGTGGACACAATGGTCAATAGAAAAATAAAAAAAAAAATCCGATCTGGGTATTTAAAAAAAAATGGCATTTTTTTAAAAACTTAAAATTTTACACCTTGTTATTTTTGATGTTGATGTTGATGACCTTGTTGTTATTGAAGATTACATAACAGCATTTTTTTAAATACAGCCATATTTGTAGGTACAGTTTTTAGTCTTTTAAAAAATGCCATTTATTTTTTTAAACACCCAGAGGGAATTTTTTCTATTTTTCTGGTGACCCTTGTGACCATCCCTATCACCCCCCTTCCCAGCTACGTAACCTTTTGGGACACCCTGTATATGTTTGTAATGAATAAACTCAAATACTACTGTGCCGATTTCAAAAATTATTTCACCATTGAAAAGCTACATTCACTCTGAGTGACATAGGCTATATTTAATTATGAAGTTCCCACGGGAACGGAAGTCTCGCGGGTGAACCGCGCGCGGGAAGCTAGTAAACAATAAAACAATACGTAATTAAAAAAAAATTAAAAAGCGGCCGTAGCCCAATGGCTAGGGCGTCGGACTTGTGATCTTGAGGACACCGGTTGAAATCCCGCTCATTGCACTACCGACGTGAACCCACTCGTAACACAATCATTTTAGCTTAGCACGAGGGGTTAACAAAAATACTAGTGGATTGCAAAATTGAGCTAGAAATCTTAAAAAAAAAAAACTAACTTTTCGGATCTTAAATCGTAAAGTAAACAATCAAAAATACAGGGTGTCCCAAAAGATTACGTAGCTGGGAAAGGGGGTGATAGGGATGGTCACAAGGGTCACCAGAAAAATATAAAAAATTCCCTCTGGGTGTTTAAAAAAATAAATGGCATTTTTTAAAAGACTAAAAATTTTACACCTTGTGCTAACTGTACCTACAAATATGGCTGTATTTAAAAAAAATGCTGTTATGTAATCTTCAATAACAACAAGGTCATCAACATCAACATCAAAAATAACAAGGTGTAAAATTTTAAGTTTTTAACAAATGCTTTTTTTTTTAAATACCCAGAGCGGATTTTATTTTTATTTTTCTAGTGACCATTGTGTCCACCCCTGTCACCCCCTTTCACAGCTACTTAACCTTTTGGGACACCCTGTATAATGAATCTATAAATCTGTGTATTTTCTTTCTTCACACTTACTAATGTGCAATACTTAGTGCGATTAGGGTTACTTTGACAATCATTTGTTTCGTGACCATTACTACAACTCATGATATGTATCAATGGAATCAGTTGACCTAGTCTCAAATGATCCCGCTGCATAAGTTCAAGCGGCTTCAACTAACTAAAGACAATATAGACAAGAAAGGCACAATATCTCGTGCTTATAACGTTAAAGGAACGTGTCTAAATGTTATTATGCACTTTTGCACCACCTTCGTAAGATAAAAAATGATATCCACACGCATATAGGGTAGGTTAAAATAGGTTTTTTTTTGTTGTCCACGGGGAAATGCCTTTTCGCATTCCCACCGCCACCGCGCCGGGCCGCTGCAGTATTTCCGCGCGTTGGCGGTGGGATATGTGGGACTCGCCCTCTCCATAGCGTGGTATGCTACTCATACCACGAGGAGAGGACCCTACACTTCTTCTACGGTGAGGCAATTTGTATCATTTCTATTGCGGTTTTATTGCTGTAAGGTGTCGCTCCGCTACTTGTGCTGTATTGGGAACATATAAAGAACTTAACAATCTCCAGTTACCAGTGATTATCAAATTGATTTTGTTTACGTAAATGAACAAAAACTACAGCCAAGAAAGATAAAATCATTTACTTTGGATATCACAAGATCGAGGGTTCATTTAAATGGTTGTGTAATGTTCGGTATAATAACAAATGCTCTAATAACAATAACTTGAAATAGAATATATGAATTTCATTTAGGAATGCTACAGGTTAAGAATGGGATATACCATAACAATAAATGTAGGTATGACAATTAATATTAAACGAAGCTTATTAAATCAATAAAATAACATACACTTCACAGACATTGAGTAGTATTAGCAACGACGGACTAAAACATGGTATAGAAATGAAATATTAAAGTGTTAATCTTATTTACAGTTGAAGCAAGATTGCCAGCAACCACTTCCACCGCCGTCTCTCAAACCTGAACTCTTGAAGCCGGAACCTCAACTTCTGGACCCTTGGAGACAACCCACTGACCTATACTTCACTGTTACCGCGGGACCCTAAAATATATCTAGACCTCAGAAGCATAAGGACGGATACACTCTTGACTCCAAGTTGCAATGGGGACCACATATAGAAAGACTATCTGAAAAACTTAGCTCTGCATCTTATGCGGTCTGGAAAATCCGACAAATGACTGATATAGAAACAGCTAGATTAGTTTACTTTGCTTACTTTCATAGTGTAATGTCATATGGGATCCTATTATGGGGATCGGCCGCAGATATCCAAAGTATTTTCATACTACAAAAGAGAGCAATCCGTGCTAGTTATAAAAAATAAGCCGTGATTCTCTTCGTAGTCTATTTAAAGAAGTTAATATACCTACCGTGCCTTCCGAATACATATACCAAAATATAGTTTACGCCCGTAAAAACATAAATAAATTCATTTTAAAACTCATTTTCATTTTTCATTTTCATTATACCTACTTCAGAAGCCAAAAAATGTAGGGTTGTTAAACGTTACATTGGGGAGCACTGAACCGATTTGGCGGCAAAGAGCTCCTGGAGTGCAGTCGTCTCCTTCTGCGAGTCAGTCATGCTCCAGAAGGAGACCGCAGAGCGCCATAGAGAGCGCAGCGACTCCGCGCGACAAAGAGCGCGGGGTCGGGTCCGGCGGACAATTTAGTGCCGCCGGCGAGTGTGTGTGGCTCTGAACTGAATTCAAAGTGTGCCTAGCAGCATGACTTCAAGTCGTAAGCTGCCCTTGGGATCGCGGCGGTCAGAGAGGGGCTCTGGCCGTCAACACTTTGCGATCCCGAGAAGAGGTAACCAGGTGTAGCCACTGGTTACTTATGTGCAAGGGCGCAGGGGAGGGGCCCAATCATTACTAAAGAATATATTGTTTTTAGTCTATGAAATAGCTAACTAAGTAAATAAACGTAGTAGACACACTATTGAAATCTACGTAGTCCGTCAAGTTGCGATTGAGTTAGAAGAAAAAAAAAAGAGAAAATATTGTTATCTAAGTGATAAACACCTGAGGGTACCCTTATGGCGTTGAGGACCACGGCTCAGGGTACTGAAGTTAACAGGATGTGATCATTGACACGGCTTTCAAGCTTGACAGGTTCGGAACGCGAAGCCTACCCTAGTTAAACTCTACTGTGTAAATGTAGTCTGGTCAACAATAGCCTGATGAATGACGATTCTCCGTGGACCGACATGAAATATGTTTCGAGTCTACGATACACCTGATTCAATTAATTGAGTTCACATACCTTCACTGCTTCCTCCACATCATCATCTCTCGAAGCCTTTGCCAAGCTCTTTTTCATGAGTTGATACATGGTCTCTCGACGTAAATGTCCTTCGCCCAGTAAGTCGTAACACTGAAATATATTCGTAGATAATAAAAATATATTTACATGCTTTATTTCTATGTCGATCTTCGTCTCTTGTTGCATTACATAAGGAATATTTGTGAAAAAATTTATGGCGCTACCCCAGCGGTTTCAGCTGTTCGTTGGTCGATCACTCGTTGGTCGACTTACTGATATAATATAATACATATATATATCCATAGGCAGATTAGCCTCCTGGCCAATTTAGGTAATTGACACGATTGTGTTATCTGGGTTTCCATCCCTATAACAAAGCAATAGTTCAAAGTCATTCGATATGTGTAAGTAATCATTCAGCGATAGATCAAAGCAGTGTGTTAGGAGATAGGAGATAGGAGAGTGCAAACGTTCTGCTAGTAATGACAAAACAATAGTAATAATTATGACGTTGTAATATTAATTAATAATTAGTTAATTAATTATACAAAATAAAAACTCTTTTTTATACGTGTATATAAATAACAAAATTATTATAATTTCAAACTCTTTAAAATATATTAAATTCGGGTAAAGGTCATTATTACAATAATAAATAAAATATATGGCGTCAAACGCAAATTGTAATTTAACTTTAATAAAAAAATAAAAAATAGGCATTTTAGATATGCATGGCTACGGAACCCTTTTATGTGTGTTTCTTTCCCGACACGCTCTTTGCCGGTTTTTTTATAACTATAATTTATGTAGTCTTGGGTTTTGCTTCCCGAATATCACATATAAAATATAAGATTTCTTTCCTGGTAAGGGTAAGTAGCTTAAAAAAATATAACTAACATGCTTGATTTTGTATAATTTATATGATATGTATCGTAACACTTTATATAAAAAGGGCGGGGCATAGCCCAACCATTAAAAATATTACATTAGAACCTTAAAACTCAAGTAAGTAGATTTTATGACTATGGTGTACCTACTCTGAGAATTACTTAATTTAATCCTAAAGCATTTTAGACTATGAAATTGTATTCCACTCTCAAAATTAATGATCATCATCATCAGCCCGTACAACGTCCACTGCTGAACATGGGCCTCTTCCCGAGGGAGGATTTTGCCGTATCCACCACACTTGGCAGGCGGATTGGTGACCGCAGTATTATGTTGTAATACACAGGGAAACGCTGCTGCCCGTTCCCTGATATACCCTTGTTGTTATAAATTATGTCATAACAATCGGGGGCTTAACGTGCTTTCCGAGGCACGGAGGGTAGTCTCTCAACCATCCAGACCTGTAAAAAAATCTTAGAATTTACACAAAGATTTCTTGTCCGCTGTGGGGATCGAACCCACGACCTCCGAGACTTAAAGCGAGCCAAGTACCGCTACGCTACGGAGGTGAAATTAATCATTACATTGAAGAATGTACAAGCACCTTAAAACACACGCGTGTATAGACAAGGCACATTTTCTGTAAACATTGAAAAAATATACAAACAACATTGTTATATTATGTAAACATTCCACCATCGAATTTAGCCGCTGATAAATATTTTACTACGCTACGTATGAAAAACTTTTCCTACAAACTGACATAATATTAATATTCGGGCAATCACCCTGCATTTGAGCTAAGTTACAATGACTTTTGCATTAGATCGTAGCACAACGGATTCTTTTAAATTGATCCAAGCACTATAATATGTCAAATTAAATTTAGTTATTGTTTAACGAACTTCTAACTACAGAGTTATACTGGATGACTTCTTTTACCATCTTGAAAATAATAAGGCGTGATATGAATATGAAAAAAAAAAAGACTACTAGGTATAGTTGCGAACTGAAAACCAGCGCTAGGTTTCGCCTAGCCTATGCTGAGGTGGCGACTTTTTTCGGCAGAACATGCAAGCCGTCTTATTGTTCGTTTTTTTTTTTCGGACGGACACTTGTAGTTTGTCCTGAGGCTTTTGCTACTTCACCGGGCATAAAGGCGAGCAGAGCTCCAGCCTAGATAAATGGTTTAAACACTACAAACTAAGCAACCTGCGCAAGAGGGCGTCCCCTGTGGAACTTGGACCTCGGCTCAGGGCAGTCGCTGACGGGGAGATTGAGGGATTATGGCTTTTAGTTTAGGGTAGTTTTGTGCAACTGTCGCTCTACTTTACAGTTCGCGGGCCTCTCGGACTTCGGGTCTACGAGGGCATCGGAAGGTCTTATTGTTTGTACTTCTAACTTAATGTTTGTTGTATAATATCTTGTGTATTGTGCTGAATTAAATGTATTTTCTTCTTCTTTCTTCTTTCTTCTTTAAAATAGATATGTAAGGCATAGTTATTTTTTACTGGCATGGAGCGAAAATCGTAACCGTAAAAATGCGTACCTAAGTAGGTAATTACGATATTTCGCTCACTCTTTTCATTCATATTTGATTGCGGCCTAGTATTATAGGCTCCTATTTTAAGTAACGTAACTACCTAATTGGGTACGTAATTTCATCGTAATGATTATCACTCCATGTCAATAAAGAAAAAAAAAGATTAAATAACTATGCCTTAGACATCTATTTCATAATCTTATTATTATATCGCCCTATTATTTTCAAGACGGTAAAAAAAAGTTACCCAGTATATGTTATGCAATTCGCATAGAACTATTATTGATTGCATCTATATTAGCATACAGACGTACTTACCTACCATACAGGTACATAAACAAACAACAATAAATAATAAGTCTTAATAAAAGGCGTTTACGGGCGCAGGTATCAAGTGTTTTATAACCGTACTTACCGTGAAAGCATAGTGGATGCGTTCATCAATATTGCCGCGTAGATAGAGAGACATGGCTTTGGCGAAAGTGGCCATAGTCACGTAGGGCGAAGTGCCACGGTCGAGAGCCACCATAACGCGTTCCATCATGTACGCGTCGGTCATCCCGAGACCATTGTGCAGAACGTCCCTGAAGTGAGCTCTGAATAATACAAAAACTTTGTTAGTGCTTCAGGTACCTCAGTGAATTTTGGCATATATTAATTTAACTAGATACTGTAACAGTGGTCTAGGTGATCATTTATCTATAGCTGGTACTAATATTACAAAGAGAATAGATTTGGCATTGAAAAGGCTCCGGAATTGTGTAAGTGATTTCAAAAATTCTTCCTATAATTAAAGACGTGAGTGGATGAAGGTGATATGTCGCATTTTCAAGTTTATTTGTTTTTTTGCATAGATGAAGGTGATATGTCAATACAATACGGCTACCGATCTTAAATCGTCCATTTAAGGCTTTACGAGACAACTAAATTCATCTTAGCATCTCATTTTCAACATTTTTTACTTTTGTTTATGAAAAAAGGAGTTATGTCAAGATTTTATTTCAAATTAAATAATTAAAAATATAAATTTGTTTGGTTGCTTTCATACCATTAATATTTCAGGTTATTTACACAACTTGGCATCATAGTTTAATACAATCAGTACTTTTGTAGCGACTTATCTCAAAAAATAAAAGTGAAACTTTAACTTCGATTTACTCCAAATTTAAATTATGTGACTTATCACCTTCATCCACTCACGTCTTCAATTTTATGACCAATTTCGAAAAGGGCATAACTCCAATACACAAGACAATATTAAATACTAGCTGCGCCCCGCGGTTTTACCCGCGTTACTCTGCTCCAGTGGGTCAGAACTTGATGTTTTGTAGCCTATATGTTAATCAAGCGTATAACCTATCCCGGTGCAAAATTTCAGCCAATTCCGTTCAGTAGTTTTGGCGTGAAAGAGTAACAAACATCCATCTATCCATAATTACAAACTTTCGCGTTTATAATATCAGTAGGATTTATTTAATTATGAAGTTCGCCCAGGAATGAGAGCTACGCAGGTGAAACCGCGTGCGGGTAGCTAGTCGACTATATTCTGGGTCAGTGGGTAGTCTTAGGGGCGGATTTCTAACCATCCGATGCCCTCGTAGACCCGAAGTCCGAGAGGTCCGCGAACTGTATAGTACTGCGACAGTTGCACAAAATCTCCTAAAATACTAATACTCATAATCCCTCAATCTCATCGCCAACAACGACCGCCTGAGCCAAGGTCCATGCCCCACAGGGGGCGCCCTCTTGCGCACGTTGCTTAGTTTGTAGATTTTTAAACCATTTATTAAGGCTGGAGCTCTGCTCGCCTTTAGGCCCGGTGAAGTAGCAAAAGCCTCGTGGCTAACTAAAACTGTCCGTCCGAAAAAAGAAAGGCCGGACTTCTGAGCTAGAGGAATTCTAGTTCTAGTTCTAGTTTTATAAATAAATGCCGTACCTTGATATTAAGTCTGATGCAGAAGGTTTTTCATCTCGCTTCTGTATTTTGAAAAATATTACCATGATCTCTGAAAATAAATAAAACTCGTAACAGTTATTTCTTAGATACCTTGATATCGGTTTCAATATTATGAAAATGTTATTCTTCTGCGAAATCGTGTATCAATAAATTATTAAAAGCCTATACCTTAATAAAGGTAAGGTAAGCTAACAATTAAAGAAATATTTTCTTTCAATTGACTAGAGTTCGTAAATGTTTGTCGTTAATGTGTTATGGGGTTTTGTTTCATAAAACACATAATATATTTTTCAACCTATAATAAATCATCTTCTATATAGATAAAAATTCCCGTGAGCGTTCTGCCTTGTGGTTTCCGGCTTAGAATAGACCACCCCATGTCTTCCCTTGGGTGTCGTAAGAGGCGACTAAGGGACATATGGCTGATGGATGGGCAGCAGCATCTATTAGCTCAACGTTTAAATCTTACTGCGATTACCAATCCATCTGCCAAGCGTGGTGATTATGGCAATATCCCTCTAAGATCCTGGCTTGCCAAGGTCTGTTAAGAGGAGGCCCATGTTCAGCAGTGGACGTAAACGGGCTGTTGATGATGATGATGATAGATAAAAAAGCTCACTTTATCAATAGTTTTAATTTTTGAAATAAATACTTGCGTTCAAGTTCATCGAAGGTGAAATGTGTGTCTTTTAATATTTCAACCCACATCGCTCCATGTTTTTTTCTGAACCGGATTTCTTCCATAGGATCTAACGATGAATCAAGTGATGCCGACATAGTTGTTGCTTATTTCAATTTTGTAATCGTATTTTAATTCTGTTTAAACAGTCAATTACAGCCTTTATCGAAAATAACTATATAATACTAAACAATGTAGGTATTGTTGTGTTGATTTTTGAGTAGTGTGACATCTCGATATGACAACATATTTATGACCATAGACATAGAATTTCGCTACGCAAAAGCCAAAGGCGAAAACACATTATTAACGCCACGCCACGCCACGTGTCAACACCTGTGCATCAGTACGCGCGTGGCGTCGTGTCGGGTGTTCATAGTGTGTTTCTGGTCTATAGAAAACAATACATTTGATTCGACTCAACACGCGTGGCGTGTCGTCGGGTGGCGTGTCGTTTCAATAATGTGTTTTCGCCTTAAACCATGAACCAAATAATTATTGGCTATTAATGGCCAAGAACTGATTGGATGGATTGGATTGGATGGGTAATAACAATTACCCATCCAATCTTGTTAATTATATGGGAAAAAATTATAAAAAGATTCTTTTAATAACCTGAACTTAAAAAATCAATAAGAGTATAGAACATCGTAAAGAGTTTATGAAGTTTGTAAAGCTGTTTGTCCACGTTAAGAAATTGCATAGTATCTATTGCAGACAGGACCTATTCTGCCAAAAGCCCAGAGACTTTTCTTAATTTGTTATTCCACTGTACTGCGTTCATCGCGTTGCGCATCTCCGCAGATTTTAACGTTGTATGTTAGTATTTTAGTTTATATAGAAAAGCCGGTTAGTACAATACGTTGACGAAGCACCGCCAGCTCCGCAGTACTGCGAGGGTTTTAATGC
This sequence comes from Nycteola revayana, assembly GCA_947037095.2. Classification (NCBI taxonomy): domain Eukaryota; kingdom Metazoa; phylum Arthropoda; class Insecta; order Lepidoptera; family Nolidae; genus Nycteola; species Nycteola revayana. The sequence goes on along the minus strand of OX344842.1, from coordinate 30,629,741 downwards.
GTGAGATGATTGAACATGAAGTGAAGGTTTTGATCATGGGGCCGTCATATAATGCCACCCCGCATGGAAAGGGGAGTAAATCGCGCGGTGACTCAGATCTCCTTCTCCATCACCGCCCCGGATACTGCGATGGGAAATGTCGCCAGTGGGTGAATTGCCGTTGTTCTTCCTGTTGAGTCAGTCTATCGATTAAAAAAAACGCATCAAAATTCGTTGCGTTGTTTTTAAGATTTAAGCATACATAGGTACAGACAGACAGTGGAGAGCGACTTTGTTTTATACTATGTATTGGTATGTCAGCAGCCGCTCTCCAGGAACGAAAAACAAAATTTATTAGCTATGGACGGAGAGCTGACAACCGAAACGGCAAGGTAATTTGATCATTCATAAAAATGATTTATCAGCTTACCTGGAGCTTTCTAAACATAAAGACGTCGACCTGGCAGGATTCGCGTGGTGGATGTGGGAGTTATGGGGTGGGAAAAAAATAAAAAAAAGGTAATGTGATCAGGATTACTTTTTATGCCATATGGTTTGCCTACCTCCCCAAAGCACACAAAAAAAAATCTGGCGTCATTTGGTTGGTGGGAAGGTATCGCCAGGCTTAATTAAGCCTGGCGATACTTCCCACATCCACCACGCGAATCCTGCCAGGTCGACGTCTTTATGCTTAGAATGCTCCAGGTAAGCTGATAAATCATTTTTATGAATGATCAAATTACCTTGCCGTTTCGGTTGTCAGCTCTTAGTCCATTATAAGTGTCGCTACCGCGTCACTGTCGCCGTACGTATGCAGCCTGGCCATATTAATACTAAAAAAAATTATTGTCATTGTATCAATATAAATGAGCACTCCAAATTGGTGTCATTTCGAATGACGGCTGTCACATGCGTACAGTGCCACACACTTATTTGACCCGGTGATGGCGTTGAATTTTGTATTTCCGCTATATAGTATTTTCCCGGTTCTAGGGTTAAAATAAAGCCATGGTGTAAATAAATGTTTATTTACGTAAGTATTATTATATTCTACTAATATTAAAGTCAAGGTTAAACGGCTAGATTCATTTATTAACTGCGGGCACAGCAGCAGCTTGTAAGGAATAATAGATAAAACATGGTTATTTAAATTAATTATCCTTTATAGTTATAATTCACACACATTCACACACACACTTCTTTCTAATATTTCCTTAACTAGGTAACCTAATTATCTCACCAATTTTTATTTTTAATCATTTTTTCTAATTCAATCAGTTTTTATACATATTATTATGTAACTTTTATAATTTATTATAATTAACAAACATGAATAGAATACAAACTAAAACTAACTAATTAAAAATAAAACTAACTTATATACTACTATTCTAAATCTATTCTACTTGGCAAGGTTCCCAGAATGCTGGCAGCATTACCACGTTGAATGGCAATGCTTACCTGCTGTGCAAAGTAGAAACCAGCACTCGGAGAACTTGCCGCACTTAAGAGGGCCGCTGCGAGGTATTTATAAATTAATTTGGCTCCCGGTCACCACGGCCCCAATGTTTCGACACCAAAAGGCACGGCAGAAAGATGAGACGGTGCGAGGGTGTCGACGCACGTAGCGTCCCACACCAAAGGCCGTCCCATCCTCCAAGGCACCAGAGTCATTCCGTCGGGCCTTTTACCATCGTCGCGCATAAGGCCATTAGGCTCTAAAACGGCTGGCATATTTGCCGAGCTGAAAGCCCGACGGATTATATCATTAATAGTGGCATGACATGACAGACGTCCAGCACTTTTGCTACAACACAGGCCGTGGTGACCGAGTTGGGTCACATTGGCGCCACACTCGCAGCGGTGGGGAGCACAGGATGGCGCACCCAGGCGCAACGAAACTGCCACATTATTATTATGTTAATTTTGATGCATTAATATTTAAAAAAAATGAATTTAGTTTATTTGATTCAAAATCAATAAGTTGTCATGTTCAGAATTAATTTTAATCAGTAATTATTTATTCTTGCAAAATTTTGTTATATACTATTTATATGATTATATTAGTAGGAGATTATTATGATTTCAAATTGTTTTCTAATATCTAATGTATCATTGTAGGGAAGAGTGCTAATGTCTGAAATACAGATATTTGTTATCTAGTTCAGAGTCAGATGTCTCATTACAGTGTCCAATGCTTAAATATTAATTGTACTCCATTCTATATTGTATTAATTGTAATGTAATGTGTGTCTAGCAAATAAATTATTATTATTATTATTATTAATTATATATTCGTTCTGCTTAACTTTATGCAAATAAGTTGCCCGCCATGCAGATATATCATTGCGTTCAACGACGATTTTTCTGTTGGATTGCGTTTTCTTTTATCGAAATCATATTTAACGCATTAGTTTTAAGGGTTTCACATTTAGCTTTAAAATCTATTTCCTGTCGTAAAACATTCAGTAACTTTGGGATGGTAAGTATTTCTTTCTTCATCGTGTAAAATTCATGACTGTTTCTTCTTCAGACACCTAGGTCAAAATCACCAATTTAGATCTTTCCCTCCGTTCTTTTTCTTTTCTTCCTAGTAGTACAATTTTTTGAGCCAGTTACATCCACCTGTTCCCTTTCTTTAACAAATTGATGTTTAAATCGCTCACCAACATTTGCAAAACAGAAGACAAATTGGGACTATTATATCATGTAAGAGGCTTTAGATATTACTGCAATAAATGGGTAATTCATAGTAACAACTGGCAACACTAACCTGTAGCAGCAGCTACTCGTTCATATAGATTTGCAAATGGTATCAACGGAGCTTTAAGACGTTTCTCCTCCTGCATAAAAGCTAGCACTTTTAAAATAGTCTTTCTAGCATCACTATGCAATGCTTTTGGCATTATTTATATCAATAAAACCACAAAACAACGAAAAGACATCCACGCGTCGTGCACAACCACAAACTTGACAGTAATATGCCAATTCAAAAAGTTTCAGTTGCATCCAACGGGTCAGATTAGTTTGTCGCACTATATATGTTTAACAAGAAATTTATAAGTTTGGTTAATGTTTTGTTGTTGAAAAGATATTCAAAACCGGCCAAGTGCGAGTCGGACTCTCGCACGAAGGGTTCCGTACTAGTTGCAAGTGCCTACCTATTTTTGATTTCAAGAATACAACAAGTAACATAGTATATAAGTTCTTGTAGTTCGTTGTAACTTTGACCGATGTTAATAATAGTTGAATGAATGAAGGTAAATTGCGGTTTACGGTTTGACATATTAAAAAAAAAATACTTGCTTGATCTCGTTCAAACCAATTTTCGGTGGAAGTTTGCATGGTTATGTACATCATATATTTTTTTTAGTTTTATCATTTTCTTATTTTAGAAGTTACAAGGGGGGGACACATTTTACCACTTTGGATGTGTCTCTCGCGCAAACTATTCAGCTTAGAAAAAAATTACATCAGAAACCTCAATATCATTTTTGAAGACCTATCCATAGATACCCCACACGTATGGGTTCGATGAAATTTTTATTTTTTCACTTTTATTTCTAAGTATGGCATACTCCAAAACTTTTTGTTTTTTTCTAGTTTTGTGTGAAAATCTTAATGCGGTTCACAAAATACATCTACTTGCCTAGTTTCAACATTATAGTTCTTATAGTTTCGGAAAAAAGTGGCTGTGACATACGGACGAACAGACAGACAGACATGACGAATCTATAAGGGTTCCGTTTTTTGCCATTTGGCTACGGAACCCTAAAAATGTGGCTGGAAGACTATTCATTAAAGAAGATAGCAATCCAGCCCCTCGAGAGTAGAAACATACCTACCTTCTTTTACTAATTCTTTTCATATCCTATATTAAAGCATTAATAAAATACTAGATTTTCACCGATTCCTTTTACTTCCTGACTTAATCCCAAACAGCTTTACAATCCTTAGTCGTAGAATTTGGTGATACAAGAGGTATACAAATAAATAATGAAATAATGAAATTTATTCAGCACTTAGGTATTTACATACACTTGTACTTGTCATAATTACACTGTATAAGACTAAATCACTAAAGTATCACTTAAGAAGCTAAAAACATTGTTATAATTATTTGATCTTACAGAATTTTTAATCAGTCTGTCCGTCTGTCGAGCGATAAATGACAAATGTACACATTAGGTATAGTAAGATGCCTTAAAGGTAACAGGTCTAAAATTAAAATTAACTTCCAAGAATCCGGCCAAAGTCTAAGCGACATCCACCTGAGGGCACCCTTAAGGGGTTAGGACCAACGCTCAGGGTGCCACTGGAGTAAAGAGCAGATTTACGAACAGTGGTGATGATCGCTGGTACGAGATCACAGTTCGGAGAATAAGTAACAACGCGGTCCTCGGCCATGCCGTCGAGGATCCCACAATTACAATTTAATTATTGAAATACACACCGCTTAGCAATGGTATTAAATGGTACTAAACTCAACCACCGTACCGTAGCGGTATTTGGCTCGCTTTAAATCTCGGAGGAATTGGTTTCGATCCCCACGCCGCCGGTCAGTAAATCTTTGTGTAAATTCTTAGATTTCTTTCCGGGTCTGGTTGGTTGAGAGACTACCCTCCGTGCCTCGGAAAGCACGTTAAGCTGTTGGTCCCGATTGTTATAACATCATCTATAATATAATCGTATATCAAGGAACGGGCAGTAGCGTTTTCTTGTGTGGTACAACATAATACTACGGTCACCAACCCGCCTGCCAAGCGTGGTGACTATGGCAAATACGTTCCTTCGGGAGGAGGCCCATGTTCAGCAGTGGACGTTATACGGGCTGATGATGATGATGATGAAACTCAGACCAAAAAAAAAGTATAAAACTGGTCAAGTGCGAGTCGGACTCGCGCACGAAGGGTTCCGTACCATTTTCTGTTGCCTTTAATGATATCGAGCAAAAATGGGCAAAAAATAAGTTGGTTGTATGGGGACCCCACTTCTTAACTATTTACCTATTTATTTTTAGTATTGGCTGTTATAGCGGCAATAGAAATACATCATCTGTCTAGCTATTGCGGTTCTTGAGGTACAGTCTGGTGATAGACGGACAGACATCGAAGTCTTAGTAATAGAGTCCCGTTTTGACCCTTCGGGTACGATACCCTAAGAACGGAGCGCTTTGAAACAATGCACTCAAGCCATTTTTTTGTGCAGTTTAGTGGACCGGATTCTAAGCCGGAGACCGAGTGGTTTCCGGCTTAGAATAGACCACCCCGAGAAAGGGACATTTTGCTACCTGTAGTCATTTTGAGAAGTGGTCATTTTGCGACAGAGCCCCCATGTCCTCCCATGGGTGTCGTAAAAGGCGACTAAGGGACATATGGCTGATGGATGGGCAGCAGCATCTATTAGCTCAAGGTTGACATCTTACTGCGATCACCAATCCGTCTGCCAAGCGTGGTGATTATGGCAATATCCCTCTTCGATCCTGGCTTGCCAAGGTCTGTTAAGAGGAGGCCCGTGTTCAGCAGTGGACGTAAACGGGCTGTTGATGATGATGATAGTGGGTAAAATCGTTGTGATGGTTTTTCACAGTACCCCAAACATTGGGGCCCAATTAGGGATTGCAATCCAGCGGCGTTTTCAATCCAGCTGGATTCTTGCTGGATTGACCTGAATCCAGCTGGATCCAGCGCGGATCCAGCAAAATTTGGAACAAAAATAAAAAGACAACATTTTTAAGACTTTTTTTTATTAATTTGTACTTCTTACGATAATCTATGAAATCTTTCACTCATTTAGTGATTTCTTATATCAATTAGCTTTGGTTTCTTAATCATTTGAAATCAAAAGAATCAACTTAAAATTAAATAACAAACATATAACCTCATATAACATTTTAGCTAATGTTTCTAAGTAAGCGATATCTTATTACGTTTATGTTTAATGATAGGATGACTAATCAGTATCAATCAGTCTTACAAATTATTTTAAAATTAACTATAAAAAAGGGACCGTAATAATTATTAATACTATTTTACTATTTTAATCTTCAATCAATTTTTTGTATCAAATGAAGCTCCGAAATAATCTTCTCTTCACTCGTTAATCGTTAATAATAAGGCAGTTTAAAATCTGACGATAAGAGACTGGCTATTTCTTTTTTTGAATTCTCTGAAAGTAAGACCTTAGAAAACAAATTTTATCTATAGTCTTGTCTCCCAACTTGCTTCGCACAGAACTGCTTATGTAGCCGGCTGCTGAGAATGCCCTTTCAGCCTCTACACTGGTCGGTTTTAGGGTCATTAAATACTCATAAACCATAGATAAATGTTCACCTCGCACTCGTTCGGTCTCATAAACGCTCATTTATTTTTGCAGGACCTTTTCGTAATCTAATTGACCATTTGGCTTTTGTTTATTAAAGTTCTCCTTCTCTCTTTTAAGTTTCATCTCAAGCTCTTGCTCTAAAATCATTTTCACGGGTTCTGCGTCATCATCCTCTTCTAACTCCATGATATCTTCTTGCACCGGTTCTACGATGTGTTGTTTATTTACTCGTTTTAACAAAGTTTTCATCTCCTGCCGCATCGCATTCTTTTTCGGCTAAGGAAAATAGCCAGGTTTTTTTACTACTTCTTCATACTTTTTTGGATTTTTCGTTCATCGATCATTTCATCGTTCTGCGATTCTGTTGCGTAGTGCTTCAGCTAGCTCGGCGCTTAGGGAAATGCCCTGGCTATATAGCTTGTCTAAGACAAATTTCAGGGTTGTGTCGGCAGTTATCAATGTGGACTCTCTTCTGCAAAGAGCTTCTACAGCCAGTTTCATTCGCACATGCGGCACGTGCTATGCTATGGTGACAGAACGGCAACGTTGCCACGCCGTTTTGAAAATGGCGGCAACTCAAAACTAAACAATAGAAATTGATACGTTTGCGGATCCGCATCGCTGGATCCAGCACTGTATGCTGGATCCAGCATGTTTAAAAAGGCGCTGGATCCAGCTGGATTGCTGTATGCTGGATCCAGCAATTGCAATCCCTAGGCCCAATGTTACAAAAATAACGTTGAACATTGATTTGTATACATCATCATCATCATCATCAGCCCGTATAACGTCCACTGCTGAAGATGGGCCTCCTCCCGAGAGGGAGTGTATTTGCCATAGTCACCACGCTTGGCAGGCGGGTTGGTGACCGCAGTATTATGTTGTACCACACAAGGAAACGCTGCTGCCCGTTCCTTGACATACGATTATTATAGATGATGTTATAACAATCGGGACCAACGGCTTAACGTGCTTTCCGAGGCACGGAGGGTAGTCCCTCAACCAACCAGACCCGGAAAGAAATCTTAGAATTTACACAAAGATTTTCTGTCCGGTGTGGGGATCGAACCCACGACCTCCGAGATTCAAGGCGAGCCAAATACCGCTACGCTACGGAGGTTGTCATTTGTAGACATACTATCATGACACAATTGGGAAATTCTGTAAACAAATAATGAAGTTTGTTATGATATCAAGCACCAAGCGCTGCGATATAATGACATATCGACAGACAAGGTAAGGCATAATTTTGGTAAGCGTGTGTAAACTGTGTATGAACACGCCAAGGCCGAGTTTTTAGGCCGGGACTCCACCAAAGCGAAGAAGAGACGAGCGGAGATGTACAACCGATAGAATTGCAATATTGAGACGTCTCCTCTCCGCTCAGCTTCAGTGGAGATATTTGTATGGCGCGATGGAAGCGGAGATGTATGCTGTGCGCGGACGACGCACGGCGGAGACGAGAGATGTGAGCGGCGTGCAGTGATCGATGTCACCCTCCGCCCTCCCGCCCGCTAGCAACCCGCAGAGCCCTACAGGCAGGCATGGCATCTCTGCTACATAACACATTTCCGCACAGCTTCGGTGGATTCACCCGAGCTGAAAAATATCTTTTCTCGCACAGCACACAGCACACCGCACACATCTCCGCTTTGGTGGAGTTACGTCCTTAAAAGGCGCGGACCCACCGCGGTGCACGAAGAGGCTACGCACGTGTATTAAGCTTCGCTTTGTAAGAAAATGTATGGGTTTGTATCCACTGCAACACACGGAGAGGCTACGCATGAATTGACGTCATTGATACATGCGTGGCTTGCTCGAATAGGCGGTTACATAGCTCAACGCTGTCGACGTGGGTCTACGTTTCCACTGGAGTACAAGAATATGACCCACGACTATGTACAGTTCACTTATCGAAGTGAAGCCCGTGTCCGTGGGTTGCAGTGGCACGTGCGTGGCCTCTCCGTGCGCCGTGCCACGCTATACATAGCCGTGTAGGTCTTCGTGTACTCCAGTGGAAACGTAGAACCACGTTGTCAAACAAAATAATATACACAGGAAAAATGCGCCGCGTGCCCCTGCACAGCATGCGCCGCGGTGGGCCCGCGCCTTATAGGCTCAATGTGTTACTCGCAGCGCTCCGTCTTTTGTTTTTATTTAGTCTGAAGTACTACAATGTCTATATTTTTTTTAAACAAAATCATATGGTAATTTTCCATCCTAAGCGTTCAACTATCGGTAAATATTATAGCAGCTTTAATAATCTCTCTCCTCTGCGCCGTACGTTATGAAAATTAATGATGAAATTTATTTATTTGCATTAGCCAATTTTAATTTAGAAATTCCTGATCGAATGCACAAAGTATAAATACCGGCCGAGTGGTAGTCAGCCGAGCATTCCATGGCCTCCGTAGCTATCGTTAACGTTTAAAAATATAAATGGGCAATGACCGTGTACTATAAAGAAATCACCATTGAATGAAATAAATTAAACATGTAGTTTTTAGTTCAGTGAAATGAAATGAAAACGTTTATTGATAATGTAGACGAATCGATAGTACTACTTATAAGTCAAATACAGGGATAATAAAACAAAAAAAAAGGAAACTTGACTAGTAAATTAGTTTACATTTCAACAATAATGTTATTAAATAGAATTTACCAATGTTGTTATGGCATGTGATAATTGCTTATTTTAAAAAAATAATTAAGGTCAATCAGCGCATGCTGGGATCGGGTCTGAAGCATAGAACGCGTCGCGAGCCTCGCCTTGCGAGGACGACCGGACCCTATCCTAGCTTCCTACGTGTCTTTTTCTATCTACCTACGGTGTGACACTCGGAGAAGAAAGACTATAAGAAACTCCGAGATCATAATTTTGTCATCTTTTAAAGTCCTTCATTAATAGTTTCGTCCATTTTTTAAACATTTTCAGTATCTTACAGTCAACAAAAGAGATAAGTTTACACATTGTGAAACGCATTTTAAAATTGTATGTACACGTTTATGAGAACAGTTTACTATTATGTGCGTTTGTACACAGATAGCACCGAACTCTCTACCCATAAAGAGTGGCCGGCTGTCGTAGTGATAAAATCATATTTTCAAAGCTCAATACTCAATACTTTATTGCGTTTCACGATGTGTGTACAGGTGTATATTTATTAACATCATTGGATACTGAAGGTGTAAACCTATCCTTTGATGACTCTACGTAATCATGGATTTCAAATCAATTCAAATCATTTTATCTATACTTCTATATCAATATAATATATAAAGCTAAAGTGTGATTGTTTCCTTGAACGCAACGATTTTATTTTCTGTGTTAGAAAGCCCATTTATCGAGGCAGGCTTTTAACTGTATTTTATAATAGCTACGCAGGTGAAACCGCACGTGGGGCAGCTAGTTTTTAATAAAAATGTAAGCTTAAAACATATTTCCAGGTATTGTCATAAATATAAGTCATCATTATCATCTTCCTGCCTCCCCCTCCCACTCCCGACCCTTATTTTGCAAAGAAACATCTGATTCCCTCGTAGATCCGAAGTCCGAGAGGCCCGAACTGTAAAGTAGAGCGACAGTTGCAAAAAACCCCCTTTAATACTAAAAGTCATAATCCCTCAATCTCATCGCCAGCGACCAAGACCCACAGAGGGCGCCCTCTTGCGCAGGTTGCTTAGTTTGTAGTTTTTAAACCATTTATTAAGGCTGGTGAAGTAGCAAAAGCCTCGTGGCTAACTAAGTAGGTAAGTACGAAAAAAGCTACCTTCCTGACATGGTCCCTTTATTTTTTTTCCTATCAGACGGCTCTTCCATACTCACACCTTGCTGAGACATGTCATCTTTCACCAGTCCACCCATCTTTTTTTTGGCCGTCGTCTGCCAACATATTGCCTCTATTTTCATATTCAGCATTCTTTTCGTCACCTGCATGTCATAAATATAATATAGGACGAATATACAAACATTTCTTTTGGGTATCATGAGTAAAGATATACATATTCTAAAATTTGTAAGAAGGATTATAAGAAAGTGTGTTGGTGCGGCCTTCTTTTCCGTCGACACGATGCGAATAACTGATGGAATATTTTATACGGAAGTCGTCCAAAGTGACCCATCTATATATATAAAAATGAAACCCGTTTTCCGTTGTCACGACATAACATGAAAACGGCTTGACCGATTTTGAGGAAATTTGGCAGTTATCATCGCTTTAACACAGGGAAGGTTTAAACGCAAAGAAAAAAAGGGTAGGTAGGGGTTAAGTAGGTGTAAAGATAGGTGTAGGGTAGGTGTAAGGGTAGGTGTAGGGTAGGGGTAGGAGTAGGGTAGGGGTAAGGGTAGGGGTAGGAGTAGGGTAGGGGTAAGGGTAGGGTAGGGTAGGGTAGGGGTAGAGTAGGGTAGGGGTAGGGTAGGGTAGGGGTAGGGTAGGGTAGGGGTAGGGTAGGGTAGGGGTAGAGTAGGGTAGGGGTAGAGTAGGGTAGGGGTAGGGTAGGCGTAGGAGTAGGGTAGGGGTAGGGGTAGGGTAGGGCAGGGGTAGGGGTAGGGTAGGGTTGGGGTAGGGTAGGGGTAGGGTATGGGTAGGGTAGGTTAGGGGTAGGGTACGGGTAGGGTAGGGTAGGCGTAGGAGTAGGGTAGGGGTAGGGTAGGGTAGGGTAGGGTATGGTTGGGGTAGAGTATGGTTGGGGTAGGGTAGGGTAGGGGTAGGGTATGGGTAGGGTAGGGTAGGGGTAGGGTATAAAAGTCTACCCGTGCGAAGCCGGGGCGGGCCGCTAGTTTAAGATAAATATCTCATTTCCTCGCGAAAGCATTATATCCCCACACAAACCGATAAACTACAAAATATATGATCTCATTCAGGCATAGCCACTGACATAGGTATATTAAACGATGTAGAAACACGTCTAATGTATTATTCTTTTAAAAAAATGTAATGGATTAATAATAAACATTGCCGTAAAATGTACAAATATCCATCGATCATAAAGTGATAGGTCCATTAACTAACATTCATCAATCAGTCTTCTCACACGTCATATTTTATTCTCCAGTATCTACTTCACTAAATTTATTTCCCATATATTTTTTTTATTACCATTGTACAGATTGGATTCGGGTATAATTTCTTTAATTTATTTGTAGAACTGAAATATTTAATCATCCATGTTTATTAAAATAAAGTTACCTAATACAATGGTTTCGAATAAGTATCTAATAATGGAAGCGGCCATAGCCGGCTAGGATGTCGAACTTGTGATTTTGTGGTCGCTGGTTCGACGTGAACCCACTCGTAACACAAGCACTTGTAGCTTCGTATGAGAGGTTAACAAGAATACTAGTAGAATGCAAAACTATGCTATTAATTTTCAAATAAAAATGTATGAATCAATTAACATAAACCGTGGTGTAAATCACTAATTCTATTTAAGACTAGCTTCCCGCGCGGGGTTTTGCCCACGTAGCTCCCGATCCTGTGGGATCTGCATTTTTTAATGTAGCCCATGTTACTTCAGGATAACGTAGCTTTCTAAAGGTCTCTGCCCACTATCCCGTAGCATGACCATGACCGTGCTAGGAACGTATCGGGCACGGAAAGTAATCCGATACGCTCTACTATGCTCACTAGGGCTTATCAATTACGTATCAAAGCCGTGGGGTGACCGGAGCGTCCGCATATCATCTCCTTATTATCCGCGTGTCATACCCGGATTTTAGTGACGGGAGCATCCGCATATCATCTCCGTATCATTCTTGTGCTAAATCCGTGCGGTCCCTGTTGTCATCTTTGTAGTAATTCACCTGATTCCGTGTGAGGCAGACGCGTCAGCAACAGCTTTCGAGAGTAAGTAAGTTATGGTTTTAAATTAGAAACACTTGTTAATTACTTCTTTGATCTTAATTTCCATTTCCCAATTTAACAAATCATTATTTAATCTTTCTTTCAACCTGTAAGAAATTACGTAGGTAACTTAGAAAAAATAAATAATAAACGGGTGTGCGTTTTATTTTGTCTTAAGTGTACGATGCGCAAAGCGATCCCCACTCTTGCGCCGAGCGCTCAAGAACCGTGCCGGTATCTGTACGCGGTTAAAACCACCTGAGCACCGGTATGGCAACGTCGCGTGCCATACACGGAGCGTTTCGCCACCAGCAAAATATTCTCGCCGACAATTCTTGACGCTCCGTTCATGGTATGCGACGGTGTCGGTCGGTGACGGAACGGTCTAGTAGGCATAGTCTCATACTTTTCAATACAAAGAATATTTTTTTGGTTGTTACGTTCCTAGCACGGTCATGGTATGCTACGGGATAGTGGGCAGAGACCTTAATGGTAAAATAAAGTTTAGAATCGGTCCAGTAGTTTTGAAGCCTATGCAACAAGCAATCAAATGTTTGATTATTTGTTTTCATTGAATAGGAGAATCTTGATACATATAAAGTGCCTACCAAATCCAACGCTTAAGGCGTATTTTAGTTAATTTAATAGGTTGGGGAAAAAGTTTCTTCGCATTTTTTGAGAAAATTCAAAACATTTTCATGTGTCCATGTGTTCGATGCTCTGTTGTATTTGTTCCAAATATGAGTGAATTGTATGTATGAAACCGGATTGTCGATGTCAACCAACGAAGTGAACTTTGTTAAGTGACTGCAATACCAAGGGGTCTCGTGTTTACCGCGAGACTACATTAAATGAGTGTATACTGCCACTTAAGTTCCTGGCAGGTTTAATACCTATGACGATTTTTGTTAAAAGAGGAGATAGAATTAAAACTCATCCTGGAACTTTTAGGTTGAATGTAGGTTTCTCAAAGGAGTAAAGCGTTCAAAATATGGCTCGCTGCAAACGTGAAACATCCCTGGAATGCAGACGTACGATGGAGACGTATGTCAAGCTCAACTTAACTTTCTATATTTCATTTATCAAATATGTAGGTTTTTGATTTAACACTACACCGAGCAGCAGGGTAGCAAGGTGCAAATGCCTCCATGCTGTAATTTTCAGTAGGTTCCCATTATTGATGTACCTATGCCATAGTCACGATAGGGTTATTGGATAAGGATTATTGGAAGGGTTATGCCATAGGAGGGCCGGATTGCTTATGCAGATGAAATCAATGACGGATCGAAGGAGTGTCAGGAGGGTTTTAGGGGTGTAGGGTCCTCTCCTCGTGGTATGAGTTAGCATACCACGCTATGGAGAGTGCGAGTCCCACATATCCCACCGCCAGCGCACGAATACGCTTCAGGGGCAGAGGGAATGCGGACAAAAAAAAAAGATTGGGCCATAGTCACCACGCACGGCAGCCCTGGGAGTGGCCGCAGTATTTTTTTCTAGCACACAGGGAAACGCTGCTGCCCGTTCTTTGGTAGGTATACAAGGAAGCCTATGTTCAGCTGTCAACGTTATACGGGCTGATGATGATTATAATAGTTGTTACACGAGCGTTTTCATTGGGCAAAAACTCGATCGAGCCTTAATTTATAAAGCCCGTGGTGAAAATATGAGATTATTTTCATTTAGTTTTTCTAATCATTTTCTAAAAACCTTTTGACAATTTGAAATTCAATTCCATAGTATCTAATTGTGTTTAAAATACTAAAACAATACATACCTACTTATTACTACTTAGATAGAGATGCATATTTTCACGCTTAGTTAGAGCCGAAAGAAAGACGTGCATGCATACATACATTATATTAGCAAGTCGTTAACACATGTATCTTTTGTTAGCTAATTATATTCATACTAGCTGAGCTAGTTCACCCACGTAACTCCCGCTCCCGTAGGAATCTACACAATTAATCGTAACTTTAGAATGGGTATCACTAAAACTGACGAAGTTTCACATAAACTTGCAACCCCTATCTTCCCGATTAATTCCCGGGTAGTTTTGAAATATAACATCATAATCCCTTATTAATTTTACTAAACAGCATATTATGTGACATAATATAATATAATATATTTTAAATTAAAGGATTATCCATACAAACTTACACCCCTTATTTCACCCTTTTATAAGAGTAGTTTAGAAAAATAATTAACTACATTTTAATTCCTTTAATATAATCAATATTTTCTAGTAATTTGAAAACCCTACTATTAAAACCATAGAAATTTCATACAAACATTGGAACCCCTTTTTATTTCCTTGGGGATCGAATTTTGCTTCTAAAAGGAACCTCCATGCATAATTTCCTAAATCCTAGCATCTGTAGTTTCTGAGATTTTGTGATGAGTGAATGAATGACTCTTTATATATTATTACATAGATCATACCCATATAATATTATATAACTGTATTCATTTTACTATATACGGCAAAAATTAATTGAGCGTTTAGTTTTCACCACCGTTATGGCCTTGGTGAAGGGCGGATCCACCGTTGTAAGCATAATGGATATGCCCACAATCCTAATAGACTTGTGACGTTTTGTTTTGATGCGCGATAAAAGGAAATAATCAAATTTATGTCTTTAATTGATGAGCGAGTTTCCACTAGACTTGCACACCGATTTTCAAGGGGCTGTCACCATAACTTTTTTTGAGAGCTGGAGCCGCGCCTAGTCATGGCCACAGCATACATTTATAATTAAGGCAATATCGTTTAAAATTGAATCGATCATTTTAATACAAGAGCCAAAATCAGGTCGTAGAAATGTCCAAATCTTAAGTTGTGGAAAGGTATATAGATCAGATACTGACTTGCAAACAATTTTAAAAGTACATTTTTTTGAACTACTCTCCACGGAATTAAAGTTTTACTAGTACCCCACAATTTCAAACCTTCTCTTTATAATGTTTGGGGACAAGTCTTGAACAATTTTCGAAAAAATTACGTCTTGTGAGTAGATGCAAGACACTCTGCACTACCATACACGACTGCCACAAAATGACCTTTTGCGAACTTTTTATACCTTCATCATCAGCCCGTACAACGTCCACTGCTAGACATGGGCCTCCTTCCGAGGGAAGGTTTTGCAATAGTCCCAACGCTTGGCAGGCAGATTGGTGACCGCAGTATTATGTTGTCATACACAGAAAACCGCTGCTGCCCGTTCCCTGGTATACTCTTATTATAGATGATATTATATCAATCGGGATCAACGGCTTAACGTGGTTTTCAAGGCACGAAGGGTAGTCCCTCAACAAACCAGACCCGGAAAGAAAGCTTAGAATTTGCACAAAGATTTCTGGTCCGGTGTGGGGATCGAACCCACGACCTCTGAGACTTAAAGCGAGCCAAATACCGCTACGCTACGAAGGTTTTAGAACTTTGACTTAGTCAATTTACTCGCTTAGTAAATTTAGTACTCATAATAATTAAAATAATAATCATAATTTACGTTATGTTACGTCTCTATAGTAAAACGGACGGTAATTTGACCTGGTAATGAGCAAAGATTACAAAATCATGGAGTATAGCTATAAGTGTTATCTTGAAGCTAAGCCAGTGATATTAACCAGAAAAAGCCAACAGATAAAAAAGTTGTTTCTGTGGATAAAATCTCAGTTGTAATATGTAAAAATATACATTTTGGATCATCATCAACAGCCCGTTGACGTCCACTGCTAAACATGGGCCTCCTCTTAGCAGACCTTGGCAAGCCAGGATCGTAGAGGGATATTGCCATAATCACCACGCTTGGCAGACGGATTGGTGATCGCAGTAACATGTTAACCTTAGGCTAATAGACGCTGCTGCCCATCCATCAGCCATATGTCCCTTAAACGCCTTTTACGACACCCATGGGTAGACACGGGGTGGTCTATTCTAAACCGGAAACCACACGGCATCCCTCGACATTTTGGATAATCATATAATATTTTGTTATATGTATATCTTGCCTTATTATTCACAAAACGAGCCAGGAGCATAAACATTTTTTTTAATACTAAATTATAGCTATCAAAATAATTAGATTACTCACTAAATGTTAATTAAGTCATTTGAGCAATGCCGTGTGCATGCCATGGTCCCGTTTCCAAAATAGTATTTTTTTTTTTCTTTAAAAAATATATCTAAGTAGTGAAAATTCTAATACAATAAACCAATAAACAACAAATAAAATAACATAACAAATAAATGATCTCGGAGTTTCTTATAGTCTTTCTACTCCGGGTGTCACAACGTAGGTAGATAGAGAAAGACTCGTAGGAAGCTAGGATAGGGTCCGGTCGTCCTTGCAAGGCGAGGCTCGCGACGCGTTCTATGCTTCTGACCTAATCCCAGCCCGCGCTGGTTGATTCTAATTATATTTATAATACGCGACTATCACATGCCAAATTGGTAGATTTAAATTCTATTTAATAACATTACTGTTGAAATGTATACTAATTAATTTGTCAAGTTTTTTTTTTTTATTTGTCTTTTTATATTTTTATCATTGTATTTGACTTATAATAAATACTATCGATTCGTCTACATTATCAATAAACGTTTTCATTTCATTTCAATAATAATGAATACTTTATTAAGTAGAACTTTAGAAACAAATCAAACAATTCCTAAGATTATCAAATATTAAAATAAAAATGCAATATTTCCAGACTGTGTCCATATTTTTAATAAATGATTAATTGTCATTACGTACATTCACTCATATATTCAATTTTATGCTAGTTTACAATTTCCCCTTTTGAGTACAACAATAAAAAGGCTTAAGTTTTATACAAGTTAAACCTTTTTTATTGCAAACCTAAGTGAGTGGAAACGGCAATGACTGTGTAAATAGGTACTGTACGCAAAAGTATAGGCACCGTAATGGTGTCTTCTGATTAAACGCGTTTACGCTTCAATCCGGCAGTATGTTATTTTTATTTAGAAAATTATTCGTTTTTTTCCTATCTCTTTTATTTCTTTTCTTTGTTTTTTGTGATTAAGCATTTTTGGGACAATACTAAATCACAAAGAGCTCACGTAATAAAATTAAAATAAACATAATAATTCTTGATCACTTAATTTACATTCTACAACTAATGTATATAAATATAATACTTATATATATTTATCTCTTTCCATTAGCTATTTGAATTTGAGGTTTAGCAAAGCAACAATCTACCAGTTAAGCTATTATCTGAACTCTTGCTATCAAACTTTCAGTTTTTGAAACATGAATCACGAAAACTGCCAGCAAATCTAAATAACACTTACCTTTGAATGGTAACAAACATATTGATCATAGATTATATTAGGTACACAATAATCACATCAAATTAGTTAACCATGCTTTATGTTAAATTCATTACAAAACTCCTTTTTACAGATCATCCTCTAAGAAATGGAGTATTACAGCAGTAGACTTTTTTTTTTTTTTTTTATTTTTTTAATATATGGCAGTCTGCCGACTTATTCTGCAATTTCTGCCAGTGTCATGTAATGATTTAATTAAATTAAAATTGTGTCACACGGACAAATTTATACACCGTATTTTCTTATTAGTTACTCACTTAAGTGAATTGACTTTATTATGGTAGATCAACTAATATGTGTATAAAATTAAAATTTACAGATTAAAATGACATCGAACAAATGTTTATGGCGCCCTTTCGTACGACTTATTAAGCACTAGATTATCTATAAAGCACTAGAGTCCACTTTTTAATGTACATTTTTATCTTTTTATACATTAAAAAGTGGGCTCTATTGCTTTATAGATAATCTAGTGCTTAATAGGTCGTATCAACGAGCACCATTGCCTCATCTTGAGGAAACTTTTCTATGTAAAAACATGTCTATATTTTTCATTGTTTTATACTTTGATATTGATCGCAAACCGACCCTCCAATTATATTGGCAATGACCAAAAATCAAGGTATATTTAGAATAAATCGAAGAACATGTTTCAACTCACTTCCACATTCACTTATATGTAAATAGGTACAAATTGACTCCCTAACTGATCTCATTTCCATCAAGGAGTGGCGGCCGTGGTTTAAATTAATTAGATACAGAAATATCGGTGTTATTATTAGAGTAATTGGTAGCCGCCTCTCACAATTAGGTGTAAGAGTAACAATAATAAGTAATCACTACAGAACATTTTCGTCGTGTTGCGACGAATTGGGTACCCTGCTAGTTTAGATCATGATTAGTGCATGTAACCACAAAACATAAGATATATGGAAGAATAACGACTCCGTACTTACAAATTTTGGAGGACATTTTTCCTTACCGACCGGCAGAGCTAGGGCGGGAATTTCAAACTATAGTGCATTTTATAGATACTTTGAATTGAATTTTATGCATAAGTACACTGTTTCTTGATAGTGATTCTGTTTTAATGTAATTTATTGCTCAGCAAAAGTTGACATAAGAGGAAGATAAATTGTTCTATAAGAGCAGTCTAATTAAACAAAGATTTATACTCGACGTTTTTATTTAGCATGTTAATAATTATAATTTACATAACGGTATGAGTTATATATTCATTTCCAAAAATATAGTACAAAAGGCGTTCACAAAGTATGAATGAAATTGAACACAAAATCAAAGCTGTCACTATCTTAACACCGAGCCTTATCTCCCATCACACTTAATTTCACAAAAACGCAGTAAAGAAAAAGCAAGAGACTCAACTCAACGTTATCAATGTACCTATGTAGAATTAAATGATGTGGTACATATTCATAAATAAAAGGGTGCATTATTGAACTATCTAATACAAAATATATTATGTTCTCTAATATTTTCAACAACATATAGTTGACAGTTTGCCAAAGTCGCACGATTGGCAGGCTTAGCTATCACAGTATGATGACTAATATTCAAGTTAACGCTGCTGCCTGGTTCCTAGTCACCATGCTTGGCAAGCGGCTTGGTAGCCGCAGTACACTTTATATACACAGGTAAAGGCTGTGGCCCGTTTTCTAGTATATAATGATCATAGATGATGACATTCGGGACCAATAGCTTAACACGCCTTCCAAGGCTCAAAGAGTAGTCTGTTAACCAACAAGATTTGAATCTTTGTTATTATCCAAAATAAATTGTGTACGAAGCGGTTATCAAACCTAGGATCTCCAAGATTTAAAGCGAGAAATATACCGTTAAGCCACGGAGGTAGCTAGGTAGGGTAAGGCTTCATTTATGGAGACCGCACCTGAATTCTTAATGAACATAAAATATATCTCCGTAAACCCATCCATACCACGCCATATGTTTGAAACACGCAACGCCCCGCGTTTTTGTGAATGAGACCTTAGATTATAAAGATGAGAATACAGTTTCGAAAAATCTTAGTTTTTAAGGTTTTCTGTCTACTAGTATTCTCGTTAATCCCTCGTGCTAAGCTAAAATGCTTGTGTTACGAGTAGGTTCACGTCGGTAGTGCAATGGGTGTGGATCGAACCGGCGACAACAAGATTACAAGTCCAATGCCCCTAGGCGTTGGTTTACAGCCGCTTTACTCACTACCGTACAATTCTTGCCCTATGTGTCGCTACTTTCCTTAATCAATGGCTAAACGGATTTTAGAGCCAGTAACAGAAAGATAGACGACATTCGTGCTTTCAACAGTCATAGTCATTAATGATGAGTATCCATCCATATAAGCTTACCGCGGAACATGACTCTATCTCGAAGGTGGTGAAGCCATTGTCACCACGCTTGGCAGGTGAGTTGGTTACCGCAGACTATAGAAAGGTAAGCAAACGCTACTGCCCGTTAACTGGTATATGATTGCCGTATATGATGTTAACGCCATCGAGACCAAGTACTTAACATGCTGTCAAAGACGGGCTTTGTGCTTTAAATTTCAATTTCGATAGAAATACTTATGGCAAATCGCACTGCCACTTATATTGATAACCACAAAAAATCAAATTAAAGCAACCTCTTTAGTGTACATAATATTATTTTTTATCAAGTACCTTTTTTTTGTTGTCCGGGGGGAAATGCATTTACGCATTCCCACCGCCGCTGCAGCGTATTCGCGCGCTGGCAATGGGATATGAGGGACTCGCCCTCTCCAAAGCGTGGTATGCTAAACTCATACCACGAGGAGAGGACCCTAAACCACTAAAACCCCCCGGACACTCCTTCGATCCGCCGTGCATGAGCAATCCGGCCCCTTTTTTTATCAAGTACCTACTTCGTACAAAAATGTAACTTGACACTAAAAGCGCCCTGGTTGTGGTTTCTTCAATACAAAAATAGAATGAAAAGAAAATTATGAAGTTAAAGTTGTTTGTATGGTTTTAGTTTTCTAAAAGGTCAGGTATATTAGCTTTATTGGCTGTATCTAGACTTTCTGAAGACACTATAATCTTCTTGAAAAAAATTGTTAAAGATAATTGCTGCAGTCATGATTAGCTCGCATAGTTTCCACTTCTGAACATGGGCTTCCTCCCGAGGTAGGCCTACGTTTGTCAGACGGATTGGTGACCGCAGTATTGTTATAACCACTCACGGGAGAACGCTACATCCCGTTCCTTGATATACAATTGCTAAAACTAATATTGTTACAATCACGAACAATGCTAAACGTGCTTTCCAAGGCACGGAGGGTATTTCTTCAACCGAGATGACACGGAAAATTATAGATTTGATTTCGTAGATAAGGTTATAGTGCCGTTTTTATATGTTCTAAATTCTGATTAGAAAGTTTTCCCTAGGTAAAACTGTTACCGTCCTTCTCCTCCAGGCACAGCACAGCTGTGTTCGGGCATAGAGGCGTTCCCGGACCTACTCATAAATATGACCCTTGGGAGCAGAGTTCATGTTCTTTGCTCCCCAGGGTCCCCCAATGGCGAAAGGCGGTGAGTTACGGAGTTGGGTGGGTCTACGGAGCGGATGACAGCTGGAATCATTTTCTCTCACCCACTCCGCGGCCTCCTTCTATGAAACTACTGGCTCACATAAGGAGGCCATCGACTCCCACGATCCCTCGCTCGCGAGCATCTTCGTTGTGATGGTCGAAAGCGAGAGATAGTCACCTGGGCGACGAGCGATCTAGGCTCAGATGTCCAAGCCGGACACTCGGCCAGAGTGTGTTGCGCCGTGTCGTCGACGCAATCACAATGGCAACGAGCACCCATACCCCGTCATGACCTGCGCAAGGCGGAAGGTCACCTCCCTTCTTGCGTCCGGCCCACTCAAGCAAGTGAGGCCGGATCGCATCCACCGTGCACGATCCGCTCAATGGCGGGTCGGCTTCCAGACGATTTCTGGAGAACACGACGTCGTGACTCTTTACGCCACGTCGCCATGCCCTCCGGAAATGGCTGTGCTGCACCCCTTCGCACTTCCGCCGGTATGCCACGGAGGGGAACCAGAGAGGAGGCAGGCCACGTAAAAAGATACTGTACGGTAGGTAAAGGGGCGCAGTCGCAGCTATGACCCCCTGCCGCCTGCGCAGCAGGGCCACGTTCCGCCGGTCCAGGGCGCCGTAAAGCGCCATCGAGCGTATCACGCCATCGTAAAGCCGCCGGCAACTCTCCCCCGGCCTGCCTAGGTTCGGCAGGAGGCCACCCAAAGCCCCCGCCGCCGCAACTAACTTCGGGGCCAACCGATTAAAGGGGGTCCCGAAGCTCCACCTGCTATCGCGGAATGCGGGCGACCACCTGGGCCACGCCTGCTGTGGCCAAGATGATCGCCCGCCTATGATCGGAGCCACGGGCGGCTACCAGGGTGTCATCCGCGTACGCAAAGGCCCGGGAGCCGGCAGTCCGTAGCACCCAATCGAACCCTGTGTTCCACAGGATAGGGCCTAAGACCGACCCCTGTAGCACACCCCGCGAGACGGGCCAACGCGCCATCTCGCCGCCTGCCACCGGATGCACTACCTCTCTTCTTAGTAGTATCCGAGAACACCCGGAGGTACCTGGGCACCCTATGGTATCGGAGGCACTCCTCAATGCGACTAATGTGTCACCTACATCTCATATGAAGTTGCAGTTGCGGGAGTGTGAGTAGGATTATAATAATTTATCCCACAATTGTTTTAATCTTGGCGATTAATTTTTGTTTTAAATGTACCTAATGGATAATAAGTTTTAGTTCTTCACGTTAATTTATTTACTAGCGTAATTACTTTTCGTATGTGATACGTTAACTGAATGGTAAATATTTAGGATGCCCCTTATTTGCTTGCCCCGGTACTTAAATTATAACAGGACCTATTATTTAACTAGTTGTTGATGCCCGGCGTCTCGTCTGTGCCCGTCGGCCATATTTACATGCTTTCATTTTCCAAAATCTTCTTCATACTAACCTAACCTCCAAATAACGAATACTATAAAAAAAGAATTCACCAAATTGGTAAAGCCGTTATCAAAGTATGCTCGTACATAAATTTCGGCGATTCATTTTTATTTATGATAGCTTCCCGCGCTCGGTTTCATTCACGTAACTCCTGTTCATTAAATGCCCACCATGGGGATTTAACTTTTCAAAATCCTTTTATAGTCACAAAAGGAAGCCACGGTCCAAATATCACGTGTCTAGCTTCAGTAATTTTGCCTCGGCGCGCGGCGTTGATAAATCAGGCGGTCAGAATAAGTACTTTATATATATTATGTAAATAGATAATAATATACGAGCTTCCCACGCGCAGTTTCGCCCGTGTAGCTGCCACCACCCCACTTCATAATTAAATAATCTAATGTTATACCTGGATAACACAGCTTTCTAACGCTGATTTTCTTTGTCTAATCGATCCTTTTCAATGCAATAAGAACAGTTATATCGTATTGCACGTGGAATAGTATTGAAAGGGAAAGACCAAGGCTTTACGTTCAAATCGAGGACGTTCTTAAAAAAGGCCTTGTTAATAAAAGTACCCTAAACCGAAGGAAATGCATGCCAACATTTATGAAAGTAGAAGAGGCGATAGTGGTATGTCAAGATCGTGCAAGTGGAAGGTGAGAAAAAGCCGTGAATGTATGTATGTGTGCACGTGGAATAATACTAAACGTCCACATAGCCTTCGAAGCATTTAGTTTTTGGAACATTAGTATGCAACAGTGATTAAACACATATCGGAGTTCTATTTTCATTAATAATATTCATTCAACACATCATATATTTATGAATCCAGAATAATAATAGAAAATTTCTGGAATGAATCCAGAGCTAAAGTGTCTTTCACGAAGTTATCATTATGAAAGTAAACATCATTTACAAAATATAAACAAATTTTGACCAAAGTTATTATTTTTCGACAGCGCGTTAAAGTAGTAAGGCCTATAAGCTTGGCCCTGAAATATATGGTTTTAAATTGTACGTAGATACTGTATATCTACTACTATGTAAAAAGAAGAAGGAAAATGTACATTTGAATTTAATGAATATTGGACTGATTTGATTTTTTACCGATTACACTTTACATTTTAAATAATAAAAAGGCTAGACTTAGAAAGGACTTTAAAAACGTGCCCACGAAACTATTTCTTTGTTAAAAGACAAAGTAGCATGTATCATTTTATGTGGTAGTCGAAAGTCGCGTATTAAAAAACCTACCTTCCTTTTATTATAATTTTTTAACTAGGCACACTTTTTTTTTTAACTTTACTTGCACAATTTTGCAGTCAACTAGTATTCTTGTTAACCCCTCGTGCTAAGCGAAAATGCTTGTGTTACGAGTGGGTTCACGTCGGTAGTGCAATGGGTGGGGTTCGAACCGGCAACCTCAAGATCACAAGTCCGATGCCCTAGCCATTGGGTATCGGACTTTATCGGCCGCTTTAATCAAACTCAAAGTAGTTAATCGTCTAGTAATTACACTGGAAGAAAAAAGTTCTCAAATACATGTACATGAGAACGTTTATCTCATAACTAGTAAAAAAAACTATTTCTACTGAATTTATTTTTAGAGATCAGTATCGCATTTTTAATAAATATAGAAGACAATAAGTAAGAATAGTCAGAAATAATATTTTGTTAGGAAAGTTCTTGATAAAATTTTTTTATTAACTATTTGTGTTATTTCTTCAATTAATATTTGTTCTTTTTTGTAAATAAAATGCATAACCCAAGAATTGATAATTAATAGTGCAAGATGCGCAACGCAGTCTACCAATTGTTCAGTACGTTTATCTCAGTTTTATTCAGGCAGTCGTATCTCATCCGCCCCAGGGAGCGGCGGTCTAGCGCCCGCCCAAATAGTGACTACGCGCGTACGGTACAACTTCGTACTAACTTCGGTTTCGTATTTTCATTTTTTGAGAACTGTGAATGTGATTTGGATGCCACAGTGCCAATTTGAGGCAACGTTTTAAAGGAAGGTAAATATATATTTGTCTAAATATATTTAACACAACTTATCCAACTAAATATAAAAGTGCCATTTTAAAATGTATTAAAGATTATTAAAAAACTAGATATATATTTACACATTTTCACGATTAATTAATTACTGTTATAAAATATACACTTCTTGAAAAACAATTAATTTAAAGCTAGAGCAAACTTCAATGAAATACCTATGCGATTTGCTTGGCTAATAAGATTACTATATTTTCTGCTTCAATTTTTTTTTCGGTGGCCTTACCTTGACTGCAGTTAAGCGAATTTCAAGATATGATTGTTCCACTAAGAGCATTATTTTTATATAAAAGCTGAGCTAGTAGCGAATACACTATACTGTAATAACAAGCGTAACATATATCTAAAGCCGAAGTAGATTAGCCATTTTTTTAGATATACAGGGTGTCCCAAAAGGTTAAGTAGCTGGGAAAGGGGGTGACAGGGGTGGACACAATGGTCAAAAAAAATACGCACTGGGTATTTAAAAAAAAATGGCATTTTTTTTAAAACTTAAAATTTTACACCTTGTTATTTTTGATGTTGATGTTGATGACCTTGTTGTTATTGAAGATTACATAACAGCATTTTTTTTAAATACAGCCATATTTGTATGTACAGTTAGCACAAGGTGTAAAATTTTTAGTCTTTTAAAAAATGCCGTTTATTTTTTTAAACACCCAGGGGGAATTTTTTATATTTTTCTGGTGACCCTTGTGACCATCCCTATCACCCCCCTTCCCAGCTACGTAATCTTTTGGGACACCCTGTATTTATGTAGCAACTAACAACAAAAGCCAGCAAAATTCCAGCCTTATTAAAAAATATGAGCCTGACAGTATTTTATAGCCTCCATTTTTTATTGAGGCTAACAATAAAAAGTTACTGGTTATTTCTTGTTACTTTACAAAACAATATCCATTTTTTCGTAGCAGATGGTACAAATCAAATAATTTTATTGACATCAGCCTTTTTCTTGTGGAAACTTTCAATCTAATACAGCAACTGAATGAAAACTGTTTGTAAGATTCCATACATGTGCTGATACGCTAATAAGGTTAATAAAAACTGACCATTTACTAACTGAACTGATCTGCGGATTGTTTGAGGGATCTTTTGAAAAGTTTGGCTTTACTTCAACACGTTTACAGCCAAATCTACCTACAATATGTACCATATCATAGATAATTATCTATGGTATGATTCACAGGCAAAACACTGCTACCGATTACCTGAATTCGATATGCATTTTTATTGCAGGATTGCACCTAATCCATCCCAATAAACCTTTCTCACAAACGAAACTTGGATAGATTTATGATTATCTGACTTATAAATCAGTTGAACCTATGGGTCGTGGTTCTTAACCCTTAAGGGTGCCCCCAGGTGTGTGTCACTTAATTGTATGTTTTACCAAACTTCTATATTGATCCACTAAAACCTATAATAATTAATGTGAACTTAAACTTATTATGAGTTGAGGAATTAATGACAAGCTGACAGACGGACTACTTTGTCTGTAATATACTACAATTTGCTACCTGTTAGTAAAGTATATATTTTAATGAAAATATGATAGAAGGAGAAGAATAAGAATAATTTCCCTAGAAGGACATACACTGATCTCATAGGTGATGTTCTTCCGAAAGGTCAGGACGTGCGTTGTACTCGCAACCGGCGTGCGTGTATGACAGATGTATGAACATGGACGAGGCAAAGGGAGTCTGTAAGGATCGTAGCAGGTGGCGTTTTGTAGTTTCTGCCTACCCCTATGGGAGAAAGGCGTGATTATATATATGTATGTATGTATGTAAGAATAATTGTGTAACATTGTGATTCTGACGAAGTACAAGTGTATGTTAATACCTAAGTGCTGAATAAATTCATTATTTCATTATGAGAAATAAATCGGGATGTCGCAAACTAAATTTAATGACTATTTTATATGGGTTTTTGAATTCAATATTATCAAACACCGAATCATATACCAAGTTGCACGGCACTTGGTAAAAATATGCCTAAGAGGACAGCAAGAATGAATTCATTCATAATACATATTTTATTAGACATCATCATCATCATCATCAGCCCGTATAATGTCCACTTCTGAACATGGGCCTCCTCCCGGGGAGGGTATTTGCCATTTTGGGTTGGTGACCGCAGTATTATGTTGTACCACACAAGGAAACGCTGCTGCCCGTTCCTTGATATACGATTATTATAGATGATGTTAAAACAATCGGGACCAACGGCTTAACGTGCTTTCCGAGGCATGGAGGGTAGTCCCTCAACGAACCGTAAAGAAATCTTAGATTCACACAAAGATTTCCTGTCCGACGTGGGGATCGTACCCACGACCTCCGAGATTTAAAGCGAGCCAAATACCGCTACGCGGCGGAGGTTAGCATAATATTTCGTTTTAAGTCCTCAATATATCTGGCTACTTTGTAATATAGTTTTCTTGATCATCTCTTACATCCATAATCCATATCCCATAAGTCCCTTAATCACATCACAAACATGAAACCACCAATTTTAATTATATAATTAACTACTAACTTACTAACTGATGACTGAGACTTTTTGGCCGGGTGGTGTTTGTTATTTCTTCGGTTTTTTAATATCCCACGGGAATTCATTAATTTTCTGCGATTAAAATTATTAAAAATGTTCATTTGATTCGGTGCAACAGTTTTGGAGATTATCCCGTACAATAGACCGACAAATAGACAGAGAAACAAAACAAAACTGGATGTGTTCTATTTAACTTCTATTAACTGTTAATTAATGTTTTTTCTATGTACAGACATTCGACCTCAACAGTTTTATTTTATCTATAATAATATTATACATAGTAAAGATTTGTATTTTTGTGTGTATGAATAAACTCAAAAACTAATGTGCCGATTTAAAAAATTCTTTCGCCATTGGAAAGCTACATTTACCCTTAGTGACATAGGCTATATTTAATTATGGTGTTCCCACGGGATCGGGAGTTACGCGGGTGAAATAGCGCACGAGAAGCTAGTGTATACAAGGTGTAACGGAAAGGGTATATACATAGTAAGAGCAAGGCTTCTTTGGATCATAACAAACGATATGGCAAGGGTTATTTAATCCTATCACTACAAGTCCGGAAGTAATGATTTTTTTAAACTCATCGATACCAGAAACCAAACTTTTCTAATTGAAATAAATACATCACTAGCACTCAATCAGCTTATCGATGTCAACGAACGTAGAAAGTTATTGACCGACGTAGTGCGGTGACACGTTTGTTATGATTTGAATTTAGGAAACATATGAAACCGAGAATTTGGTATCAATTCTTGGAGTATTTTATTTTGAGTTGAAACCCTTGCCACATCATTTGTTATGATCCAAAGAAGCCTTGCTCTTTCTATGTATATGTTACGGCTAAAGATAGGTGTGAACATAATCTTAAGATTAGCCGGCTAAACTTAGGTTTAGCCGACCACATGCGGTTAAACTTAGGTTAAGGTCTCAATAAGTCCCTGTTCAACTCTAAATTAAACAATACCTATGCATGACTCAAAAAGAAGTTGGGGAGGTTAAAAAAAAAACCTAAACCAATGGAGTTGAACAGGGACTTATTCAGGTTGATCTAAGTTTAACCGCATGTGGTCGGCTAAACCTAAGTTTAGCCGGATAATCTTAAGTTTATGTCCACACCTACCTTTAGCCGTAACATATCGTCGCTTATCTTTCTAACAGACGTATCTGTATTTTCGTCAAAAATTACGCTTTTCATACAAATATGATTTCTGCTAAGAAATCATATTTGTATAAAAAGCTACTTACATCTACCTGCCAAAATGTGTTTTCTCGGCAACGCTTGAAGATACAGATACGTTTATTAGACCGATCGTTTCGTCTTCAAAATTGTTTTAACTGGTATAACTAATTTTTGACGAAAATACAGATTTATACCCTTTCCGTTACACCTTGTAGATATAGATATTATTTTGTATACTGGGTGTTCAAAGTGGAATAAACCAAAATAAACAGCGTGGGAAGGGTCTATACATAAAATAAGCCCATTTATTAAAATTATTAAGCTGATCCAAACTGTATGGTACAATGTTACTGAAGGATGACATGAAATCAATTAAGCAACATTTCATGTAAGAATAATGAGAATTAACGAAATGAAATTAACTGTTATGTAACAACAATTATAAGTGGGCGCTCTCGTGCATCTCAAATGCTACAGTATTTTCATAATTAACAATTCCTTGATAAGACCACAAATTCATTAACAATTTATTCCTGGTTTTATTTATTATGGGCGAGTCCCATATTCCCCTTCGCCGGCGCGGGAACTCTGCAGCGGCGGAGGGAATCCGTAAATGCATCCTACACCCCGGATAAAAAAAAAATCTTTTAATTATTATTTTATTGGGACAAAAACATTGTCAAGTGCGAGTCGGACTCGCACACGAAGGGTTCCATACCATTTTTTAAGCGTCTATCCGTTGCCGTTATTGATATCTAGCTAAAAAGGGCAAAAATAAAAGTTTGTTGTATGGGAGCCCCCCTTAAATATTGATTTTATTTTATTTGTTGTTGAAACCTAAAAAACCACTAGCCTTTGAAATAGCTCAAAAAAATATAGATTTACCTTTTCCATTAAATGTATGTCTATGATATTTTAGTTTTTAGTTAAGTTGGCGTTGGATGTATAATTTAAAATTAAATAGCGAATATGCCTTTGATAGCCCAAAGGTAAAATAAAAATTAAAGCAATTAATACACTACGCTACTCTATTGCCCGTTGTTGTAGGTTTAAATTATCATAATTTCAATAAAATACTTACCATAACTGTTATTGTTATCGAAAAATACATTGGTTTATCTTGTCTTTTCCATTAATAGAACACTTTTGAAGCTTTTTGGTAAATTTAACGTTTCAGTTTACACTTTCACATTATTATTTTTGCTAATAAATACGAGTATAAAGTGCAATTACTTTAGAGTAGTAGTAAAAAATATTTTGTTTAAAGTTTTCAAATTAGATAGATTTTACGGAGATTCCTATCTCAGCACCAATGGTTTAAAAATCAAGGCTTCTTTTAAACATGAATAGTTTTGGTGTTAAGACTATTGGTGCTCAAAAAATTGGTTCCGAATGACGACTCTGCGTACCTCCGCAACTAGTCTTGCATTTACAGTACCCGGTTTCACAGTTTCACATTCCAGACGTTTGGATAAACACCCAAATATTTCAGTGGATAGACCCTCTCTTCGTAGTATGCAGCATAGCATTGATATGTTGAGAGGAGTCTAACATACGTATTGTCGCTGTTGTAGCGGAACGGATGCCTAGTGCATTGAACTCCGGCTATAAAATATCAGTTGCATTATCACCTTATCTTATCTTGATCACAGGTACTGCCTTACAGGCAGTTCAACTCGGTTTTTACTCTTTTTTTCCAGCCTCGAGTTTCGTCATTTTAACTTCATGGTTGACATCACTTGTTGTGCGTGCTCAGCTTTTTGAAGCCCTCTATACCAGAAATAAAAATAACACTTCACCGGGGCTCAGGGCGTTCGCTGGCGGTTGATTAATTATGGCTTTTAGTTGTTTCTCCAGCGGGTTGGATAGAGTGGTCTCTGTGTAGTGGTGCTAGTTTCTTTCATTCTCAGTACTGCTAATTGGTAAGTTGTGATCTCGTCATCCGGGTCGTCTAGGACGCACCAAAGCCGACGGTGTTTATGACTCTTTGTGGGCAAAGTCGGATGTTGCAATAACCAACGGGTTTGGGTGCTGGGGTGACGCCTCTTTCATCCACTGCTTGATGGAAAGTAGTTAGAGATCAGAATATAAGTAGCGATTACGAATGAATCATGGTGTCTCGATGGCCCGTCGAGTGAATCTACTTTGAACAGTTTGTAAGCGGTACAAACTGCTAGACGCGGTATGAGCAAATACGGTGCTCGCATACGTCATAATTGGTCTTATAATCCTAACCTTAATATCAAGTTATAGTTTGCTGCGTGAATTTAGAAGACAGGTTTGAAGTTTAGCTTTCGCTCAAGGATTACGCCTAAGTATATGGCTTGCCGTTCCCAAGTGATTGGTTCGCCGAACATCTTGACCGGTGAACTGTTTAATCTTCGTAGATGACCCGGACGACGAGATAACAATCTACCAACTAGCAGTAAAAAGACTGCAAGAAACTAGCACTAGCACCACTACACAGTACACAGACACCATTTTATCCGACCCGTAGGAGAAGAGTGCGCCCGCGAACGCGACGCGTCCCCCCTCGTCTTCCCGACCCTTAGTTTGCAAAGAACCATCCGATACCCTTGCAGACCTGAAGTCCGAGAGTCCTGCGAACTGTAAAGTAGAGCGACAGTTGCACAAAACCCCCCTAAAATACTAAAAGTCATAATCCCTCAATCTCATCGCCAGCGACCGCCCTGAGCCAAGGTCCACACCCCAACTCTTGCGCAGGTTGCTTAGTTCGAAGTTTTAAAACCATTTATTAAGGCCGGAGCTCTACTCGCCTTTATGCCCGGTGACGTAACAAAAGCCTCGTGGCTAACTAAGTAAGTCCTTCCAAAAAAAACTGTTAAATCAAGAGAAGAATAACGAGGCACTCTTGGTCGGATTTACTTCATTTCTCCACTTTCTGAACTGTATCCAGTAATCAGTGGAAAGGCGATGCATATTCAAAACTATGATACTAGCTTAATGGCCTCATTCGCGTAGCCCATTCCCATAATATTTTCTCCAGGAAAAATAATGGTTGCTATTTTCTCTACTAACAAAATGTTATATGAGTAAATAGAAGTGCCACCGCAATTCAAACAATAGCCTTTATTGTTTGGTTTAACGAGGCTGATATATTGCAACATGTTCTTATCATAATACTAGCGGCCCGCCCCGGCTTCGCACGGGTGGACTTTTATACCCTACCCTTGCCCTACCCTAACCCTACCCTACCCCTACCCCTACCCTACCCCTACCCCTACCCTACCCCTACCCCTACCCTTTGTTTTTAAAATGTATTCTGCTATTCAGGGCGGAGAAAAATCCAACGAAACAAAAACCATGAAAATTGATCCAGCCGATCTCGAGTTATAAGTGTTGTAACAAACCCGTCTTTGTTTTATATATAAATAATAATAATAATAATAATAATAACGTTTATTTAGCCAAAAAATACAGATTGTTAGGTTTAGAGTTCGCATTCAAGGTTCTTGTTGCAAATCTGTACAATAATGGTTGATCACTATGCCTCTTAAACTAGGATATACACCTGTATCTTAAGAGGTAGTGGTTGGTCGAGGTAATACAAAGACATGAACAACAAAAACTTAGCAAGAGGACTGTGCCCGTATACTGTTTGACTTACAATCCAAAAAAGTAAAAACAAATAAAAATAAATAAAAAGTACAACCTAATAAAATAAAAAGAAGTGTGATGTGATGTGATGTCCGTGTCATGTATGGGTTGTATGAGGGTGTGTGTGCGTATGTGAGTAGGTGAGTGTGTGCGCATGTTTGCATGTGTGTGTGTATGTATGACGGGTAGCGTGTGTTGTGTTTTATTATCGAGTGTATGTAAGTAACGACTCCGTATAAGAATAGTCCTTCATTTGAAGCCAGTCGGTTAATTTAGATTTAAGAGCATGCGTGTTTAGGTTTGTGATGTTTAGGTGTTTATTAATTTTGGTATAGATGTGGGTACTTAGTGTATTATATTGGTGTGACGCGAAGGTTGTCTTGTGTGGAGTCCATGGTGGAAGATAGATTCGTTTATTTGGATTTCGGAGCGGAAGGGTACCGTGCCTCCGCAGGATGGCTTGGAGCACAAAGAGTTGTCGCACCGTTAGAACTTTATAAGTTGAGTATAATTCTGATGTTGGGAATCTGTATGGCTTTTTGGTAATCACTTTTAGAATGGCTCTCTGTGCTCTTTCCACCCGAATAAAACTAGTTTTTACGGCCCCTCCCCACACACCAATACAGTATCCAATTACTGATTGGCATAGTGCGTAGTAAATCATCTTCATGGTTCTAGGATTAGCCGACTCTCTGAGTAACTTTAGGGTGTGTATAAGGCGCAAAGTTCTAGTGGATATGGCATCGATTTGTTTGTTCCATCTTAGGCCGTCATCTATCACTACTCCAAGGTATTTAATATGGTTTGCTCTTGTAAGTGGCTGACACGTGCAGGAAGTGGAAGCATTTTTACATGTGTGAGCCGTTACAGAAAAAGCGGAAGAAGGCATTGCGTTAGACCGGATGGCAAATGGAATGTAGCTGGTTTTTTCTAGATTTAGTGTCAAAAGATTAGTGTTTAACCATGCTATAACTTTGCTCATTGCGGTTTCCGCGTCATACTTAACAGATTCCCAGGTAAGTCCGTCAACAAGGATTGCGGTGTCGTCTGCGTAGGCATAGATTGTACAATTGGGGAGATTTAACTTGCAGAGATCATTTACGTAGATCTGGAATAGGGTGGTAGAGAGTATTCCTCCCTGAGGCACTCCGTAGGACACTACAAACTCATCACTGAGGTAATCACCAATCTTAATGCATTGCTTTCGGTTTTTCAAATAGTCTTTAAAAATCTCCAGCGGTGTTCCGCGCACTCCAATATGTTCTAGCTTTGCAATAAGTGTGGGAACAGAAACCGTGTCAAAAGCCCTGGAAAGATCTAGAAAAATACCCAAACATTTGCGTTTATTATCAAGATTTGAAGCTACTTGTTGCGTGAGATCTAAAACTGCATCTTCTGTGGAAAGTTTGGTCCGGAAACCATACTGGTTACTTGCAATAATTTGGTTTTTGTCGAGAAAGCCACGCAGACAGTTGTTTAGGATCTTTTCGAAGACCTTGGACAAAGCAGGTAGGACTGAAATTGGCCTGTAATTGTTAACACTGTTTCTGTTCCCTCGCTTATATATAGGGTATACTACTGCTTTTTTAAAGGCTTCCGGGAATATACCTTCTTGTAGGCATCGATTGAGCAAATACGTAATTGGTGGGACCAGGGTGTTACGAGAGTTTTTTAATAATAATGAGGATATACCATCCCAGCCCACGGCACAGTCGTTACGTAACTGAAGGATTAAGGAGTCTACTTCAGCTTCATCCACTTCCAAGATGGTAAGTGAGCTAACGGGAGAGTTTTGTTTTTCGACCAGAGTAGGGTAAGAGTGGTCGTTGGCCTGGACTGGTGTGGTGTTTCTCTCAGATAAAATTTTCGTTGCCAAATTCTTACCGACGTTGCTAAAGTAATGACCAATATCATTTATGGAACGTTGGGGGTTGTCTTGTGTTCTGAGCAATTCCACAGGACTGGATTTTGTTGTCTGAGTATTAGTTATTTGTTTAATAGTTTTCCAGAGAGCTTTGGGGTTATTGTTGGCTTTTTCAAGTTCGCTGGTTTCGTAGGCGGTTTTTAGTTTACTAAGTAAGCTATTGCAAAAGTTGCGATAGCGTAAATATGTAGTTTTGATGATGAGGTTGTCTGGTGATTTTTTACATTTCAGATGCATTTTATCCCTATTTTGTATACATTTTAAAATACCAGGTGTGATCCACGGTTTGATAATTCTCTTTTTCCTAGGGATTGTGACTATATAGATAAGATGCTCGTGCCCGGCAATGTCTGATACAAAATTCTGACTTTTTCATTGATACTTACATTTTTAGGGTTCCCTAGTAAATTAAATAAAAATCTTATTTATTTATTTGTATACCTATTACAGGCACTTGCAAATAGTCAAAACAATAATTTAGTATTTGGTATTATAATTATCATAATTTTATAAATTTTCAAATTAAACAAGTATGTTAGTTATTATTTTAATTATATTTTAATCTTAACGTCTTAGTTTATTATTTAACTATACTGTGTGAAATAGCTTATTCAGTCTATTCTCAAGGAAACTCCCTCATCCCTCCCATACAACGAAATGTGAATTTAAAAAATTAAATTCGACTAACCCCAACGTCTTGAAATGTAGATCAAACCCCCCAGTCTCGAGATAACCTATCATAGATAGTTATTTTTACACAACTCGACCAACTTAAGTAGTACAATAATCGTAAAAAAAATGTGTGGAGTCGACCGAAAATGAAATTTAAATTTATTAATTTAAAAAAAGGCATTTTAGATATGCATGGCTAAGGAACCCTTTCATGTGCATGCCCGACACACTCTTGGCCGGTATTTATTTTCTATTTATTTATACAATCCTGTCGTTATTATGAATAAATTACAAGAAATTGCTAATATAGTAAAAAATTGTAGGTAAATCGGTAAAAGTGTAATTAATTTCCGCGTACATAATACATTTTGCCAATTCATTTTTAGTTGTCCTGAATGCTCTTATTTCAACTATATGGTGTTGTTTCAAGAAAAAATGCTACTTATTGTTAGCCTTTGAGTATGATAGCCATTCGTCCGGGTTTCCGTGAATTTATCCTAGTTTAGAAGGCGTCCGGACCGGACCGGACCTTCATTTGTAGTTCGGGTTTAAAAATTTAAAGTCTCGGCCAAAAATTTAAAGTCACATGACTTTGACATATCCAACTGTTGTTTATTAAACTAACACGCTTAAAAAACCTGAAGGCATGTCCGGGTTTTGGGCCCTAGAATGGTGGGGTGTTCACGCTTCTGGTCCGGGTTGCATAATTTTGCCCTATGAATGAGTATATCCCCCTCTAATAGTACATCGCTATCTCCCGACGTCACCAACACAGTAACACATTGTGACATATCGTCGGTGATACAACAATACCGCGTAAGCGACCATAGCTAATAAGGTTGGAAATCAAATATATCAGTACTATCAGTGTACTCGTCATGCGCCCATTGTTTGTCATTGCTTGCGGTGGCGATGTGAGTCGGGTCGCCTCCTTCCCTCTAATATGGCGAGGGAGGCGATGGCTGTGTGCTCACACGTTATACACGTGAATGGGTGCTGCTTGTGGTGACTGGTCGGCCATCTGATTTTTTGCCCTCTTTGCCCTCATATGTTCTTTTTGTATGTTAAACACAACATACATTAAGAACATATTTCTTGACAGATGAAATTACACCTTTTTAGCAACTGGTACTTACACGGTATAGAAGTGTAACTGACGATATACATACAGTACATTTATCAATTAATTATTTGCTAAGTAAATATATCACGCATTGTCTACATTTTATCGCTGAAATGATGTGCATAACAAATAAAACGAATATTGACATTATTACTTGTAGTCCTTTGAAATAAAAATGAATTGCATGTGGTGTTAACTAATAATAAATCATGACATGAACACTATATATATGTTACGGCTAATAGCCGAAGTGCGGCTACACCTAGGTTTAGCCAGCTACATGCGGTTAAACTTAGATCAACCTCAATAAGTCCCTGTTCAACTCCATTGGTTTAGGTTTAGGTTATTTTTTTTTTAACTACCCCAAACATCTTTTTGTGTCGTGCATAGGTATTGTTTATTTAATTAAAACCTAGTTCTAACCGAAGATAAGTAGGAAAGGTACATCTAAGTTTAACCGCATGTGGTCGGCTGCACCTAGTTGTAGCCGGCTAAACCTAGGTGTAGCCGCACTTCGGTTATTAGCCGTAACATATACATTATGTAGGTAGCAATGAATAATAAAATAAATACAGATGTAAATTAGGACAGTTAGGGTAGATGTAAGACACCGCGTAAACGAAGTCTCGCCGGGCCAGTTCATTTTATACAAGAGTTTAGGTCTTTTATTTATCGATTGAGGCAGTACGAATTCTGCCGGGTCAGCTAGTAATATATAAATAAGCAACCAAGCTTGAACTTGACTTTAGCAACGTATTATTTTTACAAATAAACTGTTTGCTTTATTCATATATTATTCTGTTGTAAACAATAAACATGTTGTAGAAATATGTGTATGTTTTACTCACTAAATTATGTTTTATGCATCTCCACGTATTTATAAACACTTATAATGTTCGGCACCCAGTCTACACCTGTTGCGGTTAGCTGATAAAATTAAGCGATGCTATCGTTCAGTTAACAAAGCCCTTTGTCACAAAGGATAATAGGAATCTGTTGAGCAAGCTGAATATGATTGGAAATAAATATCATCTTACTTAATAAAAGGAACTGTCTGTCTGTACTGTCTAAATAACAATTTTAGTTTAAATGTATACCAATGCCATTTTCATCATTAGCCATGCAATGGGACGGCATGCCCATTAAATGGGCGCCAACATTTTATATCTAAAGAATGGCTAAAGGACAAGCTAGCTAAGTCGTTAATTTTGGGTAGTTGAAACAAACCCAAACCTAAACTAAATTTCAATCACCTGCCTGATTTTAGGTCAGCCAAACCCAAAACTTAAGTTTTGGGTTTGGCTGACCTTTGGGTTTAACTAGTTGGCTGATACTATCAGCCAACTAGTTAAACGTTAAGTGATGTTAATATAATCAACAATTGACCTCAGCTTTCAAATTAATCAGTGCAATTGAATTTCTGATTTAACTATATACATCCACTGCTGAAAACGGGCCTGCTCTCGAGTGAAGGCTTTGTAACTCTCACTACGCTTGGCAGGCGATTTTGTGATAGTAAAATTATGTCGTAACATACATACTCCTGCCCGTTCCCTGATATCATCTATAACATTTAATATAGATGATGTTATGACAATCAGTACCAGAGGTATAACGTGCTTTTCGCGACACGAAGGGTTGTCCAACCTGACCCAGAGTCATATCTTTATTTTAGAAGACTTGCGATCTTGTGGTCGACGACTCGCTCTCCACCTTTGCCATTGCCATTGCTTACCCACTAGTAATACAAGCATTTTAGCTTACTGCGAGTGGTTAATACGAATACTAATATAAATGGTGCGCAAAAAAACTCTGCATCGATGACAAAAGCTTATAAGGCTGAAAATTTAATGTATCGAATTGATTTTTGCCCCTTATATCATATTCAACGAAAATATTTCTTGCCACATGAAATTAAACCTTATTAGCAGCTGTTTCTTACGTGGTATTGCAGTAATACTGACGATATACATTTGTCTGAACAAAACCAAACCGTATTAAATCAAAGCGTATACTTGCTCTGTTTCTATTATTCTATTAACCAGCTTAACTCGAAGATCGCTTGCGTTTAGCCCTGAATGATAGGGCTGATCTTGTTAATGATAGGAAATCAATGGATTAATTATTAATACTGACAAGATTCTAAATTTACTCGTAGTTCTCGCTAAAGCCTTTGATTACTACTTGAAAACATTACACTGTTTAGCAATCCAATGCATACAATGGATGCTCGTGGTAATCTCCGGTAATACTAGGGTTGCCCCCTTTTTTTGTTTTATATAATTATATAGTACTATTTACATAAAGTTGCTAAATAGTACTTTTGGGAAATTTGGGGAAAAAAATAGCACCTACACATTTTAGAATAAAACTTTCGTGAGTGGTACACATATTTATATTATACCACCGGTTGTACTCACGGTTTTTAATCATCGGATATGTCCGACTACTTTCGAGACCATCCCGAGGTCCATTCTCAAGGAGTAGTCGACTCGACGGCGCGGCCGCGGCGCCGGGTGACTAACTAGTCGGACATATCCGATGATTAAAAACCGTGAGTACAACATAAATACCTTCACATTTATTAAAAAAAAACCACGTGTATTTGTTATTACTCTTTGCTTCGGCCATCAAGGTTAAACACCTTTAAAATAACTATCTGAGCATGTTAGATACATATTAAAATAAATCAACAATTAATTGTTTTCATATGCCGCGCTGAGGTTGCGGTCAAATTTTTTTAATAGGGTGAACTTTGGTTAATCAATAAATATAGCACATTTTGTACTATATTATTTTTTTATAATATATGGTACATTTGACTGAAATATAATACAATACTATATAATATAGTACGGGGCAACCCTAGGTACTACTGATTCAATTTTGCAATGTCTTTTACCATAAGAGAGCTACGTTATCTATTAACTATATATTAAGACAAAGTTTAAGGGGATCCCGTCTCCGTATGAACCTTACAGCTTGTTATCTATACTAATAAAGTTAAACGTGGGTATGTATGTCCCTCCCGACCCTTAGTTTGCTAAGAACCCTCCGATGCCCTCGTAGACCCGATGTCCGAGAGGCCCGCGGACTGTAAAGAAGAGCGACAGTTGCACAAAACTCCTCTAAAGAAACTAAAAGCCATAATCCCTCAATCTCCCTCCCGCCCTCTTGCGCAGGTTGCTTAGTTTGTAGTGTTGAAACCATTTATCTAGGCTGGAGCTCTGCTCGCCTTTATGCCCGGTGAAGTAGCAAAAGCCTCAGGACTAACTAAATAAGTCCGTCCGATAAAAAAAGTAGTTATGTATGCATAATACCATCATCAGCCCGCTGCACACAGGCCTCTTAAGGAGGGCTATGCTGTTGCCCAGGAGATCCCGCGGTGCCATATTGGCCGCAAGTACCGTCGGAGGGTCGGATTGCTTATGCGCACCCGGCCCCCGCCAACGGCGGATCGAAGGAGTGTCCGGGTGGTTTAGTGGTGTAGTGTCCTCTCCTCGTGATATGACTTAGCATACCACGCTATGAAGAGGGCGAGTCCCAGATATCCGCCAGCGCGCGAATACGCTGCAGCGGCGGTGGGAATGCGTAAATGCAGTTCCCCACGGACAACAAAAAAGCGCTATGCTGTTGTCACCACGCTTGGTAAACGGGTTGGTGACCGCAGTATTATGTTGTTACATATAGGGAAACTAAAAGGGTACTGTTATATAAGATTTTTCAACAATATAAACAACCAATCCGACCCGGAAGAAGTGAAGACCTCCGACACTTAAAACGACTTAATACCGTAACGTCACGGAAGTTGTACACTAGATAGATCCTACCAATTTCGGGGCCATTATATCGATGTTCAACCTCCGCAGCATAGCGGTATTTGGCTCGCTTTAAATCTCGGAGGTCGTGGGTTCGATCCCCACGCCGGACAGGAAATCTTTGTGTAAATTCTAAGATTTCTTTCCTGGTCTGGATAGTTGAGGACTACCCTCCGTGCCTCGGAAAGCACGTTAATCCGTTGGTCCCAATTATTATAACATCATATAAAATAATCGTATATCAAGGAACGCAGCAGCGTTTCGTTGTGTGGCACAACATAATACTGCGGTCACCAACCCGTCTGCCAAGCGTGGTGACTATGGCAAATAACGAGATTCTCCTCCCTCGGGAGAAGGCCCATGTTCAACAGTGGACGTATACTGGCTGATGATGATGATTATATCGATCTAGCTACATCGACTTCTGAACGTAAAAATACGTATACACATTGGATGTGTATACCATTCCAGAACACACAATGACATCTCATCATACTTTCGCACTTTCCGAACAATGCACAAATCTCTAGAATTATCATATTGGCTTTTAGTTTTATTGCCTCCACTCCCGTTTCATATCGTCATGGCGTATATTCAGATTAATACACTCGGGCTAGTAATGAAATAATACATTTATTTACTAGGTATTTGCATACAATTGTCAGAATCAGAATATAAAAAAACTATAACTAGATTTTGAGATTGTTTTTAAGTACCTACACTATGAGTTAGAAAAGTCATCATCATCATCATCAGCCCGTATAACAGCTACTGCTGAACATGGGCCTCCTCCCGAGAGGGAGGTATATGCCATAGTCACCACACAAGGAAACGCTGCTGCCCGTTCCTTGATAAACGATTACTATAATGCTGTTATAACAATCGGGACCAACGGCTTAACGTGTTTTCCGAGTCACCGAGGGTAGTCCCTCAACCAACCAGACTCGGAAAGAAATCTTAGAATTTACACAAAGATTTCCTGTAAGGTATGGGGATCGAACCCATGACCTCCGAGATTCAAGGCGAGCCAAATACTGTTACTTTACGGAGGTTGTCATTGCTAGGAAAGTAGATAGCAGTAAATCTTACTACATATATTTTTCTGATTCACATATAGTTAATCATAACTATGGCTTTTACTATCAGGCATCAAGGACACAGCCTTTTTAAATAGTTTAGAAATTCCAAATTCAAATACATTCCATATAAAAAGATCCATTACTGTTGAACACCGAGTTAGCTTTAACGATAATAAGCACTTTAAGTAACTCATTAAACGGGCCTCTTAAAAGCATAGGAGTTACCTATGAAATAACTCTCCCTAGGTCTACTTAAATAGGTACTTGCGATTAACCTGTTGATTTAAATCCTTATCTTTCTACCCTGCTTCCATTATTTTGGGGTCGGCGCGATATGTCTTCCTCTTCTATTTTTCTTACACATGTCATCTTTCACACAGTTTATCCAGTTTTATTTTGGCTTTATTCCAACATATTCATACATCAATACATATCTATACTCAGCACTCTTTTGTCACATACATGTCATAGCTACGCAAGGCGGAAACATATTGTTAAAACGCCACGCGACCTGACGACACGCGACGCGTGTTGAGTCGAATCAAATGTATTGTTTTCTATAGACCAGAACACTACGAACACCCAGCATGGCATGGGCACGTTATGCGTAAAAGCGAATTTCTCTCAATATCTCTTTCACTGGCGCCTTTCAGACTACCTCTTATATACTCGTTTTTAAACACCATTTGATTTGATTTGAATACTATTTCAATTAGGTTTGAAATACTTATACCTTAAATTTTTGATAGTCCCATAGAAAAACGACGAATTATTGTTTTCAGCCCGCCGCGCCGTCTTTATATCATTGTTTTTTTTTTTTGTTAACGGGGTAAAAATGCGCAACCGCACTTCCTCTCTGGCGTGTGGGCAGTGAGGGGCATGTGGGGCTCACCCTCTATAGAACGTGGTGCGCTGTCGCACC
Source organism: Nycteola revayana (assembly GCA_947037095.2). NCBI lineage: Eukaryota > Metazoa > Arthropoda > Insecta > Lepidoptera > Nolidae > Nycteola > Nycteola revayana. The sequence goes on along the minus strand of OX344842.1, from coordinate 30,588,276 downwards.
ACAGAGAGGATGTACCCACTAAAAAAGCCCCCGGGTGTTCCTCCTTCTGTCGTTTGTAGTGAGAGACCCAAGTACCGGTATAGGCCTTTGGTTATCTCTCCGACAGAGTACATCTATAAACTCTCGCCCCGGTGAAAGGACTAGAGTTTCCTCCCCAATGGCTCAATCGCGAGTGTTAACCACCCGCGATGGATACCTTCCTACTCCTACAGAGATTGCCAGAACACAGTGGCATCCCCGACCTACTTCATGAATGTGACCCTAGGGAGCAGATTCATGTTATCTGTTCCCCAGGGTCACCCCTGCCGTCTTTATATCTCTGCCAACCTCTGCCAACTGTATTTATTTTATTTACGGAAGATAAAGCTATAAGCTTAACAATTTTTATGGCATTTCTGACGCTGTTTTATGTATTTTTCATGGTCCGATTCCGTTTTCCATCGATCGTTAGTAATAGTGATTACTTATTTTAGATAAATATTTTTGTATTTACGAAGTTTGATTGATCGTTTCATTATAATTAAATATTACAGTGCACTTACATTTGTGCTAACACCACATATCGTCGCCTATTTTCCTAACAAACGTATCTGTATTTTCGTCAAAAATTACGCTTTTTATACAAATATGATTTTTGCAGAAATCATATTTGTATAAAAAGCTACTTACGTCTACCTGCCAAAATGTGTTTTCTCGGCAACGCTTGGAGATACAAATACGTTTATTAGACCGATCGTTTCGTCTTCAAAAGTTGTTTTAACTGAAAATACATATACGTCTGTTAGAAAGATAAGCGACGATATGTCAAACTAGCTGCGCCCCGCGATTTTACCCGCGTTGCTTTGCTCCAGTGGGTTGGAGCGTGATGTTTTGTAGCCTATATGATAATCCAGCGTATAACCTTATCCCGGTGCAAAATTTCGGCCAATTCCGTTCAGTAGTTTTGGCGTGAAAGAGTAACAAACATCCAGCCATCCATCCATCCATACTTACCAACTTTCGCGTTTTTAACATTAGTAGGATATAAAAACTTTTCAGGAGAGTAAAATAACTTAAGAATTTAACGTGCGGTAGTTTTGACACGTTGGTGCCTGGTTCTTCTGGTGTCTGGTAGAAACCAGAATAATATCATTTTTCTTTTTACTTTATATTACGAGTTTCTATTGGATGAAACAAGGTGTTCACTACATTCTTTAGCAAATGGCATCAAAGTATCAAAACCGCCAATGACTTAGTAATTTTAAAACTAAGCAACGATTGGGTGAGACACGATGACATAAGTAAGTAATAAACAGTTGAAGAATATATTCGTAAATGTCGGAACCGTCATCTTCTCTTGTTAAATAAATCGCACGCTTAGAAATATAGTGACCTATTTGAAAATACCAAATTTTAAGTAAATGGCGAAAAAGGATTGTCAAATCCATTAATTTTGTAAAAATAAAATTAAATATTCGGTGGTTTTAAAAACATGTGTATTTTATTAGTTTTTAATTTCAACCTTTTTAATATGGGTCGATGCAAATGTTGAATTTAGGTCGTAATATGAATTTAAGTCACACATTCGAAATTTTGAATTAGGTCACTATATTTCTAAGGGTGCGAAATACACAAAAAGAAAAACATTATGAAAATATAAAATAAATATAGGATAATTCATTTACCTAGATAATTAAGAGAACAAAAATGAAAAGTACCAAAGTAATCCACCTATGTTGGATTACTTTTACTATTTTATGTTTGTTGCTAAAACGGAAGTAGAAGAACAGCCAATAAAACAAAATAACAGTAAAGCTCTAACCACACCACCAGCTAGCGAGCCAGGTATTATATCTACCTCTTTTAATACTTCGGATCCCACCGCGATTAGGCATGAAGACTAACAAATTATAATAAGTGCGTCAGTTAGATTACTAAATTAAATTTACCAAGCTATTTTTTTTTTATTTATCAAATCAAAGATAATTGACAAAGATACAGAGCAACAACAAACTATAAAGTTCAGGTGACTTGAGGCTTCACTACTTAGTAAAATTGTACCTAGAAGTGACGCCACAAGAAATTTCAACGCACTATATCTTCGTAATATATTTTCCCTTCCTTCAATAAAGGGCTTACACATAGTTAACAACGCGATGAGTCTATAAAAATACATTTGAGTATGTAAAAAAATATTCTACAAGCTTAAGTTAGTTATTGTTATAGAAACTATACATTAGATATATGGAATAAGTACGATAATTAATAGTAGTAACTTAGAATTTATATTAAGATTTCTTGTCCGGCATGGGGATCGAACTCACGACCCTCGATATTTAAAGGGATTCAAATACCGCTACGCTACGGAGGATGTCCGCCACTATCAAGAATTACTAGAGGTGAGGTCGAGTGAGTCAGACGATTCACATAAAGGAACGTTTTATCCCGTGTATGCTCCATTTTTCTTTCATTCTTTTTTCACACAACTAAGCTAGAATTACAATAAGATTCACCTGTTCTTTTCCTTGAACATATCATCGAATGTAGTCGTAATGTTCGCGCCATTGTGCTCCGAACAGTGGCGGATTTACCAGCAGGCTTAGTAGGCTGGAGCCTGCGGCGGCAGATTTTGGGGGGCGGCAAATTAAGCACACATTTTTTTTGCCATGCAGTTGCCGTTACTTATTTCGAGCAAAAACCGATAAAAATACGTTTGTTGTGTGGGAGTCCCCTTAAATTTTGTAAGACCTTATTATATTTAGGTTCCTTATGACAATTAGTTTCAAAAGTAAACATTGTAACATACTTTGATATGGGTCAACTAGCTTGCTGTTATGGGCAGAAGGGGCGGCAAAATTTGAATAGGTAGCCTACTGGCGGCAAATGTGTAAGTCCGCCACTGGCTCCGAGAGACATAATGGTCGATTCCGACTGAACAGTGTCTTATAAGTTCAGACCGTTCGGTTCCCTTGGAGTGGGAATGAATGATTTTGAATGCCAATATGTAACTGTTGGATCAGTTTATTGATGATATAAATGATTTAAAGTAACGTGATTATTTCCATAACATTTGGAACTGTTATTAGTACTAGTGGCAAGAAAGCGGCTTCACTTTGTAATTTTTTTTACCATCAACAGTTAGGCCTCCCACACATTAGGCGCGCGCGTTCCTCGGGCGTGTGAGCGTCGCGGGCGCCGCGCCGCGTGCGCTACTCGAGCGCGCTGTGTAAGCGTCGCGTGTTGCTGCCGCGTGGAGTGTTTGCAGTGAGCGCGCGGCGTTTACGCGGTGCTCGCCTTTGCGTTTAACCCCCTTCAGTCCAGTCAGTCACAATTTGGACAGTGCCGTGTTAGCTCACGTTAGTCACGCGACTCGAGCGACGCTTACGCAGCGTGCTCGCGGTGCGCGATTGGCGCCCACGCCACACGCCCGAGGATCGCGCACGCCTAATGTGGGGTCAGCCTAAAGACTTAAGGTTTCTTTATCCCTGAGGCAAAGTGACAGTTGGTACCTTCTCAGTTCACAAACACAATACATTAAATCTCACAATATTTATTACCCACTTCCCTTTTGGTAGTCGGATTTTTAACTCACATAAAATCAATCTATCGTATGAACGCCAACAGATTTTAACAATAAGGCACGGACGTAGTCAACCATCCTGTGTAATAAAGATATGATCAATAACAGGCATGAGGAAACTCTTCCCTTGGAAATATTTGTAGCTTAGGATAGCTGTAGATTTACATTTATATTAGGTCTTTACCTATGAAATTGCCGTTCTGCAGTACTGGCCATTTCAAATCAAAATCATTTTTGTTTGGCTAAGAATTCTAATTTCAAATTAATTTTATTTTAAAAATATGGATTTTTTTTCCAACAGCAGTCATTTGTTTATTGATTAGTGTTACATTTTCAACGCATTTCAATCTTTTTCGTCATCATGGATACGTTAAAAATGCGTTAAAAATGTAGCAGTGGACAAACTACTGATGATGATGATATAACATGAATAAAAAATAGATTGATGTAGTTACATACTTTAGCCATGTGGTTTTTGTCTTAGATTGAACCACCCTATATCTTCCTATGGCTGTTGTAAAAGGCGACAGAAGGACAGGCACAGCTAATGGATGGGCTGCATCTATCTGCTCAAGGATATTCACCATCATACTGCGATCAATAATCCGGCTGCCAAGCGTGGTAAACAACATATTAAATGAATATCTTAAACTTATAATAACTGGTCGTTACTACTAATATAAGTATATTGATATTAAATAATATAATAAAATGAACTGTAAAATTCTTTATTAGACAGCGTTCCCACATACTCGTAACATTTCAACGTTGAATGGCAATGAATATTTGCGACTCAAACTACAACATTCTACTAATATTACAAACGCGAAAGTTTGTAAGTATGGATGGATGGATGGATGTTTGTTACTATTCAGGCCTAAACTACTGAATGGAATTGGCTGAAATTTTGCACGGGGATAGGTTATACGCTGGATTAACATATAGGCTACAAAACATCACGCTTTGACCCACTGGAGCAGAGTAACGCGTAAATAAAAATAGATCTCTAACTGTTGTCTAAGTTATAAGTGCAGAATCATCATTACAATAGTTTGATTACAATGTTCAATAAGTTTTATTTTAATTGAAACTGTAGATGCCAATACGCATTTTGAACGACATCTACAGATACAAGTAGTTAAGAAATTCACGTTTTTAGGGTTCCGTGGCCAAATGGCAAAAAACGAACCTTTATGGATTCGTCATTCGTCCGTGTGTCACAGCCACTTTTTTCTGAAACTATAAGAACTATACTGTTGAAACTTGATAAGTAGTATTCTGTGAACCGCATTAAGATTTTCACACAAAAATAGAAAAAAAAACAATACATTTTGGATATGAAACTCATTTTTTTTTTATTAAACCCATACTTTTGGGGTGTCTATGGACATGTCTTCAAAAACGATATGAAGGTTTTTAATAAAAAAAAAATCTTAACTGAATAGTTTGCGCTAGAGACACGTCCAAAGTGGTAAAATTTATCCCCGCCCCTCTGTAAGTTCTAAAATAAGAGATAAAACAAAAAAATATATATGATGTAAGTACATTTATTTTATTTATTTATTTTACACAGAACTACACCACCATTACAGTTTAAACCAATTCGGTGGAGTAGAAACACAATATAAATTCTTAATTAAAAACAATTACAGTTAATTACTTAAAACTAAACAAAACATTCATTGCCATCGTGAACCCACTCAGCGAACTCGTAAACACGTCAACCGTATCCCCGACCGCGTTAAGAACGCGCAGTGTCCGCGTGAGCGGCGAACGCTGCAGCAGGTTGGTCCGCGCGCACGGCAAGTCCAGCAGCGGCGGCCGCCGCCGCCGTCCCCTGTAGTTATCCGGGACGCAGAGTTTTATTTCGTGTAAGATGGCTGGATTATGCACTACTCCCCGCATCACTTTGAATAAGTAAACGGCTAACGAAACGTCCCTCCTTACTTCCAATTTGCAGTAACCTACCATGCCCAGAACAAATAAAGTGGGATATAATAGAGGATAGCCCGGATACACACCATATAACTTAAAATATAAAAATTGTTATGTATTTAGCTTCATGCGGAGACCAAACCAACGCGTTACTATCCAAGCGTGATCGTACGAGCGCTTCAAACAGCGCTTTCAATGCTTTAATGTTTGTAAACTGGCCAGCCTCACGCAATACCGGGTGGCACGCTAGACCTCGAAACGCTATTTTACAAACAGCAATGATATGAGTCCTAAAGTGAACATAAGCGGTAAAACTAATTGAACATACATCGCCATGCAAACTTCCTTCACCGAAAATGGATTTAAAAAAGATCTACCTAGTAAGTAGTTTTTTAATACGTCATAAATCGTAAACCGCAATCGTAAACTCTATCAAAGCAAATATAAAAAAAAAATCATTAATTTTTTATTATTAATATCAAAAATAGGTAGGCACTTAAAACTGGCACGGAACCCTTCGTGTGTGAGTCCTACTTGGCCGGTTTTTATAAGAAAGGTGTCGTTCAAATCACATTGTCCTTGGAACGAACGTAACGAGATAAGTAGGTGAAACACAAAGTATTGAAAAGAAAACACTTCTGTTTTAGAGGAGGAAAATTGGGATAATGGAATCTTGGCTACCAAGGTTGTTGGTACTGTCGTTTTGCACAGCGAAGCAACTTCCATAAAGGCACCGCTGAAACCCGAAATATTACCACTTTAAGAACTTCTACCGAAACGAATAACTTTCCAAGTAATCCTTGAAATTCCTTCACGCATTTACGTACTGCATATCCGGAGATGGGTTCGCACTGAAAAACTTTTATAGTTTATGGTGAACTATTTATTTTATTGCCATCCATAAAATGAATTATTAGTTATAAACGATAGTGTTGGGAACTGGCTGAGGTTCGACCTGATTTTCGATAAAATTACAAGTTTCTTTTATCTCTTTCACAATATGTAAGCTAACGGAGCACATTGTCTGTAAGGTCCTACAATTATCAGCACTCACAGGTTGCATTTGCTAGTTATAGTTACCTAAGTAGTTTTATTCATAGAATAAGAATAATACCCTATTAATTATATTTCTTTTTCATTGTGATTTTGACAAGTACAAGTGTATGTAAATACCTAAGTGCTGAATAAATTCATTATTTCATTATAACGTTGTGTTTATTGATTGAGTGCTATCTAAAACATACAAATTATCATCACACTTCAAAAGGAGGAGCCCCACTTCGACAGTAGGTATTCTTTTTTTATGTTTGTCTTTCGAATGGGTAAACCCGTTTTGGGGGTTGTTTTCTTTAATTGTAAAGGATTCTCGCGCATAATTGAATATAACCTAAAGCCTTTCTCGATAAAAATGGCCGGCCTAGCAGTGAAATAATTTTTTAAATTTCCCGTAGATCCTGAGGTTTTTTTTTATTATTTTGTCTTTAATTCCTGAGGTTAGCGCTTTGAAGCAAACAAACAACTCTTCAGTTTTATACATTATATATACTCTAAATAAAATATTAATATATAGGGTGACTGGTAATTAGTGACCGATACCTAAACACTTGATTGTGCTCATGATAACAAACAACTTTTACTAAGGCACCAAACCCGAAATCGCGAAAAAAAAAGCTGTTCCCTACCATGTTGACGAGTTATGTGAACATGAATGTATGGAACAGCTGATTTCTTTTCGCGATTTTAGGTTTGATGCCATAGTAAAAGTTGTTTGTTATCATGAGCACAATCATGTGTTTAGGTATCGGTCACTAATTACCAGTCACCCTATATATTACATAAAAAAATCCCACTTTTAATTACTTTTTTTAAATTTCTTTAGGGAAATGTTGAAATTTAGTAACTTTTAAAGTTACTAAATTTCAACATAACGGTCCCCTTAGAGACGTGTTATAAAAGTGATTGATAAATTTCGACTGGCCGAATGGTTAAGGCATTAAAGGCTAAACCTAAGATGCAGGTTCAAATCCTACCATTCCTCTAAATTTATTAATGTCAATTTCGAAGTCATCTTTTTTTTACTTCTTCTACAATCAGTATCTTTTTACTTTTCATGTCAGTTACGATTAAAATCTATATAGCATATGAAATGAACTAATAAATAAAAATAATAAAATTCATTTATTTCCGGTAACATGATCCATACAGTGGAATTAAAATTAGTTTTAAAAATAAATTAAATTATCGCATAAAACAAAGAATAAATTCCCATCAATCATTTAAATCAATTAAATTATCAGTCATTAAAATAATCAAAATCAAAAACAAGGCAACATTTAGAATTCATTTAAAATTAAAATAAGATAAATAAAGCATTCCAAATTTAAAATACATATTTAATTAATTTCAAAACAATAAGACGAATGTTCAGTAACCTTTAGCTATTGAGTACCGCCACTTGAAATAATGTCCAAAGCTAATAACAGACACAATATTATTTGTAAAAGCAACACAAAGCAAACAAGCGTGAGTTTGCCCGATGTTAACTCTGATTATCTTTGTGTAACTTTTCCCTATTTAATCAAGCACACCTATTTTGCTCAAGTTTATAAATGTGCCAGATAAAGCCTTGTGCTTCTTAAATAATTGAATTGAAAGACGAATTTAAATTCAAATTTAAGATTTTAATACCGATCTTATATCAACTGACATTTTTAATTTTAATAGTCGATTCACACTGACACAAGCAAACTTGAAATTAGCTATTTAACTAGGTACATTAACAAATATAGTTTACACAGCTTATCACTTCGATACGTTTGTTTTACGTTTCAAAACAACCTAAATTTAATTTACAACTTGCAAGAAAACTATACAAAATTATTTCTTCTAAAATATCAACCAAATTTTTCATGACTTGAATGTTACCTATGCATTGTACAAGCAGATCCGATTTTAAAAATTGAACTTTTCAATGTCATATAATAATAATAATAATATAATATCTAGGGACAATGTGACACAGATCATCCTAGCCCCAAACTAAGCAAAGCTTGTACTATGGGTACCAGGCGACGATATACATACTTATATAGATAGATAAATACTTAAATACATAGAAATCATCCATGACTCAGAAACAAATATTCGTGCTCATCACACAAATATTTGCACTTACTGGGATTCGAATGGAATGGACTTTAATCTTATTCTCTTCTTTAGAAATAATTTATGTATAAGAGGATCTTGGGCTCATCACATTATCTATTGATGCCCTTCGTCATCGTAAAATTTTGTTTCGCATAAACCTTGTCCCCAAAATTACGGTTGAAGTAAAAAAATAATTAAAACTAAATTGGTTAAGTTGTTCTCAAGTTCGCGCATAGTATTTATAAAGAAAAAAAATACACACAAAGAAAATGTGAATTGTGTAAATGTAGATATATTTAAACATTTTAAGACGATATTTGTAAAATGATGACTAAAAGAATAATTCCTTCTGATCCGGATGTTACACCATAGTTAGGTAGACAAAACAAGACTCGTAGGAAACTACGAATGGATCGGTGGTGCTCGCGAGACGAGGTTCGCGACGCCTTAAACCGAATCGTAGCCCGCGCTGGTTAAACTTAACATAATATCTTAAACTATGTGACTTAATATTGCTACTAATCAGCTTCAGAAGTAAGATAATAAAAATAATTATGTTATTAATAGGGCATGCAAACCGGATACCCGGATAACCGTAAAAACCGGATAACCGACTGATTTGAAAGCCGGGTTTTTTAGGATAACAAAACCGGATTTTTCGGTTTTTTCGGTTACGTTTCTCCTATGTCTGATTTTATAAAACTTTGATTTTCCTAAACAAAATATTAAATTTATCACTGCCAAACGTGTACAGGACGTTGAGGCGGCGTTAGTTCCTATTTCGGCAACATTAATTTAGCTCCTTGTTTCACTACTATGCCACGCTGCCGTCATTTTTAATCTGTGTGTTTTTAGTCTGTGCGTTTTTAGTCTGTGCGTTATTAGTCTGTGCTTTTTTAGTCTGTGTGTTTTTAGATACAAGCGAGTGAGTGAGTAAAATCCGAGTACTGATGATGATGCACTTGTTGTATCCTTACGATCATTCTATCAATGTAAAAAATAGGAATTCGATTTAGCTTTGTAATTTTAATTTTGAATTTAATTAATAATTTAATTATTATTTAATTTTTATTTTGACTCCCTGTAAGAATGACTGATTTATTTTGTTTAGGTTTATTAGGAATAAGACTTCTATTTTATGCGATATTCAAACATTATTTTGATCACATTTTACGTGCTGTTGATTTTGCCAGTTCGTATTTTATGACAGTTAATTATTATTTAATATTCTGTGATTTTAGACCTTTGTATACCTGGTCTACCAAATGTTCCTAATTTTGTATGTTAGGTTAAGTTTTAAAGAATATGTTATTTTCCTAATTCTAAAGCTTTATGATTATTATTCTATTTTATGTATAAAGAAAAGAAACTTTTTGTATTGTATGTTAGTAGTAGCTGTAGCTTATTTCAATCCGTAAAAAATACATATTTAGATTAGACTTCAGCATTTTCATTTTTATTTAATAAAAATTTAAAAACAAACCCGAAAAAACCGGTTTAACCGGTTTCATCGGTTTTGTAAACAAAAACTCCGAAAAAAACGGTTTTTTTAAACGACCCGGTTTTTGCATGCCCTAGTTATTAACCTACACTTAACGCTAATTCATACAATTTAAATAAAACTTAATTTAATCATCTACTTACAGGTAGGTATGTAATATCCAGATTCTGTAAATGTCATCATGAATAATGGTATTCTTGAATATGATAATGAATTGAAATGGCGTATTACAAGAGAAAATTATTCGTCCACGTCCACAAAATACAATAGATTACATTTCACAAATTAAGATAATATAGATATTACACTTAAATAAAATTACATAGGTATTCAACAGTTACTAGTAAACTATTTCTATTTATTTAAATTATTTTAATTAAAATAGATTGTAGTCTTAATTGGGATTACCCTATCAATGTATTATATAGCCCTTTGTATAGGGTTACTAAGATTAAAACTAAATAATCCTTTACTTAGATAATCTTGAGCAAACCTTAAGCAGGGATTAACATTAGCAGCAAACATTGAGCTAAAATATACAAGGTTCTTATCTTTATCTTTACCAATGTGCAATTAGGTGTACGTACTACGACAAGTATAAATAATACCTATGTACAAGGTCAGTGAAGGTGAATATGAACGCTAGGTAAACAGCAACAAAACAGAATATTGTCTTAATATATTACTATTTCAATAAAACTTTAGTCAACAGCGATGTGTTGTTGACTTAACTTCAATAACGGCTTATTTTTTACTCTTTAGATTTAAATTATCAGTGGAGTATATTTATGCAAATTATTATGAGGTATATGAATATTATAACGGCCTGTTTAGATTTTCATTATTATCAAGTATTAAACAAATGAATCCTAAAGCAAATTCAATTTTGGAAAAATAATTATCGGAATACTTTTAGTAAGACCAAAGTTATGTAATTTGATTATGTAAAAGAAAATATAATAATAATATTATATCGCTAAATCGATTGTGATGACTCGTTTGGCCTGTAATATATCAAAATAGATAAACGTATCTTTTCGGACGGAATTATGTAGTCCGTCGCGTTATAGTTTATTTACAATTGCTAAATAAATAAGGTATAAGTAAAAATAACAGATAAAACATGCCATTTTCCGTAAAATTTTACGTGAAATACCTAAAGTGCGAACGTTGCACCTTAACTACACTCGGTTCCAAAAATAACGGGTCAGTCACATAAACCCGAATATCTCCCGAACTACGTATGCCATCCTAATGAAACGAAGACTGTTCAATTGAGAATTTAATTAAACAGATAAAAAATAAAATAGAACTTAGTTGCACCCACAATATTAATCTCTAAATTAAAAAAAACCTAAAGTAGTCATATTTTTCTTAAGATTACATTTTTTTTATGATTGTTTTTTTGCTGTTTTTCATCACTTTCTTCATTTAATACTTTGTATTGCCTCCACGAGCTCTTCTGACAGCTTCCAGGCGATTAGGCATGCTGTACACCAAATTTCGGAGCCGGTGCTGAGGAATACCTTCCCATTCCTCCACCAGTGCTTGTTTGAGCTCGGGAAGCGTGATTGGTGGGGGGTTTCGACCTTTCACGCATCTCTGAAGCTCTTCCCAGGCGTGCTCGATGGGGTTTAAGTCCGGGCTTCGCGCTGGCCACTGCATGAGTTCGATACCGACCTCTTCAAGGTAGTCATGTACAATTCTGGCGGTATGGGGACGCGCATTATCATGCATTAATATGGCATGCCGGTCCATCCTGGCCATGAAAGGACCTACATGTTCATTGAGGATCTCTTCCACGTACCTCTCTGCATTTAGAGTTCCATTTTGAATGAGTACCAGCTCGGTGCGGGCCTCAGCAGAAATCCCAGTCCAAACTTGTACGAAGCCTCCACCGTACGCCACTTTTTCCTCCACACACGCTTGATGGAAGCGCTCCCCTGGTCTTCTGTACACCAACTGCCTACCATCATGCTTATAAAGTATGAATTTAGACTCGTCCGTGAACATTACCCTAGACCAATCGTCTAGTGTCCAGTTTAGGTGCTCGCGCACGTATCTCTGTCTTGCATTCCATGTCCCCGTTCCAGTTTGGGGCCATTTACGGGCCTCAATGGTTTTAAATTTGCTTCAGCAAGACGTCTTCTTACTGTTTGAGCGCTTAAATTGCCACCTCCAAAGCTAATAAAGTGATTTTTTAGACCAACAGCAGTTTGAAAACGATTTCGGAGCATTGTAGCCACCAGTTGTCTGTCTTCCCTGGCCGTTGTGCATCTTGGTCTGCCATTTCCTGGTCTTCTAAGGTGTGATCCGGTCTCTTGGTACCGCTGGACTACCCGCTGAACAGTCGACAAAGATACACCAATGTTTCTGGCTGTTTCACGCTGGCTCCGCCCAATTTCCAAAAAAGTTAGGATTCTGGTACATTCCTCTAGCGTGACTGCCATGCTTCACCTCACAGAATCATAATTATGCACGTAGAAGACGTTCACGATATTATTTTTTGTGACAGAATAGAAAACAGCAAAAAAACAATCATAAAAAAAATGTAATCTTAAGAAAAATATGACTACTTTAGTTTTTTTTTAATTTAGAGATTAATATTGTGGGTGCAACTAAGTTTTATTTTATTTTTTATCTGTATAATTAAATTCTCAATTGAACAGTCGTTTCATTAGGATGGCATACGTAGTTCGGGAGATATTCGGGTTTATGTGACTGACCCGTTATTTTTGGAACCGAGTGTAACATAGTCACTTGACGTGACTATATACAATGTTCAAGGGATGGTATATATTTTGGAAGGATCTTATATATATAGATATTTATCTAACATATTTAGTGATGTAAAATGAAAAAACACTATTTGTTTTTTTTTTCACTTTATTGAAAAAAAAAATTAAAAAAACTTAGTATCGTTGTTTTTTTTCTAAATTTGGTTTTTTTTCTAGCCTTCGTTTTAGTTCAATTATAAATTAAATTTGTATAAGTAATAAATCAACATATTATTTAGTCATAGTTCACTACTTTCAACAATAAATTATAACTCAATTTTTTTTTTTCAATTTATTCTTCATCTTCACTTTCTGAATTAGTTTCAGTCCCTACATTGGTCTTGTCAGAGTCGGAATTTTCTTCTGTCTCTCCATCCATCTCCTCTAGATCTACAAATTGCAACACTGTCATATTTTCTATGCCTGGTGCTTCTTTATGTTCTTCTTTTGTTTGTTCAGATTTCAATCTCAAAGTGTGAATAATATCAGAGACTATAAAAAACTGTTTTTTTTCTGGATCATGTTTTTTTTCAGGAGTAGGTATGAAATCTAAGACTGTTAGGGCATTTACCGTTAAAGATTCATTCCAAAAAACGTAATAGACTGACAAATGACAGACTATATAATATATAGTCTCTGATAATATACACTATTTTGCTAGCCCTGTCATTTGTCAGTCTATTAAGTTTTTTGGAATGAACGTCAGAGTAAGTACTAAATGTTCTCTCGCATGCTGCCGATGTAGTTGGAGGTGAAATAAATTTGAGGGCTAGTTTAGACAAATATTATGTACTCTTAAGTATTAATCATTAACGGTAAATGCCCTAACAGTCTTAGATTTCATACTCCTGAAAAAAAACATGGTCCAGAAAAAAAACAGTTTTTTATCAGGTTTTTTTTCACACTAGAAAAAAAACGGTTTTTTTGCAACACTAAACATATTATACTTGTCTTTCCTTAATAATAAGTTTCATATACTATGACAAGAACATAAAATATATCTCATAACATACAATATCACAGTATTATACAAAATATATTTTTGCTTCAAGGATATTGAGTCATGAAATTCAGTAATATAGTAAATGGCTTAGAGTATATGGTTACACATAAGCAAGATAATATAGAGCGTGCCTTACAGAGAACTGTAAGCACGGGTATGAAGAACCCGTGGTGGCTTGACCGTAAAACATCATCATGATCATCATCATCATTATCCCGTACCTATAACGTCCACTGCTGAACATGGGCCAGTCCCGAGGGAGGGTATTTGCCATTGTCACCACGTTTGGCAAGCGGGTTGGTGAACGCAGTATTATGTTGTAACACACAAGGAATCGCTGCTGCCCGTCCCTTGATATACGATTATTATAGATGATGTTATAATAATCGGGACCAACGGCTTAACGTGTTTTCCGAGGCATGGAGGATAGTCCCTCAACCAACCCAACCCGGAAAGAAATCTTAGAATTTACACTTAGAATTTTTGTATTGGCCACCCAGGTCTGAGAAACAACTAAGAAAGAAGACAACCGATTGGTAAATTGTGAATGGCAACTTAATAATAAAAGTAACTGGACCAAAACTTCTTGGACATGCCCATCTGAGTATGTTTCGCCGGATCGTCTCGATGAGGCCGCGCTGAAACCGGCAGTAGAATAACCCCACTGAGTTTGTTTCGCCGGATCTTCTCAGTTTATCGGGCGTACTGGATCCGGTGGTAGCACTAAAGCGCGTTCGTCGAGATACTTATGGTCCGTCTAAATAATAACATACTCAAAGGACAGAACTTAGATTTAATCATAGACAGCTTTTAGGCTAAAGTTATATAAACTATAATTATACGTAGCAATAAACAAATAAAATTAATTAATTAAATCAAAAATAATCCAAATATGTTTTGACAATTTACAAAATTAAATACCTGTAATAGGTTTACGTGAATAAATTTTTATTTTATTTTATTTTATTTATTTTATTACTGTTTCCACTGAGCCAGTACAATAATGAAGTATATCTGCTTATTAAACAAAACAATCTCAGATATAACATTAGTTAAGGTTTATCCTCACAATCGTCCTTGGAAATGGAGTCTCATTTGGCAGAGTACATTTAACTAAACATTTCGCATTGCCGCGACGTAAGCGCGTTACATGTTGGATCAATAAAGACCGGAAAAAAATGTTGGGAGTTTGAAATAATAAAATAATGAAATAATGAATTTAGTCAGCACTTAGGTATTTACATACACTTGTACTTGTCAAAATCACAATAAAAAAGAAATATACTTAATAGGTTATTATTCTTATTCTATGAATAAAACTACTTAGGTAACTATAGCAGCAAATGCAACCTGTGAGTGCTGCTAATTGTAGGACATTACAGACAATTTACTCCGTCTGTCCGTGTGTCATTAATTCCTCTACTCATAATTAGTTCATATTTACATAAAACAAATTTGAAAGCATACAATTAAGTGACACACACTTGGGGGCACCCTTATGGGGTTAGGACCACAACCCAGAGGTGCCACTGATATTAAAGTCAGATTTGTGGATATAAGAGGAAGTGATCGCTGGCACGGCCTACAGGCGCTGGATCACAGGGCAGGGGTAGGGGTACAACGCGGTCCTCGCCGGCGAGAATCCTACCCTAGCTATCCTGCAACCTTTCACTAGCTAACTAGGTGGACGATTTGGATTAACAAACCAAAATATGTAAATAAATGTGTTATTGTTTTAGATGCAACAGTTAACAGGAGTGAGGTAAATGTGCTCTGTATATCCATCCGTCATTACAAAGCACTGAAGACAATATTTATTTATTAACTAACCAGACCTACGACATCAGCATTTTCCATAGATTTTTCCAAAGTTGTATTTTTATTAAAGAATCTAGTTTTATAATCAGTTAAGACGTTCTCAATTGACTCATTTACGAGTACCTATATTATTTAATAAATATTTACTCAATTCACAAATAGAAAAAAAGACTTCTATACGATTTTTGCATTAAGCAACGTTTGCAATTGTCCATCCTAACAATTAGTACCTAGGAGTTTTGCATTGAAAAGGTATTTTTTTATATCAGCCTAAGTAGATACAGTCAAATCTTGCGTGACGCAGTGCGTACACTTAGCTTCTTCATTTTCGTGAAACTCAGCATATAGGGCTAACAATACGACCGCTTCGTTTAGATCCGTGTATTCAATTTGGCATAAAAGTTCTTTTGCTGAATCCTACGTACTGGTTACCAATTATTCTTAATACATTTCTTTTACAATATTAATATAAGATTGGGTCCGATTCAATACATCATTTACTATGTTCCCGTGCGCGGTTTCACCCGCGTAACACCCGTTCCCGTAGGAACTTAATAATTAAATATATTCTATAGCCTTCCTCGACATAAACGGGCTATCTAACACTGGAAGGTTTTATCAAATCGGACCAAGTAGTACCTGAGAATTAAAACTAGTATTAGACAACCTTCGTGGCGTGGGCCTAGCATGATAAGTCTCCAAGGACGTGTGTTGGTCCCGACTGGAATAACATCATGTATGACAATTTATATTATACTAGTTATATATTATTTTGTTGATTAAGTTGGAAGTTGTTATTCGTTAAACTTTAACGAGTAAACTTACTTTATCGGTCCATTTACGTCCACTGCTGATCATAGGCCCCCTCTTTTAAAGTTAAGATCGTTGAGATATATTGCTGTGGTCATCACGTTGGTACCTACCTTTGAGTTGATAGATGCTGCTGCATCCATCAAGTGTATACCCCCATACAAAGATTTGAGGAGGTCTAATCTAAGCCGGACTATATTCTGCACCAAATGTATTCGAGCATTTGTAAACAAATAAACTGTTCTGTTTGCTCTATTCACTATACATAACTTACCTACTTTATGCTTTGGTCAACAATAATATACCGCAAGCAAAACTACTAGTTTCACGCACACGTATTGTGCACAAAATTGGGATAAAACTTAAATAATAATAATAATAAAACCTCTTTTCAAAGAGGCTTTATTATTATTATTAAAGGTTCTTCGAATAGAGGAATTCGAAAAATTCAAATTGCGAATTTAAAACATGGTCAGGTGTCCTTATAAAATCGAACATAGATGGGCTTTTTGGTTGCGTGTCCGGCCAAAATAGACGCTGTCTGACTTGTCCGGCTTTTAACATTTCGCAAAATCTTGATTTTCATCATCATCATGATCAGACCGTACAACGTCTACTGCTAAACATGGGCTCCTTCCGAGGGTATTTGCCATAGTCGCCACGCTTGGCAAGCGGGTTGGTGACCGCAGTATTATGTGGTAACACACAAGAAACGCTGCTGCCCGTTACTAAGATGTACGATTATTATAGATGATGTTATAATAATCGGGACCAACGGCTTAACGAGGCTTTCCGAGGCACGGAGCATAGTTCCTAGTACCAGACCCGGAAAGAAATCTTAGAATTTACACATAGATTTTCTGTCCGGCGTGGGGATCGAACCCACTACCTCCGAGATTTAAAGCGAGCCTAATACCGCTACGCTAAGGAGGATGTCAGTCATATTGAAACACAAATCCACAATAATATAGGATGTCCGGCCTTGTATCAAAATGTCCGGCCAGACTGGGTGGTATTTTCGGCTATAAGATTTGGTGACCTCTTACGGTTAGTTTGTAGTTTTATAAACCATTTAATAAGGTTGGAGCACTACTGGCCTTTAAGTAGCAAAAGTCTCGTGGCCAACTAACAGCAATGACTCGATCGATTTGGATGAATTTATTTTTATGTGTGTACGCAGATATGGCCTTCGAAGCCGAAATTGGTCGGAAGGTCTAAAGGATGCTTGTTACTGAGAACTTGTGTTCTGGGTTCAATATCCGTTTTTCTGGGTCTGGTTGTGCTTTG
Source organism: Nycteola revayana (assembly GCA_947037095.2). Lineage (NCBI taxonomy): Eukaryota > Metazoa > Arthropoda > Insecta > Lepidoptera > Nolidae > Nycteola > Nycteola revayana. The sequence continues at coordinate 30,570,439 of OX344842.1, read as the reverse complement.
TATCCGTAAATTGTATTTGTATTTGTATAGTCCTCCGCAACTGAGTTCTATAACGACCTTTCACGCATCTCTGAAGCTCGTCCCAGGCGTGCTCGATGGGGTTTAAGTCCGGGCTTCGCGCTGGCCACTGCATGAGTTCGATACCGACCTCTTCAAGGTAGTCATGTACAATTCTGGCGGTATGGGGACGCGCATTATCATGCATTAATATGCCATGACGGTCCATCCTGGCCATGAAAGGACCTACATGTTCATGGAGGATCTCTTCCACGTACCTCTCTGCATTTAGAGTTCCATTTTGAATGAGTACCAGCTCGGTGCGGGCCTCAGCAGAAATCCCAGCCCAAACTTGTACGGAGCCTCCACCGTACGCCACTTTTTCCTCTACACACGCTTGATGGAAGCCCTCCCCTGGTCTTCTATACACCAACTGCCTACCATCATGCTTATAAAGCATGAATTTAGACTCGTCCGTGAACATTACCCTAGACCAATCGTCTAGTGTCCAGTTTAAAAAATAGAAAGAAAAAAAGATTTTTGTGAGATCGGCAAACAAGGATATGGAAACGAATGTTAATAAACATCTTGGCGTAGCGAAGCGCAAAACTCGCAACCGGTTAGTCTATTTTTAAAACAGACTAACTGGTACATATTTTTTTTTATTGAAACTTGTAGGTATATCACGAAATATCAGTATTTGTTTCGTACCAACCCAGTACCAGCTGATCCTACGAATATTATCAACGCGAAAGTATGGATGGATGGGTGTTTGTTACTCTTTCACGCCAAAACTACTAAACGGAATTGGCTGAAATTTTGCACCGGGATAGGTTATATGCTGAATTAACATAAAGGCTATAAAAAATCACGCTCTGACACACTGGAGCAGAGTAACGCTCGAAAAACCGGGGGGAGCAGCCAGTGAAAAATAAAGACAATATTTACACAATCAAAGCCAAACAGAAACACTTAGTTTTTGGTAATAATAATCACACTAAAATAGTCACCATCTGGTGTAATAAAATGTGTGAGCTTCGGAAGCAGATGTCCGATCTCACTCCGTAGCGTTGTTTGCCGGTTCATTTAGCATCGCATCTATACAGTCTATACGACGCGGACGATTGCTAGAAAAAAACATTTCGGGGTGATTTCTCTCCGGCAGCCGTTTTGTGTGTACGGGTGACTGGATATTTATTTACTGGTATATTTTTTATAATAATATCGGGTCGTGAGCGTCGCGACCCGATCCCAGCCCACCATTTTTTTTTTTTTTTTTTTGTCCGGTGGGAAATGCATTGACGCATTCCCACCGCCTCTGCAGCGTATTCGCGCGCTGGCGGCGGGATATGTGGGGCTCGCCCTCTCCATAGCGTGGTATGCTTAACTCATACCACGAGGAGAGGACCCTACGCCACTAAAACCTCCCGGACACTCCTTCGATCCGCCGTTGGCGGGGGTCGGGTACGCATGAGCAATCCGGCCATCCCAGCCCACCCTGGTTGATCTTAATTATATTTATAAAGTAATAAGCGATTATCACATGCCATGCATCGACTACTGGGTGCCTAAGCCACGGACCCCAAAACAACAGGCTAATTTTATTTAATAACATTATTGTTGAAATATAAACTAATTTATTAGTCAAGATTTATTTTTTCTTTTATCTTTTCATTATCATTGTATTTGACTTAAAATATGTACCTACGATTGATTCGTCTACATTATAAATAAAAAAAATCATTTCATTACATTTCATACCAACGGAAAACAACGCTATTTATAATAATTGACCTAATTAGATCATATCGGGGTAGGTTGACAAATTTCACTGCTTTCGTGAACAAATTAAATTTTATCTCGACACAGTGAAATTGTGCCGACGAAGATTCTTATACTGATGTATACAAAGTTGTAATCAATGTCAGCCTTTGTAAAGTGCCAACACAACGACGGCGTCTTAAAACTTAAGTAGATAATGTATTGTAAGTACAGTCAACAAAAGAGGTAGGTTCACACATTGTGAAACGCATTTCAAATTGACGTGTCCACGTTTATGAGAATAGTTTATTGTTATGTCTTTTTTTGTTTTTTATTTTTTTATTATTTTCTTGATTGCGTTTGACCCTAGTCTTGCCTGATGGTAAGCACAGACAGGGTCCTAGATGGAACACGCAATTCAAGTGACACCCTTTCGGGCTCTGGCTCTCACATACTCACTACGAAACACAGTAAAACTGTTTGGCGCAGGCCTTACATGTGAGGGTGGTTGCTAGCCAGGCGGATAATTAAATCCTACCATCAAGCGTGCTGGGTTTTGGCGACTTTTACGCCACGCGTTTTTTCCTAACGTGCGGGGAGGAAGTATTTTATTCTTAGCCGTCCTCCCACGGCTAAAACTATTTGTACTCAGCTAGTAGCGAACTCTTTGCCCATAAAGAATTACCAGCTGTCGTGCAGAAACATACTATTTATATTAATAGATACAGAAGGTGTAAACATATGTCTTTTGCCGACTACATTAGTAAAATATTATAAAGAAAAAAAATATGTTATTTTTGTGTCGTAACGAATAAACTCAAAAGCTAAATTATATACTTGTGCCATTATATCACATGTATTAAGTCCATCAGTTAGATTACAAAAAAATATAAGACACGTATTTTTTATTTATCTAATCAATAAAAATTTCAAAGATACAGAGCAACAACAAACTATAAAATTTAGGAGGTTTTACCCGCTTTACTCTGCTCCAGTGTGTCGGAGCGCGATTTTTTGTAGCCTATATGTTAATCGAGCTAATTAGCTATCCCCGTGAAAAGTTTCAGCCAAATCCATTCAGTAGCTTTTGCGTGAAAGAGTAACAAACATCCATCCATCCATCACACTCACAAACTTTCGCGTTTATAATATTAGTAAGGATTTGTAAGAGGACTTTGTATCGAATCGTATCAGACTTTACAAAAACGACAACACAGCTCATAATTTCCAAACGCACCTTTGGAAACATCGGCATCATGAGTTACTCAAATTATTTAAGTTTGTCCGATTCTCTGCCGGGGTCAGTTTTTCCGGAACGCTATAATCTGGACATCTTTAAGGCTAAAGTGAACAGACACTTTCTAGGCAATCGAGTATCATCTTAGGCCTTATCTTCGCCTTCCATCAAGCGAGAAAATGGTGAAAAGTAAGCTTATGTAATAAGATAAAAATAAAAATTCTTTTATTCCCAACTCATAGAATCATTATGAAATAAATCAAAAAAAAAAATTAATTATATTGTATCCGATTGTTTACTGTTATTATTAAAAAAAGTATTTATTAGTAAAAATATTATTTTATTACTTCTAGAAAAGAGTCTATAGGTACCGATACTTTTAGGATATGAGTTATATTATACTAATACTAGCTGCGCCCCGCGGTTTTACACGCGTTACTCTGCTCCAGTGGGTCGGAGCGTGATGTCTTGTAGCCTATATGTTAAGCGTGCGTATAACCTATCCCGGTGCAACATTTTAGCCAATTTCATTCAGTAGTTTTGGCGTGAAAGAGTAATAAACATCCATCTCTTTAGCCATACTTACAAACTTTCGCGTTTGTAAAGCAGAAAGTAGGATATATAGCATGTTTGTTTGCTTGAATCTCAGAAAGTACTGTTCCGATTTGAAAAAATATTTATTTATTTAGTGTTAGATAGCCTATTTATCGAGGAAGGCTATAGGCTATTTGATTCCTACTGAAACTAAAGTTACGTGCTTAAAAACGCGCAAAGCTAGTTATTTAATAACCCATGAACCCTAGTTTTGGCCATGAGAAGCGCGATTGGGGAAATAGAGAAAGAAAATATATTATTATGAAGTTTCTACGGGAACATGAGTGACGCAGGTGAAAACGCGCGCGGAAGCTAGTATCAAATTGACATTGAAATGATTTACTATATGAGCATGTACCTTGTAGGTATTCAACCATCCGATGCCCTCGTAGACCTGACGTCCGAGAGGCCCGCGAACTGTAACGTAGAGCGACAGTTACACAACACCCCCTAAAATATTAAAAGTCATAATCCCTGAATGTCATCGCCAGCTACCGCCCTGAGCCGAGGTCCTAGCCTCATATGGCGCGCCATCTTGCGCAGTTTGCTTAGTTTGTAGTTTTTAAACCATTTATTAAGGCTGGAGCTCTGCTCGCCTTTATGCCCGGTGGAGAAGCAAAAGCCTAGTAGCAAACTACGTAAGTACTGCCGAAAAAAAAAACTTGTTGGTATTGGAATATTCCTAGTTTTTGCTACATGCGAATGTCTGATGCATCTAGGAAAACTGTTTTATACATGTCCCCGAAGGATACATAAAACTGTTTCAAACGAGCGTACACGATACGTATTTAACAGTAGCCTCAAAGCTCACACCACTATTAAAACCACCATAAATTTGTTATTTTTGCTTTCGTAAAAAGAGATCAACGGTGATCATCGATACAGAAATAAACCCAGCCAATTATAAGCGCATCGATAATTCGTACGATTGCCTCATCTTATTACTATCACTACATAGTATAAAACAAAGTCGCTTCCCTGTCTGTCCGTCGCTATGTATGCATAAATCTTTAAAACTACACAACATATTTTGATGTAGTTTTTTTTAATAGATAGAGTGATTTAAAAGATTCAAGAGGAAGGTTTATATGTATAATACATTAGAATTGTACACGTGCAAAGCCTGAAGAGTTTGTTTGTTCGTTTGCTTGAACGCACTAATCTCAGGAACTAGGTACTGGTCCGATTTGAAAAATTATTTTAGTGGTAGATAGTCCTTTCATCGAGGAAGGCTTAAGGTTATATTTTATTATAAAGTTCTATACTAATATTATAAAGAGGAAAAGTTAGTATTTTTATATGTTTGTTTCGAATAAACTCAAAAACAAATGAACGGATATCGGTAATTCTTTCACGATTAGAATGCTACATTATCCCTGAGTAACATAGGCTATAAAAGTCCATCCGCGCGAAGCGGGTCCGGGCCACTAATAATATTTTTTGAAAATTTACTACTTTTTAGGGTTCCGTAGCCAAATGGCAAAAAACGGAACCCTTATAGATTCGTCTTGTCACAGTCACTTTTTTCCGAAACTTTAAGAACTATAATATTGAAACTTGGTAAGTAGATGTATTTTGTGAACCGCATTAAGATTTTGACACAAAAATTGAAAAAAAAAACAAAATATTTGGGGGCCCCATACTTAGAACTGAAACACAATTTTTTTTTTCCATCATACCCATACCTGTGAGGTATCTATGGATAGGTCTTTAAAAATTATATTGAGGTTTCTAATTTCATTTTTTTCTAAACTGAACGGTTTGCGCGAGAGACACTTCCAAAGTGGTAAAATGTGTCCCCCCCCCTGTAACTTCTAAAATAAAAGAATGATAAATCTAAAAAAAATATATGATGTACATTACCATGCAAACTTCCACCGAAAATTGGTTTGAACGAGATCTTGTAAGTAGTTTTTTTTTAATACGTCATAAATCGTAAACCGTAATTTACTTTTCATTCAATCAACTCGACTGATACGGAACCCTTCGTGCGCGAGTCCGACTCGCACTTGGCCGGTTTTTTAGTAAGCAATTGCATAGTAAAATCACAAACTCTTGTATTGTATTGGAATTTTAAAGTCATTAATTGTATTGGCAAAGCGCTTTAAATGGATTTCATATCAAAAAAGTGTACCACCTAAAATATTGAGTATATTTATGAATTTTTCATTCGCCTTTAGGTACGTAAGAATGTTTACAATGGCATACACAACGACAATTTTATTTTTTTCTAGTTTAGTTTTTAAAAAGACAACTCCCGCACTAGGGAAATAAATCCCTGTGTCGCGGGGGACTTTACAAACATTCATTTCACGGACACACAGAACACCCAGACTCAGAACAACTATTTGTGGTTCACACAAATAATTGTCCCGGGTGGGAATCGAACCCAGAACACCAGGTCTCAGAGGCAATCACCGGTGCAGTCCAGTATTTACTTAGGCACAAAATTTATAGAATCATGAAATCCTATAATTCTTCAAACTATTATCCATATATGACTTTATTTTCCCATGTTAATAACATGCGGGATCACGTCTCGGATCACCGCTCAAGGTTTAATAGAGGTTTTATTTGACAAGTGAAAATTGTTACTATTCTATGGTTCGAATAAACGTAGGTAGAGTTATAATAGGTACCTCATTTAAGTGTACATACCTATTATAACTCCAGAAGGGAGTAAGATGAAATCAAATTCAAAAATCCAAATTTTACGTGTATTTGCACTGGATTCATATAAATTTTATTCCTTCTATTCTTATCGTATGTAGGTATGTGCTTGTTAATAAATTGACCAAACAGGTATATGGCTGAGAAAAGTTTTTTATAACAATGTAGTTATTTTAGTTTTTATTGACATTTTTCCATCCGTATACCAATATTAACATCATGTCTGCTGCATTTTAGTTTTTATTTTTATTTTTCCATCCGTGTACAACAGTTCAGCAGCAGACACACTGCTGCTGAACATATGTCCGTGCGACTTACTGTGTATACACAATTTATTACATTAAGGATAATTGAATTGACTGCACCAGTGGCTCAGTGGTTACGGAAGTTGCTTCTGAGACCTGGTGTTCTGGGTTCGATTCCCACCCGGGACAATTATTTGTGTTAACCACAAATAGTTGTTCTGAGTCTGGGTGTTCTTTGTGTCCGTGAAATGAATGTTTGTAAAGTCCCCCGCGACACAGGGATTTACTTCCCTAGTGCGGGAGTTGTCCTTAAAATAAAGAAAGAAAGAAAAGAATTGTTCATCATCTTATCGTTTTATTTTGCATTTTTTATTTACAACTTTAAGGTTTATTTACAATCTTATATAACATGAATAAAATACATAATATACAACTAAAAGTAGTTAATTTAATATAAAACTAACTTATAAAATACTACTATGCTAAATCTATTCTACTTGGATAGGTTCCCAGAATGCTGGCAGCATTACCCCGTTGAATGGCAATGCTTACCTGCTGTGCAAAGTAAAAACCAGCACTCGGAGAACGGGCCGCACTATAAAGGGCCGCTGCGAGGTATTTATAAATTAATTTGGCTCCCGGTCCCCACGGCCCCAATGTTTCGACACTAAAAGGCACAAATACATAACCACTATCAAGGGTACATAATATACTATATTTTACATGCATACAGTACTTTTAGAAAATACTGAATGTTCAATAAATTTTTAGCAGGTACGAGGCACTCGCAAAAGATAGAGTTGTGTGGAAAAGGGAGAGGGAGGCCCTTTCCCTGCAGTGGGACAACACAGGCTAGTTAGATTATATAGATTAGACGAGATATAAAAATAAATCCCATGAGGAGTAGGGAGTCCCAGAAACTACTTAAAATTATTTCTTAAATGAAGTACCCGTGATTTGATTGTCGACTGTCCAAGTCCGATAGCAGACTTCACAGACAGATTCATGCATCTTCAATGACCGGCGCTCGGAGGAACACTCGGTGTGTTTAAGTGATTACACCCTCCCCGTGGTATGGTATCCATAGCGATAGCGTATACTATCGCTATGGACGCATATCTATCTATATATATAAAACAAAGACGGGTTTGTTACAACACTTATAACTCGAGATCGGCTGGATTTCATGGTTTTTGTTTCGTTGGATTTGTCTCCGCCCTGAATAGCAGAATATATTTTAAAAACAAAAGAAAGTGGTGTTAGTTACACTATTTATAACTTAAGAACGGCTGAACCGATTTGGCTGAGAATTGGTAGGGAGGTAGCTAAGAACTGGGAGAAGGACATAGGACTTTTGGGTAGGGGTAGGGTAGGGTAGGGTAGGGTAGGGTAGGGTAGGGGTAGGGTAGGGGTAGGGTAGGGGTAGGGTAGGGGTAGGGTAGGGGTAGGGTAGGGGTAGGGTAGGGTAGGGGTAGGGTAGGGGTAGGGTAGGGGTAGGGTAGGGGTAGGGTAGGGTAGGATTAGGGTAGGGGTAGGGTAAGGGTAGGGTAGGGGTAGGGTAGGGGTAGGGTAGGGTTAGGGTAGGGGTAGGGTAGGGCAGGGGTAGGGTATAAAAGTCCACCCGTGCGAAGCCAGGGCGGGCCGCTAGTATAAAAATAAATCAAAGAAATATTTATCATAGTTAATTTAAATGGGAATGTTTTCATAAAATTCAATAAGTTACTTAATTCCCAACGTACCTAATGCCTTGTATAAAATAATATTATTCTTATCATAACACCTCTCATTATACTCGTGGATTCTCAACAGAAAACACTTCCGCTATCATTAATTCAATTTTTTCTGAAGAGCGTTCAAAACAACGTTCGTAGTTGTATAAACAAACAATATCTTCATACCTATTTTCATGGACAATAAATCAAAAAGATTGATTATATTTTAAACATAATATGTGAAATATACCTGACTACCTATTAAACAAACAAACCCTAACAATTTATGGTAACCTTTGTATCTAATGATGGTTTAATAAAACAAAATCACTACACCGGGCAATAAAACTATCGTTAAATAACAACTGTATTTATTAGTAACATTTTATTCAACTGTTAATTTAGGTGAGTCATTCTATTAAACGTATTACCCAGAGATAAGTTTCGAAAATTTATTTATTTACATTGTGGGATCATATAATCTTCGTGTAAAATCTAAGCTTTGTTATAGAGCAGGGTTTCTTAAAGTGGGGTCCACGGACCCCTAGGGGGTCCGTAGCATGTATATCAGGGGTCAGTAGGGCAGTAGGTCAGTCTTGTCGAAGACAATCCCACAATTTATACGTTCTCATTGAGGCCAAACAGCAGCACCCTTCTCTAACTAAGTAGTAATTTTCAGGGGTCCATGGAATTTTTTAAATTGTGAAAGTGGTCCGTGTCTGCTATAAGTTTAAGAAACCCTGTTATAGAGTATGGTTGGTTTCTATCCTTGGTACGATGGAAAGCTCGCTAAGCCGTTGGTCCCGGTTGAAACGGGCAGCCATTTTATTTTTTAATTCTATTTTATTTAACTTTATTAACATTAACTTAAAAACTAGTTTTTTAAATATATTTAGTATATTATATTTTTAGATATTTATTATTTATATTTTCTATATCCTCTAGACACCGAAGCCTTTTTTAAAATCACTTGCGACTACGGCTGAATGTACTAAATAAAGCATCAAATTATTATTGCTGCAAAGGCCGAGACCTTTCAAGTTTAATAAAACATAAACTAAGGGTTTCCAGGGTTTTTACTAAAACTAATGTTTTTTAGTATTTTTTAAGAAAGATATTGAGCATATTTGTGTTTAGGTATCTTTCGTTCTATAAATAGGACTTCCGGTCGTTATGGCATAAGTAGATTAGTTGTATAAATTAAACAAATAGTTTAATCTGTTCACATAATTTTAATTAAATGACACAAATTAAGAAACAAAAAACATATTTATAAACCTAATCAACTATCAATTTTTTATGTTGTTTCATATGACTTTCCAAAAATTCTAATAACCAAACAACATAATTATCATTAGCAATGTCTTCAATAACACTTATTATCAAAACAACTTAAATCTACATTGGCCAAATTGAGATCAATCGTTGTACCTAAACAAAAACAAAAATATTGCAATCAGCTTCTATCAAAAAAATGATAAACCCACTGAAAATTTAATGTCTCATTCAATATTCTGGGAACTTTCTCGGTTTCTAAAAAATAACATAAATCAATAAAAAATATATGTCTAAAAAATAATAGTAATCACAATGAGATACACAGTATAACTTTATAAAGAACTGTGAAAGTCTACAAAACAATTGCGGTCTTGTGTCAAACATAAATGCAGGTTACAATTGATGCAAACTACCATTGTTTTTTTGGCGCACGTAGGATTTCGGCAGCGTTGTTGTTTTCGTTGCATATCAGGCAAATGATTAGCTGCATGAACGCGTTTAGCCATGGGAAGTAAAGGTTGTGCAAATTTTCTGCCACGCTATCGCTCGAGTCTTCATCTTCCGATGATTGAGCTGCATCACTCCTATCATCGGTAGTTATTAAACACCCAACGAAATCTTCATCGTCACCCGAGTCTTCAAACTCAGAGTTATTTAAAATTTCCGTGATATCGGTGACTTGTAACGCTGAAAATAATAAATACCTACTATTAGTATTAACGCCGAAAGTACTATAAATACGATCAATTCCATATTTTATATATTTAGTTATTCTCTCTATTCTCTACATTTAAAATTTATAATTAATTATTTGTTTTATCATTGAAGTATTCATTTATAGAGTAATAACATTTATTTAATAGAAAATCTTTTAATTTATTATTAAACTTATTTATATCAGCCTCATTACCGTGTCAGATATATTATTTATCGAGGAAGGCTACAGGCCATATTTTAATATGAAATTCCTAAGGTAACGGGAGTTAGGTGGGTAAACCCGTAGGTACGTAATGTAGTTAATTAATAATCAAGAAGCCTTGGTCATGAAGAGTGCGTTTGGGGAAATAGAGACACAAAATAATATTTAATTTGTTATAATTATAATAAATAATAGACAGACATGATAGGAAACGACCTTCAAAGTTCAAATTTCAAAAATCATTTATTCCGTATAAATGGTTATATTAAATTTCGTTTGGAGTCGTCATATTCTTTTTACCCTACCGTGCAGTGCGTGACGTGGCGACTACTGATAAACACTGCCAAAAAAACTCAGTAGAACCATCTTTTCCACAAATAATAATATCTTGCAATTTACATTGAGATTGGGATGACTCCATCCATCCCAAGCATTTTTGTCATTAAGATAATCATCATCATCAGAAATATTATAATAAGCCCTATAACACAATTTGGCTTGAATGGTTTTTCAATTTTTTCTATTGACAATTCCCTAATATTATTGGTAAGTTGTAGAACCGTATACACTGCCCCATAAAAGAGTTACTTATTTTGCAAAGACGGCTAGCATGTACCACAAGATTATGCTTATATCTAGTGATTATGTTGTGTGTCAATATTTTTGTGTATATACAATATATTTTCAAAAATATATTGTGACTCAACCGTTATAATATTTATTTGTTTAAAGTTTATCCCTTACGTAGTTAAGGTAAATCATTAACGTATGTTAAAAACAGAAATTGACCCAGGATAGATCGTGTGAAACTCCCATTACAACTGGAGATCCCGGAGATAATTTTCCATAAACTTGGTAATATACTTTACAACTAAAAGTAGCTAATTTAAGATTTTTGAATTCTATTGCCCAGATATGAAGCCAGAAGATTGAGAGCCTTATTCCTTATTCCTTCCTTGCTTAACTTGCACTCCGAGGAGTACAATTTAAGCCAACATTCAGACCTCTGGCTGGTATTTAGATTCTTAAAATAGAAAATATCGAGTAACACCATTTTTTTCTCGACCCGAGCACGACGAACTGGAAACCTACGTAATGCTATTTCCCCAGGAATAAAAAATATTTGCATTTTTTTACGTTCAAACTCTGAAATATTATTTAAGAGAATAATTCGTTAACATCGATCGTAATAGAGTGCTTAAGCTAAAAGGCGTAGGCTCGCGGAGTTAGACTTAGGCGGGCCAGCTCGCTAAAGAGATAAATTATTAAGATCAGTTTCAAACAGGTTAATGTTATACTAAGAACCTGTTAAACCGAAAGCCTTATTTTAACAGTCTAACCTTTGTTTTTCCTGATCTGTTTCTGTTTATTTATTTATCTATTTTGGATTTCCAACAAAGAGTTCACCTTACATGCTAAAGATCTTAATTATAAAATAAACCATGTGCTTCTCCAGTTAGAGGTAATCATATTATGCATTACATCAAATTAGATTAATAATATCAAAAAACAAATGAGTAAGATACTCATTCATCACAGGTAGATTTTTTTTTTCTTTATTTAATTACTAGCGACCCGCCCCGGCTTCGCACGGGTACAATACTGATACTTATACTACAGAATGTCTTTAAACCTCTAACAAACGGGCGAAATTTGGTCAAAACAAACAGAAACAAATTAATATGGGTACCTACTAAAACTCAGTGAAATAAGTTGGTGGGTATACTTTTATCGTATGAAATACCTACCTATACTCTTCAGGACTAACAATACAACAAACGCTAAATAAATAGGTATTCAAGTAGATACTTGAATACCTATTTTTTTATGTTTTGTGTTCGTTGTAACTATGATGGATAGATATCCATCATAGTTACAACGAACACAAACCAAAAATTGGCCTTATAAATCTTAAGGATCGAGCGCGCATAATCGCATTCGGCCTACCTCACTCGCTGCGCTGCGAAAACACGCGCTGTTATTTTGCGATAACTTCTAAGTTATTCATTTAAAGTATATTGTGTAGGGGTCAAATAATCTGCATGAAATGCTTAAGAATATTAACTCATTTAAAATGATAAGGATAAATACTGAATCCGTCTGATTAGCTTTACAATTACCGCATTAGAAATTATCATTTTTCTAAAATATATAATGGATATAGCAAGTTAACCTTGAAAGATAGACATATACTATTGTAGACTTTTTTGTAGATCTAAAAGGGAAGAATATTTCCGCCATACATTGTTTTATTATATCTCATAGGGTTTAGGCAGCGTTTTCGTTGAAAGCTCCCAAATGGCTTAATTTTTTCCAACACCTCTGACAAATATCAATATATATTAGTCAAATGTACACATAAACTAAACAAATCATATACGTAAACCTTCCGGAAGAATCTTTCTATTGATTGGTAACAACCGCATGAAAATCCATGTAGTAGTTTTTGAGTTTATCGCGAACAGACAGACAGCCAGACAGACGCGGCCGGGGACTTTGTTTTATTATATGTAGTGATGTAGTGATAGCGGTCGCCCGCAGCTCCGTGCGGATGTCGGTTACCACTGCAAAAAGCCTACCCAGGAAAGACACGGTCAGCAAAATGATTCCCAGGTCAATTCACAGACACCGACACAAACATCGACGACGCAGTCATTATCCGCAGGCTGCACAGATTATCTTTCTGTGGATGTTAAAGTTGTTAATGATGAAAATATTTAAATGTAATTAATACTAAGTTTTCACTTCTGCCGGCAGTCCCGGAGTGCAACCCGTTGTTTTAGGATAGATAACTAAAGCGATTATTGTAGAGCTTCTCTATAAACAACATTTGACGTTAAATTATTTTCAGGTAACAAAATATACTGATGGTCGGGAGCCCCGACCCGTGATATGGCAACGTAAAGTTGCCCATGCGTAAAATATTCTTTGCGTAAATCAATTCCAACTAATTTGAATGTTTGGCCCTGGGATTTGTTTATCGTTAGTGCGAAAGAAATTTTACTGGAATTTGGAGCCTTTTGATGGGTATAGGCAAATCAGTAGGGATCATGGGTATTCTTGGTATATGAGCTAATTCACCAGCTGCAGGGCCGGTGATAATCTTCGCTACTATTAAATTATCTTTTAGCTTCTTTATAAGAAGTCTCGTGCCATGTTAGGGGGGCTTAAATTTCTGAGAAGCATTATCGGCGTGCCAACTTTTAACGACAGTTCATGAGGTGATAGCCCAGCGGGGTTCAGAGAATTTAAAAATTCCTGGGGGTAGTGCACTGCGTCCTCGATGTTAGTGACGGTGTCCATGAATTTAGCAGAAATCGTAATATTTTAATTTCGCCATATTTTTAAAACCAAACGTCCAATTTTAATCATTCAAGGACCAAATATTATCTACATAAACTGTACTCAGTGATGAACTAATTTATTTTGATAAGGATAAATAGCATGAGTAAAATAAACGCGTTTAAAAGTAGTCCAAAAAAAATTCAAGATTAATAAATAAAAAGATGGTTGTTGTGCCTCACTCGACATAGATAGGTATAGTGTGTCGCGGACTTTTTTGTAGATATTTATAAGATCTACAATTAATTAAGACATTTTATGGTTCTATCTTTTATAGTTTAGGCAGCGTACGCAAAATAAGTAACTTTTCTGGTTGATTTTTTACACCTTGTGTCCGAAAAACTCAAATATCTTACGGAACCCTATTTTTTTCCAAAATAAAATTTAGCCTATGTTACTCGTGGATAATGTGGCTTTCGAATGGTGAATGAATTTTTGAAATCGGTCCAGTACTTTTTGAGCCTATTCATTACAACCAAACAATCAAACAAACAAACAAAGTTTTCCTCTTTATAATATTAGTATAGATGAAATTCCTATGAAAACGGAAAGCTATTCTATAAAACTAATATAAATTTGTCGTCATCCGCTTACAAATAAACTCGATGTTTTCAAAATTTCAAGTATTTGATCTTATAAACGTTCGTAATGATTATTTGATATGTCAAAGGTAGCCCATAATTAGCTTCTCGGATCATGAGCCTAATTAGTAGGTAAAATCACCTTACAGGCAGATATTAAAATTACAAGCGTTGTTAATGGTGTCCTAATTTAATGACAATTCCGTCTATAGTATGGACGGAGAGCTGACAACCGAAAAGGCAAGGTAATTTGATCATTCATAAAAATGATTTATCAGCTTACCTGGAGCATTCTAAGCATAAAGACGTCGACCTGGCAGGATTCGCGTGGTGGATGTGGGAGTTATGGGGTGGGAAAAAAATAAAAAAAGGTAATGTGATCAGGATTACTTTTATGCCAAATGGTTTGCCTACCTCCCCAAAGCACATAAAAAAAATCTGGCGTCATTTGGTTGGTGGAAAGGTATCGCCAATAAAAATGAGGAAATCTTAGTTAAAGTGAGGAAAAAAAAAATTAAAGTGAGGAAAAAAAAATATATTTTTAGGTAATAAGAACAAGGCTGGCTTTTTTTGTGCTTAAAGTTTATTATTCCCAGAGGCTAGGAAAAAAAAGCCAGCCAATAATAGTGGTGGGAACATGTCGAAAAAAAGAATTGAAAATTTATATTTTAAATTGTATTTTGCTCGAGGGGCATGAAAAAGAGCGCGTGGAGGGGATACACGCGACGAAGGCGTCCGTGCTCTCTCGGCGCGTCGTTCATGTTCGGTAAACCGAACGCGCCTGGCTGGCCTCGTCGCACTCGTTGAGCGGAAAAAGCCGAACGTTTCCGGAGCGCCAGCTGTTTCATTTTAGCGTCTATTTTACAGCGCGTGGACGTGTTTTTATATTCTGTTTAAATAAAATAAAATAAAATAAAAATCATATTTATTTACGTAAACCAATTACAGGCACATTACCGAGAGAGCACGGACGCCGTAGTCACGTGTATCCCCTCCACGTGCTCTTTTTCATGCCCCTTAGCTCTTTCTCGAGCAAAATACAATTTAAAATATAAATTTTCAATTATTTTTTTCGACATGTTCCCACCACAATTATTCGCTGGCTTTTTTTTCCTAGCCTCTGGGAATAATAAACTTTAAGCACAAAAAAAGCCAGCCTTGTTCTTATTACCTAAAAATATTTTTTTTTTTCCTCACTTTAATTAAGCCTGGCGATACCTTTCCACCAACCAAATGATGCCAGATTTTTTTTGTGTGCTTTGGGGCACACACTTTGGGGAGGTAGGCAAACCATTTGGCATTAAAAGTAATCCTGATCACATTACCTTTTTTTTTATTTTTTTCCCACCCCATAACTTCCACATCCACCACGCGAATCCTGCCAGGTCGACGTCTTTATGCTTAGAATGCTCCAGGTAAGCTGATAAATCATTTTTATGAATGATCAAATTACCTTGCCTTTTCGGTTGTCAGCTCTTAGTCCAGTAGTTCTATCCTAAATGAACCGTCTTAAAACAATTGGATGCGAATTAGTATTGATAACTCCGACCGAAGCATCTGTTTTAAACGATATTCTGTCAATGTTATGTCAAACGCCATGAAGTTCTATCACGGTGGTTAAGTATTTTTTTTAATTGTCTAATTCTCCGGGCTATTTTCTTATTTTTTTCTCTTTCTAAAATCTAAAAACTTTCTTCTGACTATAGCAAACAACACAACAAAAAAAATAATTAATGAAATCAGTCCATTCGTAAACGCGTGATGCCAAGGGAAATAGGGCCTATAGGAATAATACCCTACCCTACCCCTACCCTACCCCTACCATACCCCTACCCTACCCCTACCCTACCCCTACCCTACCCCTACCCTACCCTACCCTACCCTACCCTACCCTACCCTACCCTACCCTACCCTACCCCTACCCAAAAGTATCCTATGTCCTTCTCCCAGTTCTTAGCTACCTCCCTACCAATTTTCAGCCAAATCGGTTCAGCCGTTCTTGAGTTATAAATAGTGTAACTAACACGACTTTCTTTTGTTTTTAAAATGTATTCTTCTATTCGGGACGGAAACAAATCCAACAAATCAAAAACCATGGCAATCGGTCCAGCCGTTCTCGAGTTATAAGTGTTGTAACAAACACGACTTTCTTTTATATATATAGATAGATACGATAGACGGAATTGTCATTTATTTATTTAAACTTTGACTTAAAGTGATAAAAAAGTAAAAATTGTTAATACCGGCGATGACATCGCTTACACGGTGTCAGCCGCGTATTATAATACTGCGGTCGCCAACCCTCCTTCGAGAAGAGTTAAGCAGTGGACGTTATACGGGCTGATGATGACATCGTTTAAATATGTACTTCCAAATTCCACATGAGACATTTGTCGAGTAAAGTTAACCTTTATCGAAAGAGAATAGGTACCTATCTACTTTACCTCAAAAGGTGAGCATTACTATCCAGCGAGGCAATGCGGCCAGCATTTTGGGCACGTTACCAAACATTATAGATTAGTTTTTAAATTTTTGTAAGGGTTTTCTTTTTTCCAGTATATGTATGTATAAATTTATTTTTTTGTATATTCCTAGTTTAAGTTGTATAACAATTGTGTAAATATTTTAGTGTTGTTGTAAATAAAAATAGTTGATTCTTTACCTTTAGATACGTGTAATAAAGAGATTAATAAATTTCTATATATTTGTGGCTTAAACTAAAATTCAGGTTTGAATCTTGCCTGTGGTCTCAATATTTCAATTTAGTATGTACCATAACATTTTCCAAAAATGAAATCAATGTTATTTGTTTATTTAAGATTTTAGACATCATTTCGAGTCAATGAAATTAAATACGAATCAATCGAAAATATTTCTCATTGGGGACTTTAGTTACATAAAATTATCGATTAATAAAACTGTAGAGGAACGGTTGGTGGTGTTCCTCCACAGAAAATGAAGATCTTCTTTGCCGGGCGAGGTGGTGTGCCCGGCGACCGACGGCCATTTGGTACTGTTCGGAAGTTGTAAATGTTCTAATTGGCTTGCGAACTTGTATTGCGCGATACAGGTTAGTTAGGATGCTAGGTGGTAGATGGCGCTGCTCGTCTATTAGTAGTTTGTGTGCGGCTACTGTAGATGTCGCTACAAAACTAATCAGGATATTCACATTGTTTCAGATGCTGTAATTTAAGTGGCTGCTGACGACGACCCTGCAAGGGATATTTAGGTGTTTAAAAGACATGATAGTAAATAAGTAGCAACAATGCGCAATTCTAGTAGTAACTTCGGTGATATTGAAAAATATCCGAAGTATCAGTTATTTTTAAGAATGCAAAGATACTGCTACTCAAGCAACAGCACATTCAGTAAAATTTTGAATGAAGAGAAGTATAATCGTAAGTAAATTTATTTGAATTCATTTTATTTAGGTAGCTTTTTTTTCTGAAACTTTCTTCCTTGGATGATGTTTTACTAAAACGGGCAAAGCCCTGATTCGAATTCTGAGTGGCTCAATATGAGTTTCTACTAGATGTTTTCTCTTAAGAAACTTTTGACTAACGTACTGAGTACCCGAAGTCAGAAGTTTGTGGTCTTTCAGAAGAACACGAACACGTAGTTCTTGCGCCTGATAACACTATAGTGGTCCATTCTACCGAATTTTGTAAAAAGACCAGTGTCTGAATTATGGACTTAGAATTTAACCACTATGCCTGACAATATTGAACGACACATCCATCACCAAACAAATAACAAACCATGACCTAATTTCGAAGCACAAAGTCCAGATAGCACAAAATTTGCACATTTTTAAACGTCCCAAAGCGACAGTCTTACGATCTTAGCAATTTCAAGAAAACATTAAAGATATTTTTCTACTACTCCGTAATCCATATTTAGAACAAAATAAGGTCCTACGCTGTGAGTACAATATCTAATTCAAAATTAGTGCGATCAAGCGAGGCTAATTTATGGTTCTTCTTTAATACTCTCGTAGGCTTTACATTGTCTATAGTAAGCTTATCAGCTGGGAGTAAACATAAGAATTTATTAACATTTTAATGCTTCTTATTTTGTCTAAGACTCGGCCTGTGCCTCCGTTCAATATCGAATTCTTATACTACCTCATACTAATCTCAATAATCATACTTTGGCTGACCCCACATTGTGCGAACGCGTTCCTGAAGCGAGTGTATGGCGCAAACGACGCGAGCGCCTAACTAGTTAAAAATGGTCACTTTTCAGATATGTGCATAGTCAGCCCTTAGTAGATGAAGGGGCTGAGTCAGCAATAACTTTAACTGTTATCAATACCATGTAGTTTTCCATTGTTTCAAAGATTTATTATTATTGTCATTTGATTTTATTAATCATTCAGGCCTTAACTCTCGCTCCATAAATATTGTAATCAGTTTTTCGTCCAAAAAAATATATTATTTGGCAAATTCGCAATAATTTGACTAGCTTCTGATCCCGTCACCCCGCCTTCAGCTTCAGCTTTAAGAGCTTTTAACGCATGAAATGCAAAGAGACGGTTTTCCCAATAACTCAATTTGAAAATTGGCTGAAATATTCTTGAAAATTAACTATGTATGTATGTTATAAAGTTATATTCCCTTCGCAAACAAATTAAAATAACAGTTGTAAAACAATTGTTATCAAAACAAGAAGCAGTTTAATTATACCTGCCTCCTATGAACACGTGAAAACACCCACTGAAATTATTCTTACATATAATTACAACTTTAACTGGTCTCACATCAAAGTTCGTACTATGACGGGCAAATAAGTTGTTTTAATGCCGTTAGTGTAACATCTAGCGATCTTACATATATAATAAAACTGTAGAGGTCGATTGTCTGTACATAGAAAAAAAAACGTAAAAAACCGAAAATGGCCACCCAGCCTGACCAACACCAAGTCATTACAGTCTCTTAATAAATCTTTCGGGTAAGGTTACAGCAGAAGCGGTATTGAGTGTAACATCTGTGTAATATTCAAATTATTATTACTTTCTTATTTTATTTTTATTTTCTAAAAAGATTACAAGCAGAGTTTGGTAGTCTACTCATATTATTGTTAACCCCTCTTGCTAAGCTAAAATGCTTATGTTACGAGTAGGTTCACGTCGGTAGTGCAATGGGTGGGAATCGAACCAGCGACCACAAGATCATAATTCCGACGCCTCTAGCCATTGGGCTAAAGCCGCTTTAAAGATTATTTATAATGTAAATTAACATGTCCTGACTGACTGACTGATTCAACAACGACCAGGCAAAGCGACTGGAGCTAGACACGTGATATTTGGACCGTGACTTTTGACTGACCTTTTGTGGCGTAGGATGGTTTCAACTAAGAAAAGGATTTTGTAAAATTCAACCCCTAAGGGGATAAAAATGGGGGGAATTTAATTACAAAACTCTTACGGGAACGGGAGTGAAACTGATGATACCGCACGTGGGAATCTAGTTACACAACAAAATTCATCTTCATCTCTCTTGTAAAGTGCACTAAGTTAAATTATTCTCCTTGCTTTTAATATCCTAACTTTCAGAATCGAATGATGAGCCGTGGTGCCCCCGAACATTCGACGGGTTCGCGTGTTGGAACGAAGCCCCCGCCTCCTCTACGGCATACCAGCAGTGTCCAGATTTCGTCGTTGGATTCGACCCACGGCGATATGCTTATAAAAGGTTAGACATTTATTTTGGATAACTAAGATAGTAGGAAATAGATGGTACGATCATGTTTTTAGTAGTAGGTACCTGATTAGCAACAGAAAAAATTGTACACATGCCTTTAAATATTTATAACTGGGTCCTCTAGAAAATTTCACCGAAGTTTATCTTTTATTTGGTACTGATAGATTGATCACAACCTCCGTAGCGTAGCGGTATTTGGCTCGCTTTAAATCTCGGAGGTAGTGGGTTCGATCACCACGCCGCCGGACAGAAAATCTTTGTGTAAATTCTTAGATTTATTTCCGGGTCTGGTTGGTTGAGGGACTACCCTCCGTGCCTCGGAAAGCACGTTTAGCCGTTGGTCCCGATTGTTATAACATCATTATATAATAATCGTATATCAAGGAACGGGCGGCAGCGTTTCCTTGTGTGGCACAACATAATACTGCGGTCAACCATCCGCCTGCCAAGCGTGGTGACTATGGCAAATACCCTCCCTCGGGAGGAGGCCCATTTTCAGCAGTGGACGTTATACGGGCTGATGATGATGATGATGATGATAGATTGATCTATACCTACTAATATTATAAATAGGAAAAGTTGTTTGTTTCAAATAAACTCAAAAATTACTGAACGGATTTCGATCATTCTTCTACCATTAGAATGCTACAATATCCCTGAGTAACATAGGCTGAATGAATGAAATGAATAATATAAGTCTACCTGTGTGAAGCTGGGGCGGGCCGCTTTTTATTATTTAAAGAAGCATTATTAATATTAATAGTTAAAAAAAATGTCCACCTTCCGGGTACCTGATGTTTAAATAATAATATTGTCGGTAATACTGCAATACCGCATAAGTGACAGTAGCTAATAAGGTGTAATTTCATATGTCAAGATATATTTTCGTTATATATATTTTAAAGAGAAAAGGATCAATTTGCTACATTTGATTTTCAACCCAATTAGCTATTGTCACTTACGCGATGTTGAAGTATCACCAACAATATGCTGGTAAAAAATCAATGTCATTGCCACATTGTTTTAAATATCGTTCTAATGACGGTTGTAATATCAACATAATAAAAACGTATTTATTAACATGATAACAACATAGTTTGCCGAGGACATCTTGAATTTTTGAATTCCCGCCGTGCGTAGGGACGCTTCTTCGAGTAGCCGGGGTGCACAGACTAAAATTGTTTTTAATTCTTAATTTGATGACAATAGAATTTTATGTTTTTTATATTGTTTGTAATCAATTCGCTATTATTTTTCTGATTGATGTTATTGCTTATTTGGTTTTTTATTTTATTTAAGTTTTTGTTTACGTTTCAACAAAAAATCCCAAATTGGTGATGAAACTTGTTTATTTATTTATTTATTTGGCACTACAATTAAAATTAAAATGGAATATTGTATCAATAATAATAATAATAATTAGGTAAATATAATTTTTCAATACATTTTTATTTGACGTTTGGCATGCGTGGCGTCAAAACTGGGGCTGGCTAGAATACCAGCGCTGCGCAATGCTCTTTTAGATTTTTGACGTAGCTTAATGCTGAAGCCAGTTCCCATTTATGGTGCATGTATGTAATAGTGTTAATCAATGTCTTATGTTTTATTTCCTTGTATGTGCCGTAAATAAAAATATTTTCTGTCTTTCTTCTTCTTTCTATTTATCATATTTAACGTTGAAAATACGTAATTCATTATTGTAGTTGTGGTCACACGTAGAATATAACTTAAATCCTTAAGTTCTAATAACTTGTAAATAAGAACTATGTAAATGGAATTTGCTTACCCACTCAGTCTTATTTTGAAAGAAAGAAAATACACAAGATATTACAAAGCAAACTTTTAGTTAAATATACAAAACAATACGACATCTTGCATGTTCTGCCGAAAAAGTCGCCACCTCACCATAGTCTAGGCGATACTAGCGCTGGTTTTCAGTTGGCAGCTCAAGAAGTGACCCACTCGAATTTATATATTTATAAGTACCTAGTGTACCTAAATAATGACAATTGTTCTAACCTAATATAGACATAACAAGCTATTTGACACAATATAGTTAAATAATAAACTAAGACGTTAAGACTAAAATATTATTAAAATAATAACTGAAATACTTGTTTAATTTGAAAATTTATAAAATATGATAATTATAGATAATAATACCAAATACTAAATTATTGTTTTGACTATTTGCAAGTGCCTGTAATAGGTTTACGTAAATAAAAATGGTTTTTATTTTATTTATTTTATTTTAGTGAAAATATACTTTAATTTTTAAATGTACTGAACGATAATAGCCGAAAAATATATGGAATTTACTTCGGAATATAAATGGATCTCAAATTGGTTAAGTTTCATGATCGATTTAAGCCATAAACAAAACAATATAAAATAGCACAAACACATTACGGAAACATTAAAAAGTTATTGCCCGTCAAAATATCAGTATAATTGTACAATAAGAATAAACAACAAACCATAATAATGGCCGAAATGGCCACACAAGATATTTTATTATTTTAAGAATAGTACCTATATCAACAAGAACTTTGTTTTTTTTAAATCGAAGAAAAAAAAATTTAGCTGTCATAGACTCAATATTTTTTAATAATCCCTCTCATACTGCCGCCACTGTAACTCCTTAACCTTTTGAGCGCCAGGGTCACAAATACGTGACAAGCGAAAACTGTCCCTGAGCGCCAACGACACAAATATGTGACAAAAACAGCGGTACATTAAAACACGAAATAAACTATTTAAACATTACTTTAATGCCTATTTATTTATATACCTGTAAAATAGAAGGTCCAAAATTTATTTATTTCCATAAAACTAATTAAATTGCATTATAAATATTGAGAAATTTTACGTTAAAAAGAAAGAAATAAACTCTGAAAAAAGAATGTCCTCACACGCCAGAGTCATAACTGCGTGACCGCTAGTGATGTAGCGCATGTTGGATAATATCATTATTTCAAATCAAAGATCGATTCGAAACTTTCCTCTGGAATATATTATTTTAGGTATAATTTGGTACTAGGATAAAGCAGCATTAATTTTATAAAACCAGTCTTAAAAATCATTCAATAAGCTACATAGTCAAAAATAAAATTTGGTTGGGTCGAATTTCGATATTCACTAATCCCAACTCAAGCGCATCCCTAACGCAACCCGAATTATCAGTACCCTGTACGCCATGGTCACGACTAGACGACAATATCGTGACGTCACAAGCGCGGCGACCAGAAATTAGTGAAGTGAATGAATAATATTTATGATTAATTTACTTGTGATATCGAGTTCAAGATTTATATTAAGTGACTATTATAATGAGTGGGAATTTAATGACTACGGAAGAACTTCTTCGCATATTAGAAGGAGTCTCAGATGACGAAGAATTTTTGGAAACAGAATCTTTGGACGAATTTGATTTAGAGGTAAGTTATTTTTATCTGCTTTTATTTTAAAAATTTTGAGCAAATATTAATCTTATTAAAAATCACGATGAAATCTGTAAGTGTGGCCTGGTATTGGTGTTTGTAGACCGAAAGAAACATATTTTTTACAGAAATAAGTTACTTTTGAGAATATTATTGTTGTAAAAAAATAGATACAGCCGTTATACAGAGTTTTTAAGTTGATATATCGATCGTTGTTTGTTTACATACGATTTAATTAAGATATGAATCAGCATACAGTTACCTACTAAATGCTTGTTGTATTATTTAACCTATTGATCGCTAACATAAATAAGTAAAAATCAAGAATGATTTTGATATTTTTACTTGTGTATATGTTTAAGCGATATAATATGTTTAAATATTACATATATTTATGAAATATTAATTGCGCCTTATACCTAAGCCTGCACTCATAGGTTTCTAATATATGTATACTATTATTTCAATTAATTATTATGTATATATGTGTGCAGAGAACTCGACTTTTCAGTTTTGTTTCGGTAATTCGGTATATAGTTCCTATAGTGTTCGTCAAGCTATATGATCCCTCCGAAAATGTTTTTAAGATATAATTTATGTAGAGCACAGGGTTAAGAAAGAATTAAGCCACGTCTGAAAAGTATTTGAAATAAATAAATGAACGAATTTACAGATTTTATGATTTATTTTGGGATATTTATTAATTAGACAATAATCAAACTTATCAATCATCAGGTACCACAGTGGTAGTATTATAGAAGGCTCCACGTTAGCTACAACTAGCAGTAGTAATCCTCTTCGTATATTACCCAGTAATGCAAAGGATCATATGCCGAGTCGTATGGGAAAATATCAAAGATGCAAGCAATGCGCACTTTTAAAACAAAGAAAAAATACACGTTTTAAATGTAACGTTTGTAACGTATATTTATGTGCTGCGCCGTGTTTCCAAAAGTACCACTCTGTGTAATATATTTAGATTTATATTGATTTTAATGTCTCTGTGATACTGATTTTTCTATTGTAACTTGAAGTTTTTTATTAGATTTTATTTACATATGGCTTACTATTAGATGATAAGATAATACAATGCAGATTTTGTATAATGTTGTTCTATTATTCTAAAGATTTATTAGTATAAGACTGATTGGTAACTGTGATAATTATATATAATGGTTAATTGTTTTAATTTGTTACTTTTTTATGCCTGATAACACATGGCTTACTATTCGCTGGGTGCGCGATGACAGCGCCAACTAGCGGTCGGCGGACTCGGCGGACCTTGGTACGTCAAATAGTTGACTGTCATTGTCTTTACAAGGAGTAAGCAGTGAATAAAGCATGAAGGTGTAGGTAAAGATGGAGTACACAGTACACACTTGAAATACCTACTTGAATTTTTATTTCTCTTCTACTGTCTGAGGTCAGTTTGTTTCAATTTCTGTAGTACACTAGAAAAAGAGATCAGACCTCAGTTTGCCTCAGAGAATAGGAGCGAGAGTATTTGACTCGAAACTTTTATTCTAAGTGTGGGCTCCATATTTACCTATAACTTCGTGGAATAAAGTCTGCCAAAAGTTCCTTTTTTAGCCACGGTGCGCGCTGAGATCGATTTCACTGTCCCCACCACCCACTTTGCACCCAGCGAATTAGATGATCAGAATGCAGGTTGCATTGTAGATTTTGTATAATTTTGTTCTATTATTCAAAAGATTTATTAGTATAAGACTGATTGGTAATTGTGATAATTATATATAATCGTTAATTGTTTTAATTTGTTACTTTTTATGCCAGGTTTATAGAACTTAATATTTAAAAACATGTATACATAGTACATACTGTATAACATTTTATTAAAATTTTCTATTTTTTCATAGTTTTTATTTACCTTCTTAACCTATTTCAATCATATATTTTTAAGTACCTGTTACATTCGGAATTATAAATCTGATTTAAAAAACGTGTTTCATTTATTATAAAATAATATTGTACTAGAACATCGATAAACGAGATATTACGTTGCCACATCCTTATTTCGGAAGCGAAGTAGTTATTAAAATGGCGGGCCGTCCACGCCATGGTCACAATATGAAGACAGCAGATCAAGAATAGTGTTGTACCTACAGTTATTATATTTAAATATATTGTAGTCTCATATCTGTTATTACGGTATTATACAAGTCTGTAAATAGTGTATAACTATTACTTTAATAGGAAGAAATGTAATGTTGAATTAAATTTCAATGTTATAAGGACATTATATTTCGAAATTAAAGACGAAAATGAAAATAAAATTGATTATCGATGAAGTTTTGGAATCCCTATTTTTTTCGTAGGTATTTGCGGTGAATTTGTGGCCTGGCGTTGAGGGCAAGTTCATGCGTTTTTGCTCTGGCGTTCAAAAGGTTAAGCCAGGATCAACAGCGGCACACACGGAAGAGGTTCTAAGCTGTTAAGCTTAGGCTGGTCCCGGGACACCTAAATGTCTTGGATCCAGCATCGAATTCAATGACTCAATATATGTTTTTTATTTTTATTATATTAAAAGTAAGGTTTGGCAATTATAAATTAAAAATAATGTAGCGGCACACCACAGTAATTTATGTTTGTAATTTTTTATTATTCCTACCTACATGTATATTTTATTAAACTGAGATTTTGTATAAATAGCGCACCCCTTTCCGAAATAAATTCATTCTATTCTCAACCCTCATCGGAGTTTCATTCACCTGCCTTCACTTCGCTAAAGTGGTGACCCCGACCGACTGTCAACCTATAGACCTACAAGATGTTCGAGACAGAAGTTACACCTAAAACTAAGGAAGGATGTGAAACACCTACATCGAAGAGCGATCACGAATTATCGGCTGTTTCATATAATCAACGAATCCCACCGGTATGGCGAAACAGGGTTAAATTGTGGTTCCTGCAGTTTGAAGCAATCGTGTCAGCTGGAAAACTAACGGACAAAGAATTATCTGAGCTGCTCATCCGCCAACTGGACCTTCAAGATCTTGATGAAATACAGGACATCATGTTCGACCCCAAGTTCACCGCGCAAAGCAACCGGTACGAAGCTATGAAGAAACGGCTCACTGAGACTTACGATGAAAGCGAACACACAAAACTCGAGCGGCTACTATCCAACGTAGAACTCGGAGACATGAAACCGTCGCAGCTACTCCGTAGGATGCAAAACCTCGCGGGAAAAAATATCGCCGATAACACACTGCGTGTCATATGGACAAAGCACCTACCCCCTTCGGTACGCGCTATCCTAGCCGTGAGCGAAACGATTGCGAATAAAACAGACCTCAACGAGCTTGCGATACTGGCCGATAAAATGCTTGAGCAACTTCATCACCAAATCTCGGCAGTGAACAGCTTCCCATCTCCATCAACGTCATCCACACCAATCGCAGCAGCTACAAGTCATGAGAATGCATTACTACACGAAAAGATCGACATGTTGGCGCAACAGATAGCAGAATTAAAAATGCACCGCGACCACGACCTCCGCGGCCGGCAGCGCGTGCGCAACTGGCGCGGGCCGCCGCATCGACGAGCGCATAGCTCCGCCCACCGCTCGCCCCGCCAACGATCAGGGCAGCACAGGGGCGCACTCAGGGACGATTTAATATGTTACTATCATCGGAAATTTGGCGCGCAAGCATATAAATGTACAAGACCATGTTCTTATGAAGCAAAGCCTCTCGCATCTTCGGAAAACTAAAACAGGTGTTGGCAGCGACGGAAACTAACACCTGGGAAGGATCGCACCGTCTCTTTTTGAAAGACAAGAAGTCAAATCTAAGCTTTCTTATCGACACAGGCGCTAACATCTCCGTCATCCCAGGGAAACGATGCGAAATTCTCAAGCCAACCGCATTCAAATTATATGCAGCGAACAACACGGAAATAGCAACTTTTGGAGAAAAGACAATGGACCTGGACTTCAACCTAAGACGACCATATCGATGGAAATTCATCGTTGCAGCAGTTAGCAAACCCATCATTGGTGCTGACTTTTTACAACACCACCACCTGCTCGTTGACCTTGCTGGGAAATGTTTAATCGACAAGATTACAAATCTCTCCGTGAAGACATCGATCTGCAAATCATCTGAACCAACTGTCAGAACTATAGATATGGAAAAGAAGTACCATAACATATTGGCTGTTTCCAGTTTCCAGACATCATGCGATTATCCTCAATGAAAGATCCTCCGAAGCACCACGTGAAGCACTATATAGAAACAACTGGTCCACCAGTATACTGCAAGGCTCGACCGATACCACCACACCGCTACCAGGCTGTGAAACAAGAATTTCAAAATATGATGAACCAGGGATTGTGCCGGCCAAGCAAAAGCCCCTGGGCAAGTCCTCTTCACATGGTTCCTAAACCTAATGGAGAACTACGTGTTTGTGGAGATTACCGTAGATTAAATGCCATAACAAAACCAGACCGATACCCAGTCCCTCGGTTGAAGGATTTTACATATCAATTGTACGGGAAGAAGATATTTTCCACGCTTGATCTAAACAGAGCGTACCAACAATTACCCGTAGTGGAAGAACACATCGAGAAGACAGCTATCATCACGCCATTTGGGCTTTTTGAGATGCCCAGGATCTGCCCAGGCCTAAAAAATGCTGGTCAGACATTTCAAAGATTTATCCACGAAGTACTAAATGGACTCGACTTCGCTTACCCATTCGTCGACGATGTCATAATCAGCTCGTATACTGAGGAAGAACACAAAGTACACCTACGGACAGTCCTACAACGGCTGAGCCAGTATGGAATAACTATAAATCCATCAAAATGTATACTCGGAAAAGAAGAAATCAAATTTCTTGGATACACGGTCTCTCAAGATGGCATAAAACCTCCAACAGAAAAAGTAGAAGCCATAAACAATTTTCCGTTACCTACAACTATAGAACAGTTAAGAAGATTCCTCGGCATGGTAAACTTCTACAGAGACAGCATTCCAAGAGCAGCCGAAATTCAAGCACCTCTAAATGCGTACCTGCACAACAGTAAGAAACGCGACAAAACAAAGATTGTATGGAATAGCGAAGCCAAGAAGGCATTTGAGTTATGTAAAGTCGGCTTACAAAACGCGGCTTTACTTGCTCATCCATCCCACCACGCACCAATCGCATTAATGAGCGACGTTTCGGATAGATGCGCCGGCTCTGTACTGCAACAATACATACATAACAGATGGCAGCCATTGGGATATTTGTCCAAGACATTGTCAAGCGCGCAAGTCAAATACAGCACTTTCGACAGGGAACTACTCGCTATTTATATGGGAGTTAAACATTTTAGAAAAATGTTCGAGGGTAGACAGCTCACAATATTCACCGACCACAAGCCACTGATCTACGCACTTAACAAATCAGCGTCAGTCAGCGAGACACCGCGCCGCGTGCGGCAGCTTATGTTCATAAGCGAATTCACAAGCGATATCGGCCATATAAGTGGAAAAGAAAATATCGTAGCCGATTCATTATCACGAATAAACGTGGAAACTATATCCTGTCCTTCAACAATCGACTATGAACAACTGGCAACAGAGCAACAAAAAGACAGCGATGTGCCAAACCTAAAGAAACAAAGCAATTTACAATTGAAGCATATGAATGTACCAAATACAACCTGCAAGATATTGTGTGAAACATCAACAAAACATGTTCGCCCCTACCTACCAGAATCATTTCGGCGAGCCGCATATGAGAGCGTGCATAATCTTAGTCACCCGGGCACGCGCACTACACGAAAGATACTCAGTGAAAAATATTTTTGGCCGTCGATGAATGCTGATGTGGGAAGGTGGACTAAAGCCTGCGAAGCCTGCCAAAGGTCAAAGGTTAATCGCCATACATCGAGCCAGATTGCGTCATTCCCACCATGTGAGCGGTTTCAACACATTCATGTCGACATTGTTGGACCGCTACCGCCGTCACAATATGGACACCGATACCTGCTCACAATCATCGATCGTACCACACGCTGGCCTGAAGCATTCCCGCTGCATGACATAACTGCGAAAACCGTCGTTAAACAAATATATGAAGGATGGATATCAAGGTTCGGATGCCCCAATACTATAACCAGTGATCAAGGACGTCAATTTGAAAGCCAACTATTCTACGAATTAACAAAACTACTGGGTATAGAAAGAACCCGGACCACCAGCTACCACCCAGAAAGCAATGGAATCATAGAACGATGGCATCGCTCACTAAAGAACGCACTGACTGCGCGATGTACAGAGAACTCAAATGGCAAGTGGATTGACGAATTACCTACTGTTTTGTTTGGGTTACGGGCAGCTACGCGCAATGACACCGGTATCAGCCCTGCTCAGTATACCTACGGGACATCGCTTCGATTACCTGGCGAGTTCTTTGCCGAAACGAAAGGAAGTGTTTTTGGTGATGATTATGTGGAACAGTTACGCCGTACTATAAACGAATATCGACCAGCAGAATTTACACATCGGCAAAAGCGTAATGTATTTGTGCATACCGATCTACGTACATGTGATACAGTGTTCTTACGGAAAGATTGCACTAAAAAACCATTACAGCCAACATATGAAGGGCCGTATAAGGTGCTAAAGAGATGTGAGAAATACTACACGTTGCAGCTACCAGGACGAATAGCAAATGTATCTATCGATAGAATAAAACCAGCGTATGTACTAAATGAAAACAATAATGACGCGGACGTGAGAACAACAAGATATGGGCGAGTGATTAAACCAGTTGTACGCTTCGCTTGAGGGGGTGTACTGTAGCGGCACACCACAGTAATTTATGTTTGTAATTTTTTATTATTCCTACCTAAGTACATGTATATTTTATTAAAGAGATTTTGTATAAATAGCGCACCCCTTTCCGAAATAAATTCATTCTATTCTCAACCCTCATCGGAGTTTCATTCACCTGCCTTCACTTCGCTAAAATAATATCTCAATATATGTCTGTCTGATAGATGTCAATTATTTCATCTAAGTTCGCGTTGAATTAAGTTTCTTTAATTCTACTGTTAAGTATCCTGCTCGATCATTTATTTAATATTTATTATATTAGTTAATACCACTGGATATTTTCATGTTAATTGGGGCTGTCAATAAAACACAGTCTATACGAAGCCAATCGAATAGGTTGCAACCTTAACACTCAAATTCATGAAGTGATTAAGAAATCATACACCCACCATTTTGTCAATAAATTACAAGAATCTGTAACATGGTTGTGATAGATATAAGTTATCATTTTTCATTCATAAAAATGAGAATCATTGTCATCTAAATTAATTGTTTTATTTTGATTTAAAAAGCAAAGCGCTTGTTTAAACACCGTTTACAACGTATTCTGTTGAACTTCCACACCATTTTTATACTGAAATCTCGAAACTATAGAAGCAATTATTATTATAACTCATACTGACACTAATAACTTCCCAATGTCATTAGTAACTTTGGTTCTGTTTTAACCAAAATGACACATGTCATTCCCAAACAAAACCGATCAAGTGCGAGTCTGACTCACGCACGAAGTTTCCGCACCATTATTTACACAACAGTAGACCCTACACTTGAAATAAGGAACCATTTCAAGCGTCTAACCTGTTGCTCTTATTAACATCGAGCAAATAACACGTGTTTTGTATGAGAGCTTCAAATATTTGTTTTATAAAGTGAATATACAAATCAATATTCTGTAAATACTTCAAGCGACCTATTAATCTCTGCCGTTATTAATCTCTGGCCAAAAAAATACGTTTGTTGTATGAGAGCCCTTCCTAAAATATTTATTTTATTCTGTTTTTAGTATTCGTTGTTTTATATTGTAACATATTGTGTATGGGTAACAAACATGACATCATTTGTGAAAATTTCAACTGTCTAATTGTCACGGTTCATGAGTTACAGCCTGGTGATAGAGAGACTGACGGATGGACGGACAGACAAGACAGACAGACTACTAGTAATAGTGTACCGTTATTACCCCTTAGGTTTCGTACCTTAAATTGATATCAGCTAAGAATTGAATATTGATATAAAAGAAGGAACAACTGAATCCAATGAAATTGATATATTTCATACGAGGAACAAATCATGAAACTACATACCCATAAACCTATAAACAATATCGACTTTCGACAAATTGATTAATGATCGAATAAATCGTGTGTCTGTGTTACGACAATCAATATATTTCACATTTGCAGTTCAAATAGTCAGTGTAAATTATCACAAGTTATTTTCGGTCCATTCCGTATCTAAGCGGTTGTTTGATCGAACCCGAATCCATTTTATGTTATACACAATATTTGTCTATGGGAAATATATAAATGGGAAACACTGCACTTGTCAGTAAATAAAAATATAATCTGATTCGTTAAACTGTTCACGTACCTCCTCATTTGTCGGTAGTTTGTCACGAATTTGGGCGTTTCGTTGGTATTTATTGATAATTGTGTGTTTGTATTTATGTTTTAGTAACATAAACTTATGTCAACACGTAGGTAAAGAAACAAGCAAGCTGGTGAATAAATTGATTTGTGTGTATTTTTTGCGTTGTTTTTGAAGTTACAGGTAAAACTGAAAAAGGAGATTTTTGTTCGCGAAAAGTTCCCGCATTTTTGGTGTTTTAGTGGTTACTAAAAAAACCGCGTAAATATTACACACTTTTTTTGTTTTACTAAGTCTACTGTTTCGTCAGCAACACTTTGATATAAATATTGGTGGTTTTACATAAGCGAAAACGCGGTATTATCAATGTAATACGCCCACGCGACGCGCATACGGGCACTGTCGCCATTTAGGTTTCACCAAGTTGCAACACAAACTGCGCTCAAATACAACCGAAACATTTAATTCACTAGCTTGCCTGTTTCTTCACCTACAAGTTGATACACTTGAAAGTTGTATAAGTGGGTTTAATATAAACACAAGTTTTTTATGGACGTGTATTGACATCGTCAGTGACAGGAGGGGGGAGTGGCGTTGGCTATAAGTCTGGATATAGTCAACGCCTTTAACTCCCTCCCATGGCAGGCGATTAGGGAGACACTACACTATCATAATGTGCCTCCCTACTTGCGCAAAATAGTCGGGGCATACTTGCATGACAGGAACATCAGGTTCACTAACAGGAACGGAAAGGAAATTATGAGGAAAATCAGCTGCGGGGTTCCGCAGTGGCCTGTTTTGGGTCCCTTGCTGTGGAACCTCGCCTATGACGCGATTCTGAGTACCAGACTGTCCCCCGGCCTAGATGTCCTGCTACGCGGATGACACTATGATCATGGCCAGGGGAAAGGGGTTTTGCAAAACATTGCGGCTCAACGAATTGGGGGTGGCACGGTTCATAGCCCATATAGAGCACCTGGGGTTGCGGGTGGCTCCCCAAAACAACTGAGGCACTGTTGTTTACTTATGTCGCTGTCTCATAATAATACATTATTTGCAGAATGACTCTATCGCAGATTGTTACAATCATAATTTTATAAAATATTATATTAATATTTTAATTGTTTTTAATAGTAAGTTGTTACGTCATTTAAATGTACACCCAAATCAGAGAGTATTTATACAACACTGAAGAGATTAGAATCACTTTAAGATCAAGATAAGTCTTAATTAGTTGCTCTAATATATCTTGGAAGTTAGAACCTCAAACACAATTAACTTGGAAACAAGGCTGCTTAGTAGGTAGTATATAAACCATTTAATAAGGCTGGACCATGGGTGGCAATATATTTGCCGCTTGTGCGTCTTTTAGGCGTTCGTTATGCTACTCATTTTAGTATTAATACCCATATGCGCCCAGCGTGAATCTCATTATATTATTTATTTAGCGTTTGTATTTTATTCTGTAAAGCATTTTGTCTTACGAAACCAACGATACCGCTGCGTCAAACGTAAAAATCAATGATTTAATCATTTCAGAGGATTTCACGGTTCCCATCCCAATTCACTTACGCAGAATGACGTATAAGCATAACAACTATACACCGAAAATTTACTATTAAAAGTATTATCTGGTTTTTATTTCCCCGTAAAAAGTATGCAAGCAAGCATGCAGTATCTGTCACGGCTTCAGGGCTGCGTGGCTACGGCGCGCGGCGGTTCGGCAATTCGGTTCTAGCGTTGTATGGCCGCAGTTCTAACCTAATCTAACCGATTGTCATTTGCCCACGATTCGATTCTGCGGTTCGTGACAGACTCGCCGGCCGCTTCATCATTATGCCAAATAACCATTAGACGAATAAACAATATGCCTTACAACTTTATGCATATCAAAGTTATGAATAAAAAAATAGGATAAACTATATTTTTTTTGTGGATAGAGGTTAACTTGGGAAAAGGAAATAATATTACCAAAATTTGCATTTGTGCAGTTTATATGCCACCACCAGTCAACGTACTAGATTTTGAGCAGTTTGTAGACACAGCTAGCGTAAATCTTTCAAACTACGTCCATTCGTTAATCATAGGTGATTTTAATATTTCGAATCTAACATGGACTTATAATCATGATAATTGTTTTACTAATTTGCAAGGTTCTACATGTCCTCTTTATCATCTCATGTCTGAGTTTATGGCTACAAACGATCTCAAACAATATAATCTAATAAAAAATCATAAATATAAAATTTTAGACTTAGTTCTTTCATCAGAATCTAAGGTACTGGTCACTGAAGCTGAGGATATTTTAACTCCAATAGATAGTTACCACCCTCCCTTAGAAGTTGAATTCACAATCAACTCAGACAATAATCTCAAGTCATGCAATTCACCTAGATATAATTTTTACAAGGCGGACTACGAGATGCTTGTTAATGACTTAAGTGAAATTGATTGGATGGATGTATTTAAAACATGTAATAATGTTGACGAAATGGTAACACAATTTTATAACATTCTGCGAGCTATAATAGATAAGTCCGTACCAATGACAGTACCTAAAAGTCACAAATACCCCATTTGGTATTCCGGTGGCCTAATTAGGAGCCTTAAAGAAAAAAACCGAGTGAGAACTCGTTTTAAGAAATATAAAAACCCTATGGATAAAGTCACCCTTGGTTTATTAAAAAGCAGAACAGAGCAGCAGATGCACCAATGTTACAAAAATTATTGTGAAAATCTCGAAAGAAATATTACTAAGAACCCAAAATATTTCTGGGCTTTTATAAAACATAAACGCAACTGTAGAGGTAGCATTCCATCCACTATGTATCTCAACGATGAAAAAGCTATTGATGCTATCCAAGTTAGTAACCTTTTTGCGAAACAAATTTCGTCCGTTTATAATAAAAGTGCAGACTTACAGACCGCTGCTACCTCAACAAATAGCGTTTCTGTTAACAGCTCTCTCTTTTTCAATACCTTAATTTTACAAGAGTCAGATATTAGTCAAAAATTAAAAAAAATTGACCTCAATAATGGTCCTGGTCCGGATGGTCTGCCACCTGTATTTTTGACTAGATGTGCTAAGCAATTATCTTTTCCATTATCAATGATATTTAACAAATCCCTCTGTACAGGACAATTCCCTAAATATTGGAAAACGGCTAAAATAGTCCCTATTCATAAAGACGGCCCCAAAAATATGATTAAAAACTACAGACCTATATCGATACTATCTATAATACCGAAGATATTTGAGTCATTGATTTATCCTCATTTATACAATTTAGCAAAATCGCATCTAATTGAACAACAACACGGTTTTATCAAAAAAAAATCCACAGCCACTAATCTTATAGCCTTTACAGATACTGTATCTTGCCATCTTGATCAGGGCACTCAAATAGATGTCATATATACAGACTTTAGCAAGGCCTTCGATAAGGTAGACCATGCTACATTGTTGTTAAAACTTGCTAGTCTAGGAGTCGGAGGATCCATGTTGGAATGGCTTGAATCGTATCTCAACAATCGTAGATCTTACGTCGTAGTGAATGGTGCTCAATCTTCTTCATTTGTTGTTACTTCAGGCGTCCCGCAGGGCTCGCACTTGGGGCCACTTTTGTTTCTTATTCTTATAAATTCCATCTCCGAATGCTTCCATCATACGTCTTTTTATTTGTTTGCCGATGACCTTAAAATTCTGAAACCTATTAAAAACTTGGAGGATGGTCAACTAGTTCAAGATGATATCAATCGACTGATTAGATGGTGCGAGCTTAATAAAATGTTTTTAAACGCCGACAAATGTTATCATTTATCTTTCACCAGAAAAAAAATAAAAATCCAAACATCTTATACCATAAATGGTCGCACACTTAATCGAGTCGGATGTGCACGCGATTTAGGAGTTATAATGGACAGTGGACTATCCTTCAATGCACATCTAGATAGAATTATAGTTAATGCGTGCAAAATATGTGGCTTTATAGCTAGAAATAGTAGACAGTTTCTAAATCCAAAAACTAAAATTATTTTGTTTAATTCATTAGTTCGCAGTATATTAGAATATTGCTCACAAGTTTGGTCTCCACATTATGAGGTGCACAAAAAACGACTGGAAAGAATTCAAAAGAGATTCCTTAATCATCTTGCATATAATATGAAATTACATCGTTCGCTGAATTCGTACAATGCTCGTCTTAGACATTTCCAATTAATTTCGCTAAGCGATAGACGTAAGCTTTTGGACCTATTATTTTTATATAACATTATGAATAATAATATAGATTGTCCTGAGTTAATCGCAAGAATCCATATCTCAGCCCCAAGCAAATTACCGCGCCCAAGTGTCTACAAGCTGTTCAGTTTACATAGATATAAAACTAACTTAGGTCTTAACGCACCTTTGACAAGGATGGCTAAGTTATATAACGATCTCTCTCGATTATTAAAATTAGACATTTTTAGCGACAGTAAGTTAGTACTTAATAAGAAAATTTCTGATTATTTCAGATCTAAGCTAGAAGAGGTTTGAAGTTGGGTAGTCTATTCCATATCTTTGTAAAATTTATTTAGATTTTCTTTAATTGTAAATGTTTATGTTAATGTTTATGTTTTTGTTGATGTTTTAAATAATGTTTAAAACGGTACTAGTTATGTCCGTGTAAGATGTGGTTGCCTATAATTGAATGAGCACAAGGCATGTTTTTTTTTTGTAATCGTTAACTTAATAGATTTGTGTATCATTTGTTGGCAATCCAAATAATAAAAAAAAAAAAAAAAAAAAAAAAAAAATTATGTAAATAAAACAGTATGCCAAAAACCACCAATTATGGCATATTATTATTATCCCAAATAAAAATATGCCCGACTCACTATGCCAAATTAAATTATGACAAAAAAATTTAGGTCCAAAAAAGGGAAATTTCGTGTGACGACTTCTAGGTTCAATTATACCTAGTTGTAACGTCACAAGCCCCACTCTCCTGAACTTTATAGTTTGTTGTTGCTCTATATCTGTGGCCATTTTTGTTGATTTGATAAATAATTAAAACATATTTTTTTAAATAAGCTTTTATTAAATGAATAGGTCTTCAAAAATGATGTTGAGGTTTCTAATGTAATTTTTTTCTAAACTGAATAGTTTGCGCGAGAGACACTTCCAAAGTGGTAAAATGTGTCCCCCCCCTGTAACTTCTAAAATAAGAGAATGATAAATCTAAAAAAAATATATGATGTACATTACCATGCAAACTTCCACCGAAAATTGGTTTGAACGAGATCTTGTAAGTAGTTTTTTTTTAATACGTCAAAAATCGTAAACCGCAATTTAGCTTTCATTCAATGAACTCGAATATAAAAATATAAAATAACATTTCATTTCATAAACATACGCTTTTTTATTTATTCTTGATATCAAAAATAGGTACGCACTTGTAACTGAAACGGAACCCTTCGTGCGCGAGTCCGACTCGCACTTGGCCGGTTTTTTAGTAATCTAACTGACGGATTAATCATATTTTTTTTGTTTTCATGCTTATTGCCGCATTTAACAACCACCCGCTTTAGCAGATTGCTTATAAAAAAATAATCGGATGTGTCTTTGTATGTTTAATTATATTTATTAAGTAGTATAGGTACCTACTCTCTCCGTACAGAAGGTTGGAATTTATTCAGAGCAAAACAACGCACAAAAGGTAATTGCTATATTATTTATTTACTTAACAAAAGTGCGCCGCAAAGACATACGATAATCATGTTTTTCTTTTTAAATCTTTTTAAAGAAAAACATCATTAGTTCTGTGGATACTTTTATTTGTTTTTAATTTCTCATGTTTATAGTTTTAATGCGTTTTACATTGTTTATAGACAATAACATAATTGAAATCTGTTAATGTTGAATAAAAACTTGAACAATCTTTTTCACAAACGCTAGGAAATCCGAGAAACTGCCAATTAGATAAACAATTTCTAATGATGGCAAGAAAAACAAACTACACTAATGTAATAATACAATGAAGAATATCAGTTTATATTATCAGAAAAGCTAAATTAATTAATGCATAGTAAATTAACTTTGTAATGTGCAGTTAGCGCACCCTGAGGCTAAAGAAGCCAATTCTGTAGGAAAATGTTACTTAATATAATAATATGAATTGTTGTCTACCAATCTTTATTAAATCTAGACAAGCGGTTGTGTGTTAAGCCAAGTTTCAATTTTTGAACGGTTCAACGTTTTATTAATTTAAAACTCTTTTTGACATAAACATCTGATATTTGGTTTATTTCCAGCGTGTAGTCGTAAAAGGCTACTGAATAGACTCGGTTGGGACTTTAAGTAAAACTAGTGGACTGTATAAAAATAGATGTAATACCACAATTAACATATAAATTACAACTCGTGAAGATATTACAAAGAAATGCCCGTAGTGGCCGACGTCTGTGAGCTCAGTGAGTGGTGAGGCACGCAGGGCACTCGCGTAGCCGGGTTCGGTACCCTGCGGCCCGCGCCCTCCCCGCGGTCATCCACGCATATGTGAGGCGCCGACACTACTAAGGGACGTACACCTGATGAATGGGCAGCAGCATCTATCAGTTTAAGGTTACTTACCGTCTTACTGCAATCACCAATCCGCCTGCCAAGAGTGGTGATTACAACAATATATCTCAATGACCCTAGTTTGCCAAGGTCAGTTACAGAGGACGCCTATGTTCAGCAGTGGACGTAATCGGGCTGCTGAAGAGAAGAAGTGAAGTGTATTTACAACTGACATAAAACTCAAATCGGAGTTATTCAAACTGGGTATTTTTTATGTTGCATGTTTGGCAAAAAGAGTATTTCATTAAACAATTTAATTTTCTTTGAAATTTAAATTGTTTGCTTTGAAATGACAACTTTTTACCAAAGCATTGCCATTCACGACGCTCTACAATCCGCATCAAATGGTTCAGAAAGTGGAGAATCGAAGTAAATTCGACAAATAGTACCGCGGTACTCTTCTCGAGATTTAACAGTCCACCGGACATTCCGCCGGTCAAGATGTTCGGCGAACCAATCCCTTGGTAACGGCAAGCCAAGTACTTAGGCGAAATCCTTCACCGAAAACTAAACTTTAGAGCTCATGTAGAAACCGTTCGTGCACGCGCTTTACCTACGCTCAGTCGACTACACTGTCTTCTAAATTCACGCAGTAAATTAATACTTAATAATAAGGTTAGGATTTACACCTATGACGCGCGAGCGATACGCGAGCACCGTATTTGCTCATACCGCGTCTAGAAGTTTGTACCGCTTACAAACTGTTAAAAGTAGATTCACTCGACAGGCTACCGGGGCACCATGGTTTTCCTAATCGCAACTTACATTCTGATCTCCAACTACCTTCCATCAAGCAGTGGATGAAAGAGGCGTCTGAATGCTTCTTCGAATCCGCAGGGCAACACCTAAACCCGTTGGTTGTTGCAGCATTCTACTATACGCCTTTGCCCACAAAGCGTCGTTAACACCGTCAGCCTTGGGGCGTCCTAGATGACAATCTACCAACTAGCAGTAAAAAAACTGCAAGAAACTAGCACCACTACACAGAGACCACTCTATCCGACCCATCAGAGAAGAGTGCGCCCGCGACGCGTCCCCCCTCGTCCTCCCGACCCTTAGTTTGCAAAGTTCCATCCGATGCCCTCGTACACCCGAAGTCCGAGAGGTCCGCGAACTGTAAAGTAGAGCATCAGTTGAACAAACCCCCTAAAATAAAATAAGTCATAATCTCTCAATCTCATCGCCAGCGACCGCCCTGAGCCGAGGTCCAAGCCCAATAGGGGGCGCCCCCTTGCACAGGTTTCTTAGTTTGTAGTTTTTTAAACCATTTATTAAGGCTGGAGGTCTGCTCGTCTTTATGTACGGTGAAGTAGCAAAAGCCTCGTGGCTAACTACGTATGTCCGTCCGAAATAAAAAACCAAAGCATTATTAAGGATTACATAACAAAAGTAAAAGAAAAGTAATTAGTATTCATTATTATTATTATAATGGTAGCAAAAGTAGTGAAATTCCCATTACATCAGTATAATTACGTGACATTTTATTATTGCCTATTATTTTTAAAGTCATGTAGATTTAGATGTTTTTGTAACTTGACCTTTTGTTTATCATACACTAGCTTCCACTCGCGGTTTCATCCGCGTTTACACCCCGTAAGAACTTCATAAAATGTTCAATCTAACTCTGAAATATTTTTCAAATCGGACCATTAGTTTCTGAGATTAGTGCGTTCAAGCAAATAAACTCTTTAGCTTTATATATTAGGATAGATAACGCAAGCTGTAAGGAGAATTTTTTGAAAATTAAACCCCTAACGCTTGAAATGGGGGTTAAAGTTAGTGTTGCCTATCGATAGTCGACTATCGATATACTATCGATAGTCTATCGATTGTTGACGTCATATCAATAGTATCGATAGTCTATCGATAGTATCGATATTAGTGATAGTATCGATACTATCGAGGACCAATTTGTGTTTAGGAGCAATACTATCGATAGTATCGATAGTATTGCTCCTAAACATGGGTTGGTCTTCGAAATTATCGATAGTTTTATAAACTATCGATAGTATTGATAGTTTTCACCATTTAATGCAACGATATTATCGATAGTATTATAATGTAAAAGTATCGATACTATCGATACTATTGCTTCCAATCAATAGTATTAGTTAATTTGTGATATCGATAGTATCGATATTATCGATACTATCGATAGCACTATCGATAGCACTATCGATATTGTTACTATTTTTCGAGGTCATCTATCGATAGCGAAACTATCGATAGTTGGGCAACTCTAGTTAAAGTTATGTGGATAAATCAAAATGGCGGTCAAAAAGTTGTTAACACAAACCACAATGTAAGTAACTCACGTTTTGTGTTGTTTGATCCGCTCCACTCGTTCGGAAGTCACCCGAAACTTGTCATCTAAATTCAACAACTTGACACGAGGGTTACCCATGATTTTCAGTACATATATATAAATAATTTATGAGAGTCCAAAGAAGAGTTAAATAGTGACAGCATTTTGGGAACGCTGCCAAATATATTTCGGATAGTTTATATTTTGTAAGTTGATTTTATTTATGGGTTTTATATTTAAAAGTGATTAGGTATACGCATGACAACAGCAATCTTATGACCTCCAGCGTGTCTGTATGTGTTAGAAAATAATTACAAGAGTGGTGACCAACACACCTGGTAAGCGTAGTGACTATGACAAAAGTCTCCCGAACTCCTCCTCGGGTTGATGATGACGAGTTATCTTTCAAGAAATAATTCGTTCCATACACTGTCAATCTTAAAATATTGCTATATATTCATGACATACTTGGCTTTACGGTATCCTTATCGGTTATCCTTATCTGCCCCGATTAAAAGGAAATATTTTTCCTGCGCCATAATACACAGATTCAATGAAATGCAGAAAACAAATTTTGAATACATCCAAGTCACTTTGGAGTCATAAGAAATCATTTTCTAATTGCTCTGCCTATCATTCTCCGAAAGACGAGTGACAGCATTCATCCAACCACGAACACGATGACACGACCTTCACACTATAAATTAGAATGAGCTCCAAATACTCAAAAAAAATTTAACATACATACACGCCTCTTTCCAATAGTGATAGACACAGACCACTTCCTTCCACTAGCTGATCTTGACATACCACTTTCGCCTCTTCTCCATTCATTAATCTCCTCATGCATGTCCTTCGGTTTAGGGTTCTTTTAACCTGGTCGTTCCTAAGAACGTCCTCGATTTGAACGTGGAACGTCCGCCTTGGTCTTCCCCTTCCAACAATTCCTCCTTTCATTCATTCTCTTTATCTGACCGAACTAATTTAGCATACTTTTCTCAATCCTTGTCAATACATCTAATTTTATACTACAACGTTCCCTAATCATTCTATTCTTAATTCTATCACTCAATTTCAACCCATAAAATATTCATCCTTATCATTATTAGTTCATTTAAGTCCTCTTGCGCAGTTTCAAACCATTCAATAAGGTTGGAGTCCTCGTCGGCATTATGTCCAATAAAGTAGCAAAGACCTCGTCGCTATCCTTTCCGATAAAAAAAAAACTATATCCTCTTGAAAAGAAAACGATTTGTCGCATGAATATATAATTTTTTCATCGCTTTTTCACTTCCCGTATTTGTGCAAACTAAAGATATAAAGAAATCCGAGACCGGCAAAAAGATTACAAGAAAATAATGTGCACGGTTACTTCCTAAACTTTATTTGATTCAATGCCGTACAAGTTTGTCAGTCCCATGATTCCTACAAAAACGGCTATCTAAATGAGGCGTAAGAATGATGCCCCCCATCTCCTCCCGTGGGCGCCGTATGACCCGGCCAAGGGAAATACACCAGAAGATGGGCAGCAGCGTCTTCTCGGATTATAACATTTAATACTGCGCTCGCCAACCCGCCTGCCAAGCGTGGCGAGTATTGGCAAACCCCCCCTCAAAATAGATAGTACAAACAACACACGGCCCCGAGTCCCCGGCGGCCCCGCTAGGCCTGGCTACGGTAGCGGTCATGGTATCGGCGGGGCCAGGGGTGCTAAGAATCCCCGGGAGACGAGTGGCTACCAATTTCACAGACGAACACTGGCCCTGGCAACACATAACGTGCGCACTTTGCGGACCGAGGAAAAGATTGTTGAGCTGGAAGAAGAACTGAGCAGGCTCAGATGGGATATTCTGGGGTTGTCTGAAGTCCGTAGAGAGGGACAGGACACGATGATCCTGAAATCTGGCAACCTGCTCTTCTACCGGGAGGGCGACCAACAGTCCCAAGGTGGTGTCGGGTTTCTCGTTCACAAGTCCCTCATTAACAACATTATTACCATCGACAGTGTGTCTAGCAGGGTGGCATACCTAACACTCAGAGTATCTGAAAGATACTTGCTGAAGGTCGTTCAGGTCTATGCACCGACCTCGGCACACCCAGATGAAGAAGTTGAGTGTATGTATGAGGACATCAGTAGGGCCATACATACTCATAAAACTCACTTCAATGTTGTTATGGGGGATTTCAATGCGAAACTGGGCAAGAGAAACGATGAGGACGAGTTGATAGTGGGGAACTTCGGTTATGGGCAACGGAACCTTAGGGGACAGAGGCTGGCTGATTTTCTGGAGAAAGAAGGATTTTATATGATGAATTCTTTCTTCCAGAAGCCGCCTCACAGGAAATGGACCTGGCTGAGTCCCAATGGTTGCACGAGAAATGAGATCGACTTCATCATGACCGACAAGAAACGGATTTTCAATGATGTATCTGTGATTCACAGGGTGAAAACTGGTAGTGATCACTTAATAGTAAGAGGCACATTGAATATAAATGTTAAACTTGAACGGTCCCATTTGATGAAGTCTACGCTCCGACCTACTCGCGCTCAGATCGAAAACCCCGAGAGCTTTCAACTCGAGCTCTCAAATCGATTCGATTGTCTAGATGAAGACGCATCTGTGGACGAGATCAACAACAGGCTCGTAGAAACTGTCCATACGGTAGGGTCTCAGTTCTTTAAGGCTCGCCGTACCAGTAGAACTCAGAAAATTTCTAAAGACACCCTTAACCTATTGGGTGAACGACGCTCGCTAAGACTGCAATCTCCCGATGATGCTAAGTCACATAGGCAACTTAATAGGCGAATTAAGAAGTCCTTGCGACACGATATCCGTAGCTTTAATACGTCCCGTATTAAAGATACGATAGAGCGGAACCAGGGCTCCAAAGTGTTTGCAAGAGATATGTCTATTGGGCAAAGCCAGATGACAAAGCTGAAGAGGGATGATGGCAGTCTTGCGTCGACAAAAGCGGAAGTTTTAAGGGAAGTCGAAAAGTTCTACGGGCAGCTCTACGCTTCTATCACCAAGCCTGATCTTAGTGCGGCTACAGACCCAAGAGCCAAACTGACCCGACACTATACCGAGGATATCCCGGACATCAGCCTGTACGAGATAAGCATGGCCCTGAAACAGCTAAAGAACAACAAGGCGCCGGGTGAGGACGGAATCACATCAGAGCTCCTGAAAGCGGGTGGATTACCGGTACTTAAAGTCCTTCAGAAGCTCTTCAATTCCGCCTTGCTCGGAGGCATCACGCCTGAAGCATGGAACAAGGGCGAGGTGGTGTTGTTCTTTAAGAAAGGTGATAACACTTTACTAAGGAACTACAGGCCCATCTCGCTTTTGAGTCATGTCTATAAGCTGTTCTCCAGG
The DNA here is from genome assembly GCA_947037095.2 of Nycteola revayana. Classification (NCBI taxonomy): domain Eukaryota; kingdom Metazoa; phylum Arthropoda; class Insecta; order Lepidoptera; family Nolidae; genus Nycteola; species Nycteola revayana. Next base: position 30,526,240 of record OX344842.1, on the reverse strand, counting down.
GTTATTGCGAATCGTCTCGAACGAAGGCTTGATGACTTTCAGCCTCCCGAACAAGCCGGATTCCGAAAAGGTTATAGTACCGTAGACCACATACATACGCTGCGGCAAGTAATACAGAAGACCGAAGAGTATAACTTGCCGCTCTGTTTAGCGTTTGTGGACTACGAGAAAGCCTTCGATTCGGTTGAAACATGGGCCGTACTTGAGTCTCTCCAGCGATGCCGTATTGACTATCGGTATATCGAAGTGTTGAAATGTTTGTATAGAAACGCCACAATGTCGGTCCGAGTACAAGAACAGAGTACGAAGGCGATTCCACTAAAAAGAGGCGTAAGACAGGGAGACGTTATTTCTCCGAAACTGTTTACGACCACTTTGGAAGACACCTTCAAACTTCTGAATTGGAAAGGACTAGGCATCAACATCAACGGCGAATACATCACTCACCTTCGATTCGCTGATGATATCGTGGTCATGGCAAAGTCGATGGAAGAACTCAGTACAATGCTCGAAGACCTCAACCGAGTCTCCCAACGGGTAGGTCTTAAAATGAACATGGACAAGACGAAAATCATGTCTAACGTCCATGTTGTGCCTGCCCCTATAATGGTTGAGAATACGGTTCTTGAAGTTGTTGACGCATATGTATACCTAGGACAGACAGTCCAATTAGGTAGGTCCAACTTCGAGAAGGAGGTCAATCGTCGAATTCAACTCGGATGGGCAGCGTTCGGGAAACTTCGCAACGTCTTTTCCTCCAATATACCTCAGTGCCTGAAGACGAATGTCTTCAACCAGTGCGTGTTGCCAGTGATGACCTATGGATCCGAAACGTGGTCGTTTACTATAGGCCTTATGAACAGGCTCAGAGTCGCTCAACGAGCTATGGAAAGGGCTATGCTCGGGGTTTCTCTACGAGATCGAATCAGAAATGAGGAGATACGTAGAAGAACGCGGGTTACCGACATAGCCCAACGGATTAGTTCGTTGAAGTGGCAATGGGCAGGCCATATAGCACGGAGAACAGATGGCCGTTGGGGCCGAAAAGTTCTCGAATGGAGACCGCGGATCGGCAAGCGTAGCGTAGGACGTCCACCTACTAGATGGACGGATGATCTGGTTAAGGCCGCGGGATCACGGTGGATGCAGGCCGCTTCTAACCGCAACAACTGGAGATCTATGAGGGAGGCCTATGTCCAGCAGTGGACGTCCTACGGCTGAAATGATGAAATGAGGACACTTTTATCTACCTATTTCAAAATAACTTTCTTATTGAACTTTAAAATCGCCTCTCTTTCTAGATATCGAATATAAACGATAAAAATATACGTATACAAAAAATATACCTTTATAATTAAAACTCTATTTTTTTAACATAGGGTAAAAGAACACAGAAAAATAATATTCACGTAGATAGATCTTTTAGGCATTTCGCAAATTACGTAGAATATTCTTTTCGCATATACCGCAATGCCTTAAGACCTAAGTCTACGATCAATGCGTTCTACCTATCATGACCTACGGTACTGAGATACATGGACACAACTGCGCTAGTACACAAAATTCATTGTCGCTCAGCAAGTTATGTTTGAAATTTTTGAAAGATAAACTTCTTAATGGGGTTATCCGACAGAAAACTAAAGTTACCGATCGTACGTCCGTACAATAAGCAAGTTCAAGTGACAATAGGCTGGCCATGTCTGCATAAAAACTGACAGCCACTCAACCTAGAGTGGAGACCGCGTCTCAGCAAACGAAAGATATGCAGGACGCCCCCTGGCAAAATGGAAACTAGACTAGCCTACACTACAAAGGTCCGAGTGTTATGGCCCAAATTAGGGGAGGTCTTTGACTCACAGTGGACAAAGATGGGCTGATTGATTGATACAAACTTTAAACTTCCGTTGAGTCTTGTGTTCGTCATACTCAGAATAACTATCTGCATGATAATTCAATCCGTTCAGCAAGTTGTGAGTTAGTTAATAAAGTATGAACTTGAAAAAAAAATGCAGAAATTATTATTAATCTTGTTTTTTTTTTAAGTAGACGTTAAGTTGTTTAATGTATTTTAATTATTTTTAGGTGCCTCGAGAATGGTACGTGGTACGCGAAGCCAGGCACCACGCGGCCCTGGTCTAACTACACGACCTGTGTGGACATGGAGGATTTAGATGTAAGTGTTTTTATATAATAGTCACCATTTTTATACCCGTATAATTTAAAATTGGTACGAACAGCTTTGGTTGGGACATATAGAGATAATTCATAAAAGGCGACTAATTAATAATGTATAGTTGAAAGGGGAAGACCAACGATGACGGTTCACGTTCAAATCAAGGATGTTCTAAAGGCCAGGCTAAAAGTACCCTAAACCGAAAGACATGCATGAGGAGATAAATGAATGTAGAAGAGGCAAAAGTGCTATGTTAACGTCGTAGCGGTCTCTGCCTGCCCTATAGGAAAGAGGCGTGAATGATACGTGAGTTTGACGAGTACATGTAAATGAAAAAACCACTAAGTGCCGAATATAGTAAGCACCAAAATAAAAAAATGAATGTCATTAGATTGTACTAAAGTAATTATATAACACTATTTATGTAAGGAATAAAACATTATACATGATAATGTTTTACTAAGAAATCACGTAATTAAAAAAAAAGAATAGGTATATTATGGTAACTTTGCATACGAAAATAATTTTCAAATCAAAAGTTAAAACTATATTGAAATTTATGAGTTGTAATTTAAATTCTGAATATGATTGATGTTTATATATTTTCCATCCATTAGCAAAGTGTTTTAATTCAAGAACTTTGAATAATAAATCACAATTACTAAAGTTAAAATTGTTATTACATTAAATATATCTTGTCGGTGATGAACAAAAGGTCAGTAGCGGGCAGTTGATGTATAAATACTTTAAGTACCCAGGGGACCAGCTGTGGTTAAAGGAGGGGGAGGAAATAGAACTTTTTAGATGAAGTGAACATTGACCTTTAATGCTCAGATAATAACAATTAATAAGTAAATATTATCATGAGGCTTTGTTTACCTACTGAATACACCAAATTTTAAATTCAGCCTTTTGATTTTGGCAGTCCACGTACCTATATAAAATGTCATAAAGCATATTTTCTAATTCAGAGTTCAGTTTAGTTCTTTTGTTGTGCACTTTGTAACTGAAGAGACTTCCACAATTTTGTCAATGTTAGAGTTTCTGATAGAAAGTCAAATTCGTATTTAAAATGTATAATATATCAAAATTTACTTTTTAAATTTTAACGTTGAGATTCAAGTTTAACCGAAAATGCGGATTGACAATGAGACATTGCTACGAGTGTATAAAGCCAGATTAGTATTTTTATAAATGCTTTAGATATACATCGATTGACTATTATATTTTAACTAGTGTAAAACCTAAGCTTTGAGTATATTTTAGGAAACAAATGATTAAAGGTGAATATCATCGACAGCCCGTTTACGTCCACTGCTGGACATGGGCCTCCTCTTAACAGACCTTGGCAAGCCAGGACCGTTGAGGGATATTGCCATAATCACCACGCTTTCCAGACGGATTGGTGGTCGCAGTAAGATGTTAACCTTGGTGCTGCCCATCCATCAGCCATATGTCCCTTAGTCGCCTTTTACGACACCCATGGGTAGACACGGGGTGGTCTATTCTAAGCCGGAAACCACACGGCTACTAAAGGTGAATATAGACTACTTTATTTGTAACAGACCATCGATCTTAAGAGCGAGTTTTGCCAATACACGCCACACTTAGTCTAATTACCCTCGCCAACCCGCCTAGCAAGTATTCTATTAGGTGTTGTAATCAAAGAAGAATTAAATTTCCCTTAGCCGGCGTCCTAAGGCGCCCACGAATGGAGATGGGGGGCAAAACTCTTACACCGGTGCCCACGGTAGGCCGTCCACCGTAATAACTGGACATTTATGAAAGAAGTCTATGTCCAGCAGTGGACGGCTAACGATGATGAGATCATCGATCATTCCCTATTTGTCACAACGCCAACGGTTTTTGTTTTGTGAAATACGCGAAACTTTTCCTTGTCTGCTGACCTTAATATGTATTAGGTACTTATATAGGCGGTACGTGGTATAGTTGCATGTACAGTCAGCAAAAGAGATAGGTTTACACTTAGTAAAACGCATTTTAAATTTATATGTACATGTTTATGACAAGAGTTTAATATTATGTTTATTTGTATACAGCTAACAGCGAACTCTTTACCCATAAATAATTACCGGCTGTCGTAGTGAGACAAACATATATATTTGCATTATTTAATACTGACGGTGTAAATCTATCTCTTTTGTTGACTGTACATAGGTGTCTATAACGCGTAGGTGTATAAAAAATGATGGACCATTTTATTTATATTTTACGTATTAATTCTAAAAAATACCTGAACCTGCATTCTACCACTAAATATAGACTTCAAAATAGCATTGTTTTCAGTTAAATATTTGCATTGTTCCTTTAGTGGATATGATATACAGGGATCCATTGTTCTCCTCCGGTTTTAACTATTTTTCGGTAGTACCACACGTAGGTAGATCCTCTTTGACCAGTGTTTTGAGGGGCGATGCAGCAGCGCGAGGGGGGGGGGGGTTTGTTCGATTCTATTGAAGGCTATTTTTTTTGCCAGACTATTTTCAATCATACTAATATTTGTGTGGAAACCTCTTTCTTCGTCACCATAAATATCGACAGTTAAGAAAATTATCAAAAAAAAATTCAAGTCATTGTAAAAATTATCTATTGGTTTGGATGTTAAACAAATTCCTTCCCTATAGTCCTCAATGAAATGAAACACTTCAGCTCTAAATAACCTCTAACACCTTTAACGGTAGATAATGTAATAAACTTATAAAGCATTCAAATTGTAGGTATATAACAAAGTATACCTAATTATTTTGGGGATATTTGTAATACGTCCGTCGGTCTGTTCTGTAATTTATTACAGTTATTCTTATATATCATACTAGCGACCCGCCCCGGCTTCGCACGGGTACAATACTGATAATTATACTACATAATGTCTTTAAACCTCTAACAAACGGGCGAAATGTGGTCAAAACAAACAGAAACAAATTAATATAGGTACCTACTAAAACTCAGTGAAATAAGTAGGTGGGTATACTTTTATCGTATGAAATACCTATACTCTTCAGGACTAACAATACAACAAACACTAAATAAATAGGTATTCAAGTATCTATCCATCATAGTTACAACGAACACAAAACAAAAAATTTGCCCTATAATTCTTAAGGATCGAGCGCGCATAATCGCATTAGGCCTACCTAAAACACGCGCTGTTATTTTGCGATAACTTCTAAGTTATTCATTAAAAGTATATAGTGTAGGGGTAAAATAATCTGCATGAAATGCTTAAGAATATTAACTCATTTAAAATGATAAGGATAAATACTGAATCCGTCTGATTAGCTTTACAATTACCGCATTAGAAATTATCATTTTTCTAAGATATAATGGATATAGCAAGTTAACCTTGAAAGATAGACATATGCTATCGCAGACTTTTTTGTAGATCTAAAAGAGAAGAATATTTGCCACCATACATTGTTTTGTTATATCTCATAGGGTTTAGGTAGCGTTTTCGTTGAAAGCTCCCAAATGGCTTAATTTTTTCCGACACCTCTGACAAATATCAATATATATTAGTCAAATGTACAGATAAACTAAACAAATCATATACGTAAACCTTCCGGAAGAATCGTTCTATCGATTGGTAACATCCGCATGAAAATCGATGTAGTAGTTTTTGAGTTTATCGCGAACAGACAGACGGACGCGGCAGGGGACTTTGTTTATTATGTAGTGATGTAGTGATAGCGGTCGCCCGCGGCTCCGTGCGGATGTCGGTCACCGCTGCAAAAAGCCTACCCAGGAAAGACACGGTCAGCAAAATGATTCCCAGGTCAATTCACAGACACCGACATAAACATCGACAACGCAGTCATTATCCGCAGGCTGCACAGATTGTCTTTCTGTGGATGTTAAAGTTGTTAATGATGAAAATATAATTAATGATGTAATTAATAGGCATTTTAGGGATTAGGCATTTTAGGCATTTTCAAAGCTCTGAAAAGAACTGTTGTTTAGCTCTGAGAAGAACTGTTGATTAGCTCTGAGAAGAACTTTTGCGTAGGTGTAGTTTTAAGAACGAAATCTAAAAAAAATCGCACGAAAATTATTAGACTTCGCAACGGGCCGTGCAGCAGAAATCGTAATATTTTAATTTCGCCATAACTTCAAAACCAAACGTCCAATTTTAATCATTCAAAGACCAAATATTATCTACATAAACTGTACTTAGTGATGAAATAATTTATTTTGATAAGGATTAATAGCATGAGTAAAATAAACGCGTTTAAATGTAGTCCAAAAAAGAATCAAGATTTCTAAATAAAAAAATGGTCGTTTTGCCTCACTCGACATAGATAGGTGTAGTGTGTCGCGGACTTTTTTGTAGATATTTATAAGATCTATAATTAATTAGAACATTTTATGGTTCTATCTTTTATAGTTTAGGCAGCGTACGCAAAATAAGTAACTTTTCTGGTTGATTTTTTACACCTTGTGTCAGAAAAACCCAAATATCTTACGGAACCCTATTTTTTTCCAAAATAAAATTTAGCCTATGTTACTCGTGGATAATGTAGCTTTCGAATGGTGAAAGAATTTTTTAAATCGGCCCAGTACTTTTTGAGCCTATTCATTACAAACATACAAACATACAAAAATAGGTACAAATCTTTCCTCTTTATAATATTAGTGTAGATTTAAATAGGTACCTACCTAAAATATATTGGGCCAAACGGGTCAAATATTATTATTTAATTATGAAGATCCCATGGGGTCAGGGTTGCCACTTTTGATGATAAAATTGTATTTTTTCAAAACATTATAAAAAATATAGTACTAATAGAAAATACAAGAAAAAAATTGTATACCATTTTTGTTGTAATCTGGTTAACAAAGTCTGAAATAACATTTGTAGGCGTATCAATGACGCCTCTACATACTCTTCCTTTACGCTTTTGGTAAATGAAACTAAGCTCAATACTGTCAAGAAGTTGATGTTTACTTGTAGTCGCGCGAAAATTTAATCACCGATGAAAATATAGTATTATTCGTACTATATAATTGTTCTATAATATATACACACACACACAATACACAATAGTACAATGGACTGAAATATAGTACGATACTATATAAAATAGTACGGGTGGCAACCCTACATGGGAACGAAAGCTACGCGAGTGAAATTACGCGCGGAAAGCTAATAAAAATGTTTTATATTACGATTATTTTCAATTTATTGTTAATTTTGATACCGATTGCACATTAAAATCTACGTAGCGAACTATCACTTCATAATAAGGCAGAATTTACGCCGCGTGCATACGACCGATTATGGCGCAAGCACCGTATTCGCTCATAACGCGTCTAGCAGTCTACAGTTTAAAAAGTGTTCTAAGTAGATTCACATGCCACCGGAGCACCGTAGCTCATCCGTGATCGCAACTTACATTCTGATCTTCAACTCCCTTCGATCAAGCAGTGGATGAAAGAACCGGAGCAGAGGGGACGGTCAGCAGCATAATACTGCGACCACCGACCCGCCGCGTTGGTTATGGCTTATACTAGACATTAATATACTGTGTGTCGATTTTTCCCTTTAACTTATCTTATGAACATCTAAGTCACAGTAAGATATTCATTACTTTGACTTGCTCCCGAAGTGACGCGCGGACGCGGGTCATGATATGGATTTGACAACACGTTATGTTGTACAAATATGGTATCAATATGTGCACAGTTTCCTCAGAAAAGAATTTCAATAGGTACACACAATACAGTGAAAGTCTGAGTCTCATCGCGTCTACATCAGTGAGCCGTTTTAAGGTTGCTGACACTTATTTTTCACGATAATTGTTTAATTTCTGGTCCCAATTACGATTAGGAAACAATTTATAATAAAAAATCTAGGCTCTAATCTAATTCCATTAATTTATACTTGATGAAAAGCTTTCTTAGTATCAACTCAAATTAAACAAATATATTTTGGTTATCATAGTATCGTGGCCTACTCTTAGTACCTCAAAGACGCCAACTGCTTTATGATAGTATTAACAATAAGCGTAGCAAACTGTAAACAAAGCACTATCATATATATAAGTAAAGTTATACGAATATCTTAATTAACAACAATGCCAACTACACTGCAACTGTGAACTGTAATAGCTTATATTAAGCGATTCACACCCTGGCAACGCTTCTCGTCGCGTTGCGCCAGGCAGCAGATTAAGCACACGGTGACGGAAAATCAAATCTCAATCTTTGTCACCGCGTGATTAGATGCGCATTTTGTACGGGGCGGCAAAGTACTACGGACTTGCCACAAATGAAGACTTCAAAGTACTGCGAAGTTGTTGGTACAGGCCCACGTCTCCACGCATATCGGCAAGACACGCGCCGACCGCGCCGCTTTGTCAGTATGGCCAAAAAATCTGAGGACCCATGCGACGCGATAGAATGTAATGCAGTGGGAATACCAGCTTAAGATTGTGTCAAATTAAAATATAATGGTAACTTATGAATTAATTCTTAGTACTCGTGTACTTTACGAACATATGATGCACAGATATCAAGCACAAATGCCATTAACAGCCATTCTTGGTCACCGAACTACGAAGGCACTCGATTGTCTATCTATTTATACTTCTGCTTATTTATACTTCCATTCTAATATTATAAAGAGCAAAGGTTCGTGTTTTTGCATCTATGTCTGTTACGAATAAACTCCAAAACTACTGGACGGATGGTAAAATTTTACTTTTCAGCTTTTAGTTATTAGTAACAAAAGTTTTAGTTAACAAAAACAAAACCACATTACGCAGTTAAAACTGAGCGAGACAGGTATTTAACCACTAATATGCGTTGTGCAATATTAATGTTAAAAGTTGTATGTATACATTTACGTTGGCATATCGGTGTTTTATGAGGAGTGACGAGAGGTGCCGTACACTCGCCATCCCATTCATCACTACGAACATTGTTTATGTGCCAGTATAAACAGCGTCTAAGATTCATATGCAAATGTTTCATTTTATCCGCTTACTTTATAAAATGCGCTCTCCTAAGACTTTAATCATCACTAATGGTTTAACAGTGTCATGTTTACACTTAGATAAAACAATCTTTTTAAAAACTACCTATGTTTACACTTTTAATTTTAAGTTTTTTTTTTTTGTTATAACAATCGGGACCAACAGCTTAACGTGCTTGCCGAAGCACGGAGTGTAGTCCCTCAACCAAGCAGACCCGGAAAGAAATCTTAGAATTTACACAAAGATTTTCTGTCTGGTGTGGGGAACCCACGACCTCCGAGATTCAAGGCGGGTTAAATACCGCTACGCTACGGAGGAACTTAAATATGTTTACCATTTCATTTAAAATCTATTTTGTACACTGTACTTGCCCGATTATCACAAATCTCACTCTGAATATGGTTTGCTGGAAGAAAACTCGTCGAGCTAGATGAGATAAGCTCGCTATTGTACCTACGTCACTTTAACATGTTGTATTTTCATAACATATTTTCATGTGTACAATAAAGAATAAATAAATAAATAGTATTACGTACGTTTTCCGCGATGGCCTTACAAGACAACAAAAACGGCAGGTCATTAATTACGACCCTAGGCTCGGCCTCGGGGAGTGGGGGACATGGGCCCCGCTCCCTTCGAGGCTGACCCGTGAGGAGTAGGGACGCCTCTACACTTCGGGCGTCCCTATAATTGGGCAAATGGGCCACTGTAAGTGTGGCCCTGGAGATCCCGCGGTACCATATTGGCCGTGGGTGCCGTCGGGGGGCCGGATTGCTCATGCGTACCCGGCCCCCACCAACGGCGTATCGAAGGAGTGTCCGGGAGGTTTTAGTGGTTGGTAGGGTCCTCTCCTCGTGGTATGAGTTTAGCATACCACGCTATGGAGAGGGCGAGTCCCACATATCCCACCGCCAGCGCGCGAATACGCTGCAGCGGAGGTGGGAATGCGTAAAAGCATTTCCCTCCGGACAAAAAAAAACAAAAAGAAAGTTCTTTAATTACGTAAAATATGACAACAGATTATTCGCAAATTGTACAAAAATGATGATTCTTCAAAATTGGATCAGTAATACCTACTTACTGGAGAAATTAATCCATACAAGCATACATTAACGACTTTTTTTCTTTACATAGGATTAGGCAGAGACCAATTCCATCCACTTGCTATGATCATGACGTACCATCTTCGCTTCCTCCACATTCAGTAATCTCCTCATCTCCTTATACCTCTTTATTGTATAACTAGCTTTTATCCGTAGCATTGCGCGCATTGAAGCCAATGTTGCTACTATATGCCTCCAAGATACTTGATAGTGCTCCAAGAATATGTTTACAAAGTTACATGTTAATCGGCTTAGAAGTTTTCGCATGAAATCGTAACAAACAAATTTACATTCACATATATAATATTAATAGGTATTTCTATAGACAAATATATTTATAAAATTTTCCTATCTATATCCGTTAAAGACCATCCAACCGGTTTGCCCCCACCAATAATTTAATTAGTGAGGTGGAGACGCTTTTAGAACGCAAAAGCAATCTACAAAATGTATTACTTTTTTAGTATAATAACACTGAGTCACCGCTGGTTATATGTATTAAAAAACCTTAAACTATTCCGTTATAAATTATAAATAAAATAAAAAAAAATATTAAAAAAAAAAAAAAAATTTACTTCAAGCTTATAATTAATCTATGCTGGTTCAATAATTATTGAACTTCATACCTAATTGAAAATTTCTATCACAAAACTGGTCGAAATCATACCTACCACAGTTAAATTTAAGTCTTTGATAAATGTACTAATCAGGGCTGTAGCAGTATTTATTTTCACAACAGTTATTTTATGTAATAACTTATAAATGTTTATAAGATGATTCCATGTATTTGCAATATCATTAACAGCAGATAGTATAATTAGATAAACTGATTACGTTAGTCAAGAAATCTCTATAAAAAAGAGGTTTTAATTCTCTATACTTACCAAAAAATCAATAAAAATATTATAGTCGTTAGTGTACTGTGACATAAGTACCATGATATAATAATAATACCGTAGGTAGACAGAGAAAGACTCGTAGGAAGCTAGGATAGGCTCCGGTCGTCCTCGTAGCCGGAGGCTCGCGACGCGTTCTATGCTTCAGACCCGATCAAAGTTTTTTTTTTTTTTTTAATCTGCAATTAGTTTCAACTATAAGCAGATATGATTATAGTAGGTGTGGCGTGCGAAGTGTGTCTTCCAGTGAAGACATCTACTCCATAGGTTGTCGGGTCAGTTTGCCATGTGCAGTTGCATTATGTCCTTCCTTTTGAGTCTTTTGACATATTATGTTTTACAATTAAAATCAACCAGCCCGCGCTGGTTGATTTTAATTGTATTTATAATATAATAAGCGACTATCACATGCCATAACAACATTGGTAAATTTTATTTAATAACATTATTGTTGAAATGTAAACTAATTGATAGCTAAGATTGTTTTTGTTTTTTGTTTCCATTATCATTGTATTTGACTTATAATAAGTACGGTCGATTCGTCTACATTACCAATAAACGTTTTCATTTTCATGTCATAGTTAGGTTAAAGCTGACCTGTCAGGGATAATCCTGATGTGTTCCTTTACACAATTTCCGAAGCAGGGACACCCAACCGCCAAGCAGACCCGGAAATTAGTATTTGAATGTACACGTACAGAGGCGTGACAGATCTATCAAAGTATTATGACGAAGCTTATTATACACATGGATACTAAAGTATTCAGTTGTAAGGTATTCGTAACAAAAAAGTTTTATCTACTGAATAGGCGTGACGACAGTATCAAAAAATTAAAGATTTAATGTTTTTAAGGGAAAGTACATATAAAAAGAAATTATTACACTTATTTATTTTTATATATTACCTTGAGATTAATGTGATTTTTAATAAAATAAAAGATTAAAATACTGCAATCGGCCATTTTGACTGAAACACCAATCACGGCGCATGACGTCACGATATTGTAACCATCAAAGAGAATTTAACCACTACGTTAGGTTTGGCGGACTCAATGACATTTTTTACAATAGCGTGACGTCATAGCCGACGCCATGACACTTGAGGCCTTTTTTCGCGCGCTATTTAAAATTTAATAGAAATATGGCTTAAACTTCGTTAAATTTAAATTTATTACCGAAATATTGTGTTTTTCGTACTTAGAAAATGACTACCCACGTTACGCAAGAGGATTTCAAAATCTTGCCTCATGCCTATTCTTAAAGGAAAATCAAAGCGAATATCAACTCGCATAGCTGAACTTAATATTGACAAACACAACTCGGTTCATTAAAACATGCATTAAGAAAATCTTTCAGTACCTACATCCAAAATAACAAATATTAATTATAGTTTCCGAAAGTGCAAATATTTTCCTTAATACTTACCTACCATACTGGAGGTTTTTTTTGGACTTTCAAAATCTTATATTTGATTGTCAAAAAGAATATTGACATCTGATTAGTTAATTTAGTTGATTTCAACTCTCCCATATTTGAAAGAAAGAAAGAAAGAAACAAAGAAAGAAAATATATTTATTAGACACATAAACAACAAAAAACAAAACAATAATAATTGGGTACAGAATGAATACAATGCAAATAATGAAAATGAAAAACTATGCTTACCTACATCATATGAGGTACAAACTACAAGTGTTGTTAGCATAGTTTTTTCTGCTCCTGCCCAAGCAATACTATGAATCTGGTTTTAATATGTTACATAATGTTCTATTTCAATTTTGTTTTTGTTTCAGTTCCGGAACCTCGTCAACAACATCTATGTTGTGGGATACTCACTGTCTGTGGCAGTTCTGATACTCTCCATCTTCGTATTTCTTTATTTCAAGTAAGAAATTTGAAACATTTACTTTATGTAATTTCATATTTATTATCATTAGGGACTGTGACGGTGATCCACGTCACGTGGCACGAGTCGGACTAGCGCACGAAGGGTTTCGTACCATATATAAGTGCCTATCTGTTGCCGTTATTAATATCAAGCAAAAAAAGTAAAAAAAGAATTAAAATGTTTGTTGTATGGGATATGGCCCCTTAAATATTTATTTTATTATATTTTTAGTATTTTTTGTTATAGCAGCATATACATCATCTATGAAAAAATCATCTGTCTAGCTATCGCGTTTCTTAAGATATAGCCTGGTGACAGAAAGACAGACAAACAGCCAAGTCTTAGTACAGAACCCTAAAAACGATTATACGCATTATAAAACCAGTAAAAAAAAATAATTTGTATGGGAGCCCCTTAAATATTTATTTTATTTTGTTGTTATAGCGGCAATACAAATATATCATCTGTGAAATAATCATCTGTCTAGCTATCGCGTTTCTTGAGATATTGAGATATAGCCTGGTGACAGACAGACAGACAGCAGACAGCAAAAACAATATAATACGCATTTTAAATATGTAGCTACTACTTACTAATACCTAGTGTACGAGACATTTTTTTTTTATTTTTTTTCTATGTACCTACTCGTAGAAATAATTCCAAGCGAAATGGATCAATCTTTTGAGGTTCCGCTCAAAAGGGTGGTTCACCGATTGGTTTCTAATGGTAGATTCATAGGAAAATTATTTTGATATACTCGTATTTTTCAAAATATTTTGTCTCGCATTAGCTCAGTAACAATATATGGGATAAAGTAGGTATTCTGCCCCTCCCGTGTCGTAAAAAGATGGGGAAAAACAGTACGAAATGCTATTTTTATTGCATCAATGTCCATTGGTAGGAACCGTTGGATGCATATGTCTCCTGTCCCTTGAATATATTGATAAATTTACCTTACTTTTTAGAATATGACTTTCTTACATACTTTTGTGTTACATAAGTTTCTTTACATTTACTTCGTCAAATTATACGGCTATTAAGCGCTAACACAATTAACTGTAAATATTTAAATGGTAACTTATGTGATAACTAATATATTTTTCCCAGTTGATATGGACAATAATACCGAGAATAAAAACATGACAATAACATTAATACTTTCACTTACCATATTTCAATCGTTTATGATAGGTAAACTACTTTAACTTTTTGCACGTAGGTATAAAAATAAGGGCGTTTTCTGCCACTCAAACTTGGGTCGTTTACATAGACATCCTCGGCATTGGGCGGTGCGTTTGCCGATTTTTCTTCTGATTACTGTGTGGTGGATCGTAAAGCAACCCTTATCATCACACGCGTAAATTAAATATATGGCAATTTACGATGTAGAATATAGAAATACGAGGGGTGAAGAGTAGCGGTGAAATTAAAGGACTATTCAAGTAGTATTCGTAAAAAAAAAGTAGCGAGTGACGTGGATGGTCGAGCGTGGCGTTGTGCGTCGCGTCTTTAAATAAAATAGCGTTCCAGTAAATACACGCATACAACGCCAAATATTTGAATGTAGTATAATATAATTGTAGATAATTATGATGATTCTGCTAATAATATTTTATAAAGGTCATATGGACTTCTGTAAAAAGACTAAACTATTGTGTGGTACCATAAAGAACACAATATTGTAGTATACAAAATAATATAATATCTTAAAATCTTGGCAGTTAATTTTGTTGCATCTCATATTAGGTTGGCCAACCCATAATTTTGGGTGCCATAATAGCATTAGCCTCTGTTATTGGTCATCATAAAATGTAGGGACGGTTTTATCACGTCATTCAAAACAAATAAGTGGCCGTTTATTGAACTAGGACGTAAAGAAATACGGCTTAGTATTTTTATGTTATGAAATAAAACAACAAGATTTTTTTTTCCTTTCTATTTATAAAATAAGTCCTAATTACTAATCATGTCAATACCGGCATGGTATTACAAATACTTAGCGACAAGCATCCGATGGCAATTTGACATGTGCGCACCGTCCAACTAGGTTTTTGTATTTTCTACATAACCTTAAGAGCATTTGAAAAACGCATTGGACAACGTACAACTGTCACTATACGATTGGTTTATTGGACGCTAAACCACACTAAACGTTCGTAACTAGGCTGCCGGTTCCTTAAAGTCCGTCTTGCACAAAGATTAACTTAACTTCGCTATCAAATTAAATTTGGTATCTAAAACATGGTTTAAGAAAATCTTGTAGTACCTACATCCAAAGTTACTCTTGTCAATAGATCAACAAAATGTTATTAAGTAAAGCAATAATCAAATCAAATTAGCTAATTATGCTTTCGAAAATTCATTTGGCAATTGACAAGAGTTCTGACAGCTGATGGATTTCCACATTGATAGTAATCCTTTCAGAAACTGGGCGTAAGTGCTGCAGAAGTTTTAGAGCACCTGCATTAAAATTTTAATTGCTTATTAACCCAGTTTTAGAGATTTTAAAGATCAATATATCGTTTTAGTGCTTTAAACTTATTTTATTTGTTTATAAGGACCCTTCATTGCACAAGGATTCGTATCCACATTCACCTCTTCACAGCGTTTGCTCTGAACAACATCCTGTGGATAGTGTGGTACCGCGCCGTGGTAAATAAAGTGACCGTGGTACAGAACAACGAGGTCAGTACCTACAACTTTGCATGACCTAGCTTTGGATCACTATCGTCCAAGTAGATTTTAAAGTCTCCATACAAACGTTAACGTTGATCCCTCGTTTCAATTACTGAATTTTGAACAAATCTTTGTAAGTGATCAACTTGAGTTAGAGATAATATATTTAAAAGTTAAAGCTAGGCGTAGTGTATTATTTAATCTCTCAATCACGATACTATGTTATAGAAGATAGATTTATTATCTTTTTACTAAAATAACACGAGAGTTTAAATGCCACAGCCATTTTCAGTCTTTTTATCTGCACCACAGATAAAAAGAGGTGAACATAGGAATACACTCAATCATGTTTTTTTTTTTTTATGTGTGATAGTGAACTCAACTTAAATGAAACCTTTTTCAAGTTTTATTCCTTTATTCTAGATTTTTCTAGAATGAACGCTTTCATTGAGTATGGCTTTAGTTTAAATAAAAATTTCCACTGAAACTGAACACTATAAAAAGTTCCACTTCAAACTATTTGATTGTTATGAAGGAGGAAATATTTGCATTCTATTTATTTTGCTTGTAGAAAAATATTGACTACTCAACAATATGATAAAGATTTTCGGAAACAAATGCAAAAAAATATGTGCATTTGTTGGGATTATTCTTACAAAATTGTACCTACTGTCATCAAATCATATCTATGCGTAAACTGTTAAAGATATCAGTAATATTCCGTGAAAACCCATGTTCCAATGTTTAAGATCTAATAATGTCTTCTTTCAACAGGAATGGTGTCAATTGCTCCACTTAGCAACCAACTACTTCATGGTCACGAGCTATTTCTGGATGTTCTGTGAAGGGCTTCACCTGCATATTGCTCTCGTTGTGGTAAGTTATATTACACGTCATATTCACTAGCCTAGGCTTTAGAATCATCAGACAATAAACTTTCAGTTGAGTACCGGTTTCAAAATAGATGCTAAACTTACATAGTCTTGGTAGATTTCAGGTTTCAATTGATTCGATTGTGGCAGAATCTACGATATTTAGTGTTTTTGAGCATTAGCTCTCGTGTCCTAAAAAGAGAACATTTGCCTAAATCATACAACATGTATCTAATTGTCAAGATGAATAAGAAATATTTAATAAGACAAATTTTGTATAAACTATACGGAAATTAATCAATTGCGGCAATGGTACATATAATGCACCACCCCGATATTATTTCCGCCCTTCTGTTATCTGGTACAACGGCAACCCGATATGTCCGGAGATAAATCTAGTGTAGAACGTATAGCCTTTACGTGCTTGTCTAAGAATACGTCCTTATTTGACTGTCTTCTTCACACACTACATGTCAGAAAAGGAGGCAAAGGTATCTACGACTGTTTTTGTTTCCACTACTTGAAGTAGTTGTTTTATTAGGGACTCAGAAATTAAAGATCAACGTGCTCTCTGGAGCAACGAGGTGTATTATACAACTTTTTGTTAACCTTTTTTTTATTATTTTTTTCGTTTTGACTTTACGTAGGTTGCCACGAGGCTTTTGCTACTTCACCGGGCATAAAGGCGAGCAGAGCTCCAGCCTTAATAAATAGTGTAAAAACTACAAACTTGACTCCAGCCTTAATAAATAGTGTAAAAACTACAAAAACGACAAACGGGCTTGGACCTCGGCTCAGGGCGGTCGCTGGCGATGAGATTGAGGGATTATGACTTTTAGTATTTTAGGGGAGTTTTGTGCAACTGCCGCTCTACTTTACAGTTCGCGGGCCTCTCGGACTTCGGGTCTACGAGGGCATCGGATGGTTTTTTGCAAAGTAAGGGTCAGGAGGACGAGGGAGGACGCGTCGCGTTCGCGGGTGCACTCTTCTCCGGCGGGTCGGATAGAGTGGTCTCTGTGTAGTGGTGCTAGTTTCTTGCAGTCTTTTTACTGCTAGTTGGTAACTTGTTATCTCGTCGTCCGGGTCATCTAGGACTCCCCGAGGTCGACGGTGTTTACGACGCTTTGTGGGCAAAGGCCTTTAGTCGGATGCTGCAAATGTCACTGTAATAGTAAGAAATAAATAGAGGAAAACGTCGATGCAATTAGACTAAAGTCAAGTTGTTTCTTGTACAAATAACTTGACGAATTAATCATAAATGGACAGACATTTTCGATGGTACAAGAATACTTGAACATGCATAACTTTTTATACACGTTATTAAATGTGAAATGTGGTATAAATCGTAAACATTGACGCCGCCCGAATAAACTAGTTTGTTTTATTGACTTTAAGCTTATTGCTTAGAGGCAATTTCCATTTAATATCACATTCAGTTCAGTCCGTGACAAAGTTTCTCTCTGAAATAGTCACGTAGAGGCAAATCTCATGGGACTCTGCAAACATTCGTTATGAATATCTACGGATGATAACACATAAGTGGTGAGTGTAAGAACCGCGGAGCCATGTCAAAATTTTGCATGTTGGATAGTGTACATGTTTAATACTATGCCAGTACCTTTTAGTACCTTTATTTAAAATATTAGTACCTTTGTATAGTTCTACTTTATCTTATTTTTAAATGGTCCGCCATAATGACGTCAGGACCGCGGAGCCACTGCCGATTTACGAAATACCACAAGGCTTAACAAAGACTTTAATGTAACAACCTTTAATACCTTGTGTATTATAAAAAATGGCATTTAAAATTTGCTTGTAGATGCCACCATCTTTAAATTATAAGTTTATAAGCATTTTATTTATTCACGCCTGTTCGTTTATGATAGCAATGTGAAATAAAAAATATTAATGTGACCTAAGTTGTAGGCGCCTTATGAGATTATAATAATAATTATAATTTAAAGATGGTGGCATCTACAAGCAAATTTTAAATGCCATTTTTTATAATACACAAGGTATTAAAGGTTGTTACATTAAAGTCTTTGTTAAGCCTTGTGGAATTTCGTAAATGGGCAGTGGCTCCGCGGTCCTGACGTCATTATGGCGGACCATTTAAAAATAAGATAAAGTAGAACTATACAAAGGTAGTAATATTTTAAATAAAGGTACTAAAAGGTACTGGCATAGTATTAAACATGTACACTATCCAACATGCAAAATTTTGACATGGCTCCGCGGTTCTTACACTCACCATAAGTGTTATACATATCTACTTTTTTTTGTGTCACCAATTTTTTTTTTTTTTTTTTTTTCTGGGGAGAATTTCTTTGACATATTCCCGCTGCAGCGTATTCGCTGCAGCGGTGGGGTTTGAGGCTCGACATCCCACATAAATTCCCACCCAGGAATTTATGTGGGAGCCACAGATTCAGTTCTGAGTCTGGACGTGCTTTGTGTCCGTAAATTGAATGTTTGTAAACTGTTAAGCCCTCTGCGACACAGGGATTAATTTAACTAGTGCGGGAGTTGTCTTCAAAAAAAATATTTATAACAATAATTTAAAAACAAATGTTAGTCTAACTGTAGATACATTATCATTTTTGTTTTTAGAATAAACTAATGTGAGCTAATTTTTTATTCGTTAGATAAAGATAAGATTTCGGAGGAATAAAATTTTACATTTGATAGATTTTGTATATAATTAGAAATTCAGCTAGAATTTAAATTTATTCCTCTGATCACTGAAAAATTATCCAAACTAGTAAAAGTGTTTTTTTAAGTTAACTATTTTATGCACAAAAAGCTCAAAAGCATTTTTTTTGCTCTGAAAGTATATAAATTTTGAGGTAAATTTGCGTGTTTAACGTTTTTTTATTTATTAACTAGCTGCGCCCCGCTGTTTTACCCGCGTTACTCTGTTTCAGTGGGTTGGATCGTGTTATTTGGTAGCCTATGTGTTAATCGAGCTTATTAACTATCCCCGAGCAAAGTTTCAGCCAAGTCCATTCAGAAGTTTTTGCGTGAAAGAGTAACGAACATACATTCACGTATCATGTCTGTCTGTACAATTAATTAACATTATCAGCTGTCCATAGATCCATAAGTCAGGACAAACTTATTCAATCCACGGTCCTATTGTGATTGCCATCATTATCATCACCATCACTTACATTATGATCACCATCACTATCAGAAACATCATCACCATCACCACAACTAACATAATCATCACTCATTTTATTCTTACCACCACTAGCACCATCATCACCAAACATACCTAACATCATAATCGTGGTTATACTTGCAGTACTGCGCGGTGATCTCTTCACCGCGCTCGTTAAAGTCGCTTTCGAACAGTTGTTGGAGCACCGTTTGTATTTCATCATCACCATCATCACCACACTTACATCATCTAAGTAAATTCTTACGTCACCTACAACTCGAAACGTCATCATTCGTTTGGTGTTCAACTGTCAAGGCAATATTTGAAATTCATTGGAATTATAGTGTCGCTATCTATCGAAGATTGGTTGTACCAACTCAGAAACTTTCGTAGACTCATGCACATTTTGCTTAAGATCATCACATAATCAAATGCATAGTTTACGATTCTATAAAGGACATACAGACAAACATTATTTTTTATATATAAAGATTAATATTAATTGTTCATAATAATATAAAAACTATGAACACGTTTTAACATAATAAACCACATAAAAACAATACAAACCATAGACCAAAACGCAAAGCGCGCGAAACGAAAATTAAAAAGAAAATTAAGAAAAAACAAATGAATAGAGAATCGTCCGTCCCGACCGCGTGCAACACATTTTGAATATTATTATTATAATTAACTAGCGAACCGCCACGGTTTTGCACGGGTGCATTACTAATGTATTATACTATACCTTCCTCTTGAATTGCTTTACCTATTAAAGAAAACCGCATCAAATCCGCATCAAAATCCGTTGTGTAGTTTCAAAGATCTATGCATACATAGGGACGGAGTTCTAGTGATGAGATATTTACCACCGAAAATAAACCTATTTTTTTCACCTTACATTAATAAAAGCAATGATGAATCTTTTATTATTATAACAATGCAAAATTCACATTAAACTTTGTTGTTATCAATTTATTCGCAATTTTATCGTTAAAGCAATTTTTAGGCAATTTCACTTTGTTATTAATTTTACGAGTCCCCAGTCCCCATCTGTATGCCTTCAAATCTCGGAGGGCTGATCGGCTTTACAATAAATACGTTATACTCGCACGTCTTGCGCAAATCGTACGCAATTTAGGTATTTTATGCCAATTATTATGGTAAATAAAAAATACTTTGCTTATCTATTTGTTTTTTCCTCAAATGTGTGAACCATTTTAGGAAAACCCTATGAACATAGTATTTTTCATCATCAGACCGTACCACGTCCACTGCTGAACATGGGCCTCCTCCCGAGGGAGGGTTTTTGCCATAGTCACCACGCTTGGCAGGCGGATTGGTGACCGCAGTAATATGATGTAATACACAGGGAAACGCTGCTGCCCGTTTCCTGGTATACGCTTGTAATAGATGATGTTATAACAATCGGAACCAACGGCTTAACGTGCTTTCCGAGGCACGGAGGGTAGTCCTTCAACCAACCAGACCCAGAAAGAAATCTTAGAACCCACGACCTCCGAGACTTAAAGCGAGCCAAATACCGCTACGCTACGGAGGTTAAAAAGTATTTTTAATAAAAAATAATAAAATTTTGACAACCTCCGTGACGTTTAAGTCTCGCCTTAAGTCATAAAGGAAAACCGGACCCATAACAAGTTCGATTCTATATATTCCTGGGAAGTTTTTTTTTTTTTTTTTAAAAAGACAACTCCCGCACTAGTGAAATAAATCCCTGTGTCGCGGGGGACTTTACAAACATTCATTTCACGGACACAAGGAACACCCAGACTCAGAACAACTATTTGTGGTTCACACAAATAATTGTCCCGGGTGGGAATCGAACCCAGAACACCAGGTCTCAGAAGCAACTTCCGTAACCACTGAGCCACCGGTGCAGTCAGAAATATTTGTGTAAATTAAACATAAACACAAACAACGTTTGATTTTCGGTGTGGTTGGTTGAGGGACTACCTCCAACCAACCAGGTGCGTCGGAAAACATGTTAAGTCTTTGGTCCCGATTGTCATAACAGGCAGCAGCTTTAAACTATATATCTTCCTGCCTCGCTCCCATTATCAGGGGTTTGCGAAATATGTCATCCTCTTCCATTTTTCCCTATCAGACGTCTCTTCCATACTCACACCTTTCTTACACATGTCATCTTTCACACATTCAAGCAAGAAATTGCAAGCGTGTATCATCTTAGGCCTTATCTTCGCCTTCCATCAAGCGAGATTATGGTCAAACGTAAGCCTATATTTAATAAAATAAAAAAAACTTCCAACATAATGCCTCCATCTTCATATATAATTATTATTATTCTTTACACAATACTGCGGTCACCAAGCTGCCTGCTAAGTATGGTGACTGTGGTCTATTAAGGGCTAATGTTGAAAAACCTTAGAAGATTATAAAAAAAAAACATATCTATACAATTGTATGAACTTTAAATAATCTCAAAGTTTTTCAATTTTAAAGGACTGCAAATCTGACCTGATTCCGCCTTGACATCAAAATTTTATAAGACATAAAAACCTAATTTTCTCAAAGACTTTGTAACTTTGTCAATTCATAGGAGACCTTTTGAATAGTTGGTTGGCTCAAACATAAAGTGGTTTAAAGAACAATGTTTCCTTTGCATCACTAAGTAGTATTGGTTTTGTATGTACATCTGAAGTAGAGTAGTAATAAAGGAATCCAAAATTAGCATGGCTTTAGCTTAGTTTGTTAAGTTAAATACACATAGTTTTTCGTAAACTTTCCTCCAAGTCGTAACATAGGTAATCTGAAGTAACGAATGGCCATTGGATGATGGAAGGATTAAACTTCGTTTTAATGAAAATTTTATAATAAAGTAACTCTATATTTAATTCCATTCCATAATGTTTTGATAATATATACATAGCACCACATATAGTAGGCGGCCAAATGATTAGGGACATAGCATTTACATAATTCCTAATTTATATATATTTTTTTGCTCATAATTAAATGTATACGAGAATTTTTATTTTGATGTTACTGTCGCAGCCATCTTGTTGGATCGGCCATTCAATGGGACTGCTAGCACGTTAATTAAACGCCGACATACAATGAAATTAAATACAATTAGCCAAATCGTTGATTTTGGGTGATTAAAACAAAAAAG
The DNA here is from genome assembly GCA_947037095.2 of Nycteola revayana. NCBI lineage: Eukaryota > Metazoa > Arthropoda > Insecta > Lepidoptera > Nolidae > Nycteola > Nycteola revayana. The sequence continues at coordinate 30,503,326 of OX344842.1, read as the reverse complement.
AATAAACTTAATAAATCACCTGCCTGATTTTAAGTCAGCCGACCTCGAAGGACTAGCTTACTATACCTTAGCTAACTAACTAACTATAAGTAGTTAACCGTTAAGTGAGGTAAGTACAATACATGATTAGTCTAGGCATTTAATCAAATATGGGCGTTTGATTGGCGGGCTGGCCGTCCCATTGAATTGAATTTGACTAGAAGGCTGCAGAATATGTGATTATTTATACACTCTGTTTCTTCTTAATTTATAATAGCTTTCCGGTTGTACTCACAATTTGTCATCATCGGATATGTCCGTCTAGTTCCGAGACCATCCCGAGGTCTACCCAACTAACATTATTCTCAAGGAGTAGTCGAATCGACGGCGCGGTGCCGTACAACTAACTACAACAGATAGTACAACCTAGAGTTGCCCAACTATCGATAGTTTCGCTATCGATAGGTGACCTCGAAAAATAGTAACAATATCGATAGTGCTATCGATATCACAAATAAACTAATACTATTGATTGGAAGCATTAGCATCGATAGTATCGATACTATTACATTATAATACTATCGATAGTATCGATATTTTTAAAGTAATACTATCGATATTATCGTTGCATTAAATGATCAAAACTATCAATACTATCGATAGTTTGTAAAGCTATCGATACTATCGAAGACCAACCCATGTTTAGGAGCAATACTATCGATACTATCGATAGTTTTGCTCCTAAACACACATTGGTCCTCGATACTATCACTAATATCGATACTATCGATAGACTATCGATACTATTGATATGACGTCAACTATCGATAGTATATCGATAGTCGACTATCGATAGGCAACAATAGTACAACCGGATAGTAAGTATATAAATATGTGTGCCATTCACAAAAGTTTTCTTCTTAATAATAACATTAAAATGCCGTGGTTTTCAGACTTTTGTTTTTTTTTTTATCGTAACCATAGTTTTGCATTAAGATTAAATTAGTGCCGCAGTTTTTAAAAAAAATAATGCGTCTTGTTACAAAACATTTTTATGATTTTAATTTAAATTTTATGATGGGCATGACAATTTTAATTTAATTGTATTATCTTCCGAAGCAAATCATATAGACAAATTTGACTAAAACCGAATCACTATTTACCTACTACTCGTATCATGTGAATGACTAGATACATGGACCTCAAAAGCCGTAAAAAGAGCATTATATTAAATGAAATTGCGTAAGCTGGCGCTGAAATTCACAGTACTTACTAAACAAAAATAATCCGGTTTTTTATGATTCTATAAGCCATAAGCCTAAGATACCTATTAAAATAAAAACACCAGAAGATACATACACAACCGATCTTTTGTTAGAGAAGACTGTTGTAAATCAGTAATACAAGACATTAAGCAGATAATATAAATCCTCATTTTCCATTCAATGGTAGATAATTGGTAGTTGTAGCACTAAGTATCTAACAATTGTATCGCGACCGTATATTTTACTATTGCATCATTATACTTGCAATTTGCATCTACATTACAAATCGGAATCTATTACTAATATATAAAGCTGAAGAGTTTGTTTGCTTACATAAACGTACTAATGTCAGAAACCACTGGTACCATTTGAAAAATTATTTCAATGTTAGATAGATCATATATCGAGATAGGATTTATGCAACCTAATTGCAAAATAGCAATTAACAAGCGACTGTTTTTAATAATACGATCCTTTTTAAGATTCGCAATTGATAGCTTTTGGGTTTTTACACAATCTTTATAAGTAAGTTCAACAGGTGAAACCTTCCGATGCCCTCGTAGACCCGAAGTCCGAGAGGCCCGCGAACTGTAAAGTATAGCGACAGTTGCACAAATCTCCCCTAAAGAAACTAAAAGCAATAATCCCTCAATCTCCCCCTCAGCGACCGCCCTGAGTCGAGGTCCAAGTCCCACAGGGGACGCCCTCTTGCGAAGGTTGCTTAGTTTGGAGTGTTTAAACTATTTATCTAGGCTGGAGCTCTGCTCGCATTTATGCCCGGTGTAGTAGCAAAAGCCTCAGGGCTACTAGCTACATTATGTACGTCAGAAAAAAAAATACAACAGGTGAAGTATTCACCATCAGTAATCATGACAATCAACGCCGCCCGCGTCTACGCATAATTACAAAAGTTGGACCGTTATGTACTTGCACAAAACTCCCCTAAAGAAACTAAAAGCAATAATCCCTCAATCTCCCCCTCAGCGACCGCCCTGAGCCGAAATCCAAGTCCCACAGGGGACGCCCTCTTGCGCAGGTTGCTTAGTTTGTAGTGTTTAAGCCATTTATCTAGGCTGGAGCTCTGCTCGCCTTTATGCCCGGTGAAGTAGCAAAAGCCTCAGAGCTAACTACATTATGTCCGTCAGAAGAAAAAAAATACAACAGGTGAAGTATTCACCTTCAGTAATCATGACAATTAACGCCGCCCGTATTATGTACTTCTACTAATATTTTCTTATTAAAAAATTGTATAAAATAACTTTAATTATTTGACAGGTCTTTGTGAAGGATGAAGTAGCGATGCGCTGGTTCATGGCTGTGGGCTGGGGAATGTCTTTCCTCGTGATTATGATCTACGCAATAGTCCGTTGGAACACGCCGGGAGCTACTGTGAGGTAAATATTTAGAGAGTTAATTAATTGAGCGTATTAAATAAGCCAAATTAAGATATTGGAGGTATTTTAAAATAATTACTACTTATCGTAATAAACGGTACCTATGTGCAATCGCATCCTTTATTTATTATGTTTTATAATATATTTGTGGACACCAAATTTTTAAGTAGGTAAATAAAATGTCTAAATTGTAATATAATTTTATTGGAAGAACAGACAAGTTCCTTGATGTTTGAAAAAAATTGGATTTGATTGAAATGTCATCACCGATCAATTAGAATAGTACCTAAGCGTGTTGTTACGTATATTTGGAAAAACTTAATTTTATCAGAAAATTTTTATAGTTCAAGTTTATTTGTTATATTGTTTACAAAATAATCAACATATTCTATACCAAAGCTATAATGATGTAGAAATATATAAATGACATGAAATTTCGTCACTAATGTTATAATTCTACATACCTTCCTGTTAACAGTAATTATTATGTGAAATAGTTTTTGAGTTATGAGGGGTCAAAAGTGGCTCCAATGGATTCGTGTTATTCACACGGTGCCGCTCACCAAATCTAGTAGCTTGAAATTAGCGTGACACGCTACCGCGTATCTTAAAGTCACCAAATGTAACCATAAAGTATATTAAATACTTTATGGTTAGATACATTTGGTGACTTTAATGATTTGGTGATTATGGTTACATAATGTAGCTTGCAAAATATGAAAGACTATTTAAAATCGGTTTAGTCGTTTTTAGTTTTCCAACAAAATTATGAATACTACTGTCATTTTGAAGCGGCCGTAGCCCAACGGCTAGTGCATCGGACTTTTGATCTTGAGGTCGCCGGTTCGAACCCCACCCATTTTGCACCTACCGACGTGAACCCACTCGTAACACAAGCATTTTAGCTTAGCACGAGGGGTTAACAAGGATACTAGTAGACGGCAAAACACTGCTAGTAATCTTTAAAAAAATATGTTTAATTTATTTTAGGTGCTGGATGGATCAAAGCGATACATTTTGGATCATTGTGGTTCCCGTGGTTTTATCGTTGCTCGCTTCTCTTGGTAAGTACCAATTTCAATATTGTATATTTTAGACACTCAACGAGCTAAGGAGAGGGCTATGCTCGGGGTTTCTTTACGAGATCGAATCAGAAATGAGGAGATACGTAGAAGAACGCGGGTTACCGACATAGCCCAACGGATTAGTTCGTTGAAGTGGCAATGGGCAGGCCATATAGCACGTAGGCACGATGGCCGTTGGGGCCGAAAAGTTCCGAATGGAGACCGCAGATCGGCAAGCGACGTCCACCTACTAGATGGACGGATGATCTGGTTAAATCCGCGGGATCACGGTGGATGCAGGCCGCTTCTAACCGTAACAGATGGAGATCTATGCGGGAGGCCTATGTCCAGCCGTGGACGTCCTACGGCTGAAATGATGATATTTTAGAAGACTTGTGTGGATTCGATAAGAAATATTAGCTAAGATAAATGGAGTAATCATTTATCTTAAGTAAGTCTTCTGCACTGGAGTGGCATTAAGACAACAATGTCTGTTCAGATACCATTGTTTTATTGTTTTATCGGTTGTCGGAGTACCAATATAAGTCTATTTTTAAGTCTTGCAGGTAATGGGATCGATCCTCACGCCGAACAAGATTTTTTGTATTAATTCTGACCTTTATTACTGAGGTCTTGTTGGTTGAGAGACTGCCCTAAGTACCTCGGAAAGCTCGTTAAGCCGTTAGTCCCTATTCTTTTAGCCTTTAGCTAAAAAAATGATTCCTCTGAGTTATTTGCCAGTTCTTCTCAGAGCAGCCACGTCTTGAACTGGTGGTAGGAACGTGGACGCATCATAAGAACATGATTAAATTTTTTGAATTGTGTCTATATGAATAAAGACATTTTGACTTTGACACATTTCATATAGAATGATTACATTATTCTATCAACTTTTCGATGAACAATAAATATCAATTCACTTTTTTTTATTCAATTGAATGGGCATGAAGATGAAAAAAAACTTCGCTGCGTCAGTTAGATTACCAAAAAATATTGGACACGTATTTTTTTTTTTGGTTCCTCAAACGAATAATGACTAAGATACAGCTTAGTGCTTTGAAATTTCGTGTGACGTCACTTCTAGGTACAATTTTACCTAATAGTTACGTCACAAGCCCTCCTCTCCTGAACTTTATAGTTTACTTTTGCTCTGTATCTTTGTAATTTTTATTGATTTAATAATGAAATAATGAATTTATTCAGCACTTAGGTATTTACATACACTTTGTACTTGTCAAAATCAGAGTGAAAAAGAAATATAATTAATATAAATAAAACTACTTAGGTCACTATAACTACAACCTCCGTAGCGTAGCGGTAATTGGCTCGCTTTAAATCTCGGAGGTCGTGGGTTCGATTCCCACACAGGACAAGAAATCTTTGTTTAAATTCTTAGATTTCTTTCCGGATCTGGTTGGTTGAGGGACTACCCTCCGTGCCTCGGAAAGCACGTTAAGCCGTTGGTCCCGATTGTTATAACATCATCTATAATAATCGTATATCAAGGAACGGGCAGCAGCGTAACCTTGTGTGTTACAACATAATACTGCGGTCACCAACCCGCCTGCCAACCGTGGTGACTATGGCAATGCCCTCCCTCGGGAGGGGGCCCGTGTTCAGCAGTGGACGTTATACGGGCTGATTATGATGAACTATAACTAGCAAGTGCAACCTGTAGTGCTGCTAATTGTAGGACATTACAAACAATGTACTCCGTCTGTCATTAATTCCTCTACTCATAATAAGTTATATTAGATTTCGTCGGTGATACTCCAAAACCGCGTAAGTGACAGTTGCTAATAAGGTTGAAAATCACATGTACCTAATCGATCTTCTTCCTTTAAAACATGTACAAAGAAAATATTCATTGACAGATAAAATTAGACCTTATTAGCAACTGTCACTTACGCGGTTTTGGAGTACCACCGACGATTTGATAAATAAATACGTGTCCAATATTTTTTATCTTCATTGTTTTATATACAAATTCAAATAGTCTTTATTGTGGTGCATAGGTAAAGATGTAATTAGCTATTATCCTTACTAATATTATAAACGCGAATGTTTGTGAGTATGGATTGATGTTTGTTACTCTTTCACGCAACGACTACTGAATGGATTTGGCTGAAATTTTGCACGGGGATAGTTAATAAGCTCGATTAACATATAGGCTACAAAAAATTACGCTCCGACCCAGTGGAGCAGAGTAACGCGGATAAAACCGCGGGGCGCAGCTAGTTACGTAGTTTAATTTATCCTCACTAACATTAATTTACAAAAAAAGCTAATACAATCTCATTGTCTAGTAAGAACATTTTGGGCATCATTAAGAATGCTTGGAATGGCCCAATTTCTCGTAATTTCAATTAATGTCGGTCCCAAATAATGCTGAGTTATTTCTCACAAATATTTAATGCGAATGTATTTAAAATAAAACGGAATTGGTATTAGTATATGTATTTTAACAGTTTTATAATATATTTAACAACAACGTGGCAACTAACAAAACATTTTTTACTAGCTTTTGCTCTCGACATGCAAAAAAACGTAACCTTGCATCAAATTAAGTTGAAACACGGTCCATAACCATAGTCATATCGTTTCAATTTCCTATCGATGTTTTTCGAGCATCAGCAATATTTTTTTATATACAAAATATGATGCAAAAATACGATAATTTTCTTATTTTTAAATACAGGATTATGTAGATATATATATATATAGAAATACAAAAGTTTGAAAGGATATTGCCTTACTCACCTTACTGTATGGGGCTGTAACTTAATAGGGTTACGGATTTGAAACATACTTTGGATACCTACATGAATATGTACTTATATTCTATATATACGTCATCCAGTCATCTACACTAAGTGATTATCGATTCACAGCATAGGAACACATAGCAGTAACGTTAAATTGTTGTATTTAAGTATATAAAATATGAACACAAATTATGTACAATATGCAGGGTTATTTATACCTTTCAGGGGCTCAAAGGACTGATGATTATAAACAACTTTTACTATGGGACCAAGCCTGAAATCGCGGAAAAGAAAACAGGTATGGTCCATACATTTTGTCGAGGTAAGTGAACATAAATGTATTGAACAGCTGATTTTATTCCGCGATTTCAGGTTTGGTCCCATTGTAAAAGTTGTTCATAATCATGATACGGTCAATTTAGACGTTCGAAGCTACATTAATTCCCAACAAGCTGAAAATCGGTAAGATTGTTTAAAATACAATGAAAAATAAAATTTGAAAGTTCCCCATCATTCCCCTGTAAGGAAAAAAATTATTCAAGGTCAAAGGTCAAAAAAATAGGTTTTTCGCGATTTTCAGCAAAACGGTAAGTTTTATCATAAAAATACCTTATTTTTTCAATCTCTGCTAATATCCATTATTTTGCAATAGTTTCAAATTAAACAGGATCACAACTGACCTGTGGAATAGGCCTACTGGGAAAACCACGTTAAAAAAACGCGCTAAGTACACTATCTCATAGGTGGCGTGGAAACGTGTGCATATTATGACGATTACAACTTTTTGAATCGATATATCTCAAAAACGGTGGCTCGTAGAAAGAAAGTATTGATACATTTTTTGTAGATAATTTTATGATAAACAATTTTTGTCTAGGTATTTTTATGATAAAACTGACCGTTTTGCTGAAAATCGCGAAAAACTCATTTTTTGACCTTTGACCTTGAATAAATTTTTTTCCTTACAGTGGAATGATGGGGAACTTTAAAATTTTATTTTTCATTGTATTTTAAACAATCTTACCGATTTTCAGCTTGTTGGGAATTAATGTAGCTTCACTCTTATTTTTTGGTCTAATTTGACCGGACTATGAGTACTATTATCCCCCGAAAGGTTGTTGGTGTTTAAAAAATAACCCTGTATCACGTTTTAACTGTTTATTGATTTTATTATGATGCAGTAACAGATTTATCATTATAAAAGTAAGGATTAAAAATATGTCAGAATTAATAAAAAATAATTTGGCGTGTGGTTTCCGGCTTAGAATAGACCACCCCATGTCCTCCCATGGGTGTCGTAAAAGGCGACTAAGGGACATATGGCTGATGGATGGGCAGCAGCATCTATTAGTTCAAGGGTTACATCTTACTGCGATCACCAATCCGTCTGCCAAGCGTGGTGATTATGGCAATATCCCTCTACGATCCTGACTTGCCAAGGTCTGTTAAGAGGAGGTCCATGTTCAGCAGTGGACGTCAAAGGGCTGTTGATGATGAAGATGATGAATAAAAATGACGGATGTCGAAAATGCAGAACTCAATCTCAATACAAAATGTGCTTTCTGTTTTAAAATAGTAACCACAAATGTGTATATACAATAATCTACATCTTTTGTATCGTGGCTACCCAATCTATTAATTGAAGCAGGGGCTAAATATGACCTTTGTTAGAAATCTGAAACTATGAATTAGAAAAGCCGAATTTTGTCAAAGGGAGACAATGTCGTCACGTGGCAAATTACAAAGCTTGAAACATAAGCCCTGCAGCCCTTGCCTTCACCCGGGAATGTATTCCTGACAAAATAAGGAACCATTGTAACAAAATTACTGGTTAAAAAGATAATATGTTGACCGACACTTACGATTAACGTTGCCATCCGTACTATATTTTATAGTATCGTACTATATTTCATTCAAATGTACTATGTTTAAAAAAATACTAAAGTACAAAAAGTACTATATTTTTTCGATTATCCAAAATTCACCCCATTTTAAAATTTAGACCACACCCTCAGCGCGGCATATGAAAACAATGAATTGTCGATTTATTATAATATGGATCTATCGTGCTCAGTCCCTTATAATTATTTTAAAGGTTTTTTGATGGCCGAAGCAAAAAGTAATAATACACGTGGAAAAATGATTAAAAATAAATGTGTACTATGTTTTTTCCTGAATTTCTCAAAAGTCGTATGTATTTAGCAACTTTTTGTAAAAAGTATTATAAAAAACAAAAAAAAAGGTGGCAGCCCTACTTACGATGTATTTTTTTTTTGTTAACTTTCTTCGCGGTGTCTTTTTCCAATGAGATTTTCTTTATTAAATACTGTCTGAACATCAAGCTCCAGGTGTATGGCTGGGGGTCTTGACTAATAAAATACTTTATATATTTTTGATAACTGTATTAAAGATAAGGATGTAACTGGTAAACAAAGATTGCCGCGGTGCGTGCGCACATACGTGTCGCAGTAAAGTGAATGTTCTTCTGAGAGCCGGGGTCGCGTAGGTGAGAACCGCAGTCGTTTTAAACCGGTCGGCGCGGCGGCGGCCCGGCGCGATGAGACGCAGGAACATATTCCCCCCGGGGTTGAAGTCTGTTCAATCTATTGGAGGAGGGCAAATGTTATTGTAGGCCCGAGTTATAGTCCCCTTCTTAGTCAGAATGTCGGCGACTCTGCTGTGCCCATCGGTTCCTGGCTTAACGGCTACAACTCTTCCAAGTAGCCACAGAAGAGGTGGAAGATTCGCGTCCCTCACTAGGACCATGGCTCCAGTTTTTAAGTCCTGCCCACCGGTCTGCCACTTGGTTCGTTGCTGTAGGAGAGACACGTATTCATTAGCAAAGCGCTGCCAAAAATGTTGCCTTAACTTTTCTATGCGGTCAAAACGTTGTAATCGCTGGATGTTGACGACATTGATCTGAGGGCGAGGTATCGACGTCAGAGCTCGTCCGAGGAGGAAATGAGAAGGGGAAAGATAAGATAGGTCTGAGGGATCTGTTGATAGGGGTGTTAAGGGTCTGGAATTCAGTATAGCTTCAATTTGTATCAGACATGTTGAAAGCTCTTCATACGTCAAGTGAGTGAGGCTCATGACACGGCGTAATAGACATTTGGTGGATTTTACCGCTGCCTCCCAAATGCCACCAAAATGTGGTGTGTAAGCAGGAATAAATTTAAATTCTATGCCTTGATTTGCGATGTCTGAGGATATGTATTTTGAAGACACCTGCAAGAAGCGCGAAAGCTCATTAAAAGCTCCCACGAAGGTTGTGCCGTTGTCGGAGTATACCCGCTGAGGTTTGCCCCGTCGACTAATGAATCGGCTGAAAGCCGCTAAGAAAGCCTCCTTTCTTAGCGGCTAAGGTCGGATACCAACTCTAGATGAACGGCTCTGACTGCAAAGCATACAAAAACACATATATAGGACTTAATTATTTTACAACCTCTACCTTTACGATCGGCTATCAGCACTGGTCCGGCATAATCAAGGCCTGTATTTAAAAAAGGGAACTCAAGATTAGTTCTATCAAAAGGTAGGTTACCCATAATAACCTGGACAGGCTGAGCTTTGAATCGAGTACAACGATCACAATTCCGTACTATTTGCTTTGCTAAGTTTTTTCCCGCTAGAGGCCAATAGGTAAGACGAATGTGTGCCAATAGTAGTTGAGGCCCTGCATGACAAAGAGTTTTATGTTCCTTTTCAAATATTATTTTAGATAAATTATGTTTACTACACAATAGTATGGGGTGTTTTACATCATAGTTATAATTTGAATTACTAAGACGCCCACCTACACGTATTAAATTGTTGGAATCTATAAATGGAGAAAGACTAATTAATCTATTATTTTTGCTTAAGACTTGATTGTTTTTAAGACATGCGTATTCCTTGAAGAACATTTCCTGTTGAGCATTATATAATATTAAGTTCTGAGAAGCATTTAGATCTGATATAGTTAAATATGATGTTTTTTTTATATTCTGATGTTTGCAATTATATATAAATCTTTGTATATACGCTACTATTCTTATTAATTTAGTAAATGAAGATGATTTATGTATTATATTACATATTATATTATTTTGCAAATTATTATCTATGTCTATCTCTTTGTCTTGTTTGTTTGTAAATAAGGAAATTTCTGGTAATAATTCTTGTTCTGTATTAGATAATTTTGGGAATTCTATTTCTTTTTTGTTAATAAAATCGGGACCTGACCACCAAATAGTGGAGATGCTGATGCAATCAGCCTTCACCCCCCGAGAAACTAAGTCAGCGGGGTTGCTTTTAGAAGGCACATAGCTCCACGTCAGGCCGGTCGTAAATTCTTGAATTTCACTTACTCTATTTCGAACAAATTGATCTAGTTGACTAAGAGGCGTTGATAGCCAACTTAGTACGATCGTAGAGTCACACCAAAAATAGCAGTGGTGAAAATTTAGAGTAAGAGATTTACGTACTTTCAGAAAAAGTCGTGTGCCTAGTAACGCACCACACAACTCCATACGGGGTATAGTTGTAGGTTTTATGGGGGCTACTTTGTTCTTTGAGGTTAAAAGAATGCGCGATGAGACGCAGGAACAATACTACCTGTCCCGCTCGGTTTCATCCGCGTAAAAACGATTAAAATACAAAGAAAACAATATAGGTACTATTTATATTAAGGTAATCATATTCATTAAATCAAAATTTATGTACAAAATATATTAGCAGCATTTGTAGGATTGCAGTAAAACATGCTCGTGCATCGCATGCTCGCATTGTGGAATAGTAATGTGCTGATTATGATGTCATTTATATTCAGTTCGGTACTTCTGGTGTCGTCTTAGTAAAGAGGTTAGAGTCAGGGTTTTCGGAAAGAACGTCAAAAGAAAATGCACTATAAAGAAATATATATATATATATATATATATAATTTAAATATGATTAGTTCAACAAAATCTAAAACTACGAGTCTACGACTACCTAGAACTAAACAAAATACAAATAAAAGTAAAATGTCAAGACACACATAAACAAATGAATGAGTAGATACCTACCTATTCAATAATAAATAAGTATAAATATGGAAAATGGGAAACTTTAATTGAATATTATTTAACGTAAACAATAAAATGTAACATTTTATAATACTAATAATTTTGCTATTTATGTGGTATTAAGTGGTAATATAATTAATATAATCAACTATGAATCGTAGATTCTGAAATTGTAAGTGGGTATTGTAAATTTATGGTATCTTGAGTGCCCACGTGATTAGATAGAAGAGCGGGCATTCCCCGAACAAGATTCAACCAACCAAATCAAATAATTATTTAGTCAGAAACATACATTTATCTTAATTAAGGATTCTGTTTATTTCGATTTAAGGAGACAATATAATTAGTACATCTAGTATTAGATTTGTGTGAATTGAAGTCTCGCCTACTCTCGTCCCCTGAGAATACGACAAGTATATATATACTATATTATTTATCAAATGATATTACAGTGTGAATTTAGGAAACCGAGTTCGTGGAACTAGTAATTTTTAGTTCCACGAGCTCAAGCAGCTAATCTTTTGACATATTGCAACAATGCGTTAACATACATATAACGAAATATTACTAATAGTAAAAGGGATAATTTTAAATACACATATGTATATTTTTTCAGCATCCTAGGTAGCTCTACTAATTACCTGAATGCATACTACAAAAATGAATTCTGTGCAAAAAAAAAAACAAATTGATAAAATAAACATGTCCTCAAAAAAAATCACACAAAAAGTGATGACCGTTTTTTATCGAATTCACACCAAAAATGTGTAAATGTGTGTCGTAGATCGGATATATGACTTATAAAACATAAATACGATTTTTTTTTAAATACCAACACTCTTAATTGTATCTAGTCGCAGGCAGATTCATCTTTTTGAACTGGATGAAATAGGTTAGGTTAGGTTACACTGCTCGCCTTTATACCCGGTGAAATAGCAATAGCATCGTGGCTAAAAAATAAAGAAACCAATGGTGAAATATTGTTTTAATGTTTTATGATCTGCTACGCTCAAATAAATCTGTAATTATGTTATACTAAAAACATATATAGTTCAGAAAAAATATTTTCATCGTTAAGTAGAAGCCCCAAGAGCACAGTAGTAGATATACAGAAAAGTTGAGATGTTTGGATGTTAGTCAACTTTTACAACGTATTAGAGGGCAACCCAACTTTTGGTCCAAGCTTTGAGGTCCATGAAGAGGCAAAAGGGAGGTATTACAAGATGTGATTGATTCGACACCATAAGATTACAAAAAGAGAGATTATCGTCGACTGTGCAACTGCGAATCCTCAAATTCTTTGGGCACATCGCTCGCAACGAGAACTCCATCGAACGTTTGGTGGTGCAAGGAAAAGTTGAGGTCAAAAGATCTCGTGGCCGCGCCCCAACACGATGGACAGACCTCATTAAGTCCGTCACAGGGAAAACAAACGATCAACGATTGTTCCCACTCCACCAGAAACAGAGACACATGGCGACGGGTCGCCAGAGCTGCTGTGTAGCAAGCATCGACTTTGACATGACCACGACCCCTCTGTCAAGAGTGTAAGTGACGGAAAAAAAACAAATAAATAGATTTAACTGTCTTATACTTAATAGATATTAATATTCGAGATAATTAAATATTGATTTTTTTTAGTAAGAAAAATAGTATTTATTATCTACCGCAAAAAAAAACATTGAACGTTGAACAGGAAATAACAATAACAAATAACAACTGCACGGTTACCATGGTAATGAGTTATTTCAAATAGGTAACGGGAAGAAAATTAAAACAAAGAAAGACTAAATTTTAAACTGTCACTAATTGTGAGCAGTCTGAAATATGCATCTTTCTGTCCCAAGGGAAGAAAATTAAACTTTCGGCCTCGGGTGGGTAGTCTGAAATATGCATCTTTCTTCCCGCAAACAAGGGAAGAAAGTCAAACTTTCGGCCTCGGGATGATGAAAAAGCATTTACTCCCGGACAACAAAAACAAAATAAAAGGCCTGTTGAGTCCTACGAGTGCCTTAGAAAACACATTAAGTTTTTGGTCCCGATTGTTATAACATCACCTATTGTATATCAACGAACGGGTAGCAGCGTTTCCCTGTGTGTTATTACTGAATACTGCGGTCAGGCTGCCAAGCATGGTGACTATGGCAAAAGCCTCAAGAGGAGGACTATGTTCCGATGTGGACGTTATATGGGCTGATGATGATATTACTTCTACTACTACTATTCTCATCATATACAAAGGAACGCCACTCTTACACTTAAGTGACAATAATAGGTTCTGGATCAAGGAGTTGGGTAGCTGTCTTCCCCCGCTTCCTACCCCTCTGAACGCCAGAGTTTTTCATTAATGTAAATAACTCAATCATGCAAGGAAATTTAAACAAAATATTCAGAGCATTACATATTTAACTCTAAGCAACTTTTAAATCACATTATGATTATTTATAAGATAAAAAAAGATTTTACGTATTTTGTTTGCATTTATTAAAATTTAGATATTAGGTAGTGGTTTTTTTTACAGGTAGATAAGATTTTTATTTAGCCACGAGACTATTATGCTGCGTCATCAGCCATTAATGCGAGCTGGGTTCCATCCTTATTAGGTAAATGGTTATTAAACTCAAAATGGAGCATACTCCACAAGAGGGCTCCACCTGTCCTTGGGCTGTTTATGGGAGTTTGGTACGTCCAAGTACTGTCAGTTTCATTGAATGTAAACATATTTTTGAATTTTCAGTATTCCTGATAAATGTGGTTCGCGTTCTTCTGACCAAACTGCACCCGACGCCCAACCAGCCCGCTTCCGTGGCAGTGAAGAAAGCAGCTAGAGCCGCCCTCATACTGGTGAGAACGAAAACCTACTAAGTAGATTGATTAGAGCACTTTAATGACAGAAATAAATATTTGTTAGATCAACGCCTGTTAGGAGTAACTTAAGAACCAGGTACTTATTAAACGAACGAAATTCTAAAACAGAACGTGCTTATTCGTCGGTCTGTCTACCATGACGGCAAAAATCAAACTAATATGTATATCTACAATAGGTACACAAAAACTGAATACATTTTTTAAATTATATATATCTCATCTCATCTCTCATCTCTCAATTTAATGCGGTAAAAGAAATATACAGGTAAAATACTTTGTTTCATTCAAAAAAATTGTAAAGAACAGTTATGTGATTAACCAAGTACAGTAGAATCCGGCTATAACGACGGCCAAGGGACCTACGAAATTACGACGTTGTAACCGGAAGACGTACTTAAAGAACATACAATTTCAATTTTAGTTTTTTTTTTATAAAAATAATGAAATACTAATAACTATATAATGTTTATCAATAATAATATGTATGTGATTATTACAGACAACAAACAAGAAATCAAAATAATTAGTTCACAATGTGCACCTAATGCACCTATACTATACATTACGAAATATGGAATCTACTTTTTATTTGTAAACACGTGTTTCATCGTCGTCGTTGTAACAGGTCATTTTTGTGGAATTCCGTCGTTAAAAGCGGTCAGTCGTTATAAGCGGAGTCGTTATAAACGGATGTACTCTCATAGAGGCTCTTAATAAAACCAAACATATGCCTATACTAATGTCGCTATAAACGGTTGTTTGTTGTATGCGAAGTAGTACTAAACGGATTCTACTGTATCATAAATATCGAATGGTACGGAATCCTTTGTGCGCGAGTCCGACTCGAACTTGGCCGGTTTTTATTTGTAATTAGTCCAGTAGTTTCGAAGTATATTCAATGCCAACTAACAAACAATGATTAAATATGGACCGTTCAAATTTCTATCGATATAATAATACGAGTATAAGCCGATAATGATGATTTATCAGACCTACTAACTAACTAATATTTTCCTAACTTATACCGTAATTTTATTTTAACAAATATTAAACTGATGTGTAATTAATAAACTTTGATTTTGGGTTCATAAATATAATTTTAATTCATTTTTATTTTACATTTTGTATGGTCTCCTGTAAACGTGATGTCAAATCACCTAGATTTTTCATTTATTTTTTTCTTTCATAGATTCCACTATTTGGCCTGCACTTTGTATTGATACCGCTGCGACCCTTGCCCGATTCTCCAATTGAACACCTCTATCAAATTGTATCGGCTCTACTTACAAGTCTTCAGGTAAGTATAAACAACTGTTTTCTAGAAAATAATTTATATATATATAAGTAGGTATATCATAGAAAAATCGGACGTTTTTTTTTTTTTTACTAACATGACAATGCCTGTGCCGGTGTTTATTTAGGACCTTACTTTTTAACGGTTTATCTGCACCACTACACTTATTATGGAATTTATGGTTTAAGGAAAAAATCACATAATTTTAAAAGCAAAGCGCCTATTAAAAAGTATTTTTATCACATCTATTCAAAAAGAGCTAGTTTATTTCTCGTAAACAGGGACCAAAATAACTCATTAATCCCTTAGGGACCAAAATTGATTTGAATTTGGAATGTGGATATTGTTAATAATTTTTCAATCAGCAAAGAGGTGAATCACAAACCATGCGGGAATATTTTACAATTGTAAAGTCCCGCATGGTAAATTTGGTATTGAATATGTGACTGGCTGAAAAACTGCGAGCGCGCCAAATTTAAAAAAAAGTTGATGAAAAATAAACAACTCACGAAATTAAATGCATTCTGCTTTCGTTCGTAGTTGATTCTCAAGTTCGTAGTGCGTCCTCCTCAAGTGAAAGTATTATTATGTCTTATGGTTCTTCATTGTACGTAAATAAATTCTTGTTCATAAGTTGCACTTACTTATTTTCTCATAGAGGGTGATAAAAAGTAGAGTGTCCATCTCGGGAGCAACACTATTTTAAGCTCGAGTGACATACTTTTAATCCTTCGCTCCGCTCTGGATTAAAAAAAACACTCTCGCCTTTAAAATAGTTGTTTGCTCCCTAGATAAACAATATACTATTATGTTGTTACAGTTTTAAATTGTAATATATAGAAACTGTTTAATTGGACCTGATACACCTTTTTTTTTCTAAATAGTATAATAGATACATTATTGTTTTTTGTTAATAAATTACTTGTGATTGTTTTTACAATTATAATAATAAACAACATACTTCACATGGCATGCCATCATTACGTAGCGAACAGCAATCCGTTCAAAATGAAACAGTAGCACGCTGTTCATTGAGGCTTTTATTGGGTCCACTCGTTATGTTGAGAATACAAAAAACTCGTTGTACAGTGCACAGATGTCAAATTGAAAATTGATAGTCACTAGCCATACGTAATCATATGCCGGTCAAGTTTCACTCCGGTCGTGTCTCATTGCCGCCCCATCGGATTATGTTAGAGCACCTATGTATGCGCATAGTTGGTCAGGATAATGTGTGCACGCTATTGGCTAATCCCAGTTCATACCGACCAAATTAAAGCGTGAAAATATGGTAAAAAGCTATAGGGTAATATAGGAAACATGAACATCGAACATTTTGTTAGAAAATGTTGGTTTTATTCTTTGATCGTCAACAAAAATCCACTTTATGCCGTGCTAACCAACTTACACATATAAAGATACGACGGCCGACGGTCGAAAAAGTCTCAGCGGTCGAGTTTTTGTACGATAAAGCCAAGGATACACTAGGAGACAAATGTGCCACGACATGTATCGGCGACATGTCAAGCGAAGCCAGCCGATTTCGCCTGACATATCTGGCGACATCGCGCGACTTATGTCCGTAGCGACGTCAGGCAAAGTCGTGCAACTTCGCGAAGCTTCGCCGGACATATCTGGCGACATCACGAAGTTTTGTTTCACAAGGCAATCGATATCATTACACCCACCGAGGTAGTGTTGTTGGCTGCGGTGCGATGTTGCCAGACATGTCGAGCGAAGTCCGGCAACGTCGCGCTACTTCACTCGATGTAGTTGGCGACACGTGTCGTGCGATGTTGCCAGACATGTCGACCAAAGTCCGACAATGTCGTGTTACTTCACCCAACGTCGCTGGCGACACGTGTCGCACGACATTTGTCCCCTAGTGTATCCTTGGCTTTAACCGGCTGGAATAAGCACTCAAGTCAACGAAGCTTTATTCAAATGCAATTTAGTAAAAAAACAAGTAGCCTGTATTGTTTAAATCATACATCCTCATCTATACTATCTATACATCTAAAGTAGTATTATAAAAAGGTAAAGTTTGCGGAGGTATTCCTCGAAGCGCTACCATTTTGAGGCGCTCCTTTTTTATTCCTCGGAGCGCCTCAAAATGGTAGCGCTTCGAGGAATACCTCAGTTTGCGAGTTGCTTAACTAGTAACTTATTTATTAAGTGAGTTTTGACACGAAATAATTAATTTTAAAGAGATTAACGTTTTATTAATTGTATGGTTTATTGACTTTAATATGTAAATGTAATTTAAAATTGGATTATTGTTAACCAATGCGCATGGCTTGTAATCCAGGTGAATAATTGAAACTGTATTTTATGTATGCCCAACCACCCACGCAAATGTACATAATATATATTCCTGCGAATAAATGATTATCATTATGATGCGGCAGCGGCACAAGAATTTAAATTTAAAGTTTTAGTCATCCGTGTCAAAAAATTATAACTGAATGTTGTCCTCCTAGATTTCGCTTTCTCTATACATATTTAAATGAGTCACGGTACCTACTGTTTCATAGAAGTAAAATCGTGCAAATATAAATTATGGAAACAGGCGTTACTTTGCGAAAATCCATTTTAATCTAAATTAGAAACACAAAATAAAAGAGTTGAACGCTGCGTTTGCGAAGAAGCGTTCACGATACTGGTTCGAATTACTCCGAATATGTTAGTAAAACGCTGCGTTTGCGAAGAAGCGTTCACGATACTGGTTCGAATTACTCCGAATATGTTAGTAACACAGATTCAAAGTAATTATAATCAATTGAAAAATCACAGTGGAACCAAACCGATCGTAGAATTTTATCAATCTCTTTGTACATTACATTGTACATACATTCGGAGCATTTTGTCTATTCTCTTATTTTATTTAAAAAAATATATCATTGTCAACAATATATTCAGCCATTGCGTAACTAAAACCAGCGCCTTTTATTTCATTATGTTCTCATTCAAGTTTTTTTTCAGGGTTTCTGTGTGGCGATACTATTCTGCTTCACCAACCACGATGTGATGGTGGCAACCAAAACTTACATGTCCCGATTCCGACGAACAAATGAGGCTATCGCAATGACTGGTAACACTTACCCATTGACTGGGTCGGTTTAAAATACTTACTAATTATTAACCCCGTAGTGCAACGTTATGTACCCGATTAATTTGTATATAAAAATTCATAGCATGCATATATATTAACTGTATTTCTATTCGCTTGTATTACCTACATGCTTAAGATGATTAATATTAACTTTGTTTAAATTAGGGCTTTTAATCTTACGAGGGATACTGGTTCACAAAAAAATAAGTCGAACAATATTTACAAAAATAGGTAAATTGGGTGACATAAATAGCATAACAAGATGGCAGCATTTTGGCTTTAGAATCCTATTAATATTATAAACGCGAAAGTTTGTAAGTATGAATGGATGGATGTTTGTAACTCTTTCACGCCAAACAACTGAACGGAATTGGCTGAAATTTTTCATCGGGATAGGTTATACGCTGGATTAATATATAGGCTACAAAACATCATGCTCCGACTCACTGGAGCAGAGTAACGCGGGTAAACCCCGGGGCGCAGCTGATATTTAATAAAACGTCACACAATATTTGTGTTCAGGTGATTAAATTACTTTCATTTCTTATTGCAAATAGGTTTAATTAACCACAACTAGCTGTCCCGCGCATACGTCGATTTGACTGTTTTAGGCGGCCAAAACTATTTTATGGTTTAAAATTATTCAAAATATAATGACATTCTAAAAATAATAAAAAAAATGTTAGATTTAATTAAATTTAATTTATTTTATGTAAAAAATTAACGAAACCTGTCAAGCAAATAATAATGAATACAGCTGTCAATTCTGTTTTCTTAAATGTATCTACCAAATATTATAAAATCATATTAAAAATTGTTCAGCAATATTAACGAAAAAAAATGTAAGACTATTATTACATAGGTAGGTACATATTAAAATAACATAAAAACATTACAAACAATATCTATTGATTGAAATAGTAAAAAATCATGTTAAATTATTAATTTAAACAAAACAAAAATAATTATTTCACAAAAGAAAAATTATGTTTCAGATCTTTTTATGCTCTTCTGTGTCTCCATAAGATAATATAAGATAATTTTCACAACTGTCAACGATTTCACTTAAAGTTGGTAAATTTTGCTCAATTATCTGCTCATTATAATCTATGAGTAACTAATTTTCTTCCTGAGGCACCAGGCACATCAAAAACAAAAACAAAGCCAGCCAAAAAAAAAAGAAAAAATAATCATAATTTTTTCTGCTAATCTATGAAAGCCTCTAATTTCATAATTGGTGCTTGTTGGTGGCTAATTTTTGCAATAAAATTAATTTAAATATATGAAACATTTATTTAAAAAAATGACGATGTTGACATTCGATGATACCTTTCAACATAACGATTGAAAATAAAAATCTATGAAAAATAAGTAAATTGTGAAGGGTCATATTTAAAAAGCTCCAAATTAGTAATATATGGTATAAATAATACACTGTGCTAACTCAAAACATTGCTTCTTACCTTGGTTACTGGAATCCATTGTAATCACTATTTGAAAATTAATAGAAAAATATATTCACTTTAGAAAACTTGTGTCGTGAACAAAAATGTACGCAATTGGTGATAGTCAAACTTTGACTAACTCCCGTACAACTCAGGCTAATTAATGAAGAGTAGTGGGGGTAGCATAATGTACCTGGGTTCTTTAACTACCTTTATGTGTTAATTGTTTATTTGTTGTCACACACAAACCCCCGTGGTTTAAGTGGCAGTAAGAACTGTACCTACTCAAATTTTATAAATATTTGTTATGGTAACAAAAAAAGAAACAAAATAAAAAAAACTTTATGGTGATTCTTGAAACATCGACTTTTGACCGTCTAAATCCTTTAAATCGACGTATGCGCCGCGTAGGATCCGTTCCAGTGGGTTCGTTTAAATTTAATATTTTTTTCCTAAAAATTCTATTATTTTTCTTTGATATGTTTGATACGAAATTGGTCCATCCCTACACGCGTCATGCGATAACCAAGGAAAATAGGGATTCATATTATGGGAACGATGGGAATGGAAGCCCTAGTTTAACAATAATATTAATTATAAATCGCATCATAACCTATTTTTTATTTAATTTCATACATTTTCCTCAAATCACTTTCCATGCAAATCAATATTGTTTAAATTACATTACTGCCGGCGTTAACGACTTTAAGTTTTAAGATGTTCTTGAAGTATCAAGAAGGCTTGGTCTCACTCAAAACTCACAGCTCCTCACTTAACACACATGCAGACATTCCTACTCAACATCTCAAAAGTCTTTCGTATCAGTACCAAGAACTATTTGACCACAAATAGTTATAAAAGTTACCGTTCAATTCTCGTTTTATAATTCTTTGTGTATTTGTGTCTTTCCTAACTTGAATTATGCCGAGTGTAAAATTTCTGCTTACTGTGTATAGATTTTCAAAAATGCTGACTGCTGGATTGGGGAAGAATATCTACCATATTCCAGAATACCACAGCCTAACTGAAGAAGATTGGTATCAGGCAGGCCAGCAATTATTTTTTTTGCGAACGTCGTTTTGTCGAAATTATGTTAATAATTGAATTATTGTAAAGTTGAAATCAATTTTCTCATTATAACGTGATTTGAAACTGATTTCTGTATTAACTATCATCAAATGGATCCAACGGATAATAGTGGTATAGGTTACCATCAAATCATCTCATGTCATCATAGCCAGAGGCCAGACGGCTACATAATGCCGAAACACGCCGAATCATAGATAATTCATTATACCTAAATATTTACCAAGCTTATAATCAGCACCGCTTATATTCATTGCCGAAATTCATTGAATTCACGACTTTAACTGTTGTAGAATAACGCACATTTTATGTTTTCAGGTGTAACCGGGGGTGAGAGCTTAGTCAATACAAGAGATCATGTTGTCTAGCATTTAATTGTTAGTTTTAAGTATTTATTCAATGACATTCAAATGATCATGTACTTACTCAGAAATATACTCAAATCTGTAATAACAATAATATGTGTTGTTTTTTTTTATTGACAACTCAATCAGCCAATTTATGATGTCATAAGTCTAGACAAAAAACAAAATATCTCTCTGACTTCGATAGCCTTTTGAGGCTGTCAATTCCTATTTATCAGGGGTTTTTATCGGTGCTTTCTTGCACCTTTAAAAAAGTGTTAACTAATATGTTTCATGAGTTTAGAAACGAATTTAATAAATCAACCAACCTTCTAATCTAATAAGACTAATTGAATTTTAAAAATCTGTTACCTACTAGTAACCTAACTATGAATTAAGTTGGTATTAGTGTTAAGTTTTTTTTCCGACGCATCAAGCGGCATGTACAGAGAGAAGTGTTCCCAAGGCCTTATTACATGGTTTAAAAACTACAAAGGTCGTAGCAAGTGGAAGGAGTGGTCTCTGCCTATCCCTATGGGAAAGAGGCGTGAATATAATGTAGTGTAAAAAAACGTTCGTAGTGTAAGTAAAAACTACGAACTAAGCAACCTGCGCAGGATGGCATCCCCTGCGGGAGTTGGACCGTGACTGGCGGTGGGATTAAGGAATTATAACTTTTGGTTTATTTTACCTTTGTGCAGCTCTACTTTTGAGTCTTCGAGATCATCGAAAAGTTCTTTGCAAACTAAGTCGCGTTTGCGGGCGCACTCTTCTCCGACGGTTCCGATATTGTGATCTCTGTGTATTGGCGTTAATTGCAGTCTATGTACTGCTAGTTGGTAAATTGTCATCTTGTCGTCGGTGTCGTCTAGGACGCCCTGAGGCTGACGGTGCTTATGACGCTTTATGGGCGAAGGCCTATAGTCGGATGCCGTAACAATCAAAGGGTTTGTGTGCTGGGCCGCGAATTCGTTGAAGAGTGTTGCCTTTTTTATCCACTACTTAATGTTTTACCAACAACAAGTACAATAAAATATCTGGCCCTATCGGAACCAGTAATTTTTTCCCCTTTGAATCACTGCTGTCCTCCTCATCATCAGCTAAGGTTCTCTCTGAGTTCTAAGAGTGTAGTGCCTTAGTCAACACATTGGCAAACTCCGCTTGTCGGAGAAGCACGGTAATAAAAAGTTTACATTAAAATAAATTTCTGTGTTTGAAGGAAAAAAGTAAAACACACAACACAATTTATATATTTTATAAAAATGTATACAAAGTTCTTGGCTAACATTAGTTATAATAAATTAACATAATTGATTGTTTGTGCGTAAGAGATCCGTGACCCAGTTCAGTTAGACAAACATTTCTACCAAAAGCGCAATTTAATATTAACCATAAAATTATTAATAATGTATCACACTTTTTCAGAAATCTTTACGAGAAGCATTCATTCATTCATAAGCATAGCGTTTACGAGTCGAGATCGTTACTCATCCTTCAGTATACCTAACGGCGATCTAGCAAAAAACATACTTTAAAGATAAGTAGCTTATGCCCTGGATCCACCCGATATATATTTACATAAGATTCAAAGTAAAACGTCGTACCAATAATATTTCTTCAAAAAATTGTATCATTTTACTCTTTAAAGCGATTTACTTGCAACCTTTGATGTTGCGAAGGGCGGCAGATTACGTATACAGCGACGGAAATGCAGATCTGCGGCACCACTCGGGAGACATTGTATGACAACCCCACGACTAATAAAAGCATCTCTTCACATTCATCACCTTACGCATTATCGCGGTACTGCGGATTTGGAAGGCCCGCACTTACGCGCCAATTAGCAAAATCTTCGAGCAAGACGCGCCGACGATGCCGCGACGCCTAGTGTTCCAGCGGGTTTTCATGACACACGTAGATACAACGTTAAGTCTGCTGTTTAATGCTATGAATGCCTAGCGGCTTAATTTTTAAATTAAAATCTCTAATGCTAATCTCGAGTAGGTAAAGTCTTTAAGGTATATTTTCCAAATTTCAGGTCTAAGTCTTACTATTGCGAAATAGGCTATGTGTTGTATAACTGTAAGTCAGTCAGTCACAGTTCTGTTTTATACGTTATTGCACTTGCTATTTAACCCAGATACGTATGTATGTAAAATATATATACTTACAGGCAGAAACATAACCTAAACATAACTTGAGCTACTAGCTAAATCATAATTTTCCTGTCCGAAATGATATCTCGAAGTCAGATCCTGAGAAGCTATTTGTACTTTCCTCCTTTCTTACAATTCGTTATTAGGTGTATCACAGACAATGATCTTACTAGCTGATAGCTGATATAATATCGAGACATATAAGTAATATGTAAGCTCCAAGCTTATACAAAACTAGCTATTTCAATTAAACCTTTAACTCAATAATTATAATAATAATAAGTAGCCCTTACCACCGTAAAATATTTATTAAGACAAACTCACTCAACTCATTTATTTTGTCAATCACAGGCAACAATATGCTGTGATGTTGAATTTGATCAACAAAAAATTATCTTATATCGTACTCTATGGGATCTGAGGGATTTAAAGTGTACGTTATATTTAAAAAACAGTACTCATTGTCTCATCGTTAATATAAAAATGAATCGCTGATTGTGTTGCTAAGCGCAAATCTCGAGAATAACTGAACCGATTACGCAAATTCTTTTTTTGTTGTGATTGTTATTGTCAGGATTAATTTAAGGTTCTTATGAAAGAAAAAAAATAGAAACCTTAGCAATTTTGACAGTATAAACTTTTTAATGTAATTTTATGGCGTTTGACATAACATTGACAGAATGCGTACAGCAGGCTCTTAGTGCGTATCACTGTTATAGCTATCACGCCTAATATTTAAAGTTAAATTTAATATAGGAAGAGTTTTACTTAAGACCGAAAGCGTCTGTTGGGTCAGCTAGTTAGTAAAAATATTGAAATCTATTTTAAGGCAAGGGTGACTTCTTCTCAACTTAAACTTCATTAAAGTTTTACATAGGAAATTGGATCCCTTGCCTGTTTGCCAGAGCTTATAAATAATCATTTTTACAAGTTCCTTGCAACCCATAGGAGGTAGATGATATCAACAACGTCATCGATCGGACTTCGTTGAACATGACCGATTCTCATAATTTGTGAATACATGTGAATTCATTTCGATAACTCACTCATCAGACAATATCCTTAACCACAATAAAATAAATATTTCTTTAGCACGAAAGCAAATCTATTCCCCTGTCCAAAATAATACCCATTTCTACGAGGATAGCAAAGGTAATGAATATAACGTAGAGCACACACAAGACATAACCAATAGACCTCTTCAGTGTAAATTTTCCTATAAATAATATAATCCATAAGCAAACGACAGCCACCAACAATGAGCCAATCACGAAGTCAATGCCCGCAGAATTTATTAACACGACAGGGTTATCTGCGCCTTCTGCCAGCAGTGTCAGAGTTTTAATGAGCCAAGGCAGTCCCAACGCGAAAAGTATGGCCAGAGAGTTAGCACCAAGTGCATTTGAGACGCCAATACCGCCTTCACCTGGAAGGAAATGAACATACTAATTACTTAAATATTTCAAACAGCAACAAGTAACAGTTGATTTAAAAAACAATATATTATTAGCAGAGATATTTATTTGGTGGTTGCCATATATAGGGTGACTGGTAATTAGTGACCGATACCTAAACACATGATTGTGCTCATGATAACAAACAACTTTTACTATGGCACCAAACCTGAAATCGCGAAAAGAAATTAGCTGTTGTTCATCTAACTCGTCAACATGGTATGAGCAGCTGATTTTTTTTCGCGATTTCACGTTTTGTGCCATAGTAAAAGTTGTTTGTTATCATGAGCACAATCATGTGTTTAGATATCGGTCACTAATTACCAGTCACCCTATATTTTATCATGAAACTTGAATTCGCTTTGCTTTTTTGTATTTAGCCAATATATACGTAAGCATTTCACAAGAATCTGTAGTAAGTCGCACATCAATCATAGTTCACATCGAATTTTCCTTAAACCCCTTGCAATGAAGGATTGTATCTTAGATAATAGCTTGATTGAATATTTTATTGAAGAAAGCCATGCAATCATCTTACAAAATTAAGGCTTATATATTATTTAAATATTTTGAAAACTTACTTAATCTTACTTACTAATTTGAATTACACTTTAATTTATTCAAAAAATTATAAACAAATCGCAAAACATTTAGCACATAAACTTAACTTTCGCTTTTGGCAACATTTATGATATAATATTAAATGGAAAATTTCAGACAAAGTTTCAGTCTAACTTCACAAATTGACTTCAGAATAGATCACAATGATAATAATTGTACAATGTATGGAAAGTGTAATGGCGCATCCACACATGCCGCCGACTTTCAGGCTGCCTATGCGCGTGCGGGATGCCGCCGGGTTGGCCGCCGGCCGTGCCACTCGGCATGTGTGGATAAAAAAAGTCATGGGCAATAGAACTATGAGTGACGCTAGCTACATCTAATATCTACGTTCAAAGACAATTTCGTCAAATCAAATTCACGAGAAATCCAATAGAAAAGATTTGAGAAGTGTGTGTTTTGAATATCTGCATTTCAGATTTCACATTTTTGATAGCATATGGGGCCAAACAAATTCCGAAAAAGTTCCTGAATGTTGACTCGATTGAAGTAGAATTATTTTATATAAATGGAATAAACGTACCTCGTTGTGACATGATGAACACTGAGCAGGCCTCGGGCAAACATCCTCCAAATGCTAAGAATGTCATTCCCATCACTGAATCGGGGATAAAGAACGTGTGACCTGTAGAATAACATCTTAGCTTAATTAATATGTACCTTGTACGATATAATTGAATATACAAATTTGAAAAGGGCACAACTCAATAGGCTTGTCTATTGGAGTTCTGCCCTTTTCGAAATTGGTCACTCAGATACTAACATGTTACTTAGTCGTTTTGGACTGCTTTAATAAATTGATAAATGTCATACTAAGTTTTATTAGACCTATATTCAAACCAATATTTATTCTCTATTATCTGCATCTAACATACTGATTGCACAATAAATTAAGAAATCATTGAAGTCCCGACTCACTCCACTGGTTGAGATATTTTTTTTTATAACCACCTTAAAGTTAGAACAGCTTACGGCGCCGTTACTAAATTATTTTGGAGCGCAATAAATTTGTTTATTCAACTAAAAGTTATAAAACACTTTATAAAGTTTTGATGTGACCCATTTAGGTGAGCAATTTAGTTTGGCAAAGTTACTTGTAGTTTTTGGTAATATCTGATAATAATATGCGATTAAATACTACCCATTTTTAGCACCCGTTGATGATTTCAAAGTTGAAAGGTATTGTATGTTTTGAAACTCACTGTGCGCCCGATAACACAAGTGACAGACATTGGCTATTGACTAATTGCTGTCGGTTGGATGATAAGGGGGTTTTATCTTATCATTAAGACGGTTTACTGTTGTCTAGAAGATCTCAATAATCACCTAAACTATTTTTAATTTTTTTTAAACTTTATCCTGAGTTACTGATCAATGCACGGCAACATTAAACCGTTGATCGCCTAGATCTGGAACTTATGAAGTTATGAAGATAATCGATGAAATTTTTCACCATGCTTCCTTTTATAGTGTAGACGACCATTAAGAAAAGAAGAGAAGAATTTTGGAAAGCTTGCAATTTAAGGGAGTAAACAGTGAGGCTATTTTGAAAGAAACTGCGACGAGCTTAAAGGTCGATCTATAAGAAAATGGTATCAAGTTCTTTGGTTATAAATGAATAATGATGTACTTCAGGATTGGTGTCACTAAGAAAGGATTTGGCGAGATAAGACATAAGTGTAGTGTTAATTTTTTTACTGTATATGTGTTCGGATCACTTAAACCAAATATGAAAGGACTTGATTGAGAATCGAATGAAGTCACAGGCAACGGCTATTAAGCTATAAATTACCATTGAAATTTAGTGATTATAGTAAACAATGATACTTATTTTTAAAACTAAATATACATACCAATAACAGTCATGCTCCATGATACACAGTAAGAGTTAGCTCCAATCCAAATGATGCACATAATGAACGCTAGCGGGTATAATTTGCGCCGCTTTACAGGGGAAGGAATTGTGAAACCTAGTAGGAGATTCAGGGGCCACGAGTACAGCCACCATATTTTGTATATAACAGATCTTTCATGCGGAAACCTCCACAAACTGAATTCTGGTTCATCATTTTCAACTGTAATG
This sequence comes from Nycteola revayana, assembly GCA_947037095.2. Classification (NCBI taxonomy): domain Eukaryota; kingdom Metazoa; phylum Arthropoda; class Insecta; order Lepidoptera; family Nolidae; genus Nycteola; species Nycteola revayana. The sequence goes on along the minus strand of OX344842.1, from coordinate 30,475,351 downwards.
AAATAAGGCATGATAAGCTGACTGAAATTTTAAAACCATTTAATTAAACACTAGTTTAAATGTTGAAATATAATTAAATATTGTTCTTTAGATAGGTACTCGTAGACATTATCACGTGGACACATTTCGTTCACTTCGAAAGGCATTTCTGGTTTTCACAACAAATTTTGTTTAAGACCAGTCGTTTTATGCCATTAATGTTGACTCCGGTCCTTCTCATCTTTAAAATCTTTGTATGGAATCTTTCCCGATATTATAGGCTCATTAACACTTCCATAACAGAAACTATGAGTGCATCCGTGCCTCGGAAAGCAGGTTATATCCTGGTAATCATAACTTCATAATGAAAATCACGTACAAAGGCGTTCCTTTGAAGCTCAGAGCGTTCTCTGAAGTGTTGATTTGTGCAACAGAACATGCCACAGCTACTTGCCTACGAGGCGCAATGACTATTTCAATGGCGGTTAATAAAAATATGTCCAGCTATGAACTACATATAAACTGATAATATTATAATTTTTAATTACCTTTATCTACTGTAGTACTCCTATCACCTGAGTCATTAGGAACATCAGAAAACCCTTTGTTATCCACTCCTTCTTCAATTGACATTCTAACTCCGTTATCAACAACATGCACTACTGAAAATCAATCAGTAAAGGTAAATTGTAAGAAATGTTTGTAAAATCTAAGATTTCTTACTGGATCTTGGTTAGGGAGCGTTCAAGTATTACGTTACGCAATTTGGGGGGGGGTCTCGTAAAACGTTACGATCCGTTACAGGGGCGGGAGGGGGTCTTTCCGTCTTACAACATGTTACGTAACATTGTTTCTAAAAAATTTGGGAACTAAAGCCCCCAAACCAAAACCAAAAAAAATTAAAAGCCAAAAAATTATAAAAAATAAACAAAATGTGCAGGTGTTGCGAGTTAAAATACTCTTGTTTTATTTAGTAGAATAAAATTTTACCGAGTGTTAAAACTATTACATAACTTTTTACGACTTTAGGGTAAAAATGATCACTTGAGTGTTACGTAACTATTAGAGAGGGGGAGGGGGGGTCCAGAAAAACGTTACGGTGCGTTACAAGTGGGGAAGGCGGGTCAAAAATCTTCAAAAATTGCGTTACATAATAATTGAACGCTCCTTTAGATGAGGAGCTACGCCCCATGGTCGTAAAGCACGTTAAGCCGTTGATCCAGACTGTTATAAAATCATGAACCTATATCACTCGCATACAAGGAAACTGGCAGCATTGTTCCCTATGTGTTACGACAAAATACTGCAGTCACCAACCCGCCTGCCAACTGTTGTGACAATGGCTAAACTCTCCCTCAGGAGGAGGCCAATATTTATTGGATTAAACAGGCTTATGACGAAATACAAATCGAATATTTCGTATGGATGTTCCAAAATCAAATTCTGACTGATCATTAAGACGCATCATGAGATAAGCCACCATATCATCATAACACGAATTAGTCCCTCATTAAGTATTGTATGCTTATGGTTAAGTGTTTAGCAATGCACGTCTAATTTCAAAAACCAATACTTATGCCATTGCTGATTGTTGATTTGCGTCAATGGCCTACAAAGGAGCATGTTTTGAAACCGCTATAAATATAAAATCGTACGTACTGTCTTTCGTCGATTTTTTCTTGCAGATGCAACCAGTAAGTTTGTCGTAGAGGGCAAACAGTCTCATACTGTTAAACATGACGACGAAGTAAAGTACGTACAAAACCCCCAATACGACGGCCTCTCCCCACTCTACTACTCCATCCCATACAATTAGTACAAGGACGATCACGTTGAATATGTATATTAAAACATCTCTCGTTACTGGGCGTCTTTCGATTTTTATCGGCTGAAAAAAAAGTTCAATGATTATACCGACACACTGAATTAACTAATCTCTATTGTTTTTTCTATTCTACAAAAACTCTTAGTTCTTTAAATAGAGTGCTAACTACTCTGCGACCAGAGATAACATACTTAAAAAATGTTATCTAAATTAGTCCATCCGTTTTAATTGAAATGTGACAAGAAGTATAAGAAGAGGTAATCTTTATAAATAAAAATGAAGCACTAAAATGTATGGACGGGCATATCTTGAAAACGACTTGACTAATTTGGCGGATTCTTTTTTTATTGTGTTGGTAATTCTGAGGGCAAGGTTTCTATTAACATCATATCACAGGAAATGTCAGAATTCTCGATAGGGAATTACCGCTAGCCGGGTTCTTACAGCTAGTAAATTATAAGGTTTGAATCCGCAGCACCATTAGCCACGTAACTACATGTGTGTGAACTTAGCAGATCATTGTCCAGCAGATCAAAATAAAATGTGAGTTCTTTTCGCATGCAGCTAAGTTCTATAGTTCCTGGTAATTTTTAGAAATAGTTCTGGTGTTTTTATCTCGAAAAATGTCAATTAACGAAATGATCTGCTAACTTCCCGTAGCAAATCACTTTGCAGCATATCAAAATAAAAGGTGAGTTCTTTTCGCATGCAGCTAAGTTCTATAGCTCCTGATAATTTTTAGAAATAGTTCTGGTGTTTTTATCTCGAAAAATGTCAATTAACGAAAACGATTAACGAAATGATCTGCTAACTTCAAACAACAAAAACAAATGTGAGTTCTTTTCGCATGCAGTCGAGTTCTGTAGTTCTAGATACTAGGCTAAAGTGAACAGACACTTTCTAGGCAAGCGTGTATCATCTTAGGCCTTATCTTCGCCTTCCATCAAGCGAGATTATGGTCAAACGTAGGCCTATATATAATAATAAATGTGTATATGTCATAATTTAGGTATGTAGTGAATTTATCTCCCTGGCTACTCATTTTTGCAAAGCACCTACCACATCGTCTCTGCACTACCCTAAGGTCGACTGGTAGATAATGCCTATGGCATTAAGTCCACCTTGGCATGTTACATTGTGTGCTAAAGTTTAAATAAAATAAATAAATAATAAAAAAAAATAAAAAAAAACTTTTCAAAGATAAGATAGCTGTTCTAAAACGACGTTAAAGTGCCAGCAGATCGAGCCAGAACGTTGAAAAAGTTGATAATGACAATTCTCATCCTAAAAATGAAATGAATCATTCAAGTTATTGCGAAAGGCTGAAACTCTTTCGCTTTTCACATATTCGTATGGAAACTGCAATCTAGAATTCGATTTGAGTCCAGAACTCACGTCCCAGTACCAGCAGATCATGTCCGAACATTTTAAAAGTAGAAAGAAGTATTTTCATCGTTTCAAACAAATGCCACATACGAAAGAGTTCTAGCCTATGGCATTTGTTTAAAACGATGAAACTAGTTCTTTCTACTTTTAAAATGTTCGGACATGATCTGCTGGTACTGGGACGTGAGTTCTGGACTCGAATCGAATTCTAAATTACAGTTCTGCTACGGATCGGTGGAATACGAAAGAGTTCTAAGCCTTTGGCATTTGTTTGAAACGATGAAAATAGTTCTTTCTACTTTTAAAATGTTCGGACATGATCTGCTGGTACTGGGACGTGAGTTCTGGACTCGAATCCAGTTGTAGATTACAGTTCTGCTACGGATCGGTGGGAAACGAAAGAGTTCTAGCCTATGGCATTTGTTTGAAACGATGAAAATAGTTCTTTCTACTTTTAAAATGTTCGGACATGATCTGCTGGTACTGGGACGTGAGTTCTGGACTCGAATCAAGTTGTAGATTACAGTTCTGCTTCGGATCGGTGGGAAACGAAAGAGTTCTAGCCTTTGGCATTTGTTTGAAACGATGAAAATAGTTCTTTCTACTTTTAAAATGTTCGGACATGATCTGCTGGTACTGGGACGTGAGTTCTGAACTCGAATCGAATTCTATATTACAGTTCTGCTACGGATCGGTGGGATACGAAAGAGTTCTAGCCTTTGGCATTTGTTTGAAACGATGAAAATAGTTCTTTCTACTTTTAAAATGTTCGGACATGATCTGCTGGTACTGGGACGTGAGTTCTGGACTCGAATCGAATTCTAAATTACAGTTCTGCTACGGATCGGTGGGAAACGAAAGAGTTCTAGCCTTTGGCATTTGTTTGAAACGATGAAAATAGTTCTTTCTACTTTTAAAATGTTCGGACATGATCTGCTGGTACTGGGACGTGAGTTCTGAACTAGAATCGAATTCTATATTACAGTTCTGCTACGGATCGGTGGGATACGAAAGAGTTCTAGCCTATGTCATTTGTTTGAAACGATGAAACTAGTTCTTTCTACTTTTAAAATGTTCGGACATGATCTGCTGGTACTGGGACGTGAGTTCTGGACTCGAATCGAATTCTAAATTACAGTTCTGCTACGGATCGGTGGAATACGAAAGAGTTCTAAGCCTTTGGCATTTGTTTGAAACGATGAAAATAGTTCTTTCTACTTTTAAAATGTTCGGACATGATCTGCTGGTACTGGGACGTGAGTTCTGGACTCGAATCCAGTTGTAGATTACAGTTCTGCTACGGATCGGTGGGAAACGAAAGAGTTCTAGCCTATGGCATTTGTTTGAAACGATGAAAATAGTTCTTTCTACTTTTAAAATGTTCGGACATGATCTGCTGGTACTAGGACGTGAGTTCTGGACTCGAATCAAGTTGTAGATTACAGTTCTGCTTCGGATCGGTGGGAAACGAAAGAGTTCTAGCCTTTGGCATTTGTTTGAAACGATGAAAATAGTTCTTTCTACTTTTAAAATGTTCGGACATGATCTGCTGGTACTGGGACGTGAGTTCTGAACTCGAATCGAATTCTATATTACAGTTCTGCTACGGATCGGTGGGATACGAAAGAGTTCTAGCCTTTGGCATTTGTTTGAAACGATGAAAATAGTTCTTTCTACTTTTAAAATGTTCGGACATGATCTGCTGGTACTGGGACGTGAGTTCTGGACTCGAATCGAATTCTAAATTACAGTTCTGCTACGGATCGGTGGGAAACGAAAGAGTTCTAGCCTTTGGCATTTGTTTGAAACGATGAAAATAGTTCTTTCTACTTTTAAAATGTTCGGACATGATCTGCTGGTACTGGGACGTGAGTTCTGAACTAGAATCGAATTCTATATTACAGTTCTGCTACGGATCGGTGGGATACGAAAGAGTTCTAGCCTATGTCATTTGTTTGAAACGATGAAACTAGTTCTTTCTACTTTTAAAATGTTCGGACATGATCTGCTGGTACTGGGACGTGAGTTCTGGACTCGAATCGAATTCTAAATTACAGTTCTGCTACGGATCGGTGGGAAACGAAAGAGTTCTAGCCTTTGGCATTTGTTTGAAACGATGAAAATAGTTCTTTCTACTTTTAAAATGTTCGGACATGATCTGCTGGTACTGGGACGTGAGTTCTGAACTAGAATCGAATTCTATATTACAGTTCTGCTACGGATCGGTGGGATACGAAAGAGTTCTAGCCTATGTCATTTGTTTGAAACGATGAAACTAGTTCTTTCTACTTTTAAAATGTTCGGACATGATCTGCTGGTACTGGGACGTGAGTTCTGGACTCGAATCGAATTCTAAATTACAGTTCTGCTACGGATCGGTGGGAAACGAAAGAGTTCTAGCCTTTGGCATTTGTTTGAAACGATGAAAATAGTTCTTTCTACTTTTAAAATGTTCGGACATGATTTGCTGGTACTGGGACGTGAGTTCTGGACTCGAATCAAGTTGTAGATTACAGTTCTGCTACGGATCGGTGGGAAACGAAAGAGTTCTAGCCTATGGCATTTGTTTGAAACGATGAAAATAGTTCTTTCTACTTTTAAAATGTTCGGACATGATCTGCTGGTACTGGGACGTGAGTTCTGGACTCAAATCGAATTCTAGATTGCAGTTTCCATACGAATATGTGAAAAGTGAAAGAGTTTCAGCCTTTCGCAATAACTTGAATGATTCATTTCATTTTTAGGATGAGAATTGTCATTATCAACTTTTTCAACGTTCTGGCTCGATCTGCTGGCACTTTAACGTCGTTTTAGAACAACTATCTTTGAAAAGTTTTTTTTTATTTTTTTTTATTATTATATATAGGCCTACGTTTGACCAATCTCGCTTGATGGAAGGCGAAGATAAGGCCTAAGATGATACACGCTTGCCTAGAAAGTGTCTGTTCACTTTAGCCTAGTATCTAGAACTACAGAACTCGACTGCATGCGAAAAGAACTCACATTTGTTTTTGTTGTTTGAAGTTAGCAGATCATTTCGTTAATCGTTTTCGTTAATTGACATTTTTCGAGATAAAAACACCAGAACTATTTCTAAAAATTATCAGGAACTATAGAACTTAGCTGCATGCGAAAAGAACTCACCTTTTATTTTGATATGCTGCAAAGTGATTTGCTACGGGAAGTTGGCAGATCATTTCGTTAATTGACATTTTTCGAGATAAAAACACCAGAACTATTTCTAAAAAATATCAGGAACTATAGAACTTAGCTGCATGCGAAAAGAACTCACCTTTTATTTTGATCTGCTGCAAAATGATTTGCTACGGGAAGTTAGCAGATCATTTCGTTAATTGACATTTTTCGACATAAAAACACTAGAACTATTTCTAAAAATTACCAGGAACTATAGAACTTAGCTGCATGCGAAAAGAACTCACATTTTATTTTGATCTGCTGGACAATGATCTGCTAAGTTCACACACATCGTAACTACGACGTATCACTATTATTTTTTATTATATTGTACATACAGCCTTTTTCTGTATTACATTGAGATTCTGTAAACTACTAGCTTCCCGCGCGCGGTTTCACCCGCGTAACTCCCGTTCCCGTGGGAAATTCATAATAAAATATAGCCTATGTTCTTTCTCAGGCTCTAGACTATATCTGTACCAAATTTCATTTAAATCGCTTCAGTAGTTAAGGCGTGATTGCGTAACAGACAGACATACAGACAGAGTTACGTTCACATTTATAATATTAGTAAGGAAGTAAGGATTGCGCAGATAACGACTATATATATAGAATTGGGTAGATAGGAACGATAGTACAATGCAATCTTTTTACAAAAAATGGAAATTAAATGATATTTTTTTAATAAATTTTACACAAACATACGTAACATAAAAAAACAAACCCTTATAGCAGCTAAACTTCCGATAGCTGCCACACCGAGGGCATTAAAAATTGCTGAACCAACGATGGTTCCAACCCCCATATCAGATTCAGTGAGGAACGTCGATATCACATTCACAAAGAACTCCGGACATGAAGTAGCCACCGCCATGAAGGTAGCAGCAGCCACATTCTGCAAGATACAAATTAAACTGAATCTGGTACAGTATACAAATCAACGAGAACATACCATATCCATTGGTTTGAAATAGTGCAATGGTTCCCGCTGGAAACCGATGGGGAAGGCTATGTTCAGCAGTGGACATGGGTCTCCCCCATCGATGGTCGTGATGATGATGATGATATTGTAAAATATTACAAATGTATATGCAATTTCAAAAAGGGCATATCTCATGGCTTTTTTATTTGAGTTGAGCCCTTTTCGAAATTAATCTCTTTCAGTTTTTGGAATCGAATGTCATGGTGAATGAATGTGAAATAAAAAATACACACCTGAGGAATATTCAGGTCTTCGCAAATGGCTTCGACGCAAGGAATGAAGTAGTCATTACACACGATAGCGAGTAGCGTGAAGGCATAAATACCAAACAAGACATATAGGAGGAAAGCACCCTTTCTGAGCTGGTCATCTGTAACGGACATTCAAAAATATAGTTATCAAAAATTAGGAATAATGTTTTGCTCGAGGGCATTCATTAATTTCTAACCACATTGATGTTATTACTTGGATATTCACAATATTAGATTTGACATATTACGTGAGAAAACAATGATCTAGTTACAATATTTTGAATTATCATTTCCGTTTTATCGCGAAACGGAATTCAATCATAAATATATAGACAATAAAATATATTGTTGTACAGATACGGTACACACGCACACTACGTTATTGATTAATTAGCAGACTCTTATAGCTTATTTTATAAAAATACAACAAACCGTCAAAAAGTCCATCAGGGAAACTTTCTATAGAATCTGAAGTTAAGCATACCGCTTCACGTACAACGTTGTCTTCAACCAACACTCTAGTCCTGAGCCACGGTGTCATGTGCCACGTTTCTTCTTCTTCTTTCAACTTTCTCATCAGCTGTTCATCAATATAAACGACTTTTCCATGTCTATTTAAGGCAGTTACTAACAGGGTATCAGGGTCAGTGTCATCTGCGTAAATGATTTAATGTTAAGTGATATAAATTAATCAGTACAGATCGATCAAAAATTGCAGCATAGATAACACATACCTATTTAAGCTATCAAATCTTAATACTAATCTCATAATCTATAAGCATTTATTTTGTCGACTCGTATACAGAGTTGCGCATTTAGATCGGTTACTATACCTCTAATATACAGGGTTATTTGTAAAACGCCGTTAACCTTTCAGGACTATATTACTAACATCATAAACAACAACTTTTGTTCTACGACTTTTTACAAAACATTACATTTACCAAACCAAAAACAAACCTTCAATATTTCGTTGTCCTATCTAACACATTTCAACTCTGTATTCCCCGCTCCCCTCGCTATTGTCGGTACTATCGCTTTCTTTTGCTTCGCATAGACTTCGTAACATTTAGAGCGTTGAATTTAAATATTTTTATTTATGTGTGTAAATCTGATAAATTAAAATATGATGAATTTTTAAAAGTCATAGAACAAAAGTTGTTGATTATGATGTTAGTTACGTAGTCCTGAGAGGTAACCGGTGTTTTACAAATAACCCTGTATACAAAGATCTGTTTTTAAAAACATGTTTAAGAAAACATTTAATCGATTTTCGAGAAAACGTAAAACTGCATTAGAAACATGGATTAATCAAACTAATACTCAGTTCGGATTCGAATCGATCAGTCCATAACACCCTATGTGTTAAATAACAAATTATTATCTATAAGTAAGGAAAGCCAGAGATTTTTGGAGATAAGCAAATATCACGTGGATAGGCTTTGGTGAGGCATATTATCTAAAATAACTTAATCTGGATAATCATCATAAAATATTTTAGGGGTTCAATATCAACTTGTATCGGTGTGTCGTGTGAACAAAGTAGGTACATTTTATCGCGACACATAACTTTAGATTATTACGGCATGGATATTTTATACCTTTACTTAATTTTTACCCGACAATCTTCGAGGCATAGCGGTAAAATACTCATTTTTATAATTTCAGAGATCGTGGGTACGATCCTCACGTCGGCTCTCAAACTCAAATCTTTGTGTACAATCTTAGATTTCTTTCCGGGTCTGGTTGTTTGAAAGACTACCCTCCGTGTCTTAAAAAGCAGGTTAAGCCGCTAGTCCCGATTGTCATAACATCATTTATAAAAATCATATATCAGGAAACGGGCAGCATTGTTTCCTTGTATGTTACGACATAAAACCCTGCCACTAAGCGTGGTGACTATGACAAAACCTCCTCCGAGGTGGCCCATATTCGGCGGACAGCAGCGTAATAAGTGCTGATGTCGAATTTATATTAATTACTTCTGGACTGCAGTCTTCATAAATAAGTAGCATATCAATGCAGTGTGTAAGAGTGAATAGTAAAAGAATGACTACGGTGAAATATACCTCTCATTCTGTTTAAAAGAAAGATATTTTTATAAAACCGATCGGTCGAACTGTCAAGAGGATTGCGCTTACCAAAACATTTAGCACTTTATTATTACTTTTACTGCTGACCTAGTACATATAGAGTAGTTTTAGTTTTTTTTTGTTAAGTAATGTTCATGTAGGTACTCACTGAATAACTCTATAGCTTCTGATGTCGACCAACAAAAAAAAGCAAGAAATAAAACCCCAAGGGCGATCTTTATTGTTTTACTTCCCATTATTTTTTCTTGGTTCAGCTATTTTTGAAGTTCTGGAAAGAAATAGACAATAACTTCATTATATATATTCATTTGGCTTCCGGTCTTCCGATCCAAGATAACAAGGGTTTTTTTCGGAAGGACTATGTAGTTAGGCTTTTGCTACTTCACCGAGTATAAAGCCCATCAGTGCTCAGCCTTAATAAATGGTTTATGAACTATAAACTTAGCAACTTGCGCAAGAAGGCGATTCTTGTGGGATGCAGAAAATATAAATTAGCTTGAGTACAGTAGTATTTGCGCTTCTTCGTCCCATCTTTCAAAGGCGACTAGACTACTTTGAGCCAGTACTAACTTAAGTAAATCATTATACTTGTGTATCTTAATTTGTATTTTTGATTTTAAGTTAGATTTTGCTTCGTTTAGTTTCTTTTTATTTCGTTTTGTTTTATATGTTAGGTGCTATTATTAATCGTGTGCATGCTGTGACACTTTGAAATATCGTGCAAGTTATACGACTACAACTTTTATATATAGATGTAAGAAATTGTGTATAAACTACTGGCTGTCGAAATAATGGTATAATCGTTTTTGGGGTATTTATAAGTATTATTTTCATCTATTTGACTCTAGTTGCAGTCGACCAGTTGACTGATATCGTATATTCATTTGAAAAAAGACATATTCATCTTTTGATTGTCCTATACGAAACGTGATTTAACGTTATCTATGCCATAATAATATGGTCTATTGCACAAACAGTCTATCTTAAGTCTTATTAATTTGGCTGCCTGTGGTTTACGAGATAAAGAGTTTAAAACATTATGAAGGAAATAAAATTTTTACGTAATTCAATATCGATTATAGTGTCGTAAAATTCACGTATTCGATATTAGAATCATTTTTTATTATCCATCTGGATAGTTACTAGTGTATTTAATATTGCTGATGCTCGAAGGAAGACGGAAGATCTTGGACTTATGTCTACTTTATGATATTCTCAACAATAGGCTAGATTGTCCAGACTTATTAAGTCAGATCGCACTTAACGCTCCGCTACGACGCACTCGCCACACTCCTTTATTACATGTACCTTGGCATGCAACGAACTATGCTAAAAATTGCGTATTGATACGCCTTGCTCGAACCTTTAATGACAAAACTTTCTCGCAAATAGACATTTTTAACTGTACTAAAAATAATTTAAAAAAACAGATTAAATTATTATTAACGAATAGCAATCAATAACGCTCGCTACACAATCTCACCTCTTACTATGTTTAATTTATTACTTAAATTAATTGTGTTTTTAACTTTAACTTTAACCTTATGAATGGTGTTAACGTTAACTTTAACCTTATAAATTGTGTTATTTTTACAATTTTTCACTTCTTTTTTGCAAATGTATCCGTTCGCAAGACATGATATTTTAGTGTTCACATATTTAAGTTATTAAGGGTAACCTGTTATTAGCCATATAAAGCTGTTTAATTTATTCTGTTAAGTATATATTGTATCGCTGTTGGTTTCCTCAATAAATAAATAAATAAATCTTTTCTCCAGTGCACCTTTCACGTTGTGCATTACCCAATGGTTGACTGATAGATAATGCGTCGGGCATTAAGTCAGCCTAGGTACTATTTTGTGTCATACTTTTTAAATAAATAAATAAAAATGGTACCTACCTATTAGATCTCACTCAGACACGGGGAAGGGGAGTGACTTCGTATGAAAGGTAGGTATTAAACTATACGAGTGTAATCGTTGCTGACCAATTTTAAGAGTGACAAGTAGTGCACGATAATCCCGGTGGTACAATATTAATGACGCCAGCATGCAACAGACGTTAGCAAAGACAATAGGAAAATAAGAATAATAGACAATTATTCAAACTAGCTAATGTTAAACGTGACCACTACGACTGCACTTTAATATTTTCGCAGTTATTCGTAAGAATAAATAAAAAGACAAGGTTTTAGTGTTCGTTTAAAAATTGCTACCTTCATGTGTCACCGGAAAATAATAAGAACTGTAAGTTGATCAACTTTCTAGTTAGTTAGTTAATTAACTAACGAGGTTTAATAGAACTTATTGAAGTTGAAGTTTTTTTGTTTTGTAACAACAGTAGCATACACGCGTTTGATTAGGTTAGGTCAAGTTTTATGATAATTAAGTAAATAATATAATAATTATGCGCGTTCACTGAAACTTGCAACTACATTTAACAATATGAGTTATTATTTTCCGATGACATATATAAGTTTTAAAGTTACTAAATATTAACATTTCATCATCAACAGCCCGTTTACGTCCACTGTTGAACATGGGCCTCCTCTTAACAGACCTTGGCAAGCCAGGATCGCAGAGGGATATTGCCATAATCACCACGCTTGGCAGACGGATTGGTGATCGCAGTAAGATTTAAACGTTGAGCTAATAGATGCTGCTGCCCATCCAATCCGACCCGCCGGAGAAGAGTGCGCCCGCGAACGTGACGCGTCCCCCCTCGCCCTCCCGACCCTTAGTTTGCTAAGAACCTTCCGATGCCCTCGTAGACCCGAAGTCCGAGAGGCCCGCGAACTTTAAAGTAGAGCGACAGTTGCACAAAACTCCCCTAAACTAAAAGCCATAATCCCTCAATCTCCCCGTCAGCGACCGCCCTGAGCCGAGGTCCAAGTCCCACAGGGGACGCCCTCTTGCGCAGGTTGCTTAGTTTGTAGTGTTTAAACCATTTATCTAGGCTGGAGCTCTGCTCGCCTTTGTGCCCGGTGAAGTAGCAAAAGCCTCAGGGCTAACTACATATGTCCGTCCGAAAAAAAAAAAAAAAAAAAAAAGGTGCCCATCCATCAGCCATATATCCCTTAGTCGCCTTTTAGGACACCCATGGGAAGACATGGGGTGGTCTATTCTAAGCTGGAAACCACACGGCTTATTATTTATATTATATTAACATTTACTGACTTATTAATAAAAAAAACCATTACTACGGATTGGAACAGTTCCTACGCCTATCGAACGCAAGTAAAACCTCATGGCAACATCAATTAAAATTAGTAGTTTATAATTATTTCGAAAAAAAATCCTTACTCATATTATAAACGCGAAAATGGATCGATGAATGTTTTTACTCTTTGACACGAAAAAAATATTAAAGAGATTTGGCAGAAATTTAGCACGCGAATAGTTTATACCTACCTGGATCATGTGTAGGCTAAAAAAAACACTGGAGACGATTAACGCGTGTATAACCGCGGGGCACAGATATTATCATATAAAGTTACATTCGTATTTAGGTTTGCCCCGAACGAGATTATATAATAACTATATTAATTAAGCAAATCACCAACATTTATTAAAAAACAATTTAATAGTAATTATTAAACAACGTTAGGTGTCTATCACATCACATCATATGATCCGGTTTACATTAATTATAACGAAAGAAGAGCAGTTTTTGTCCTCCCAACCATTTACAGCCACGGCAGCCAAATTCTAAGGAAATAGGCAGAACGACTTAAGCACTTTAATGCTCATAAATCGTCTATCCCTATACAGTATATAGGGTATTCGTTTCCTCTCAAACACTACCCTATATATACATAAATACTAAGGAACAAAAACCACAAAAGATTATCCATAGACACTAATATTATAAATGGGAAAGTGTATGTGTGTATCTGTTAGTTTCTCCGTCTTTCACGCAAAAACTACTGAATGGATTTGGCAGAAACTTTGCACGGGGATAGTTAATACGCTCGATTAAGATGTAGGATACAAAAAATCACGCTCCGACCCTCTGGAGCAGAGTAACGCGGGTAAAACCGCGGGGTGCAGCTAGTTATTATTATAAACCTGATGGATGGAAAGCATCATCTATTAGCTCAAAGATACTCTCATCTTACTGCGATCACTAATCGGCCTTTTTTCGGAAGGACTTACGTTGTTAGCCACGAGGCTTTTGCTACTTCACAGGGTATAAAGGCTAGCAGAGCTCCAGCCTTAAAAAATGGCTTAAAAACTACAAACTAAGGAACCTGCGCAACAGGGCGCCCCCTGTGGGGCTTGGACTTCGGCTCAAGGCGGTCGCTGGCGATGAAATTGAGGGATTATGACTTTTAGTACTTTAAGGGGTTTTATGACCGCCCTGAGCCGAGGTCCAAGCCCCACAGGGTGCGCCCTCCTGCGCAAGTTGCTTAGTTTGTAGTTTTTAAACCATTTATTAAGGCTGGAGCTCTGCTCGCCTTTATGTCTGGTGAAGTAGCAAAAGCATCGTGGCTAGCAAAGTATGTGCATACGAAATAAAAAATGCCTCTCGGACTTCAGGTCTACGAGGGCATCGGATGGTTATTTGCAAACTAAGGGTCGGGAGGACGAACTAATAGGCCTGGCCAACATGATGATTACGGCAGTACACCTTAACGACTCTGGCTTGCCAAAGTCTTTTAGAGAGTAGGTAGGTAGTTAGAGTAGGTAGGTAAGTAGGAAGTTAGAGTAGGTAGGTAAGTAGGTAGTTAGAGTAGGTAGGTAGGTAGTTAGAGTAGGTAGTGAGAGTAGGTAGGTAAGTAGGTAGTTAGAGTAGGTAGGTAGGTAGTTAGAGTAGGTAGGTAAGTAGGTAGTTAGAGTGGGTAGGTAGGTAGTTAGAGTAGGTAGTTCGGCAGTGGGCGTATAAAGTATGCATAATATTTTAAACAATAACAATAAACTAGACATTTGCTGCTACGAACTGCTTCTCTTAAATGTTTGAACGTATGGAGGTACTAATTTTACATTTTATATTGTATTTTTTTTTAATGATTACTAGCAGTGTTTTGCCTCTCGTGCTAAGCTAGAATGCTTGTGTTACAAGTGGGTTCACGTCGGTAGTGCAATGGGTGGGGTTCGAACCGGCGACTTCATGATCACAAGTCAGACGCCCTAGCCATTGGGTTACGGCCGCTTCATATATTAATGAAAGGGGCGTCAATGTTAAGGACGCCCAATAGCTACCTAAAGAGAAAGAGGGCCTTTTTGGAGTTCATCCCGGGATGAAATTCATGGACCTTGCTCGCTTCGATCAAACTTTACTACCTGATACTTCCAAATGCAGATGTTTACATTAGTCGAGTTGGTAGGTAAGCCAACTACATATGTCACGCTTATCATATGTTTTTTGCTCCTCAACTATTTTAAATTTATTATATGTCGCGTGCTTCTCTGACTGGTATAAGGCTCTAAGGACGCAAATACTGCACAGCAACATTGACATTATGGTCCATTGTATTTGAATTTATGAGACCCTATATTTCTAAAAAAATATTAGGAAGTCTGTCGGTTGCAACCTGACCTGACATGTCGCCATTTAATATAACCTACATTGATACTGTGCATAATGTTACTGTCAGATCAGTCGTCTTAAGGCAACAGCTTAGGACGACTGATCTGATGTGAAAATTGGAAGAAATTGGTATTAGTATCAAGTACCAAGACGAATAGACACACAAGAGGAACTGGAGAGACTACTGAAATCGCAAAATTGATATACTGTTTTACTTCTACTCGGTTACAGGCGAGAAAGTTCTATATTAAAAAAAAAATATTATTATAAAATTGAGTTTTTCATTTGAAATGTATCGAGATCACGGACACTTTTTAGTACAAGTATATTACAAAGTATGAGATTAATGTACTTATTTATTTAATAGGCAATATATTCACCAATTGTTATTATTTATATACAGCCGCAGGCTAGACAAATACTTACACATAGCCCTAGCATAATGATGTAACTAATAAAAAATAATACGACATTAATTTTAATTAATTAATATTTATCGCAGAATCAATTATCTTTTTGTTCGTGTAAAGTATTAAATATTCAGATACCTAAAATATCTTATCAAGGACGATAAAAAGTATGAATAGATGTATAAATCCGTTTATTGTTTTAAATAAAGAAAACTACAGATTAAGTACTACAGTAAAATCGCAATAAGAATTAAATCACCAATAAAATTATGAAAACTCCAATACAAAGTTAAACATTGATATAATAACACTAATATGGCTGAACAGCTGTCAAACTATTAAACAACGAATGGCAATAATAACAAAAATAATTTACAATTGTATTGATTATTTAATAATAAAATGTAAAAACAAAATTACTAACTCACCTTTCGCAATGATAAATATCACTGTATAACAATAAATAAGGAAAATGTGACGGCTCATGTTTCAAGATCAAACACAACTACGAATGATTAGGCCCGTCGTTTCTTAATACTAAATGTGTTTTACTATTTCTTTACACTATTGTCGTTACGAGTGGGTGATAACAACACAATCATACAGATATTATTTGTTAAACGACAAGTCGATAGCATCTTTACTTAATGCTTAACAATAAAAAAATATGTTTATTACAATTATAAAATAAATCTACATGAAATATGGTATTAATAGACTTACTGTAACAAAAACTCATACAGCTTATGTGGCTGTCGAAGTATAAATATGTTTTATTTCGAACGGACCATTGTAACACACCTTCTGTACCAACACCTTACAGTCATCAATGATCTTTCCACACTGAAAGAGTGATATCAATGACGAGGCTTATAAGCAGATAATCTTTGCAGATAAGAGATACCTTAATAACGATTAGCAAAATTCAATAATTATATTGCACTATCTTCCCGCGCGCGGTTTCATTCGCGTATCTCCCGTTTCCATAAAAAAATCCTAATTATATATAGCATATAGCCTTCCTCGATAAATGACTTATCTAAAACTGAAAGAATTTTTCAAATCGGACGACAAGTTCCTGAGATTAGCTTGTTCAAGCAAGCAAACAAACACTTCAGCTTTATACATATATGGTTGGGTAATAATAATAGCCAAGTCTCTTCTTTTCCGGCAATAGATTTGTATCTGTGAAGTAGTGTCCATTGGTATATCTCAATGGTATATTAATGGATAGCACCTCATAGATGCAGCCATCTCACTATTATATTAAAAGGTACCAAAGTCCTCTTTAACGTTGGCTTTGGCCCCATAAATGCCTTTCAAATGACCGGGTCCCCATGTGCCAGTAAAATGTACCTACATAAAAATAATAAAAATCTTAATGTCAGGCCGCAACATGCCAACAGTCCATATTTAGTGTAAGTAGAAGTACTTAGAAATTATATCTAGCCTTACATACAATAAGCTAATGTCCACTATCGCTAGTATTCTGTCACTATCAACGTGTGCAAACGTATCCAGTCTAGCAAGGGACGGTCCCACCTATCACATAATGTGCTCAAGATGCCGCATGCCATCGGCGCTAGGAATCCTAATTTTTAAAGTTCAATTTAATATTTATTACAGTTTGAGTTAAGACGCGACAATGTCTGACGGATCAGCTAGCAAGTTATAAATGTTGTAAGTGAAAATACTAAATTTCTAGAGTTGATTCCGCCCAAAAATGTGTCTAAATGATAGGGGGCACTTCTTGCTTATTTATATAAGTTTTTTTTTATATATGCAGAAAGGAAAATAAAAAACACAAAATTCCATCCCCGCCCGATTTACTTTTTAAGTGTATGTAAGATAGGTACTATAAATTTTTCTTCGCTTTAACAATTGAATGACTAATTTCGAAAAGTGTCCTTCTCCAATAGACAAGCCATATGAGTTCTGCCCTTTTTATATTTCATATTCAATTAATTAAGTTATATTAAAATAGGTAAGATGCCATCCATAAAGAGCGAAAAATTCATAATATTTTACCCAGTATAACCAGTTTTAAATAAGACTTTTTATAAGGGAACGTAGGTCCGATAGTTGCTTTCTCCGTTACTAGATGGCGCTGTTCGATATCACTGCATCGGGATATGGTTTCGTCCACTCGGGCATATGAGTCTCTCTTGAACAGAATTTTGCTTAATCTTTTGATTGGTCTTAGTGCTCAACATCACATTAACATCATATTTTTGAAGGAAAACGGCCTGAATCTGTTACACTCCATAAAATTAAAAGATTCTTTTAACTAGACATAGTTTAATTTTCACTAACGTGAATAAATTATGAGACCGCGCGGGGAAGCGTCTCATAATTTATTTTTAGATCATTATATTATTTAATATTACCGTATTTCACTCATCAAAGTCGGACTGACAGGGTTTCTTGGCCACAATGACTTGCGGGTATCGTTAAATTATTACCTATTCTCTCTGATGTAAAATAAATATTTATTCATTAGTTAATATTGTCTAGAAACCCTAATGTTTTACCTTTTCCTGTCAAAAGCCGACCAAACCTACTGATTTGGTGGTTTTTGCAGTTTGGATCATTCTCAGGTTTTGTTTTTGATTAAATCCATTTAATTTACTCAGAAACATTTATACTGTGATAACAAGCGAGACATCTTTATACTTACTGACGCAATATCTGCAAAAATAAAAGTGGGCTCTCAGTACACACATACACAATCAATCGATGTAACCTTACGCTTCTCCGGCCTCCAATTCGACGGAATAGCGTGGTAGTCAGTGATGTACAAGTCTCGAGTCGTCCGAGTCCCTTTGCCTGGAGCTCGGTGTCGTTTACAGGGCTCGCCTCGTATGTATGGCGCCCGATGACTCGGGAGTCTTTTTTAGAGCTCGAGCTCTTTTGAAGTATCGAGTCCTTTTTGAAGGCTCGAGCCCTATTCGAAGGCTCGAGCTCTTTTGAAGGTTCGAGTTCTTTAGAAGACTCTGAGCCCTTTTTGAAGGCACGAGCCCTTTTGAGCGCTTGATCGATCTCGAAGCATTTCTCTTTAGCGCACTAGTCTTTTTCTGCCCTCTAGTTTTAATGGATGCTGATTAGTGCTGATGAATGAAAATAAGTAGAGGTAAACCACAATAAATTAAGCGTTTACGGTGCACTTTATTCTAATTTTGGAGACTCGAGTTCTTTTGAAGGCTCGAGCTCTTTTGAAGGCTCGAGCTATTTTGAAGGCTCGAGCTCTTTTGAAGGCTCGAGCTATTTTGAAGGCTCGAATTTCTTTGAAGGCTCGAGCTCTTTTGATGCCTCGAGGCTTGGCTCAAAAAAATCGCGGCTCGGTTAGGCTGGGGACTCCGAGTTTACCGAGCTCACTGAGTCTTGCCATTTCGCCTCGAGGCTTCAGAAATAACACTCGACGCCTCGAGGCTTGTACATCACTAGTGGTATTTCAGCGAATGGCCTTTATATTATAAATATTATTAATACAAAATAAAAAAAAGTTACACAGTGTTTACTAAACTAGGTGCGTAAGGAAAAAGTAAACATAGAGCGCTGTCAAACAATGCACCGACGTATTTTTTTTTTGCGGAAGTGTGGATGGCGTTTGCTATGATTTTCCCAGTACCCTAATATTATAAAAATAACGTTGAACCTTACCTTGCCGTGTGGTTTCCGGCTTAGAATAGACCACCCCATGTCCTCCCATGGGTGTCGTAAAAGGCGACTAAGGGACATATGGCTGATGGATGGGCAGCAGCATCTATTAGCTCAAGGTTGACATCTTGCTGCGATCATCAATCCGTCTGCCAAGCGTGGTGATTATGGCAATATCCCTCTACGATCCTGGCTTGCCAAGGTCTGTTAAGAGGAGGCCTATGTTCAGCAGTGGACGTAAACGGGCTGTTGATGATGATGATGAACGTTGAACCTTGATTTGTACACCATTTCATGACACAATTGGGAAGTTTTGTTAACCAATAATGAAGTTTGTTATGATATCAAGCACCTAACAAGGCAAGGCATAGTTTTGGTACGTGTACGCTTAAGCTGTGTATGCACACGCCAAGGCTGAGTTTTTGCCAGCTTCAGTGTGTTACTCGCAGGTCTCCGTCTTTACTTTTTATTTGTTTTGAGGAAGTTAAACTAAAAACGATTTTTAAAATATAATACGGAAAAATTGTATGTGAATTTACATAATTTAATTACATATTTTATAAAAGATTAAGCTCAGTAGTTGGAGTAAAGAATCTAAAATTACTGAGCCCTGTCCTATTGAAGATTTTATATTAAACTGGTCGTGTCGGAAGACGGGATCGTCGGTATATTTTTTGTTAATAAAGTTCACTTTTTCATAAAATTCAAAACAGCTAAATCGTTTAAATCTGAAGAGAATGAGATAATGGATTAATTCAGCACTTAGATATTTACATACACTTACATTATTATTCCTAATCTATGAATTAAACTAGGTAACTACCAGTTAGCAGCAAATTGTAGGATATTTACGACTAACTACTCCATCCGTCAGTTTGTCATTAATTCCTCTACTCATAATAAGTTTATATTAATTATTATAGAATCTAGTGGAACAATATTGAAAATAAAAAATAAACATACAATTTAGTGACACACACCTAGGGGCACCCTTAAGGGGTTAGGACTATGACCCAGTTGTGCACTGATATTAAAGTCAGATTTATGAACATAAGGGCCTATGCACACCACGTTTTTTAAACGCGCCGTTGCAGCGCGTCTGTAGCGATACAGACGGGATACGCACGCGAGTCAGACGCAGCCAGCAGACCTTCGCACACCCTGCACGCTTATGAATCGATACAAACGCGCGTGTGTATCAATACAGACGCGATGCAAAAGCCACCAAATTGCTAACGCGCGTGTGTATCGATACAAACGACAACAAACTGCTCTGTAGGATAAAAGCGCGCCGTGGACGCGCGTTTCTAAAACGCGCGTCGACGGCGCGTAAAAAAAACGTGGTGTGCATAGGCTCTAAGAGGTAGTCATTGCTGGCATAGCTTACACGCGCTGGATCACTATGTAAAAGTGGCGTCTTGGTCTCGTCGCGAGAATCCTACAATATTCAACCTTTCTCTAGCTATTAGTAGGTACTAGTAGTTCTGCTAGGTAGACGACCATGGAAAAAAAAGGAAGAAAGAAACTCCGGGCTTTTTCTTTGTTGTCATTTTCTGTGTCACAGTTTATGTATTGCTTTGTTTTGTTAATATTACTTTTGTTTACAATATTTCAATCAAAATGAAATTACATTATGTACCCTAATGCACGCTTTAAAAAGAAGATCTCCATTTTCTGTGGAGGAACACCACCAACCGTTCCTCTACAATTGGTGACCGCGTAGACAACACGCAACCGGCTACTCCAGCAAGCTACTCCTCATCCAGCTCAACCACAACCAACAAAGCAACTAGCTTTCCGCAACACGGCTCCACCGACTCCGGCTACAGCACCACGGCGCTGCGCACACGACCTCACACGCACCGGTCTGCGCAGCACTGCCAGCTTCGCCGTACGCAGTCACAGCCACAACGGTCCCGACTCACTGGGACCCGTCCCGACTCACTGGGACCCGCATCGATTCCGACTCACTGGAACTCCAACTCAGCAGAACGACTTACAGTCTCGGAGGGGAGTACTGTAGCGACATCTACAGTAGCCGCACACAAACTACTAGTAGACGAGCAGCGCCGTCTACCACCTAGCATCCTAACTAACCTGTATCGCGCAATACAAGTTCGCAAGTCAATTAGAACATATACAAGTTCCGAACAGTACCAAAAGGCCGTCGGTCGCCGGGCACACCACCTCGCCCGGCAAAGAAGATCTTCATTTTCTGTGGAGGAACACCACCAACCGTTCCTCTACAGACGTCTTCATAGATATAGCTAAATATTGATTCTCAAGCAGAAAGAACCGAACATAAGCTCTTCTTATCTTGCACTCTAAAAACAGACGGAGGTCACAATAATGTACTGTTACCTCAAACACATACATCAGAAAGCCGACCAATGGCAAGCAGTACCCGTTCACGAGTATAATGTGTAAGCACACAGCCATCGCCTCCCTCTCGTATTGATTAGTAGATAAATATATGACACCACTATTTTGCTTTTAATGTATATTTTTTAATACACCTTTTTAAATTCACAAAACCACCATTTGGATAACAAAATTTACTGTTTCTTCATAAAGATTTTACGGCAACTGATAATCGGAAAGAGATCACTATATCAATACATGCACGCATTGTTCTATTACCTACCGTAAGATTATGATTGTAAAGTACGGCTCAGTACTTACGGCAGTGCTTCTGATCGCTAGATTACCACCCGGGACAATTATTTGTGTGAATCACAGATAGTTGGTCCGTGTCTGGGTGTAGTTCGTGTACGTGAATTGAGTGTTTGTATTTTCTAAAACACTAAGCCCTACAAACGAAGAATGCCACACAATTCGTATTTGTTTCTTGTTCTTGTATTTATAGTGTGCAAGAGTATTGTGCCTACTCGGCCATTTTCAAGATCGCTCCGTACTAGTTCATTTCGGACAGTGAACTAGTTCATTCTATAAGCTCTAACAGCTCTATTCGGTCTTTGCTCTCGGTCAGCATTTCCATATAGGACAGCGCGGACCACAGAGCAAATACGTTCTCTAGGAACATTGTTAAGTACTTAGAACGTATTTGCGGACCACACAACAGCCACCAAATCACCACGGTGACCAAATTATGGTTACTTTTGTATTAATTTAACATATTTGATTTTCCTTCATACTTGAACAGGCTTAGGACTATGAATTCGTATGACGTACTTGTCAAAAATAATCAGTCAGTGCTATTTCATTTTTCGTTCTCGCTCGCACTTATACGATCTCGCAGTTTACAATGTACGAAGTACGAAAAGAGCTATTTGACCTATTAGACCGATTACAAATCAGCGTTCGGAAACGTTTCTTCTAGTACAGTGCGAAGATACGGCTCCTATTCGTTCATCGTTCACGAACTACACAAGACTAGTGTGCAAGGTGCTTCTCTTTCGATATAGATTTAGATTTTGTCTAATATCGAGAAGCAACAGTTATTATAAATTATTATTTTTTAAAGTCCACCGCAACACACGCGTTAAATTCACTAATGCTTTCTTTTTAAAATAAAATAAAGGTAGTCACGTGTCGAACTATGTATTACTAGTATAATAATTTAAATTGCAATATATTCGTAACCAAACCAAAATGAGAACAAAAAAATCAATTATAAAATAGCTGCAATAGGCTCAAACAACAATTTGCTTGTCCCGGAGGTTAATGAGCCCATGTCGCGTATTTGCACTAGACACTTGTACAATTAAATGTATTTCCTTAAATGTTATCTAACAGTTATACTAACCTGTGCGCTAACATCCTTGGCGTAGGCATAAGGCTGGCGTTAAGTCGTGGTCATGTATCCGGTCTCGCGGACGAAAATTCTTTGTGTTAATCAAAGATAATAGAATCAGAAAAAAATAAAAAGATAACAATCTTTCCGGGTTTTGTTGGTTGAAGGACTACTCCGTGCCCCGGAATGCACGTTAAGCCGTTGGTCCCCATTTTCATAACATCTTCTATGACAATCGGATCGGATCCTGCCCGTTATCTTCTATTCCATATAACGGGCAGGATCGCACAGCTGTGTATACCTACCTACCCACTACATGATGCTGCGCTCGGTCACCAACCCACCTGCAAAGCGTGTGGCTATGGCCACACACCCCTTCGAGGGAAATGGAAATTCCCAATCTAATTATTAATTAGCTACCTAAATGGTATCAAAGAATGTATAACTTATAACACACGACAAGAGCATCGGAAATTAAGAATTATTTTTATTTCTTTTAATCTCATAGATAATCAAAATTAAGTTTACGTCAATAAAATTATTAGCCGATATTTATAGGTATCATTCAATCAATTACGCAAAACATTAATCACTTACGACTTACAGTATCAAAGATACACAAACAGATTCCAAAAATAATGAAAACATGTTAATGATACACATTAAGTCCATTACATTCTCTCTCCTTCATTCTTACAATCTACTATTTAGTAAGGTTGGAGCTCGCCCTTGTTGCCCGGTGGTAAAGTAGTAGAAAAAAACAGACCCGCCCGAAAATATCATTTTACTGACTGAAGTCGGTCCTCCCAATGGAAACTCTAGTTTATTCACCTACAGTGGCGCTGGTTGGGACTTAGTCATACAATAGTTTTTATGGACCACCACTTAAACTAGAACCACTGGTAGCGCCTAAAACTGATTGATCTTAAATAATAATCCAAATAATTCAGGCGTTAGTTCTACAAACTAACTACTACTAAGTACCTGACTAAGTATGAGGGTACTTAGTCAGGTACTCAGCAGTAGTAGTTACCACTGTAGGAAACATTCACGTTGGGAATAAAAATGAAATGTTGCCCTGTGTGCCGCGTTGGCAGTTTTAGTGGTTTAGTTAGTGGTTGGGACTAAAATTGCCATGCGTGCTTGCATGGGCAGCGTATTTTTTGGTGTCGACAGTGGTATTAAATCTCATTCACAGAGACGCGGCGCGTCACGCGTGGCGTTATACGGCGCGTCGGGCGTGGCGTTAGGCGGTGCAGCGTGCACTAAATTAAAGTGAAACATATGGTATTTTATGAGTGGGTTTACAGAAAAGCGATTTTATTTTCACTAAAAATTCGCATGCGGGGCGAACCGCTAAACGACGCGTGACGCAACGCGATTCCGTACATGAGCCCACACATGCTGTTGTTATAAGAGAAACACAATGCTTTCATAAGTTTATTTATATGCAATCCACAAGAAATAAGGCAGTACGATATCGACCTTTTTCAAATAATCAGACAATTAAAATATTACTAAAACTATTATTTTCTTTGCAAGGTCTATAATATTAAATACTAAAAAATTACCAACGGCGAAAGGATGCAAGTGCACTATATTTTTTATCAAAACGACACGTTACACGTAGGTATAGAAAGAATATAGGTATAAGCCGCGCCAATAAAGAAACGTATCTAAAATGGCGTCCCTGAATGTCACTGACAGATGATAGGGTCAGCAAATAAAAAGAAAGATAGAAAGAAAGTTTGTTTATTGTATATGTAGGTAAAATACAATTGTTAGTTTTATGTGTTGAAATGTGTAACGTATACAAAAAGATACATAATCTTTCATAAAAATTAGAACTGTTTATTTGCTTACTTTTCTTTAGCATTTTTTACCTTAACCGCTCGCAAGTAAGTCGTTTTTTTCCGTTAGCTTTCTTTACGGATTTCTTTTTGCATGCAGTACGCGCCGTGTGTGACTAAGATATCAACAGTTTAGAGTGAGAGCGCATGATCGCCGCTGCCATTTTAGATTCGTTTCTTTATTGGCGCAGGTTATAAGTCATTATAAATTTATGATAGGAGTAGAATTGATGATTTTAAACACTATCTTTCTTAAGAAGAAACTATGTATTAGTACTAAAAATACTAAACTAGTATTTTTATTAGGTATTGAATTTAGTTCACAGTCACTATTTAAAATGCTTCTAATCACACGAAGTTGAGGATAATTTAAGAAAAATTGTCTCGGTTAGAAACAAGTATTTTAAAAGCCTCAAGAAATACTTTGTCCATATTTTATATACGGATCTACTTGCAAATTTTCTTACATTTTATCCAAGTCTCATAAATACTTATATATCGTTACTTATCATGAAACATCTTATTAGTATGCTGAAATTAACTAATAACATCATAAACTTCAGACAGTGAATACAAATGAGGGCGAGTGCTTACAAGTTCATATCCTTATATTAATAAATACACCATATAATATAATGTCCGCGTGTTAAAGCCGACTTTCCTCCATCTTGGACCAAATTCCTTTTACTTAATAATATTTTCTATCATATGCTCCGAAAGCTTTCTGATCATATATAGATGGTATCGATTTAACTGCTCTATTAATATTTTTTCTCTTATTTACATCTTTAACATAATGTACCTTATTTTTGTTTACCATAGAATTGAAATAATCGTATATGATGCGAAGGGTAAAGAATAGTATTAAGTCGAAGCCCG
This sequence comes from Nycteola revayana, assembly GCA_947037095.2. Taxonomy (NCBI): domain Eukaryota; kingdom Metazoa; phylum Arthropoda; class Insecta; order Lepidoptera; family Nolidae; genus Nycteola; species Nycteola revayana. The sequence continues at coordinate 30,449,561 of OX344842.1, read as the reverse complement.
ATATCAGGGTGAAACCAAGCATGAGGCTGAGGAGACCGCCATACGCAGCTGAAATATAAGACATTCATTTCAATATGCTATTAAACAGTGTAGTAAAATTCAGCCACATCTATGGAACTGAGGGATTAAGACATCAAACATTCTTTTTTTTTTTTTAAGAAGACATCCCCCGCCCTAGGCAAATAAATCCCTGTGTCGCGGGGGACTTTACAAACATTCATTTCACGGATACAAAGAACACCCAGACTCAGAACAACTATTTGTGGTTCGCACAAATAATTGTCCCGGGTGGGAATCGAACCCAGAACACCAGGTCTCAGAAGCAACTTCCGTAACCACTGAGCCACCGGTGCAGTCATTAAAGGTACTGTCTTTCCTTTCCAAGGTAAAGATTGCGGCTGCATCGATTCCCTCCATCCAACTGCAGTCGTAATTCATACCAAATGTATTTCTATTAGAGATGGGCCGACAAGCCGCCGACTAGTCGGGAAAGCCGACTATTCGGCATCGTTTGTAGTCGGCGACTAATCGGCAAAATATGCCGATTATAATCAGCGCATAACAAATGAAATAAAACTAATAATTTGTACTTGATTTATAGTTTCTAAACATTAATTAGAGTAGTTATCTAAAGTAACAGTCTTTACAACTTAAGAACGTATTAATCAGTCAGTAATTAATCTCAGCGGCCGCGCAATGAGTAAGCCGAGTGATGACGAAAAAGCCCGAACACCTCTGACAAGTAGGTATTAGAATGATCGGCATTACCGATTAGTCGGCATTTTGAAAACCGATTAGTCGGCTAGTCGGTTAGTCGGCAAATACTATAGTCGGCCCATCTCTAATTTCTATATTCACTTGTCATTCGTTTCCCAAATATACGTTGCGTATATATTTTTCTTAGAGTTGGAAACATATCATCATGGTTTACTACGTTGACTCAAACCAACTATTCACAAGAATCACATTACTGGTGTAATTGGAAGTAGGACTTAAACACAGAATAAATATAGATTGAATTCTCCGATAGTATAATTTCATTTAGGTTAAGAAATTTTACTCTTAAAAGACAACAACAAAAAGACATACTTTTATTAATGAAATGAACAGTTTAAAACAGAATATCCAACCTGTACAATATCAGCAATTTGTATCAACATTCACAAACTTTATTATACACAGATAGATGAATATACCCCAATAAGATATTAGAGTAAAAAGTTTCTCTTAAATGCTGATTGCCATTAATAGTTTCCCATACAGTTAAACCGATCATCGTGTTAGAAATACTAACCAAAAATATTTTGCCAGTTCAAATAAACATCCCGTCTATATCTGGTGGATACCAAATCGTTGAAAAACACATTCAGCAGCGAGCGATTCTCCAAACTGACGTCATCGCTGCAATCAAACCAATGTTTCCTAATGATCTATATTATGTACACAATGGGTAACATTTATAGCTTTATATATCCATACTGTTAACATTAACCCTAAAATTATAAACGCGAAAGTTAGTAAGCATCGAAACTACTGAATGGCATTGGCTGAAATTTTGCACCGGGATAGGTTATACGCTGGATTTACTACATATAAGCTACAAAACATCACGCTCCGACCCAGTAACGCGGGTAAAACCGCGGGGCGCAGCTAGTGTAGAATATTTTCTAAGGTTGATCGATATTCTTAATCAACCTGTGAAAATTGAACATATATTTCATCATCATCATCAGCCCGTATAACGTCCACTACTAAACATGGGCCTCCTCCCGAGGGAGGGTTTGTCATAGTCACCACGCTTGGCAGGCGGGTTGGTGACCGCAGAACTATGGTGTAACACACAAGGAAACGCTGCTGCCCGTTCCTTGATACACGATTATTATATGTAGATGATGTTATAACAATCGGGACCAACGGCTTAACGTGCTTTCCGAGGCACGGAGGGTAGTCCCTCAACCAACCTATATATATATAGCCTATATGTAAATCCAGCTTATAAACTATCCGCGTGCAAAATTTCAGCCAAATCCATTCAGTAGTTTTTGGGTGAAAGAGTAACAAACATCCATCCATCCATCCATACTTACAAACTTTCGCGTTTATAATATTAGAAGGATAGGAACATAATTCATCACTTAGGTCCGTAAGTCTAGCTAAGAGATGAGACAGCGGTTGGTGTAGTTATTCTAACTAGATAAAAAATTGGTTAAATAAAACCGTTTTAAGACTGATTGGACCAGCGGTATAATCCCCTGAAGAAGCCTGCCTCCTACTTTCCTTCTTAAGAACCGAGTGCGTTGAGTCTGTGCATTGCCATATAGCATTTGCAGATTTTTGATCTCCGCAAATAAAATTAGCGATACGTTTACTGCGTGTCTCGCCTTTATCATATTTTTTAGGACGGTAAGATCTGGTCAGTAACATATAGGTAACATTTTCACACGAACAAAACTCAAACGAATTGCTTATGTTATTGTATTATCACTACTAGTTTAAAACAAAGTCGCTTCCCGTTGTGTGCATTTATGCTGAGATCTTTAAAACTACGCCACGAATTTTGATGCAGTTTTTTTCAATAGATAGATGATTTAACAGGAAGGTTTATATGTATAATGCTTCAACATTGAAGCCGTGCGAAGCCGGGACTCGTCGTTTCTTAAAGCTGAAGTAACTTAATAAATTGACATACCTATTTAGAATATTTTTGAATACCTACATAATAAACATAAAACTTTGTCCACAACAAGGCTTTGTCTACAAAATAACGAATTACAATACTTACAAAAAGGGAAGACCATTAACGTAAACGTTATCTGCCAGTCTACCTAACGCGACTTCCAAAGGATAATCAAAGTGTTCACATTCTGGTAAACATTCAAAGTTTGGTTTCATTTTAGTTTCATTGCCAACCATTCCATCTGAAACGTTTAACACAGTATATAAGGAACACAAACCTTGTTAGTAATTTGCACAAATTCACTTGACGCTTAGTGGCAGACGGATCCAAATACATGGAAAGATAGTGCTATTACAAAAGATGAACTGACAACTTTGTGGCGGCCTTACACACGCATACTAATGTTATTTAGCTGTGGCAGGAGTACTATAGGGTGGACGTACTCCTCCAGTCGAGCAACTTATTAAAACGCTGTGGCATTGTACTTGGTCTACCTAATACAGAATTGTAGTGCCACTGAACTGCACTGACCAAAATATGACAGAAATTGAACAATTTCTCGTGCCTTCGAAGTGTTTTATCATATAAGTATACACTAGGAATGAATAGCGTGATAAGAGAACGGTGTAGAGTGAAAGAGGACGTGATTACGAAGATAGAGAAGGGAATGTTGAGATGGTTTGGTCACGTGGAAAGAATGGATGAAGAAAGATTGACAAAACAGGTATAAATGGCAAGTGTGAGTGGCACAGTCGGAAGGGGAAGACCTCGACGAACGTTCTCTGACCAAATCGGAGACATCCTCGCAAAAGGTCAAATAAGATCCACCCTAAACCGATGTGCTTGTATGAAGAATGTTATGAGAGTGAATGAAGCGAAAGATGTGTGTAGGGATCGTAGGAAGTGGAGGTCCATTGTCTCTGCCTACCCCGCTGGGAAACAGGCGTGAGCTTATGTATGTATGTTATACACTACTTACATAAAACATATTCCAGGCAACTCATATCCCTGAAGTCACACGTACGGAGGTCTGCAAAATATACAACTTAATAAGAGATTTAGGTAAAATGTGTCAAATTTCATATAACTTAGCACAAATTTTTCGTTAAAAGTATTTATTATTATGTATATTGATAGTTGAACTTGGACAAAAAACACGTTAAATATGCTAAGTGTGTTTAGGGACCGGCTATTCTTAGGGCCTATGCACACCACGTTTTTTAAACGCGCCGTCGACGCGCGTTTTTAGCGATACAGACGCGATGCAAACGCGCGTGTGTAGCGATACAGACGCGATGCAAACGCGCGTGTGTATCGATGAATTTCAGTTATAAAGTTTTCTGTGTCGAAAGGCTCCATTTTTTTGTTCCAAAGACGTGCGGTGCACCAAATCGCTCGATTGCTACTAGCGTAGATTCACACTTCCCTTTCCCTCGTTGCGGGGGAAACCCCGTCCGTAGGGAAGGCGCGCGCGCTAGACGCGCCGGTGCCGCGCGTTTGTATCGATACAAACGACAAACTGCTCTGCAGGATAAAAACGCGCCGGCGACGCGCGTTCCCAAAACGCGCGTCGACGGCGCGTTTAAAAAACGTGGTGTGCATAGGCCCTTAATTTTACTTATTAGTTAGTTATACTTTATTAATATAGAATTATAGAAGCATTGAAAGACCATGATAATGTATTCTGTATAAAGGTATTCTGTGTACTGTAATAATAAAAATAATACTACCAAATATATATTCAGTTCTGTCTTTAAATAGATTATTTAATCTGTTTTTTAATGAAAACGTAATTAAAATTCGTATAAAGACAACCGATTGGTAAATTGTGAATGCCAACTAAATAATAAAAGTAACTGGACCAAAACTTCTTGGACATGCCCATCTGAGTATGTTTCGCCGGATCGTCTCGATGAGGCCGCGCTGAAACCGGCAGTAGAATAACCCCACTGAGTTTGTTTCGCCGGATCTTCTCAGTTGGGGCGTATTGGATCCGGTGTTAGCACTAAAGCGCGTTCGTCGAGAGACTTATGGTCCGTCTAAATAATAACATACTCAAAGGACAGAACTTAGATTTAATGATAGATATAAAATAATAAAATAATATTGTACTATCATACTTGACAGCTCTTAGGCTAAAGTTATATAAACTATTATTATGCGTAGCAATAAACAAATAAAATTAATTAATTAAATCAAAAACAAGCCAAATATGTTTTGACTATTTACAAATACCTGGAATAGGTTTACGTGAATAAAAACTTTTTTTTTTTATAGCTTTCTATTATATTATATGTTACTATTGTATTCAGTAAATAATAATAGCATAATGTTAATATTGTCGTTGACAATCTTACCTCTATGAGGATAATGCACAGGCACACATTCGCAGACTTTTCTTACTACCTCAAATTTCTGGTAAGCCATACAATTGTGGAAAGAATATTGATAGAAATGACCCACTTTCACCTGCAATAAAAATAATAGGTGTATTAAGACTAAATGTCTCAGTGAACAAGTTTCATCATGTCATTATATAACACTGTTTTCTTCAAAATATGTTTTAAAGATATAATATTAACTTATCTGCCGAATATATTTTTATCACATCTATTCAAAAAGAGCTAGTTTATTCCTCGTAAACAGGGACCAAAATAGCTCATTAATCCCTTAGGGACCAAAATTGATTTGAATTTGGAATGTGGATATTGTTAATAATTTTTCAATCAGCAAAGAGGTGAATCACAAACCATGCGGGAACAATGTATTGAATATGTGACTGGCTGAAAAACTGCGAGCGCGCCAAATTTAAAAAAAGTTGATTAAAAATAAACAACGCGCTAAATTAAATGCATTCTGCTTTCGTTCGTAGTTGATTCATATTCAGATTTAAGAATTATAAAAAATGAGTGCGTCTTCCTCAAGTGAAAGTATTATTATGTCTTATGGTTCTTCATTGTACGTAAATAAATTCTTGTTCATAAGTTGCACTTACTTATTTTCTCATAGAGGGTGATAAAAAGTAGAGTGTCCACCTCGGGAGCAGCACTATTTTAAGCTCGAGTGACATACTTTTAATCCCTCGCTGCACTCAGTATTCTAGTTAAGAATCCCTCACTCCGCTCGGGATTCTACTCTAGAATCTTTCGCTCCGCTCTGGATTAAAAAAAACACTCTCGCCTTTAAAATAGTTGTTTGCTCCCTTGATAAACAATCTACTATTTCATTCATTATATAATTTAATTACACATAATCAGTCTGATACATAGCCATGAAAGCCTTTAATAAGTAAGTAAGTTTCTGAAATCGTCAATGTCCGGTTAATTTTAAACTAGTCTATTTGGTTTGATTAAATAGCCAGGGATACACTACGGAGCAAATGTCCCGCTGCACGTATCGCCAGCAACTTCAGGAGAAGAGCAACGTTGGCGGTCGCTCAATCATGATCGCTCGCCGTGTATGGCAATATCGCACACCACTTGTCAAAGCTACGTAGCTATTTATTATATCTGTAGCTATGACGGACAACCTATTAATTTGTGCGATGTCGCAAGATATGTAGAGCGAAATCACCCATCATGCCACCGACACTTGTGTTCACAATTGTGGGCTTTTAATAAGTTATTCTTTTTTTGCCCGAGGCAACACTCAACTAGTGTCACTCAAGTTGATTCTTCTAAGTTAACTTTATTTTTAACTAGCTTCCCGTGCGCGGTTTCACCCGCGTAACACCCATTTCTATAGGAACTTCATAATTAATATAGCCTATAACCTTCCTCGATAAACAACCTATCTAACTATAATATTTTTTCAAGTCGGTCCAGTAGTTTCTGATATTAGCGCGTTCAAGCAAACAAACAAACTCTTTAGCTTTATTTAGTATTAGGTACCAATTCTTTGCGTTTTTATACTCGTGATAATTTTTCAACGAAATGTCCGATTGGAATAAAACAAAAAGTATTTTACTTCTACATGAATACCCTTGATAATATAATGCTTAATTTGAATAAAGATTAATATTACGATACACATTTAACGTAGTTTCTTTCTTCAGACGATTTAATATTTTTTATGAACATAAAAGTGGTTATTGTGACTAAACTATGATAGTTAGATATGTGCTCTCGCGGACTTTTTGGTAGATCTTAATAAGACCGACAAACCCGTAGTACATCATTTTGTTCTATTTTACACCTTGGGTTACAAAATCGCAATTGTCTTACGGATCCCAATTTTTTTGACAAAAAAATATCCTATATATATATATATATACATATCCTATAACCTTCTTCGATAACAGGACTGAAAGATTTTTTGAAATTGGACCAGTAGTTTCTGAGATTAGCGCGTTCAAACAAACAAACTCTGCAGCTTTATAATATTAAGTATAGATGTCATAGGACTCAAATATGATTTGATTACGTATTTCTGAAACCGTGAATTTTATATTTTGACACCAACCAAAAGAGTGCCAACGCCTGACTCCTATGATATTAAAAGTAAAGTTGATTTTCCTAGTGGGTTCCGTAATGTTGAATACCTACTTTGGATGCTTAGATGCCGATGGCGTTTTAGCAGTTACGTGCTTTCGGTGGTTTGATTGTAACGAAGTATTAGGCGTTCAGTGCTCCGGTATATTTGCACACGGAGGATGCTCTCAACTATTTGATCAATGTAGATGCGTCAATTTTTATGATCATTTTGTATGTTGCTATATATTTGAAGATCTTCACTGTCACTATCTATTTGATGATGACTGTACCTACTTATTATTGCAGTATTTTTAAATTGAATATATAACTCTTTTCTATTAACAATATTATTCTATATTTTTTATTAAAGGCGATTGTTATTGCTGAAATGAAGACTACTAGCTGCGCCCCGTGGTTTTACCCGTATTGCTCTGCTCCAGTGGGTTGGAGTGTGATTTTTTGTAGCCTATATATGAATTGAGCTCATTAACTACCCCCTCGCAAAGTTCCATTAAAATTAATTCAATAGTTTTTACGTGAAATAGTAACAAATATCCATACATCTTTACTTACGAACTTCGGTGTTTATAATATATCTACTAGCGACCCGCCCCGGCTCCGCACGGGTACAATGTTGATGTATTGTACATATAAACCTTCTTCTTGAATCCGTTGCGTAGTTTTAAAGATTTAAGCATACATAGGGACATAGGGACAGAGAAAGCGACTTTGTTTTATACTATGTAGTAAAGTAGAATTTTAATGCACAGAATATACCCAGTCTTCTGCTTCGTTTATTCTGTTAGCTACAGATAAAAAGGAATACTTTTATAGAGGTAAAAAGATACTTAAAGTTTCCAAAACCTGTGTCCTGCAAATGTTGCCCATTCCACCAATTTTGTTATAGTGCTTAATCAGTGGGTTCTTAACAGCGCCGGATTATCTGCAAGAATTATACCGTGCTCACACCAAGAAAAGAAAATTATCATCGTCTTATTTTTTGTTTTTTTGGAAATGTGTAAACTTTCTCAATATTATTTCTTTTTTGCAGACATGTTGTCAATTGATGACATAATACTTCTTACATATTTGGAACGAAAGACAGTTTTATTTGACGGCAAAGGTAGGAATAGCATTAATTCACAGTCGGCACGCGATTAGCTGATTAGAGATTGAAGTAACAGAATAGACTTTTGTAATAAAATAAATGTCTTAAAAAAGGAAGAATACCTACGCAACGCGTGACTTGCATAATAAGGGGACTCTAATAGGGATTACTCGCCCTGGTACTAAGTATGTTCACCACATCATAATGAATTGACTGCACCGGTGGCTCAGTGGTTACGATAGTTGCCTCTGAGACCTGGTGTTCTGGGTTCGATTCCCACCTGGGACTACTATTTGTGTGAACCACAAATAGTTGTTCTGAGTCTGGGTGTACTTTGTGTCCGTGAAATTAATGTTTGTAAAGTCCCCCGCGACACAGGGATTTAATTCGCTAGTGCGGGAGTTGTCTTTCAAAAAAAAAAAAAAAAAATTATAATACCAACCTCCTTGATAACACCACCGTAACACTTCAAGCGAATATACTTTAATCCTTACCTCTATCTCAATTTAAAAATACTTTCATATAAATTCTAAACGCACAATGCTTTTTGAGTCAGCCATCCATCATCATCAATTTATTATTTACGATTTATACGATTTGGACGACAACTATGTTCCAGAGCTTATAAAATATCTCTGTGAAAATTTTCAGCCATTTTGTTAAATAACTCTTGTGTGATTATATAAAACATACACATAGGTACCTAGATAATATTCATCTTCAGCCCGTATAACGTCCACTACTGAACATGGCCTTCTCCCGAGGGAGGGTACCTATTTGCCATAGTCAACGCGCTTGGTACGCGGGTTGGTGACCGCAGTATTATGTTGTACCATACAAGGAAAGCGGCCATAGCCCAATGGCTAGGGCGCCGGACTTGTGGTCTTGTGGTTGCCGGTTCGATCCCCAACCATTGCACTACCGACGTGAACCCACTCGTAAGCATTTTAGCTTGGCACGAGGAGTTAACAAGAATACTAGTAGACAGCAAAAATCTGCTAGTAATCTTCAAAAAAAAAAAGAAAACTGCTGCTGCCAGTCCTCTGATATACGACTATTATAGATGATGTTATAACAATCGAGGCTTAACGTACTTTCCGAGGCACGGGTAGTCCCTCCGAGGCTTTCCGAGGGTAGACCCTCCGTGCCTCGGAGCAGAACCAGAAAGCAAAACCAGACCGGGAAAGATATAATATAATAATTTACCCTAAGATTTCTTGTCCAGCGTGGGAATCGAAACCACAACCTCCGAGAAGTCAAATACCGCTACGCTACGGAGGTTTTCAGGTACATAATATTAGTAGAATATAAAGTTATGGGACCAAATACAATATTACAACAATTCGTTCATCCTGTTTAAAAGTAACATCGTATTTTTTAATAATATTAAAACCAGTTCAACAAATGATAAATTTTCAATTTTCATGCAAATTTTTGGAGCCGTTTGCGGTTACCCAACGGAAACAAATTGAAAAAAAAACTGGGAAGTCAAACCGTTGACGATGACTAATTAACTGAACAGTGAACTCCACAGTTTGCTAATGTCTACCCCATAAAACGGTATGCTTGGAGACTGTACTAGTACCAATGCGACCTTCAGTTAGCCAGTGTTGTGATAATGTAGATAAAATCGAAGCAAAAAAGTCGGAATCGAAAACAAAAAGTTTTCTATTCCGCATTTTTTGTATTTGGTTCTTATACGAATTGATGTTCGATTTTTTGTTCCTATACATTGCACTGTCTAGAACTGATAACAGTTGGAACTAAAAAACAATATGTTTTCATCGTCACAACTAAATAAATAGTTGTTTCTTATTAAAAAAAAAATCCGCTTGATTATATCGGTAGAGAATAGATAGAGAGTAGTAGAGAATAGTGATATTACAATTTCAACATTGTTGTCTTTTAAAACACACCTTTGAAGTAAAAATTCTAAAACCTGTAACTAATAAAATATAAATGGATATTAAATAGCATGCAAGTAACAATTTCTTATTAGGTTAAGACAAAATTGTGTTAAGAAGCTGCGGGCCCGCACGCGCCGCGGCCGCAAGTGAAAACCGCTCCGTGAGCTCTTAGCCTTAAGGTTTGGTATATATAGTACAAAATTTGATCACATATTGATCAAATTTTGTACTATATATACTAAACCTTAATACTAAATTTGCGTGAGCTCTTAGCTTTAAGGTTAAGTATATTACCTATAGTACAATATTTGATCAATATGTGAATATTGATCAAATGTTGTACTATAATATACTAAACCTTAACGCTTAGAGCTCACGGAACGGTTTTCACTTGCGCCCACCGCGCTTGCGTGGACGCAGGATGTAGATTTATATTCCAAAAGTAAGAGCACATATCTCGACGCGTTTTACACCCGCGGCGAGCGCGGTTGTTTGCGTGTCCTATGGCATCAGCGGTCAACTTGTAGAATCAAGCGGGCGACAGACACCTGCCGCCTCGGCGGTTTGCTCCCGCACGCTCTGCGATCGCTTGGCGGGCGGGCGCCATAGCCGACCGTAGTCGTTTAACCGCCCATCTTGCGATCATCGCCCGCCATGTTTGGGGGCGATGATCTTAACCGCGACGGCTGCGTGACCGCGGAAATCACCGGTATCGTGAGTTTAGAAAAAAAACCGCAGTTCCACCAACGCGGCGGCGGGCACAGGTGAAAACCGCTCCGTGAATTCTTAGCCTAAGAAAGAACATAGTTTACCTTACCTTACCTTATAAAGGTAAAAAGGCTTCCCAAAGTAATAATTCTACACGGACAATATCGCGGGCAAAAGGCATTTAATTTAAAATCATTAGTTTGCCTAACTGGCAAATCAAGACATTCGGTGTCATACAAACGAGATACAATCGCTGCCATTTCTCAATTGAAAGACTTCCCCAGTATCACGTGTCGATGCTCACTTATCATATCAACTGTCATGTCGAAATAATGGTGTGTAATACTGACGCCGTTTTAAGTATATTGATCATCTTTTCATAATGAAGCTCAGACTATGGGTCTTGTTTTTTTTTCGAACTCATGTAAGCCTCTTTTTTGTGAGACTTCATGGGGCATAAAGACGAGGTGGTCTCCAGGACTTATTAAATCGTTTAAAAACTACAAACTTAAGCCTATACAAGACGGAATCCACAGTGGGGCTTGTACCTCGGCTCAGGGCAGGGCAGCCTCTGGCAGGGAGAGAAAAATTCTTTATAGTTCACGGTCTTATCACTTTTTGTCGTGGGTTTGATCCCCAAGCCTCGCCGGACAAGAAATCTTAGTGTAAATTATAAGATTTCTTTCCGGGTGTGGTTAGCTGAGGCCCCGATTGTTATAACATTATCTAATCTCAATATCATGGGAATCATTCCATCTCATACAAAGGACGGGTAGCAGCGTTTCCTTGTGTGTTACAACATAATAATGCGGTCACTAACCCGCCTGCCAAGTGTGGTGACTACATATGGCAAAACCCCCTCAGGTGTAGGCCCATAATCAGCAGTGGACGGCAGATGATGATGACGATCTTCACAGACTTCCAGTCCAGTCAAGAGGTTGTATGTACATACTTGTAGTAAAATAGGCATGAAGAATAAAAAAAAATCTTTTAAGTCCGTCAGTCAGATTACTAAAAAATATTGGAAACGTGTTTTTTTAGTTTCTAAAAAAAAAATTACGGAGGCTACATTAAATTTCGTATGACGTCATTTCTAGGTAACATTTGAACTAGTAGTAACGTCACAAGCCCCTTTCTTCTGAACTATATAGTTTGTTGTTGTATCTATATCAATTTTTATTTATTTGATAAATAAAAAAATACGAGTCCAATTTTTAGTACTGACAGACTAAATAGAATTTTCTGTTCTTCGTGTCTATTATCACATTTTTGTTACAGTTAAATAGTAATTTATGTTAAATCAATGTGTGTCATTAAAATCATAAAAAAATTTGAACATCCGCAAATTAATCATTAATATCGAAGGGCCGATTCAATTAATCTGATAGTGTTTTCCTTGCGATTTGATTTATTTCTGTTATTATAGTTATTTTTGTTTGTTACCGCGACATTAGTCAGATAAAGCAACGAATTGTATGTCGTATTTGCAATGCGGAATCGGTTGCGTGTAGTATGCTTAATAAACTGCTAGATTGGGGGTAAATGTTATATCTGAGAAGAAGAAGGCAGAAATACGACTTCCATAAGTACTATTATTTATAAAAGTACTTATAGAAGTCGTATTTCTGCGCATGAGTATGGTTGCCAACACTCATATACCTAGGCTTGATCTACTCTTAAGCCATAGTTTAGGTATCGGTCACTAATTACCAGTCACTCTATATACTGTGATGTCCCGCACTAAATTCAAACATATGGAGTTGTGTGTTTTCGGAGAAACGACGCGTTATGAATACTTTTCAGCTAGCTGTTAAGTAAGTTTATTGTTTTTAAACCATTTATTGATCTGATCTAATCATAGTGTTGAAAATCTTGTAGCCACGATTCAAGCCGAAATCGCAAATCTTACAGAGAGAAATGTCTTCTGTTGCAGTGTCACCGCGTCACGGCTTATATTAATATTTTATTTAAACTGTCATTTTTAAACTCTGAATATCTTTTGAATGTGATGACCGATTTTAATCACTCAAAAAGTAATCTACAGGTACTGAATCAGTCTGAAATAAGAATAAATTTATTGGGATAAGAATTAAGACGAAAACATGAATAGCGTGATCTTTTAGCCATGGTCTGGTTTTTGTTAACATTCATTTCTAATCTAGCTATAGTTACATAACTACTTTAGCTAGACAACTTGTACTGCAAAGTTTTTTATAGATATTGATATGTTTTGTTGTTTTATCATTCATAGTTACCATAGCGCATGCGATAAAAGACAATTGATGGCATTTTTTTCATACTTAGGTTTACTTTATTGAAGTTTTAGTAGGGATTAGGGCGTGCAAAACCGGAAGGTCTTCAAAACCGGTTTTGAATTTCGGGTTTGAGGCCCCAAAACCGGAAACCGGTGCTAGCCCCGGTTTTGGCAACAATTTTATATTGTTTTTATAGTATAATTTTAACAAGAAAACAATATTCTTAGATACCCACAAACTCTACAAATAAAACAAATTGTATGATATACCTCTTTTTAATAAACCATTTATGCCTAACAATACCAAGTAGACTACATTAATACTTTGAATAACGTAATAATAATAAAATAAAGATAGACTGAGATCAAATCAACAAGTAAGTTTGTGGTACCTTTAGTAGGTAGTAATAATTAGTAGTAACAATTAGTATAGACATTTTTTTTAACATTCGAAACACATTCATCATCTTAAGACACTAAACACAATCTCAATTACTATACGTCTCTTTCTCTCTTTAATTAATAACATTATTAAAGGATTCTTAATTGACTATAAAACGAGATCAAATCAACTGCGTAGTTATACTAATTTAAATAAACAATAATAATTTTTTTCAAGAGACTGCTGTTCTTGGTAATGAATTCTTAAAAAAAAAGTGGATCTAACAGTTTATCGGATAGCGTACTTCTTATTTTGTTACAAAAGTACCCAGCACTCGAAAACGCCCTCTCACTCTTAACACTTGTTGGTAGTACACACATCAAATAGTTGTAAGCTTCTGTGAGATACATACCCCGATGCCCTGCGCTTTCATACATGGCTTGCTCTACCTTTATAAACCTTGCAAGGTCGAAATCGGAATCAGACCGATTCTTGGGGGCTTTCCTTCATTTATCCAATTCCTTATCAGGCTGCTCTTGAAGAGTTAGATCATCAGCTACAACTTCAGCGTTAGATGATGACGATAACGTTGGCGCGGACCGCTCGGAAACAACTACGGGGATGGTATCAGAGTTCTTGGGCGTATATTTTAGCTTCTGCAATAAATTTGTAATAGTATCAGATATTTCAGCACCATTGGGTTTGGGAAACGTATCATCGTCATCTTGTGTTGAGAAGTCTTCCCAATCGTGTAAATAGTGCAAGACACCAGGCTAAGACACAGACGCTAACAGGAGACGCCTTTGCTTGATACGACTTCTCAAGTTCATCGCTAGTTTGAAGCTCAAAACACTGTTTTGTTCATCAATTTTCTTGATCATGATCATTGTTCGAAAAAAGTAGTTTAAACCAAAATGTAAATATGTAATTCAAAATCGGGAAAACCGGAGTTAACTCCGGTTTTGTCTTTCAACCCCGGTTTTCAAAAATCGGTAAATTTTGTCCGGTTTCCGGTTTTTAACAAAACCGGAAAACCGGTTTTGCACGCCCTAGTAGGGATCCCTAATTGTTTCTAGTAAAAAATATAGCCTTTCTTTGTCAGGGATAATGTAACATTCTAATGGTGAAAGAATGATCGAAATATCGTTCAGATTTTTGAGTTTATTCAAAACGAAAATACAAAAAACAAACTTTACCTTTTTATAATATTAAAAAAGACTTAGTAATACAAATAGTAGACTAATTTTGGTTACATATCGACGGTAAAATAATTAATGCAATTCAAAAATATATACATATATTTCAGTTACTTATCAAACATGAATAAAATACAAACTAAAAGTAACTAATTAAAAATAAAACTAACTTATATACTACTATTCTAAATCTATTCTACTTGGCAAGGTTCCCAGAATGCTGGCAGCATTACCATGTTGAATGGCAATGCTTACCTGCTGTGCAAAGTAAAAACCAGCACTCGGAGAACGTGCCGCACTTAAGAGGGCCGCTGCGAGGTATTTATAAATTAATTTGGCTCCCGGTCCCCACGGCCCCAATGTTTCGACACCAAAAGGCACAAATACATAACCACTATCAAGGGTACTATATTTGCGCCTCTTGAGATTCTTATTAAATGCTTACCTACTTGTTTGTAAAGATTTAGGTACGAAATCCACTAAGCTAGTGTTGTATAAAAGAAACGACTTAATATTTTTCGCGTTGACGTTTACTTAACAAAAAATAAGAAATAAGTGTAGTTAAGGGCGAAATTCTGCTAATTTAACTAAAATCACGTACAATTGACGGGGTTCAGCGGCACTGTAACATTAAATATAGGTACTAATATTATAAAGCAGAAGAGATTGTTTGTTTGATTGAACGCACTTATCACAGAAACTAATAAACCGATTACAAAAAAATAGAATCATAAGCAAAATTAGTTACCCAAGAGTAACATAGACTATTATTTAATGCAGGTGAAACCGCGCGCGCCCTAGGCTCGGCCCTCGGGGAGTTGAGCACATGGGCCCCGCTCCCTTCGAGGCCGACCCATGAGGAGTAGGTATGCCTCCACACTCCGGGCGTCCCTATAACTGGGCAAATGGGCCACACCTAGTGTGGCCCAGGATTGTTTCGTGCGAACCCGGCCCCCGCCAACGACGGATCGAAGGAGTGTCCGGGGGGTTTAAGTGGTGTAGGGTCCTCTCCTCGTGGTATGAGTAAAGCATACCACCGCTATGGAGAGGGTGAGTCCCACATATCCCGCCGCCAGCGCGCGGATACGCTGCAGCGGCAGTGGGAATGCGAAAAAGCATTCAACTTAGCACAAAAAAGAAATGAAACCGCGCGCGGGGATCTTGTACATACATAGCTATTTGTAGCTATACGATTATTATGTATCGAGAGATTATGACGGGGGCAACGGAATAAGGTTTGGTATCACCCAAACCAAGAAATAGATAGAAATAACAAAAGCCAATAGTTACATGACAGTAGAATGGTACATCAGTGGAATTACACTTTACTTGCTTAAGTGTAGCATCCCTCGTCCGTGGGTCACTACTGGAGTTGCCAATTGAAAACCAGTACTTGGTATCTATTTTTACGCGTTGTTTTTTTTTTTAAGTCTTCCCACAGCCTTGGTCATGGACTGTGGGCGCGTGTGGAACTCCTTCACTTGCTCCCGGCTCTATGTACCTAGCTAGCGAGCCGGAGCATCCGGTTACCCACCAAAACCACCACCGTATCCTGTCTCGGACGCGTCTGACAGTAGCCCTGGGATAATCTGTGGGAGTGTAATCTCTAGCAGGACGTACGCAGTACTATGTTAGACAGCTTGGAGTCTGCATCAGGTGTGGTTTATTATACTGATCTTGTAGCAACTAGGAGAAACTTCCGTGCGTTTAAACGGTTCTGTCATACTTACTACTGGACTCAAACATAACAGATCACATACAAATAGGACCATTTATTAAAAAAAAACACAATGTGTAAGTGTCTCTTCCTGAGGTTAATATCTCATTCGTTCATTTATGTCTCCCGTTTGCGCTGGAGGAAAGTGGAATTTTACTTTCCAACTCCTCCTATAAACTTTCTGATTAAATACGATGCGGGATCCAAGACATTTAGGTGTCCCGGGACCAGCATAAGCCTAACAGTTACGAGCCTCTTTCATGTGTGCCGCTATTGATCCTGGCTTACAAGAGTTACAGTGACGGGAGTGTGGGAGGGATTAGACTCAATAAAGAAACCAGGACCACCGCCATGCGTCTAAATCTCGAGAGAGACACCTCTCGGGAGAGGCAATGACTGGGCCCCTCTCCTGCGCCTTTTTTGGCCGAACATGCAATACGTCTTATTGTTATGTAAATTTAACTGTAACTGTAAATGTTTGCTGTGCAAATCTTGTGTTTTGTGCTGAATTTAATGTATTTTCTTTCTTTCTAAACTATCACAATACCAAATACCGAATCGATGAGAAAGACCAGGTTAAAAGTGTCCTAAATCGACAGAGGAGACAAAGCATGAGGAGATTTATATATGTAGAAGAGGCGAAAGTGGTATGTCAAAATCGGAGCAAGTAGAAGGAAGTAGCTTACCCCTATGGGAAAGAAGCGATGAAGAATAAAGTGATGGAGAAGAATGTATACATGTACGATACTCCAAAACGATTCCTTTGATGCGTTGTAAATTATCAGAATCGGGGTTCAGGTCTATTTGTACACGTCCGATCCCTTCTTGGACTCCACTAGAATCTCAATGAAATAGCTACATTGAAAGGAATTTACACAAATTCTAGAACTGCGTATCTTAATTCTATTCTCATCCAGATGCAGACAGATCAATAAAGATATTAGATAGTTGTTACAAGCAAGATGAATTAATTCCTCCAAGGCTTGAAGGTGTTTTATGGGCTGATGATGACGACGGTTACACCTACTTCATCAAACTTTACAAAAAAGTTTAGCATAATATATGAACATAAGTTTTAATTTTAAATCTGATAATTCCACGCGTTTCCGAATAATCTGAGGTATATCCCATTTTTTCTGATGGACATTTGTAGTTACCCTCCAAGCTTTTGCTGCTTCACTAGGCATAAGGGCGAGAATTAGAGAGGATGAGGGCGAGAATTGGAGAATCTCTAATTGTATCCAGTGTTGTTAAAAGGTTTACGAATTACAAACTAAGCAACCCGTTCAATAGGGCGTCGCCTGTGCGGCTTGAACCAATGGAATGATGACTTTCAAACTAAAAATCACGGAATCATTGCAATCACTGGGTGTGCAATAAAGGTGTATATTTTCTTTAAGTGTCCACTAATAACTTGAACACTCTGCAGCAACTAAACATTAACTACTCATAAACTGTGCACAGGCACTGTTTTAGCCAATTGTAGACATCGAAACTATGATTATACAAATATTGCTGTTATGCACTGATTAAGTACCCACTTATCTTTACTAATATTTAAAGCTGAATATATTGTTTGCTCGAAAGCGCTAATCACAGGAACCAATGGACTGATTTAAAAAATTCTTACTCTGTTAAATAGCCCATTTATAGGGGAAGGAAAGAGGCTATTTAATTATGAAGTTCCCATGGGAAGGGGAGATTCGCGGGAGAAACCGCGCGCCCAAGCTAGTTTGGAATAAAATATGCTGGTCTGAAATAACTAGGGCTAATATAATATAAAGATTTCGATTGAGGAATGAACTGCCCGTAGAATTTTTTTTTTTTCGGTTTTACTTAGTTACGTATGTAGTCATGAGGCTTTTGCTACTTCACCGGGCATAAAGGCGAGCAGAGCTCCAGCCTTAATAAATGGTTTAAAAACTACAAACTAAGCAACCTGCGCAAGAGGGCGCCCCCTGTGGGGCTTGGACCTCGGCTCAGGGCGGTCGCTGGCGATGAAATTAAGGGGTTTTGACTTTTAGTATTTAAGGGGAGTTTTGTGCAACTGTCGCTCTACTTTACAGTTCGCGGGCCACTCGGACTTCGGTTCTACGAGGGCAGCAGCGTTTCCTTGTGTGTTTTAACATAATACCTACTGCGGGGACATTATACGGGCTGATGATAAAGTATATTTATCACAACAATTAAGACATGTAGTGATAGTTTATCCGTTATATCAACATTAAGTAACGGGTCCACCCTAAACCGACGTGCTTGTATGAAGAATGTGTTATGAGAGTGAATGAAGCGAAAGATGTGTGTAGGGATCGTAGCAATTAGTGGAGGTCCATTATCTCTGCCTACCCCGCTGGGAAACAGGCGTGAGCTTATGTATGTATGAATGTATGTAAGTGACGGGTAGATGAATCAATGTATATTTCTTCCACTGTCGAACATGGGCATCCACTAAACGGACCTTGGTAAGCCAGGGTTGTCTAGAGATATTGCGACAATCAGCACGCTTAGCAAGCGGATTGGTGATTGCAGTAAAATTGAAACCTTGAGCTGCTTGATGCTACTGCCCATCCATCAGATATATGTCCCGTAGTCTATTTTAAGCCTGAAAGTACTATGAAATGCATACTAATATTTTAAAATATAATATTTATAATTTTATTTTTTAATGTAACTTAAAACTACAAGACCAAGTTCAAGAGGCTTTGAAAGGATATTGAAAGGTATTTTATCTAGGCGTAACATATAATAGCTACACATAGTAAGAGGTTCGCACAGGAATGAAAGCGAGCTACGTGCGTCAAAACAATCGCGAAAAGAGTCTTGAAGTCGAGGTTAGTGGTTTAGGCTTCTAAGTGGCAGACGCTGCTCATGAACTTAAGCAGTACCAAGCCACTGTTTACTAAGACAGGAGTGCTCTCCTTTAACCTCGTTTGAAGATCTCATAGAAGGGAAACCTGCAGCAGGAAGATAGTTCCATAGCTTACATATCTGTTGAAGATATAAGAGATTATAAGCAAAACGTAAGGATGCAGATAATGAACTGGAGACAACGGTATTAATTACCCAAAGTATCTTGACCAAAAAATTTGGTACCTACTCGTTATATTAAATCGGCGATAAAATATCAATCGCCGACAGAATTCGTGTTGTTTTAGCACTGATTGACATTCGATGTTGTTCATACCTGTGCTTACAGTTCATACTCTAAAAGGAGTGCTGTATATCTTGCTATTTAAAGTTCCGTACACAAACGGTAAAAACGGGACCCTATAACTGGAGTCCTAGTTATAGGGTCCCGTTTTTACCGTTTGTGTACCGTTGCTGTCTGTCCGTCTGTATGACACCAGGCTGTATCTCAAGTACCGCGATTGCAAGACAGTTGACATTTTCACGGCAACAGGTAGGCACTTGAAATATATATTCTTAAATACTTAGATGTATATTTACTTTGGCACTTAAAAAAAGGTTATTGTAAAGTGTCATATTGTTTACCTAGTCAATGGTACGGAACGTTTCGTGCGCCAGTCCGACTCGCACTTGGCCGGCTTTTCTACTCTAAGGAAGAGATAAACAACAAAACCGAGTCGCTATGACTAAAAAATACCTCTTCTCAGTTTTTAGGAAAATATATTTTTGGAAGCTAAATTCATTCGATTACACATTATTGTTTATCTATGATTTGTGATTACTGTGATTGTTATATCTAATCAGAAATATTATTGACAAATTATAGATTACCTACCTATTACGAATTTCATTGACCAAATGTCCATTTAAAAAAAAAATATAATCACATATTAATTTTATGTTCATTTTTTTTTAATCTTTATTTTTTTATAATTTTTTTTGTGTGGTTTCCCATTTGAACGTTCAATGATTAATTTCGACAAGCTCGTACTTTTTGTGTTTCGGACATACTTTATTTGTCAAAAATAGGGATCGGAACTAGTGTTGCCTATCGATAGTCGACTATCGATATACTATCGATAGTCTATCGATAGTATCGATATTAGTGATAGTATCGATACTATCGAGGACCAATATGTGTTTAGGAGCAATACTCTGCAATACTATCGATAGTATCGATAGTATTGCTCCTAAACATGGGTTGGTCTTCGATAGTATCGATACTATCACTGATATTGATAGTGATAGCTGATGTATTGATGTATTGATAGTTTTAATCATTTAATGCAACGATATTATCGATAATATCGAAAGAATCGATAGTTTTACTTTAAAAATATCGATATTATCGATACTATCGATAGTATTATAATATAATAGTATCGATACTATCGATACTATTGCTTCCAATCAATAGTATTACTTAATTTGTGATATCGATAGTATCGATACTATCGATAGCACTATCGATATTGTTACTATTTTTCGAGGTCACCTATCGATAGCGAAACTATCGATAGTTGGGCAACTCTAATCGGAACAACCTCCGTAGTCAAAAATATATGTAAAGCTTTGTTACCTCATCACTATAGTAGCATCGTCTAGACTGTGGATCGAAGGCCTTAATGCCACTTGAAGTGTAGGTCCACTCTGGCGACAACGCTATCAATACCTCCGTAGATGGATTTACCAAGCGCACAGGGGAATCCAGGTCCGGTATATTGTATGGCCCCTCTATCATCACCTGCAAAGAAATACAAAGCAATATAACATACTAGTTTATATTATAATGGCGAACCTTTGTATGTGTGAATCATCGCCATCAGCCTGTTGTAGTCCACTGCTGAACATGGGCCTCCCCCATCGATTTCCAGCGGGAACGATCGCTAGCGGCCTGCATCTACCGACTCCCCGCGACCTTTATGAGGTCGTCGGTCCATAGTGCAGGCGGTCGTCCTACGCTACGCTTGCCAGTTTGTCGTCTCCACTCGAGAACCCTTTCTGCTCCATCGGCCGTCAGTTCTTCCAGCTATTTGTCCTGCCCATTGCCACTTGCACACAGTTTGTTACTCTTTCGCGCAAAAACTACTAGATTTCGCTGAGGTCTTGCAAGGAGATAGCATATAAACTGATTAATATATAGCCTACAACGCGGACAAAGTTGCGGGCATCAGCTTGTCATCTCATATTATAAGATTTTTTTCTGTGATTAAAAGTATTTAAAATGTTGACCGTGGCTATAAGGTACCACCATGCAAAATTTCATTTAAATCCGTGCAAAATTTTCGGAGATTAGCCTGTACAAACAAATAGAGAGCCAAAAAAAAACTGAATGTGTTCTATTTTACTTCTAATATCCACCTGACTCGGTTTTTAGTGTATTTTTTTCTTTGTACAGACATTCAAACTCTACAGTTTTATTACATATATTGATAATGATGATAATGATATACATCGATTGTATTATCAAAAATAAATAATTTCGTTTAGTATTAGCAACTACTAAAAAGTCACGGTGTATGTAGAGTTATTTGTAAAGAAAGAAAGTCGTGTTAGTTACACTATTTATAACTCAAGAACAGCTGAACCGATTTGGCTGAAAATTGGTAGGGTGGTAGCTAAGAACTGGGAGAAGGACATAGGATACTTTTGGGTAGGGGTAGGGTAGGGTAGGGTAGGGGTAGGGTAGGGGTAGGGTAGGGGTAGGGTAGGGGTAGGGTAGGGGTAGGGTAGGGGTAGGGTAGGGGTATGGTAGGGGTAGGGTAGGGGTAGAGTAGGGTAGGGGTAGGGTAGGGGTAGGGTAGGGGTAGGGTAGGGGTAGGGTAGGGGTAGGGTAGGGGTAGGGTAGGGGTAGGGTAGGGGTAGGGTAGGGGTAGGGTAGGGGTAGGGTAGGGTTAGGGTAGGGCAGGGGTAGGGTAGGGCAGGGGTAGGGTATAAAAGTCCACCCGTGCGAAGCCGGGGTGGGCCGCTAGTGATGTTATATTTTATTAGGTTAGGTAGTATTGTAGTATTCATTCGAATTCTGAAACAAAAGACAATCACAAAATATTTTTGTAGAAATGGTTGTCGTCTGAAAATGACTGCACCGGTGGCTCAGTGGTTACGGTAGTTGCTTCTGGGACCTGGTGTTATGGGTTCGATTCCCACCCGGGACAATTATTTGTGTGAACCACAAATAATTGTTCTGAGTCTGGGTGTACTTTGTGTCCGTGAAACGTATGTTTGTAAAGTCCCGCGCGACCCACGGATTTATTTCCCTAGAGCGGGAGTTGTCTTTAAAAAAAAAAAAACTTTATACCAGAGACTATATAATATAGTCTCTGGTTATACTGTCATTCCAAATTTATAATTCTCAATTTAATAAATTGTGCTTTAAGAAACTCGCGGTCCAGTAGGTACTAAATTAAATGTATCAAAACGCAAACAAGCTGCATCTCTTGGATTAAAAAAAAAATAGATACGATTAAAGCGATAAATACTATATAATGCCAAAATCACGTGTTAATACAAAAAGAACGTATTATCTTTTGTGAATTGAACATGATAAGCATTCGCTCGATTTATTAATAATAGGTATCAAAAACTAGTAATGAATTGATAGAATATCTTATAAATTCGATAATATATTAAACTATTTACAGACAGATATGTAGCAGTCATTTGATTAAATAACTAAATCGATTGGGCGCGAGCAAGGCTAACTCAGTTATCGTCATCTAATAAATCTATTAGTTGTTTTAAAATAGTTGGGCCTAATCCCATTACGTAGGTAATAGCTGTTTAGAATTAGTATAAGCCTAGTTGTTTGATAAATCACCGCAACATTAATCAGTAGTCATTAACCACAGTGATTATTCAAGACTAGATTAGAAAATAATATGTTACGAGCAGATTGTTAATGATATAATTTACAAAATTATATATTATGTATGTTGTGTCATCACAACATAATATCATAAGCTTGTTGTCTGAGGTGTCACGCCCATGGGATCTCGGATCCAGTAGTGACAAAAAATACCTATAAAAACCAACATTTTGTAAAAATCAGGATACTTATAAATTTCATTCGAATTAATATATTAATATTAACGTGAATGTACTATTAAATAATCTGTGAATAATTCAACTGTCTTCCTGTTGCCGTTATTAGGTAATATCGGGCAAAAAAGTTTGTACTATAGGAGCCCCCCTTAAATAAATATTTTATTTAGTATTTGTTGCTTGCGGCAACAGAAATACATCAGCTGTGAAAATTTTTACTGTCTAGCTATTACGGTTAATGAGTGGTGACAGACAGACGGACAACGGTGTCTTAGTAATAGGGTCCCGTTTTAAGGCCGGGACTCCACCAAAGCGGAGATGTGTGCGGTGTGCTGTGTGCTGTGCGAGAAGAGATGTTTTTCAGCTCGGGTGAATCCACCGAAGCTGTGCGGAAATGCGTAGTGTAGCATAGATGTGTGCTGGCTAGCCTTGCGAGTGTGCGAGGCATTGAGTGCTCAGTACGCATTCATTCTGGCAGGCAGGAAGGGGGAGGCCGGGAGGGTGACATCGATCACTGCACGCCGCACACATCTCTCGTCTCCGCCATGCTTCGTCCGCCCATAGCTCACTTCTCCGCTTCCATAGCGCCATACAAATATCGATCTCCACTGAAGCTGAGGAGCGGAGAGGCGTCTCAATAATGCAATTCTATTGTTTGTTTAAAAAACATCTCCTCTCCGCTCGTCTCCTCTCCGCTTTGGTGGAGTCCCGGCCTTACCCTTTGGATACGAAACCATAAAAAGATATATTTAACATAACTTATTTATGGCCCGTTTAATGGCATTGGAGACGCGCGCTATTGTAGTGCCAGTATTAAAAAGTAACAACTCCCTCGCGTTTTCAAGATAGAACTCATTCTTTCCGCGCGAAGTTATTCCATTTGTTTTCTCTTCTCGATATCATACTATCATCGCTGACAAATTAAACATCTCATCACATATTTTACCGCCTTTTTTGAGAAACTCGCACAAGGAACCTCAAAACTAAATACTTACCTACTACGTTTTAGACAATTGTGCAGATATACGGATCCTGATAACAGCTGACTGCTGCACGAATATTGGTATTTGGTATGATACAATTGGTACAACTGCTACAAGGTAACTGGTACCCCCTTTTTTGGTTGGCTGCCACTGACTTGCTATGCGGAAATATTGAACTACTAGCTTTAATTGCAGATATGAACCAGTGCCTACA
Source organism: Nycteola revayana (assembly GCA_947037095.2). Lineage (NCBI taxonomy): Eukaryota > Metazoa > Arthropoda > Insecta > Lepidoptera > Nolidae > Nycteola > Nycteola revayana. Next base: position 30,424,995 of record OX344842.1, on the reverse strand, counting down.
CCACAAAATCCGAGATTATTTTACTACTTTATAAAAAAGTAGATCCTGTAAACATACATACATACATAATCTCACGCTTGTTTCCCGGAGGGGTAGGCAGAGACAATGGACCTCCACTTGCTACGATCCCTACCCACATCTTTCGCTTCAATCACTCTCATAACATTCTTCATACAAGCACGTCGGTTCAGTGTGGATCTTATTTGAGAACGACATAGATGCTAACTATTTATCTACAGACTAGCACATGCATGCCGGCTTAGAATAGACATCGACATGCAGCTGATGGGTGGGCAGCAGCATCTATCAGCTCAAGCATATTCACTATCTTACTGCGATCACCAATTCGGCTGTCAGGCGCGGTGTAATGGCAATATTCCTCGACGACCATAGGTTGCTACGATCTGCTAAGTAGAGGCATGTTTAGCAGTTGACATAAATAGACTGATACGGCATATAATATCCTTAGTTTTATCAAGCTGTCTGATTCGAAAACTTGATTTTGACGTTTATATCAGTTAAATAATTATGTGGTCAGCCATTTCCAGTTATGTACGTGATTAGCCTCCTGAAATCAATAGAACCGTCGGGGTTCAGGAAGTTTAACAGATTAATAAAAAAAATAAGGTATAGGTACAATATGAATAATGATAAAAAAAATACAGAAATTTGAGATCGGGAGCGTAAAATTCTGCTGGATAGCTTGAGAGTTACCTCGGGGGTTGTTTATTACATGGATCTTGTGGTATCCAAACAGAATTTCCGTGCTTTTAGACGCTTTTACCATACCTACTGCTGGAATCAAAAATAACAGCTCACGTGTAGGCCTCGTAATTTCTTCCCGTCCGTGATCCTTTACAACTGGCTCCTCTAGTTGTAAATTACCCCTGAAGACTACTTATGTCTTATTTTGTATTTCCTTTTTTAGTACTGTCTCCGCTTTGTAATGGAGGGAAGTGAAAACTTAAGTCTTTCATACTCCTCCTATTGTCTTTCTGATTAAATTCGTTGCAGGTCCCAAGGCAGTTTATCTTTTTGGTGAGCCTCGGTGCTCATTGCCATTACCAGTGTGTGCCACTGTTGATCCTGGCTAACAGGAGTTGCAGTGGTGGGAGTGTGGGTGGGATTAGTCCCATAGACATTTGAGACACATTGCGGAAGCATTGACAAAAAGATAATGAATTCTAAGTTTAACCTGATATTCTTTCTCCAGTAGCTTTAGGGTTATGATATTAAAATCAAGGGTCGATCATTAATTTAATCATTCGAATTGATAAAAAATATTTATCGCTTTATCGTCATTTTACTTTAAATGAAGTAATATCCGCATTTGCTGCTTTGAATCGAGACTCGAGTAAAATTAACGATTGGTGTACGAATTCTGCACAACGCGCCTAGAGCCCAGTTATACCCGATAAATAAAACACCAAATACTTCAGGACAAGATTAGACAATTTATTAGAAAATCTGCAAATGACCCATGCTACGGTGTGAGTCAAACGCTTGCGAGATCTAATTCAGCAGTAGCGACATCTATTGATAGAAGGTGTAATTATTTCTTTTAAACATGGAATTCGAATTCGAATCGTTTTTAAATAACAAAGAAATCTTAACATTCCGCCCACCAAAAATATAACTTTTTCTTTTTACACCGCCCACCATAAAAAACTTAAGCGAAAAGAGACAATGGACTGTATGTAAAACTAAAAACATTACTTTAAACACGGTAAAGAAGACGGTGCTTTAACTTTGGTAAATGTACCACATTTGGCTTAAGATAAACATATCAACACATTAAAAGTAGTAAAATTATAAAAAATAACAATTTTAAACTAAATTAACATAAGAATAGAAATAATATAATATTAAGGTTAATTTTGCAAAGGGAGTAACTTTGAAGTTGGACGTTTGATAGAAATTCCTTTGCAACGTAGAGTAACAACTCGCGTTATACCATCCTTTCCTGGGTGTGATCCTACCATATAACCACTTAGCCGGTGGCAAGTGATCTTCCTTGACCAACACTATGTCGTTAACTTTGAATTCTGTTGAACGTGTAGGCCATTTATGTATTTGGAAGAATTGCGTAATATATTTATTCCTCCATCGATGCCAAAACGCTTGTATCATACGTTGCATCAACTGCCATCTTCGTAGAGTACTCACTGTAGCATACGTATAATTATAATCCGCTGCTACTGTCAGCGATTGACCTACTAAGAAGTGCCCAGGAGTTAACGTCTCAGGATCGCCCAAATTACTGCAACCCTGAGAAAGAGGCCGAGAATTAAGGCACGCCTCAATTTGGCACAAAACCGTGGACATCTCTTCGAAGGTAAGTGTTGAGTCACCTATTATTCTACGATGCTTTAAAGATTGCAAAAATCTGTTGCAGAATGCAACAACCCGAACTAATTTTCGTAATGACGAGAACCTAACTCCAAAACTTTCATCGAAATTGGACTTTACTACATTAACAGAATGAACTTTAATAGCTTTTCTCTCTTCATTAGTGCCTGCAGAACAAGGTCTTGGATATTCCATAGGATCACTCCTTAACCACGTTGGTCCTTGTTTCCACAGGTTACTACTAAGCAAAGTAGCCGAAGAAGCTCCGCGCGAAGCAATATCTGCCGGGTTGTCTTTAGACTGGACATGAGCCCATTGTGAGTTGTCCAACAAACCAAGAATCTCCGATGTTCGATTGGCCACATACGTTTTCCAACGACTTGGGTGGTCGTTTAACCACGCCAAAACAACCGATGAATCGGTCCACGCATGCAGATTGGTCTTAGGAATACTTAACACCTGAGCTACTTCGGTAAGTAACTTTGCTACTAACACAGCTCCACATAATTCCAGACGAGGAATTGATACTTGCTTAATAGGAGCAACCTTTGTTTTAGCAGTTATCAGATGCGTGTATATTTTGCCATTGGAGTCAATGACTCGACTATACACCACAGCTGCATAAGCCATGTTAGACGCGTCACTAAATCCATGGAGCTCTATTGCTATATCTCCTTCAGCTTTACCAATCCATCTGGGAATGTGAAAGTCAACTAGCTTTTCCAGCTCTGATCTGTAACTTTCCCACTCTTTTAGGAGATTTGGTGGTAGCTCTTCATCCCAGTCTATGCCAGCAATCCACAGCTTCTGAATGAAAACCTTTGATGTAATTATACACGGTGCTATCCATCCTAATGGATAATACAAACGAGATATTTCTGACACTACAGTTCTTTTTGTTTCAGGTGCTGCAGAAGGTGACATCCGTACGGAGTAATCTAGTTCATCTGTGCTTCGATTCCAGGTAAGTCCTAACACTTTAGTTACTTTGTCCGTTTTAATTTCCAAATCCTTACCCGAACCTTCCTGTAATTCCTCCAGTAAGTGCATTCTATTGCTTGTCCATTTCTGTAGTTGAAATCCGCCTTTCTCTAATAAAGCATTCAATTCATGATATATTTTTCGTGCCTCTGTTTCAGTTTGACAGCCAGTCATGAGATCATTCATGTAAAAGTCTGCCGTTACCTTATCAGCAGCCATGGGATAGTTTTTACCTTCATCGTAAGCAATTTGATGTAAGGATCGAACTGCCAAATAGGGAGCGCAAGAAGTTCCGAAAGTAACCGTCAGAAGTCGGAAATCTTCAATCTCTTTAGAAGGATCCTCTCTCCAGACAATCCTCTGAAAATCCGTATCTGACCGCGCAACATTTATTTGCCTGTACATTTTAACGATGTCTGCCACCAGACAGATTGGATGTAGACGCCATCTCATGACTATATGTCTCAAATCCGCCTGGAGAGTGGGTCCTACCATTAGGTTATCATTCAAAGAGACTCCGTTAGTCCCTTTGCATGATGCATCATACACCACTCTTACCTTTGTGGTCAGTTTATCCTGTCGTACCACTGCGTGGTGAGGCAAATAAACTGCATCGTGTTTGTTCTTATCAGATTCATCATGTATTTTTTCCAGATGACCAAGCTGAATATATTCTTTGATGACCTCTGAATATTGATGTTTTAGTTCACTATCCCGAGCCAATTTCCTTTCTAAACCTATCAATCGTTTCATGGCGATACTTTTAGAATTGCCATATTTACAAGGAGGGTCATCCGAACGAAACGGTAATTTTACAACGTAACGTCCGTATTCATCGCGTTTCGTCGTGTTAGCATAGAAATCTTCACAAGCCTGCTCTTCTAATGAGTAAAGCTTCTTTGTTAAAACGGGCTCGGCATCAAGCTCCCATAATCGTTTTAACATGTCATTTTCAGTTTGGTGAAGTGCATGCAATGATACGACCGTATTGTGAAAAGAGGTAGGACATTCCTCGACACAGACATGGCCCGACACAATCCATCCCAAGTGGGTGTCTTGTGCGACCGGAGAGCCACCAGGGCTCTTGATTAGTCCTACCTTCAAAACACGGCCATATATATCCGCCCCCAATAAAACATCAATTTTGTGGGGAGTGTTAAATTGTGGATCGGCCAACTTAATTTCATTTATTGCTGGCCAATTATCCAGTTTGAAATGAGAATCTGGCATAACGGAAGTCAGAGAGGTTAAGACATGCGCATTTACTGTTGTGGTGAAGGAAGAGTCATGAATTGATTGTATTTTAACTTTAACAACATGTCGCGAGACTATCTTTTCATGACCTCCTACACCAGCAATTGTAGTTTTCGAAACTACCTTCGTTAAGCGAAGTAATTGCGCTGCTGACTCCGTAATAAAGGATGCTTGTGATCCTTGGTCTAAAAGCGCCCTTAACACCTGAGAGGACCCATCACATGATTCGGCCTTAATTAAGGCCGTGGCTAACAGGACTTGACCCTGCGCTCGTCCATTCACGTGATGAGTTGCGGTGTTTGCACTAATTTCCTTTGGTGGGGGCTCTGGGGTACTTTCCTGTGAAGTTGTTGGCTCCATTGGTGTAACAACACCACTGGTAAAACTGGTACTCTTTGGATGCAACAATGTATGATGCTTGCGCTGGCATATACGACATTTTGAATGAACACGACAAAATTTAGAAGTGTGATTGTTTCCCAAACAATTAAAACACACACCCAAAGACTGGACAATATTACGGCGTTTGTCACAAGGTTCGCTGCAAAACCTTTTACAACTACCTAATTTGTGATTTTCGGAACAATGGGGACAAGTAACACTAATGACGCCATGCAGAACTTTGGCGTGAGATGTAGGATTGCTGTGACTTTTGAATTTAGCTTTAGGTTCTACTAATTCAAGGGCTCGATAACGCGTTTCTAAGAATTCACGAAATTGTTTAAAGGAGGGCAGATCGTCAGATGATTTGCTTACCTGCAGTTCCCACTGCTTCCGACTTTCCACGTCCAACTTCAAACTTACCACGTATATAATAATTACATCCCACGAACTGACATCAATCCCGAGATTGGTAAGTTCATGCAAACAATCACTAGTGACATCAAGAAGTTCCTTTAATGCGCTTGACGACTCAACAGTCATGTTACGTTGGCTAAATAATCTTTGGAGAATACAAGTGGACATAAATTTCTTATTGTTAAATCTGTGTTCTAACATTTCCCAACACTTTTTGTAGTTCCCATCGGTGATAGGAATGTGTCTGATTAGTTGTTCTGCCTCGCCTGACAACTGTGTCTTTAAATAATGTAGTCGCTGTACATCATCCAGTTTTTTATTGTTGTGCACTAACGATATAAATAAGTCTCTAAACGACGACCACTCGGTATATTTTCCACTAAAAGTAGGCAAAACAATTTTTGGTAACCTTAGGTTGTCAGATGAGGCATCACTAGTTACCTGATTGGGACAAGGAACTGGAACTTTAAATTGAGACAGCGCATTCTTAAGTGCTACCTTATAATCTAAATAAGTTTCGTAAACTTTTTCATAAACGTCTTCCTTAAAATACTCGAGCATTTCGTCGTCCTCACACTCGCCGATTGCATCCTCATGCTTGGAACAAAATTTCTTAAATTGGTTCTCTAACATTTCCAGCCGCGCATCGACATACTCGAACGAAATACGATCTTTTGGAGACTTTTTAAAGTTTACTAGACCTTTCTCAATTTGTGTTTTGATTTCATTAATCTTTCTTAGTTCCTTTTCCATCTTGAAGGTATACTAAGGCAAACCAAGTGTAAATTTTCCTAAGTGTCGAAAAGTAGATTTTTTTTTCTAAGTGTTTTTGTAGCTCTTATACCGCACAGTAAACCGGCGTAGGTTCCCCGTCTCTTCACTTTTATCGAAATTATTCTAAGTCTATGTAAACACTACTTCTCACTGAATTTTTACAAGTCTTTTTGACTTAGAATAAATTGGATATAAGAGTACTCACGGATTATTATCCACTTTGCACTTCACTACTCACGCAATAAGGTTCAATTTTCATCAACAACTGTTCCGGTTCCGGTCTACAGCAGCTTTCCAAATATTTTCAGCAACAATCACCAACGGCAACGTTTGTCGTACAACTGCAGGCACCTTGTCTTCGGGCGAATTATCGTGTTCTTCCAATTTGTCATCCGGCTCGAAGGACCATGTACGAATTCTGCACAACGCGCCTAGAGCCCAGTTATACCCGATTAGAGATGTGTACCTCACTCACGAGGTGCCTCATTTGAGGTACTCGTGATCGCAAATTGAAAGAGTTACTCGAATTTCAACATTGAACCACCTCACTACTCATTCACGCGTCAAAAACTCATGAGTGAAAGAAAATTATGTGAGTGAGGGAGACGTAAAAATCAGAATCGTGAGTACTTATGAGTCGACGCAACCGTCCGCCCCGCTGCCTCGGACTATCGGCTGAATTCGGCTGAGTTCGGCTCGGGCTCGGCTCGGCTCGTAAGATACGCTGACATACGACTCCTCGCCTTAAATGAGGGGTACCTCGTGAGGAACTCGGGAGGCAAAATGAGGTACTCCCTCAACCTCATATAAAAATGATGAGTTACCCATCACTATACCCGATAAATAAAACACCAAATACTTCAGGACAAGATTAGACAATTTATTAGAAAATCTGCAAATGACCCATGCTACGGTGTGAGTCAAACGCTTGCGAGATCTAATTCAGCAGTAGCGACATCTATTGATAGAAGGTGTAATTATTTCTTTTAAACATGGAATTCGAATTCGAATCGTTTTTAAATAACAAAGAAATCTTAACAATTGGGCTCACTTATACGGGCTTTATATTAACCCTTACAAATCTCAGGCTGTAATAATTGGTAGTAGTAAGTTACACAATGGATCAGACTCTGCATCTTTTCCTCAGATTCTGTTAGATAGCGTGATCATTCCTTACCCAGATGTTGTTAAAAATCTAGGGGTTCTGAATGACCGCTCCTGGAAGGCGAATATAAATGATGTCAGTTATAAGGTTCATTTCACTTTTTACTTACTTAGGTCTCTAGCATTTCCTGCCGTTGAACACCAACATTATTCTGGCTCAGTCTCTTAAACAACCCATTCTGGACTACACTGATATCTGCTACTTGGATGCCACTGAGGAGCTATTAATAAAGCTAAGGTTTATATTCACCTTCGAAAATTTGATCATGTCTCACAATTTCGCAAGGACCTCAAGTAGCTCCTTATCCGCCTTCGAAGAAATACTCGGATATTATGTCTCCTTTTCAACGTCCTGCACAATCCTACATATCCTTCCTACCTACGTGACCGTTTCTCCTTTTTACATTCTCTTGACGCTCAATGACGATCTCATCTTAAGTCTATCTTCAGATTTCCCTGTGACAAATCCGATTTTTATTCCTACTCCTTTACAGTGCATGCGGTCACATTGTGGAATTCGCTGCCCACTTATATCCGTAGTTGCAATAGGTACTCTTTCATCATTCAAGATCAAATTAAAAGTATATTATCTCATGTCTTCGTAACATTATATATACGAATATAAGTATATATTCATAAATAGTAGGTATGTAGTTTATGATTAAATTGTAAGTAGATAGAATAACAATATGTGTGTGTAACATACGATAAATACCTACTTATACTAATATAAGTGAAATTTAGGATTTCCCGCTTAGAAATTACCCACTTCTATCGATGGAAGCAATTCATATTTGATTAATCAAACAATGACTCAGCTCGTGACTAGGTACTATCGCTTTATATTTGTTTTAATCATTAAACTGATAAAGAGAATCGTAACAATGAGAAAGAATACGAAATGACCTTTTAAAATAATAATTTCACATAAAAAATCTTTTAGACCATATAAAAAGTCAAGACGGAATGCTGTCAAACAATGCACTAAAGTCATTTTTTGTGCAGTAGTGTGGGTCAAATTCTGCTATGATTTTTCACTCCAATGTTATAAAAATTGCGTTGTTATAGTTTGTTATGATATCAAGCACCTTAATTTGTTTTTTTTTTTTTTTTTTTGTTTTCCTGCGGCAAATCCATTTACGCATTCGTATTCGCGCGCTGGCGGTGGGATATGTGGGACTCGCCCTCTCCATAGCGTGTTCTACGTTTCACGTTTTTAACACACATTTAGTGATATATGCATGATAACCAATTAATTGTTTAAATAATAATGATTAAAAAAAAGATTTATATATATAGTTACAGTCTTATATAATGAATTACCAATACCTTCCAGGGAATATGGGGCATACATTTATAAAAACATTCAAACCTTACCAGTGCTCATAGAAAAGCTCACTTCAGCATAGACCATTTCTTAAAGATAAACTTGACTATATTTGTATCATTATATTTATATTATTTTTTACGCAAAATAAGTACAGTCCTTACTTTTATAAACTTTAACAAAATATTTTAAAATGTTTTATGAATTCATCTTGACAAATAGTCGGAGTCCAAACTACTATATTAGTAATGTTATGGTCTTAAGATGTATTATATATAAAACAATATCGGGTAACATAATTCATATTTATAAAGATAGGTACTTTCACATAAGATGCTGCGAAGGCGAACCAGAGACAAATGTTCATTTGGACCACTGACAAATAAAATGAAAAGGATAACTGCTCACCCAAAATTATGATGACACTGAACAGATGCTAAATCCACCACATTTTTACGTATTATATATAGGGTGACTGGTAATTAGTGACCGATACCTAAACACATGATTATGCTCATGATAACAAACAACTTTTACTATGGCACCAAACCTAAAATCGCGAAAAAAAAATCAGCCGCTCCCTACCATGTTGACGAGTTATGTGAACATGAATGTATGGAATACAATATAACAAAACTGGAGTTAAGAGGAACCAGATTATTAAGTTATGTTAATGAAAAAAAAATATACCTACCGATTAAATTTTGCGTCTTGCCTAGGAAACCCAATCGGGTTATACAAATCTATACTAACATATTAACATATAAAGCTGAAGAGTTTGTTTGCTTGTAAGTGGCAATCTCAGGAGCTACTGGTCCGATTCGAAAAATTATTTCAGTGTTGGATAGCCCATTTATCGAGGAAGGCTAAAGGCTTTATCACTACATAGTATAAAACAAAGTCGCTTGCCACGGTGTGTAAGCTTAGATCTTTAAAACTACGCAACAGGTTTTGATGCGGTTTTTTTATAGATAGAGTGATTCAAGAGGTAGGTTTATATGTATGATACATCAGCATTGCACCTGTGCGAAGCTGGGGTGGGTCCCTAGCTTAATTATAAAGTGAATACGGGAACAGGAGTTACGCGCATAGGCTGTGCGCGGGAAGGGTTTTTTTTCCTACGGACTTATGTAGTTAGCCCTGAGGCTTTTGCTACTTTACCGGGCATAAAGGCGAGCAGAGCTCCAGCCTAGATAAATGGTTTAAACACTACAAACTAAGCAACCTGCGCAAGAGGGCGTCCCCTGTGGGACTTGGACCTCGGCTCAGGGCGCGAGCTGACGGGGAGATTGAGGGATTATGGCTTTTAGTTTCTTTAGGGGAGTTTTGTGCAACTGTCGCTCTTCTTTACAGTTCGCGGGCCTCTCGGACTTCGGGTCTACGAGGGCATCGGAAGGTTCTTAGCAAACTAAGGGTCGGGATGGGCGCGGGAAGCTAGTCACAACAACCTGTGAGGTAAAAATTCATGTAGTAGGTAACTTACCAGGATCCCTTGCGAAGCTATTGTGGCCGAGTAGTAGTCGTCAGGGTTGATATTCAGCAATACTGTCAGTGCAGTTTGATATCCACACGACGCTACGCGGCGGGGCTTTGATAACACACTATCACCGCTAAACAAAATTTGCTATGTTATTATCATCAGCGATTTTAAATAGAATAGACCACCCCATGTCCTCCCATGGGTGTCGAAAAAGGCGACTAAGGGACATATGGATGACGGATGGGCAGCAGCATCTATTAGCTCAAGGTTTACATCTTACTGCGATCACCAATCCGTCTGCCAAGCGTGGTGATTATGGCAAAATCCCTCTACGATCCTGGCTTGCCAAGGTCTGTTAAGAGGAGGCCCATGTTCAGCAGTGGACGTCAACGGGCTGTTGATGATGATGATGAAGCTGGGGCGGGTTCCTAGTTTAATTATAAAGTATTATGAGATAATGATAATTTATCCCAGAAAATTTAAGTGGTATTGAAAGAAAGGTAATTCTTTTTCGCTAATTTAGTAATTCTAGTCTCTGACCATTATAACAAAAAAATTTAGGTGAATTAATGAAAATATACATATAAAAATCGCTATTTTACGACATTACAACGACATTGAAACTTGAGAACTGCTTTAACATGTGTTTTAAATCTTCTATCAGACAAATGAGTTATATAATTAGAGAGCTTGTTATGAACCAAATATGTACAATTTCCTATAAATTTATTAATTTTACTAATTATACAAAAGTGGAATAACAAGTTGTGTATGACCTTATGTTAATATTCATTTTATTTCATATATTTATCAATATTTATTTATATTCTCGTAGTTTCTTTTACATTTTATTATAAAATTGTTGCGGATAAGAGTTCAGTCAATAATAGTACCTATTACTAGACAAAAACATAATTTTGCATTATACAAATCAGTTTACAGTTTAGGTAGAAAGGTAAAAAAAGGCTCATTATATTAGTGTTGTTAAAATTTTACGTCTTTACTTACATCTGGCGATCGGAGTTAAAGGCGAAATAATTAAAGGTGCAACAGAGGCCAAGCATAGTAAAGATCTGATCGAACATATCGTCACAGCGGTAGATGATATTCTTCCACATACATCTTTCGAGCATTTGAGAACAAATTGAAGCAGGAGACAACTGCAACAATAAATAGCTAATGAACATGAGTGTAATAATACTACTAATATTATAAACGCGAAAATTTGTTAGTATGGATGTTTGTTACTCTTTCACGTAAAAACTACTGAATGGATTTGGCTGAAAGTTTGCACGCCGATAGTTTATAAGCTGAATTAACATATGGGCTACAAAATATCACGCTCCGACCCACTGGAGCAGAGTGACGCGGGTAAAACCGCTTGTAGAATATAATAATTTATTTCCATCATCATCATCCCATATAACGTCCACTGCTGAACATGAGTCTCCTCCCGAGGGACGCCTGCAAGCGAGGGAAGGTTTCGGCCATAGTCACCACGCTTTGCAGGCGGATTGGTGACCGCAGTATTAAATTGTAACACACAGGGAAACGTTGCTGCCCATTCCCTGGTAAACGAACGGTTCCAACGGCTTAACGTGCTTTTCGAGCCACGAAGGGCAGACCCTCAACCAAAAAGACAATAAAAAGAAATTTTAGAATTTTGCCAAAGTTTTCATGCCAACGTGGGGAAAGAACCCACGACCTCTGAGACTTAAAGCGAGACTTAAACCTGTTCGCCACGGACTCTGTTATTTTCATCACTTGATATTAAAGATTCTTCTCTTAATCCTTACTACTATTATAAACGCGAAAGTTGGTGAGTATGGATGGATGGATGGATGTTTGTTACCCTTTCACGCAAAAACTACTAAATTTATTTGGCTGAAACTTTGCACAGGGATAGTTAATAAGCTCGATTAACATATAGGCTACAAAAAATCACGCTCCGCCCCACTGGAGCAGAGTAACGCGGGTAAATATATAAGGATAAGCTCTAAAATCTATCAAATTACATGTTAAAAAGATGAAATAAATATAATTTGGAGAGTGTCTCCAGTTATATCCTTTTTTTTTATGTCACTTAATATACATAATACTTCAATACGATTTCATGCGTGTACATCACTTTCCCGTAGGAACTGCATAATAAAATAATAGTCTGTGTTACTCCTGAATAACGTCGCTTTCTGATGGTGTTATACTTTTTGAAATCGATCCATTATTTCCGCTGTCTAAATTGCAAACAAACATACAATCAAATATTTACTCTTTATAATTAGAAGGTATAGACAAAGCAATGATCATACACGGTGGAAACAAAAACCGTCCTATATTTGTTACTAGCAGTTTCATCCGCGTAACTCCTGCTCCCGTGGGAACTTCATAATAAAATAGCCTATAGCTTTCCTCTATAAATGGGCTATCTGATACTGAAAGAATTTTAAAAGTAAAGTAGTGCCTGAGATTAGGAAACAAACAAACAAACTCGTCATATTTATAAATAAAAATCATTTTTATTTACGTAAACCTATTACAGGCACTTGCAAATATTCAAAACAATAATTTATTATTAATCTATGTATAATTTTAACATTTATAAATGAGCATATTAAGCAGGTATTTTAGTTATTGTTTATTAATTTTAGTCTTAACTTTATTATTTTACTATATTGTGTCCAATAGCTTGTTCTGTCTATATTAAATTATATTAAGAACAATTGTCATTATTTGGGGCGGACCATGAGTATATAACGACGGACGCGCTTTAATGCTATCACCTTATCCAATACGCCCCAACTGAGAAGATCCGGTGAAACAAACTCAGTGGGTTATTCTACTGCCGGTTTTAACACGACCCACATGAGACGGTCCGGCGAAACATACTCAAATGGGCAGGGCGTATACATGTTAGTATAGTATCAAGACGTCAATCATTTGATTGCGGGCTTCCTGATATACATATGTTATAACTCACCTATCCACAAGTATTTCTAAAATATTAATAAGTACTATAACACTTACCCTTTTGAATAACGACTCAATACTAATATTATTGAGATCCAGCACAAGTTGTAATTGTTGCAAATCTTCCTTTTCTTCGGGATTTGAACCAAAGGACTCGTGTAACAGTGGCACCAACCGCAACGTCTCAAAAACAAAATCCGCCGTCATGTTGTTTGGGAGGGTGCTTTAAAATGAAATGGAACTATTAATTCTATTAGTAAGGCAGCATCAGATTCATCATATCACCCTGCCCATATCCTTATCCATCAGTGATAGAACAGAATGACGGAGTTTCCATTCTCTCCTGTCAGTCGTCACGATATCACTAACTCCCTTTTCTTTCATGTCACCTCTCATACAATCCATCCATATTTTCATTGGCCTCCCTCTTCCTCTCTATCCATCTAAATTCATATTCACTGAATTTCACTGCTCTTTTCGTTACGTGCGAATCATTCCTCCTCTTCATGTGACCACACCAGGACAACTGATTCCCTTTCAACTTTGCGCTATCACAGATGCCATTTTCAAACTTCCCCTAATATACTCATTCTTCACTTTGTCCATTCCTGTCACTCCACACATCCACCTCAATATTCTTATCTCCGCTATATGCTATCTTTTTTCATCCATCATTTTCATAGCCCAACACTCTGCGCCATACAATGAGGCAGATCGTTCGATTTTAAGTTTGTTACTAGCGGTGAGTTGTCAAAGATTTAATGGGATTGTAACTATTTTAGAGGAATTCTTAAAAGTTTGTACAACTGTAGGTATATCTACTCAAATTACATCAACGATATCGAGTGTTAACAACATATGGTCCTCTCACCGTGAAGAAGATTTTAAGAACATCTTGAAGCTTATTTGGAGAATATTACGTGTCAAGACATTAAGATACTTTAGCGAGTCGTACGCGCCGGACATTAGGCTACGACTTTCGAGAAGGTCAAAGAAGGACATTTGAAGGACGAACAAACCGTCAAGTTACTATGGACAAAGGATAAGACATCTTGTGAGTTCGTTCCTAATTATTCCTCGTATTCCAACTTCTCTTTGCTATAAATTCATTTTATTATTTCATTATTAATTCATTATACCCAGTTTGCTAAAACTTGAGTCAGTGCTTTGTGCATTCTTCATACGTTCGTTCATTCATTCTACTCTTGTTACCATCAAAACATACTTATGAAAATTTTGTGAAAATCCTAATAAAGAATAACGAAACACTAATAGAGAGTAAGCTAAGCTTATTAAAAATATTTTTTTTATTCTAACACTTTGCTAACTGAAAAGGGCTCCAACAAAGCTAATCAGCCTCCGAAGATTTCACTGCACCGGTGGCTCATAGATTACGGCAATGGCATCTGAGACCTGGTGTCTTGGGTTCGATAAAAAAAAACATGGAGTAGGTACACAAGTACCAAAGCCCAAGGAACCACTAACTACTACTGCAGGCGATAGGTATCAGATTGACGTTAGTCACAAGAAAAATGTACCTATCGATATGAATAAGTCTACATGCACCTCCTCGTTATATGCAACAACTGCTAATTTTATCACTTTCTTTGTGATAAGACATTTTATTGACTGTTTCAGGCTATTATTGTTTTTCCTAAACTCCACCTTTTCATGATCTATGTTTTTATTTATGTTATTGAAAATAGACATTGATTAAATAAATACAAAATTGATTTCAACTTACACATTATCAGCAAGAGCTCTAGCTGCTTTTCTAGAGATAATATTCAGGTCGCATATAGTGATGGCAGGAAACGGTATATCCCAGACAGCTCCTTGGGTGCTCTCTATGACCTGAAGCATCCATCATCGTTATCACCAGCCCGTATAACGTCCACTGCTGATCATGGGCGTCCTCCCGAGGGAGGGTTCTGCCATAGTCACCACGCTTGGCAGGCGGGTTGGTGACCGCAGTATCATGTTGTAATACACAGGGAAACGCTGCTACCCGTTCTCTGGAGTACGCTTGTTATATTTAGATGATTTTATCGAAGGGTAGTAGTAGGGTAAGGTAGTAGGTACGACCAGACCCGGAAATAAATCTAAGAATTTACACAAAGATTTCTTGTCCGGTGTAGGGATCGAACCCACGACCTCATAGACTCATATGCACTTAACTTATGTTAAGAAAGTTATGGGGAAGGCTTCACCGGAAATGTAAGCGCTTCTCAGCGATACCCGGTGGCCCTCACACTCAAGACGGAAGAAGGAGTACCCGGGGGGTTTTAGTGGCGGTAGGGTCCTCTCCTCGTGGTATGAGCAGCATATCACGCACTGGAGAGGGCGAGTCCCCACATATCCCACCGCCGGTTTCATAACGGCGGTGGTTGAAAGCGTCAGTGCATATACACGCGGTAAAAAAAAAAAAAAAAAAAAAGTTATGGAGAAGGTAAATAATCTCTTATTTACCTTCTTAATAACTTTTTTTTTTTTTTAAAGTAATGAAAAAATAATAAAAAAAATTCTCAATATAGCTTATGCTGAGTTGGTAACTTTTTCGGCGGCACATGCAAGTACCTAAGTATTTGTACTTAACAATCATATTCTGCTTATAGCTTGATATGTCTAATTATCTCGCATTGTAATTTAATTTTTTGTTCCGTACCTAACTTCTATTTGTATTTCCAAGTTATTTGTAGAATAATAAATGTATTTAGATTCCGCTTTTCGACATACCTCTTCAAAATTTCTTAGTAAATAATTAACTTACAGTAACGATCGGATTCCTTGCATACCATCTGTATGCAATAATGACAAAATATGCCGCACATGCTATGCTCACCAGCACGGCGAATGCCCAACTGCTCCTGAATCACATCCAAAAAAATATTGTTGTACATTTTTTTATTTATTTTTTATTTTTTTTAATGACCTGTTCACTTGGACCTTTAAGTCAAGGCTTATTTTATTTTCCAAAACACTGCACTATGCATCACTTTACTTTTTATATCGATTTAATCGTGTTTTTAATATATTTATATAGCTTGTACCTTTAACATGTAGCAAATAAATAATTATTACTTTACAAAATGGGCTTTTAAACTACAGACTAATTCATTGGCGGGTTTTTGAAATTTACAATAGGTATTTCATTTTTTTTATATTATGTTCATAATAAAAATATAAACAATACATATTAAAATTATGTATTGTTTATATTTTTTATGAAATTAGAACGATGGCGAAATTAAAAGTAAAAAAAAAAAAAATTGGCTCATCCTTACTAGACGTAAGCGTCGGATAACGTCATTGTAACAGTTGTTTGACGAAATTATTTTAGTAATATTTCAAACGTTAAGGGGACGTTGAACGACGAACTTTGTATTAGGTTATCTCGAGACTGGGGGGTTTAATCTACATAGTTTCAAATTCAGTTTTTGTTGCATTTTAAGAGATCTTTTCAACAATACCCAACACGATGGGGTTAGTCTTTTTTTTATTAACTTTTCGTTGTAACTTTTAGGTGTTTGAGAAAAAAATATTTATCCAAAGTATTTGGATCTTTTATATAATTATATCTCTCCACCAATTTTTGTGACAATCGGCAATTGTGTGTAACGGCGGAGTTCGAGTCTGGACGGACAGACGGACGGACATGACGAAACTATAAGGGTTCCTTGTGGACTACAGAACCCTAAAAACGATATTCGCTAATGTTAAACGCTTGTGATAGTTTATTTTTACTGTTCAATCATCTTCTCAGGCTTAAATATACTTGTTCTTGTAAAAAAAAGTTGGCAACCCTACATACACATGTATTTAGTCTAGAAATAGGCAGAACAATTCACAAACCTTTCATAAAAATTCAAGTCTTCCATTACAATATACTTGTATCCGTGCAAATCTGTCCTTTTACAAAATTGTACCAACTTCTTAACTATTGACCTTTCAGTATTATGTAGTTTGGAAACATGTTTCACGTGCTTTTGTTTTGCACGTTTCTCCACACTAATATGTACCATTTTAGATCAAGTAAAAAAAAACACTACAAAATTAAGTGCTAGTTGTACAAGAGTTAAAAGTTAAATGTCCTCTGCCTACTCGCGCCAGTAATTAGAATCAGATCTATCAAAGATAGCGTAGCCGCGACTATGAATATTGAAGTGAGGGACTGACCTACTAAACGAACGTACATGAAGTAGGTAGGTCCAATCGTCGTCATTTCTAAAACAATATACTCATAAGTCATGGTCATAAGCAATGTCAGATTTATGTTGTCCGTTGTGTTTAAGTCAGAGTAACCAGTGTCGCCCGTCCATCATATTGACTTTTAGATAGAAAGATAATTAACCGACGTGGTTTAGTAGTTCTCAAGTTATACGTGTAGGTAATTACATATGAGCGATTCAGTTTTATTTATACCAATAGAACTCAGAAGCATAAAGTTGTATGTATATTATACTTCAGAAGTGTAGAGGAACGACCGTGGTGTTCCTCCACAGAAAAGGAAGATCTTCTCTGCCGGGCGAGGTGGTGTGCCCGGCGACCGACGGCCATTAGTTACTGTTCGGAACTTTTATATGTTCGAATTGACTTGCGAACTTGTATTGCGCGATACAGGTTAGTTAGGATGCTAGGTGGTAGATGGCGCTGCTCGTCTACTAGTTGTTTGTGTGCGGCTACTGTAGATGTCGCTACAGAAGCATTTGGTCGTAAGTGCCAGTTTGCGATAAAGGCACATACCTACGACGAATGTTTCTGACGTACATATAATGGCACATACGATCTTATGTTTCTGAGCTCTAGATATAGATGTTAGAATATAAATATGGTTAGATAGTTTAACCTTTGCAAATGGTAGATACCTTTAAGTATTTAATAACCCAGTACAACGTATCTACAGCATGTTAATCGATTGAACGTGACAATACACCGTACTCACTCGACAAATGTTATAAATAATTAATTACTGGTACATTGCTAACTGAAAATGAATCAATATTATACATTTTTAATGTGATAAATATAGGTATCTACACCTGTATATATGATGATTATACAAAAAAGTATCGTGACTCAGTGACTGACTGATTTACAGATAAGTTTAATGCTCAAACCTCGCGATCAAGCGGGTGTGTGCCTGATAATTAATTATTTATAAAAAAAAACAATTAATTTAACTTCATAAAAAACGATACAGCTTTTCTTTGGACTTCTTCTGCCCCCGAATAAAAGCTCCAGCGTCCACTAAGGCCTTATGTTTTAATTTGGATAAGTAATTTTTTTTTTATATAATTGTTACTAGCAGAGTTTTGCAGTCTACTAGTATTCCTATTAACCCCTCGTACTAAGCTGAAATGCTTGTGTTACGAGTGGGTTCACGTCGGTAGTGCAATGGGTGGGATTCGAACCGGCGACCTTAAGATCACAAGTCCGAAGACATTGGGCTACGGCCGCTTTTAATTTTTTTTATTTTCCATATGAGTTTATTATTAATATAATATACCTAAGATATCCAATACTCCGTATTTTGTACTTAATGTAGGTAGTAGGTAATAAAGAGTACAAATAAGACAATTCTATTCGTCAAACATTTTTATTGTAATTTGAAAATTGGAATGTATTACAATAAAACTTTTTGTATCAGAGAACATAAAATAAAATTTCATATTTATTGTAGCCAGTTATAAACTTGAATAGTTTTTGAATAGACATACTTACCTTAATTATTTTTGTTCAATGTTTTGTTCAATCAACTTTGACAATACGTAGCGTGACCAATGAATTTATAAATACACGTAGTACTTATAAATCCTTTGAGCGTGACATGGTTGAGTTTAGAACAAATATTTAACTTAAAAAACGTTATAAACGCAATTTTTGTTTACTGTCCTATATATTATATACAATTTAAATGCCGTTACCCATTAACTTACAATTTTTACAATACAATTTTTAATCATTTAGACTTGGTTGTTCATTTAACAAGTGACGTTCGGGACCTCACTGATACCACGACTGCAAAGCTACCAACAAATAAATTTCGCTTGTCGTTCTTGCAGTGCGGACGCAGTCAAACGATTATATGAGTTTGTTTTCACGAAATCGCCGTCGAATCACAATCGCCGTATCAGCCCGGGCCGACAGTGCATAAAAACATTGCTATCAATCCCGCTTATCCACTAGCTAGCGTATTCATAATAACAAATGTAAACATAAAAATAAATGATTATGATAAATGTAAACATTTAAGGGCACCAGAGCCTTACAAAGTTTCTAGAGGCTAGTGCACCGTATGGGGTATACGTACTCAGAGGTACAATTCCCAAAAACAGTTATAAGTACCCAGCTATAACACATAAATAAACCAACTAGGTTGATGTAACATTATACTTTAAATAAACATATTATATGCAGCGCATAATGCTATAAAAACTTTCTACATATTATAACAAAATCATTCCATACGAGGAAGCACATATTGTCGGTCATCTGCAGCATTATTTCATATAAAAATACGTATCAACTAATGCTTATAATTAAAAATACTACTTAAAATTACTTAGCACCATATTAATACATCACATGTACTTTGTACAAAAATATTTCATCATCAATCGTAATTGTAATATATAAAAAGTATTTAAAAATATATTTTCCATTTTCTCTTAATTAGTTTAGAGCACTGACTCCCAAAGTGGTCTAAGTGGACCCCAGGTGCCCCGGGAAATTCTACGGGGGTCTACGTAGGTGTCAAAAAAAGAAAAAAATATATATACTTAATTTGTAAGTAACATGACAGAAATAGAGCAAGAGGGGTCCACCGAAACCAGTAACGTTTAAAGGGGTATATGAGAATAAAAGTTTGGGAGCCACTGTTTTAGACACTAATTGAATGACCAATTTCGAAAAGGGCAAAACACCAATAGACAAAGCATAATTATGAGACTTGCCCGTTTCGAAATTGCGTATTCAATTAGAATAAAGTCACGTATAAATATAATGATTATCTCAACTAAACAAATTAATTTGTATATATTAATCTGTAAATATATATATACAGGTCGGCACCAGAAAGTATTAATTAGATACGGTTTGGTAGCTTTTAGTCCTTTTCATACGCGAGCTACAAAGTATAAGTTTCAAATCGCTAAACCGAGTTTGCAACGCTCTAAAACCTGAAAAGCTAGCTTATCTACTAGCTACTGTGCTTTAATATTTCCGTAATCGCAAGCACGGGATCCTTAATAATCCCCGTACCTCACCCAGGTGGAGAACCTAGATGAAGCAGAGGCCCGACCTCGAAACATTATAAAATTGACAAGCAATGTCGCATTGCTACGGCAAAATACACAATTGGCCAGACGCTTTTAACAGTGCATTCTACTCTGGTACGCCGTTCCGCAGCTGAGAAAATACAGATCTTATATTATAGTTCTGTATTACAATGTAAATTAAAATTGTGATTACCTTCAAATGCAACGGTTAAATGATCAATATCAGAATAAATAACAAGGAGGATTCGCGTAATATGCATTACCAACAAACATAATTAACTTTTTTATGGAGCAGTGTATACGGTTCTACAACAAACTTCCCCATAATATAAGAGTATTGTCAATAAAAAAGTTTAAAACAACTATTAAAGCCAATTTGTGTAGCCGGGCTTTTTATAAAAGGAGAATGCCCACGGCGCTATGGACAAATGTACTCAATTCAACATTCTTGTGTCTTCATAAAATCATCTTTAATATACTCGATGGCATGTCTAAATACTACCTCAAAAGATTTAACACAAACTACAATGGCATTTTCGAGATATTTACAAAAAATAATAGTTTAAAAAAACTAAAAAAACACGCTTTTATAGCTAACCGAACTAAAAATTAGAAAATAATTTTTAATTTCAGAGAGTTTATAATACAGTAGTAGAAGATCGAACAATCAATCAGAATTTATCGCCTCAAAATAAAATTATAATAAAGTTTAAGTTATTAAAAAAGAATTCAATTCAGAGTAAACAGCGTGGGGTGCTTGATAAAGTAAATGTAACAACCATTCTATTGGCAACTATCTATGAGAGGAGAGTTATGAAAAGTAGTAAAATGCACCCCACGCTTTTTACTCTGAATTGAATTCTTTTTTAATAACTTAAACTTTATTATAATTTTATTTTGAGGCGATAAATTCTGATTGATTGTTCGATCTTCTACTACTGTATTATAAACTCTCTGAAATTAAAAATTATTTTCTAATTTTTAGTTCGGTTAGCTATAAAAGCGTGTTTTTTTAGTTTTTTTAAACTATTATTTATTTTTCATTTTTTAGTTCGATTTATCAATTAGTTATTTGTTGACATGTGGTATTGAAATTTCTCACAAATTATTTCGCAATCTCATCATTTCATTCAAAGCTTCACTGTTGCATGGGGTTTTTCCTGTTAACTTAGAACAATCGAGTTCTTCAATCCGAATAACGTCTAAAGATTTTACACGACTAAGTGCTACATAAGCTTGTCCAGCAGCAAACAGTCGCGAGCCTAGATAAATGACTGCATGATCGACTGTACAACCTTGCATCTTGTGGACGGTCGAAGCCCAACTCAGGATTAATGGCAACATTCGTCTCTCAGCAGTTCCATAACTGTATTTCGCTGGGAACTGTATCGATATTGGTTTAATCATGTGCACACCATCTGATCCGAAATCGATACGGACTGACGGGATGTCTTCCGCGTATAGTTGGCCTCTGCGAAAATTTGGCCAGATAACTTCTGTGATAAAACCCATATTGCCATTCACTAAACCTTTCGACACGTCAATGTTCGTCTTCAACATCACTTTAGCTCCTACGAATATTTTCAATACATTCGGAAGACCTCCGGTTTTATTAATATCGCTAGGTATCACAGAATCTAAGTCCTTGTTACCTAGATTTCGAGTAGCATCAATGAGTTGGTCTTGTGCTTTTATTGTATAAATAACTGTCCCTTTATTCTTAAAACTCTGGAGAACTTTTTCGTTGTGTCTAGCAACCTGATCATTCGTTGGGTAAATTCTTAATGCATTCTCGATTGAGAATTCATTAGTCGCCTCTGTTGAAACTTTTTCAAGTAGAATTTCAAGATGCCTAGACGTCATTTCTCCAACTCTAAGGGCGTTAAGCACATCTATAAATGTCGTGTCTCCTTGTTGACGCATATTTTGTTTAAGTTCAATCAGACCGAACTGTCGCCACAAATGTGTAGCTGGCTTCATGTGTTCTGGTTGTTGAAATACTTGATGTCCTCGAACAGGTGGTAACTGCATTAGATCACCAAAGAGAATCACGTTTATGCCTCCAAAACAAGCGTCTGAGGTTTTCAGCTGTCGCAAACGAGAGTCGATCATACAAAGCATCTCATAGGGTACCATAGAAATTTCATCTATGAACAAAAACTCAACATTTTGCCATAATTGACGCATTCCTCTCAAATAATTACCAGTAAGAAGCGGCATACTCACAATTACTCCATCTTTTTGCACTGGTAGCTTTAGCAGACGGTGTAGCGTTGACCCACCGATCAACCGTGCTGCAACTCCAGTTAGAGCACCAACTTTTACCACCGATTTTCCATAACATCGGTTCACTTGGTTTTTCAATAGATTAAAGAGGAATGTTTTCCCGGTGCCTGCTCCACCAGTTACGAAAATTTTCTCTCGTTTAGTATCACCATTGAGTTGGTTCTTGATACTCTCTGTGATAAGAATGAACAACTGTCTTTGATCAACATTCATAGCATGTTGCGCTCTTTGGAATTGATCATTGCTCATTTCTCTCTCTGGTAACTCTTCCTCTTCAACTTAAGGATTTATAATCTCTGGCTGCTCTAAAATTTCGAAAGCATGTATCTGGTTGAATGCGTTTTCAAGCTGTTGGTCCCGCTCACGATGTTGGCACATATGTCTACTTGTTTCCCTTAAACGACTCTCTCGAGCCAAGAAAGCTTCTTTTGCATTATCAAAGCCTTCAAGTAATTCAATTTCTGAACGATAAGGCATATATTGAAGGAGTAAGCTGTAGGAAAAGTTTTCTGGATCCGATGCTGCTATAAAATATGGCACTCTGACGACTGCAGGAACATTTCTCACAACCATTTTGCTCTCATTTAACAGAGTGATGAGTGGACGACGCATGTTTGGTTGTTCTTCATAGGCATCATGATCAACGCTTTCCTCGGTATCACTTACTGCTTTCGGATAGTAAGGTTCAAACAACATAGCAAACTCTGTAAGGCTCATGTTCGTAAAATCGTAGTCAGGATGTTGTAACGGACGTTTTTCATATCTTTCAAACATATTGCTGTAGTAGCCAATCGCGTGTCCACTTCTGTCGAATTGCAATACTCTGTAACGCTGTTCTGGCTTTCTTGTGTTCAGGAAAATGCAATTTCGTGAACTGTGTCGTAATGGAATATGACAAAGCCGATATGCACATTCTGCAGCTGATATTTGCCGTTCATGAAGAATCTTCATACATATCTTGAAGAGTTTGCGTGAAAGATCAGTTTCTTCACGTTGGATTTGTTGTATTGCCTGTGCAATTCCAGAATCAATTTAGATTGTACGAAGATTATCCAGCATAAGAAATCAGTATGAGTTAAAATTATATGTAATTATATGTATCAGTATGAGTTAAAATTAGAATATAGAATTATATTCTTATTTTAATTGGAAAGCTTCAAATTTTTTTCTAAATTATTCAAATTTGATTTTTTAATCCTGGCGGTCCTAATAAGGATAATGGGAAACTGTTATCAAATTATTGCATTGTCATCGGTCCTTGATACGTATGCAAAGTTTCAAATTAATCAGACTTCTGGAAACTGGTGAAAATTAAGTTCAAAGATTCCGTTACATACATAGATACATACATACATACATACAACCCAAGCTAATAAAAGCGTGTTAAAAAGAAATAACTATTTTGAGGTTATGTTCGACCAAAAATTAATTTAAAAAAAACTATTTAAAAGGGTCTGAATGGGTGAGCTTGGTTTCTTTGAAGCATATTTGTGTAAAATCTGTAACGGTTTAGCTCTGTCAGGTGAAGAAAAGGCTCGACTCGAAAGCACAACGTAACAAAAACAACAGAAATAACTGTAGGTATTGTATTGCAAAAATATGACAGACGCGCAATAAATGTGAAATATGGTTGTACCCATACTGATGAAAGATCGATTTTTTATCGATTTCCGTAAACCAGCCAGTGGTATTTTACGAATACAACTTGGCACCGATGCCACCGTTTACAACCACTGATATTAAAAATACCAGCAAAAACATGTGGTTTAGAACTCTGTTATTACTTTACAATAATAGATTGAACAATCAATACAATAGAAAAAATGGACATCCCTAGCCTAGAATTGACAGCCGATAGTAAAAAATGGCGAACTATAACGGCGGAAACATAAAGTACTAATTATTGTTCAAAAAACTATCCCAATATAAATATCAATCAGTCTTTTAAAAAAATATATTTTGATTTTAGATATTTCATGCCGTTCAAGGTTTTGAGACACAAGTCATTTATCAAGAGTACTGCTCCTGGGCAATCTCCTTTATCTTCAATTACAATGTAAAATAGAAAATTATGTAAAAAAATACATAATTTAAAAAAAGGGGCTTCTACTGAGTTTTTTGGTGTCTTTCAGTAGCCGCCACGTTACGCACTACACGGTAGTGGAACAAATAAATGATATTTGAATTGATATAACTATTATGAAATAATATATAGGTATAATTTTGGTGTATGCCATAAAAGCGTGTCCATGCTCTGTACGTGTCAAATATACAAAATTATTTTATTTGAGTCAGTAAAAAAACAATTATGCTTGTTGGGAATCCATCTTACATCATCTTCTTTTCACGAAAATAAAATCTACTTACACGGTTACTTAAAGTATATCCACTCCTATTAAATGCACAATGTTTACTCAATGCATTACATGACCAAAATAAAAAAATTAAAGCTAAAGGTACAACTACAACATCGCTAACATATTTAGTACCTATCTTGTTTTTCTTTCGTTTTATATACTTACCTATAATAACTGAATAAAAGAATTACCCAAATATTTGTTTTCTAAGATTCAATTAATGAAATAATGAATTTATTCAGCACTTAGGTATTTACATGCACTTGTAATTGTCAGAATCACAATGTTACACAATTATTCGTATTTTATGAATTAAACTAGATACTTTACTAACAGGTAGCAATTTGTACGATATTACAGACAAAGTAGTCCATCCGTCAGCTTGTCATTAATTCCTGTACTCATAATAAGTTTAAGTTCACATTCATTAGGTATTATAGGTTTTAGTGGATCAATATCGAAGTTTGGTAAAAATAGTAAAAACATACAATTAAGTGACACACACTTAAGGGTGCCCCCATAAGGGGTTAGGACCACGACCCAGTGGTGGCACTGATATATAAGTCAGATTTATGAACATAAGAGGAAGTGATCGCTGGCACGGTCTACAACCGCTGGGCAGGGGTAGGGACGCAAGACATGGGCTCCGCTCCCTTCCAGGCGTCCCTATAATTGGGCAAATGGGCCACTGTAAGTGTGGCCCAGAAGATCCCGCGGTACCATATTGACCGCGGGGACCGACGGGGGGCCGGATTGCTCATGCGTACCCGGCCCCCGCCAACGGCGGATCGAAGGAGTGTCCGGGGGGTTTTAGTGATGTTGGGTCCTCTCCTCGTGGTATGAGTGTCGCATACCACGCTATGGAGAGGGCGAGTCCCACATATCCTGCCGCCAGCGCGCGAATACGCTGCAGCGGCGGTGGGAATGCGTAAATGCATTTGCCCCCGGAAAACAAAAAAAAAACGGTAGGGATGCAACTCGGTCGCTAATTCAATTTCAAAAATTATTACAAGAAAAGCACGAATTACTTCGATGTTAGTTTCACTCTTTTAACAGATACAATGTTAATGTACTAGTTTTCAGGTAAGCCATCATCGCACCTGAAAACCATTTTGAAATGCTTATAAGTATTGAGTATCATCATCATGAACAGCCCATTCAACGAACGATCCCACCAAGTGTGGTCCATAGTCACCACACTTGGCGGGATGGTGACCGCAGTATTAAGTTCAAATACACAGCGGTACGCTGCTGCTCGTTCCCTGGTATACGAATGTTAAAGATGGTGTTAAAACAATCGGGACCAATTGCTTAATGTGCGTTTAGAGCCAACAAGACCCGGAAAGAAAGTTTTAGATTTACAGAAAGAGATAATTACTTGTCCGGCGTGGGGATATTACCTATGACCCGGATTGCACGGAGGTTGGCAAATAATCTTCAAGTCTTTCTAAAGAAGATTTTAAAACTATATAGGGTGACTGGTAATATACATAAATATATAAATCGCGAAAAAAAAATCAGCTGCTCCCTACCATGTTGACGAGTTATGTGAACATGAATGTATGGAACAGCTGATTTTTTTTTCGCGATTTCAGGTTTGGTGCCATAGTAAAAGTTGTTTGTTATCATGAGCACAATCATGTGTTTAGGTATCGGTCACTAATTACCAGTCACCCTATATTGACGGTTGCAAAAAATAATGTTTTAGAAGAAAGCGTGTATGCATTTTTCGCAACCACACTATAGGCACTAAGGCGCCAAATACGTGCCCAACGCGTAGGGTTTTGTAAGATACAAAGCTTAAACTAAAATAAAATAAGTAATGGCTATTCCACAACAACTAAATACATGAGCCAGTATACTACTTAAAATATCTGTATATAATTTAATATAACAATTATCACCTCGAAAAAGATATGTACAAAAAAAATCAATATTTCGGTATTAACTCCAACAAATCACTGTCATTTTTAACAAAATGGGGCCATTCCTTAATAATGTCGTACAATTTATCTCCAGGGCTCAAGGTGGAAGCTAGCTGTCGATGTGCAAACAACTTATAGTCCTTGGCCAATTTCCCACTGTCCACACCTCTTTTTAAAAGTTTTAAACACGCATCCAATTGTTTCTTCGGAGGTGGTTCTTGGTTGAACGTTCCTATAAAAGCTATGCCAATACTGTATTTGTTGTAGCCTAATGTGTGCGCGCCGATATAGTCCCAACCTCGTCCGAAATACGCTGACCCGTCACCCGCTACTAGGAAATTGTAGCCGATGTCAAACCAATTTCTGGACTCGACGTGAAACATTTGTATTACACGCACACGCAACACGCATTGGCTCTGGAATCGAAAAAGAATAATTTCAGCATTTATAAGCAACATTTTTGACATAGTTATTGATATTTTACTAGTGGAGTAGTAGGAACAAGTGAGAGTTGAATAACATAATGTTATCTATAATATAAAAATGAATCGCAAAATGTGTTGGTAAGCGCATAACTCTACAAAGCCTGGACCAATTTGGCCAATTCTTTTTTTTTAATGTTCGTGAAAGTTCAAGGATGGTTTTTACGGCGAGAAAAATTCGAATAATTGCCTGAAAATCCCTTAAAACAGCCTTTTTCTTTTTCCCATACAAACGTGTTCTAACTAAAATGTAGAGTCAATTTGAGCTTTATTTTGTTAATTAAAAACTTGAATTTTTTTGCCAATATTTTTTCGGGTAGGGGTAGTGTAGGGTAGGGGTAGTGTATGGTAGGGGTAGTGTAGGGTAGGGATAGTGTAGGGTAGGGGTAGTGTAGGGTAGGGGTAGTGTAGGGTAGGGATAGTGTAGGGTAGGGGTAGTGTAGGGTAGGGGTAGTGTAGGGTAGGGGTAGTGTAGGGTAGGGGTAGTGTAGGGTAGGGGTAGTGTAGGGGAGGGGTAGTGTAGGGTAGGGGTAGTGTAGGGTAGGGGTAGTGTAGGGTAGGGGTAGTGTAGGGTAGGGGTAGTGTAGGGTAGGGGTAGTGTAGGGTAGGGGTAGTGTAGGGTAGGGGTAGTGTAGGGTAGGGGTAGTGTAGGGTAGGGGTAGTGTAGGGTAGGGGTAGTGTAGGGTAGGGGTAGTGTAGGGTAGGGGTAGTGTAGGGTAGGTGTAGTATAGGGTAGTGTAGGGTAGGGGTAGTGTAGGGTAGTGTAGGGGTAGGAGTACCGCACAAACGAAGTCTCTACGGCCCAGTTTATTTTATACAAATGTTTAGGTCTTTTATGTATCGATTGAGGCAGTACGAAGTCTGCCGGGTCAGCTAGTGTTATTATAAAAATAATTTAAAACTATAGTTTGACTAAGGTATACACTGGTTTTTTTCTCCCCCTTTTCTTTCTTTTTTTTCGGACAGACGTTTATGTTGTTTAAAACCTCACCGAGCATAAAGGCGAGCAGAGCTCCAGTCTTGTTAAATTGTTAAAAAACTACAAACTAAGCAACCTGCCCAAGAGGCGTCCCCTATAGGACTTGGACCTTGATGGTAGGTGGTAGCTAACAGAAGGGTACTCGGCTTTTTTATGACGTCAGAGTCTATTAAAGAAAACAGGCAAGCTTTATTGAAAGTCAACATTCATGAGGACCATGAAATAGTTACCGTCTATGTTACGCGTTACATTGTAAGATAATATTTATTTATAACGCTAATTCTGCTAATAATGCAATTTGAACAGTCCAACTTATGTTGTTGTCCTTCAAAAAAGATCCGTTACAATTGTATTGAATAATGCTCAGAACTGATAAAAAAGTATCACGTAGGAATGTCCCTACAATAACCGATAACACTCAACGCCTGGAACGTAAGGGGAATTCCCGAAAACAAATAGAAAACGTGACAGAGTGTGCCAACTCATTAATTTTACTGTAATTTTTGGATCCCCGCGACGCTTTCGCTACTTCAAACTTTTTAAACGTTTTAAAAACTACAATGAGCTTCCTGCGCAAGAAAGTGGCGGGCAGGGGGTTTAAAAATAATATTTTTTATATTTGAGTTGTCAATTTTTGCTCTACTTTACAGTTAGCTGCCCTCTGTGACTTGCAAAGGGTCGGGAGGAAGTGTGCAACACACAAACTGGATTTCAGTTTGCATTGTCACTACATAGTATAAAACAAAGTCGCTTTCTCTGTCCCTATATCCCTATGTATGCTTAAATCTTTAAAGCTACGCAACGGATTTTGATGCGGTTTTTTTTTAATAGATAGAGTGATTGAAGAGGAAGGTTTATATGTATGATACATCCGCATTGCACCCGTCCGAAGCCGGGGCGGGTCGCTAGTACACTATAAAGTAGGAAATTAAACCAACAGATGTATGCACCCCCTATGCATTTGTTCTTGGCAAAAACTTAGTTATTTGTCTATGATCGAGTGAATTTACTTCGGCCAGGAGCCTATACAATGTCTCACCTGTGTAGTACAATTTTCAGTCGCACTGTGAGCAATAACGACCCACGGTATGGGTTGTCTTATCTTATCAAGCACTCCGGTGGGTGGCTGCGCCAACCAATCATTCCTGGATACAATTCTCAAGTGTCCAGGTGCTATTATTAATGATGATGCTGAAAATAAAATATGCACATTTAAATACAATTGTATAACCATAAATTTAGATACGCGTGAAGTGTATAATTTGAAAGTCTTTTAATTTAAATTTAAATTTGTAGCTCGCGACTATTTTTTTTATATTTTTATTATTCTAAATCAAAACTCTACGTGAATCCACTGCTGAGTCAGAATCTAAAGTAGATATGGTATTTAGATAAATTTATCATTCAAACAATAAGAAGTTCGTAGCACCATTAACTTGAAATACAAGGTTATTGCTGCTGTCATAGTTTTATTTTATAAAAAAAAAAGATAAGCCCGTGTGTTTTTCTGGAAATACGAAACAATATATATAGATACTTAATTTTAAAAACACATAATTAATAATGTGATAAAATTCTTGAACATTTTATTAAAATATACATACATTTTTAATAAGCTTTGGTGTCAAATACCACGTTCGCGATTTAGATTTACCAATCTCTATCATATAATAATCTCTATAATACTCAATCTTTAGTATAAAATATTTTTGATAATGGTCCTTTTTAACAAAAACAATATTTATTATCACAATTGTAAACTAAACATTGTTGAATCATATAATATGTTACTTAGTGTATAAATACATAAAGCTGTATGTTTAATTTTGTAAAAGGTCACTATTGTGCAGTGTGCTGGTGGTAATGCCACACACAAGAGGTACACCTCTTGTAGTAGAACTATGTCATTGTGTTAACTTATTATTATTAAAAAAAACATAATCAGCATAAAAAGTTACTGTAAATATACCTGGGAAGTCCGGTCGATCAATGTTGTAGTTGATTAGGAAAAATTGATAAGGTTCTTTTACATTCTCGATAACTGACTAAATTATTCGGTCATTTTTAAAGTTATATATTTTTTATTTATTTATAGTATGGCGTCTATCACAAAATTACTAACAAGAAAGAATATTACTACAAAATGATAAAGAGAAAATGATTTCAATTTATCATTTTTTTTAACATAATTATATAATACTAGTTTAAAGGATTATTATAAAGGACATTCTACAGGGTTATTTTTAAAACACCAACAACCTTTCAGGGGGTGAAAGTACTGATGATTATAAACAACTTTTACTACGGGACCAACCTTGAAATCGCGAAAAAAAAATCAGATATTCCATACATTTTGTCGAGGTAAGTAAACATAAATGTATGGAACAGCTGATTATTTTTTCGCGATTTCAATGTTGGTCCCATAGTAAAAGTTGTTTATAATCATCAGTACTTTCACCCCCTGAAAGGTTGTTGGTGTTTTAAAAATAACCCTGTATATCACATTTTCATAGAATATTCGTTAATCTGTTAAGTCTTTCAAATTGCAATTAGGTATATGTACTTTCGAAATCATAAACATTCTGTATCTTCTGCATAAACAAAAGGCAACCGTTACTGACTAATCTATCAGCACCAGTGATGTACAAGTCTCGAGTCGTCCGAGTCCCTTTGCCTAGAGCTCGGTGTCGTTTACAGGGCTCGCCTCGTATATATGGCGCCCGACGACTCGGGAGTATTTTTCCTTTTTGAAGGCTCGAGCCCTTTTCGAAGGCTCCTGCTTTTTTGAAGGTGCGAGTTCTTTTGAAGACTCGAGCCCTTTTTGAAGGCACGAGCCATTTTGAGCGCTCGATCGATTTTGAAGCGTTTCTCTTTAGCGCACTAGTCTTTTTCTGCCCTCTAGTTTTAATGGATGCTGATGAATGAAAATAAGTAGAGGTCAACCAAAATAGATTAAGCGTTTGCGGTGCACTTTATTCTAATTTTGAAGACGCAAGTTCTTTTGAAGGGTCGAGCTTTTTTGAAGGCTCGAGCCCTTTTGAAGGCTCGAATTCCTTTGAAGGCTCGAAATCTTTTGAAGCCTCGAGGCTTGGCTCAAAAAAATCGCGGCTCGGTTAGGCTCGGCACTCCGAGCTTACCGAGCTCACTGAGCCTTGCCATGCCTTGCCGAAGCTTGTACATCACTAATCAGCACACAGCTCAAACTAATTGAATTTGGCACGCAGATTGTTATTGCATCCTTAAAATGATTTTCTAAATCCACACACTAGGAGATGACGGACCAAAGATTATTAAAAAAAAAAAAACTCAACCACAAGTGAAAATAATAATTAAAGTTATATATTTGTGTATCTTTGCATTCTCATGTTGCTACACTGTATTACCTTGATCAACTGGCTTCACAGAAGAGTAATTGTCGTCAGGAATGCCATCACTCTCTCTCTTCCTCCTATGTTTAGATTTAGCCGGAACAACACTTTTATTGAAACCAGATCCATCCAATGTTAGTATTATAATATGACACATCAAAGTTAAAGGCATCATTATTATTGTAATAAAAATAATATTTATATTTTCATGCCACCATACCACCACCTTTGTATATTCTGAAATTACAACAATATATTCATAGTAAATGACATAATGAAACATTTTTTTTTTATATACAGCATTGCAAAAGCATCCTAAATTAATGCATTTGAAAACAGTCCTTAAGACTTTAAAATAATTATGTAAATGCTCCAAGATAACAAATATTTATAGAGTGTGTATCAAAGTGCACATTATGTAGGTACAATTAGTATGTTTCCTTAGATGTAATTACCACTAAATGGTGTATGTGGAGCTATTTTGTGTTTTTTTAAGACAGACATACTTAGTTAGCCACGAGGCTTTTGCTACTTCGCCCAGCATAAAGCAGAGCTCCAGCGTAATAAATGGTTTAAAAAACTACAAGCTAAGCAACCTGCTCTGCTCAGGGCGGTCGCTGGCGATGAGATTGACGGATTATGACTTCTAGTATTTGAGGCGGTTTTGTGCAACTGCCGCTCTACTTTACAGTTCGCGGGCCTCTCGGACTTCGGGTCTACGAGGGCATCGGATGTTGCTATTTTGTGTACTTGCAACTAATAATATGGACTTCCCTGAAATCCTGTGATTTAAAATATTTACTCTTTAAATTAAATTAATAATATAAGAATAATTATTACCTATGTCCTAAAAAACTAATAGCTTTTTAGAGCATGGGTGGTCTTGTAGGTAATCCCATTGCTGTAGTCTCAGTTTCAGGGTGTCTCCTTTTATTTTCGGAAGGATGTATGTACTTAGCCACAAAGCTTTTGCTACTTCACCGGGCATTAATGCAAACAGTGCCAGTATTAATGAATGCTTTAAAAACTATAAACTAAGCAACCTGGGCAAGAGGGGGTCCCCTGTGGGACTTGGGTCTCTGCACATGGCAGTTGCAGGCAAGGGGATTGAGAAATTATGAAATTTGTTAGGTTAGTTTTGTTCAACTGTCGCGGTACTTTCGTCTCGGGCATCTGAGACATCGGGTCTAATCAGCATCGGAAACTTCTTTGAAACAAAGGGTTGGAGGTCAAAGGGAGACGTGTCACGTTCAGGAGCCCCCCTTTCTGCGGCGGCTCGGACAGCTTTTTTTTTTGTTTTTTTTTATTCTAGATAGATCTTTGTTTAGCCACAATCTCACTTGATGGTAAGTGGCTGACGATGGATCTCAAAGGTCTAGAAGACACTTATTCACTCTTGACTATCCCCGTATAGGGGTATGTAACAGTAATGAGAATGTTTGCAGTCAACAAACCAAAATATCTCTACCTACTCCAATCACTGGTAACAAACAATGTAACAAAACTATTTAGCTAAATGGCTGAATGGACAAGTTGTTCAAGCACATGGACCCATTTTTACCCAAAAAAATCCCACACACTATTTTTATTATTACATGTTGCTTAGTTTATTCTCCAAAGTGTGTTAGTTAATTTAATTAGTAGGTACTTAAACAAAAATGATGAAATGTATGATGTGGAGATTTATATAAAAGGAAAATGTGTGTGGTTGGTGTATACAAAGATGATATACATAGTAAAATACCTACTTAATATGATTTCCAATCTTCACTACAAATTGTCTGTGTTTTGAGTGAATTAACAAAGCAAAAACAAAAAAATAAGCATAGAATAATATCATTGACATATTTAAGTCTCCACATTTCCTTGAAACCAATTAAAACATGATTCATAAGTAAAATATATATATTTTGCCTCTTACTTGATTTATCTCCAGTTACTATTTGTTCTTCACTGATGGTAGATGATGTGGAGTCCTCTTGAGTTGTGTTGTTCAGTATCACAGATAGTATTACTAATATAACAGCTAGTACTACACATATTATACATAATATTAACACTTTGTGCCAGTTTCGTATTGAAATCTTCTTGATAGCTGCAAAAACAAACATTTTATGGTAGAGGCTGAAACTATATTTATTGCTTTCCACACTGTGTAATTTTGCCTCATCTGCGGTCGCGTATGTTTTATCCCTTTATCCTGTAGATCCAGCAAAGAACTAAAACTTCTGGGAAGAAACCATGTTTATTTTTTGTTTAGTTTTGATGTTATTTCAAAAATCGAGAAAACTCCATAGAAACCATAAAAATGCATTATTCATTTCAAGTATATGTTTTTTCAATTATTATAAACTGGGTTCTTAAAAAGGACTATTATACCTACCGATTTAAAGAAAAATATAATTAAAAATGATCGTTTATAGGAGGAAAAAATATATTTTTTATCAAAATTAAAAATATTTATTATTGGTTATTCCCATTGAATCCGCATTTTTTTTCAACATAGATAGATTTGTATTATAATCAGCTATAATTCATGAAAAAATCAGGTGTGCATGATGCGGGACGTCCGAGTTATTGAATTTTTATTTTTGTGTTTAGGGCTGTCACCTACTTTACTATAACTAAATATATTTTCAGATAGCTTAGACTGCCAATTTTCTATATTTCTTGATGTAAAATAAAATATAATTGTTTCATTGGTGTACTACTACGACAGACTCCTGTCACGTAAGAAACGAAAAGTCGAATAGAAAAAATCTAAATCTAACACATTGTATTCTACATATTCTTTTTACTTAAGCGTTGCACATTGTCATTGATGTATCAATAATGTTTTATGTACTTTTTTCGATGAAGGACATCATGTGATATGGGTAAGGGGCCTTTGTCAATCGCATTGCTAAAACCCAATATCTTTACATGATGTCTGGAGAAACGGAGGTGAGGCGTCATGGAGCCGTTAAAGACCCATGGCGCATGGCGCTGCATTGCCTCCGCAGGAACTGGAACCCAAACTGCGGAGGGATGTCCTTCCGGGCCTCGACCGGGCGACTTAATGCTAGGGGGCCATGAGGGTGCCAACCCTTATGTTGGTCAGCGAGCGGCTAACTACCATTCTACTGAGAATGAAAATAGTGTCGCAGAAATGCGTGTCATTTTCGATAAAATTGACAACCCTATTTCTACAGAAATTCTATGGAAACTTTAGAAACGCAATATTTCCGAAGTCCCACTGTTTACCTATTTGCTTTTTATTTTGTGTTATACCAAACTACATTATTCATGCTCAGAATGAAAATAAAATACGGGATTGACAGGAATAAGGAGTAAACCGCAATTTTGTAAAAATAGAAAAAAACACGAATACTCTTTGTATATAGTAGATACACTACCTAAACTTTGTATGTAGTTAGATATTAATGATTACCATAATAAAAACTCTTATTTATGTAAATTATATTATGATTTTGAAATAAACAAATAAAAACAGTTATTTGCTGACGTCAGCATAACTTTAAATAACTTCAAAACTGAGCAAAAAAGAAACATGGTTTCTTTTCAGAAGTTTTAGTTCTTTGTTGGATCTACAGGATAGTCATAAAACATAGGCGACCGTAGATGAGGCAAAATTACACAGTGTGCTTTCTGATAAGGTATTTGGTTGGGAAATTTTCAAATGTAACCTTAGCGTTTTTGACAATATAAAGTATTCTATTGTAATCTTATGGCATTTGCTATATCATTGACAGAATGTGTGCTGCTCTTAGAAACCAACACAATTAGATCAGTGCTATCATGCCTATTATTAAAAGTTTAATTTAATTTAGAGTTTGAGTTAAGACCGGAGAGCTTCTGTCAGGATCTGCTAGTTTTTCATAAAAATATGTCTTCTGGTTGATTGTTCTTCATTACTTACTAATCAAATTACCTAAAGTAGGTAGGTATGCAGTTTACAAAATATAGGTAATTATTTATTGAAGCATACAACAGATGTTTGATTATCCAAACTTATTGGGAGACATGGGGGTTAGGAAAACTGGTATTTTCGGTTGATTGACATTTGGATGATTGACGCTTTACTGTACTATTCTTTGGCAGTCAAAGTGTTAATGTTATATGATATATCAAGGGACCATGGCATTCATGTTGTATGTTTTGAGACATGTAGGTTTAAAAAAAAAAGTTTCTGGCAATAAAACATTTCGAATATCTGTAATTCCGGATAAATATAATATTTTGCAATGAGATGTTTGACTCTATCATGATGTATTGTATTGTATCAGGCCATTGTAAAACAAGAAACTGGCTATTTAAAATGAAATTTGTAATTTGAACCTGCAGTTACAATACCTACATTTATGTTCTGTATCATCTTGGCTTTGCTGAGGTAGTTGATCATCATCTTCTGTCTCCTCATAAGAAGGATTTTCAATACCTGAATGTTGTAAAACTTGTTTGATTGTAACAGGACCATTAAAGTAGGTATTATTTCCTATTATAACATTTTCGGAGTTGTTCACAGCTACATTACCACATACTGGAGACCTGGAAGGACTCAACACATTCGAAGGAATAGTAGACAGTGTATTCATGGAATCTGAAGTTGTACTGTGTACTGTATCATCTTCTTCATTATCACTTTTTTCTTCCATTATTTGGAAGTCATTTAACTCCCCTTCGACTTTCATACCAAGGCTTTCTTCTATCTTAGCCATTTTAAAGCATTAAATAACATTTCACATACTTGACACTCATCTATAAATAAATAGGTAGTAGTAGGTACATTGTAGATATGAATTGAGTTCTACTTTTTTCTTCTTTCAGTATTTGAATATAAGTTCCTGCCTAACTATTAATCTGCCAACACACTCACAGCACACTCTATAACCAGTTTGTATAAAACATACTTTTTACACCAATTTAATCTCATTACCTTACTCCTAGAACTTCATAAATTTGTAAATACTAGTGATGAGCGTTGAATGAACGAACTAGTTAATTCGACCGTCGACGTAATGTGAACGAATCGACGGTTCACCGATGGACTAGTCGAATCCGTAAACGCCTCAGAGGGCTAAACTGAAACTCGCAACGCGACGACCGACGACGCGCGACGGCGACGACGGCGAGACTAGACGAGAACGTAGTCGGGTGATAGAAATTCATTCGTCCGTTGAAATATCGTGCAAACAAATTTGAACTCTAAATCTAGTTGATATTTGTTCGGGTCGAATGAAATTATTGTTGTGCTATGTGAAGAAAGGATGCCGAAGGAAAGGTCTATTTAATAAAAATAATGTAGATATATAAAATCAGTTGATGTTCTGAATACGCCAGAATAGTGAATAAAACTTTATAATTAATTATATTCAGTATTCAGCCAGTCCTAAGCATACGAGAGACTAGTCTAAGTCTACCGCCTACGTCGCCGTCGCCGACGTAGACTTCGTCGTAATGTGTACCAAGTTAACGCGTAAACTAGCCGACGAATTCAACTAGTTGATCGACTAGTCGAATTTAGTCGATGAACGAAATTGGACGGTCTAGTTTCGTTGACGTCAAATACGTCGACACGTCAAATACGTCGACGACCCATCATTATTAAATACAATTAACCACAGTCTAAGAGTATAAAAACTGTTAGAGTAACTTCTTCAATAGTAATCTTCAAGGAATTTATAATTTATATGTATTAGAGACCGGGTTAATTTAGCGTTGAAGCAATAGCAGAAATATTTGATCTTTCTTGCTTTAATTCATATTCTTTAGGTAGATCATTTGCATAAGCGTGAATGAAAAAAAAAAACTTTTACGCGCAAAATTTTAATCATGATACTTTTTTTGTCCGGGGTGAAATGTTTTAATTATATCCCCTCCGCTACTGCGGGCACTGCGGCGTTCCCGCGCTGGCGAAGGGGTATGTGGGACTCGTCCATAGCGATGGCATGCTAATCATACATCGAGGGCCCTACCAACTACAAACTACGACTATGCTTTAATGTGAAGTAAATCATCTTATTTTGTAGTAATTAATTCAATCAACCCAATTAAAAATATACGTGTTGGTTAATATTTTATCCAAAAGAAAAAACGAAATAATTTTATTTGCCATGTTTAATTCAATACATTACCTTCAACATGTTGTGTCTTATATTAGATAACTGACGGTAGTAGCTTTAGTTGAGTAAAACAATGTCTAACTTTATATATATAATTCTACTATACGTGTGTATGTCACTGAACTCCTCCTAAACGGCTGGACCGATTTGAATTATTGTTTTTAATGCGTTTGGTTGGCGCCCTGCGATGTTTAGATACACAAATCATATATTATATATTATCATGCAAGATAACGTCTGTTGGGTCCGCTAGTAAAAGTAGGTAAGTAGGTATATATTACTATCTTTGTCATGTCAATTGTGCAGTTGTGCACCATAACAAGTGAAGATAGGGACAGCGTAAGACAGTGGGGTTCTCATTCGGTTAACTGTTTTATTAAGTTTTCCGATTTTGCAACCATTCTCCGACAGTCGTTTCTGCTTTGGACTGTTCACTGACAGGACGTTTCGTTTTAGAGAGATTCGCCGATAGAACGTTTCACCTATGGACGTTTCGCCGACATCATCATCATCATCATCACCAGCCTGTTGTAGTCCACTGCTGAACATAGGCCTCCCCCATCGATTTCCAGCGGGAACGATCGCTAGCGGCCTGCATCCACCGACTTCCTGCGACCTTTATGAGGTCGTCAGTGCATCGTGCAGGCGGTCGTCCTACGCTGCGCTTGCCAGTACGTTGTCTCCACTCGAGAAGTCGAGAACCTTTTTGCTCCATCGGCCGTCAGTTCTTCGAGCTATGTGTCCTGCCCATTGCCACTTCAGCTTGCTAATCCGTTGAGCTATGTCAGTGACCTTCAGAATGGTTCGCAATTGTTAGTTTCGATGACAGGACTTTTCAACTATGGAATATTCGCCGCCGTTCGCGTTTTCACATGGCTTTATAACTACTATTTAACTACAAAGCCACCAAAAAGCTACTAGCTTGCTACAAATACATAAAGAAAATGTTTTAATGTAAGACCGCCTTTACTTTTAATGAATGGTATTTATCTATTACCTATCGATATTCGTTTATTTATCCATATTTATTGCAAACTTTGGGGAAAAATAAAAACTAAATATAAATTAAACGTATTTATTTTTTATAAGTGGCGATTACAATGTGATTTATAAAGAAATCTGTATTTTACTATTACTACGAAAATATGGTGAATAATACTACTGAATTATGGTTTCAGATTTTAGAAGGTGACAAATCCCGACTAATGTTATGGGTCATTTAAACGTGAGAGACACCTTTTAAGTTTCAACCGGTAACAATCCGACAGTTAGACAACATTGAAAGGATTTTTTGCAAAATTAAAAAATACAATATTCCACATCATTTTAGAAAAAATACAAAATAATCAGACTGTAAATCCAACTTATGTTTAAAAAAATATGAAAGTGCATACTCTAGTTCTAGTTCTAAGAAACACTTTGGTTTTTTATATACTCTTTGGAAATATTTTAGGGCTGTGATGGTCATGAAGGATTGTTTTGTTTTTATCAACAAGAAACGATATTCCTGACTGTATTATTGTAGTTTAATCAATAGGGCCACACATGAGAAACTGAACTGAACTATAGTTATATTAAAAAAAGCCCAATCCTACACAGATAATAATGGCCATTGATGAAGGAGAAATTGTAATAAAAGAGAAATATGGTTCTTCATATCAAAGATTTTACGTGAAACCTCAAGGTAAATTTACTTAAATTTCCATTAAAATCACACGCCTTCAATTCTTACATAATATTATATTTACAGATCAATCAACTATAGTGTCGGTCGACCAGAAGAAATCAGATACCTTGACCAGCATAATTACTAAAATATTTCTACCCCACGGTTACCCTGACAGTGTGAGCAAAGACTATATTAATTACCAAATATGGGACACAGCACAAGCATTCTGCAGTACTATTACAGGTGAGTGTGTTCTAAATACAAATAAATAGCAGCCCAGGTTGCGGTCGGTGGGTAGTCTTAGGGGCGGATTCTAGGAATTGGAGCTTAGAGCACAATGGGCAGCAAAGAAAACAACAAAATAATGTTTTAATTAATATTGTTTGGATCTCAATTTTTTTCCTTTTTTTTTTCAAATTAGGGTCAGTGGATACTAAGCATGGCACTATAAAAAAAAGAATTTAAAAAATTTCACCTAAATTACTTCTGGGTGGTTTAAAAAAAAAATAACCACAAAGGATGGCAGACCAGGATGGCGGGGTCTGGAAAACCATCCATCCCCTTCTAACCTGACCTATCCAAGTTGTGATGCCCCAAGTTCAACCTTCTCCCGGTACAGGAATATTGCATTTCATAACCGATCCTTTCCCCTTAAACCAACCCAACGTTTTTATAACAAATCATTGGTCGGAAACAAAAATCACCCTTATCTATAGGTGCTCTATACAATATAATCGTAAAGAACTATGATAGAATATTAAAGAAAAAAAAATATGGCAAAAAAGTCTTTTTTCCTCAGTGCCCCATTACATATATTTCAACCCAAATTAGTTATAACCTCCATTTGTTTTTATCTGTACACTAACAGAGAATAAAAAGTAGAAGTTCTATTCTAACACTGCCAAATTTTATCTACATATTATAGGATAATTTCTTAACAAAAATCCATGGATCCTAGTAGCCAGTAAGGCTTCTAGGATCCATGATCATCCTCCCTTAAATAATTTTATAATAACAGGAGTAAACTTTTTGTTAAAACCTGTATAGTACATGCACATTATAATTTTTCCTATTTAATAATATATATACTGGTGTATCAAATATGTTCTGATTAATGTTTCTCAGGTACATTAGCAACCCAAGAAGTTTTTCGAGGTGTGGGAGTTGGGGACACTGCCGCCACCCCCTTAGCTGCCACTGTCACTTGGGTAATAAAAGATGGATGTGGACATTTGGGAAGAATACTATTTGCTTACAGTCATGGGTAAGAATATCGTTACAACCTAATCCTAACAAATTAAATGCACAATTATACTACACAATCACATCCACAGCTGAGCATGGGCCTTTCCCCGAGGGGGAAATGCAATAGTCACCATGCTAGGCCTGAGGGTTGGTGACCCAGTATTAGATACTTATGAAGGGAAAATAAATAGATTGGGTGCATAACATTCAAAGCGCAAAATGGTAAGCACTCGCAAAATGGTAAAAGAGCAAAAAGTTAAAGGAGCAAAATGGTAAAAGCGCACAAAGTTAAAAGTGCAGAATGATAAAAAATCAGTTGCCTCGCTAAGTCAGGTTATGTTAGGTTTTTTATCATTATGTTCTTTTACCATTTTGCTCTTTTAACTTTGTGCTCTTTTACCTTACCTTTTTAAAAAATGTATTGACCTACACCATCTAGCCACAATCTCTACCCCAGAACCAACGCACTGGCCTACAGATCCCAACAAACAGCCAGATTTACTAGACTTCTACATAACAAAGGGAGTGTCTAGACTATTCCATAAGATTGAATCTTGTTTAGATGGCCCATCTAACCATATTCCGGTTATCCTAACAATTAGCTCCTCCGTTGTTTACACGCAAAAAAACCCTAAGCTCTATAGCTGCTACACAGATTGGGAAAACTTCCGAGATATGGTTGAGCGAGGATTGGAACTCAAGATAGCACTCAAAACAGAGTCAGACGTGGATAATGCAGTCAAAACCTTCACACAAACTGTACAAAATGCATGTTGGGCAAGCACTCCAGAACTAAGCGAGAACTATCCTCGAAAAGCTGTAGTCCCGAGATCAATAAAAGACCAAATTTTGGAAAAGAGAAGACTGCGTAGGATATGGCACTCAAGTCGTCACCCAAATGACAAAAAAATCCTAAACGAGGCCATTAAAAACCTTAAGACCGCAATAAATGAAGCCGAGAATTCTTCAATGGAAGCTCACATAGAGTCCCTCACAGCTACCAATTCCAGCAACTATTCTCTGTGGAAGGCATGCAAAACTTCTGCTAAACCAATAAACCCAAAGCCGCCAATTAAACTCAATAACAACAAATGGGCCAGATCAAAGCAGGAAAAGGCAGAAGCTTTTGCACACCATCTTGCCAATGTGTTTGTTCCAAACCCGCCTCATTCAGATAACGATGAGAATGAAATTGACAAAAAACTACTGGAAGACTTCCAAATGGACCTACCCTTAAAATTTGTAAAACCCCATGAAGTCGCAAGACATATTATGGCCCTGGATGGTAAAAAGACCCCAGGTTATGAATTAATAGACAAGAAAGTTCTTAGTGAACTGCCGAGGAAGGCCATAGTGTATCTAACAACTCTTCTTAACTCTATGCTAAGAATTGGATACTTTACACCGCTTTGGAAAGCTTCAGTAGTGGTAATGATCCAAAAACCAGGAAAACCCTCGAACGAAGTGACCTCATACAGACCAATTAGCTTATTACCTGTCTTATCTAAAATTTTCGAGAGAATAATCCTAAGCAGACTAAAATTGGACCTTCATAAGAGGGCGATTATTCCAGACCATCAGTTTGGCTTCAGACAAGAGCATGCAATTGAACAGGTGCACAGAGTATTTGCCGAAATTAGGGATGCACTGGAAAATAAGCACTACTGTTCCTCTGTATTTTTGGATGTCCAACAGGCCTTCGACAAAGTGTGGCACAAGGGCCTCTTATATAAAATAAAAACTCTCCTCCCACATGCATACTATGGACTGATAAAGTCTTATCTAACTGATAGGATTTTCCAAGTAAGAGAAGACGATGCGTACTCTGATTTCTATGAAATACTAGCCGGGGTGCCTCAGGGCTCGGTCCTTGGGCCGGTTCTGTACACTATTTTTACATCAGACCTACCACAAACTCCGGGAGTCATAACCGCAACCTTTGCGGATGATACTGCGATTTTATCCTCCCACAAAGACCAAATGGAAGCTACCAAATCAGTCCAAAAAAGCCTTAATACCATAGATAAATGGATGAAAAAGTGGAGAATCCAAACAAGTGCCTCAAAATCAGTCCAGGTGACATTTACGCTGCGAAGAGAAAACTGCCCACCCGTCAAGCTTGGCGACAAAATACTACCACACTGTGACTCGGTTAAATACTTGGGTATGCACCTGGACCGTCGACTAACCTGGAGAAAGCACATAGAGTCTAAGAGGAATGCTATGAACTTGAAGTTTAGAGAGTTAACTTGGCTCATTGGAAGAAACTCAAAACTCTCAATAGACAATAAACTACTCATATATAAGGCTATCATCAAACCCATATGGACCTATGGGATCCAACTCTGGGGTTCTGCTTCCAACTCAAACATAAGTATAGTACAGAGAGCACAGAATGGCATGTTGAAGCAAATCTCGAATGCACCATGGTTCATTAAAAACAGTGAGATTCATGAACACTTACTAATGAACACAGTAAAACAGGAGATAATTGCCTGTAGCTCAAAGTACAAAATGAGACTGGTCAAGCACCCAAATGACCTCGCTGTCCAGCTGACAATACCACAGAGTGTCTCAAGGCTGAAAAGACGAAGGATCCTGGACCTGGACTCGCTATAATGAGCAGTTGAGAAGATGTGGAGTACTTCCAGTGGGGAGTAACTCACTTGCACGTTACCGCATTTCAACCCATCTGCTCATAGTCTTAAAGACTGATCGCAAGATAAAAGAAGAAAAAAAAAAAAAAAAAAAATGTTCTTTTACCATTTTGCTCTTTTAACTTTGTGCTCTTTTACCATTTTGCGAGTGCTTACCATTTTGCGCTTTGAACACTATGCGCCCAAAGAAAAATAAATGCCAAAAATTAATTTGATTTGATCATTAAGTTTACTTTTGTATCTTAAAATTATGAAGCTCAGTTGAAGCTATGATCCATCCATACATAAGCTTTCACCAACTTACCACTAAAAAGTTCTTTTTTTTTACAGTACCTACCTAGATGCTTATAGTAAGAAATGGAGATTGTATGCAGACACTCTTAATGATGCTGCTATGTGCATGGAAATGGCACTACCTGTATTTAAAAATTACACCACATTTGTGTTGTGTATCAGCACCACAATGAAAGCCATTGTTGGAGTTGCAGGTTTGTTTAATTCATTCAATTAGAACCTCAAATTTATAAGGGTGAGTAGAGGAAATCAACTATCCCTAGAACCTACTTCAGTACTTTAATATATAGTCAGACTTTGATTTAAAAAAATATTCACCTTTAGATATATTACTCAGGATTATCATAGGCTGTATTTTATAGTAAGTTTCCCACGCGATCACCATTGACACAGGCAATAGTTTAATAAATTTGAACCCTTTATAAAAAACTAGCTTCCCACACGCGGTTTCACCCGCCTAACTCCCATTCCCGTGGGAATTTCACAATTAAATATGGGCTATGTCATCCGCAGATGTGTAGCTTCCCAATGGTGAGAGAATTTTTCAAATCCATCAAGTAGTCTTTATAATATTACTAGCTGACCCGGCAGACTTCGTACTGCCTCAATCGATACATAAAAGACCTAAACATTTGTATAAAATAAACTGGGCCGTAGAGACTTCGTTTATGCGGTACTCCTACCCCTACCCTATACTACCCCTACCCTACACTACCCCTACCCTACACTACCCCTACCCTACACTACCCCTACCCTACACTACAACTACCCTACACTACAACTACCCTACACTACCCCTACCCTACACTACCCCTACCCTACACTACCCCTACCCTACACTACCCCTACCCTACACTACCCCTACCCTACACTACCCCTACCCTA
This sequence comes from Nycteola revayana, assembly GCA_947037095.2. Taxonomy (NCBI): domain Eukaryota; kingdom Metazoa; phylum Arthropoda; class Insecta; order Lepidoptera; family Nolidae; genus Nycteola; species Nycteola revayana. Next base: position 30,380,355 of record OX344842.1, on the reverse strand, counting down.
CACTATCCCTACCCTACACTACCCCTACCCTACACTACCCCTACCCTACCCCTACCCTATACTACCCCTACCCTACACTACCCCTACCCTACACTACACCTACCCTACACTACCCCTACCCTACACTACAACTACCCTACACTACAACTACCCTACACTACCCCTACCCTACACTACCCCTACCCTACACTACCCCTACCCTACACTACCCCTACCCTACACTACACCTACCCCTAATCTACCCCTACCCTACCCTACACCTACCCTAAAAAATCTTGGCAAAAAAAATCAAGTTTTTAATTAACAAAATAAAGCTCAAATTGACTCTACATTTTAGTTAGAAAACGTTTGTATGGGAAAAAGAAAAAGGCTGTTTTAAGGGGTTTTCAGGCAATTGTTCGATTTTTTCTCGCCGTAAAAACCATCCTTGAACTTCCACGAACATTAAAAAAAAAGAATTGGCCAAATTGGTCCAGGCTTTGTAGAGTTATGCGCTTACCAACACATTTTGCGATTCATTTTTATATTATAGATTAGTATAGAAGAAAAAGACAGACATTAAGGACGCGTTCTCAAATCTGACGTAAATAAGCTATTTTTCGGTACATATTGCGACCAAAAGAAACTTAACTGAACATAACTAACAATTACAATAGATAGATCACTTCTTTATCTCCAAAAATATTGATTTGTAATGTGAAAAAAGTTATATTTTATTATTGCAAACACGATTTTTCTTTACCTCTTCACACAAAATTGACAAAAAAGGGTTGAGTTTAGGAACATTTTACTGCTACTACACGCATAATTCTGAATCTCAAAAAATATCCCGGGAAAGCAGACAAAATCAAGAATTATAATATTGGAAAAAAAATACGAAAATATTACAAATTGTCTCGGAAAAAAATAAAAGTTCCCGTTTAATTTTTTCTCCTATTTTGCTGTAAGACATCAACTTTAAAGCGTAGCAATAAGGGTTATTTTATTTGTTTACTATTTAGAGTTATTGGATAGAAAAAGTCTAATGAAATTTTAGTCTGCGCCAGTCTGCGCTCGGCCGCTGTCGTGAGTGGACGCTGTGTCGCCTGTATACAGAAAATCGCCTTGAAAAAGATCGCTGTACGAGTACAAAATATTTGATATTATACTTCACAAACCAATCTTGATACTTTACACATTCTGTACGAGCAACTTGACAAGGTAAGTTATTTTTTTATTTTACTGAATATAGAATGTTTCGTTATATTATTTTGAACATGAGGTAAAATCAAAATCCAAGATGGCGCCGGCAAGATTTGCCAATTTTACATCATGGGTGTCATTTTCATGGTTTTTGGGGTCGCTTATAGCGAATATGGAGTCAAAATTAAAATCCAAGATGGCGCCGACAAGATTTGCCAACTTTCCATCATGGGTGTCATTTTCATGGTTTTCGGGGTCGCTTATAGCGAATATGGAGTCAAAATCAAAATCCAAGATGGCGCCGACAAGATTTGCCAACTTTCCATCATGGGTGTCATTTAATGTCATGGTTTTTGGGGTCGCTTATATCGAATATGGAGTCAACATTAAAATCCAAGATGGCGCCGACAAGATTTGCCAACTTTCCATCATGGGTGTCGTTATCATGGTTTTAGGGGTCACTTTTATCGAATATGGAGTCAAAATCAAAATCCAAGATGTCGCCGACCAGATTTGCCGACTTTCCATCATGGGTCTCATAACCATTGTTTTCGGGGTTGCTTATAGCGAATATGAAGTGAAACTCTAAGTTCAAGATGGCGCCGACATAAATATATTAATTTTTGGACATGAGTGTCATTGTTGTGGTTTTTGGGGTCGCTAATATCGAATACGGAGTGAAAATCAAATTCCTAGATAGCGCCAAAAAAGTTTTTTTGACATTTTTTTTTATGGTTTTCGGGTCCGCATGTTTTTTCTTTTTGTTTTATTAATGAAGTCAAAAGTCATCTATTTTACCTATCACTGTAACGAAACCAGTAAAATCAATAAAGTATACACCTTTACAGTTTCATTAATTGTTTTAGATGCCAAGGCCTAAGACGTTTGGAGCAACAACTCGTAAAAAACTTCGTGCTAATAGATTTATTGCAGGACAGAAAAGCCAGTAAGTATTTTGATTATTGTAAATATGTTTTTTTATCGTGACCATTTATTATCATCTTATCCTTTTTACACAGGATTCAGGGAGGTAGTCGCGATACGCGCAATACACTCAAAGAGCGTTTGGAAGAATATGATGACCAACCCAGTTGTAGTACTTCTTCTTATGATAATAATTTCGAAACCTCTTATGTAAGTTTTAATATATTTATTCTTGTAGTTGTAGTCTCGTGGCCACAAGCGCGACTACTGAGCATGAGATCTCAGGTTCAATTCCCGGGTCGGACGAAATCTCCATATGAAATTTCTCAGTAGTGGCCCGGAGTTTGGAAGTTGGAGGTATGATACCTCCGTGCCTCTGAAAGCACGTTAAGCCGTTGGTCCTGCGCCTGCTTTCTCTTTGGTCGTTTCGGATTTCCATCCCATCTGACTATGAGAGTACGCCTGTGTCTGCGTCAGCGCACACACTTGTGCACTATAAATGTCCCGCGCAGTTAGCTAATCCCCGCTGAGATTAGTCGCCGTGACCAGAAACGGTCAGGAGGACTATTATATTTTATTGTGTTAGGATTTAGTTTGTGAAAAATACACTTATAATAACAATTTACAAATGTTTATGCTTGTATTGTTTTAGGATACAAACAATGAAGAAACAGAACCGTTCCAAGTTTCAGGAAGAAGGGTCATAGAAATAGATTATTTTATAAAACAACTTCAAGAAATCGGAAGCCACAGTTCTATGTTTAGTTGTAATTTAAGTTCTGTTGAACTTTTGCATGAAAAAAGGACTGGACTTAACTCAGTTTTTAATATGAAGTGCCAAATGTGTGGCAAAAAATTTGTGTTAAAATCGTCCAAAGATTCAGAAAAGAAAATGAATGTGAATGAGGAAGTTGTGGCGGGAATAATGACTATTGGTGGTGGAGTTACACAGCTAAATACAGTTCTTTGTCACATAAATATACCACCTATGTCGATACGATTGTATCAAAACACACACAATACCATAAGTCAATGGTGGAAAGAAACTGCCAAGCATTCTATGAAAGAGGCTGGCATAATAGAAAAAAATCATGCTCTTTGTATTGGAAGCGTACATAATACTGGAATTCCAATGATCTCTGTTTCGGGTGATGCATGCTGGTCAAAGCGATCGTATGGGACCAACTACAGTGCGTCTTCCGGAGTTGGTGCAATTGTGGGGATTTATTCTAAGAAAGTTCTCTACTACGGAGTGAAAAATAAGATTTGTAGTATCTGTTCACGGGCCAATTCTAACAAAGTACAAGCACCGAACCATACCTGTTTCAAAAATTTTCATGGTCCTTCTACTGCGATGGAAGCAGTTATTATAACAGAGGGCTTCAAAAAATCAATCGAAAGTCATGGACTCATTTACAACCAGTACATCGCAGATGGTGATTCGAGCACGTATGCCAGCATCCGGAACTCAAGGCCATATAATGATGTGACAGTAGGTAAAATTGAATGTAAAAATCATTTACTAAGGAATTACTGCAAAGGACTTCTATCTATAGCTAATAATACTACCTACCACACAAGGGCCCGAAAAATTATAAAAGAAAATTATTTACGGATACGCTGGGGTATTGATAGCAGTATTAAATATTGGACCACTAAAGATATTACATTTGAAGAAAAAGTAAAAATGATAAAACAAGATATTTTAAATGGCCCATACCACATATTCGGTGATCACTCCAAATGTGCATCATACTTTTGCAATGATCAAATAAAGAAACGCAATGAAAATATTGTACCAGAACTGTCAGCATACGGCGTTTTTCAAAAAGTTGAAGATTTGGCTCATCGTCTTTCTTTACACGCGTATAGTTTTGTTTACAATCAAACTAATAATACAGTAGAAAGCTTCAATGCAAGAGTTGCAAAGTTTGTCGGAGGCAAAAGGGTAAATTTTTCCCAACGAGGTTCTTATCTTGCTCGTTGTGCCGCAGCCGTCGTAACTTACAACACAGGTACCCTGCAGTCAGCGGTACACAAATTCATTTTTGACACCGAAGCAAATCCGGAAATAGTTCGGTTGGAACAAATGCGGCGGAAACGAAATGAGGAAAGGATGGAGAGAAACACGAAAAAGAAGAAAATTATAAGACCAACAACATATAAAAAAGATGCGTATTATGGCGAAAGTTGTCAAAAAGTCGATATGGAAGATGAGCAATTTAAAGAAGCCAAAGAAAACTTTTTGAAGGCATTGGAATTGTCAGAGCTCGAAAAAAACACCCTCGAAAAAGACACAATTCTTCAAAGTGGAAGTCCACTATGGTTGGAAACACGAAGGAAGCTTCTAACCGCGTCTTGGTTTGCTACAGTATGCAAACGGCGGCCAACGACAGAGTGTGGTCCGCTGATCAAACAAATACTATATGGAAAAGACCTTAGCAATGTTCCGTCCATAAAACATGGCCGAACAAATGAACAAACTGCCATCAGAGAGCTTGAAAATGCGTTGAACACGCATATAGAACAGTGTGGATTATTTATAGACCAAGAATTTCCATTTCTAGGAGCAAGCCCTGATGGAAAATGTGAGCTTGGCATAATTGAAGTGAAATGTCCATCAACGGCATACGGAATGGAGCCAGACGATGCAATTGCGCAAAAAAAAGTTGATTTTTGGTTGCCTATGAATAATAATAAATTTAAAATAAATAAAAAACACAAATGGTATTACCAAATACAAGGGCAGCTGCGTATTACTGGGCAAGACAGGTGCGTGTTTGCCATATGGACGGGCCCCGGCAAATTAAAGTTCGAGTTTGTAGAAAAGGACTCTCAATTTTGGAAAGAGAAAATGGAAGCCCATCTCATTCGATTTTATAAAAATTGTCTTCTTCCAGAATTAATTGACCCAAGACAGGCAAGAAATATGAATTTACGGGCTCATTCCTCGCATATTCAAACAAATATCCTGAAAATAAAGAATTGATGTTTAATTTATTTTATGTATTTTCTTTGCTTGTTCCACCCAGGTCTTGTCATGTTCGTTACCATAATTGATTATTTTATCTTAGCGACCCCGAAAACCATTGAAATAAAACCATAATAAAATATAGTTTAAAAAAACTAAAAAACATGCTTTTCTTATGAACCGAACTAAAAATTAAAAAATAATTTTAACAGTGGGCGGAAAATTTAGTATTGTTATGAGAAAAGCATGGGACGCTTTGTGTTTTTTTATACGATTAATTCGAAAATAGTATGAAAGATATGGCACACAGCGCCCCATGCTTTTCTCATAACAATACTAAATTTTCCGCCTACTATTAGTGTTAATGTTAAAATTATTTTTTAATGTTTAGTTCGGTTCATTAGAAAAGCATGTTTTTTAGTTTTTTTAAACTATATTTTATTTTTTAATTTTTAGTTCAATTTGTCTTCAACGCGTATTTTCATATCTCTTCAAGTGCAGCTGGGCTGTTGGGCTCAGGAATTCTAGATTCTCGATTTTCGTATGTCGCTAAAACGTGCTCATCACGCTGAATATCTTTTCTTAAGAAAGTATATTCAAATGTCTTCAGGTTCGGCTGGGCTGTTAGGAGTCCATGTCAGGGATTCTAGATCCTCGATTTTCGTATGTCGCCAAAAAGTGCTCATCACGCTGAACAACTTTTCTTAAGATAGTATATTCATATCTCTTCAGGTTCAGCTGGGCTGTTAGAAGTCCATGTCTGGGATTTCAGATCCTCGATTTTCGTATGTCGCTAAAAAGTGCTCATCACGCTGAATATCTTTTCTTAAGAAAGTATATTCAAATCTCTTCAGGTTCGGCTGGGCTGTTAGGAGTCCATGTCAGGGATTCTAGATCCTCGATTTTCGCATGTCGCCAAAAAGTGCTCATCACGCTGAACAACTTTTCTTAAGATAGTATATTCATATCTCTTCAGGTTCAGCTGGGCTGTTAAGTGTCCACGTCAGGGATTCTAGATCCTCGATTAATTTCTACGAGGTATTAATTTGCTACCGGTCCTACAAAGTTTTAACGAAATCGGTCCGTTCAAAATGGGTCAAAATCGAGTTGGAAGAGGTCGGTTACATACAAACATACATACATACATACATACACATGAAGCTAAATAAAAGCATGTAAAAAGTTAGTTTTGCGTTGGAACCATTTGATTTTTGATTTCGATTTCGAATAATCCGAGCCCAAATTCGGCACACTTAGCTCTTGTCGTCCGTAAGTTACATCAGTAGAATTGAATTGAACACCAGATAACACAAAACATTTGAGTCTACGCACGCACTAAACAAAATAAAAATATTAAAAAAGAAAGTAAGAAAATATTCAAACTTTCAAAGTATCAAGTTCATTTTGTCATAATTCCCGCAGCTATCCGTGCGTATGTGTGTGTTGTCGAGAGTCGTGTCAATGTAGTGATGCGATTCGATACCTATCAATTATGAGAACGCGTCCTTAAATAAGTTATGTGTTGCTCATGTCAATTCTTGCTATCAGTCATAGGACATTATTTACGAGTATGACGTAATTGCACGTGCCAAATTCAATATTTGCATTTTTTTATTCAGTCATGTGCAATTTTAACTTCATAAAAACATAGCTTCTCAAAGAAAATAGTGTAGCATTTTTTTATTTCCATTAAGTCTTAAATGAATGTCAATCAAATCTTTGGGGCAGGGGCAGGGGCTGTAATATTTTTGCATTACTTTTTTGTAATTAATTAAGTAACACGTTTTTTTTTTGTTTCCTAAAACCTTGCAAATAGGCATAAGGAACTTGTCATGAGAGAGATAGACAATGAGTTATTGTAACTATATTTGTCTTATTTGTATGACGTTGTAGACTAATAGATTGTCCGTCCGTTTATATACTCACTAGCGGCCCGCCCCGGCTTCGCACGGGTGGACTTTTATACCCTACCCCTGCCCTACCCGACCTCTACCCTAACCCTGCCCTACCCCTACCCTACCCCTACCCTACCCTACCCCTACCCTACTCTACCCCTACCCTACCCTACCCTACCCTACCCCTACCCAAAAATCGGTTCAGCCGTTCTGGAGTTATAAATAGTGTAACTAACACGACTTTCTTTTGTTTTTAAAATGTATTCTGCTATTCGGGACGGACACAAATCCAACAAATCAAAAACCATGGCAATCGGTCCAGCCGTTCTCGAGTTATAAGTGTTGTAACAAACACGACTTTCTTTTATATATATAGATGGTCCACTTAAATAATGACAATTGTTCTAACCTAATATAGACAGAACAAGCTATTTGACACAATATAGTTAAATAATAAACTAAGACGTTAAGACTAAAATATATTTAAAATAATAACTTAAATACTTGTTTAATTTGAAAATTTATGAAATATGATAATTATAGATTATAATACTGAACACAAAATTATTGTTTTTTCTATTGGCAAGTAAAAGTTTAAAGTTTTTTTTTTTTTGCCATCTTATTCCTATGCAATATCAAGCGGATAGTAGCATAGCCCTAGAGTAGACATGCCCCTCATCAAAAGTTGTTGAAAAAGCCCTCTTACACACATACACACACTTCCGGGTACCTTGTAGCCCCGGGTTCAATTTATATGACTGATATACTGCCGTGATATATCTATAATGCCGTTATCTACCACTACGGGCTTGGAGGATAACGGCATTATAGATATATCACGGCAGTATAGCACTATCTACGCATATCTACGTATGTCTACCTAAACACCAATACACATTGTTATAAAAAAAATATATTCTAGCAGAGTTTTTGGACATTACTAGTATTCTTGTTAACTTTGTGTTAAGCTTAAATGCTTGCGTTACGAGTGGCTTCACGATTGCATTGATTACAATGGATGGGGATCAAACCGGCGACCACGTCGTAAGTCTGTCGCCGAAGCCCAATAGCTACGGATGCTCCAAACAGAATTAAAGTTAATTAGTAGGAAACATGTTATTACAATAACAGTCTCAATTCAATCAATTAGATTAAAGAATGATGAAAGAAAAGTTAGTACCCCAACTTTGATCTTGGGGTGGGTTAAGCTGGAAGGTTACAAGCTGAGTCTGACTCTCTTGTATTTATTTATTACAAAAAAAGGTTCAAAGAGGATTTAATGTAAATTAACGGCCCGCCCTGGACGTAGGTCTTCCGCGGAGACTCTGGTGAGCTCCGGGGAAACTGGTCAGGCCAGAGGCCTCTTCAGTGGACTCTAGCGCCACCTGTGAAGACAGGTGGGTCCTTGGGTGGGGGCCCGAGGGCCCTCGTGGTTGCCCTTGTCCTTGTTGGCGCCGCTAGCGAGGTCAAGCCCCTACAGATGAATCCGAAGGGGCGACCAACATGCTAGCGGCGCTTGCGTCAGGTCCGGTAGTCATCGCTCCCTTCCGTGCGGGCGAGGTCGAGCCCGCCAGGGAAATGTCCTCGGGGGCGACCGTCAGCCGGCAGGGGAAGGGAGCGGTCGTCATGTCTGGGGGGCGCAGGAGACTGCTCCGCGTCATTGGTACGCCTCAAGGAGGCACTGCAGGATCAGCTGGGTGGGGTCCCGCTGCTCCTGGAGCGCGATCAGCACCCTCTGGAGGGTACCAATGACGCTGGTCATCCTGGGGTCTCTAGCCGGCTGCTGCTTCGCCTTCGTCCCCTCCGATGGGGCGGTGACCACAGCAGTCGACGGCTTCGTGGGCTTTTCCCCTTGGGCCTTTGCCTTGCGTTTCCGCTGGCGCTTCCTCTTCGTTGTACGGGCCCGCCCTGGCTTCGCACGGGTGGACTTTTATACCCTACCCCTGCCCTACCCTACCCCTACCCTAACCCTACCCTACTCCTACCCTACCCCTACCCTACACCTACCCTACCCTACCCCTACCCTACCCTACCCCTACAATACCCCTTCCCTACCCTACCCTACCCTACCCTACCCTACCCCTACCCAAAAGTATCCTATGTCCTTCTCCCAGTTCTTAGCTACCTCCCTACCAATTTTCAGCCAAATCGGTTCAGCCGTTCTTGAGTTATAAATAGTGTAACTAACACGACTTTCTTTTGTTTTTAAAATGTATTCTGCTATTCGGGACGAAAACAAATCCAACAAATCAAAAACCATGGCAATCGGTCCAGCCGTTCTCGAGTTATAAGTGTTGTAACAAACACGACTTTCTTTTATATATATAGATAAATACGAAAGTTTGTAAGTATGGATGGATGGATGGATGTTTGTTACTCTTTCACGCTAAAACTTCTGCACGAAAGTGGCTGAAATTATGCACCGGGATAGGTTATACGCTGGATTAACATTCAGTCTACAAAACATCACACTCCGACCCACTGAAGTAGAGTAACGCGGGTAAAACCGCGGAGTGCAGCTAGTACAAGAATATTTTTGTGCAACTGTGGCTTGCAGTATTAATGTGGGGACAAATATTTGTGCGTTATAATTTAATAACACTGTTGTATGTCAATTTCAGGTGGTGCAACCAGGATGGCCATGACCCAGCATCATTCATTAAGAGGTAACATGGCCGATGTATCAGCGAAAGACTCTGCCCAAGAAACTGCAGTCAACTTGATTGCTTCTCTTACTGCCCTGTTGATCTTGACTGTTTTTGGGTGAGAATAAAATGTTCAATGTTTTATACAATGAAACATAAGGATATGTGGCAGAAAGAAGATTTACGTTTTTCTTTCACTATGTATTTTCACGGACATAGACAAAAAATTAATGGAATCATTTAAAGCCTAACTCCCGTATGCAAGAACTACTCTTGAGACTATGAATTTACTAGGGAATGTGACGTGTCACTTTGATGATTTCTATTACCATAGCAATAGAGACCACGATAGGGAGAGACTATTTACTCAAGTGAATACTTATAGTCATCACTTATAGAACCCCACTCATTGCACTACCGACGTGAACCCACTCGTAACACAAGCATTTTAGCTTAGCACGAGGGATTAGCAAGAATACTAGTAGACTGCAAAACTCTGCTAGTAATCTTAAAAAAAAGTCATGTATTGCTCTGGCGTATGGGAGTAACTGTCCTATACATGAAAAAATTTGATGATTACAGAGATGGCCAAGGCGACCCATGGTAATGTCATGTCAAGTCAATCATGATCTTTGTAATCATAAAATTTTACCAATTGATTGATGATTGAATTGACTATGGATAAAAAATAAAAAACTTTAGTGTTTATGTCTAAATCGCACAGCTTTTAGAATTCATTATTTGAAAACTATATTTCTGATTGAAATATAAGACTCAAAGTATTGAATTCATATTTATACATTTATAAAGACAGCTTACAACTTAACACAATATTTATACAGGTGCCTATTAACTTAGTTAAAGTCTATTATTCGTTGAAACACTTAATATAACAAACCAGGGGCGTAGCGACCAGTATCAGCATTCAGCCGTGTAATTGATACGGGGCCCCGGTTTATAAAGGGCCCAAAAATGTGTGGTAGAAGGCATCTCCTACAAGGGTGATGGGTCATGAGTGTAGATACGGGGTCTTTTTTACGGACGGATGTTATGTAGTTAGCTTTTCCTACTTCACCGGGCATAAGAAGAAGCTTAAATAAATGGTTTAAAATTAAAAACAAAACAACCTGTGCAAGAGACCTACACCCATTGGGGCTAGGATGTCGGCGCAGGCCGGTCGCTGGCGGCGGGATTTGGGAATTTGAACTTTAGAGATTTAAGGGTATGTTGTGCACCTATCGCTCTAAGTTACAGTACGAGAGACTCCCGGACTTCAAGTCTACAAGGACATCGGAAGGTTCTTTGCGAACTAAGGGTCGGGAGGGCGAGGAGGGATATACGAGATCCGTCTAGTAACACTATAACAGACACAATTCTAGTGATAAATTTAGTTCAAATAAATTGACAATACTAAAACTATCTTAGTTTACTATATTTTTGTATTATGGATTATAAAATTCAATATAATATGTAGATATTATAAAAAAAGGCTCAAACATTTAAAGCAATACAACTCTTGCAATTATCTTCGTGTTTGTCTATGTTTCTAGAGTGTCTGCGAAAATCAATTTGTTTCAATATTTATTTATTGCGTAGGTATACCTATATATATTGTGCACTCTTTGAACTGCGCCTCAATGATTGAATACCCACTTAACTCTGCTCCAGTGGTTCGGAGCGTGATTTTTTAGCCTGTATGTTAATCGAGCTTATTAACCGTCCCCGTGCAAAGTTTTAGCCAAATCCATTCATTATTTTCAATTTATTCAAATATTTTATTTTATACAGGGTGTCCCAAAAGGTTAAGTAGCTGGGAAAGGGGGTGACAGGGGTGGACACAATGGTCACTAGAAAAATAAAAAAAAAATCTGCTGTGGGTATTTAAAAAAAAAATGGCATTTTTTTAAAAACTTAAAATTTTACACCTTGTTATTTTTGATGTTGATGTTGATGACCTTGTTGTTATTAAAGATTACATAACAGCATTTTTTTTAAATACAGCCATATTTGTAGGTACAAGGTGTAAAATTTTTAGTCTTTTAAAAAATGCCATTTATTTTTTTAAACACCCAGAGGGAATTTTTTATATTTTTCTGGTGACCCTTGTGACCATCCCTATCACCCCCCTTCCCAGCTACGTAATCTTTTGGGACACCCTGTATAAATTCCAATCATTTACGTGAACAAACATCCATCCATACTTACAAACTTTCGCGTTTATAATATTAGTAGGATATAGTTTGAGCATAATAGGTATATATAGTTATACCCGGTAAAGCAATAGCCTCTTGGCTAACTACATAATGTCTGTCCGAAAAAAGTATATATGTAATCTTAAATTGAATCATCATCAGCCCGTATAACGTCCACTGCGGAACATGTGCCACCTCCCGAGGAGGGTATTTTGCCATAGTAACCACACTTGGCAGGCGGGCTGGAGACCGCAGTATTATGTTGTACCACACAAGGAAACGCTGCTGCCCGTTCCTTGATATACGATTATTTATTGATGATGTTATAACAATTGGGACCAACGGCTTAACTTGCTTTCGGAGGCACGGACGGTAGTCCCTCAACCAACCTGACCCAGAAAGAAATCTTATTACACAAAGATTTCCTGTCCGGCTTGGGGATTGAACCCACGACCTCCGAGATTTAAAGCGAATTAAATACCGCAACGGAGGCTAGTTAAATAGAATGCTAATATTTAAAAGAAATGCATGCTGTTACTATTAATAAATAATATATCTTTACAGAAACTCACTGATAACATTCACAATAATGATTATACTTCACATTATATTCAACTATTTCGCCGTTCGAGCGGTATGTTTGAAAACACTGAATGAACCGAGATTTTTACAAGTCATCGACACTTATTTAAACCATGAAGTTATAGCTAGCCCTTGTGAAACCAATATGAATGAACCAATACTATTCTATCAATTGGGTTCAAATATATTAGGTAAGAACATACATGTATGTACATAGGTGTAATCGTAACCATTTATTTTCAGGATATATTGTGTGATACATCCTGGCCGTGCCACCGTCGCGGCGTCGCCGCGTTGTAATTTAAATCAAAGTTAATTCGAAAAAAAATTACATAATATTAATTTACATTATTGTACACAGTTTAAAAAAAAAATACTATAAAAGTTACCGAAATTTTATAAAAAATTGGTGGTGCGGCCAGGAAGCGTTCATCCTGGCCACGCCACTTTGTACATTGTAACCATCAGAAATCCTGTAAAAAGTCATGAATTACCATATTTTTTCATATCGATGTTCGCGTTTCACCATGTTCTTTTGATAGATACATTTGCAGGTGTTTTAGCTTACGTGTCATATTAAGTAACATAATTCTGTCTGTGAACATGCATACAACATGCAAATGTATGTAAATGAAATCGAATATTAGTTACGCGGTTCCTATCAGTTAACAAAGGTGGATAGATACTAATAACACTAACAATTAATTTGTAATTAATATAATCAAAAATTTTATGACAATGTTGCTTCGTTGTGAACTGTAAAACAAAATGTAAAAGTAACTGGCAGTGTCGTAGGCATCACCTTTAAACAAAACTAGCTTCCCGCGGTTTCACCCGTGTAACACCCGTTCCCGTGGGAACTTGATAATGAAATATAGCCTTTGTCATCCGGGCATAGAGTAGCTTTCCGGTATAAGATTTTTTCAAATCGGTTCAGTAGTTTCTGAGCTTATTCAATACAGACAATCAAATCTTTCCTCTTTATAACATTGGCATAAAGGGAATAGAGGTAATAGAGGCATAGAGGTATAGAGGTAATATAGGGAAAGGGATTTGCGATGATGAAACCGCGCGGGGCAGCTAACGTATACAAGGTGTAACGGAAAGGGTATATACATAGAAAGAGCAAGGCTTCTTTGGATCATAACAAACGATATGGCAAGGGTTTCAACTCAAAATAAAATACTCCAAGAATTTTTTATTTTGCAAACTAAAAATAAAAATGCGGAACCCTTTATTCAGAAATACCAGAAGTAAGAGGTTTATTTTTACTTGCAAATAGTTCGTTGACATCGATCAGCTGATTGAGTGCTAGTGATGTATTTATTTCAATTTGAAAAGTTTGGTTTCTGGCATCTATGAATTTAAAAAAATCATTACTTCCGAACTTTTATAGATAGGATTAAATTACACTTGCCATATCGTTTGTTATGATCCAAAGAAGCCTTGCTCTTTCTATATATATAATGAATTCAAATACTCATTTTAAGATAAAAATCTTACATACAATTTCTGCAAGTTACAGAGTTACTTATGTTATAAGAAACATTCGTTCTTTAAAATAAAAATTAAAAAGAAATATATATTTACGTACACCTAAATAATTTAGTATTCAGTATTATAATCTATAATTATCATATTTTATAAATTTTCAAATTAAACAAGTATTCAAGTTATTATTTTAAATATATTTTAGTCTTAACATCTTAGTTTATTATTTAACTATATTGTGTCAAATAGCTTGTTCTGTCTATAAAGTGTTTATTTTTGTTTGTTATTTAAAAAGACAACACTCGCAATAGATACACAAAACCCAGGAGACTTTACAAACACATATTATACTAATCACATCCAGACTCGGAACAGCTATGCCTGGTTCGCACAAATAATAGTCTCAGCTGTGAATCGAACCCGAACACCAGGGCTCAGAAATTACAGCCGTAATCACTGAGATAAAACCTTCTTTTAAAATTGAATAAATCAATTTTATTTTTCTGTTGCAGATTTAAAACTTTGTGGGTTCAAAATATTGTTAGGAAAATCAATAAAGACAGTGGTACAAGTGAATCCTCGAGCAAACTATTTAAAAAACATACAGGACGTGTACAAGAATCACAATTACATTGTAATCCCATACATACAAAGAAAAGTTATGTATGTGGTGCTTCGAGATACGGCTACGACAGATGATATACTGTGCGCTTACTTCCACGCTGTGTTGTTGTCCATGGTCATCTGCTGCCTCAATGATTACCCATTGGTATGTTATAATTAAAATGGAAATAATTTTTAATTTTATCGAAATAGATAGTCGCTCAAAGTACTATTCGAGCTTCCTTTCGACGTCTGCTGCTTGTTGCACGTTGTGGGCAGTGTTCGGATGAGACTGAGCTTCCAGGTAGTCAGCGAATAGCTTTGCTCGAATCAGAGCTGGCTTCTCGGATACTTAACGGCACAGGTGGTGGCACTCGAGCCATGAGAGATCTTCTCCAAATGTGAAGCCAACGCGGAGGAGATTTTCGCTACAAGGGCGTTGAGCTGGTACTCCATGGTCGGATATCATATGTATGGATGCGGGGAGCTGGGTGGGCCTTCTCGTGGACGCGACGTCTCGCTTCGACTCTCGAAGCTCGAAGCGCTGGATGGTCTCGCTTCGAGAGTCGAAATAGAGTCAGTCGGCAAGCTTTTCGACGTCGGCTGATGTTTCCACGGCATGGGAAGGCGCGTGTTCTGCCATTCATTCGGTGAAGACCCGCCAATCCTGGCGTGATAGAGAGGGTAGCGGAAGCGACTTGAGTGGGCTATCCAGAGTCAGACACACCGGTTGGAGGTCTGAGAAGAGATTGTCGTCCAGTATGTCTAGAAACTTATGGTAAGCACCTCTTTGCCGCTACGATCTGCATCATCTTGGAGACGGTGGTTGTTGGGGCAGACGTATAGTTGGAATTCCACACCGTGTGTCGCATATTAAAGCCTGGCGATTAGCGTGGGCAACGGCGAGTCCAGCAATACGTGGACATCAACCACTGCAAATCGCTGTTGTGGCGGCTTGTAAACGGTGAACACACGAGTACGTCTGCAAAATTCGACTTCGATGGCGTACGTAGACTGCAGCTGTGGTTCTGGCAGTGGATGGTGGACGATTCTACTCTTGAATAGAGCTGCCAATCCCAGTCCTTGCCTACACTGTTCCTCCCGATAAACATGATATCCGGCACACACTGGATCTCCGGTAAACATGATATCCTGCCTTTCGCCAATTGCCTACCGGTCCGAGGTGTGTCTCGTTGAGCAGGGCCATAGGGGTATATCCACTTGCCGCTGGGCTAGCAGTAGCTTCAATAGCCTAGTCTTCTCTAGTGACATCCCGTCGGTGTTCTAGTAGTTTTTTTTTTAATTCACAATTTTTTACATTTTTATGTTGTAATTTATTCATTTTATTTCCAGTCACTATATACAAACACCAAATCAGTGCAACGGCCATTTGTACAAGTGTGTCGCTCCCTACAAGAAGCAGAATGGACTAGAGACATTATAGACGGCTCGGGGAATGGATTTGTGTATGAGCCATCAATTGAACTCATGAAATTTCTACTGACAACAGCTCAGAAAGAATGGCAGCTGATAAGAATGGGTTTACAGCAAATAGGTAATTACAATAATACTTTGTTCTTGTATCATCATCATCATCAGCCCGTATAACGTCCACTGCTGAACAAGGGCCTCCTCCCGAGGGAGGGTATTTGTCATAGTCACCACGCTTGGCAGGTGGATTGGTGACCGCAGTATTATGAAGCAACACACAAGGAAACGCTGCTTCCCATTCCTTATATACGATTATTATAGATTATGTTATAACAGTCGGGACCAACGGATTAACGTGCTTTCTGATGCACGGAGAGAAGTCCCTCAACTAACCAAACCCGGAAAGAAACCTTAGAATTTACACAAAGATTTTATGTCCGACGTGGGGATCGAACCCACGACCTCCGAGATTTAAAGCGAGCCACAGTAAGTAAACGCTGCTGCCCATTTCCTGAAACTGGGATCGAGGGCTTAACAAAACGAAAGACTTTCATTTTTGCTAACAATGATTTACCATGGCTCATGACTCATATTAGACAGCGCTCGTGAACTAGCGGTATTAGTATCGCTTTACATCTTAGAAGCTGTCGGTTCAATCCCCGCGGCAAGAAATCTTTGTGTAAAATCTAACAGTGTTTGGCGGGTCTGACTTCTGCACTGGCACGGAAGGTGGTGTCCTCCTTGCTTCGGATAGCACGTGGGCCGTGGAGCCCGATCTTATAGTCCTGATATTATAAACGTGAAAGTTTGTGAATATGGATGGATGGATGTTTGTTACTCTTTCACGCAAAAACTACTGAATGGATTTGGCTGAAACTTTGCACGGGGATAGTTAATAAGCTCGATTAATAGGCTACAAAATATCACGCTCCGACCCACTGGAGCAGAGTAACGCGGGTAAAATAATGACATATCAATTAACAGGCAGCAGCGTTTTGCCATCAACAACCCACTTACTAAAACTAGCAAAACTCATTTCGGAGGAGGCCCCCGTTCAGCCGTGGACGTTATGCAGGCTTCATGCAATCTTTTATAAATTAATTTTAAGTAAATATAATCTTAGAAATTATTAATAACCCTTTTTATTATTAGTTATCAGTTGAACTTTTTTATTATCCGTATTGGTAACTTTTTTTTTACAACGTATCACTACCCAGAGTTTTAGACAACATTAAATCTAGGTCAAAGTTTAGACACTATGCTACCAATGCAAAAACTGTTTTGTTCCAAACGATCTAAGTATATTTTTATTATTTTAGGTTGGGACATGAAAAATCATCTACTAGTTGTCGACGAGTGGCGAATATCCACTCCAAAGGTATCAAAAGACTCAGCTACCCCAGACACACAAATAGAAAGCTTTCAAAATTTAAACCTGCAACCTGCCGATGTTCACCGCGTAACATGTATCATAGAACCTGACAGTACATCCAGTAATTCACTAACTAAAGACGACGATAGTAATATACTAAAATTGGACGATGCTGCTAAATCTGAAATTAAATTAGCAACAAAACTATCAACGTCTAAAGCCTCTCAGTCTCCTACCGTAGATATTGACCCAGATGTATGTCAATGTATACACGATAAGAAAAATGTTACTTACATATTACGCAAATAACTTTGTACCATTCCAAATTATATGAATAGTATATTTAGATTAATGTACTTATAAAATATGAATTAAGTGTACAATGTAAAGATTCAAATTCATTTATTCCGTAAATACGGTTACATTTGTTTGGAATAGTCAAAATTTTTACCCCTACCGTGCAGTGCGTGACGTGGCGACTACTGCGAATCATTTCCAAAAAACATAGTATTAATTTCTTTTAAAAATAAAAATATTTTATTACTCATTTTTTTATACTTACTACAATTTAAATTGGAGCGATTTAATCCAAAGATTATTTTTATTCATAAAGATAATTCGAAAGTTTATAATAAGCCCGGCTGCACAATTTTGGCTTTAGAAGTTACTTTAAATTTATTTATTGACAAGTATCTTATGTTATTGGTAATTTGATATAAAACCGTATACATTCCTCCATAAAAGAGTTTAATTTTATTGTTTCACATTGTTTTTCTTATCCACTAGTAATAATAAACTGGCTGACCAGCGCGGTCGCACCTTCTATAATGTTATTTTATTTTCCTGTATGCCCATTGTCATTCCTGCCTATAATTTTTTGTCCGTGGGGAAATGCATTTACGCATTCCCACCGCCGCTGCAGCGTATTCGCGCGCTGGCGGTGGGATATGTGGGACTCGCCCTCTCCATAGCGTGGTATGCGACACTCATACCACGAGGAGAGGACCCTACACCACTGGGATATGTGGGACTCGCCCTCTCCATAGCGTGGTATGCGACACTCATACCACGAGGAGAGGACCCTACACCACTGGGATATGTGGGACTCGCCCTCTCCATAGCGTGGTATGCGACACTCATACCACGAGGAGAGGACCCTACACCACTGGGATATGTGGGACTCGCCCTCTCCATAGCGTGGTATGCGACACTCATACCACGAGGAGAGGACCCTACACCACTGGGATATGTGGGACTCGCCCTCTCCATAGCGTGGTATGCGACACTCATACCACGAGGAGAGGACCCTACACCACTGGGATATGTGGGACTCGCCCTCTCCATAGCGTGGTATGCGACACTCATACCACGAGGAGAGGACCCTACACCACTGGGATATGTGGGACTCGCCCTCTCCATAGCGTGGTATGCGACACTCATACCACGAGGAGAGGACCCTACACCACTGGGATATGTGGGACTCGCCCTCTCCATAGCGTGGTATGCGACACTCATACCACGAGGAGAGGACCCTACACCACTGGGATATGTGGGACTCGCCCTCTCCATAGCGTGGTATGCGACACTCATACCACGAGGAGAGGACCCTACACCACTGGGATATGTGGGACTCGCCCTCTCCATAGCGTGGTATGCGACACTCATACCACGAGGAGAGGACCCTACACCACTGGGATATGTGGGACTCGCCCTCTCCATAGCGTGGTATGCGACACTCATACCACGAGGAGAGGACCCTACACCACTGGGATATGTGGGACTCGCCCTCTCCATAGCGTGGTATGCGACACTCATACCACGAGGAGAGGACCCTACACCACTGGGATATGTGGGACTCGCCCTCTCCATAGCGTGGTATGCGACACTCATACCACGAGGAGAGGACCCTACACCACTGGGATATGTGGGACTCGCCCTCTCCATAGCGTGGTATGCGACACTCATACCACGAGGAGAGGACCCTACACCACTGGGATATGTGGGACTCGCCCTCTCCATAGCGTGGTATGCGACACTCATACCACGAGGAGAGGACCCTACACCACTGGGATATGTGGGACTCGCCCTCTCCATAGCGTGGTATGCGACACTCATACCACGAGGAGAGGACCCTACACCACTGGGATATGTGGGACTCGCCCTCTCCATAGCGTGGTATGCGACACTCATACCACGAGGAGAGGACCCTACACCACTGGGATATGTGGGACTCGCCCTCTCCATAGCGTGGTATGCGACACTCATACCACGAGGAGAGGACCCTACACCACTGGGATATGTGGGACTCGCCCTCTCCATAGCGTGGTATGCTAAACTCATACCACGAGGAGAGGACCCTACACCACTGGGATATGTGGGACTCGCCCTCTCCATAGCGTGGTATGCGACACTCATACCACGAGGAGAGGACCCTACACCACTGGGATATGTGGGACTCGCCCTCTCCATAGCGTGGTATGCGACACTCATACCACGAGGAGAGGACCCTACACCACTGGGATATGTGGGACTCGCCCTCTCCATAGCGTGGTATGCGACACTCATACCACGAGGAGAGGACCCTACACCACTGGGATATGTGGGACTCGCCCTCTCCATAGCGTGGTATGCTAAACTCATACCACGAGGAGAGGACCCTACATCACTAAAACCCCCCGGACACTCCTTCGATCCGCCGTTGGCGGGGGTCGGGTCCTTGTATAATGTTGTTTTATTTTCCTGTACGCCCATTGTCATTCCTACCTGTCAGTTTCATGAAATGTTTTAAACTTTAATTTATATACTCTTAAAAACATTTAATTGAATATACGTTTCATGGTTTATTGGAAATCTAAGGGAATCAATTTCTATCAAATTTCAATGATTCGATCTCCTAAATATAAATAACAGTACAAGTGTAAGGGGTAGTAATATAATTTAGAAAATCTGATACGGTTTTAAATTTATGTGTTGCTATGTTATGATTAAATAAATATTGTATTAATTTTTTATTTGTTTTCGCTTTATACCTCCTATACACCTGCCACCCTAAACTATTGTTACCAGGAGAATCTGGATGTAATCTAGACGCATTTTTTTTATAAACCACCCAGGAGTAGGCGCCCCGCGAAGCGGCCGTCGACCATGCATAGAATATTATGTTTTCAGGTTTGGTTAGGTGCCATTTGAGTTAGGTTAGAACTGTGACCATTAAGCATCAAAATAAGGTCAAATGGACGTTATATAAAAAGAATATTACACATAATGAAAATTCTAAAATAAAATGAACGTTATAACTAAATGTTAAAGGAAGATTATATCGAGGGGTGAAAGGCTATTTGTTTGAAGCGACATTTTACGAACTTTACAGGAGAGCCATTTAAAGATTCAAAATTTGGAAAAAAAATCGTAATGAAAAAACTAGTGCTCTTTCTATAATGGGGATCGCAAATTTTTATTGAAAAAAAATCCCTGAATGTTTTGGTATAACTTTCAATTAAAAAACATTTATGAGTATAAGATAAATTGTCGCTTAATACAAAATGATCTGTATCGCCTTATTTTTAGAGTAAAGAAAAATGATTCAACTTCCAACATTGTCACTAATCAGCAGCAGGCAAAATGGTTTAAGTGACTTTACAGTACTTATGCAGGAGAAAGCAAAATGATTGAATCGACGTTACTCAATAATAATAGGAATAGGCTATTTTGTTTAACTACCAATTTAGGTTTGGGTTTTGGGTTTTGTTAACGATACAGGAAAGTTGGCTTAAACAACGATGAACATTCTTAAAGAGTTGTTTGATGTCTCAGATTTTGAAAGGAGTTATATAACTTGGTTGTCTAAACAGAGTGAAAAACAGTTGTAGCGAAAAGGGTTGAACCGACGACATGTCTTAATGAATTTGGCTGACGGCAAATTGGTTGAAGCGACATTGCACAGAGTAAGTAGTCGTAAGCAAAATGTTTGAAGGGACTTTTCATCTAAAGATAGCTACATCGAAAAACGATTTATCTGCCATCGAACTAAAATTTTAGGAAGGGAATAACGGCTTATGATCCGATTCTCTGTTTTTGTATACAGCTTAAATGATATACTAAAAAAATATGGCAAATTTGAAGTCGGATCATACATCATGTTTGAGAATTATGCACTAAAATGGCATTGTTTTAAGCGCCATAAAAGTGCTCAGAATTGTACGAAACCCGGCTCAGACGACGCAGAAAAATTCGCTGAATCCGAATATGTATATAACTCCATATCGTCCAAAATGTCGCTTCAAACAAATAGCCTTTCACCCCTCGATATGATATAAAACATTAGGTCATATGAATTTAAGTTATTTGACATTGTAGTATATGAAAATTATATTATATGAACGTTATTTCAAGTGTTATTAGAGCATTTGTTATTATACCGAACATTACACAACCATTTAAATGCACCCTCGACCTTGTGATATCCAGTTTTAAACACAGCTTTAACCTAGGGGGCGTCTGTTTTGTAGTATATAGACATGCGCAAAATGTGTCAGTAAAAAGAAATGAATGAAGTACCTAAGTATATCTTTTGGCTCAATGAAGTAGTTCACTTATTTAGTTCAGTACTTCATTTAGTTCAGCAAATCACAACGAATCAATGAGATATAGACATGCGCAAAATGTGTCATTGAAGTGAAAAGAGTGATATACTTAATTTGAACTAAGTGAACTATATCACTCATTTACTTCACTAGTTCAGCTTATGAACAAGATTCATTTGAATCAGTTTTCGCATGTCCTTCAAACGATCATCGAATTCATTTACTTCACTAGTTCAGTTTATGAACTAGATTTATTTGAATCAATTTTCGCAGGTCTTTCAAACGATCATCGATCGTGCAATGAACTAATAACGAGAATGATTATATTGTTTTGTATTAGTTCTTTATGTTTTTTTTTTTAATTGTAAGAACCTAAAGCTTTCATTTACTTCGAAACGATGGTAATCTTAGTCAAGTAAAGGCAGTCTAAATCTTATCCAGATTTTCAGAAACGTTTTAAATAACTTCGTGTTACAATGAAGTAAAATAAAAACTACAGAAGACTGAGTAATATTCTCCCATTCTTTATTATTATTATTTTATGTGTTCAATAAATGATTTTTTCTTTCTTTCATTCTTCTGTAGTTTTAGTTCATTATTAGTAAACAAAATCAATTTGATAACGTCGTTTATCACTGGTAACTGGAAATTGTCAATTTCTTAATATGTTCCCAATATAGCACAAGTAGTCTCACTAAAACATATATGTTATAACAAGGAAGTGCGGAGCGACACCTTACAGCAATAAAACCGCAATAGAAATGATGCAAACTGCCTCACCGTAGAAGTAGAGAATTAAAGAAAAGCAAGGTAAAATATGAATTTGGCGAGTTCGAGCCAATTTAGTGATCCACTATCATTCTTATTACAAAATAAAATGGGATAAATGCAAAAATAACTAGAATAGACGATATGCACTGAAGGGTAATAAGTGAATATTTGAAAAATAAAATTTCCGGTAGAGCTGGATATTGTTTGATATTTGTTTACTATTCAAAAAAAAATCTACAGCTTATTACACAACTATTGAGGGGGAGCTTTGGAGGGATCTTGTTTAGCAAAATTTATATAAAAATATTTCGGGACACCCTAATATACATTTCTCCACCAATTGTCGTGACAATCGGTGCAGCAACGGCGGAGTACGAGCCCGGACGAACGGACGGAAATGACGAAACTACGAACAAAAAATTGGTAACATTTGTTACATCAATATACTAGACAATATTTTTTCTTTATAACAAATGCGCTCAAAAAGTTAGATGTTCAAAATTATTTCACTAATTATTATTTCATCAAATAGTAATTATAACTATATTATGATCGAGTTTCCACAGTATTTTTAATATACTTTAATACTCGTTAAGAAACACCACTGATTGTTGTCATATTACACACACACAACAATTTTACTAAGAGATAATAGTTATTTGTTAAACAAGAGTGCAAAGTTGCTTTTTAACCGCGTGTTCAATTTTGATGACCGAGCAAGCGAAGGATTCTAAAATTGAATCACGAGCGCAGCGAGTGATTCAAAATTAGAATCCTGAGCGTTAGCGAGGGAATCAAAAGAGCACGAGGTGAAAAATCTTTGCACTCGAGTGCAACACGTAACTTTTCATTCCACCTCAGCGAGGAAATGCGCATTATTAACAGTTTCAGTCAATTCTGTTGGCGTCAAACAAACTTCCTCGTCGCTAGAATCACTCATTTTAGTTTGTTCACTTGTTTTCAATTTTCTTGTTTTTAATATAAGGTTTAACAATGACGTGAAAAAATGCCGCGTAAAGAACCGCGTACAAAGCAAATTGAAAAAAGAACACCAAGAAGGTTCCGAGTCTGAGTTTTTAACAAATAAAAAAAAAGTTGTATGATATATTCGGCACCATAGAGGTAGCAGTAAATAGGTTTAATGTTTTTTTTAAATTCACAAACTTAGTTATGCACACGATGTTCTAAATTCAATTTACTTTATCCTCTAGAGAATAAAAACGGCTTTTCCACTCAGATATTGAAGATTAAAAATACTCTTTCCGAGATGGTGGGATGAAAATAAAATTACGAGTAACTAGTTTCTCTGAGTACAGTTTAATACTGCGGTCACCAACACGCCTGCCAAGCGTGATGATTAGGTATGGCAAAAACCCTCCCTCGGGAGGGGGCCCATGTTAGCTCTGGACATTAAACGGGTAATGATGCTGAAGACATACATTTTGCATTATCACTACACACGATACTCTTCTATTGTTATAAAAAGCACCATTATATACTTTAGTCTTGCCATAAATATTGCAACAGAGTTTTATTTATGACTATAACTGTGTGTTAGTTTAGTAGGTACATTAATGTAAAATCATGAAAAATTTATAAAGCTTATTCGAAGTGGTCTCCATTGGCTGCAATACAGGCCTTTTGAATAGGAGCATGCACTCTTTCCATGGTAAAATTCTTCACTCCCAATCATATGGATGGTTTTAGGGGCTCCAAATTATCATGGCGTTTAGAGCAAGCCATACTCTCTAAAACTGACCATAAATCATAATCCAGCGGAATAAAATCGGGACTAGATGACGGTCCATATTTTATACGACGATATTTGACGGCCTTATATTATAAGGTGTTTGGCTCCATACCTACTTTGTGTCATGCAATCACGGCGATTCGGTTCTCTTTATCACCCCACTCCATTTTAATATCACAAATTATTTGACAATTTAATAACACGAAAATGAGAAATAGTCCATTAAAATGTTACAATTTAAGTACCTAATATTGCATTTCTTAGAGGACGCAATTTTATTTTTCGGACATGTGTGGGGTGCAATGGAAGCTTAACCCCAAGTTTGTAGGGTTGCCGCCCTTGTCCCCCAGCTGCCCTTTCGGAAAAAGGGGTGCAAACACCTTTTTCGCGATATCTCGGAAACTATGCGTCCAATGAAAAATTCGTAACTACATAATTAGTAGCAAATAGCTTTGACTACAAATAATAATATGTTCTATAACTTCTTGCCTAAATTTAAAATTTGAGGTTTTTTTTTCTCTTAAATTTAATTCATTTAAAACGCTGTGATAGAGCTCTAAAGTTGACCGGGTTCGTCAATGGTCATGAGAATCCGGTCAAAACAAAATGTTTATCTTAGTTTTATGATCTTTTTTTTATGAACATCTGCCTGCTACGACTATTATTATTATACGTAGCCCTGGAAGGTTCAGCTGTTTCTTCTACCTCATTTTATTCTTTCAGTTCTGATACATATTTTGACAAGTGTAGACGTATTGAAAATTGTGGATATTATTTTCAGTTTAATCAATTAAACCGCGAGTTTTGTGTGTTGAAATTTTCATTCAGTTATAAGCATTGCGACATTTAAAGCATGAATCATGAGTTATTGTTTTGTATGTAAAAAAATCTTTTGGGAACATTTAAGTTCGAACTGTGAAAGCTAAAAGAGTGAAAAAGAAATCAAGTGAAGCAGACATTCTGAATTAGACGCAAACTTAGCTACTTACTAAACTTTCTTTTAATTTATAATAATACAGCGACGCTTTTTGAACTGCGAAGCCATAGGAATTATCTTCATAAAACAGCTTTATTTCTGTATCATAGTCTATTTTATGACGACGTTAGGAAAAGGGAGAATATCAACTAGTAGACATCCACTAGTAATAAACACAAAATGTTTTACTACACCATACCACTTTATTTTAATATTGTCAAATTGTTATATCAATGATTTCATGCCATTACCCCAATATTAGCTATACAAAGATCACAGGCTTGTACGGCCGACAATTTATATGGTACATCAGGGTTCCCTCCATGGTCAGTATTTTTATTTTACATAACAATGCTATGTAAAAGAAAAATGTGTGAAAGTTGTGTTCCAATTTCAACGTAACTTCGCTTTATCCCTGATATACGTAATCAATGGCTAGAAATGATACCATACATTATTATTATTACACAAATACAACCTACACAATACTAACATTACTTCCAAGTACCTAATTAATATTGTGTCAACAATACTCATTCAGCCGCAACGACATGTGGGGTTTTAGCGACTTTAATTTTTTTATTGTATACTTCCAATATAATACAATTTATGAATGCAAAATACTTTACTTCTCTATGGCTGTGTAAAGATATGTTATGCATCTACGTTACCATACATATATACTTTGGTGAATTGAAATCAATAAAAGTAACACTAATCTATTGATTAAAAATGACAAAATAAAAGCCTATTTGCAGCGCAAGACGATAGAACTCAGTACATTTCGTCCATGTGATAAATATGACATTCGCCCCTAAGTACCTACGAGACCAACATTTCAATATTTAACTGTTCCCTTGCCACTCGACACTAAGTACGTTTACCAGTGAGGAATACTGAGCCAGCTGCAACAAATTGAGTGCAAATGATTTATAAATATTACGATAATATGAAAATTGCATTGACCTAACACATAGCAAACACGTATGCACAGCATACTGTCACTCATCTATTAGGTCCTAAGTAAAACGATCTATATGACCAACAACTAACTATTTCATTTATTACTATTTGTTTCGTATTCGGTAGCTACGTGAATTCTGCAGTTGAGTCACACCACCATATGAGTCAATTCGTCCGACGGAGCGCACATTGAAAGAAATGGCTACCGCACAATTGAAATGAAACTAAAATATACATACATAATGGTAAACAATATAATGTTATCATCACAGAAATAAGTACACAGTGGTATCATAATATACATAAATTATAATAACGCTCAACAACAATAAAACAACGCAACTAAAAATGCATCCTTACACTTAATACTACGATGACAATAAATAAGTATTATGATTAATTTTGACACATTGTTTTGGTTCAATAGATATCACTACAGAAATTGACTATTGGTGTTGTGTGTGAATCAAACTTTGTATAAGTTACATTCAGGACGAGGTCTGCGTAACAATGCTATTACCATAATATGTTCCTGAATGTGAAGGCGTTGTTGCTTCTGTTGTTTACTTGCCCAGTTGCTTGATGAGCAATTCAGTGCTGAGAGACTTGGGTCTTTCGATGGGCAGACCGAGCGCGCGGGACCAGACGAGCTGGGCGAGCACGCCGAGGGCGCGGGACACGCCGAACATTACTGTGTAGTAGTTCATTTCCTTCAAGCCATAATACTGAAAACAAAAAACAACAAATGTGAATTCTCATGATAATAAATTGCAATGTTTAAGTTAAATAATAAGGTAATTTACATCTGCAATATCAAAGCCCGTTTATTAACATATTCAGACAGAATATTTCTTTTATAAATTAATAGATCTATATAATCAAATATGGCCTTTAGCCTTTCTTGATAAGTGGGCTATCTAACCCTAAAAGTTTTTTTTCAAAGCGTACTTGTAGTTTCTTAGATTAGCGAGTTCAAACAAACAGACAAACTGCAACTCAATATATTAGTCTAGTCTATATACGTAGGACTGGAGCCCTACTCGCCTAAACCTCCTTGTGTTAATTAGCCTATTTTTTTTCGGAGGGACATAATGAAGTTACAAATCGTTGTGTATTCTAACATTATTTTGGTAATTTCTTTGCGATTTTGACGAGTTAATAATATTTGCTAGAGAATGGGAATAACGTGTTGCAGCAATCTGCGGAAAAGGGCGTCCTTGTGGGACTTAAAACATCAACTCAAGTGTCGTACCTGCAAGAGCACTCCAGAGTGAGAGTCTACATTGGGCCAGGGGTTCTTGACCTTGCCGAGCTCTGTTAGGATTGGGGGCACCACTTTGTAGATGGCAGCCACCAGTTTGAACAGAGGGTCGTTGGGCAAATGCTTCAGGGCGAACTCACGCTGGCATGTGTACCTGATGAATAAATATACATAAATAAAATTAAGAATTTAGTAAAGATAAACAATTTTAAAGGTTTCTGTAACGGATTAATAAATAACTACTGAACTAAGGTTTCTTTTACATATAGAAAATATCAACGAAAGCGCAGAAGACCTTCTTGTTCTTTGCCAGATGTTTTTCGGCTATGCGCCTTAAAATACTCTAAATCCCGCCTGGACATCCCATATTTTCTCATCTGTCACACTTACCACTCTATTAATAGAAAATATGTTATCATATGAGTAACATGAGACTATATTCTGTTAAGGTTTCCACGCGAACGGGAGAAAAATGGAAGAAACTGCGTGGCCACGCGTTCATTTCAAATTTCAAATCAAATATTTTCTCGATTATGTAATAAAGTTTATTAAACACATTATTTGAATGAAATAATGCTAAAATAGTTTATTACACCAACACTCAAATTCGACACACCCATGTTTATATCGTTTAAAAAGTTTTTTTTTTTTTTAATTTTTTTCTTGATTGACCCTAGTCTTGCCTGATGGTAAGCACAGACAGGGTCCTAGATGGAACACGCAATTCAAGTAGACACCCTTTCGGGCTCTGGCTCTCACATACTCACTACGAAACACAGTATAACTGTTTGGCGCAGGCCTTACATGTGAGGGTAGTTGCTAGCCAGGCGGATAATTAAATCCTACCATCAAGCGTGCTGGGTTTTGTCGACTTTTACGCCACGCGTTTTTTCCCAACGTGCGGGGAGGAAGTATTCTATTCTTAGCCGTCCTCCCACGGACAAAACGAGTTTGTATGTACGTACATATATAGGTTTTGTTTCTACATGTGTTCCGTTTTGTTTTACTTATTGGTGATCCACTTGTGATTATTGCGAATGATTTCAAGTGACATTGATAAGTTACAAATATTTCAATGTTATAACTAAAATAATCCATACCTATCAAGATATCACAGTAAATTGAAACACGTTTAACTAAACGCTAGATATCACGTCTCCAAATACTGATAAGGATATGAAGTGTCAATGACACAATATTTTATTGTAACCCATTAATATTTCAACTGTTATTATAAGTAACTAGTTGACAATCTGCGCATTGTACGCCTA
The DNA here is from genome assembly GCA_947037095.2 of Nycteola revayana. Lineage (NCBI taxonomy): Eukaryota > Metazoa > Arthropoda > Insecta > Lepidoptera > Nolidae > Nycteola > Nycteola revayana. The sequence continues at coordinate 30,351,492 of OX344842.1, read as the reverse complement.
ATGTTTTCTTTTTTATAAAAGTATTTTAAGTTATTACTCGCAATTTCAACTATTTTCAAGTAAAATTCCCGTCGACTGACATCCCTCTGGCTCAAACCTATCCTCCTGATACCAGCTTTGGTTCCCTTACTCACATCATCATCATCATCATCAACAGCCCGTTTACGTCCACTGCTGAACATGGGCCTCCTCTTAACAGACCTTGACAAGCAAGGATCGTAAAGGGATATTGCCATAATCACCACACTTGGCAGACGGATTGGTGATCGCAGTAAGATGTAAACCTTGAGCTAATAGATGCTGCTGCCCATCCATCAGCCATATGTCCCTTAGTCGCCTTTTACGACACCCATGGGAAGACATGGGGTGGTCTATTCTAAGCCGAAGCTATTCTTACTCACATACGTAACCACAATCTAAATCAATAATATTACTCTGAAAGTTACATTCAATGCTCCCCCCCATCCAAGGAAAGAAGATAAGAGAAGGATTGTTTACTACACATTACCTGGGGTCAGTCTTTCTAAGCACGGCGTGGCCGTAGCCAGGCACGACCTGTCCGGACTTGAGTGTCTTCCAGATGAACTCCTTGAGACCTTCCTCTGTGAAGTTATCACCGACTTGTTTGCGGAGTTTCTCCAACCAAACGAGCACCTGTTCGAAACCACACATGATTAATTACGACTGGAATAAGGTGTAAAACAATAAGTACTGATAAATATTAAGTATGAATCGCATGCAACTAGAGACAGATAGCTACTACATCTTTAACATAAGATATATGGTACGGACAGACACTTTACTACTTTATGACTTAAATCTAGCCGGTTTTAACAAAATAATATAAAAATATTCAAGTTTGACAGCTTTGTTGAGATATACATAATAAGTTAACAATAAGAGTTGGAAATTGCACTTTTTTCGTATAGTTACATTTTTTGCGATACCAGTAAGGTGATATACTTACTTCCTGGTTAGCGAGACCGTGGAGAGGTCCGGCCAAGCCGTTGAGACCCGCAGCGAAGGACAGGTAGGGGTCGCTGAGCGCAGAGCCCACCAAGTGGGTAGTGTGAGCAGACACGTTGCCACCCTCGTGATCACTGCGCAAAAGAAAACACGTATGTTAATAATCGTGTTAAACGATCTTATTCCTTATATCTAAACAAACAGTGTTTAAATATGCCTAAATTTGCATTCTATTGCTAACATATTGAAGTACTAAATAACTTGCAAGAAATGTGTTCCTAGAAGAAATTTAACATTAGAAAACATTAGCATAACATATATTTACTATAAGCCAAATACAATTTGCCGATTAATATATAGATATTTTAGTGGTAATGTAAATCGTATGACATCAGAATTTATAATATAATAACCTGACGTAAGGAATAGCTATGCTTCTTTTTTTGTATTCTTTAACATAAATATTGAGTTCGCTGAGCTTCAGAATTCGACGTCAATTATATATGATTTAATGATATTTATACTTGACTGACCGTCTGTACATATTCTAATTATAAAAACAAAACGACATTTTTGTGGCACAAAGTCAGCCAGTTACGACCGCTAAAGGTTATATTAGTAACAATTCAAGGTTAAACTAAAGACAAAAAGGTTCACGAGTACAATGACAACATACATTTACTTCACAATGGATGCACCTGACTTCTAAACACTACCATATCATCATAACCATAAATAATATAAGTAGACTCGTCCCTCCACTCTCTTTATTATTCGACAGGGTTCACAATTAAAACTACATACTTATTTTCCTACTAATATTATAAACGCGAAACTTTGTAAGTATGGATGGATCGATGTTTGTTACTCTTTCACGCCAAAACTACTCAACGTAAATGGCTGAAATTTCGCACCGGGATAGGTTATACGCTGGTTATACATATAGGCTACGAAACATCACGCTCCGACCCACTGGGGCAGAGTAACGCGGGGCGCAGCTAGTAAAATTATAACATTGAAACACATTATGAAATGCAATAAAATATTGAGTACGGAATCATAAACAACCCCAGTTAATACATAGCAATCGTTAAACGAGTATGTAATGCATGCGGTTAACTAGACCAACATAATTTTATTGTAACAAAGTAAAGAACAAACGAGTCGATTCGTAACATTAGTGTTTATACAATAAGCATATTTCATTCGCAATGGATTGACAAACTCAGTTCGATGGATGCTAACTGAAAAATTGCTAAGGTTAAGGAAAGGTTAAATACTAACTTTATAATATTATTATTTGTGTGTCTCAATATTCAAAATTACTTCAGATGTTCGCTTTACAATATTTTTTTCATTTTAATAGCATTTTTTAATAAAAAGGCGCAACATAGCATGCAGTTAATGTAGTCGATAGAAAGGGTTTACTTGGACATGCCATGAGTTACTTCGCAATAAAAACGTTAACACACGTAACCTTTTTAATTAAAATATTAGTAAATAAATATGGTTTATGAATGCAAGTTTTCATGAAGAAGATTATTTACAATGTTTTCCACAATATCTACTTTATTTTATGTTAGCCACTAGGCTTTTATAACTTTATCTGGTAAAACAACAAGGCATAAAGGAGGCTACTGTTACTAGAGATTAAATATTAATTAACGCTCTGTATTTCTTTAATTTTGTGTTTGAATACGGACAATAGATTACTGCCACTTAATAGGTATTCTTCATATGTGTTTTGTGGTTTCAATTACTCACCAAAATACATTAATATATATTTCCATATCTAAGACTCAAAATTATATTCTGTATCGATTAATTAATAAAAACTAGGTGAATGTTGTCTTTATAAATTAAGACTAGCTTCCCGCGCGCGGTTTCTCCCGCGTAACTACCGTTCCTGTAGAAACTTTATAATAAAATATAGCTTATAGCCTTCCTCGATAAATGGGCTATCTAGCACTGAAAGACCAGTAGTTGCTGAGATTAGCGCGTTCAAGCAAACAAACTCTTCAGCTTTATCTATTATGACAAATAACTCATTATTAGGTAGGTACCAATTCTTTGCGTTTTTATACTCGTGATAATTTCTCAACGAAATGTCCGATTGGAATAAAACAAAAAGTATTTTACTTCTACATAAGTACCCTTGATAAAATAATGCTTAATTTGGATAAGGATTAATATTACGATACACATTTATCGTAGTTTCTTTCTTCAGACGATTTAATATTTTTTATGAACATAAAAGCGGTTATTGTGACTAAACTATGATAGTTGGATATATACTCTCCCGAACTTTTTTGTAGATCTTAATAACACCTACAAACCCGTAGTACATCATTTTGTTCTATTGTTAATAGTTTTTGCAGCGCACGCATAAATAGGTTTTCGATTTTACATCTTGGGTTACAAAATCGCAATTTTCTCACAGATCCCTATTTTTTTTGAAAATAAAATATAGCCTATAACCTTCCTCGATAAATGGACTATCCAACACTGAAAGATTTTTTGAAATCGAACCAGTAGTTCCTGAGATTAGCGCGTTCAAACAAACAAACAAACTCTGCAGCTTTATAATATTAGTATAGATAATATTGTGTTATGCCAGGAGTTGTATAAAAATTGAAGTATGCCCACCTTCTATCCATTCAATGCTAACTGTTCGAATGCACATCAAGTAGTAAATAAATAAAGAATCGTGACATTTGAGTAGTGGCAGTAATAATACATAATATCGCAAAGTTGTTATAATGTGACATTCACAATAATGTTACTTACACGAACGCTAATTTACATCGTATTGAATGAGCCACGTATCGTCATTAGTCTATGTAATGTCAAGCGTTCGGACATATCAATGTGTCGTACATACCATTGCTCTGATTACATAATTACGCTCATTATATAACCAAATTGTGGTAGGTACACTGTTGATCATTATTATATCCCTATAATGTGTTATAAGAAATTATTTATTAAATGAGCTATGCAAAGTCACATTTATTGGAATCATTTTAAAAAATTATGCAATTTTTGGCATGACACCAAAACTAATTTTAATTGTATCATACAGTTTCATTACCCAGTGTCATTCAGTTGATATGCCTCCCTAATATCCTCCCACAGTGTCTCTTATAATTTGCAAATTTTACGTCCACTGCTGAACATGGATATAGCAGGAATCACCACGATTGGTACAGAATTAGTGGTCGCAGTAAATTGGGAGGAATCTTTGAGCTGATATATGCTGATGCCAATCCATCAGGGGTATGTCCCTATGACACCCATAGGAAGGTATGGGATAGCAAAAAGTTGAACATATTTCACAATATGTATTTAATATTTGTGAGTCACTAAAATGTGATATCAACTACCTATCTAGATCTATACATTCTACATTATATTTTTTTCAATCATTACCACAAAGTTTTTAGTACATATATGAGTTTCTTTTTTTCGCGCTTACATTTGTAATTAGCCACGTGGCTTTATTACTTCACCGCGCGCTACATGCAGTGATATATCATTGCATACGCTATATATATTATAAGACAACATCTCACTTAGGGTGTGTAATAATGTAAGTTAATTGTATCGGGTTAGCACAGCGTCAAGACTTATCATGTACTAGCTTCCCGCGCGCGGTTTCACCCGCGTAACTCCCGTTCCCGTGGGAAATTCATAATAAAATATAGCCTTTGTTCTTTCTCAGGCTCTAGACTATATCTGTACCAAATTTCATTTAAATCGCTTCAGTAGTTAAGGCGCAGACAGACAGACAGAGTTACTTTCACATTTATAATATTAGTAAGGATAATGAGGGCAAAACATTTTAGCTATAAGCAGTGCTAAGGATATACACCATGCATTTGAATTCGCTAAATGCAAAGAATATTATACACATTCGCAAAAGTGCTTAATTCTGATACATATAAACAATATTACATTAACATAATTATTATTCTAAAAATATGTACAATATATTTACTTATTCGCATATACACTGAGTATGTCATCGCTTATAATAAAAAGAACTGATAAACTCGATCACACAAAACATAATCCATACTAATATTATAAAGCTGCAGAGTTTGTTTGTTTGAACGCGCTTATCTCAAGAACTAAAGGTCCGATTTCAAAAAATCTTTCAGAGTTGGATAGTCCATTTATCGAGGAAGGTTATAGGCTATATTTTATTACCAAGTTCCCACGGGCACGGGAGCTACGCGGGTGAAACCGCGCGCGGGAATCTAGTTACATATAATTACTCTAATTGTTCTATTTCAATACATAAATATCTGAACTGTGTAAGACATCTTGTTCTACATAAGTGATCATTTTAGCGAGATTAAGTGAAGACCGCATATGAGTTGTTAGAATGAAACCGTGACAAATTGTTTAACGCGTCCACGGGCAAAGTGTTTGCTAAATGAAAATAGCCTTCAAAGAATCAAATGTAAAAGAATGGTACACAGGCACACGAGTGAGATTGTAATCTCAAAGCAAATATTACCCAACATTTATGAAAACACGTGTCACATGCGCTACAAAGAACTTGTTTTATACATCGCGATGTCATGGAAATCATCATCATCATCATCATCAGCCCGTATAACGTCCACTGCTGAACATGGGCCTCCTCCCGAGAGGGAGGGTATTTGCCATAGTCACCACGCTTGGCAGGCGGGTTGGTGACCGCAGTATTATGTTGTACCACACAAGGAAACGCTGCTGCCCGTTCCTTGACATACGATTATTATAGATGATGTTATAACAATCGGGACCAACGGCTTAACGTGCTTTCCAAAGCACAGAGGGTAGTCCCTCAACCAACCAGACCCGGAAAGATATCTTAGAATTTACACAAAGATTTTCTGTCCGGTGTGGGGATCGAACCCACGACCTCCGAGATTTAAGGCGAGCCAAATACCGCTACGCTACGGAGGTTGTCATGAAAATCATTCTATTGATATTATATAATAATATTATATAGTCTTAAGTCAACGCAACGGCGTTTAAATACACTAGTATTACTTTTGTTTTGAGATTAATTTACAATTCACCTGCCAACCCAAATTTTATGGCAACATTGGTACCTTTTACAATTAATTACAACAATATTATAATTCACATCAAAAACACATTTCTTGCAAGTTTTCTGTAAATCATATTCGAAACAACCACTTTAAAAAAATATTTGTTCACTGTAAATAAGGCCATTTAAACAGTTTATTTGTTAATACATGATGATAGGAAAAGCATACACAATTATCTTGAATGTGACAAACTGTACTGATGGAAAAATTACATTCAACACGCGTTATGTTACTTTAAACCCATGTGATACTATGCTTGCGTGTCTTTTTTAATTTTACTAATTCTTACTATTCATTATGATTACTTCCCTTCCCTATTCAGATGCCATAATATAACCAGGAGTAGGAGATTCTAGTAAATTGTTCACAATCAACATAAATTGACATATTAGAATAAGAAGCCAATATCAATAATTTCTGATAAGTCAGAGAAACATAAACCATTTAAAGTATTTTACTGGACTAATACTCAAAGACGAGTTACAACATATCACAGATGATATACATTTCAATACTTTGGTTCTGACTCGAACAAAACATTAAGGTAACTAAAATTCATAGAGTATAAATAAAGATAATGATAGGGCGTTTAACTATAAAGGTCCATAGTTTCACTCAGCACCTAGCTAGCTGGACTACGCATTTCCAATCATCTCTAGTGGAAACCCAGTCATATTGAGCTGAAAGAATTTTTTTCCAACATATCTATTAAAGAATACGGTAATTAATTCAATATTTACCTGTGGATGGTGAGGTACAGACGCATGAGCTCCGTGAACTTCGGGTCGTCGAATCCAAGCATGGTGCAGTAGTTGGCAGACCAATCCTTGTTGTCGTCAATGGCGCCAATGCCTTTGCCATCGCGGTAAGTGTTACGGTAGATGGTGGCCGCGATCACGGGCAGCTTGGCGATCAGGTTCATTGAGTCCTCGTATACGTACTATGCAAGAGAACAAACATTTGAAACGCTGCCATTTGACATATATTTTATCAATTGTTAGCTTAGATAATGATTGATGCTACATTTGTCCGTCACATAATGATGTGACGCAAAAAATAAACCCCCCTCGCCCTCCCGACCCTTAGTTTGCTAAGAACCTTCCGATGCCCTCGTAGACTCGAAGTCCGAGAGGCCCGCGAACTGTAAAGTAGAGCGACAGTTGCACAAAACTCCCCTAAATAAACTAAAAGCCATAATCCCTCAATCTCCCCGTTAGCGACCGCCCTGAGCCGAGGTCCAAGTCCCACAGGGGACGCCCTCTTGCGCAGGTTGCTTAGTTTGTAGTGTTTAAACCATTTATCTAGGCTGGAGCTCTGCTCGCCTTTATGCCCGGTGAAGTAGCAAAAGCCTCCTGGCTAACTAAATATTTAATTACACCGTCCGAAAAAAAAAAAAAAAAAGCAAAAAATAAAGACTCCTTTTAAAGTAGTATATTCAAATATTATAATAATAATACATTATGAGTGCTGTATAGAATCTCAATCTAACTTAAATCTATCCAAAACCTTGAAATAATGTATAGTATATTATAGTTTTCTTTTAAGTTTGTTCGTAAAATTTCTAATATCTTATTTTATCACTCCTCGTGGAGATCTGTAATTGGCTTACTGTAGCTTAGTGTCTATTTACATACTAATTGTTTTGAGCTGTTGGTTTTCCTACATTAATAAATAAATAAGGTTTTTTTTTTATTTGTGATTGTTTGATGTGATTAATGTGGAAAAATATTTTTACGAACAGTAAACAATAATTTTAAAATGGTAACATTTATTTTCATGGCCACTAAAGGTTTGCTGATACGATATTCGATACTTTTCGCGTTTATAAAATGATGAACGTTACTTAATAAAAACACGAATCCATTTGATTTATTTTAAGTTGCGCAATTGGAATGTTTTATAACACGATTTATAGAAACCACAAATAATTTATTTATTATTTCGTTACAATATTCACAATCTCCTTAACGCTTTAGCTACTTCCAGGAATAAAGGCGAGCAGTGCTCCAGCCTTAATGTTTTAAGGTTTTGCGCAAGGGGGAGCTTCGCGTTGAACCTCAACTCGGAGTTTCATACAACACTGACGGACAAATTTTTTTTTAGTCTTCGTGCCTTCTCTCGCTTTACTTCTAAGAAGGCATCGGAAGTAATGATTTCTATAACCATACTATGATATGACATTAAACAGTAAGCTAAGTGATCAAGTGATAGCATAATGCCAAGTGATCTACTCAAAAATATTAAACGCAGAGCTACAAATTTCAGTTTCCACTTACCTCCCAGTATTTGGACTTGTGCACACCCTCAGAGTAGGCCTTCGCGAATTTGGATTCGCTGTTTAAGGCAGTTACGGCGGCAGAGAACTGGGACATTGGGTGCAGTTTGTTGGGCATGTTGTTCAACATGGTAACAACGTGCGCGGGAAGTTCGGCTCTGCGATCGAAAAAGCAAAACCACAATATTAAACGAGTATACAAAGCAACCAGGAAACGTGGCTAAATCCCCGAGTTGTGAGGAAAACATACAAATGTTCGCAAAATAAGGAAAAATATACTTCGTTGTGTTCGTAATATTCTCTCTCTCTTATTTACTAAGAAAATTGACTTACTTCACAATAAGTAGTTTATAATAATCTATATATATAAAACAAAGCCGGGTTTGTTATAACACTTATAACTCGAGATCGGCTGGATCAATTTTCATGGTTTTTGTTTCGTTGGATTTGTCTCCGCCATGAATAGCAGAATACATTTTAAAAACAAAAGAAAGTCGTGTTAGTTACACTATTTATAACTCAAGAACGGCTGAACCGATTTGGCTGAAAATTGGTAGGGAGGTAGCTAAGAACTGGGAGAAGGACATAGGATACTTTTGGGTAGGGGTAGGGTAGGGTAGTGTAGGGTAGGGTAGTGTAGGGTAGGGTAGTGTAGGGTAGGGTAGTGTAGGGTAGGGTAGGGGTAGGGTAGGGTAGGGGTAGGGTAGGGGTAGGGTAGGGGTAGGGTAGGGGTAGGGTAGGGGTAGGGTAGGGGTAGGGTAGGGGTAGGGTAGGGTAGGGGTAGAGTAGGGGTAGGGTAGGGTAGGGGTAGGGGTAGGGTAGGGTTAGGGTAGAGGTAGGGTAGGGCAGGGATAGGGTATAACAGTCCACCCGTGCGAAGCCGGGGCGGGCCGCTAGTTGAAAATATAATAAAATACAATTTTAACAGTAAAATTATACGTACAGTCGTGGTCATAAATCTACATAACTATCATAGTACCTTCGCCATTACAACACGTGTACGTAATGACTAATATGATAAAATACAAATGGCATATTACTGGACATGTCAAACCTATTATACACCTCCTATTTTATTCGTTTAATAACTGGATAATTTTATACTGTGCTACCTGCCAATTACTCAATATTAAAGAAGATATTCGGAAATTATATAAATTTGCATAATCGCGTAAGGAGTTCCATCTCTCCGCCAAAACAATCCTTAACATTGCAGATATAGTCAAGAATAACGTAAAGGCAAATTTTAAAAGTACGTGTAATACTAGGTTTCATAATACGTTACCTTTGGGCCCACTCCTTGGATAGAGCTTTAGTTTGGGCCTCGGTGGGGATATCTCCGGTGATCAGCAACCAGAAAAGAGCCTCAGGGAGGGGTTCTTCACCACCCTTAGCCTTAGGCAACTGCTGCTGGCACTCGGGAATGGAGAGGCCGCGGAAACGGATACCCTCATCGGGGTCCAACACGGATGTCTCCCACACTAGACCCTTGATACCACGCATGCCTCCGTACATCTGAAAGGCAACAAAATACATGGATTAATCTTTTAATTATTTCTTGCAACGAAAAAAATAGTTCAAATCTATAATAAATCTTCACCAACATAATTGGCTATAAATAGCAGTGTCCTTGTATTGTACCTACGCGGTAATACTTTACAGGTCATACTCAATAGTTAGCTATAATAAAAGTACAACATAGATCTTCAATCAAATGGTCAAGTGCAAGTAAATTGTTGTGTAGCTTGTGATGAGGTCAAAATCAACGGTTCTTTGACCGCTAAAGCATCTGCCGCACCGAGAGTCATCACTCGTATTGATGTTTATTATGCAATAATAAACTTTAGCTTTCAAACATTAAGATTCAATAACAAAAAGGTCATTTACGATCGCGTTTGATTACTTTCAATTTATTAATTTTACGTACTTCAAACGGAAATAACCAATGCCGTCTAGCTCATACAGATAATGTTTTTGGCATGGCTTAAATAAAACACGTTAATGTTCAAATATATTAATATCAAACTATGTTGGCCCAACATATGTTTTGTATTCACAAAGATGTGTGTGAATCTAAAGCGAATGCTTTAAACGTGTAGTCTAGTAGTCACTCACCATGTCGACGGTAACCTCTCCAACCTTGGTGGAGCCATGCTTCTTACGGAAGTCCCTGATCTTTTCTTGCTCTTTGGGGATTTTCTCCTGGAGAATGCTTTTGAGGTTGGTGGACTCGGCACTGAGCCCTCTCAACAGAATCGATGCTGTCGGGCATACTTTCTGTAGGGGACAAGAAATATACAACAAAATTTAATGCCAAAGTAATTCATGTGCATATTAATTAACGGTGAAGCTGGACTTCGAACCCCGGCCGTGTGTAGATTTTTTAAACGTTTATTTAACATTACTTGCAAGTATTAAAATCAGATTTTAAAGAGGTAAATACAGTGAAACCTGTTTATGTGGGACCTGAATAAGTGAGAAACCTCGAATATTGAGAACTACAATGAGGTCCCGGCACTTTATTATCGGATTACCTCTGGGGCTTTTCGAACCTGGTTAAATCAGATTTTATTTCTAGGATTTTTTTTTATGTTTACTTCTTCTATATTATATATCTCAATTGTCTTTATAAATGAGACAATATATCAGGTTGGGACTATTTTGGTCATGATTGTTTACAGACATTTGAATTTCTTTCGTGCATGCTTTCGTACATGCATTCTCTGTAGATGAGACAACTAAATTGAAATGAAATCATGTTTCGAAAATGAAAATCTCTTTAAATGGTACAAAATCCTCGGTCCCTTGAGATCCCAATTAACCAGGTTTCACTGTACCATATAACTCTGAATATTATGTTCATTGTCATGGTTTAGTGACAAAAACAATATAAATTACGTATGATACGATTATCATCAATACTAATATTATGAAGAGGAAACATTTTATTGTTTGCATTCAATATAATCCGGAATTACTGGACCGATTTCAAAAACTCTTTCGTTAGCCTGGATTACTCCTGGCAGGATTACCATAGACATACATTTATATTTTATTATGAAGTCCCCACGTCAATGGGAGCTATGCAGGTGAAACAGCGTGAGAGAAGCTTGTCATACATATCGCAGCTTTAATGTGATAGTGACACAAAATAAGGTTATGATTCAACACAAATTGATCCGTAATATCATGTATCTAAAATGCATTATCGTTAAGTTACACATTTGGTTTTGTGTCACTATTTCATTAAAGCTGCGAATATTGCATTATACTTTAAATTAATCAATACTAATATTATAAAAGAGGAAAGATTTGTAAGTTTGTGTGTGTGTATGTTTGTAATGAATAAACTCAAAAATTACTATGCCAAGTTCAAAAAAACTTTCACCATTGGAAAGCTACATTCACCCTGAGTAACATAGGCTATATTTAATTATGGAGTTCCCACGGGAACGGGAGTAACGCGGCTGAAACTGCGAGTGGGAAGCTAGTACCTATTCTATATTTTTAAGTAGCCATTGGGTTATAATTTACAAATCAGTATTACTGATCCAATCTTGTCTAACATCTAATAAACAACAATGTATGTATATAGTCATTTATAAATAATTGGTTAAACGGTACAGTATCGTATTCGATTCAATCAATACTGTAGGGTGAGCAGAGGCCAGAGTTTAACCTAATTGACACTGCATGTCACATTACGTTTACAATCCCTTAAACATGTCAATCAAATGTAGGATTAGAGACTTGGACTTGCATATTTCACGTGTTTAACTGCTACTATGAATGTGTTTAGATAAAGCAGTCTTCATTTTCACGAAAATTCAATCAAGTCGAATAAAACGAGTTTAAGATACAAGACCTATACCTATTCATTAGGAAGGTACTCAAAGGCACTTAAAGATTCCTTTACTAGCTATTTCGGTGAAAAAAAATCTATCACATTCTTTATTATACGAAACATTCGAATAAAAACATATTTTACAATTGACAAAAAGCGACAAACCATCAGCCATATAAGTCGTTCTAGCGTTGACGACACTTAATTTATTTCCGAATTATAGTCTTTATTTTGTAAGTTGATTTAAAATTGAATTTTACTGTTGCTCCTACGATTAATTCGGTAGATTTTGTGACGACTATCGATTATTCCCATTTTATTAAGTACTAGCTTCCCGCGCGCGGTTTCACCCGCGTAACTCCCGTTCCCGTGGGAAATTCATAATAAAAAATAAAGCCTATGTCCTTTCTCAGGCTCTAGACTATATCTGTACCAAATTTCATTTAAATCGCTTCAGTAGTTAAGGCGTGATTGCGTAACAGACAGACAGACAGACAGAGGTACTTTCACATTTATAATATTAGTAAGGATAAGCTTCCACGCGCGGATTCATCCGTATAACTCCTGTTCTAGTAAGAACTGCATAATAAAATATAACCTTAAATATAGCCTACTTCGATAAATGGGTTGTCTAACATTGAATTTTTTTTCTAATCAGTCCAGTAGTTGGTGAGATTAGCATGTTTGAGAAAATGAAAACTCTTCAGCTTTATATATATATATATTAGTATAGATAATAATAGCAAACAACTAAGACTATTTTTATCTTAGATAACATTTGGAAAATTTATTATAGGCGTAGGCCTAACGTAATTTGATTTAAAATGAGTTTTTTCATTAGTTATGTTATCAGTTGAGAATCGTAAACCAGTTTTAAATGATTCAAAATTAAAGTTTAGATTCAAATAAAATAGTTTCTTCCCGCTTACTTCCCGCGCCCGGTTATACCCGCGTAACACCTCTTACCATGGGAACTTGATTATAATAGGTATATAGCTTGTTTCTCAGGATAATGCGGGAAGCTAGTTTATAATAAAGAAGTGTAAGTTGAAACAACGACACGTAAGAAGAAGAATATAGAAGTATAATTTACCAATGTTCAGTGCACTGTGTATGGATTTTTTAAACCATTGGACCTAATAGCGATTGACTTCAGAGAAATCACAAATATTAAAACCAAAGTTATGATGGCGTTAATATTTTTGTATCCATTGCCATTAATAGTAATCTACAGTTAACGAGGGCGTAGCGCATGCTTAGTGAGGCCACTGAAGTAAGGTCAAAGAGACGATTATGTAAAGTACCTTGTGCCTCTTAATTTTCCTCAAACAACTTACAAATTCATTACGGAATTATGAAGAAAACTTTAAGGAAAACCTGACTTTACTCTTCTTGTGACAAAATAGGGATTTCGCTAGAACATTTATCAAGGAAGCTAGTAAATAATACCTACCTACTTCTAGTTATACTAACTTACTACTACAAGAACTAACAACTGTTGCTCAGAATAGGACACGACCGGGTCACATCAAGTGTATTGGAGCCTCTGAGAGCTTTACGTGCTCTCTTGGTTCCAACATACTTGATAGGTATCGAATGAAACAGGTCAACGTATATAAGCAATGGGATTTCGATAGTGTTTAATAAACCTGTGTATCCAAACATCGTGGTTAAAGTAAATAAGGAATACCGCGTTCCAAATGTTAAAATAAACAATCAACTATATTTACAACGCTCAAGATAAAAAAGTATTTTCTAATATCTGATGGATGATGGATGGATGTTTGTTACTTACTCTTTCACGCAAAAACTACTGAATGGATTTGACTGAAAGTTTGTGTTTGTTGTGTTTTTGTGTTTTTAAGCTGGCTACAAAATATCACGTTCCGACTCACGGGAGCAGAGTGAAGCGGGTTAAACCGCGGTACTAGTAGCTAGTATTATATAAATTAAGATGTTATAGGTATTTCTGAAGCAAGTCGACGTGGGGTCGCATTGACCGGTTATGGACAGTAAGTAATAAAATGCGCGTGTAAAGTTACTATCTGAAATAGATAACAACAAATCGCCCTTCAAGTTACCTCTAAATGCGTTAAAGTCTCTGCAAATAAATATCTTGATACATAGCGTCATACTTTAGAGTAATGTATTAGATAGATTAGATTTATATATGTAACGAAAGCCACATGAGCATAAAATAAAATTAGATTATGCGTTTCTGTAATAAGGTAGGTAAACGTAACGTTTATGGTATGTTGTGGAAAATATAATCTAGACGTCATAATTATAAGCACGGATGTCTATTATTCTACAGAAGCATTTGGTGGTAAGTGCCAGCTTACGATAAAGGTAGGTACATACGACGAATGTTTTTCACGTATAATGGTACATCCGACTTTATGCTTCTGAGCTCAAGATATGTATTAAAAAGTGTGTTATTGTACTCATTGTTGACTATACAAATGAACTGTCTGATAAATTATAGTAATACAATAAAAATTCTACCTTGCAAAGTAATTAACGTCAATATCTATATAGCTACCTACGAGTTTAGTGAATTTTAATCACCTTGTAAATGTAAAGTACCTATTTTTAGTAAACTGTTTTATTTACAAGTTAATCAAGTAATTTCGTAATATCTTCGAAGAATATGTTACATTTTCCACGAGATCTAATTATTATCTCTACATATCTCGTAATAGGTACGTGTATAGACTAGAACATTTCAGATAAGATAGACATTGAATGATGAGTAGGTAGATATGATATTTTACGGCAATTCCAAAAAATAGGCGGGTGCTAATGGAAGTGGGTAAGCGATGTTTTTTTTTCCGCGCCGAGATACCTAACTACTAAATTACCCTGATTAAAATATCTCAAGTGGAATAACTATATTATACCCCTACTAAGAAATTAAACAATCAGGTAGATACTCAGTAACAATCTACATAGGTATTTACTTCAGTTCCAAAACCAGTATTATTTAATTCATATGCCTATCTTTACTACCCATTAGAAGCCATAACTAAACTCGACCTTCAGCGCTGACGTCATGCAGTGGCTAAAGTTCTTTATTACGACACCGTTTTTAGATCCGTCTCTACTTGCTTCCATGTATTTTTAACTAACTTCCAATCATTCGCATTTGTTTGAAGATGGTTTTATTTATGATAAATATAAATATAATATTACATTGTACCTATCAGTATGATAACAAAGTGTCTAATACGTGCGTGCATGCGCCTATAATAACTGCGAGTATTTGGGCGCGTGCCCGAAGCGAATGCGCGAACTGTGGAGTTGACCTGTGTGGTTATCTTTAGAGTTGGGACATGGTAGAGGACATAAAATATGTTGTGAATGTCATTGCGAGGATTTCTGTTACATAGTTTATTGATAACGATAACAATATCGCGACATCCGGGAGTTTAAGATGTGATACACATTAGCATTAGGTGGACATGTGTGCCAGAATCATCCGGCATCGTTACATAAATTGCAAAGAACAAAAGATAGTCAGTCACCTGATGTTTTAAAGTCGAGCGAGACTATTATGTCATTTCGAGATAGCAACACCGGCAACGTGTATTCCACTCGAGGTCAGCCTACGACACTTTTGACTTTTGGCGCGTAGTGAGCGTCAAGTGATTCAATAATTTAAGATCGCGTAAATTGTTCAACTTAGTTCTATAATCCACGTGATTGCGGCGGACGAGTGCGTTTCCGCGGTGACATCGGCGAACACGCCAGCAAGCGCCACCGTGCGTGACATTGACATAGATTGACCAAGGCCATTGCCACTGCCACATACTTTGTGCAAATCTCACATGACTCCATTGGATGGTTCCATAACTTATCAATTGATCAAGAGATTGAGTCAAGGACTGAAATCTCATGTTAAAGATAAGATTATATAAAAGTACATGTTTAAAGTCAGGTTTAGGGTGTCTTGATTTGATTTGTATTTTCAAATAAATGTATTTAAAAACTGGGAAATTAGAGTCCTGTATAAATATATTTGACAACTCTTTTAATCGAAACTCCATAATATATGTTAGTTAATTATATTATGCATAATTTTGTGTCCATTTGTGAGGACTACAACCATTTAATATAACTATTAATAGTAATTGAACATTCATTACAAATATAATTCATGAATGATTCCCCCGTTAACAAATATTATGTCTAATTTTACTTATTCTAATTGATGACTACAACCCAATATAACTATTAATTGTAATTTTACATTAATTACAAATATAATCCTTGAACTATTCCCCTATTAAGAGAACCCCCTATCAACAGTCACACAAATATGAATTGTTGTTGAAAAGATGTTTCATCTTTAACTGAACGTAAATCAAGTAATTTATAAGAGTCAGCAATAATATATTTTTAAAACAACTAAAATACTTATTTCCCTACTTACATCTATGAGCTAACAAGTCTTAAATGAATATATTTTATTCAGGTTTTAGTTTAAATCAATGATGAACCTAATACTAACTTAGTATATTACAATGTAATACTAGCTTAGTAAGTTAGTGTGTAATTCTAACATAGTATTGATTCCAAAATGAGTGATCACACCACAAAATATTACTTCATAAATATAGTTAAGTCATAGTATTCTTTAGTAAAAAGTTTATACCATTACAAACAACCAATTTGTGTTTATAGAATGTCTATAATTGAATGTATTTGCAAAATGTTTAGATGTGGGTACAATTTATGCCACACTCACATCAGCATTATACCTACCTATGGAAAATTTTGAAGGTGGTAACTACATTGTTGTAGTACTTATAGCCTGCATTGAAAGATATGGAAATATTAGACATTTATTCTGACTCTATTACACAAACATTCAATAAAGATATCTTGGCTTTAATCAGCAGGCTAACTGTTAAAATTAATCTAAATTCAAAGTTCATTCAACGATTCGGTGATATGGAGCGAAGAAGGATAACATATTACGGCGGTGCGAAACCAAAGCATTATAGCATAAAAATACCCTTAAACTATACCAATATCTCTTTGACTATTATAATTGAAAGTGTCCGGATTTCTTTATACCCTAAAACTATTCAAAGAGTATTTAACACAATTACAGGGATGCGATTTCCAGGCCCGCCAAGACATGCGCTTATTATACCGGTCAACTTATAATTTACGTTTATTAACTTTGCAACAAATTATTTTTATTTACAAGCGCCTGTATTGCTTAACATTTGCAATAATTCCCAAAATAGTTTTCATTCATATTACATAACAACGAACTCAAAATGTGGACTAGAAGGTTATAAAAAAAAATATATCACGAGAAGAGTAAAAACGACACAGGAAATAAAATGTAGAGATTTAATAAATTAAAATATATTTACCTGTGCCTCTACTAGCCTGGAAGATGTAATCCTGAAAAGAGCCATTTTCAAACCCACCGAGCGCTTACTACCACACACAACTACACCTTGCTCGCGATCGATCGCATTCGCAAGTGAAAAAGTGATAATTTTGGTTCGGTTGGCTGACTTGGCCGTGCTTTGACAGAAGTTGTCATTTCAAAGGTCATAAAGTACACGAGATATAACAATTTGATTTTAATCGAAAGAGAATATTTACAAGCAATCATATTGAGACGGTTTGTTTTTGATTTGGTCGAACTGATATGTTTTATTTATAAAAAATAATTTCAATATTAGCTGATTTTATTGATTTGGGTTTTATAGTGGGTAATGATCAAAGAGAATGAAATTAATCCTCATAATTAATCGAATAGCGATGATGGTATGTTACTATGTTATTACATTATAAGCGAGATTATAAGTTATTAGTGGCTCACTGAATTTGGCCCGAAGGATGTTTGGATTTTTTAATTATTTGTTCAAATGTAAGAATTGTTTGCTCGTTCTTTGTTTAATTATAATTAATTAAACAAATTTTTACAATTAAATTAGGCCCCTTTACTAAAGATTTTCATTTTTGTCACCTTAAGTATATTTTGATAAATTATCGTTTGTTCGATTACTTTTGATGATTATTCGATCATAAAAACAATTAAAAATCCTTAATTATTAATTATTTGTGTGATCAGTCAACCCGAAAACTACTAAACGGATTTTATTAATTATTTCATCATTAGAATGCTACATTATCTTTAAGTAACATAGGCTGTAAAAGTCCATCCAGGCGAAGCCGGGTAGGGTCGCTAGTTTATAAATAAAAAAGAACGAACAAACAAGTTTTGCATTCGGACAATAACGAACAAATTAATAATAATAAAAAAAAATTAGGGCCAAATTAAGTGAGCCGTTATTAGTACTTATGTAAAATGAGTATTTTTTCATATACGTAGGCAGTTCAATATGACAATAGGTTATTCAATCATTTGTTTAAGCACATATCCTTCTAATATCATACACGGATAAGTTTGTAAATATGTTGGTTATTTTTTCACTCAAAGGCGCTTGCTGATATCTATATCAGCAAGATCCTTTGAGCGTTTTTTCCATACGTTTTTATTTTATTTGATTGAAGTAAATACTTAAGTATTTATTTTTCCACTAGCAGATAAGAAAAGTTTAGACAAGAATTGCCCCTAAAATATGATGTAGTCATTTTTAATCTATTTTTGAGAAAGGGGGGGGGGAATAAATGAATAAGTACTAGTACCGTACTTCTGCTGCACTAAGCCGATTTTATGGTAACAGTGCTCTTTTCAGATGAAACAGTACATAGGACATAAAAATTCTTCGGTTACAAATAGATATTATATAATGGTGTAATTAATTTAAAAAAACGCAGACAAAAACTAAATAAACTCAAAACTGTTAAGAACAGTTTTATAAAACCTCTTTACTTTTGTTAACCATTTATTTATATCTTGCCTAATAGCAACCGTTGTGTTGACTACAATAATAAAAATATATGCTGTCAATAATCCACGACTCTAATTTCTAAACTAATAAATTAGTTCTATCAAAAACTTCTTTGCTCACAAACGTCTATCAAGCCAGTATATTTTATATTGTGATTTTTGTGAAGGTAACAAGAAAATAAGACCAACTAATTATTGCATCTAAAATTTGCCACGTTTATGTGATTCTCCTTGGTTATTCATAATCTGTGATTATCAAGCTGTCAGTGCTGTCAAAATTTTTTGACATTTCCATTGTAAATAAAAACGCCGACATTCTACGATATTGGAAATCATTTCAAACAGTGTTTTATGAACTACTAACTTATAATTTTGATTCAGCTCTATATATATTTGTTAATAAAAATGCTTTTTCCGCTATTTGTTTTGTATTCCATTTGTATATATTTTGAAGTTGATGCGGATAAGCATTTTCGTCTTGGTAGAAGTAAAGGCGGGAATTTAGGAGGTCCAGGATCTTATAATGGTGAAAAACTACCACCAGCTCAATGGTTCAAACAAAAGCTAGACCACTCTAGCCCTTCAGATCTTAGAACATGGAAGCAGGTAAGATTTCAATTCTTAATTTTCTTTTCATTATGTATATAAAACAAATGTGGGTAATAATAAAAATATAATATAATAATAATTTGACGTGGCTTAAATAATATCATAGGTCATTGCGACGTTTTAAGGGCATTGGGTTTTTTTAAGTAAATATGCTTCGGGATGAGCAGAAAAAAAAAAGATTAATCTCCATGTCAATAAATTTGACCTTATTATCACTTATTTCGTGATAGTCGAAAGTTTGTATGCTCAGGAAGTTTCAAGTTGATTTGTCATCAAATGTTATCAATATGTCACTATTTATCAAGTTGAACCCTGCTCACCTTTATATAACTATTATTAACTCTTCCAGTTTCCTTTGAAATCAATCTCTAGTAAAACTAAAAACATACCCCTCATATTGGTGCAGTCAGTTAAATCTAAAGCAGTTTTACATATTTCATTTCCTGTATCTTTACAATAAAATCATATAAATTTTTTAAACTTTAAATATTTTTCTTAAATATAATCTTTTTGAAGGGAATAAAATATGGATTGTATTTTAATATCAATGAGAAACAAGTATTTAGAATCATCATTCATGTAAACCGGAAGCTGCCAAATTATTTTTTCTTGATACCTTTAAAAATTGAATGGTTGCTGACTTACCTAAGGCTTTTTATGTCTACGTAGACATAAACTCTCCCGTGGATGCAGGGGGTTTCTCCTGGACCATGTTTGGAATCACTGATATAGTCAGTGATTTTTTAAATTATTGATAATAATTGGCATCACAATTGGCCATCAGTATAACTATCTATCACTAACAGTCAAATAAACATAGATTTATTTAAATAAACATAGATCTTAAAAAAAATATTTGAACATTCCATCATTGGCAAAATAACTCAACGTTAAAACGTTTTTGTTTTATTAATTATTATATCAAATGCTTATAACTAACTTAATTATTATTACTATTATTAAATCATTCAACACAATAACCACTGTAGCATAGCGGTATTTGGCTCACTTTAAATCTTAGAGGTTGTGGGTTTAATCTCCATGCGGGATAGGAAATCTTTGTGTAAATTCTAAGACTTCTTTCTGGGTCTGGCTGATTGAGGCTACCCTCCGTGCCTCGAAAAGTATGTTAAGCCATGGTCCCAATTATTAATTAACATAATCTATAACAGAGGTCTCCAAACTACGACCCGGGCCTAATCCGGCCCACTAGTGCCAATCAGACCCCTGATCTATAATAATCATATATCAAGGAAAGGGCAGCAGTGTTTCCTTGTGTGGTACAACATAATACTGTGGTCACCAACCCGCCTGCCAAGCATGGCGACTATGGCATAAACCCTCCTTTGGGAGGAGGCCCATGTTCAGCAGTGGACATTATATGGGATGATGACGATGATGATAATTAAATCATTGGAATATTGTTTCAGAGATATTTTGTTAATGATACCTTCTACAACTTCAAAGACCAAGGGCCTGTGTTTCTGATGATTGGCGGTGAAGGTCCCGCCGATGCAAGATGGATGGTTAAAGGGGCTTGGATAGAATATGCTAAGAAATTCAAGGCCCTTTGCATTAATTTGGAACATCGCTACTATGGAGAAAGTCATCCCACAAAGTAAGAAATATCAAATTCAAATTCCTCATTCAAATCGTGAAATGGGTTGAATGTATTCAACAAGTCTTGAGTTAGTTAGTTAGTTATATAATTTCCATACTTAGCCTCATGAGCCTACGTGAGAATGATATTCTCGCGTTGCCAATTCTACAAGTTGCCCGCCAGTGCCGCGGGACCCGCTAACAAACGCGCGCGTCGTGAAATGTGCTCTTAATTTTTGCACATATAAATCTACATCCTACAAAAGCTGCAGGCCGGCAATCGCGGCGGGCGCGGGTTAAAACCGCTCCGTGAGTTCCTAGCGTATGTCTGGGTGTGCTTTGTGTCCGTGAGTTAAGTGTTTGTAAAGTCACCTTTGACAACCTCCGTAGCGTAGCGGTATTTGGCTCGCTTTAAATCACGGAGGTCGTGGGTTCGATCCCCACTCCGGACAAATCTTTGTGTAAATTCTAAGCTTTCTTTCTGGGTCTGGATGGTTGAGGTTCTACCCTCCGTGCCTCGGAAAGCACGTTAAGCCGTTGGTCCCGATTGTTATAACATCATCTATAACAATCGTATACCTACCAGGGAACGGGCAGCAGCGTTTCCCTGTGTGTTACTAAATAATACTGCGGTCACCAACCCGCCTGCCAAGCGTGGTGACTTTCAAAAACCCTCCCTGGGGAGGAGGCCCATGTTCAGCAGTGGACGTTATACGGATTGATGACGATGAAAGTCCCCTTAAACATAGGACTTGTAATTTATAAAAAGTAATAGACAAAAGTCTACTTTATTTACTTTACAGGGATCTCAGCGTTAAAAATCTACAGTACTTATCATCATCTCAAGCTCTCGCTGACTTAGCTAATTTCATTAGTGCTATGAACGATAAGTTCAAGCTGAATAGCAATGTTCGTTGGATAGCTTTCGGAGGATCATATCCTGGTTCCCTGGCCGCTTGGCTGAGACTCAAGTACCCTCATCTTGTGTATGCCTCTGTATCTTCTAGTGGACCTTTGCTGGCTAAAGTCGATTTCTTGGGTATGTATTATTATGTAGATATTCTACGAAAATGGCAACTCTTATTGATATTGTAAACGATCGATCTTTAAAATGATAATGACAAAAGAATCTTGACTAATAAATTAGTTTACATTCCAATGATAATATTATTAAATAAAATTTACCAATGTTGTCATGGCATATGATAGTCGCGTATTATAAATATAATTAAGATCAATCAGCGCGGGCTGGGATCGGGCAGAAGCATAGAACGCGTCGCGAGCCTCGCCTTGCGATGACGACCGCACCCTATCCTAGCTTCCTACGAGTCTTTCTCTACCTACGTTGTGACACCCGGAGAAGAATGTCTGTAAGAAACTCCGAGATCATTCTATTTGTCATCTTTAAAAGTCTTTGTTTAAAGTTTATAAGTAGAGAAGCTTATATATTATATAGATACTAGCTTCCCGCGCGAGTTCCGCCCGCGTACCTCCCGTTCCAGTGGAAACTTTATAATAAAGTATAGCCATCCTCGAAGAGTGCAGGCTATCTAACACTGTAAGTCAAAGTTTCTGAGATAAGCGCGTTCAAGCAAATAACCAAACTGTTTAGCTATACAGGGTCATTTTAAAACACCAATAATAACCATTTAGAGGGTGAAAGTTCTTTTTTCGCGATTTCAGGGTTGTTCCCATAGTAAAAGTTGTTCATAATCATGAGTACTTCTATTCCCCAAAAGATTGTTGGTGTTTTAAAAATAACCCTGTATATATTAGTGTTTTTTTAAATTGCCAACGGTGTCAAACGAGCTAGTAGCTCACCTGATGGTAAGTGATACCGCTGCTCATGGACTTAAGCAGTGCAAGGGTTATACCAACACAGCCTTTTTTTGTTCTCCGGGGTTCAATGCATTTACGCATTCCCACCGCCGCTGCAGCGTATGCAGCGTAGTCGCGTGCTGGCAGTGCGATATGTGGGACTCGCCCTCTCCATAGCGTGGTATGCTAACTCATACCACGAGGAGAGGACCCTACACCACTAAAATCCCCCGGACACTTCGATCCGCCGCTTCGATTAGCGGGGGCCGGGCACTCATAAGCAATCCGGCCCCCCGACGGCACCCGCGGCCAATATGGCACCGCGGGATCTCCAGGGCCACACTTATAGTGGCCCATTTATATCTACACCTACACAGCCTGCCAAGCCGTGTGTAGTAGTGTAGATTATATACTAGCGACCCGCACCGGCTTCGCACGGGCGCAATGCTGATGTATCATACATATAAACCTTCCTCTTGAATCACTCTGTCTATTAAAAAACTCGTATCAAAATCCGTTGCGTAGTTTTAAATATCTAAGCATACATAGGTTCGGACAAACGGCGGGAATCGACTTTGTTTTATACTATGTAGCGAGGTGAATTATAATACCTAAATATATATTTCTTTTTCTTCAAAACATTTCTATCAGATTTTTGCAGTCTACTAGTATTATTGTTAACCCCTCGTGCTAAGCTAAAATGCTTGCGTTACGAGTGGGTTCACGTCGGTACCTCGGCGACCATGAGATCACAAGTCCGAGGCCCTAGCCATTAGGCCACGGTCCCTTAACATATTATATATTAGTATATATAGATGATATCTCTCATTTCATCTCTAGACAACAAAAAAATTGTACACAAAGTTTGTCTTTAGGTATATATTGTATCTATTGTGTTTACAATTACTATTAAGAAAACATATTACACATGTTATATGCCTGTAGGTAATTTTGCAATGTGTTAATAAATAACTATGTTAATAATTTAAGTATTTATTGCGGAAATACTATTGTGCTACACATTAAAAAAATATTTTTAAAGTGAAACTATTTGCGCATTGAATACTTAAATAATTATTTATCTACTAAAAGATAAAAACATTTTTCAATTACTATGTATGTAATTAACATTCCTAATGTTATGTGTTTTCAGAATACTATCAGGTGGTCGTTAATGCTTTGCGGGAAAAAACTGGCGGCGAGGAATGCGTCAATGAATTGAAAACGGCTCACAAACAAATTATTGATATGATGAAAGATACGCCCGATGTTGTCGAAAAAGAATTTAGGTAAGTTGCGGTTCCTTAGGACAGACTAAGATTCGGGGACCGTCAGTTTGCAAAGAACCTTCCGATGCCCTCGTAGACCCCAGAGTCCGAGAGGTCCGCGAACTGTAACGTAGAGCGAGAGTTCCACAAAACTTGCGCATTTAGCATAGTTTGTAGTTTTTAAACTATTTCTTTAGGCTGAAACTTTGCTCGCCTGCTCGCATAGTTTCCGATGCCCTCGCAGACCCGAAGTCCGAGTGGGCCGCGAACTGTAAAATAGAGAGATAGTTGCACAAAACTCCCCTAAAATACTAATAGTCATAATCCCTCAATCTCATCGCCAGCGACAACCCTGAGCCGAGGTCCAATACCCACATGGGGCGTCCTCTTGGACAAGCAGCTTGTAGTTTGTAAACTATTAATAAGGCCACGGCTTTGCTCGCCTTGGATGGAATTGATTTCGATAATTCTTTCACCCTTAAAATGCTAAATTATCCCTGAGTAACATAGGCTAATTTTTACACGAAATGTGCACCCGTGCGGAGCCGGGACGTAACAAATAAAATGAATTATATGTTTCAGAGTCTGTATGCCCTTCGCTAAAGCTACTGAAAACGACTTGAAGAACTTTTACAACTCGATAGCCGATGACTTCGCTGACGTGGTCCAATATAACGAAGATAACAGGATCAGTGCCGACGAGAGATACAAAAACCTCACTATTAACACTGTAAGCTCTCATAATGTTTCGTAATAGGCTAGTCGACACATATGAAATTATGTTACAATGATGTTTATTTCTAAAAGTATTTGTCATAATTATGGAACCTAAATATAATAATTTCTGTTCATAAAACTTGAATATGTTTGTATAAACTCAATATAAAAATTATTTCTTTTGTCTACGCCTTGACTACCGAAAACGCTATCAGCCATTTAGTGACGTAATACATCTTGTTAAAAAAAAATTCACGCGATCCTTTACTATTACACTTTCGGAGTGATGACGTCATCGATCTCGGACACAGATAATGTATATAGATCAACATGGCTGACATCGTTTTCATCTCTAAATGTCAAGACAATTTAAAAATATTTATTTAAGTTCTTTCTAGATCTCAAATAAATGCTATATTTTTTCTTAACCATATAAAAATAATTTCAAAAAAGTGGCAACTAGCTTATTAATTACTTAAATCAATTGCAATTTGCTCGCTATTCTTGTCCGGTGAAGTAACGATAGCCCTGTGGCTAAAACATGTGCGACCACAAAAAAGAAGCTAATAAAATGTGCTAATGCCAACAAATTACATTTTATTCTATTTAGAAAACATAACAATGATAGAATTTCTGCTTTGAATTCGCCTGTGGCTCAGTGGTTACGGTAGTTGCATTTGAGATCTGGTATTCTGGGTTCCATTCTCATCTGGGACAATTATTTGTGATAGTTAGATAATAGGCTAGTTGACACTTTTTTGAAATTATTATTATATGGTAAAGAAAGATTTTACTAGATCAAGAAAAGACTATGGCATTTAGTTGAGATCTAGAAAGCACATAAATAAATATTTTAAAATTGACATTTAGAGATGAAAACGATGTCAGCCATGTTGGTCTATATTATGCATTATCTATGTTCGAGATCGATGACGTCATGACTCAGAAAGTGTAATAGCAAAAGGATCGCGTTCATGTTTTTTAACGAGATATATAACTTCACAAAATGACTGATAGCGTTTTCGGAAGTTGAAGACATAGACAAAAGAAATAATTTTCATATTGAGTTTATACAAACATATTCAAGTTTTTTTAAACATAAATGATTATAATTAGGTTCCATATGAAGAATACTTTTAGAAATAAACATCATTGTAACATAATTTCATATGTGTCAACTAGCCTATTGTTCTGAGTCTGGGTCTACTTTTTGTCTATGAATTCAGGTTTTGAAAAGTCCCCCGCTTGTTGTCTTTTTAAAAGAAATACTATAATATACTTTATTATTTTCTTTTTATATTAGGTTTGCAATATGTTGACTTCGTCTGGCTCCGAACCTGCGTACAAGAAGTTGGCTGCGTTCAATTCCATAATATTGGAGAAGTCTAACCAGACGTGTCTGGATTATAGCTATGCCAACATGATCAAAGAACTACGCGTCATGACTTGGGGATCTGAAGGAGGTAGGTGATAAGCTTAGATAATATGCATGAATAATAATAAAAACTGGTCAAGTGCGAGTCGGATTCGTGCACGAAGGGATCCGTATTTCTAAACGTCTGCCGTTATTGATATCGAGCAAAAAAGGGCAAAAATGGTAAAAAAAAAGGTTGTTGTATGGGAGCCCCCCTAAAATATTTATTTTATTTTATATTTAGTATTTGTTGTTATAGCGGAAATTGAAATACATCATCTGTGAAAATTTCAATTGCCTAGCTATCGCGGTTCTTGAGATACAGCCTGGTGACAGACAGCGAAGTCTTAGTAATAGGGTCCCGTTTATACCCCTTGGGTACGGAACCCTAAAAATATATTTAGTCCGTCAGTTAGATTACTAAAAAATCATTAAATTTTTATTTATCAGATCAATAAGTGTAAGACTAGTCGCAAAGAGCGCGACCGAGTAATTATCATTTTGTGTTGTCTTTTTCAACTTATCACAGCAATAGTAACAAAAATGACATTGGGTGTCGCGGGCCAGATTGATGACACTAGTCTTAAGCTGTCGCGGGCGGATTTGGCCCGCGGGCCGTAGTTTGGAGACCTCTGATCTAAGCTGATAACTTTAAATCTTATCTCATCTTTGTTGTATCTTACGTGCTTCACTTCACGTATTGAGATAAATATTATTCATCATATCATCAAATTATATGGGTTTGCTCTGGATACCATGTCTTTTTTTGTGTTCCGTATCGATAGGTTAAAAGCGGGACCATTTTACTAAGACTGCTATCCGTTTGTTTGTCACCAGTCTGTATCTCAAGACCGTGATAGCTAGACAGTTGAATGTTTCACAAATCATGTATTTCTCTTGCCTCCACAACAACAAATACTAATTAAAGACTAAAGTTAATATTTATGGCGGGCAAATATTCGACAAACGTGATTTTGCTCGATATTAATAACGGCAACAGGTGCCTGAAATATTCATAGAATAATTAGTTGCATATTAATATTATCTATACTAATATTATAAAGAGGAAAGATTTGTATTTTTGTTTGTATGTTTGTAATGAATAAACTCAGAAACTACTGTGCCGATTTCAAAAATTCTTTCACGATTGGAAAGCTGCATTCACACTGAGTGACATAGGCTATTATATTTAAATGTGAAGTTCCCACGGGAACGGGAGTTACGCGGGTAACCACGTGCGGTAAGATAGTTAATCATGTACCGGCATGTTTGTTTCAGCGCGACAATGGATGTACCAGACATGCACGGAATTTGGGTTCTATCAGACTTCCTCAGGCGAAGTAGATGTGTTTGGAAACCAGTTCTCGCTTGACTTCTTTATTCAACAATGTGAAGACATTTTCGGCAAAAAGTAACTATTAAAAAAGAAATACTTTTCTTCATCATCACCAGCCCGTATAACGTCCACTGCTGAACATGGGCCTCCTCCGGAGGGAGGGTATTTGCCATAGTCACCTCGCTTGGCAGGGTTGGTGACCGCAGTATTATATTGTATCACACAAGAAAACGCTGGTGGTGCTGCCCGTTCCTTGATATACAATTATTATAGATGATGTTATAACAATCGGGACCAACGGCTTAACGTGTTTTCCGAGGCACAGAGGGTAGTCTCTCAACCAACCAGACCCGGAAAGAAATCTAAGAATATACATAAAGATTTCATGTCCGGCGTGGGGATCGAACCCACTACCTTCGAGATTGTTGTCTCCGTAATAAATAGGTACTTTTCTTGCTTAGATAGATTCTGTTTATTTCATAACTAGCGGCCCGCCCCGGCTTCGCACGGGTGGACTTTTATACCCTACCCCTGCCCTACCCTACCCTACCCTACCCCTACCCAAAAGTATCCTATGTCCTTCTCCCAGTTCTTAGCTGCCTCCCTACCAATTTTCAGCCAAATCGGTTCAGCCGTTCTTGAGTTATAAATAGTGTAACTAACACGACTTTCTTTTGTTTTTAAAATGTATTCTGCTATTCGGGACGGAAACAAATCCAACAAATCAAAAACCATGGCAATCGGTCCAGCCGTTCTCGAGTTATAAGTGTTGTAACAAACACGACTTTCTTTTATATACCCAACCAGCAATACAGTCCACTAAAGGTTATACCTCTAAAAAGCTGTGTAAACGTTTTATTAAGGTTTTAGCGGTGACAGCGTATTGTATAAAGGCGTTCGATAACACATTATTGCTCTATAAGCTTATAGAGCTAAAATGACATATAAACAATAGTTGTTAACGTTTACAACGCCATTTTATACAACCGTTATAGTCAGGTGCTACAGCAAGATCTAATATAACTAGTACAGAACGATATTGCTCTATAAAATTGTTCGTAGAAGCCTTTATTCATCTGATTTGCACAATAAGGGTTCCAAACGAACTGCTATAGTACTTTCGTTTTAGCAGTGACGAACACTCAACTATGGAGCGATATTGTGGTATTGTGGATACTCAGATCGTTGTTATAGTACTTAGTACGTTAGTAGTCAAAAAAACTCTACAATTGAATGATTTTGTGATGTAGCCAAGTTTGAGATTACGCTTATGTAATGTAACTGTACTATAATCATTTTCAGATGCCTATTATAGTTTCACTGATAAGACAATTACACAGACACTTTTTTAGAGCAGATTTGTTGTATAATGTCTTCTTTAGTTCCTTTAATACATATGTTAGTATTATAACAGGGTATCTATCTCTTTAATAATACAATAATGTCACACAAAAGTAGACAAATGTTGCTATTAAATGACAATTATATCCTGAAAAAGAATTTTTATCATGCTTTTAGAACAATACTCAGACATTTTGATTCAACGATCGACAAAAATGGATTTAAAGAATTGTAAAAGATATAAACGCAGTGGAACATATAGAAGAGAAGTTAATAGACGTTATAAGAAAGCACCATCATCATTAGCAAACGATCTAACCAGTAATAGCAACCAAAATCAAGTTGAGGGCACAATTATAGAAAACGGTTCCGTACAAAATGAATTTTGCAAAGATCATGAGCTTTTGATTGAACATAACGATTGGACTCCAGCGATTATTGTGACAATATTTCAGAATCTTCCATTCCATTAATCTTCAATGACTCTGAAAAAAAACACAATGTTGACTAGATACATTTTATATTTCTATATACTTAATAAAACTAATCAACTTTCCCGAAGAAAAAAGTGGCCACATGATTAACACAGTTTAAGCAGTAAACCCTTTAAATTTATAAAGAAAGCTTTTTTCATGCGTAGAATCAGTGCTTCAGAAACATAACCAAAAAAAATCATGGTGTATTATTTAGTTATGCTCACACGGATCCCCAAAATCACTCTGAACCCATGATGATAGTGAAAACATTGTCACAACATGTACTATAAGGGTCCTTAGAAACTTGAAGTCACATTAATTGATAAATATTTTAGTAAAAACTCAATAATTCGAAGGGGTACTTAAAATTCATGGTAAACCTAACCCTAGTTTATCAGTAAAATTGCGTTCGTACATCATTTTTACCTTATTAGACGAATATCATAATAACAAAATAAAATCTTACTCACCTCAAATTGATTGTACTAGGTATCCTTTTGTTTTTTTTTTTATTAAATTTTGGCATTGCACCATGTCACGAATGATAAAAGAATGAATGGTGAAGTATAGGAAACATAAACTCTAGTTTAGTATGAAAAAGTACTATAAAAGGTTTTATAGTAGCCATTACATCACTATTTTGAGACCTGCGTTATTGTTACATAAATTGTATAGGACTGATTTGTGATGTGTGACACTGCTAACAGATCGTTTTGACACTAAACAGAGATATAATTTCGAAGAAATAACTCTTTTTTAGGTTTTTTATAGGGCCAAAAACAGTTTTTTACAAAACGTTCTATGGACTTTTATACAACTAGTTTTTGCTGCTTGGGTATAGATAGATGGCTGCAATTATTCGAGTTATCTTAACTTACTAACTACTGATGATCACTCGAGATTCCATTAAATCGTACTAAAAGCAATCAACTAACAGACTGAATTTTACTTCAGTCTTAAGGAACTTAAAAGCCTTAAGGTGAAAATGATCCTTTTCCCAAATGTCTCCTGGTACGAGAATGTCACTTTCTCAAAGAATCTGTACTGTAACAGTCTGTTTATGCCCACTGCTGAACATGGGCATGGCATACTAACAGACCTTGGCATGTCAGGGTCGATGAGAAATAGTCGTAATCACCACGCTTGGCAGGCAGATAGGTGATTGCGGACATCTCAGAGTCTTAAGATTATACAATTTCTCTCACATTACCTCATTCGTTGGCTCATATCATCTTCTATACAAACACTCCAGACACATTGAGAACAAAATGATTTTGTAATTTATTCTAAACAAACTGCGCCCCGCGGTTTTACCAGCGTTACTCTGCTCCAGTGGGTCGTAGCGTAATTTTTTGTAACCTATATGTTAATCGAGCTTATTAACTATCTCCATGCAAAGTTTGAGCCAAGTCCATTCAGTAGTTTTTGCGTGAAAGAGTAACAAACATCCATCCATCCATACTTACAAACTTTCGCGTTTATAATAGTAATATGTCTATGTTTAGAATAAAATGAATTGCAGAATAATTGAATACTTTTGTTTACTAGATACAATGAGCAGTTCTTGGAGTCGGCTGCCGATTGGACCAACAGTTTCTATGGAGCCTTAGATATAGAAGTTAGCCGGGTGGTGTTCGTGCACGGCTCGGTGGACCCGTGGCATGCGCTGGGAATTACTAAGACGCGAGACAATGACGCTCCAGCTATATTTATTAAAGGTTTGTTCTATTCATCATCATCATCATCATCAGCACGTATAACGTTCTCGACATGGGCCTCAGAAGACCGCTAGGCAGGCGGGTTGGTGACCGCAGTATTTTAAGCGGCTGAAGCCCAATGGCTAGGGCATCGGACTTGTGATCTTTTGATCGCCGGTTCGATCCCCACTCATTGCACTACCGACGTGAACCCACTCGTAACACAAGCATTTTAGCTTAGCACGAGGAGTTAACAAGAATACTAGTAGACTGCAATACTTTGATAGTAAAATATATTATGTTGTGACATGTGGCGTGCGTTGGAAATTACCAGATAATAACACACCAGCTATATATACAGTTATCATCATCATCAGCCCATGTAATATCTACTGTGTAACATGAGCCTGCTGCTGGCCTGTCACCACGCTTGGCAGGCAGGTTGGTGACCGCAGTATAATGTTGTGTGGCACGTCCAATGCCGCAGCCATTGGGCTACCGCCGCTCGTTGCATTTTCTTAGGGTTCCGTTCCCGAAGGGTAGAAACGGGACCCTATTACTAAGACTTCGCCGTCTGTCTGTCACCAGGCTGTATCTCAAGAACCGCGATAGCTAGACAGTTGCCGAGTTGAAATTTTCACACATGATGTATTTCTCTAGCCGCTATAACAATAAAATAAAAAAATATTTACTCGATATATTTTTTGCTCGATATCAATAACGGCATCAGTTACTCTTGAAAATGGTACGGAACCCTTTGTGCGCGAGTCCGACTTGCACTTGGCCGGTTTTTTTTTTCAAATAGATCCTGAATAGTATGATTTGTTTTATTTCTAGGTACGGCGCATTGTGCCAATATGTATCCGCCGAGTGACAACGACTCCAGCGATTTGAAAGAGGCCCGAGTTGAGATAGAACAATACCTGGCCGGATGGATTGGTCAAAACTAAAATGTTATTTATATACTGGTGGACAATTACGCCATTTCCATTTTTAAACTTTCTTTTCCTTATTTATTTATTATCAATAAATTATCAAGTACATTCAAAAATAAAAACTATTCTACATTTACAAATAAAAACGTCCTTTAGGCCGCTACCCGCAGGCGGGGTGCCTGGCTGGCTACATTACCCCGCTGGATAGCCAAGCGTATTCGTTGGCCGAGGTAAGAGCCAGCCCTATGGTTAATTTCTATTTGTATAATTTATTCACCAATTTCGTTCTAGAAAAGAAAGTAAGTAAGAAAATACATTTATTTTAGCACAACAAACAAGATATTAACGTGACATAAATGTTTAGAAATATAAAAAACCAACAATATGTAATGGGTAGAGACTGGATTATATCTACACTAATATTATAAAGAGGAAAGATTTGTACCTATTTTTGTATGTTTGTAATGAATAGGCTCAAAAAGTACTGGGCCGATTTAAAAAATTCTTTCACCAATAGAATGCTACATTTTTCCAATTTGACATAGGCTACATTTCATTTTGAAAAAAATTAGGGATCCTTGGTAAAATTTGAACAATGTAACCGAAGGTGTAGAAAAATGAGTCTTAAAATGTCTTTCGTCGAATGCGCTGCCGAAACTATTAACGATAGAACAAAATAATGTACAACAATATTGAAGAACATCATAATGTCTACAAAAAACTCCGCGGTAGCATATGTCCAACTATTGTAGTTATGTCACTACAACAACTTTTTTCATAGGGTAGGGTTAGGGTATGGGTAGGGTAGGGCAGGGGTAGGGTATAAAAGTCCACCCGTGCGAAGCCGGGGCGGGCCGCTAGTGCAACATAAAAAGCTTGTTATATGCATGAAAAATGCTTGAAATATGCACGAAGATTGGCCGAATATGCAAAATTAAATGATAAGTTTTAATTCAATCAATCAATTCAGTCCTTAAAAAAAGAATAAAAGTTAGTTTTAATTTTATTTTATTTCAAAATCAGCATACAATTAATAAATTATCCTTGAATAGGCGACCATAGGTGTCACTTACACATTATAGTTGATTAATGCCCGGTTTACACGGGCTTCGTAGCTAAGCGCTTAGTACTTGTCACTAATACTAAGTCCTCATGTGTAAACACGCTGATTAGTGCTTAGTATTAGTATTTGTGAATAGTGCAAGTGAATAGAAAACGATCCTATTTACTAAACGACAAGTGGAACGTCAAGTACTAAGCACTTAGCTACAAAGCCCGTGTAAACCGGACATTAGTGACATTTTTTTTTTGTAAATATATGTCACAATCATTATTTTTAATAAATGATTTGGTTTGATTCGCGATATTATCACTTTATCAAATATCGGAACGCAAGATGACTGCACTGCACTGGAAAAAATATTGTAAATATACCGATAATATGCATTATAACTCGATATAAGGTAAAATATGCAAGTACCGTTGAGAATGGCTTAAATATGCCAATGCATATAATCCGGTCCCTAGTAATGGCATATGCAAGGGCATGATGACTAAAAAAATATAATTAGTCCGTCAGTTAGACGACTAAAAATTAGTGGACACGTATTTTTTAATTTATTAAATTAATAAAAATTGACAATGATACCAAACAAAAACAAACTATAATAAAGTTCAGGGGAGGGCTTGTGACGTCACCACTAGGTATAATCGTGACATCACATGAAATTTCATTTTCTGTATCTTGGTAATTTTTTGTTTGTTAAACGAAAAAACATCGTAATTTTTTTTGTAATCTAACTTACGGACGGATTTTTTTAGTCTTCATGCCTATTATGCATGTTTTGCCGAAAAGGTCGCCACCTCAGCAGTGGCTAGGCAAACGCTGCTGGTATTTAGTTGCCAACCCAGTTAGTAGTAACCCACGGACGAAAGATACACTAAAAACAATAAATCTATTTAAAATGAAAATGTAATAGTACATTTTATTGATAAAATTATCAAGTATAAATGTATGAAAGTCATGTAAACATTAAAAAGTTTTTGTATCATATCAACACGTTTGGGAGGTGGCCATATCTGCCCTGCTTAATCGTGCGTACTTGCAGTAGGTAATCCTCATTTTTGGGATTTACACTTTTTTGCGAAAATGACATTTCAGGACCCTTATTTATACATAAAAAATTAAAATCATATATTTTTTTAATTAGAAACATGTTTTTTATTTAACCAGAAATTAAAGTACGGCTGTAGGGAATCAACCGACATCTACGCACGGGGCGAGAGGCGCGGGGCGAGATGCACCGCCCGCCCTCTACTCGGCTACCATCGCGCCACCTTCGGGCATCATCGGCGAGCCGCGAACTTTCGGTCGCAACCCCGCACCGGACTTTCACTTGCCCTTCAAGCCCCAAAGACGCAGCCGACCCTTAAAACTTTATTTGTTTGTTCGCGGCAACCGTTGTAAGTTAAATTAAATTTAAATTACAACGGTTGATTATGTCGATTACTGCAAGTACAATAAGCAGGGCAGATATCTAATTGGCACCAGTATGTTTAAGTCGATGTTCCTTATCTCATAATAAATAATCTAGAGCTAAAAACCATAAGGTCAGATGTGCCATTATACGTCAGAAACATTCTTCGTATGCGCCTTTATCGTAAACTGGCACTTACGACCAAATGCTTCTGAAGTATAATAGACATCCGTACTAATGCTTCCTGGGGTCTAGATATCTAAGGCTAAGCCATTTTTACTTTTATATTTTATAAAAATTTACTTATTTAATAAGTGCTATTAGAAGTAGGTATAAAAAATGTATTCTATTTGTTTTATTCAAATAGTAGTTGTATAGATTATGTTTTTCTTTTCGTTTGGCCTTACGTAGTTAGCCGCGAGGCTTTTGCTACTTCACCGGGCATAAAGGCGAGCAGAGCTCCAGCCTTAATAAATTAGATAATGATATGAGGCTGTAACTAGTAGTTATGTAAAAAAAGACGTTTATTGATGATATTCCATTCCATGACACATTTATGTATATTATTATATTAAACCAAATCGAAAATTTAAAGAATGTTTTACGATTCAACTTTTTTTTACTTAATATGATTTTTAAACTTGCCAGTTCATGTAAGAGTTGCTCAATTATGTTAATTGTTATCCATCATCATAAAAGCTATACCTATTATGTGCAATATTTTTAATATTAGCTGATCATGATTTTGATGTACTGTAAAAAAAATGTTAACACATAGTTTTATCTACATTATAAATATACTAGCTGGCCCGGCAAACTTCGTACCGCCTCAAAATCTACGCGGTGTCCTACATCTACCCTACCCTACCTCTTCCCTACCCCTACCTCTACCCTAACCCTACCTCTACCCTACCCCTACCCTACCCTACCTAAAAAGTATCCTATGTCCTTCTCCCAGTTCTTAGCTACCTTCTTACCAATTTTCAGCCAAATCGGTTCAGCCGTTCTTGAGTTATAAATAGTGTAACTAACACGACTTTCTTTTATATATATAGATTTTAAAATGTATATAATTAAATGTGAATAAAGTGGGAGATATTCTTGTTTTAGGCTTTCAGGCATTTTGAGATGTTGTCAATTATTGCCAATTATAGACCTTATGTAAAAAGAGGATGAATTGGACACAATTAT
The DNA here is from genome assembly GCA_947037095.2 of Nycteola revayana. Classification (NCBI taxonomy): domain Eukaryota; kingdom Metazoa; phylum Arthropoda; class Insecta; order Lepidoptera; family Nolidae; genus Nycteola; species Nycteola revayana. Next base: position 30,315,544 of record OX344842.1, on the reverse strand, counting down.
TATGTGAAGTAAAACCAACCCAAAAATTTAGTCAAATCTAATTAATTTGTATGGTTCAAAATCATGTATTTTAAATATATAATATATTACATAATAGTTAGAAACTTATATTTGAAATAAGTATAAAATTGCCTTTTGCCTTCAGTCAACTACCGTAATTCTTTGGTGAGGTGTAGAAAATAATTTATACGGAGGGCAATAAACAAAATGAACCAAGAAAAATATTTATAATAATATTTACTTTTATAAAACTTTAACAATGGATTAATATAACTCAGTTACAATTTTACGGTTACAACAAAGTTTATAAATGCTACCTATCACTTTAATGGAACTTAATACCTTTATTTTGTACATGTTATACATCTTTAGTAATACTACTACTTAGTTTAGAAATGTTAGAAAGATAAGATTAAATTAACGCAAAAACAGTGCTTGTTTGTTATTATACTTTTGTAATTATCCAATCAAGTGCAAGTAACATCTACACACCTTTTTGTACCTGTTTACCCAGTAGTTCTTCCAGGTCCAACATTACAGCTGAACGTTTTATACGTTTTATAATTTTAGTCAGAATAAAATTAACTTATCACCTTATCTTTTTTTAAATGATTTTTAATTAATTGTAGCAAATATTTAATAAAAAAATCACAAAAACGGTTACAACTAAGTTTATAAATGTTACCTATCACTTTAATGGAACTTAATTATTTTGTACATGTAATAAATCTTTAGTAATACATCTTGCTTTTTTATTTGTAATCTTAGTTCTAGTAAAAATGATCACATTTTGAAATGCATTAGATGGATGTGCAACCATATTGAGTTTTTGGAAGTTCAGTGAAGTATGTTGGGCGTGAAATACTTTACTTCTTCCCTTATTTCTAGCATAAAAATAGAAATAGAAATCGTTATAGAAAACAATACTATCTCAAAACTCAATTATAATGTGTAATTCGAACATCAGTCAACAACCCCATGAAAATGGATGTCAATGAATTTCTAAGATTATTTTACCCGAAATTTGTCCTCAATATGATTGAATCATTCACTAGGGACTTAAGTGTGACATCCACATATGTTGGATTGCCCAGTAAATAAAACTTTGCAAGTCCAATGAGTCGCAAATAATTTATGAAACTTACATTTGTATAGTCCACTACGCCTTGGAGTTTTACGCCATAATTGATTGTACAAAGACATATCTATTTTTATTATTGGATTTGTATATTTCTTGAATAAATTATGAAACTAAGACCTCAATATATATTTTATTACTAGCTTCCAGCGCGCAGTTTCACTCGCGTAGCTCCAATTCAAGGGGAAGAATTGTAAGAAATCCTGTCCAAATGCAAAAAAAATAACCATTTCGCGTATTTTAAAAGATGACTGCGTGCGTCTCTTATTGGACTTTCAGCCTATAAGAGACGCACTGGTCATTTCTAAACCTATAATTAAAAAAACAATAGGCTATTTTACTTGCGTTTGACTTAAAATCTTAAAATAAGGTATAACCTTTTCTTTAAACTTAATTGTGCAATAATTTGTTATATTCGACAATATTATAATTTAAATAATATAATTCAATTCTAAAAATCATAATCGAATGATAAGTAATTGTTTAAATAATAAAGGAATGAGACGTTAATATGGAAAAATAGCTATAACATATTATGATGTATTTGAGTCCATTATTTACCATGTCTTATAATTCTATACAATACCCTTAGAGGATGTAAGTACCTATAGTCAAAGTTTATCACTAAAAAAATCGTCTATGCTGTAGTAAGCTTTTCAATGAGCATTAGAAGCATTTGATTGTTTTTATAAATTTCGATGCCCCATATCCTGGAAGGTATTGGTTATTCATTAATTCATTATACTAAGCTGTAACTGTATAAATATTTTCTTAATAAATCTTTTTTAAATAAATAACGGGTTGTTATTGCATATATCACTATATTTGGGTTAAAAACTATCAGTTTTGTTGCGCGATGTAGCCTACGAAAAAACATAAGGCGTCGTTAAGCTAACATACTATCGAAAATATTTATACAACTATTCCGGATTACCTAAAACAATAATAATACCTATTTAAATGAAGCCTCGACCTTGTGATATGCAGTTTTAAACACGGCTATAACCTAGGGCTGTATGTTTTTTAGTTAACTAATGTGTCACTAGATGGCGCGGATCATTTCTGCTACATCTCGCTATGGTTTCGTTACACCGGTGATTATAGTCTGGCCCCGTTACGAAACGATATTTAAGACTGTAATGCTATTTTAAGTTTCAAGACTGAAACTTAAAATAGCAACTTCTCTTAGGCGGATATTTAAAATTTTTGTAAGGGAACACCAGACATGTGTCAGTCTTGGTGTTTCTAATAAATATATATATTATAAAAATAAAATACAAATCATTTTTAGTTACGTAAACCTATTACAGGCACTTGCAAATAGTCAAAACAATAATTTATTATTAATCTATGTATAATTTTAACATTTATAAATGAGCATATTAAGCAGTTATTTTAGTTATTGTTTTTAATAATTTTAGTCTTAACTTTATTATTTTACTAAATTGTGTCCAATAGCTTGATCTGTCTATATTAAATTATATTAAGAACAATTGTCATTATTTGGGCGGACCATGAGTATATAACGACGGACGCGCTTTAATGTTACCACCGGATCCAATACGCCCCAACTGAGAAGATCCGGCGAAACAAACTCAGTGGGTTATTCTACTGCCGGTTTTAACACGACCCACATGAGACGGTCCGGCGAAACATACTCAAAGGGGCAGAGCGTAGGTTTTGATCCAGTTACTTTTATTATTTATTTGGCATACACATTATTTTCCCGAACGGTTGTCTTTATAATATTTGATTATCTATTAATGTTTTTATCCTAATAATATACATACAAGCTCTATGGATGTATTAGTTTTCTATAAAAATTACAAATTGATAGTTGATACAGTATTCGTATTAATTCATATTTCATATAGGATACTATTTATCCTGCGCGGTGTTGAAGTACACTTAGCTTCACAGCTATTTTATATAACTAATATTTTGTTAATCCCAAAGTCAATTTATATTTATTATTCTCCGCGTTACATAGTACAAACCGTTCGTTAATATTTTATATGATTTGAAATACGCTTGAAGTAAGAGTGTGCTACGAAAGTTTATAGTCTGTATAGAACAAATATATAAAATGTCTTTAACTTATTATTACTTATTACATCAATCTTATACTGATATATAAGAGTTGTTTTGTTTGAACCAGCCCCAGATCTTCATTTTTTTAAGGCGGGGCAAAACTGAAATATGCCGCCCCCGCCCACTTAGGGGAAGTCCGGGACCCCTTTTTACTTTAGTATTCATAAATCTTAAACTATGGCTTGTAACTTTACAGTTCAAAAACGAATACAAAGCTTTGGTAAATAGGAACCAAACCTCTTATTCGTCAATTGATATAAGCTGAAAATCACTTTTATTTTTTAATGTCATATGGTTCAATTCTCCCCAATGCATGGGATAGTTGACCATAGTAGTAGGGAGACTGAACCATACATATTTCTGTATAATAAATAAGGAAAAATACTATGCTAATCTTAAATATTTTAGATAATCCTTTAATTTTACCAAATATTAAAGTCAACAATAGCAATTGGACGCACCAGTTCGTAAATTCCCTAAGTCCAGTTTTTGCGTTTTAAGCTACAGTCGCATTAAGGTTAAAAATAAATCCTGAAATTTTCCCTTTGTGTTTTAGAAATAAAAAAACCACTGTCATAAATTGAAACAAAATCAAGCATTTATTAGACCGAATCAACAGAACTGTAAACTTTGCTCAGAAATAATAAAAAATCAACAAAGTTTTTGGACTTAACTCAAATTCTTGGACTAAGAGATTTATTGTCAGTTTTATGAGGACTTAGTTAGTTTTTAAGAACAGTTTGTACTGTGACTATGACAAAACTAACATTGTTATTGAATTATAAAATATGTTTCTAAAGTACTTATTTTGTTTGTAAATGATCATTTTTGTTGAGATTTGAAATGTACCTACGCTGAGTACTTAAAATAAAAAAGTTATAACTTTAATAAGCTACTAAATAATTAGTATCTAAATAATATAAAAAGACTCTTATAATCAACTTTTCTATAAGTCATATCTCTCAAAATCAACTTATTGTTATGCTTATAAACTAACCTAGGTGAGATTATACAACCACAATGAGAAAATAATAGTTTTGACATCATAAATGAAATATTTCGACGTATAGAGATTTACAGAACATTTATTTGTAAAAAGCCCTTTCGCTCTCTGGAATGTACTGCATCAACTTTTTGATGTCATTTATTTTTGCCTCTTTTACACTCACCATTGATGAATAACAAACATCAGGTGTTTCTCTAATATATCTCTGTATTCCCTTGCGATACAAGCGAATAGGCTTAAAATTATCTCCACTCATACTAGCAGACATTTGGGGAGTTGAAAATCGTGAGAATGTTAGTCGCGAATTTGTAGAAATGCCTGGTATTTTCTTGACATTTTCTTATAATCTTTCACCTTTATAACTCTTTCACCATCAGATGACTTCCCTAAATGTTTTTCTATGAAAACTACTTCAAACTTATTTGACAGTTTGCTATCTTTTGCAAACTTTACGTATGTCTCTGATGAATAGATCTTATCGTGTTTTAATTTTTGTCTTTCAATCAGAGCAAATCTCTATCGATTGGCATCATAGAATGGCATTGCTTACACTCAAAAGGAAGGTAGTTGAAACTTAAAATCAAAACTTTAACCTATACAAAACAAAACGAGCAAAAGATACAAAAATGTAACCGTTAAATTTTGACGTAAACAAAACAAACATGGCCGGACTTTAGTATTTTTCGTGGACTTAGGGATTTTATGGACAACAATTTTTTTTATTTTTATTAACCTAAAGGCGCGGACCCACCGCGGTGCACGAAGAGGCTACGCACGTGTATTAAGCTTCGCTTTGTAAGAAAATGTATGGGTTTGTATCCACTGCAACACACGGAGAGGCTACGCATGAATTGACGTCATTGATACATGCGTGGCTTGCTCGAATAGGCGGTTACATAGCTCAACGCTGTCGACGTGGGTCTACGTTTCCACTGGAGTACAAGAATATGACCCACGACTATGTACAGTTCACTTATCGAAGTGAAGCCCGTGTCCGTGGGTTGCAGTGGCACGTGCGTGGCCTCTCCGTGCGCCGTGCCACGCTATACATAGCCGTGTAGGTCTTTGTGTACTCCAGTGGAAACGTAGAACCACGTTGTCAAACAAAATAATATACACAGGAAAAATGCGCCGCGTGCCCCTGCACAGCATGCGCCGCGGTGGGCCCGCGCCTTAAACACAGGTTTAGAGATTTTCAAAACAAAACTTCCAAGGACAAAATCATAGACAAAAATGAGCTGTTTTCGATAGTATTGATAATTGAAAAAATCCCTAAGTGTGACTTAGGGATTTTACGAACTGGTGCGTCCAATTGCTTATTCTATAAGTTTCGTTTTAATAACAAATTATTCTTTGAATGAAAAACTAAGTAACTTGAACAAAAAATATTTATGTAGTCTGTTAAACACTAACGAAAGACGAAAAACAAAAGGTATTCAAAATAATGTTATTCTTACTTAAAGAGATCAAATGATCAGTCTTCTGACTGCACCGGTGGCTCAGTGGTTACGGAAGTTGCTTCTGAGACCTGGTGTTCTGGTTTCGATTCCCACCCGGGACAATTATTTGTGTGAACCACAAATAGTTGATCTGAGCCTGGGTGTTCTTTGTGTCCGTGAAATGAATGTTTGTAAAGTCCCCCGCGACACAGGGATTTATTTCCCTAGTGCGGGAGTTGTCTTTTTAAAATAAGAAAATAAGAATAAGAAGTTCTGGAGCGAAGCCATTGAGAGACACAGTAAGGCTCTTGTCGTGTCTCTTGATATCTCTAAGGCTTTTGATAGGGTTTGGCACGCAAGTCTCGTTGGTAAGCTTCCGGTTTACGGTATTGCTCCCGAAATTTGTACCTGGATTAAGGATTTCTTAAAGGGGAGGTCGATTCGAGTTGTCATTGATGGCGCCTCGTCCGATCTTCTTGGTATTAATGCAGGTGTCCCTCAGGATCTGTTCTCTCCGCGACTCTTTGTTTGCTACACATCAACGACATGCTAGTTACTCCCGGTATCTTTGGTATGCAGACGACATAACAGTCTTGGTGAGATACTTGTCTGATGCGAAGTCTGGGTCAAAGGTTCAGTCGTTGAGGGAGTCGATGATGGAGGGAGTGAACTCGATCTTGGAGGCTGTCTCCTTATGGGGTGATGCCAACCTGGTTGGGTTTAACCCCTCTAAAACACAGGCGTGTCTTTTTTCGGCGAAATGGAGTCCATTCCAACTGACACCAACTTTCCGGAATGTCTCTATTCCGATCAGCGACCATCTTGAGCTCTTAAACGAAATAAACGATTTTTATTCAGCACTTAGGTATTTACATACACTTGTACTTGTCAAGTACCTACGAGTTCACTAGAAATGCATTTAAATTAACAAATGCATGAATCTGTTAAATTATATTATTGAAATATTGCAAAAATCAAGAATCAGAGATCCGGAATTACTAGACTCAAATACTTAAGCATCTAAATCAGAGGGCCCCTTCGTGCCCCGAAAAGCACGTTAAGCCGTTGGTCCCGATTCCTTTAACGTCATCTGTAATAATCGTATATCAAAAAACGGGCAGTAGCGTTTCCTTGTGTCGTACAACGTAATACTGTGGTTACCAATCCGCCTGCCAAGCGTGGTGACTATGGCAAATACCCTCCATTGTTCTACTATAGGTAACATTTACTATTAAATTATGTTTAAATTTATTTCAGGTGTGCTAGAAGTCTGTCAGTCCTGTGTTAGTAAATAAGCTCTTAATATCAACGTTAATATCTATTTACTATATTTATTTATCATTCAAACATTTTATGAATAAAAAAAAAATAAAAAAAAATATAAAAGCATATTTTAGAGTGCAATGACCGGTCAAGTGGCGAGATCAGACGTCGTCAGCCAAATTCTATTAAATTTAAGCGACACACGCCTGCGGGCACCCTTAACGGGTAAGGACCACGACTCAGGGCGCCGCTGAAGCTAGAAGTAAAGAGAAATAAAGAGGACGTGATCACTGGCACGGACTACAGGCACTGGATCACACGACAGGGGCAGGGGTCAACGCGGTCCTCGGTCTGTCTGGCAAGGATCCTAGCCTAGCTAACCTGCAGGTTTCTCTAGCTACCTAAGTGGACGGCCCGGAGAAGAAACTCAGAAAGAAACTCTGGTTTATTCTTTTCCGTCTTCTTTTGTTCTGTATCTTTTTTTTATGTATAATCATTTTTGGTACAGAGTCAAAAGTATGTGGGCTGGGGCACGCCCCTTACAGTTATTTCATAAAATAATAAATAAAAAAGATAATGTTCTACTCAAGCCGAAAAAATTCTTGCACATTAGGAAAAAAATAAAATAACGTCGGGTACACCCCATCCACATTTACAGTTAAAATAAACATAACTAAACAATGTCAACCCAGACACCATCAATGTGAAAGAAGACTATTAATTAGTTATAACAAGTAAATACCCTCAACTGCAAGCCAACCAGCCACCGTAAGCAGAACCCGTTCACGAGTATGAAGTGTGACACAGCCATCTGCTCCCTCGCCATATAAGAGGGAAGGTGGCGACCCGTCCCACATCGCCGCCGCAAGAAATGACTTTCATTGGGAGCACGACGATCTTACAGTTTTGAGTATCAGAATCTAGTATGTGACATCTGGATTGACCATTGTGTAGAATGTTTCAGTAAAATATATAAAAATAATATGCAATCTCAAATACAAAATGAATCATTACATTAAATTAAGGCTTGACCTCTCTTCTAATCTAAACTTCGGTCACTATATCGAGTCCATTGCAAACACTGCAGCTTAAAAACTTGGCATTCTCTCCAAGGTGAGGCGGTACTTCACATCGGAGCAGCTCTTAAGTCTTTACAGAGCTCAAGTTCGCTCCTCAATGGTATACTGTTCTCATCTTTGGGATGGGTCTGCTAGATATCAGCTGGATGCTCTGGACTCATTGGAGCGCCGAGCGAAGAGAGTCATAGGCAATAACTCATTTTTGGAGGCAAGTCTTCAGAGCCTCGAACACCGTAGACGAGTAGCCTGCCTATCGGTTACATTTCGGGGAGTGTTTTCACCCTTTTGTTGTAGACATTCCTTCAAAACGCACGAAGGGATTTGCTTCTTCTTTCATAATGCGGACGGCTAAGGAGTGAAATTCTCTGCCGGGGTCAGTTTTTCCGGAACGCTATAATCTGGACATCTTTAAGGCTAAAGTGAACAGACACTTTCTAGGCAAGCGTGTATCATCTTAGGCCTTATCTTCGCCTTCCATCAAACGAGATTATGGTCAAACGTAAGACTATATTAAATAAAATAAAATAAGATATGTTGACTGTTTTCTTTGACTATCGCGGTGTTGTACACTCAGAATTCTAGCCAGAAGGTCAAACGGTAAAAAAATAATATTATTTGAGCGTTATGCGGCATTTAAGAGAACAAATTCGACGAAAAAGGCCAGATTTGTGGAAAGAAAATTTTTGGAATTTGCACCACGATAATGCGCCTTCGCACAAGGCCATCATTGTGAACGAATTTTTGACCAAATACTCAACAAATACCATCGAGCAACCACCATATTTACCAGATATGGCTCCAGCCGACTTCTTTCTTTTTCCTAAACTCAAAGTCGTGGCACCCGTTTTCAATCGGTAGAAGACATAAAGGAGAAACTCAATTCCAGAAACAGCGTTTAAATAATGTTTTGATGATTGGATTATTCGTTGGCGTAATTGTATCGCCGCCCTCTGAATTTGCCACCCGGGGCATAGGCCCCGGCTTGCCCCCCCCCCCTAGATCCGGGGCTGGTTTGAACGCACTAATCTCAAAAACTACTGGTCTGATTTGAAAAATTATTTCAGTGTTAGATAGGCGATTTATCGAGGAGGATATAGGTTATATTTTATTTTGAAGTTCCCATGGTAACGGGAGTTGCGCGGGAGAAACCGTGCGCGGAAGCAATACAAGATAATTTATAGAGACAAAGAAAAATATTTTTCTATATAACGATAGCATAAAAACTGCGTTTATTCCCACTAGTTCGATTCAATAGTTCGATCGTCGAACTTGTGAGATTTTTTTTTCTCATTTGTTCGACCGTCGAACTAGTGAGAATTTTTTTTCTCATTTGTTCGACCGTCGAACTAATTAAATTTGAAAATAGTTTACAATCGGCGTACAATTAATTATTAAACAAACTTACTAAGGGAAGTTAGCATCCGAAGAGATTTAGGATCCCTCTCATTCCCCGATATATCAATCAATATGAGTTTTAATGGATATACTTGCCCAATTGTAACTAAAATATTAACGATTGTTTATAGAAGGCGCGAGGAGTGACATCATGTCCGGTGGAGGGCGGAGTAAACTAGTCGTTTTAGATCTTTTTATAGGTAGGTATAACAGGTAGCTTTATACCCAAAGCGTAAATAGTGGACCTCCATAGTAAAATTAATAATTCTCTTCCGATGCTATATTTAGAACAATTACGGTCAAACTTCACTTGGTAAGTTTGTTTAACCATTAAATTTAACGTATAAATTGGCGCCTACTACCGACTACTAAGATGAATATTCAGACAGACTAAAAAAAAGTAGCCTTTATTATACCTTAAAAAATACCTGAGCTACTGGCATTGCACAGAGGAAAAAATAAAATACTATAAACATGTAAATAAGAATATTATAAACATGTGATGTTGTGACATAAAGATAGTTGACACTTGACACTGACACTGTAGTTATTGAATTGGAAAAACTTTATTTACACCGGGTGACACAGAGTAGAAATAATCACTCCCTACATACTGAAAGTAGCAATACTTTGTCTATTACTATTACGAGCACAATATCTACAAATAGAATCCTTAATAATTGTAATAATTTAAATAAATAAAAAAATTACTTATTGGATGCTTAAACTTATAAGCAGTGTAATCTTTATTTCAGGCAGTGAATATTACATATCACATTTTAAGCCAAATATCTTATTAAGTAACAAATATAATAAAAAACATTTTTTTTTAAATTAAATACTTAAAACAATGTTCGTAATCCGGCTACTAAATAGTAGATTGTTTATCTAGGGAGCTAACAACTATTTTAAAGGCGAGAGTGTTTTTTTTAATCCAGAGCGGAGCGAAGGATTCTAGAGTAGAATCCCGAGCGGAGCGAGGGATTCTTAACTAGAATCCTGAGCGCAGCGAAGGAATAAAAGTATGTCACTCGAGCTTAAAATAGTGTTGCTCCCGAGGTGGACACTCTCCTTTTTATCACCCTCTATGAGAAAATAAGTAAGTGCAACTTATGAACAAGAATTTATTTACGTACAATGAAGAACCATAAGACATAATAATACTTTCACTTGAGGAAGTACGCACTCATTTTTTATAATTCTAAAATCTGAATATGAATCAACTACCAACGGAAGCAGAATGCATTTAATTTCGCGCGTTGTTTATTTATCATCAACTTTTTTTAAATTTGGCGCGTTCGCAGTTTTTCTGCCAGTCACATATTCAATACATTGTTCCCGCATGGTTTGTGATTCACCTCTTTGCTGATTGAAAAATTATTAACAATATCCACATTCCGAATTCAAATCAATTTTGGTCCCTAAGGGATTATTGAGCTATTTTGGTCCCTGTTTACGAGGAATAAACTAGCTCTTTTTGAATAGATGTGATAAAAAATATTTTTAAAGATCTTTAAAGTAAATGTTTACTTTAAAGATCTCCTCGAAAAATTTAACACCATGGATAATCCGTCGATACAGTCACGACTAACGAAAGGGTAGTCGATAACAGTGCAGAATATACATAAAATATAATATCATTATTATCATTTGACATTCTCACCTAACATTATAGTATAGTTCACTATAAAAGAAATAAAAAGGCCGCAAGTGTTGTTCAATGACGAAAGCAGTTTTTTTATAGTATAAAGACAAAATATTTTATGTTTATATTAAATCTTAGTATGTGTACTTTTGGTAGGTAAAGGCGGAAAAATTGCGAAATCTTCGCTAATAACTGTGATTTCTGGTTTTTTAGTTAAACGTTAGATTCGAAAATAATAAATAAACTGAATAGTCTATATAAATACCATTATAATGATATATAAAACTCCTAAATAAAAATAAATGATATATAAAACTCCTAAATAAAAATAAATGATATATAAAACTCCTAAATCTAAGTCGCAATTTCAATTTTTATCGACAGAGTTGACGCCCAAAATTGAACTCAAATATTAGCCAAATTCTCGAAGTATATTTTTATTTTCTCGCCCGATACGCTCGATACAATCTTGCAGCTCTGTTTTACTATGTCTATTAACCTAGACTAGGTACTAAACCTTATAGATAATAAATATTATGTAGCCACTGATATCAAATCTGTGGGTCAATCAAATTTTAATTAAGATATATGTTTGAGTAAAGTATGAAGTGGATTTAATACCTATTTCATCCGTGAAGTAAGAAATAGCCTTGTACCATAGACAATATTATACTTAGTAGTTATCTGTGCGTTGGAATAGACTCCTCTAAATTTTGACTTATTCTGATTGTGTAAATATACAGAAATAAATGCAAGGAAATTTATTAAATTAATGGTTTTCCTGGACAATGACTTTAACATGAACTATGCAATTGTTATTGATTTAGGTTACTTGAAATGAGTTTTATTTATCAATATGCAGCCCCTCTATTCTGTTGGTAAGTTTATTTCGATATTATTTATTTTTATTTTTATTTCTAAGCAAGTAAGTATTACTTAAAATTCATATTAATATTATATATAGTACCTATATCAATTTAGAAAGTTTTTTTTAATATAAATAAGAATGTTTCAGTAAATAAAAACAAATGTAGGTTTGCATGAATACAATCTAATAAAAGTTAAAATACCTTTATCTAATAATAAGGTTAATGATTTCAAAGGCCCTTTGTTTTTATGCAAATCTGTGAGTCATTTCACCTACTTATATGAATATTGATTCTAATTAAATTTGCATCTATTGAGAGTTTGAAATCATTTTAATTATGTAATTTATTAATATGTATAGTAAAGAAAAATTGGTTTGTTGAGAACCTTGTTAAACCCTTTTCTGCTAAATATACCATCCTTAGCCTGTGTAACACCACTATTGAACAGGGGCTTCCTTGAGGAGGCTTTGTCTTAGTCATAATGCTTGTGAAGCAGGTTCGTTACCGCAGTATTATGTTGTGTCACATGTAAAACTCTTATATGATTGTTGTAAATGATATTAAAACAATCAGAAATAACCGTTTATGATGCTATCCAATATCACAGAGTTTAGTCCCTTGACCAACATTTTACACAAAGAATGTCTGTTATGGTGATCAACACCATACATACATAAGCTCACACCTTTTTCCCAGCGGGGTAGGCAGAGACAATGGACCTCCACTTGCTACGATCCCTACACACATCTTTCGCTTCATTCACTCTCATAACATTCTTCATACAAGCACATTGGTTGAGGGTGGATTAAAATAGACATCCTCTGATAAATGTGAAACTTATGCTGCTTCTCCATTGATGTAGTAATGTAAAGCTATATAATAAATATACACCATGGCTTTTTAGTGGTTTCTAATAATTGCCCGGTTGATTTGTATCACCAACAAAATTTTACATTAAGATTGCAAACTATATAATATACTTGCTGTGCCCTGCGGTTTTACACACGTCACTCTGCTACAGTGGGTCGGAGCATCATATTTTGTAGCCTATATGTTAATCCACCTTATTAACTATCTGCGTGGATACTTTCAGCTAAAGTGATTCAGAAGTTTCAGAGTCCATATCAAAGGATATGGCGAATCTCAATGAAAGCCAATTATGAAATAAAATCTGATTAAAGCTGTGGGGCTAATTGCAAAAAGAAAGAAAGGAATAAAAAAAAATAAAAAAAAGTTTTTGCGTGAAAGACTAACAAACATACATACATCCAAACATACAAACTTATGCATTTATTATATTAGTAGAATGGTTTCACAAAACAGGTTGCTCTTGCGGATGGTAATAATAACTGTCCACAGTAAAATGAGCTTTAGTGCCTTGCAATAACAGATAATATAGGGATGAAATGGTGCCGCTAACATAGGTTCAAAGTCATTTAAATATGTAATTTTTAATGCAATGGAATAGTAGGTATTATATACAGGGAATTTCAAACTCATTATAGCTTTGACACCCTTGGGAACTTGCATTATTATTAAGAGGGGGGTCTCTTATCAAAAACTACTTAACTTACCAATCGTAGTTCTAGCCTTGTAGCTGCTGCCGTTCCTTGATATACGATTGTTAAAGATGATGTTATAATAATTGGGACCAACAGCTTAACATACTACATATACTTTTTGAGGCACGGAGGGTATGCTACGGAGGTTCATCTCATCTCATACAATGCCAATCTTAATTTAACTTCACGCATTAGATCTGGCTTTTTTGATTCCTCGAAATGCCTTATTGCAAACAGGGACATATTTTAAGAATTTCATGTTTCTGGGGTGTCTCAAGGTAACTCTGTTCTTCTTATTAGTCGTACACTCTTGATAGAGTGGTCACGGTCATGTCAAAGTCGATGCTTGACATGTGTCTCCGTTTCTGGTGGAGTGGGAACAATTGTTGATCATATTCCCTGTGATGGAATTAATGAGGTATGTCTATCGTGTTGGGGAGCTGCATCAAGATCTTTTGACCTTAACTTTCCCTTGCACCACCAAACATTCCATGGAGTCCTTGTTGCGAGTGATGTGCGCACATAATTTGAGGACCTAACTCTATTACCTGTGTCTATTTCTGTGCATAAAGCTATTTACAAGAATGTAACATACAAACCACTTGTATAAGGTTTGTTTTGTTTTAAGACTCTGGAGGTTGTGGGCTTAATTTTGGTATTGGAAAAGAAATCATTTAATACTTATATCACTTTACTAGTAGGAAACTGTGTAAATTTGAATAAGAAAGATATAACTGATTGTTTTACTTCCATGTTACAGTTAAACTGTGGAGGTATAATATTGTGTGCCTTCCCATACTTAAGTAATGCACCAGACAGGGTAAATCAACACATACATAAATTAAATAGACACTTACAATTCTTGACAAGTCATTATAATGACAAATTTATATTTTTTGACACAAACTGTTTCACTGACAGTTATATATGCAAGTTGACTAGAGATAGTGTAGTTATCTCAAAATTATTTTTAAATGAGTTTGCTACACAGTTAGCATATATTATATACACGGTCATATGCAATATGACAATTTTTACAATTAGTAATAATACTAAGATTAATTTAGTTAGTAATTTAAACCAATAAGTATGACAAAAGAGAAGCATATTAGGTATTTAACATTAAGTCATCAAAATATAAACCGCTTCTCTGGCAAAATATTAGATGTTGAACTTTTTTGTGAGAAATATAACCCAGACTTTATGTGTTTTACTGAGACATGGTTGAAGGCACACAAAATGGGGTTCGGTGTGAGTGGTTTTAGGGTTGCCAGCTCGTTCAATAGGATATCAGCCGAAGGTGGGGGGGCACTGATATTAGTTAGAGACACTATAATTTTTAGAGAACGCAAAGATATTTCTCAACTCTCCGTTGAAAGAGTGTGTGAAGTTGCATGCATAGAAATTAAAATGTACTTAATACTTTGTGTGTATAGACCCCCATCATCTGACTTATTGTTATTCTTGTCCACAATGGAAGACATACTCAAGAAGTTTAAAAGTAATAAAAAAATAGTTATCTGTGGGGATTTTAATATTAACATATTGGGACCATCAAATGAAAAAAATAGTTTTATATCTTTGTTCACTTCCTTTAATTTATATTGTTTATTTGATGAACCAACTAGGATAACACCATCAACAGCTACTTGTATAGACAACATAATTACCAATTTTGAAGTTCAGGAAAAGTCCTTAATAACTGGGGTCCGCTCTGATCATAAATGCCAATTGGTAAAATTTTGTGATTCTATTGTAAAAGAAAATATTAAAATTAAGATTAGACCTTTGACCCAAAATAATTTAGTAAAATTTAGTAAAAATGTTAATGCTGCACTATATTCTTTAAACTATAATGATGAAACTCCAAATGATATGTACAGCATACTGCTTCATAAACTTTGTGAAGAATTCAATAATGAATGCAAAGTAAAATATATAAAAGTAGATTATAAAATTAAATTTAGTATGTGGGCATCAAATAGTATACGCCGATGTAGGGATAAGTTATATGAGTTATACGACATGAGGTCCTTTACACCTGATCCCAATTTTAGAAATTATGTCAGTAGATACTCAAAAATCTTTAGAAACGTGTGTGCTCAAGCTCGAGCTGCCTACATTAGCGAAAAAATATGTAATTCTGATAATAAAATTAAAGCAACCTGGCAAATGATCAATAAGGAAACTGGTAAAAATAGGACTAATGATAGATCAGTGACATTAAATATAAATAATAAATTAGTTTCAGATAGACTTACTGTTGCTGACTTTTTCAATAAATTCTTTACTGATATACCCCTTGAAACGACTAAATCTCTCTCCTCATCACCGAAAGTGGCTGATAAACTGTTGAGGAAAAATGTCACTATTGATGTGTCTAAATTTGGCTTTAAAGTTATAGATCCGGTAGATATAATAAAAGTCTTTAAAACTATTAAACAAAAAGGCACAGAAGACATATGGGGACTGTCAACCAAAGCAATAAACTCCATAATTGACAGTATTGCCCCGATCCTAGCAGATATTTTCAATTCTTGTTTAAGAGATGGAATATTTCCAGACCTAATGAAAATTAGCAAGGTTGTTCCCATTTTTAAAGCAGGCTGCTCAAACAATGCTTCGAATTATAGGCCAATTTCTATACTACCAGCGCTAAGTAAAATATTTGAAAAAATAATGTTAAATCAAATGCTGGCATACTTTAACTTAAATAATTTATTAAACAATAAACAATTTGGGTTCACGAAAGGCCAATCTACTCAAGATGCCGGTTCCAATCTAATAGAATCTGTATTTAAGGCTTGGGAGAAATCGCAGGATGCATTAGGTATTTTCTGCGACCTTTCGAAAGCTTTTGATTGCGTTGACCATAACACGCTTATTATGAAACTTAAATACTACGGATTCACTGACTCAGCACTTGATCTTATAACATCTTATTTAACAGGTCGAGAACAAAGAGTATCTATTGGCAATGTAATTTCCGAAGGTTCTACTGTCAAAATAGGAGTTCCACAAGGGTCAGTCCTAGGTCCATTTTTGTTCTTAATCTACATTAACGATCTTCCAAATGTTGTCAAAAATGAGTGCGATATAGTTTTATTTGCAGATGATACATCCCTTATATTTAATGTAAATAGAAAAGACAAAAGTGTTACAGAGTTAAATCGCACACTTGCTTTAATCTCGGAATGGTTCTCCGCCAATAATCTCCTTCTTAATGCAAGTAAAACGAAATGTATTAGATTTTCATTACCAAATGTGTCGAATAACATTCCTAATGTAGAATTAAATGGGGAGCCATTAAGCTTAATTCCATCAACAATTTTTTTAGGAATTACTCTTGACTCCAAGTTGCAATGGGGACCACATATAGAAAGACTATCTGAAAAACTAAGCTCTGCATCTTATGCGGTCTGGAAAATCCGACAAATGACTGATATAGAAACAGCTAGATTAGTTTACTTTGCTTACTTTCATAGTGTAATGTCATACGGGATCCTATTATGGGGATCGGCCGCAGATATCCAAAGTATTTTCATACTACAAAAGAGAGCAATCCGTGCTATTTATAAAAAAAGAAGCCGTGATTCTCTTCGTAGTCTATTTAAAGAAGTTAATATACCTACCGTGCCTTCCGAATACATATACCAAAATATAGTTTACGCCCGTAAAAACATAAAAAAATTTAGCAAAAAGAAGGACGTACATAATTTTAACACTAGGAACAAAGATAAGATCATTACACCTTTTTATAGAGTAAATAAGACAAGTAAATCATTTCTTGGAAATTGTATTAGATTCTATAATAAACTTCCTTTAATTGTGACAGCTTTGCCAGACCATAGATTCAAAAGTATGTGAAAAAGGTCCTTATGACTCGTGGCTACTATAATATTAAAGAATATATGGATGATGGAGATGTTTGGCGGATGAATCCATCGGTCTCATTGCGGCAGACTGGCATCCTTTAGCTATCACACCGAATTGGCAATCAAATTAAGTCAATGTACTTTGTAAATTTCGAATTCTTAAAATATACGCAAGACAACTGATCAGATTGTAGGCATGTTTCTATATATGTAAATCTGGGGGAGCGCTCCCTGTACTCGATACCTACTTGAAATTATCATTGTTTTTTTTTCACACTTTCCTGGTATGAGTGCCTACATATCGATGTATGGGGATCACTAACCTAGATACTAAAAATGTTTAAACAATGTATAAAATTATTAATCAAAGACTTTAAAAGATGACAAAAAGAATGATCTCGGAGTTTCTTATAGTCTTTCTTCTCCGAGTGTCACACCGTAGGTAGATAGAGAAAGACTCGTAGGAAGCTAGGATAGGATCCGGTCGTCCTCGCAAGGCGAGGCTCGCGACGCGTTCTATGCTTCAGACCCGATCCCAGCCCGCGCTGGTTGATCTTAATTATATTTTATAATAAGCGATTAATTACGGACATGCCATAACAATATTAATAAATTTAATAACATTATTGTTGAAATGTAAACTAATTTATTAGTTAAGATTTTTTTTTATTTTTTTTCATTATCATTGTATTTGACTTATAATAAGTACGATCGATTCGTCTACATTATCAATAAACGTTTTCATTTTCATTTTCATTCATTTTTTTCATTTTCATTGAGAAAAACCAATTGTTCTTGCAATCTTACTTATGTCAAACAACTCCAAATTAAGACTGTTAAATTCAGAAAATATTTACTGCCTACAAAAACAAATTGTGTATAGGTAAAAATCTATATACTAATGAACACTGAATGAAGTCATTGGTGGCTTTATTTTTATTACAATTTGGATTACATAGGTGTGCTTCATGCTGTTATGGTTAAAATAAAATAAAATACTTTACCTTAATAAACTATGATACCAGTTGGTATACATTGATAGTCTGTATACGTCAATGATATTTGTTGTTATGGCAATCAAATTATGTATTCAGGTATAAATTACATTTAACTAGCTGCGCCCCGCGGTATTACCCGAGTTACTCTGCTCCAGTGGGTCGGAGCGTGATGTTTTGAAGCCTATATGTTAATCCAGCGTATAACCTATCCCGGTCCAAAATTTCAGCAAATTCCGTTCAGTAGTTGTTACGTGATAGAGTAACAAACATCCATCCATCCATACTTACAAGCTTTCGCGTTTATAATATTAGTAGGAAGTAGGATTAATACTGGAACAAGCCCTGCTCAGTGATTATTTTATCAGTTCTATATAATACTTATTTTTATGTATTTGTTAAATGATATCAGCGTCTGTGTGATTTGATCTGTTACACACCAGATGCGACCAATGCCAGCTATATATTAAAGATATCTGACGATATTTGTCCATTAGTGATCTAGGTGATGTTACACTAAACTCGTTTTAATGATTTTTACATCAGAAATTATGCTTTTATTGGATTGTGATCTTTTGTGTTGATTGTGAGACAGAAGAAGCATATTGATGTTTTATTAAATATTAGTTTCAATTGAATCATTTTTATACCACAATGGTTTTTATTACAATGGTGGAGCTACCCCTGCATTATTACAGTTGTAATGTAATTTTTATCACTAAAATAAATTTATGTTTTGCACTATTGTTTGTGATTGATAACAGAACAATGGGAATGCCAAAGGATTTATCTACTTAGTGTGTTACATGAACACGGATTGAGTGGGCGAATCAAATGTCACAATTATCTGAATACCACAATTAAATTTCAATGGATTTAAATGAATTAAGTATTAAAATTGATGGTGATTTAAGTTTGAAAACATCTTTCGCAGACCATGAAAGTCGGCACAGTGCTAATCGGGAAGGAGAAAACGAACATAATAATATGTTGTCGGAGAGGACCCCTTTGCTACCAACCCCGGAACACCAAATTTTCCCACAGTTTCGTCCAGAGAGAAGCTTTCGCACTACACTCATTATTTCTTTGCTGTTGGTTATACTGATTGCTGGCGTCATCATAGGAATATATCTTCTTGTTATTCAAGATGAGTCAGGTAAGTTACACTTAATTTTGATTAATTTATGAAGCGAATATTGGAACAGTAGTCGAGGGTTCGATTAGGAAAGGAAAAAGGATCGTAGTTACATGATTTTGTTCTCATTTACATTTAGAAAGCGATTTTTTATACACCCTATTGTACGGTAAATCGTCATCATTTGCCCGTACAACGTCCACTGCTGAACATGGGCCTCTTCCCGAGGGACGGTTTTTGCCTTTGTCATCACGCTTGGCAGGGGGTTTGGTGTCCGCAGTAGTATGTACTGCTGTCCGTTAACTGGTATACGATTGATATAGATGATGTTATAACGATGGGACCAACGGCTTAACGTACTTTCGCGAGTTCAAAGTATGCTCCGCGGAGGCCTTTAGCCTCTAGTCTCTAGTCTATACTCCCCATTACAGTAATTAACTGTATCTGTACTAGGTACTCTTACAATGTTGTCAGTCAAAAGTTTATCTACTTACAAGCTTAACCCGGAATTCGGTAAACACGGCTCGGATTTTAAAGTTTCTTTGCGTTCCTATTTAGGGATAGATTTTACGTTTTAACACTATATCTTCATATTGTAAATGCAAACTCATACTCCTAAGTATTCCATTGATGCCTACATATTTTTCGAAAATTAAAGGGTTCGAAAATTTAGCTAAGGTAATTAATAGGTATCTAATAGAAGAGATCTTTATAGAAAGAGCTAAATATAAAAAAGATTTACCAAGTGAATCATAATAAAACCATCATATTGCGTGATATTACAATAACAACTGCATTTACTTATGATTTTAAAGGGAAAATTACTAAAACGTTGACTCAGTTAAAATCATGGTTTTCCTCATAACCTCAATACACTAGAATGGTATAAAATAATCCATTAAGTGTTTTGGTTGACAGTGAGACCAATTTGTGCCCTAACTGGCTCATGGCAATGTCAAACACAACACTTAATAGATAACTTTAGTAGAACCCTAGTAGTCATTCATTGAGTTCCTAGTTGGAGAGCAGCACGTTTTTAACTCAAAATGAGCACGTTACGGCTAACCTAGGATTGCCATAAATGTTTCGGCACTGAACGGGGCAATGGTCAGAGTGGGAGGGGGGGGGGAGTAGATGAAACTATAACAAGTCACACAGAGCCGATGGGGTTCTCCCATTGCGCACGCAGGACGATAAGACAAACGCAAGGAGCGCGTATTGCGAACGAAACGGGGTTCTTTTTTCTTTTCGTTAACATTGCCCACCGGGCCTTGTTGGCCGGGACACCGGGACATGACGCTGGGAACCGGGACATGTCCCGGCGTATCGGGATGTATGGTAACCTAACCCCAAATTGCGTGCGATGGGTCGTCCTGATGTTGCGCTCGCGTCCTTAAACACGCCCATGCACGCTCAAGGAACGTGCGCATCCAGTGTGGGTCACAAGTCACACTCATAAGTACCTTCCTACTCAATTTTGCACCTAATCTATGTAATATCCTTTTCCTAGAATTCATGACCATTTAAAGGTTGTTCGGCCAATGTCAGAGTAATTAACTGTTAAAATATCATGTTATATTATGAAACATATTAAAAAACAAACAATATCACTTTTTTTTTATGTACCATGTTTCACCTGCTTATCTCCCGTTCCCGTCGGAGTTTCATTAATAGGTATTATTTTTAGTATTTTTTGATAAAAGAGCTGAAAGAATTTTTCCAATCGGACTCGTAGTTCTGAGATTATCGCGTTTAAACAAACAATTAAACTCTTCGGTTTTATATATTAAGTATAGAGTTAAAAAAAAAAAAACTCAATGATCAGTATCATTTATAATATTGTTTCAGAAAATATTTTGCCTCCGGTTGAAAAACCTCTGCAGTTAGTGAGTAGAATTCAGTGGGATCATGGCTACATGCCCAACAATACTCAACCTGCTTTGGGCGGCAACTTAAAGCAAGTGATGGTGGTGGAAACTGGCACTGACCAGTGTTTTAGTACAGAAACATGTATACCCTTGCTGTGGAGTATGAAGGTACGTACTAATTGATAAGTCTTATCTATATTAATAGAATGATTCGCCCTGAATAACTGACGGATCAACGCACAGCGTAAACCGCTGATCTTGAAAATTTAAGGGTGTATTCTATACAGGGTGTCCCAAAAGGTTAAGTAGCTGGGAAGGGGGTGACAGGAGTGGACACAATAGTGACTAGAAAAAAAAAAAAAAAAACCGCTCTGGGTATTTAAAAAAAAAATGGCATTTTTTTAAAAACTTAAAATTTTACACCTTGTTATTTTTGATGTTGATGTTGATGACCTTGTTGTTATTGAAGATTACATAACAGCATTTTTTTTAAATACAGCCATATTTGTAGGTACAGTTAGCACAAGGTATAAATTTTTAGTCTTTTAAAAAATGCCATTTATTTTTTTAAACACCCAGAGGGAATTTTTTATATTTTTCTGGTGACCCTTGTGACCATCCCTATCACCCCCCTTCCCAGCTACGTAATCTTTTGGGACACCCTGTATATGATACTAGTGGCCCGCCCTGGCTTCGCACGGGTGCAATGCTGATGTATCATACATACAAACGTTCCTCTAGAATCACTCAATCTATTTAAAATAACCGCATCAAAATCTATTGCGTAGTTTTAAAGATCTAAGCATACATAGGGACGGTTAGACAGCGGCAAGCGACTTTCTTTTTAAATACTATGTAGTGATCGCACTACTTCGAGTAATCATTCATTTGGTTAAAGTATTTTATTATATAACTAGCTAGTCGCCCGACTTTGTCCACGTGGTGTTTGTTATTGCTTCGGTTTTTTACTGTCTCACAGGAACTCATGAATATTATGTGATTAAAAGTATTTTAAATGTTGACCGTAAGTTGACTGTAAGTTGCCACCATGCTAAATTTCATATAAATCGGTGCAACAGTTTCGGAGATTAGCCCGTACAAACAGACAGAGAAACGAAAAAAATAAAAAGAATAATTTCTATTTTACATCTAACATCCCCCTGGATCGGTTTTTAACGTTTTTTTTTTCTATGTACAGACATTTGACCTACCCTTAGCAATAAATGTTTTCGTTTTGATTTCATCTACAGTTTTATTATATTATGTATAGGTCATCATCATCATCATCAGCCCGTATAACGTCCACTGCTGAACATGGGCCTCAACCCGAGGGTGGGTTTTGCCATAGTCACCACGCTTGGCAGGCGGATTGGTGACCGCAGTATTATGTTGTAATAAACAGGGAAACGCTGCTGCCCATCCCTTGGTATACGCTTGTTATAGATGATGTTATAACAATCGGGATCAACGGCTTAAAGTGCTTTTGCTGCTGGCTTGCTGGTAGTCCCTCAACCAACCTTAGAAAAATCTTAGAATTTACACAAAGATTTCTGGTCTGGTGTGGGGATCGAACCCACGACCTCCGAGACATAAATCGAGCCAAATACCGCTACGCTACGGAGGTTGTCATGTATAGGTAGATACAGATAGATATAGATCATGTTCTTGAGTAATCTAGTGTAACAAAAGGATCTAATAACTGTAACTTATGCTGCGTGCGATAGGATTACACCACTGACCTACAAGACCTACCTACACCTGGCCTGGCTCGTATAGGCTAATTTATTTTTTCTCTTGAGATTACACTAATTTGTCATTCTTTATCAGAATCGTGCGGAAGACAATATATGATTACACTTTTTTTTATCGTCGTTTCAACTCATACATGCCAGATAAGAGAATTGTTATTTTACTAGAGACCGCGCTTGATTGGGAATTGCGTTGACCTGAAATATGTAGGTATCATATATTTAAATGACTTGTTGTGATAAAAAAAACGTGCGAAAAAGTACCAAATATCGTATTAAGGCAATGCTATCAACATAGCAAAAATATGCGTGCACTCGGCAAAAACAATTGGTAATAAGAATGCCAGTAGGTAGCAATATTGAATTATACGCATAATGACATAAGTGTAAGCAATTTCCCTAATAGTGTAGCCACCTACTGTATATACGGGCTGTTCCATAAATAGCCTTTTCTGCGTCCTGTGCGAGCTTCTATAACTGTGACCATGTTTTTTTACATAGGTATATTAGACCCACCCACTGTGTCTCACTCGCTAAAACTCAAACGCAAGTTCACTAGTCCAAATGCGTTGCCCACCCTGATGCTTAAGATAAAATTTTTTATGAGCATTTATGAGCAAATCGCAATAAAACAATAGTCCTGCCTAGTCTAGCCATTCTTGCGCCCCCCAGAGTCGAGGCTCTGTGGCTGGGCAACGGTGGCACCGCCCTATTTACGGCACTGTATACTACTTGAAGCATACGTTAGTTTCCTATGTATGTCGGTTTTGTAAAGTCCACTTCGATTCTAGAATTCCCTATTCCAGCATGTGAAATACGAAATACGTGAAACCAACGTATGTAGAAAAATATATTTTTGTAAGTATTCTTATGCATGGTACTCTCATGTTTAAGTTTTGCCAATAACGATTAGCCATCAGTATAACTATCGAATTGTAACATTACCATTTTAAAATATAGGCATACTTATGCGTTTTACAAAAAGAGTTTCCTTCAAGAATTGGTATTGACAAAATACTATTAGAGCTTATCCATACCAATGTATGGATAAGCTCTAATAGTATTTTTTAAATTTAGTACTTGGTAACAAACATTACCTATAAAATACATATTATACAACTAAAAGTAGCTAATTTAAAATATAACTAACTTAAAATATATAATAGTTTAAAAAAAACACGCTTTTATAGCTAACCAAACTAAAAAATAGAAAATAATTTTCACCTCCAAATAAAATTATAATAAAGTTTAAGTTATTAACAGAAAAATTCAATTCAGAGTAAAAAGCGTGGGGTGCATTTTACCACTTTTCATAACTCTCCTCTCATAATAAATGTCACAATAGAATGATTGTGACATTTACTTTATCAAGCACCCCACGCTTATCACTCTGAATTGAATTATTCTGTTAATAACTTAAACTTTCTTTAAATTTTATTTTGAGGTGAAAATTATTTTCTATTTTTTAGTTTGGTTAGCTATAAAAGCGTGTTTTTTTATACTATTATATATATTTTTTTCTTAAGAATAATGGGAAACTGTTAATCAAATTATTGCATTGTCATCGGTCCTTGATTCGTATGCAAAGTTTCAAATTAATCAGACTTCTGGAAACTAGTGAAAATTAAGTTCAATGATCCCGTTACATACATACAACCCGAGCTAATAAAAGCGTGTTAAAAATACTACTATTCTAACTCTCACTTGGTAACGTTCGTGAATGCTATGAGAGAGACCCACGTATACTTTTAATTATGTCGATTATAAGTTTTGTTTGTTGCAGTAGATGATAAGTATTATGTTATAAATAAATTTAGTAGGTGGATGTCCATATTACTAGGACTAGAAACAGATGAATGGCCATCTTTTGCTTTAAGTCAAGCTGCTGACCCCGAGGTCGGTCAAGTACCTGTCACTAGACTGACAAGCTCAGCAATTATATTTTATTAATAATCCTTGTAGATACTTATGTCTGTAATACTTTTTTTATCATTACAATAATTTCTTATAGTGTGCTCGTCAAATGTATAACAATGTAGTTTAATATTCTACGTCCATTAAAATTAAATAAGCATATAATTATTTAATTAAACTTATCATAACATAGATTTCGTTTTGTTTGTACAGCTTTGTGGAACACAGCTTGTAAGCAAATTACATGTAAACATGGATCTGTAGAATAGGTACTACATAGTATCAAATATTAAAAAAAAATAATCATCATCATCATCATGATCAGCTCTTATAACGTCCACTACTGAACATAGGCCTCCTCCAGGGGGAGGGTATTTGCCACCAAGCTTCACAGGCGGATTGGCGACCGCAGTATTATGTTGTACCACACAAGGAAATACGGTTGCCCGTTCCTTGATAAACGATTATTATAGATGATGTTATATATACACCAACGGCTTAACGTGCTTTCCGAGGCGCGGAGAATAGTCCCTCAACCAACCAGACCCGGAAAAAAATCTTTGAAATTTACACAAAGATTTCCTGTCCGGCGTGGGGATCGAACCCACGACCTCCGAGATATAAAGCGAGCCAAATACCGCTACGCTACGGAGGTTGTCAAAAAACTATGATATTTTTTTACTGTATTGTAAATCTTATCTTATCTTAATCTTTCTATTGCTCAATGCACAAGTGCCGGTAATAATCTGGAATAAAATTAAACAATGAAAATCCTAAAGTGTTAGTTAATACAAATTACATAGGATTGGATCAAACACATCACTTTTATAATAATTATCATCGACTTGCAGGAATACACAGGTTTTTAAAAATACATTCGCAGGCATTTAAAAACCTGAATTAGCATACATAATAGTTATATATATTGGTGAATGGGTACTCTCTTTATTCGTTTCCTTTTTTTTTCGGATGGACATAAAGGCGAGCTGAGCTCCAGCCTTAAAAAATGTTTTAAAAACTCCAAATTAAGCAACCTGCGCTGCGGGGTGTCCCCTTGAGGCTTGGACCTCTTAATGGATTGGATGAAGGAAAGGGGATTTTTGTGCAACTGTCGCTCTGCTTTACAGTTCGAGGGCTTCTCGGACTTCGGGTCTACGAGGGCATCGGAAGGTTCTTAGCAAACTAACTGTCGGGAGGGCGCACTCTTCTCCGGCGGGTCGGATAGAGTGGTCTCTGTGTAGTGGTGCTAGTTTCGTGCAGTCTCTGTACTGACAGTTGGTAAGTTGTGATCTCGTCGTCCGGGTCGTCTAGGACGCCCCGAGGCCGACGGTGTTTACGACGCTTTGTAGGCAAAGGTCTGTAGTCGGATGCTGCAACAACCAACGGGTTTGGGTGTTGAGCCGCGGATTCAAAGAAGCGTTCCGACGCCTCTTTCATCCACTGCTTCATGGAAGGTAGTTGGAGATCAGAATGCAATTTGCGAATTTACGAATGAACCACGGTGCCCCGGTGGCTAACTACATATGTCCGTCCGTAAAGTAAAAAATAAAAAAAAATGACCCAATATGTGAACTACTACATATATAAATATGTATGCGAAATAATGCATTGACACCAAGTTGTGGTGATAACGTGTAAAGATTAATAGAAATGAAGCAAATGTTCATGGAATAGTAGATATCAAGGATGTGTACGATGTTCATGGTATTTTTTTTTTTTTTTTTTTTCGGATTTTCATCATCATATAAAATGCTTCCCAATTCTGGTATCCTTAATGCAAACTCAGTTCTTGCAAAATCGTGATTTTGAGATAAAAGCGGTAAACACATTGTTTGATATCTAAACAAGAAGTCTATATTACATGACTTTTAAAGTGAACCTAAGAAATAAGAAAAAAAATTATCTTTATGTATAGATTTGGGTCCTGAAATGTCATTTTCGCAAAACAGGGAGAATCCCAAAAATGACGATGACTGCAAGTACAATTAGCAGGGCAGAATTATATGCCAAAGTTTTAACTCCAGACAGTAGAAAGAAAATTATTTATTTAATATCTTCCCGCTCGCGGTTTCACCTGTTTCTGTGGGACCTTCATAATTAAATATAGCCTATGTTATTCCTGGATAAGGCAGCTTTCCAATTGGGTAAGAATTATTGAATTCGGCCCCGTAGTTACTGAGCTATTACATGAAGAGGAAAGCCTTGTCTTCTTTTAATATCATTTTATTTTAAGTATCATTATCATCATCAACAGCCCGTTGACGTATCCACTGCTGAACATGGGCCTCCTCTTAACAGACCTTGACAAGCCATGATCTTAGATGGATATTGCCATAATCACCACGCTTGGCAGACGGATTGGTGATCGCAGTAAGATGTAAACATTGAGGTAATAGATGCTGCTGCCCATCCATCAGCCATATGTCCCTTAGTCGCCTTTTACGACACCCATGGGAGGACATGGGGTGCTCTATTCTAAGCCGGAAACCACACGGCAGATTATAAGTATGGAATCATGAAATTTATAACCTGTTTATATTTAAAACCTTTTCTATTAACCTGAATGCTGAACGTCAACTTTCAGAAAAAAACGAAGCCAAAGCTCATGTACTACACATCAAACCCTTCTGGCCAACTATACTGTGTCTCATGTGACAGAGTATTTAAGACAAAGTTTGGGTTTGCGAGCCATGACTGCCTATCATAGGAGATAGATACATAGCAGAGATTCGCCATCGACGGACACGTCATGGAGGACATCATCTTCATCATATTTAAAACGCTACTATAGAATAGTCAGTAGCAGTAAGTGGATGTCACACCGAAGGTAGATAGAGAGAGACACGTAGGAAGCTAGGATAGGGTCCGGTCGTCCTCGCAAGGCGAGGCTCGCGACGCGTTCTATGCTTCTGCCCTATCCCAGCCCGCGCTGATTGATCTTAATTATATTTAGAACTAGCGGCCCGCCCCGGCTTCGCACGGGTGGACTTTTATACCCTACCCCTGCCCTACCCTACCCCTACCCTAACCCTACCCTACTCCTACCCTACCCTACCCCTACCCCTACCCTACCCTACCCCTACCCTACCCCTACCCTACCCCTACCCCTACCCTACCCCTACCCTACACCTACCCTACCCTACCCCTACCCTACCCCTACCCTACCCCTACCCTACCCCTACCATACCCCTACCCTACCCCTACCCTACCCTACCCTACCCCTACCCTACCCCTACCCTACCCCTACCCTACCCCTACCCTACCCTACCCCTACCCTACCCTACCCCTACCCAAAAGTATCCTATGTCCTTCTCCCAGTTCTTAGCTACCTCCCTACCAATTTTCAGCCAAATTGGTTCAGCCGTTCTTGAGTTATAAATAGTGTAACTAACACGACTTTCTTTTGTTTTTAAAATGTATTCTGCTATTCGGGACGGAAACAAATCCAACAAATCAAAAACCATGGCAATCGGTCCAGCCGTTCTCGAGTTATAAGTGTTGTAACAAACACGACTTTCTTTTATATATATAGATAGATCAGTGACTATCACATGCCATAAAAACATTGGTACAATTTTTTGATAACATCATCATCATCGTCATCAACCCGTATAACGTCCACTGCTGAACATGGGCCTCCTCCCGAGGGTGGGTATTGCCATAGTCACCACGCTTGGCAGGCGGGTTGGTGACCGCAGTATTATGTTGTAACACACAAGGAAACGCTGCTGCCCGTTCCTTGATATACGATTATTATAGATGATGTTATAACAATCGGGACCAACGGCCTAACGTGCTTTCCGAGGCACGGAGGGTAGTCCCTCAACCAACCAGACCCGGAAAGAAATCTTAGAATTTACACAAAGATTTCTTGTCCGGTGTGGGGATCGAACCCACGGCCTCCGAGATTTAAAGCGAGTCAATTACCGCTACGCTACGGATTTTGATATCATTATTGTTGAAATGTAAACTTATTAATTATTCAAGAATTTTTTGTCATTCTCATTGTATTTGACTTATAATAAGTACGATAGATTCGTCTACATTATAAGTAAACGTTTTCATTTTCATTCATTTCATAAATGGATTGTATAGACCGTATTTAAGTAATAATCTTTATATATATAATTCTTCTGTGAGTGTGTATGTCACTGAACTTCTCTCAAACGACTGGACCGATTTTGATGAATTTTTTTGTGTGTGTTCAAGGGGATCTGGGAATGGTTTAGATTCACAATTTTGTCCGCTGGACAATGTTTTTTTAATTAATTTTTAATTTATTAGTAGTTGCCTGAAAACCCCTTAAAACAGCCTTTTTCTTTTTCTCATACAAACGTTTTCTAACTAAAATGTAGAGTCAATTTGAGCTTTATTTTTTTGCTAAGATTTTTTAGGGTAGGTGTAGGGTAGGGTAGGGGTAGATTAGGGGTAGGTGTAGGGTAGGGGTAGGGTAGAGGTAGGGTAGGGGTAGTGTAGGGTGGGGGTAGTGTAGGGTGGGGGTAGTGTAGGGTGGGGGTAGTGTAGGGTGGGGGTAGTGTAGGGTAGGGGTAGTGTAGGTTAGGGGTAGGAGTACCGCATAAACGAAGTCTCTACGGCCCAGTTTATTTTATACAAATGTTTAGGTCTTTTATGTATCGATTGAGGCAGTACGAAGTCTGCCGGTTCAGCTAGTTTGTGTGTAAATTATGATTTTATTTTTAGTAAACACTGTATTGTTATGTACTGTATATAACCAACATTATGTTTAATGATTGAAATCGGTGTTGCTTGAATATTTTAACACACAACATTTATAATAAGATATTATAATAATTGTTCCAGATGAATGAGACCGCCGGAAATTCATCCATGCCATACAATTTCCTAATATCGTCGAACGGTCAAGCGTACGAAGCTCTTGGATGGAAGAGATCGTCACCACTGCTGGCATCACCGTCTCCAGCATTAATCTTAGCTTTTATAGGTAAATATTAACGCTGCTTTAATGTGATAGTGACACAAAATAAGGTGCTGATTCAACACAAATTGATCTGTAATATCATATGACTAAAATTCATGCATTTGGTTTTGTAAAAAATCAGTTTAACAAAATTACATTCGCAGCATGCTTCTCTCTTTATAACCTCATTTATATATTTTGCCAAATTTCACACAAATTCTTTATTTTTCCTGATTTAATATAATTCTAAACTGCTATGCCCTCTCAGACCCGAAGTCTTAGAGGATGCGAACTGTAGAGCGAGTGTAGACAGTTGCACAAAAAAACCCTTACAATCTAAAAGTAACACTCTAAAGTGACACGTAGATAAATATAAAAAAGACGTTAATAATCATAAAATGGCACTATCATTCCGCGTGCGGTTGTACTAGGAACTTCATAATTCATGTGAAATATCTAATACTGAAAGGTTTTTAAAATTGGACAGTAGTTCGTGAGATAAGCGCGGTTAAGTAAACAAGCAAACTCCTCTTAATCAAATTTTTAGTATAATTTTTTAACATTTTTTTTTATATTTGTCTTTTTATATTTTTCAGGTAATTTCTCACAAGTGACACCAACGACATCACAATTAGAAGGTGCCCGACTGTTTATTGATGAGTCAGTGAGCCGGCAAGTCCTTCGCCCGTCTTACGTTATCGTAGCAAATCAAACGGAAGGCACACAAAACTATTTATACCAAAGTCTAAAACAATTCCCGCATAGCTTAATATCTGGAAACGCTTAATTGTAATATTATTTTAATATAGACAAGTGTATGTGATATGATCAATCGTGGCCAGAAATGACAGCATTTATTGCTATATAAGGTGCTTCTTTTATATGCCATCCTTTTAACGGGAGGTAGCATCATTTGTATTAAAAATGTCATGAAATATAATAATTGTTTTTCGCGGCTGAAAGATTTATTCTTTATAGTCTAAAATTTATAAATATTATATTTTTTTTAAAGATCTCAAGAATATAGTGTTTACTCTTCATAACGTATTCATCACAAAAACAATAAACATTCAAAGAGATAAATAAAAATAAAAAATCAGCTCACGTGTCGAATTTATAAGCGCGTTTTTCGGAATTTAAAACTGATTTTCACTGCAATTTTTTATCTATTTTACTACCAATATATTTTGCTGCTAGAAATATTAAATGTTAATCTATTTATGGTTTAAGAAATGTATATCACCCGTTGAAAATGGTGGAATAGAAGATACGTATAATCAGTGTACTAGGAATAAAGGAATTTCTGTGAAATAAATAAATTAAATGGAAGGCATATATTTTGGAAGCTCCTTATATAGAGTACTGAAAAATGTGTTGTCCTATTCTAGTCTTAATAAGGGCCTATATAATTCTATAAGCATTTTCGATCCCGCCAGACGTATCTGCGTCTGGGGAGGTACTCTACTATTTTCTTTTTCATATATTTGAAAAAAATATAGTAGATGCATATTATTGTAGTTTAGGTTTTAGTTCTCTAGAGCTAAGACTGACTAATTGACTATATAAAAATTTCATTTGCATCTTTATGTACACAAAACTCCCTTAAAAAGTCTATAATCCCTTAGTCACTCGGTTAGCGACCGCCATGAGGCAAGTTCGAAGTCCTAGAGGGGGCGCCCTCTTGCGCATAGGTTGCTTAGTTTGTAGCTTATAAAACATTTATTAAGGCTGGAACACTGCTCGCCTTTATGTCCAGTGAAGTAGCAAAAGCCTCTTGGCTGTCTACTTAAATGTCCATCCTCATAGAAAAAAAAAAATATAAAAGGCATGAGGCAAGATTTTGAAATCCTCTTGCGCAACGTGGGTAGTCATTTTCTAAGTACGAAAAACACAATATTTCGGTAATTAATTTAAATTTAACGAAGTTTAAGCCATATTTCTATTAAATTTTAAATAGCGCGCGAAAAAAGGCCTCAAGTGTCATGGCGTCGGCTATGACGTCACGCTATTGTAAAAAATGTCATTGAGTCCGCCAAACCTAACGTAGTGGTTAAATTCTCGTTGATGGTTACAATATCGTGACGTCATGCGCCGTGATTGGTGTTTCAGTCAAAATGGCCGATTGCAGTATTTTAATCTTTTATTTTATTAAAAATCACATTAATCTCAAGGTTATGTATAAAAATAAATAAGTGTAATAATTTCTTTTTCTATGTACTTTCCCCTAAAAACATTAAATCTTCAATTTTTTGATACTGTCGTCACGCCTATTCATTTATATTATTTATGATCGGTATATTCCGTGACTTTTCTATTAATCAACCGTATTGATGGATCTTGTCTGAACTTGTGTTTAAATAATGATCATTTACGAAGATGATACTAGTTTGCCCAATTGAGTGGTCAACTCACATAAATATTTATTAAATACGGCAATGTCTCAGTAGATTTGTAAGTGTAATTTAATGTTAACTTAAAATATATAGTGTATTTTACATGAATACGCCTGCAGTAAATTTAATAGCAAAGTAATAAGATCCTGGCGACACTAAGAAGGATATTTTAATATACAAAAATGTTAATGGAATCAAATTCCATTTCGTTTTTACATGGTAAAGTCGTGTTTTACATTCTCAATTGTAATTTAATTTAAATGTGAACTTAATTGTTGGTAAGTACGGAATTTCGTAATTGAAGTTTTAACAATATTTAAATAAAAAATAGTAACTTTTCTTAAATAGGAAAGGGGCCGTACATTAATCACGTGATCTTTTTTTAAGAATTTTTTTAACCCCCCCTCCCCTTTTGTTATGCATGTTGAGGTTTAAGACTACCCCCCAACTAACATCACGTGTATTTTTAGTATCTACAAAAAATCTTAATTTTTTTAGAATATTTTAGCACATTATCTTAAATATCTTTTTCCCGTTGCTTAGCTGTTATAAAATGAGAAGTTTGATCACGTGGACAATTAAGAAATGTGTGGCTGGACTGACCTTGAAATAAATACACGTGATATCTTACTACACCCCCCTCCCCTCTTGTGACATTTCGTGATTTTTGTCAAACCTCTCCCCCCCTCCTTTCAAGCCTCACGTGATTAATGGACGGCCCCAAAGTGAAATTGAAAGATTTGTATTTTGGATCTATACTTGTTACAAATAAACTAAAAACCTACTGGACGGGTTTAATAATTATTTCCCCATTAGAATGCGGCATTGTCCCTGAAACCGCGCGCGGGAATCTTAGTAATATAATAATTTTATATAGACAATACATTCAATACGATATGCGTTTCTAATACGATTGGTCTACCGATGCCCTCATCATTTCAGCCGTAGGACGTCCACTGCTGGACATAGGCCTCCCTCATATATCTCCAGTGGTTGCCGTTGGAAGCGGCCTGCATCCACCGTGATCCCGCGGTCTTTACCAGATCACCCGTCGTAGTAGGTGGACGTCCTACGCTACGCTTGCCGATCTGCGGTCTCCATTCGAGGACTTTTCGGCCCCAAAGGCTGATGTCGATGCCCTAGCAAATGACAAATAAAAACGTAGTAACCGCCAAACATGACTGATTAATGAAAAATGGGTATATGGTGTTAGAACCTCAATGACGATTAACTTTAATATGACTATACATATCAAGCTTAGTTTAGGTATGAAAGGTTTGAGTTACCTTGTAAAGCCAATTTAGTTTTAATATTCTTCTGTTCTATTCTTTCTTATTCTCTGTGGGAATATAGGATTATTGATGTCAAAACTTTTTGAGACGTATTTACTATCGGTTTCATATATAAACTGCATGTTAAATAAATCACAATATCTGTAGACTGTTAATTTCAAACTTTTTGTAAAAATAATTCAAAATTATTTGTTGTTTAAAGTAGTTGAAAATTGCGACAATGTATTTTCAGTGGAGTAATTAATTTAATTAAATTTTAGTTTGTTAGTTGTAGTTAATGTCATCACGGGTGGCTTAGTTAACAGTTTTTATGTACCTTAATAACTATTTCATGAATTTCTTTTACTAAACCTATGCTTTTATTGATATCAATATTATACTGGATGACTTTTTTTTACCGTCTTGAAAATAATAGGGCGTGATATGTATATGAAATAGATGTGTAGGATAGTTATTTTATCTGTTACTGGCGTACGTAAAATCGTAAGCGTGAAAATGTGTTCCTAAGTAGGTAGTTACGCTATTTCGCTCATCGTTTTCATTCATATTTGATTGGGGCCTAGTATTATAGGTAACGTACCTACCTAATTAGGTACGTATTTTTATCAATATGCTGTATGAGCAGAAAAACGTTACGGTGCGTTACAAGGGGGATCAAAAATCTTCAAAAATTGCGTTACGTAATACTTGAACGCTCCCTTAGACATCTATTTCATATACATATCACGCCCTATTATTTTCAAGACGGTAAAAACAGTCACCCAGTATATAATTCCTTACTTTATTACTTTGTAAGTAGGCAATATTTTTCTCCAGTATATTTTAAAGTGTATTTAACTTTTACTCTTTGAATATCTTTCAGTTAGACATGATAGTCGAATGTTTAAAACGCAGATTTATACTATATACTAGCGGCCCGCCCCGGCTTCGCACGGGTGGACTTTTATACCCTACCCCTGCCCTACCCTACCCCTACCCTAACCCTACCCTACTCCTACCCTACCCCTACCCTACCCCTACCCCTACCCCTACCCTACCCTACCCCTACCCTACCCCTACCCCTACCCTACCCCTAACCTACATCTACCCTACCCTACCCCTACCATACCCTACCCCTACTCTACCCCTACCCTACCCCTACCCTACCCATACCCTACCCTACCCCTACCCTACCCTACCCCTACCCTACCCCTACCCTACCCTACCCTACCCTACCCCTACCCAAAAGTATCCTATGTCCTTCTCCCAGTTCTTAGCTACCTCCCTACCAATTTTCAGCCAAATCGGTTCAGCCGTTCTTGAGTTATAAATAGTGTAACTAACACGACTTTCTTTTGTTTTTAAAATGTATTCTGCTATTCGGGACGGAAACAAATCCAACAAATCAAAAACCATGGCAATCGGTCCAGCCGTTCTCGAGTTATAAGTGTTGTAACAAACACGACTTTCTTTTATATATATAGATTACAATATTTTTGTGCTAATTAATTAAGACATATAAAACAAACGTGGTTACTGCAAGTAAATATTTTATTAAATCTATTCTAAGATAATCTGGTTCGTGTTTCTTGCATGAAACCAGCATTTACATAGAACGGTATTATCGTGGCAGGATTGTCGTGATACTTAGACTACTTGTTTATTCTAAAATATTTCTTGACATATGACATTAATATGTATAGTTTTCAATTCTATGTTAAAGTTGTGAGAGTTTATTTTAAAATATGTATATAATGCTTTGATGATCCTGATCTTTGTTATTTTACTGTGTAATAAAAATATATAGTTGTTAACTTATTACTTTTTTGTATCGTTGTAAGTAGAATTGTGTTGTATGTATAACGTTGACTTCATTATTGGGCGTGCCTGACTCTGCAACCAATTGTTTGAATACGTCACGAATGTTAATGAAATTAGAAATCGCTTTGCTGTAATGACATCTTGTCTAGGGCTTCTGGAGGTAATGACGGGGTCTCGAGCTAAAGGAAGGAGCCTATGATTGGACAGTCTGTATATTTTTTTATTTATATAAATGACTAGCGGCCCGCCCCGGCTTCGCACGGGTGGACTTTTATACCCTACCCCTGCCCTACCCTACCCCTGCCCTACCCTACCTCTACCCTAACCCTACCCTACCCCTACCCTACACCGACCCCTACCCTACCCCTACCCCTACCCTACCCCTACCCTACACCTACCCTACCCTACCCCTACCCTACCCTACCCCTACCCTACCCCTAACATACCCCTACCCTACCCCTACCCTACCCCTACCCTACCCCTACCCTACCCCTACCCTACCCTACCCCTACCCTACCCTACCCTACACTACCCTACCCTACCCCTACCCAAAAGTCCTAATGTCCTTCTCCCAGTTCTTAGCTACCTCCCTACCAATTTTCAGCCAAATCGGTTCAGCCGTTCTTGAGTTATAAGTAGTGTAACTAACACGACTTTCTTTTGTTTTTAAAATGTATTCTGCTATTCGGGACGGAAACAAATCCAACAAATCAAAAACCATGGCAATCGGTCCAGCCGTTCTCGAGTTATAAGTGTTGTAACAAACACGACTTTCTTTTATATATATAGATTATAACTGTAATAGTAACTGGTAATCGTGAGCGTACGCATGCATACATATGAGATAACTGCACATGTCGTAGAATTTTAAAAATTGTAAACAATGGAATAAATAAATTTCACTGATCGATCTTGAGTTTTTTTTTACGACTGGAATTTTCATCATTATTATAATCAGTTTATGTAAAGTCCAGGCTCATACGTTTCTGGAGACTGTACTTCAAAAGTGTGGCCTCGATAACAATATTCTTCTTGTTCAGCCGTTCCTTCCGCCTACGGAGGGATTGGCGGTAAATTTCCAATCAACACCGGGTTACTCCCTCCCGGAAAGGATCGCGACCTACGCGTGCCCTCTTGCACTTTGGCCGGAACGCGTCGGCCAAAACCTCCGGCTCCAGGTCCTAAAGTGGGGATCCCGCCAGGAGGCAGGCCGCATTAAATAAAACCGTGCCGTAAGCTCTGGACGAGCGGTTAGTAGATAATGACCCGCTGCGGACGTCGCAAAAGGGCCGCATTCAGCCTTTGCAGAACGTCAGGGCGCGGGTACTGAGCCATAAAGCGGATCACTCCACCTTACAACTTTGGGCAAGTGCCACCAGGCTTGCTTAGGCTGCACTTGCCGTGGCTTCGGGGTCAGGACACGAAAATATGCCCAAAGTTCCTCCTGCTGAGCACTATGCTCCAATTTAGTACCGGATTGTGTCCTCGACAGCGAAGGTCACAACTCCCACAGGACACCCCGGGAGGTGGTGGCCAAATTTATCCAGTTACAATTCACAGAGAAATCAGTAGATGCACCTAAATTCATTAAAAATATCTAAGTACATGCAGTGGTACACTAAACTTTATAGAGTCGGTTAAAAATAAATAGGTTTTTTTTATACAGGGTGACTGGTAATTAGTGACCGATACCTAAACACATGATTGTGCTCATGATAACAAACAACTTTTACTATGGCACCAAACCTGAAATCGCGAAAAGAAATCAGCTGCTCCCTACCATGTTGACGAGTTATGTGAACATGAATGTATGGAACAGCTGATTTCTTTTCGCGATTTCAGGTTTGGTGCCATAGTAAAAGTTGTTTGTTATCATGAGCACAATCATGTGTTTAGGTATCGGTCACTAATTACCAGTCACCCTATATATTAAAAACAAAAATTAGTATGATTTAAAATATATTTTTATTGTTTTATTAAAGAAATCTTCGGTAACATTTGGTAGCTTAATTACATTGTAAATTACACAGATCATTAAATTTCTTGATGCCCCAATTTTGTAACATTAGACACATTATTATTGTATTACTACAGTGGCTGTCTCATGCTTACATAACCGATTGTTTGGCTCACTTGTGGTTATGTCAGAATGAGGTGTGTAATCCTTTACCCTGATAGTAGCGTTTTATGGTAATAAAGTTTCACTAGCCAGCTCACTGGGCCAGGTCATTAAAGTCATTTAGAACTACAATTACTCGCAAATTACTGACATAGACTAGTACTGACTATATTTTAGAATCCCAAAGTATTTGTAGTCTTATTAGCATAACAAACGGTAGATACCTATGTTGGAATATTTTTTGTCAATTTAGGTACCTACAGAATATCTACCGTTAGAAAGAACGAAAGACCTAATATCCTACCCGTCCAGGCTTCGGTAAACGGCCCTGCAAATGCATATATTAGGTACGGTTTTTTCCTACTAATATTATAAAAGCGAAAGTTTGTAAGTATGGGTGGATGAATGTTTGTTACTCTTTCACGACAAAGAGTGAAAGAGTAAGCCTATATGTTAATCCAGTTTATAAGCTGGATTAACATATAGGCTACAAAATATCACGCTCCGACCCACTGCAGCAGAATGACACTGATAAAACCGCGGGACTCAACTAGTCGGATATAATATATTATATCTGGAAATGACCACCAGTGTTAGCTAATATGCTTTTACTTCTTCACTGAGGGGCACTAGGGCTGGGGCCCTGGTTTAGGGCATCCAATAAGGACTTATAAGATTTTTAGGGGATTTTTGTAAATCTATCACTACACAATGCTTTGTGGACTTTTGGTCTGCTCTTTGGACAACATTCGGAAGGTTCAATGCAAATAAAGGTTTACAAGGTCGAGGAGGAAGCAAGTGAGAATCCCAGCACGACCCAGACCATATATATTACCTATACCTTGGAGTTTTAAGAAGAAACATTAAATAAAACGATACAGCCCTCATAGCGTTTAAACCCTTCTAGTAAAAAGAAACTTTCTAAATTAGTATTGTTTACAGACAACCTATACATTTTTTTTTTTTTTTTTTTCCGGTGACAAATGCATTGACGCATTCCCACCACCGCTGCAGCGAATTCGCGCGCTGGCGGTAGGATATGTGGGACTCGCCCTCTCCATAGCGTGGTATGCTAAAGTCATACCACGAGGAGAGGACCCTACATTACTAAAACCTCCCGGACACTCCTTCGATCCGCCGTTGGCGGGGGTCGGGTACGTATGAGCAATCCGGCCCCCCGAGACTACCTATACCTAGGCATATTGCATTCCACTATTGTCAAAGCTGGAGACTTAACTAATACCTTATAAAATAAAAACAAACAAGATTCATAATTAATTATGTTCTACGACCTCCTCCTCCCGGGAAAAGTTCTAAAAGGACGCCAGGTTTTATATATAGGTATAGGGGCTAATACGGTATAATAAGTCATGTGAAGAGGAGGGATGAAACGCATATTACTAAAAGAGTTTAAAGTATACATTTAGATGGATGTAGAGTGAAAGGAAGGCCAAAAAAAAGATGAATGGATTGTGTGAAGAGTGATATAAAAGAAAAAGTAGTTAGTGATAGTGTGACGGGTGACAGGACGCCAAGTTAAATATGAGATAAGAGCAGAAAGAAGGAGAAGAAGGTACCTTGTACTTGACTGTAAGCTAGAAGCAAACGGATAGAAATTAAAATTATTTTATGCGATTCCCGCGGTTTTACCCGCGTTGCTATGCTCCAGTGGATCGCAGCTTGGTTTTTTTCAGCCTATACGTTAATCCAGCTTATGAACTATTCCCGTGCAATCTTTCAGCCTAATCTGTTCAGTAGTTTTTGCGTGAAAGAGAAACGAGCATCCGTCCATCATTCCACACAAACTTGCGCGTTTATTATATTAGTAAGGAAGTAGTTATATGCTTAATGTAATTTTCTCATAGACCTAGAATTTTGCCACAATATCTTAATTTTCTATTATTTGACGTTACAAACCGACATTTCAATCGTATTTATTTATGGGTGGGTATTAAATGAGTATGTAAGGTTTGGTATGCAATCCGATATATCTACCTACATGTTTACGTAGCCGTGTAAATAGAAAAGGCGTTAGCCGGCGTAAGAATGATCAATATTGTATATTATATAAGGATTTCCGATTTCCACATAGTGTGTGCAATGTGTAATTTTATTTTCATCAAACATCTTACCTCGTAGCTACAAACAATTTTTACTAACTGGCTGATTTTAATTGACAACCTCCGTAGCGTAGCGGTATTTGGCTCGCTTTAAATCTCGGAGGTCGTGGGTTCGATCTTCAAATTCTAAGATTTCTTTTCGGGTCTGGTTGGTTGAGGGACTACCCTCCGTGCCTCGGGAAGCACGTTAAGGCGTTGGTCCCGATTGTTATAACATCATCCATAAAAAGCGTATACCAGGGAATGGGCAGCAGCGTTTCCCTATGTATTGCAACATAATACTGCGGTCACCAATCCGCCTGCCAAGCGTGGTGACTATGGCAAAACCCACCCTCGGGAGGAGGCCCTTGTTCAGCAGTGGACGTTGTACGGGCTGATGATGATGATTTTAATTCCTTGATGTATAATAAATTATTCATTTTAATGCAGTCCTTGTTTGAGAAGATATTGACAACCCCACATAAGCCTTAATTATTCCGAAAATTAAGGTTCATGTGGGGTAATAAAACATTTGCTATTTAATATTTAGGTACTGTATAAGCTACATTAACTACTGGCATATTTAAAATATTGTTCGCAGACATGGTCATGTAATTAACCTCCTGATACTGGCCTGACCTACCTGCTTGTAATTATCATAGTTTCCGTCACACTTTCCTGCTACGAGTACCTACATATTGATGTATGGGGATCACTGACTATCTATATAGTATCTAGACTAAAAATGTTTAATCAAAGACTTCAAAAGATGACAAAAAGAATGATAGTCTTTCTTTTCCGGGTGTCACAACGTGGGTACAGTCAGCATCAAATAGATAGTGGCGAGAAGATTTCCAAATATATAGCAACAACCAAAATGATCATAAATATTGACGCATCTACAGTTATCAAATTGTTGAGAGCATACTCCGTGTTCTAATGTACCGGAGCACCCAGAACGCTTAATACCTACATACTTCGTTAAAATCAAGCCACCGAAAGCACGTAACTACTAAAACGCCATCGGTATCTAAGCATCCAAAGTATTCAAAATTACGGGACACTAGAAAAATTAACTTTACTTTTAATGTCATAGGACTCAAATGACTTAACGCGTTGGTACATACTCTTTTGGTTGATGTCAAAATATAAAATTCAAGGTTTCAGCAATACCTACGTAATATATTTTATAAATCATGTTTGAAAAATATACTTACTACGAGTACTACTGACTCGCGTTTAAGTTCACCAAAATAGTTGATGTAGGTATTTGAGGCATAGGTACCATTATGTACCTACACACTTCTGAATGATTTAAAGAACACATTTCTCAAACCTACTTAGCTCGCATATTACGTACTACTTTCTGTTAATTGTGAGCTACTTTCTGTTTACACCCTAATTCTTTTTGTGAAATCTATTGTACAACTTTTCAGTAATTATCAAAATCTTTACATAACTGATTCCCATCTTGTTTAAATTAAGAAATACGTAACTACTTAAGTATTTTTCAATTATTTTAGTCGTGATGACTTCACCGATTTTGTCTATTATTTTTAGTTGTTTTCGCATTTCACAAGAAATGCTCGTAAATGAAAACTCCAAAGGAACGTCCGAAATTTTCCTAAGTAAACATAACACTCAATGTTAAAGACGAAATCATTTAGGGGTGCTAAATAAACACAATGTTTAATTTAAAAAATGTTTTATTAAAATTACAAACGAGTGCTTATCCTATAAAAAATCTGTATACAATAATAGAGACCACATATGTTACTTTTTAAATCTGAGCATAGACAGTACCTATCACAAAAGGCGGGAATATAAAGATTGATTAAGAAGAGAAGAGAAAACTAATCAAATTACCGTAAGTCCACGGTGTATAACTAGCGGCTCTCGAGGTTTTTTCGATTCGTGAAGGTCCAGTTCTATACATTAAGTATAGAACAACCTTTCAACTTTTTAGATGACGATTAGTGTGGAAAACAGAATCACAATCAATGTAGTAACATTAAGGGCAATTTAGTCATTCTCATGCATGTCCGAAATTAATCTTTGCGTAAGAGGATGCAGGATGTAAGATTTTTTTTAGATGAGCGGGAATGAGATGGAAAGCTAGATCTAAATAACTGTTCCCACAATTCCATATTTTGCAACACCTTTAAAAATATATTTTACTATTTACAGCATCCAAATTGTAGCCTTCAACTGTGATCGATAGCGATATTACTTATCCCCTGAACATGAATAGGTAATACTGTAAACATAAATCTTACTTAAATATTAAACTGATATAGATGCTAATGTTTCTTAAATTTTACAGTATGTACAAAATATTTCCCAACACGTCAATGTATAGAGTGCAAGGGCCAACTCTGACGGCGTGACGATGCAAAACCGAGGCACAAGTACGTGATCCGTCCAATAGACTATAGTATGTAATTAGCTACATGAAATGACACACATGACGGAAAAAATATTATGCCATCGCGTTCTGTATTTTGATGCCATGGCCATGGACTACATCGCACTAAAAGTACCACGTCGTCTGCGTCGGGCCTTCATTAGCCTATGTAGGTGAGTCGTATGAACTGTAGGAAGGTACTTCTCATACAAAATATGCTGAAATAACTCAGATTTCTGAAAGAATCACATTCAGATCCACTGATTATAAATTATTATTGTATTTTACTGAATACTTTAAACTCAATAATAATTTTCCAGAGAGCTGTAATCGCAATTAAGCGCTCTAAGGATTTAGTGTCAACATCGAAGAATACCTAATTGATTTATTTTATAAAAAGATAATTCTGAAAATTCAATTAAGTTTTAAACCATCAAACAATACGGATATATATAGGGTGACTGGTAATTAGTGACCGATACCTAAACACATGATGGTGCTCATGATAACAAACAACTTTTACTATGGCACCAAACCTGAAATAGCGAAAAAAAAATCAGCTGCTCCCTACCATGTTGACGAGTTAGATCATGAATGTATGGAACAGCTGATTTTTTTTCGCGATTTCAGAGTTGGTGCCATAGTAAAAGTTGTTTGTTATCATGAGCACAATCATGTGTTTAGGTATCGGTCACTAATTACCAGTCACCCTGTATATACTTGTTTTTCTTTTAACTTTGCATGTTGTCTTTATCTGATTGTATAACAAAGATACATCCTCCACATAAAAAAAAATCTAAAGCTAACTAAACGAACTAGCTAAAATAAATCAGTGCTTAGTAGTAGTATAGTATAGGTAAAAATCAACAACACACAGTTGTTTACAACAAACACACATCAAAACAACTAAAACTAATCATATGAATAAAGTAATTAATCTATCTCTAATTTTCTGAAGCTCCCTTGTACAGCGACTTCTCCGTTGACGGTATGGACTTTGTTGTTTCTTGAGGAGATGATGCCTTGGGTACTGATTATCTCCATGTCGTCAAGTCCGAGAAGTCGTTTCTTGTGGTCACTTAGCAAGGAAGAGGTGTACTTGATCATTTCGTCGATGTTCAATTTACCGCCGTATGACGTAGGTAGACATTCCTTGCTAATGTGCTGGTGGAGCTGCTTGATGCTGGTGTGGATCTGACAATGTACGAGTATCAAAATTAGATGCAGAATTCATCATCAATAGCCCGTTTAACGTCCACTGCTGAACATTGAACATCTTCAAATGGGATGCCTACCTTAGTCACTACGCTTGACAGGCGGGTTAGCATTGGGCACAATAAATGTTACTGTCCGCTACTTAGCGCACGATTGTCAAAAATGATGTAATGATAATCGGGACCTTAACGTGCTCTCTTATTCACGAAAGGCAATCCCTCGATCATCCAAAACCGGAAAGAAATCTTTGATTTTCCACAAAGATTTTATGGCCAGAGAAAATGGGAATCGAACCCACGACCGATACCGACGATACGCTATGGACGTTAGAAATAAAGCACTGGTACTGACTGGTGAGGTGGTAGGAAAAACGACGGTGGAATGAAATGATTTTTAAATTAGATTAAGTGATGAAAGGTGATCTTATTGGGACACCATCATCATCATGCACCATTGTTTTGATGAGCGAAATCTTATTTAGTAATTGTCAATTTCGATTAGTAGAGACTTGCAAATAGTTTTTCCTACAAAATGTAACTTCAAATTTTTTTTTCTTTATTATTACTAGCAGAGTTTTACAGTCTTCTAGGACTCATGTGTTAACCCCTTGTGCTAAGCTAAAATGCTTGTGTTACGAGTGGGTTCACGTCGATATTGCAACGGGTGGGGTTCGAACCTGCAACCTCAAGATCACAAGTCCGACGCCCTAGCCATTGGGCTACGGCCGCTTGCATTTACATACTTATACGAGACTGGCTTGAACATTTTAGATAAAACAATCGAAAAATGATGTTACGGATGCATGAGAATTCGTTTTTTTTATCTTAACCGTATATTAACTTCTCAGGCTGTAGTGGTAGGTATTGTTAGGCGCAATGCTGGGCCATAAGTCGGCGCATTCCTTGACCACAGGGCCTGTGATAGCAGATTGTGTGGTAAGTCAAACAACTGCAGGAAATTTGAGTTGTAGGGCAACTTACTTTGAGTCTCTCAGCCATCTTGGGCGTGACTTTGCTGATAGCAAAGTCGACGATGTATTTGAGAGCACTCGGTACATTAACACAATGGA
This sequence comes from Nycteola revayana, assembly GCA_947037095.2. NCBI lineage: Eukaryota > Metazoa > Arthropoda > Insecta > Lepidoptera > Nolidae > Nycteola > Nycteola revayana. The sequence goes on along the minus strand of OX344842.1, from coordinate 30,271,192 downwards.
ACTCCTTGTGACGCATCGGCAAAGATTGCTGGAACAAATTCAACACATTAATTATATAGTATTAATAGCCTTTAATAACTTGTAGCTTACCTATTGGAATCTTTTAATGATTGGGGAAGTCTAATTATTATGTTGGTAGGTACCAAGAATGAGTGTGGTATTATCTTTTATCATATCAATTATATTAATTTGGAATTTGTTCACTCAAGTTGTGAGTTAATTGCGTATTGTTATTTTGTATTATTACATTATAATTATAGATACTGGTATTTTGCCTATAGGCATCTAACTATTAAGTACAAACCTGTCTATTAAGTATAGAGGTACACCGCGTTTTTTTTGACGGTGCTTATAATTTGCCATCGTATTATTAAAATTTGAGAATAGGCAGTGATATATGTAGGCAAAATTTTAGCATAGGCAGAGTAGGTAAATTATACTGACGGTGTAAACCTATCTCATTTGTTAATTAATGAAATGTAATGTAATGAAATAGGTTTACACCGTCCGTCAGTATCAAATAATGTAAAAAAATATGTTTTTATCACATCTATTCAAAAAGAGCTAGTTTATTCCTCGTAAACAGGGACCAAAATAGCTCATTAATCCCTAGGGACCAAAATTGATTTGAATTTGGAATGTGGATATTGTTAATAATTTTTCAATCAGCAAAGAGGTGAATCACAAACCATGCGGGAACAATGTATTGAATATGTGACTGGCAGAAAAACTGCGAGCGCGCCAAATTAAAAAAAAATGTTGATGAAAAATAAACAACGCGCGAAATTAAATGCATTCTGCTTTCGTTCGTAGTTGATTCATATTCAGATTTTAAAATTATAAAAAAATGAGTACGTCTTCCTCAAGTGAAAGTATTATTATGTCTTATGGTTCTTCATTGTACGTAAATAAATTCTTGTTCATAAGTTGCACTTACTTATTTTCTCATAGAGGGTGATAAAAAGTAGAGTGTCCACCTCGGGAGCAACACTATTTTAAGCTCGAGTGACATACTTTTAATTTTAATTAAAAAAAAAACACTCTCGTTTTTAAAATAGTTGTTTGCTCCCTAGATAAACAATCTACTATTTTGTCATTACAATACCCGGTAATTCTTTATGGGCGAAGAGGTCGCTTCCAGCTGTGTACAAATACACATAACAGTGAACTCATCTTATAAACGTGGACATATACAATTAAAATAATAATCAACCTATCTCTTTTGTAGACTGTATATGAGTCCTTTTGCCTTACAGTAGTAAAAGATATTCCAGGTTGCACGAACGGAGGCCCCTAACAGAAGAATTCGATGTCACTTTAATCTATAATTTTTTATGCTATTGAAAATGTTTAAACACTAACAATAATTACTTTAGCAGAGTTTTAGCAACGACTAAAAAATCACAGAGTAGGCATAAGAAATATGTGTGTGTGAATTGAGACAATCCCTGCACTATGAATAGAGAAATTCGACTTCCTACTCACTAAAATATTATAAACTTTGTATGTATGGACGGACGGATGGATGGATGTTTCTAGCCCTTTCACGCCAAAACCGGCTACACCAAATTCTGTAACTATTGCTAAACTACAAATAATAATTAAATTCACACCAGTCATTAAAATTAAATAATTAAAAAATAGTAAACCGCGGGCGATTTCATCTGCGTAGCTCCTGTTTCCAAACTTCATCCATCCATCCGTCCGTCCATACTTACAAAGTAAGTAAGTATGGACGGACGGATGGTTGGATAGGATGGAAATTTTGCACCGGGATAGGTTATTCGCTGGATTAACATATAGGCTACAAAAAATCCCGCTCCGACCCACTGGAGCAGAGTAACGCATAATTATAAATTATAATTTACGGAGACAAACCTCACCTAAACTAGTTACAACTATCTGTAGTTTATACATAGTAGACCCGGGTGGGAATCGAACACAGAATTCTGATCTCAATAACAACTACTGTCACTTCTGAGCCACTGGCGTATTGTTATAAAAATAACCTAGTAGGTAGCAGTATTGTTTTAAATGAAAGAAAGAAAGAAAGAGATTTATTTATAATGCACTGTTTTCTGTAAAAATACAATATCGAATAAATTAATTAATTCCATGTGCACCATGAATAGGCACCAACTTCAGCTTTATGCTACATCCACACATTTGCGTATGAATGTAGCGCTGGTATTCTAGTTGGCCCCATTGATGAAGTAGTTACGCTATGGACAACTCTGTTCTTTATTGAACATCATCATCATCATCATCATCATCAGCCCGTATAACGTCCACTGCTGAACATGGGCCTCCTCCCGAGAGGGAGGGTATTTGCCATAGTCACCACGCTTGGCAGGCGGGTTGGTGACTGCAGTGTTATGTTGTAATACACAAGGGAAACGCTGCTGCCCGTTCCCTGTTTCGTTTGTTATAGATGATGTTATAACAATCGGGACCAACGGCCTAACGTGCTTTCCGAGGCACGGAGGGTAGTCCCTCAACCAACAAGACCCGGAAAGAAATCTTAGAATTTACACAAAGATTTTCTGTCCGGTGTGGGGATCGAACCCACGACCTCCGAGATTCAAGGCGAGCCAAATACCGCTACGCTACGGAGGTTGTCTTTATTGAACACTTCAATTTATTTCAGTTTTGCGACATCGCTACACTTAACTCACCTATATCTAACCAGTAGAAAGTAAAAATGACCAACTATTAACTATGTTAATGGTTTGAAATATTTGGCAAACGCGTGTTGACGAAATACGCATTTCTAAACGCGATTTGTACAATTTCTTAACCAGTTCATATATGTTTATCGTACCTCATCATCATCATCAACAGCCCGTTTACGTCCACTGCTGAACATGGGCCTCCTCTTAACAGACCTTGGCAAGTCAGGATCGTTGAGGGATATTGCCATAATTACCACGCTTGGCAGACGGATTGGTGATCGCAGTAAGATGTAATAGATATCTTGGATAATAGATGCTGCTGCCCATCCATCAGCCATATGTCCCTTAGTCGCCTTTTACGACACCCATGGGAGGACATGGGGTGATCTATTCTACGCCGGAAAACACACGGCAGTGTGTCGTACCTATACACAACGAATTCTTCAGATACTAATACATAATTATAATACATACATTTTGTTTTTTTAAAAGACAACACCCGCACTAGGGAAATAAATCCCTGTGTCGCGGGGGACTTTACAAACATTCATTTCACGGACACAAAGAACACGCAGACTCAGAACAACTATTTGTGGTTCACACAAATAATTGTCCCGGGTGGGAATCGAACCCAGAACACCAGGTCTCAGAAGCAACTATCGTAACCACTGAGCCACCGGTGCAGTCAATAGTACACAGGTATTAACGCGATAAAATCACCTTTTTATATTACCTGACGTTTCGATCAAGTTACATTGATCGTGTCGAGGGTCTGCCCGCGACCACGATCAACGTCGGGTAATATAAAAAAGTAATTTTATCGCGTTAATACCTGTGTGCTATGTATTATACTTGTGATACGCGAAAGTTTAAAAGTTTATACTGATAGGTACATAGTTTGTTTCAAAATTGAGATTAATAAAATTCGACCACCGGCGGCACTTGAACCCGAATCTTAGGTTAAGCCCCTAATGGCTTAACCAATTAGGCTACGGTGGAACCCTACCGGTCAACGAAATTTATCAATTTCTTTTATAACACGTCTCTAAGGGGGACGTTTTATACAAGATATCTTTTTAATCTCACTTTTCAAACATAGTAGGTATATGGTAAACTATTCCGTAAAGTATTCAAAAACCTTTAAAAACGAATACATAGTGGCGGACATAAGGGGGGACAGGGGTCATTACCAATTATCAGGCCACCAACTCATCCAACTTATTATAAACTAGAGGTAGATGCCCCCCGCGGTTTTACCCGTGTTACTCAGATCCAGTGGCTCAGACCACGATCTTTTGTAGCCTACAAGTTCAACCAGCTTTTAAACTATCCACGTGCAAACTTTTAGCCAAATCCGTTCAGTAGTTTTTGTGTGAAAGAGTAACATGCAACCATCTATCCGTCTACACACACTAACAAACTTTCGCGTTTATAATAATTGTAAGGATATCTTATTTGCGTTTGTTGTTCTACAACATTTTACATATATAGGTAAAATTTAAATATATAGTATCTATATATTTGCCGTGTGGTTTCCGGCTCAGAATAGACCACCCCATATCCTCCCATGGGTGTTCTAAGGGACATATAGCTGATGGACGGGCAGCAGCATCTATTTGTTCAAGGTTTACTTCTTACTGCGATCACCAATCCGTCTGCCAAGCCCGTTTACGTCCACTGCTGAACATGGGCCTCCTCTTAACAGACCTTGGCAAGTCAGGATCGTTGTGGGATATTGCCATAATCACCACGCTTGGCAGACGGATTGGTGATCGCTGTAAGATTACCTTAAGCTAATAGATGCTGTTGCTCATCTATCAGCCATATGTCCCTTAGTCGCCTTTTACGACACCCATGGGAAGACATGGGGTGGTCAATTCTAAGCCGGAAACCACACGGCAAGTTACAAACATACTTACATACAAATCTTTCCTCTTTATAATATTAGTATAGATTAGCCACAGTCCGCATACGAGAGGCACATATTTACGCTACCTCGCATGTAAACTAAGAAGCTAAGTATCAATTATAATATTTATAACTTATCATAGAAACCATCTGTTTGTATGCTTGTCAAGCTTATTACGTAACCATGACATAACATGAAACAGATACGAGTTTTAGTTAGGTAGTATAATAAAGGTATCTGAACTAACTAACCCACTTAGCTATTAATCGTTATGAAATTATAATGTATTACATGCTCGGTGTGGGTTTAACAATAAAAAAACATATTAAAGCCAAGGATACACTAGGGGACAAATGTCGTGCAACACGCGTCGCCAGCGACGTTGGGTGAAGTAACACGACATTGTCGGACTTTGGTCGACATGTCTGGCAACATCGCACGACACGTGTCGCCAACTACATCGAATGAAGTAGCGCGACGTTGCCGGACTTCGCTCGACATGTCTGGCAACATCGCACCGCAGCCAACAACACTACCTCGGTGGGTGTAATGATATCGATTGCCTTGTGAAACAAAACTTCGTGATGTCGCCAGATATGTCCGGCGAAGCTTCGCGAAGTTGCACGACTTCGCCTGACGTCGCTACGGACATAAGTCGCGCGATGTCGCCAGATATGTCAGGCGAAATCGGCTTCGCTTGACATGTCGCCGATACATGTCGTGGCACATTTGTCTCCTAGTGCTAGGATACACTAGCTTTAGTTATTGCCCTCGCACACGCTACACGTAGTCCCTACGCGTTTTGTAATCAAGCAATGTATGATCCAATAACACTAGGTATATAAAACATACCTATTATCTAAATTAAATCAAAGAAATTAACTTGTGGTTGCACGCTTTATGGAGTCTTCTGATCATACTTTGTCTGAACATTTGTATTTTTGTGAGTTTTTTTTTTTTTTTACTATTTATAGGCTTACGTTTGACCATAATCTCGCTTGATGGAAGGCGAAGATAAGGCCTAAGATGATACACGCTTGCCTAGAAAGTGTCTGTTCACTTTAGTCTTAAAGATGTCCAGATTATAGCGTTCCGGAAAAATCGACCCCGGCAGAGAATTCCACTCCTTAGCCGTCCGCATTATGAAGGAAGAAGCAAATCACTTCGTGCGTATTGAAGGAATGTCTACAACAAAAGGGTGAAACCGCTCGCCGCGCCTAGTCGTCCGGTGATGGAAGGGTGAAGAGGGTATCAGGTTATGTAGAACCTTCGCACACTCCCCGAAATGTAACCGATAAAAAACCGATAGGCAGGCCACTCGTCTACGGTGTTCGAGGCTCTGAAGACTTGCCTCCACCAGTGAGTTATTGCCTATGACTCTCTTCGCTCGGCGCTCCAATGAGTGAGTATGTTTGTAATGAATAAACTCAAATACTATGGTGCCGGTTTCAAAAATTCTTTCACCATTGGAAAGCTACATTCAACCTGAGTGACATAGGCTATATTTAATTATGATGTTCCCACGGGAACGGGAGTTACGCGAAAACTACTTATCCGATAATTATGAAACTTTGAGGTAGGTATCAGAAGTAACATAGGGACATTGGCTTCAATGCGAGCGAAGCCGCGGGTAATAGTTATTACATTATATAAGTGTATCTATGTACCAACCTATGCCTATTTTTTAATATACCGTGAACGTAACATTTAGATATATCAATTATTATTATATTAAGGTATATAACCGTAACGATCCGATAAAGAATTGACTTCAATGGTAGATTTGGCCACGGTTCTGGATAGGTAACTTATCATGTACAACTACGCGATCATTGGTTCACCTATAAGTTGTTACCTATTTTTTATAAACTTAATGTTATACCTAATTATAATCGAAAAACAAAAAAACACTACACTCGAATCTGTCGAATCTAAGGTTACTGCGAGATCTAGTGCTTGCTGTGGCTACTGGATTGTGATGAGAAAACTTAATATAAACTGCTCACCAATACTTGAACTTCGTTATAATAGAATACACCATTTCTGGTGCACCCATTGTTCAATACAAAGATCCGCTCGCGAGCGTCATTCGGGTCATCAACCGCAACTATAATATTTATGTTCCACGGTGATGTTCAGTGCCGTAATATTAGACTGGAGGTCAAGTGAAGAGATCTGTGCTATGTAATATGATTGACAAATCGGACTACTGCTGACAAATATTAAAATATTTCTTAAAAACTTTCACATATTAGGTATGCGATTTTGAAACGAAAAAATCAAATTGTTACCACCTTTCAGCAGGCTTTATTTATATAAGTACTGTATAGGGTATTTGTGACGTTGTTATCCTGCTGTCATTGATTCCACCTCACAACAAGTTGAGCTGTATGAAAAAGTATCCTTACCTCTCCCCACTTGATGAGACGCGCGAAGTCTGTAGGGTTCCAGGTGGTGATGTGCGCGCCGGTGACGCCGCTACCATCGCCAACGTGCACATATCCGCACATCTGGTCCAGAGAGTCCTCCAGCAGGCATTCGTACACCACCATGTGGGCGCGACACATGTCCCAACAGTTGTACTTGTAAGCATTGAATTTACCTAACCGAAACAAACAGCAGCGTAAATAACAAGCCAATCGTTAACAAACGCTAAGCAAACATTCACTAATGTAGAACACATACGTAAAAATTGAAGAAATAACAAAATCGCTAGTTTAATTCGCATTTAGCTGCAAATTTATAATCAATTATTCATTTATCATTCGCAGTTGCATCTAAATTTATTGTTACTATACGACATACTCAACAAAAATACTCCTTACTCATATTGTATACGATGACCCGGCGACCCTTGCTGTCGCGAACCGGAGAAACCACTATGTACCTTGAAATTAGGAAACAGTTTTGAAATTCAAACTTGGAATTATATCATGCTAAATTACATAAGTGGCATAATCACAGAGCACATAGAACATTGGTAGACACACAGAGTTCGAGGTCTTGAGGACTTTCTAGTTTGAACATCAGATGGAGCGCGATAAATGTTGGTACTCACGGCTAAAATAAAGCCATTTTTACTTGTTGCACAATTATGGCGTTATCTTATGGAACCATGTTAGTAGGTTAGTTTCATTCTAAGCCAATTATTATATCATTCATCATAGCGGTCGGTACCACCACAAAATGTTACTAAAATGTATATTTGCATAAGACTTTTAAATGTTTTGAGACCACTTATCATGCTTACGGAAATTAGGCAATGTGTCTCATATGGAATTTGAGAATCAAGTATTTGTCAGATTTTTATTGCGTTATCGTCTTTGTTTTTTTTATTATAATAAATATTATAGTTTCAGAATTTTAAGCCTCTTTATCTGTTTGTACTTAGTTATGATAAACGTTATGAAATAACTTACCCGTCATAAAGAATATCTTTGATTTTTGGGTCATCGATATCAAGTTTGGTGAAAATTTCAGGGTAATATCTTCGCAAGCTCAAATATTTCAAGAGTGTTTGCTGAGCCATTGGTATACTATATTTCTTGTGACGTAAAAACCGGAGCAGAAATGATTCATCTAAAAAAAAAAATATTTCAAATATAAGCGCGGTTAATAGTCACGTAAGAATGAAATAAAAACCGGTGAGGTAGGTGTGCTTGGAGCAACAAAATCAACGCCTAATGAGTAGACAAATCTGAGTAGGTACAATATCTTAATCTTAAGAACAGACGTCAAAAAGTTGAACCATTATATCCACTCGTACGGGTGGTACGTACGTAGAAACTACTAGAAACCTCCATGTGGATGACCACCATATTATTATATAGCAATTTAAAAAACCACCAAATTTAGGACTATGGGAACGCTGACATTACAAGTTTAGAATAGTTTTTATTTTAAAGTCAGTTTTAGTTTAAGGTTGCATTGTTTATATTTAGTTGAATGAATTTATTAAACTTGTAGTTTATTTAAATACTAATCTCATCAGTAAATAAACTATATTTAAAAACTATCAGTTTGATTCATAAATAGTGGGTAATATAATCTAAATATGTGAAATCCATGATTTTTACCTTGCCTGACGTTTCTGATATCACCATTCTTCTGAATCCATTCTCGCATGATGGCCAGTGCCTGTTCTTTTGTAGAGGGGCTCTCTCGAACTTCTTTGGCGGCTTCTGCTGTCACCTGCTTGATGCCGCGTCCCATGCATTCCTTGTCGATCTTGTCGGAGGAAACGTTGAAGGTTGTGGTAACCGTAAACAATACACTTGCGGTCGTCATCTTGTCTTGTGTCTGTAAATAAAATATCATGGTTATCATCTTAGTTCGCAGAAATTATTTTATTATGTGTAATTATTTAACTTATGAGTGTAAGTTTCCAGTATTTAATAATAAATCTGGTTTAAATATGAGCAAATAGATTTTATTTATTTGAATACAATGACTCGAGGTATTCCTCGAAGCGCTACCATTTTGAGGCGCTCCAAATGAGGCGCTCCTTTTTTATTCCTCGGAGCGCTCCTTTTAGTAGCGCCTCCCGATAGTAATTAAAAATATTAAAATTTTATACCTTGAATACACTTTACTCTTTAAATACATAATACCATTGGTCTTTGAATACACATTATAGTGCCGAAAGCAAAAACATATTTTTCTCCCAATTTCGTACTTTTGGTTAAGCAACTTAGATAATGATGATGTACAAATGAGTTTTTAAAAATCATCGATACAATTTATTACGTTTAGTTCATGCTCTGCCCTATTTTTAAACGTTTACGCTTTAAGGTTTAATTACTATCGGGAGGCGCTACTAAAAGGAGCGCTCCGAGGAATAAAAAAGGAGCGCCTCATTAGGAGCGCCTCAAAATGCCGCTTCGAGGAATACCTCAATGACTCGAGTTGTGTTAATTGTAACTGTCTGATTATTTAGTAATAGAATTTCGATTCGAGGACAACTATGCGAAATGGTCTGCCTATGTTTCGTACTGGTTTTGTCTTTGTAACAACTTATTATACATATTATGGTGTGCAATTAATGAATATGAATATGAAATATGCACATTCTGTAATTTGATACTAAGTTTATAGCAATGTTAAATGTTAGCCACTTGCAATCTTCTTTGCGTATTTCTTAAGGCGTTTTCCGTGTCAGTTTCACAGCATTTCAAGAACGATATAGTATTGCCGTAATGATGCACCTACTGTGATATAAAGATTACTGAATACTGTCTAAAAGTCACTATTTTGCTGTGGTTTCCAACCAATTTAAACCATTACCACCATTTATTTAAACCATCAGTTGTAATAGACATCTGTCACGAGTTCTTGACTGTTTTGTTATATAAAATTTTTCGGAATTGGTAAAGATGGCCTATCTATGTACAAAGGTGCCACACAATGTAAATATACTTACTTACCTAATTTATTATATATTTGTACATGGTAATTTTGACGTTCATTTAAATATTCCTACTGAAATCATGAAAATAGCTTCGACGTTTCGGTATAATTGTTATATGTTTAACATTAATATTATTTCTTAAATAAATAAAAGGTCTGACGTCTTGATTAATTGTTCATACTGTACGTAAATCATATTATAATATTTAAATACGCAAGTAATGTATAATATATTTCTTATAATTTAGTAAAGTAAATATGTTTTTGGTTGCGGTATTGCAATATTTTTTTGTACCAAATACTGGTTACCTATGCCTGGTCAATGTTACTCTGCTCCAGTGGGACGGAGCGTGATGTTTTATAGCCTATATGTAAATCCAGCGTAAAACCTATATCGGCCAACTCCTTTCAGTAGTTTTGGCGTGAGAGAGTAACAAACATCCATCCATAATTACAAAGTTTCACGTTTATAATATTATTAAGATATACCCATGGTCCATGAGCTAAGGTGCTGTTATTAATCCAGAGACCACACTTTTACCTTATATTTGTATATTTTACCTTCATTATTATTAAACTAAAGCCTGTCTGATTACACTAAAATATCAACAAGTACCAGTCAGCTTAGAAAAATCTTTTTGTATTTGATGGCACATTTCTAATGACTTGACTGCACCGGTGGCTTAGTGGTTACGGTAGTTGCTTCTGAGACCTGGTGTTCTGGGTTCGATTCCCACCCGGGACAATTATTTGTGTGAACCACAAATAGTTGTTCTGAGTCTGGGTGTACTTTGTGTCCGTCAAATGTATGTTTGTAAAGTCCCCCGCGACACAGGGATTTATTTCCCTAGTGCGGGAGTTGTCTTTAAAAAAAAAAAAAAAAAAAAAAAAATCTAATGGAATGTTTTTAATAATTCACTAAGAAGCAAAAAAGTGTATCCGCTAGAGAACAGCTACATCGTTGATAATTCCAAGCATTTCCAGCGGGGAACTAAATATATTTATGGACACAGACTAGAATAATTATTTAGGTCTTTTCTGTTCTGTTAAACCAAATGACAGGTGTTTCAATCCATACGATCCACCGCTTTCTGTTGATTGTTAATTTCATTAAATAGCTAGATAGCATGTATCATTGTTATCATAAAAATTAGTTCAAAAACAATTAGTAGTATACCGGAGCCTATCTGTAGGTAACTGATTCTACACAAAAAAAAAACACCATTACAAGTTTTGTTCATAACACTTTGGTTATGGGCTATTAACTCGACTTCGCAACAATACTTTTGATACATCGATTCAAGTTATGAATGAAACGAGGCATTGTTTTATTTACCAGAGAGATCATCATCATCATCATCTGCCCGTATAACGTACACTGCTGAACATGGGCCTCCTCCCGAGGAAGGGCATTGCCATAGTCACCACGCTTGGCAGGCGGGTTGGTGACCGCAGTATTATGTTGTAACACACAAGGTAACGCTGCTGCCCGTTCCTTGATATTCGATTATTATAGATGATGTTATAACAATCGGGACCAACGGCTTAACGTGCTTTCCGAGGCACGGAGGGTAGTCCATCAACCAACCAGACCCGGAAAGAAATCTAAGAATTTACACAAAGATTTCTTGTCCGGTGTGGGAATCGAACCCACGACCTCCGAGATTTAAAGCGAGCCAATTACCGCTACGCTACCGAGGTTGTCTAGAGAGATATAATGTGATAACTATAATAAGAAAACAAACATTTCTAAAATAAAGTGCAGTTTAATTATCCAATACCCAATAGATAATAAACTTGTTTAAATGCTTATAGCTATTTCATTATAATGCTTTTTATACACAGCTAATTTGCTTCAATATAGTTAGTTATAGTTAGTTTAGTGATAAATAATAAAATAAGCCATAAATAAACTCAACCTAGATCATTTCTCGTATATGCTGGGTATGGCACTGGTTTATTTTGATATATATTATGTTTCGCCGGACCGTCTCATGTGGGTCGTGTTAAAACCGGCAGTAGAATAACCCACTGAGCTTGTTTCGCCGGATCTTCTCAGTTGGGGCGTATTGGATCCGGTGGTAGCATTGAAGCGCATCCATCGTTATATACTCATGGTCCACTTAAATAATGACAATTGTTCTAACCTAATATAGACAGAACAAGCTATTGGACACAATATAGTTAAATAATAAACTAAGACGATAAGACTAAAATATTATTAAAATAATAACTTAAATACTTGTTTAATTTGAAAATTTATAAAATATGATAATTATAGATAATAAATAATACTAAATACTAAGTTATTGTTTTGACTATTTGCAAGTGCCTGTAATAGGTTTACGTAAATAAAAATGATTTTTATTTATTTATTATTTAATTATTTATCAGACAATTCAATCTAGGTTGAATGAGTGACTTTTGTTCAATGTCAAAATGCGGCTTCTATAATATGCAATTTAAAATTTAATAACACTAAATATCTAATAATTAGAACATTCTGGTCCTTTTACGCCATTAACCATCCAAGCCGGTTTCAATAATAAAGGTAATAATTAATTAATTTATTTATATTTATTCAAGTACAAATACATATTGTTAACAGATAACAATCCTTATACAATAGTATCTCGGTAACATAAATTGGTTGATTCTGTGACATAAGGTACAAAGTATGTAAGTATTATATTATATTATTACTTAGACTTAAAGCTAGACTTTTACTAAATAGCCGGTAGAAATACGTTATTAGGTCGTTTGTAATTTTTTTTTAATTATATGCCAAAATCAGGTAACTTTCTAATACAGAATTTTATTTAAAATGGCCTATAAAATATTGAATTTTTGGAATATAAAACAGCTGTCGTGACTTAATATCTTAATTTCAAAAGTACCTATAATACGTTACTAAAACATGATTGATACGGTTGCAACGCAAACGCAATTATGTTTTGTAATGTGTATGTTTTGGGTCAATAGGCGTGACGACAGTATCAAAAAATTAAAGATTTAATGTTTTTATGGGAAAGTACATATAAAAAGAAATTATTACACTTATTTATTTTTATATATAACCTTGAGATTAATGTGATTTTTAATAAAATAAAAGATTAAAATACTGCAATCGGCCATTTTGACTGAAACACCAATCACGGCGCATGACGTCACGATATTGTAACCATCAAAGAGAATTTAACCACTACGTTAGGTTTGGCGGACTCAATGACATTTTTTACAATAGCGTGACGTCATAGCTGTCGCCATGACACTTAAGGGCTTTTTTCGCGCGCTATTTAAAATTTAATAGAAATATGGCTTAAACTTCGTTAAATTTAAATTTATTACCGAAATATTGTGTTTTTCGTACTTAGAAAATGACTACCCACGTTGCGCAAGAGGATTTCAAAATCTTGCCTCATGCCTATTGTATATGATACGTATATAATGGGTACTGATTTGGGCTTTAGTTTTTAAATAACTTGTTCTTATTGACCACCTAAATGCTGGCTGTGTTAGCCACCATTTTATCTAAGAAATAGTAGACTTATCTTAAGGACCTTAAGGATCTTTATATCTCTTGCATAAGTTGACCGCTCTTGTTGCTTTATATTGGCATTTCCAAACCAATATAATTCTTAGCACTCTATAACGCTTGGATCATGATAAATATCAAAATGATTTTGTGCTTTCATTTATCGTACACCAAACATTAGCCATTCGCATACTTACGTAGTAAGTTAAGGCCAATAGGTACGAGTAATATTATTATTCTCCGAAATTACGTTATACAGCTTTGTGTTGTGTTAATGCCCTATGCTGTTTAATAGCAAGTTCAAGTGTTAAGTAAACGCTTAATCATCATCATCATCATCATCAGCCCGTATAACGTCCACTGCTGAACATAGGCCTCCTCCCGAGGGAGGGCATTGCCGTAGTCACCACGCTTGGCAGGCGGGTTGGTGACCGCAGTATTATGTTGTAACACACAAGGAAACGCTGCTGCCCGTTCCTTGATATACGATTATTATAGATGATGTTATAACAATCGGGACCATCGGCTTAACGTGCTTTCCGAGGCACGGAGGGTAGTCCCTCAACCAACCCGACCCGGAAAGAAATCTAAGAATTTACACAAAGATTTCTTGTCCGGTGTGGGAATCGAACCCACGATCTCCGAGATTTAAAGCGAGCCAATTACCGCTACTCTACGGAGGTTACGCTTAATAAATGTGTATTTAATCTAATGCTTTATATAACTAACAACTCTAATAAAATGCACATTAGTTATTGGAATGCGTAACATAAATTTTACTATATATTCGTAAAACCATGACCAGCAAAATCAAGTATAATAACTGTTAACTTAAAAAATGTTATCGCGTATTGACTCAACATTTGTGAAAACCCTAACATTAAACCATTAATAATTGAAGTTTATTATGTAATTGGAAAATGTGAAATACACTCGGTTCCAAAAATAACGGGTCAGTCACATAAACCCGAATATCTCCCGAACTACGTATGCCATCCTAATGAAACGAAGACTGTTCTTCTAAGGTGTGATCCGGTCTCTTGGTACCGCTGGACTACCCGCTGAACAGTCGACAAAGATACACCAATGTTTCTGGCTGTTTCACGCTGGCTCCGCCCAAGTTCCAAAAAAGTTAGGATTCTGGTACATTCCTCTAGCGTGACTGCCATGCTTCACCGCACAGAATAATAATTATGCACGTGGAAGACGTTCACGATATTTTTTTTTGTGACAGAATAGAAATACAGCAAAAAAACAATCATAAAAAAAATGTGACTACTTTAGTTTTTTTTTAATTTAGTGATTAATATTGTGGGTGCAACTAAGTTTTATTTTATTTTTTATCTGTATAATTAAATTCTCAATTGAACAGTCTTCGTTTCATTAGGATGGCTTAAGTAGTTCGAGAGATGAATCGGGTTTATGTGACTGACCCGTTATTTTTGGAACCGAGTGTAGTTTACCGGGAAGGTGTGTATCAATGGCAGTTTGTAAATATCTTTTACAAATAATAATAAAAAAAAATGTAGATAAAAACAAAAGTTTTTAGTTATGGATGGATGTTTGTTACTCTTTCACGTAAAAACTACTGAATGAATTTTTGCACCGGGATAGGTTATACGATGGATTAGTATATCGGTTACAAAACATCACGCTCCGACGCACTGAAGCAGAGTAACGCGGGTAAAATCGCGGGACGTAGTAGCTATTTCATAACCTAAATAGACTTAAATTATAATGAATCACTTAATTTTATACTGCCCAGTATAACGTCGTATAATTTGTGCCCCAATAAATATTACAGTTGCCATATGAACGTTTGTTATTCTATCATAGAACTAACAAAAAATGTCGAACATTATAACACTTTGATGTCTCTCTGCGGTTTGGTAGCAAGTAGGGTTGCCAGGTCCCCCATCCTAAAAGCCGGACGGACTAGCCATTTTGGCCGGACATTTAGGTAACAAGGCCGGACACCTTATTGAAGATTTTTAGTCTCATTATTAATGGGTACGGTAAAAAAAAATGCAAAAGCAAAAGCTTAGCAAAAGGCTTTGTAAAAAGCCTAACAAAAGCCGGAAAATGATTATTTTGGCCGGACACCCTACCAAAAAGCCTAACTATGTCCGGCTTTATCCGGACGCCTGGCAACGCTAGTAGCAAGTCATGATGAAAGAGAAAAAAACGCATCTATCATACTTTTTTGCTCATTCATTATGACCAGTTTAAATTTCAACGCCAGAACAACGCTTTCTAATATTTTTTTTTAAATAAGCAAACGTACTTGAATTGTTTACATTTAGATAATTTAAGCTTGCTCGTTAAACTTCTGGATACATAGCAAATTTTGATAGCAAAAAGCTTATATAAGGTACCCAAAATATATGGCTGAATGAAAAATATATTACTTAAGTAGGTTAAATAATGTTTTTATGACCTAATCCACTGCGTTAGTTTATGTACTATTTAAACGCATTAGCTTGTCCTTTCGGTTCTAGTCCAAGGATAGCTGGTAAATTATCCATGTATTACCTATTTATATGGTTTACAATGGAACAATAAGAATTAATGGACTTAACTTAAAGTTTTAATGTTTTTAAATCTTTTTTTTTTCTTTTTTTTTTTTTAAGACATCTCCCGCACTAGTGAAATAAATCCCTGGATCGCGGGGGACTTTACAAACATTCATTTCACGGACACATAGTACACCCAGACTCAGAACTCAGATTGTCCCGGGTGGGAATCGAACCCAGAACACCAGGTCTCAGAAGCAACTACCGTAACCACTGAGCCACCGGCGCAGTCAATCAAAAATCAAAAACTTAAATAAATAAAACTATCATGACCTTATCATTTCATCAATTCTGTAATGTTCTATAATAACCGTGCGTATAGCTACATAAATAATTCGATTACACGCTAGAAACAATTTCAATTTAATATTTTTATTGTATTGTTACGGAATAATTAGATGCCTGAATAAAGAATTCTAAAAATGTATTGGATCAGAATAACTCGGATCAATTTGAATCCTTTTTAAACTTTTCAATAATGTCCTTTGGTAAGAAATCAGCAACTTTGCCTACGATTTTGATTGTAGCTTCACTCCAAGTGTCAGGAGAACCAAACGCCTGCTTTTGAACTGCCAATGATGCAAAACCAAGCATAACTTCCGCATTACATTGCTCCAAATTACCGATAAGCATAGCAGCTTCTCTGTAAGCTGCAGGTTGAATTCTTTCCACCTCAGTTCTGTTAAATGCACATAATATTTGTCTAAGAGCACTCAGATCATAGTATGTATAATCTTCAGGTTCTTTTCCAGCGAAATCTTCACGGACTCGAGAAGCAATTGCTAACAGTTTAGCTTCATTAAGATGGTAATTGAGACCAAAATTTTGAATAACGTCAATGTCACTCAAAGTTATATTGGAATATTCTTCAGGTGTTATAGCAACGGTTATCCAATGCAACTGTGAAAGTATAATATTAGGAATATTTTCAATGCCGTCATAGTGTTTTAATACTGATTTCCATACGACATTTGCTTCTGTTTCTGATAATTCCTCCTTTCCTAGATGTACTAAGCATTGTATCACATCTTTTGGTTGTATAGTTTGTAATTCTGTGATAGTCAACTTCTTATCTGCGGGAAGCTCTACTATGTCGTCACAGTCAAGGGCGTGTGCTATCGCAATTTTTATCAGTAAAATTACCAGCATCTTCCTTTTTTTATTTCTCAACTTAATATTGTATTAATGTTTTACAGGTTTCAGTGCCTATGTTAAATCTGCTGAAGTAATATAACAACGATAGCTTTTATTTTGTTAAAAGGACAACTGAAGACTGCTGTACTTGTAGGTAGCACTTCACATGCGATGAGTCACTTTGAAATGAAGACGAGCTTGTATCGTAATAATTAATGTATTAATGAATCAATTACAGCCACAAACGCGAACGAACGTGTCCGCCTTTGGTATTGAGCCTTGGTCTTGGCATAAAATATTTCTAGACCTTACCTCGCCATACTTTATTTTGTACCGTGATTTATTATTCTATAAATATGGAAGTGTTTGGAAGAATATAAGTACTTATAAAGAACCTAATATATTATGTATTCATACGTAGATATGTTTAAAAGTTTATTGTTGAATAATATTGATATATGTGAATAAAACTTATTGACAAAACGCTTGACAAATATTCATCTGTTTAAATATATATTTGTTATATAAGGTAGGTATGTGCTAAGGTTGTAGCTATATATATAGCCGTGTGGTTTCCGGCTTAGAATAGACCACCCCATGTCCTCCCATGGGTGTCGTAAATGGCGATTAAGGGACATATAGATGATGGATGGGCAGCAGCATCTATTAGCTCAAGGTTTACATCTTACTGCGATCACCAATCCGTCTGCCAAGCGTGGTGATTATGGCAATATCCCTCTACGATCCTCGCTTGCCAAGGTCTGTTAAGAGGAGGCCCATGTTCAGCAGTGGACGTAAACGGGCTTTTGATGATTGTTTGTAGACTTATTTTCTTTTGAATACATTTAGAGTAGGTAGGTACTATATTGATATTTATTTCGATGTTTCTTTGTCTTTAGTTAACTATCATTTAAAAAACTTAAAAAAAACTACAAGTAGCTTCCCGCGCGCGGTTTCACCCGCCTAACTCCCGTTCCCGTGGGAACTTCATAATTAAATATAGCCTATGTCACTCAGAATTTTTGAAATTGGCACATTAGTTTTTGAGATTATTCATTACATACATACATACACACACACAAAAATACAAATCTTTCCTCTTTATAATATCAGTTTAGATATAGATTCCATCATGACCAATAATACGATGTGAAAGCCTGTTTTATGAAGCCGTTTTATGCCCCAAATGACAGCTCATGCTGTGCTAAATAATGTTATTGACCAGCTATAAACCATGTAATTTATTATCAATCTACACATACTACAAAGGTCATAATCCCTCAATCTCATCGCTAGCGACCGCCCTGAGCAGAGGTCTAAGCCAAGCAGGGGGCGCACTCTTGCGCAGGTTGCTTAGTTTGTAGTTTTTAAACCATTTATTAAGGCTGGAGCTCTGCTCGCCTATTTGTCCGGTGAAGTAGCAAAAGCCTCGTGGCTAACTACGTATGTCCGTTCGAATAAATACAAAAACCTATTTATAACAGTAAGTTATGCAAACATGGGATGTATTCAACGAAGTTTATACAATAAGTTCATCGCTTATTGGTTTAACTCTTCTGGACATAATAAAAAACCACATAATAAACTTAAATATACTTAAATATTAATTGTACTCCATTGTATATTGTATTAATTGTAATGTAATGTGTGACTAGTAAATAAATTATTATTATTATTATTAAATAAATCGATTTAATTAGGTATATTTGGAAATATATAATAAGATAAAAATATAACACACAACGTTTGAAAACCGGCCTGTTAACTGTAAAGTTGAGTGACACAAAACTCCTATAAAAATCTTAAATCAGCATTCCTCAATGTTGACCGCCAGCTCGCTGAGTCGAGGTGTCTAGTTTGTAGTTTTAAAATAACTTTTTAAGGCTGTGGCACGGGTTGCTATTATGCCAGGTGAAGTAGCAAAAACGTCGTGGCTAACTATTATGTCCGTCCGATATAAAGCCTGCGCGATGACGTTCAATTATACACTCTATTAAATTAGTAATAGGGTATATTTTTACCATATACTGGGTGACTTTTTTACCGTCTTGAAAATAATAGGGTGTGATATGTATTATTATGTAGGTATATGAAATAGATGTCTAAGCCATAGTTATTTTATCTTTTTTGTTACTGACATAGAGTGAAAATCGTAACGATAAAAATACTTACCTTATTAGGTAGTTACGTTACGTTAATTAAGATAGGTGCCTATATTTCTAGGCCGCAACCAAATATGAATAAAGAGAGTGAGCGAAATATCCTAACTACCTACTTAGGTACGCATTTCCATGATTATAATTTTCACTCTATGCCAGGAAAAAAAAGAGGAAATAACTATGATTTACACATCTATTTTATATACATATATCACGCCTTATTATTTTCAAGACGGTAAAAAACGTAATCCATAGTATACAGGGTTATTTTTAAAACACCAATAATCTTTTGGGGAATCGAAGCACTAAAAGATTATTGTTGTTTTAAAAATAAACCTGTATACATAAGATTTTATACAGATCCTACGGATCTCACGTGGCTCATTACGTGGAGTATTAAATTGTTATTAAGCACTACTACGGAACTCGTGTCGCACAATTTGCATTAGACCGGTTGTTTTAAATGTTTGTAAAACGTGTCGCGACTAACAAATACGTGTACAGTAAGTGCCTATTAAGCTAGTTATGCCATTATTGAATTATAATAATGGGATTCCGATATCTAGTTTGTGAATATATATAACTAGCCATAATAATAAATAGGGAGATAAGAGAAAAAAACCTTTGTAAGTACCTTACAGATGAAAAAATATTTTTGCTTTTTGCTGGTACATGCGTATGCGTTGCGGAGGGGTACCCTAGCCAGGAAAAAACGTCCATAACGTCATAAAAAGACGTAAGATTTTTATGTATAGTCTCTGTATGATGAAAAATCGTTATCACAAATATATATTTCAAAATTGAGATTAATAAAATTCGACCACCGGCAGGACTCGAACCTGCATGGGTAAAGCCCCCAATGCCTTAACCAATTAGGCTACGGTGGAACCCTACCGACCATCGAAATTTATTTATCTTATTGTAACACGTCTCTAAGGGGGACGGTAGAGATTAATAAATTTCGATGATCGGTAGGGTTTTACCCAGGATGCAGGTTGGAGTCCTGCCGGTGGTCGAATTTTATTAATCTCAATTTTGAAATATATTATAAGATAATCTTTTCCATAAAGAGTTCAAAACATTTAAATAATATATATATATATATAAATATATATATATATATATATATATATATATATATATATATATATAAATATATATATATATATATATCTTATGTTAGTTAGCTATAGTCTCTATGATAGAACATAATTAGGCTTACTTATTATTATTTATATAAGCTGTTTCTTTGTATATTATTATTATATATTTTTATAAATCATTGTAAATAAAATTAAGGTGTTAAGGTAATTTTCTAAAGTAGTTTCTTTGCTTTTTATCGATAAAAAATTATAATAAAAATGTATACCCGAATAATTAATATATTTTCTTTATACTTATCACGAATAGAACTTAAAATAAATATTTTTATAATAAGGAACTTCGTTCCTAACCACACGACTATTTTTAAACAATATAATTACAGGGACTCGCGGTTGTAGATCATCATCATCATCATCATCAGCCCGTATAACGTCCACTGCTGAACATGGGCCTCTTACCGAGAGGGAGGGTATTTGCCATAGTCACCACGCTTGGCAGGCGGGTTGTTGACCGCAGTATTATGTTGTACCACACAAGGAAACGCTGCTGCCCGTTCCTTGACATACGATTATTATAGATGATGTTATAACAATCGGGACCAACGGCTTAACGTGCTTTCCGAGGCACGGAGGGTAGTCCCTCAAGCAACCAGACCCGGAAAGATATCTTAGAATTTACACAAAGATTTTCTGTCCGGTGTGGGGATCGAACCCACGACCTCCGAGATTCAAGGCGAGCCAAATACCGCTATGCTACGGAGGTTGTAGATAGACGACCACAAAAAAAACAAAAACTAAATTCACTTTTCCTATATAAAAAATACGGGTGGGTTTTTATAAAACTCAATTTAAAAGAATTACGTAATACGAGAAAAAAATCGAGTTATTGTCTAATTATTTTGCAAATACATATCTATTACCTACTCAAATTATGTTTAATTACAACAACAGCAAGTCTACCAAACAATTGTGTATCGTATTATACTAACTATGACATCAGTGATTAATTATATTAAAGCAACACACTCATTACATTTTTACGACCTTTCGAATAATCTAGGAGATCGTGCAACACAATTTAGTAAACTAAAATTGCTCAATATATTGTTAGTTAACATACGAACACAAACAACAACGTGGAATTATCATTGTTTCGTAATTAGTACAATGAAATCTTAAAAAATATATGAGAGGAAATATAAATTATATTCAATTCTTATAACGTTCCGGACGGCTAGTGAAACTTGGAGAAGTAGCGCAGTATTGCAACCGATTGTGGTACGTATAAACATATATACTAGGTTCACAATTCCACCTTCGTATTTATGATCCCGTAGGAAATTGGGATAGATTTTCGATATCTTTGTTTTACTTTTTTTTTTAAGTTTACTAGCAGACTTTTGCAGTCTACTAGCATTCTTGTTAACCCCTCGTACTAAGCTCAATGCTTGTGTTACGAGTGGGATCACGTCGGTAGTGCAGTGGGTGGGGTTCGAACCGGCGACCTCAAGATCACAAGTCTGACGCCCTAGCCATTGGACTACGGCCGCTTCAAATGTGATATGCCTTACTTCTATACTTTGTAATTCAGACTCTTCGCGGCGTAGCGGTAGGTATACACCTCGCACTGAGTCTCGGAAGTCGTGGGTTCGATCCCCACATCATCAGCCCGTATAACGTCCACTGCTGAACATGGGCCTCCTCCTGAGGGAGGGTATTAGCCATAGTCACCACGCTTGGCGGGCGGGTTGGTGACCGCAGTATAATGTTGTACCTCACAAGGAAACGCAGCTGCCCGTTCCTTGATATACGATTATTATAGATGATATTATAACAATCGGCACCAAAGGCTTAACATGCTTTCCGAGGCACCGAGGATAGTCCTTCAACTAACCAGACCCGGAAAGAAAACTTAGAATTTACACAAAGATTTCCTGTCCGGCGTGGGAATCGAACCCACGACCTCCAAGATTTAAAGCGAGCCAAATACCGCTACACTACGGAGGCTGTCATCCCCACGCTGGATGAGTAATCTTTCTGGTTGGTTGCAGGACTTGAGGCTCCACCGCTGGTCCTAATTTTAACATCATCTATAGCAACTATATACCAGGGAACAGGAGTTTCGCTGTATACTTAATACAGCGATAACTAATGTGTAACTTAAAAGTTTCCAGAAGCGATTCTATTTAGAAAATAATCGAAATCTGGAAGTTGGTACGTTAAGCGTCCTACGCCTGATCTCTCGCCGGTCGTGTCGGTACAAACGTCCCACCGGATTTTGCACTTATTTCTCCAATTTTCGTCCATCAATATCAATTACAAAATAACTTACATCGGAGCTGCTAGTTTGATGACAATTATCGCTACGCGTGCTGTCGTCACAAGTGCAGCTTCTGTAAAAAAAAAAATATATATAATAGCCTGTACTAGTTCACATAATGTATTTTCCTATTTATTACTTTATTCAGTACACTTTACTCTGCAATGAAGTGTGATCTGCATAAATAGTAGAAAAATATCAATCAAAGCCAGTATCGCGGTATCAGCGATCTCTTCCAGACAACCTTTGTATTGAAATAATCATATCATTAATTAATTAATTCATTCATTCTCAAGATTAGGAACACATTGGCAAGTGACTCCATCTTTCTGGGACAATATCATTTCATGAAAAGAGAAAAAGATAGAATATAAGTATAGAAAAAAGCCTGAAGAGATGATGTATGATATGATAGGGTATGTAAGTTTTGTATCGAAGTGCGACATTGCCGAAAATAAACCCATGAAACTTAGTATTTAGGGTTTATTCCGTGTTAATACTGAAAGCTGATATAACTACCTATCAGCTTTCATTTTTAATAGCAAATAAATACCAAAATGTCTTTTTGATGATATACAAAACGTATTTGAGAATTATATAGAATATTACGTAAATATTCCACGCCTACATGGTAGCGGGTAAAAGCTGGTACAACAATATATTGCTTAACCAATTGTTGGGATACTTAGGGAAGATTAGAAATTATATTGCGAGAGACGCCCCTGACACGTTGTAAAGTTAACGAAATATGTGTACGTATAGTGATACAGCTTATGTAAGACTATCATACACTCTCAAGGCCTCTAACACAGCTTAATTCTATTATATAATAGCTATTGCTTGAGCAGGGTGCTTATTAGCAGGGGCCGGATTGCTCATGCGTACCCGGCCCCCGCCAACGGCGGATCGAAGGAGTGTCCGGGAGGTTTTAGTGGCGTAGGGTCCTCTCCTCGTGGTATGAGCTAAGCATACCACGCTATGGAGAGGGCGAGTCCCACATATCCCGCCGCCAGCGCGCGAATATGCTGCAGAGGCGGTGGGAATGCGTCAATGCATTTCCCCACGGACAACAAAAAAAAAAAAAAAAAAAAAGGATGCTTATTAGCAGTAATCTGCCCGCGAAATGTTGTTTTTGAAAAAAAATGCCAGACAAAAAAAAAAGCCTATTTAAGTTACTTGTTATAATATCAGTTTTCTACCAGCGAAGTCCCGTGTAAATCGCTACTACCGTTATTGATATAAGACGGAATACATTGACAAATAAACAGAGAAACAAAATAATATTAGACTATATTAGACAAATCTCAGAGGTCGTGGGTTCGATCCCCACACAGGACAGGAAATCTTTATGTGATTTCTAAAATTTCTTTCCGGGTCTGGTTGGTTGAGGGACTACCCTCCGTGCCTCGGAAAGCACGTTAAGCCGTTGGTCCCGATTGTTATAACATCATCTATAATAATCGTATATCAAAGAACGGGCAGAAGCGTTACCTTTTGTGGTACAACATAATACTGCAGTCACCAACCCACCTGCCAAGCGTTGTGACTATTGCAAATATCCTCCACCGGGTGGAGGCCCATGTTCAGCAGTGGACGTTATACGGGCTGATGATGCTGATAGTAGGTAAGTAAATGATCGCAGTAAAATTATGAGTATCCTTGAGATAACACTAACCATTCATCAACTGTGTATCACTTAGTCGCCTTTTACTACACCTATGGGAAGACTTGACTTATTCTAAACCGGCGACACGGCTATTTTAAATAATATAATTCTAAATAATATAAACAACTGTCTGTTCAAAATAAGTTCGAATATATTTAAATATGATTCATTGCTTCTTTTAAAACTCAACTCATCACTGCTTTTTTTATACGCCGATTTTTCAATCGTCAGATAAAAAATATCAGCGGATTAAATTTAAAGTATTACAGATTCTGTATGGCAATTCTGTCAAAATTAGAATTTTCTAGAACTGATATACAAAATCGGTTTACATAGAAAATATATTATTTTAATTTTTTTTCTAACGATAAAAATATGACCATATTATTAAGGCGGAAACATATTGTTTTAAAACGCCACGCGACCTGACGACACGCGACGCGTGTTGAGTCGAAACAAATGTATTGACCATGTATTACCAGAATCACACTATGAACACACGACGCAACGTCGCGTCGGGTGTCGTCAGGTCGCGTGGCGTTTTAACAATTATGTTTCCGCCTTTATAGTAACGTACATAATATGTAGTGCATAAAGCAACATGTAACAAAAGTTGTATCATCCGTATAACAATAGTCAAGCTCAAGCTGGCTGCTCTACATTTTTTTAACAAATTTTTTTTTTAAATAAGTTTCATCTAACAGACATAAGATACTGGTTCGCCAATGTATATTATAGAGAACGGCCATGAACTAAAGTGGAAATGCCACTTACATAACTACAGCCTACTATTTCCATAAGGCCCATAAAGATAGGTGTGAACATAAACTTAAGATTAGCCGGCTAAACTTAGGTTTAGCCGACCACATGCGGTTAAACTTAGATCAACCTGAATAAGTCCCTGTTCAACTCCATTGGTTTAGGTTTAGGTTTTTTTTTAACCACCCCAACTTCTTTTTGTGCCATGCATAGGTATTGTTTAATTTAGAGTTGAACAGGGACTTATTGAGACCTTAACCTAAGTTTAACCGCATGTGGTCGGCTAAACCTAAGTTTAGCCGGCTAATCTTAAGTTTATGTTCACACCTATCTTTAGCCGCAACATAATTATATACTCTTTGGAATATACCAGAAGGCCTTACAAGGAGTAAAGAATAATTCGTTGATATTGTCATTGTAATAATAAATAATCTTATGGAGTGATATAAGTCATTTCTTATTTATTCCTTTACAATATTGGATAAGGCATAAAACTTCAGCCCCATACCACCCGGATTTTGGTGAGATAGCTGTTAATCTGTTTTTTTTTCGACGGTTATTTACGAAGCAGCCACGCAGCTTTTGCTACTACTCCAGGCATAAAGGCAAGCAAAGCTGCTAGCAGCTTTATTAAATCTATATCTACTAATATTATAAAGCTAAAGAGTTCTAACTATTGGTCCGATTTGGACAATTCTTTTAGAGATTGATTGCTCCTTTATCGAGGAAGGTTATATATCATAACGATATATTAGACTTATGCTTGAAGTCGCAGGCACAAGGTTGGTTAAGCAACTACAAAGGGTACCTGCGTTAGAGGACGCCACCTGTGGGATTTGGACCTTAATGCGGTCGCTTGTTACTACACTGTTTTACATCAACGCCCCACCAGTGTCGGTCTGTTAACTATACCTGAATCATATTTTTTTTTTCATTTTAATTTATGTTTTGTAAGATAAGCCAAGATAAAAAACATTGTATTCCGTTAAAATATAAGTTAAACAAATAATAGGTTAATCGTCATTATCTATCAACTTCTTTTAAAAGTTACAGGGAATTGGCAGATCAGAATGTCATGAGAAGTAGGGACGCCATGATACTCCGGGCGCCGCCGGAGGGTGTTCCAGAAATGGGTTCCTGGGCCCCTCACCAACGGCAGATGGAGGAGTTTCCGGGGTGTTTTAGTGGGTAGGGTCCTCTTCTCAGGCGAAGGGGGTGCGTAACATTTGCATTTCCCCCGGACAAAAAAAAGGTCAGCAGATTTCATAGAAGATACCACGTAATAGTTGTACCAACATTTGAAGAATTATACCTGCGTACTGTATTTGCTCGTGTCGCGTGAAAGCTGTTAATTAGAGGTTTACATACATTTTGTATGTGCATTGATATTGTTTAGCTAAGTATACATAATTATATTATCACGGATGATGTATGACATAAATGTCATGCAACTCTGGGTTTATTTGGGTATACTTGTGTCTCGCAATCACATTTGCGGTAAGTAGGCTTCGTAGTAAATACCTACTCGTAAATATTCATTAAAATTTCTATGAGGGCAAAAAATGAATAAATTATTTTGTACAATTCATTTACTTAACCTCGATTGCTTTTACATTTATGGATAGGTATGTCTAAATCTAGATCGGAAATATGCATCATTTCGTTTTGTAATTTTTATTCAATTTATTATTATGTTCAGTCTAGTTATGTAACTAAGTAAGTAGTTCTACTATTTTGTACGCTATATGTATTAGGAATAGATTCGCCAACTGATGGAATGCCTTAAGCCTATTAACAAAACTTATACCTAGTATACTCTACTAAAATTATAAATGTGAATGTAAGTTTGTTTGTTACGCTTTCACGCGAAAACTACTTAACCGACCATCATGTACACAAATTCTTGGAGGTATAATATAGGAACTAGTGATGTAACGAATGCCAATTTCTAAGCATGCGAATACGAATTTTTAGTTTTTTAAGTCTGGCGCCGCTTATCTATGATTCAAAATATGCCGTGTGCTTTGATAATAATAGAAGGATATAAATATAGTAAGTAAATTTAGTAATTAAAAAATGAATACTTTTTATGTTAAATTTATCTAATATTGTTTTTAGGTACATTCAGTATTTTTCTTTCCAGTTTATATTCGCAAAATATTTAAAGATTTGTGAATGCGAATATCATAAATCAAAGCGAAGGCGGATATTCATTACATCACTAATAGGGTCATTGGCTTCATGAGAGCGAAGCCGCGAGTAAAATTATAGTATCTATATAATTTCAATTTCAGTTTGTAATTGCTTGGTAAATATGGTAAGTACTTAACCTAAAAATGTTTGTACATAAGGTTCACATCAACGGACCTGTCGGACACGGCAAAATACGACAGAGGAAGTTATACAATATATATTTTATTGTATAAAATACAAGATTATCGCGTGCAGTCTCATCCACCGTCCACGTAGTTACATATCATCAGGCCCCCGTCAAGATAACTTCGTCATTAAACACAGCTTATGTTATTTAGGAATAATGTAGCGTTGGAATGGCGAAAGAATAGGCTAGTTGACACATATGAAATTATGTAACAATTATGTTTATTTCTAAAAGTATTTGTCATATGTGGAACCTAA
This sequence comes from Nycteola revayana, assembly GCA_947037095.2. Lineage (NCBI taxonomy): Eukaryota > Metazoa > Arthropoda > Insecta > Lepidoptera > Nolidae > Nycteola > Nycteola revayana. The sequence goes on along the minus strand of OX344842.1, from coordinate 30,243,319 downwards.
ATATAATAATTTCTGTTCATAAAACTTGAACTTGAATCTTAATTTCCGAAAACGCTATCAGCCATTTTGTGACGTCATACATCTTGTTAAATAACATGAACGCGATCCTTTACTATTACACTTTCTTAGTCATGACGTCATCGATCTTGAACACAGATTATGTATATAGATCAACATGGCTGACATCGTTTTCATCTCTATATATCAAGCCAACATTAAAATATTTATTTTAGTGGTTTCTAGATCTCAAATAAATGCCATATTTTTTTCTTGATCTAGTAAAACCTTTCTTAACCATATAAAAATAATTTCAAAATAGTGTCAACTAGCCTATTATCAAAATCCGTTTAATTGTTTTTGAGTTTATTCAGAATAAACATACTAAGCTTGCCTTTTTTAAACGTTAGTAGCTATAGATTACTAAATATATTTTAAATATTCAATTACGTTTTAATACGAGTTGTTTAACAACAGGTTTTGAGTTTATTCGTATTCATTTTGGATAATTTTCTGGCGATTTCTGGTAATTTATTCAATATTGATATGGGCATCTAAGATAAACAAGATGTAAATTTAATCGAGATGTGTGAGGGATATTTAATTTAAATTGTTATAAGTCGATTCGAGTGACAAATTTACAGGTTTTTTTGTATATAAATGCCTCAGACTAAATTAAACTTTAACAAATACATTGTTCTATTTTTTTAAGATGCTAATAGATGTCCACAAGTGATGACGTAAATAATTAATTTAAATATATTTGATATTAATTTCAATATATTCTTCTACATGCCCTTATCCCATATTACCATGGGTCGGCGCAACACGTTTGTTTCTTTCATTACTAATTCCCTTTTCTTTCATATCACTCTTCACACAATCCATCCGTCTTTTCTTTGGCCTTCCTCTCCCTCTCCATCCATCTACATGTATACTTAGAACTCTTTTAGTAACATGCGTATTAATTAAAATATATTATTATATTATAATTATTTATATTATAAAGAATAACGATTGGTATATTTGTATGTCTTGTTATGAATAAACTCAAAACTACTGGACGGATTTGGATAGGCAATTCTTTCCCGATTAGAATGCTTCACTATCTCTGAGTTACATTAAATTATGAAGTTCCCACGGAAATGGAAGCCACGCGATCCACGGGCAAAGCTAGTGTATGATAAAAGAAAAATTTAGGTGCGTTAATTTTAAATAACAAAATATTCACTTTGTTATTCGACTTTAAAAAAAATATTTTACATATTTTAGATCACAGCCATAATGAATGTAGCCATAATGCATACTCAAAAACAGGCTGTCGAATTTCAATATTCAGATTTTTAAGTTCTTAATGGGAACAACTTTTAAATTTGAATATTATTTTCGAATATACATACTGCTTATCACAAATAATATAATATTGTATCATCATAACTGACAGCTTTTAGAATAGAGCGAGACAAACTATTTTAATGAGCAGCAATTATTGCATACATATATACAACTAAAAGTAGCTAATTTAAGATATATGTAACAAAAATACTTATATTCTAAATCTATTCTACTTGGCAAGGTTCCCAGACTGCTGGGAGCATTACCCCGCTGAATGGCAATGCTTACCTGCTGTGCAAAATAAATGCCAGTAAATTTAATATACCTACTATATTACTATCCACAAGCTCCGTAGCGTAGCGGTTTTTGGCTCGGTTTGAATCTCGGAGGTCGTGGGTTCGATCCCCACGCCGGACAGGAAATATTTGTGTAAATTCTAAGATTTCTTTCCAGGTTTGGTTGGTTGAGGGATTACCCTCCTTGCCTAGGAAAGCACGTTAAGCTGTTGGTCCCGATTGTTATAACATCATCTATAATAATCGTATATCAAGGAACGGGCAGCGGTGTTTCCATGTGTGGTAAAACATATTACTGCGGTCACCAACCCGCCTGCCAAGCGTGGTGACTATGGCAAATACCCTACCTCGGGAGGCGGCCCATGTTCAGCAGTGGACGTTATACAGGCTTATATGATGACGATGATGATATTACTAACCCAAAATATGTTTCTACTATTTACAATAAGTTTAAGTGAATTTTTTTTATATCAAAGGAATCTTGACTCGGAGCAGTCGGACTCGGATAGGTTATTATTTTAACCCCATTACGCCGCCATTCTTCAATTTTATTGGAGTCCACTGCTGAACATGGCCATTCTCTCGATGGAGGGGTTTTACCATGCCCATCACGCTTGGTAGGCGGTTCAGTGACCGCAGTAGCATGTAATGACACACATAGGGAAACGCTACTGCCCATTCCCTGCTATACAATGGCTACAGATGACGCTATAACAGGGGTGGCCAACTTAATAAGACCTAAGATCGACATTTGACTGTGTGCGATCGACTATATGGCATACATAACGTTGAATCACGTATCGTATAAGTCAATCGAATGATAAATAGCTATATTTTCAGATTATTACACGACAAACACTAAATTTCTGCGTCTGTGGCACGTATTTGTATACTAAAATATCACTTTTTATTATATAAGTTGATCGACTGTAATAGCTGCCGGGATCGACCAGTCGATCGCGATCGACCGGTTGGCCACCCCTGCGCTATAACAATCGGGATCAACGGCATAACGTTCTTTCCGAGGCATGGACGGCATCCTTCAACCAAGCAGCCACACACACAAAGATTTACACATAGATTTCTTGTCAGGTGTGGGGATTGAACCCAACTCCGATATCAAATCGCATCGAAGTCGTAGGAAAGAATTGTTCGCAAATATGCAATTAAATAGTACCGATTAAAATTTTATAATGATATCTCCCCGGAACTGCTACCAGTCTATAAGTATTTTATATCCTGGTGTAAATCTGGCTTTACAGGAAATGGAAGTTGTATATAAATACTTTCATTATGAGGCAATTGTCCGACATCAATGACAACAAGTAACACAGATGACAAAGAAAATGTAGTATTGCTAGAAATGTATTTTGCTTTTAAATTGATAGTAGCCGTTGTCCGTGGCTATGGCCGCGCAATTTTTGCTGTTTTTTTTCGGATGGACATTCTTAGTTAGCCACGAGCCTGTAGTGTGTAAGTGGGCGCCCCCTATAGGGCTTGGACGTCGGCTCAGGGCGGTCGCTGGCGATGAGATTGAGGGATTATGGCTTATTTTTTTAGGGGGTCTTGTGCCACTGTCACTCTACTTAACAGTACGCGGGCCTCTTGGACTTCGGGTCTACGAGGGCATCGGATGGGCAAATTTCTATGTCTTCGTATCTATATATTAATACATGTCGCAAAAACTTTGTACCTCTTTTTACGAAAATTGTGCGGATGATGCGTATGTAATTTAGCACACTTATCCCTACTCAGGGGGGGATATTAGAGGGCATCAAAAAAACGCTCCGCATCGATGTCCACCGGAAGAGTGCCCAGAAGGCTGGCAGCATTGCCACGTTGAATGGCAATGCTAATTCGTTCTTCCCTACTAATATTATAAATGTGAATGTAAGTTTGTTTATTACGTTTTCTCGCAAACTTCTTAACCGATCATCATGAAACTTTGTACACATATTCTTAGAGGTATTATAGGTAACCTTTTATTTTAAAAAAATCATTGCGATCTAAGGTAGATTATATACAGAAGGAGTGCAGAATGCTAATATTTTTTAAATTGAGTTTGAACCATTAGTAAACTTTGAAATCTCGTTTCAAAGTTGAGAAATTTATTTGCTTGTCGCGTCGCAGTCGCCAAACCATTGCGACTTGGCCTAAAAAGTATCTTCTTCAGTAGAATAGTCGGACGATATACCAGTACTTCAACACCATATTTTTTCATATAATTAATACTTAAGATTGTATTTTATTCTCCTTCAATAAGATACCTTAGTAATTGTATAATTATAATAACAACTTGCTACGTAAATACCTAAGGAATCGAGCGATAACAACCTTGATTGTAGGTAATCCACAAACAGGTATAAGTTAAAGGAAATGAGTAGATATATAACATAAGTGATCTCACAACCTGATGCTCCGCGCCACTGACCACTCGGTGTCAGGTAACAACTTCTAGTAACTGAAGATGTATCATACTATTGGCCTACATTTAAGACTTGAAGACACGACTGCACCGGTGGAGGCTCAATGAAAAGAAAACGTTTATTGATAATATAGACGAATCGATCGTACTTACTATAAGTCAAATACAATGATAAAAATATACAAAGAAAAAAAAAACTTGACTAATTAATTAGTATACATTTCAACAGTAATGTTATTAAATAGAATTAAAATCTACCAATGTGGCATGTGATAGTCGCGTATTATAAATATAATTAGAATCAACCAGCGCGGGCTGGGATTAGGTCAGAAGCATAGAACGCGTCGCGAGCCTCGCTTTGCAAGGACGACCGGACCCTATCCTAGCTTCCTACGAGTATTTCTCTATCTACCTACGTTGTGACCTACGTTTCAATGGTTATGGAAGTGGCTTCTGAGACCTGAGTTTTTCGTAGTTTCGTAGTCTCTGTTGCCAGAACAATATTTAGTTATTTAATGACTTTAGTACTGTGACAGTATATGGTGAACTTAATGAGCGCATTTTCTCCCAGACAACCATTGCGTGATGTAGAGACAATCTGGTCGGTGCACTAAAGTGTTAGAAGTTTGTATAGACGAGAGATACCGCTGTGGTAAATATATAATTGAAGATATACCCCACTGGTGGCTCAGTGGTTTTTGAGACCTGGTGATGGCACCCGCCACGGAGTGTGTTAATTTATAATTATCTATTTAGACTATTAAAATAAACTGCAAAATTTAAATCGTTGCGGCTGATTTGTAATACTATTTGGTACAATACCTGATTACACTAAGGGCACAAGGTTTACAGAACTTGTTTTTGTGATCTAGTGTTCTAGGTTCGGGATGATTAGGTATTTAAGTGAACCACGGCGGTTGTTCTGAGTTTGGGTGGGTTTTGTGTCCGTAATAGAGATGTGTAGTTCGCGAATGAATCCTTCAATTGAAGTACTTCAGTTGGAATCACTCTGTATCTCTTTCGTTCAGTGCAGATTCATATACTTCAATAGTTCAGTTTAGTCCATTTAGTTCACAGTGTTAAAATTCTTATATTCAATATAATACGTACACAATATAACTTAATGCTTTTAAATGAAAGCTATAGGTACTTATAATTTAAAAAAAACATAAAGAACTAATACAAAACAATATAATCATTCTAGTTATTAGTTCATTGCACGATCGATGATCGTTTGAAAGACCTGCGAAAATTGATTCAAATGAATCAAGTTCATAAACTGAACTAGTGAAGTAAATGAATTCGATGATCGTTTGAAGGACATGCGAAAACTGATTCAAATGAATCTTGTTCATAAGCTGAACTAGTGAAGTAAATGAGTGATATAGTTCACTTACTTCAAATGAAGTATACTTCAATGACACATTTTGCGCATGTCTATATCTCATTGATTCGTTGTGATTTGCTGAACTAAATGAAGTACTGAACTAAATCAGTGGACTACTTCATTGAGCCAAAAGATATACTTCATTCATTTCTTTTTACTGACACATTTTGCGCATGTCTAGTCCGTAACTTGGCTATAGGTAAAATCACCTTCGATAAATGTTTAATGCTGGAGTTGTTAGAAAAACAACAAATACAGACACTTTGATATCTATTTTAATATGAGAAAGAAGACAGTGTTCTTATTTGTGCGTTTCTTTCAAATATGGACATACAAAACCGTATTTCAAGTAATCTTTCAAAGGGTCTCTGAAAGGGTCATACAATCGGCGATAAAACCGCGCTAAAACAGTTCATTAGTAAATATTACAATCTAAAATGTTTATCCTGACAACCTCCGTCGCGAAGCGGTATTGGGCTCGCTTTAGTCTCGGAGGTCGTGGGTTCGATCCCCACACCGGACAAGAAATCTTTGTGTAAATTCTTTCCGTGCCTCGGAAAGCACGTTAAGCCGTTGGTCCGGATTGTTATAACATCATCTATAACAAGAGTATACCAGGCAGCAGCGTTTCCCTGTTTATTACAACATAATACTGCGGTGACCAATGCACCTGCCAAGCGTGATGACTATGGCAAAACCCTTCGGGAGGAGGCCCATGTTCAGCAGTGGACGTTGTACGGGCTGATGATGATGATGGAGTAAAGCATATAAAAATACTAGGTATCGAAGTTCCATTTACCACTATGATAGTATTATAATAACATATAATTGACGTAAGATATTAATTTTATATAACGTAATTAAAATATTTTTTTTATGGTTTTTCCGTAACCATATTTCTTTGAACGTATACTTTTATTATAGGAAAACTACATAATATTGAACTCAGAAATTAAGTACTTACTACAAAGACGCAATTTTATTGGTTTTCTGAATGATTATAGCCAAAGCAAAGATATATAAACAAAGCGTTTAAAAACAATTTTCCATTTACTTTTTTATAAACGTAAACCTATAATAATTACGAATTAAAAAATAGATTAAATTGATCAAATTCGCACGGCTACGCCTGACTACACTTCCGGGACCTCGATAACAGCATAACAATACAGAAGCATCTATTCATCTATCACTACATAGTATAAACACTGTGTCTGTCCCTATGTATGCTTAGATCTTTAAAACTACACGGATTTTGATGAGCGATTCAAGAGGGAGGTATATAACTAAGATAATTAATACATCAGCATTGCACCCGTATGGAGCCGGGGCGCTAATCTTTCTATACTATACTATTATATTATAAAGAGGAAATATTTGTATTTTTGTCTGAATGTTTGTAATGAATAAACTCAAAAACTGTCCAAGCTCACATCATACGATGTTTTAGTTGTCTATACATAGCTATTCATATGTACCTATGCATGTATTTACAGTCCACATTACTTTAATTTTGTTAGTTAAAAATAAACCATCAAACTGCCCACACGTTGTTTTTAATACAGTAATACTTTTTTTTTTTTTTTTTTTTGTTGTCCGGGTAAAATGCATTTACGCATTCCCACCGCCGCTGCAGCGTATTCGCGCGCTGGCGGTGGGATATGTGGGACTCGCCCTCTCCATAGCGTGGTATGCTAAACTCATACCACGAGGAGAGGACCCTACCAACCACTAAAACCTCCCGGACACTCCTTCGATCCGCCGTTGGTGGGGGCCGGGTACGCATGAGCAATCCGGCCCTAATACAGTAATCCTACCGCGCAAAATTCAACCTTATCGCTATGAACAAAAACTACTGTGCCGATTTCAAAAATTCTTTGACCATTGGAAAGCTACATTCACCCTGAGTGACATAGGCTTTATTTAATTATGATGTTCCCACGGGAACGAGAGTTACGCGGATGAAACCGCGCGCGGGTAGCTAGTTATTTAAAGATTATACTACTCACTATATCCAGAAGACCATGTTAAGCAATCGCCACCTCGCTCCTGCTGTTTCAACAACTATGATAATGATGATGGACACGAGCGCGATAAAATCATACACTACCGGTTTCACATAACCAACAATTAACACAACTATAAGGCGATCCAATTTAGTTTATTTGTAACCTTAGCCTGTTGTAGGTATTTAATGCTATGCACTATTAGAATATTAGAGATGGGCCGACTATAGTATTTGCCGACTAACCGACTAGCCGACTAATCGGTTTTCAAAATGCCGATTAGTCGGCCGACTAATCGGCAGTGCCGATCATTCTAATACCTCCTTGTCAGAGGTGTTCGGGCTTTTTCGTCATCAACACATTTCCTTCACCCGACAAACGCATATCTATCCTACTGGTGTTTTACGAGCTCTGGGATACTAGCCATCGGTTACGGGATAGCGGCCTAGAATTAAACTAGAGTTGTAGGTACTAAACTCCCCTAAAAATTTTAAATGTGGTCATGAATACAATTCTCCCGCCAGCAACCGTCCTAGGGGCCGTCCATTAATCACGTGAGGCTTGAAGGAGGGGGGAGGGGGTTAAAAAAAATCACGAAATATCACAAGGGAAGGGGGGTGTAGTAAGATATCACGTGTATTTATTTTTAGGAAATTAGAAATCCAGTCACACATTTCTTTATTGGCCACGTGATGAAACTTCTCATTTCATAACTAAGCAACGGGAAAATGATATTTAAGATAATATACTAAAAAAATTAAGATTTTTTGTAGATATTAAAAATACACGTGATGTTGGGTGGGGGGGTAGTCTTACGCCTCACCATGTTAAAAAAGATCACGTGATTAATGAACGGCCCCCTAGCCGGCGCATGTTGTAGTTTTTAAACCATTTGATATGTCTTTTGCTACTTGGTACACTTGTAATGAATACTGTAATGAGCACCCATTAATAAGTAAAAGCTTCATAACTATGAATCCTACTACTACTATATAAACGCGAAAGTTTGTAAGTATGGATGGATGTTTGTTACTCTTTCACGCTAAAACTACTGATCGGAATTGGCTGAAATTTTGCACCAGGATGGGCTATACGCTGGATTAACATATAAACTACAAAATATCACGCTCCGACCCAATGGAGCCGAGTAACGCGGGTAAAACCGCGGTGCGCAGCTAGTTATTAATAATTGTACTAACATAATTATACAAATATTCGCCTAAAATGCTGTTAATTCCCGATGACAAGCAGAAAGCCTCTATTCATTCCGTTTTTTTTTAATAGAATATGCAGGAAATACGAGCAAGTGGGTCACCTGATGGTAACTGATCACCGCCGACCATGTGCACTCGCAACACCGGAGGAGTCGCAAGTGCATTGCCGGCGTTTAAGAAAGGAATAGGCTCGCTTCTTGAAGGTTGCCATGAATCTTAGTAGGTAAAGTTGTTACTATTTCACATATTAAAATACAGTAGAACAACAACACATTGTTGATTAATGCATGTTACAAAGCCACGTTAGTAGACCTCATTTCAAATTATGTAAGGTCGACCTAAACATATTTTCGTAATCTAAATTTCATCACACCAAATATCATATTGTCGGCATTCACTATGTGTACCTATATAGCAGAACTTTAGCTTACGAATTATGATATGAGTTTTGTTTCTATATCATAAAAATTGTTTGTTACGTCACAAAATGACTAGTAAATAAAGAATCTAAAAATATAAGAACTGCTTTAAATATCTTTAATTAATTACTTAATTTTATAATTAACTAGCGACCCGCCCCGGCTTCGCACGGGTGTAATGCTGATGTATCATACATATAAACCTTCTTTGTGAATCATTCTATCTATTAAATAAAACCGCATCAAAATCTGTTGCGTAGTTTTAAAGATTTAAGCATACATAGGGATATAGGGACAGAGAAAGCGACTTTGTTTTATACTATGTAGTGATGATAGTCTATTATGACGTATATAAATTGTTATTACCTATTGTATTCGTTTTTTGGTAATGTCATTAGTTTAGTTTTTAAAATATATTAGTTCATTTTATTTTACAATATAGTGTAGATCTTTGTTACAGCTTAAATACCGAGGTATTTAAGTTCAAGCTGAACAGAAAACTTAAGTTTTAATAAACAAATGTTTATATGAAGATAAAATTCGTAGTTTTACCCGCGTTCTGTGCCTATTAACATAAATACACTATCCAGTTTATAAACGATGAAAAGGCGTGATCATTGCTCTGGGTTGCATTGTATCAGAATCTTCCACGGTAAGCAATTTAATACGGTAGTAATTATTATTTTCGACGTGAATAGATTCAGGGTTCGAATGGATGTATGAATGGTTGTTGCCATATGTAATATTTTTTTAATTCTTTTTTAATTTTGCTTACCGGCTGTATCTAGTAGTTGCAGTTGCAGTTTTATGAGAGAAGAAACGGCTGCGATACTTTAAATCCATCGTGAGTTTAAGCTAGTTAGCTTGCTAAACTCACGATGGATTTAATAAAATTGTAATTCCCTACAAATCCCTACTTTTAAATACAATAAATGTTAACTTAAGTTTGTTTGTTACGCTTTCACCCGAAAACTACTCGACCGATCATCATGAAACTTTGTACACATATTCTTGGAGGTATTCGAAGTAACATAGGGACATTGGCTTCAATGCGAGCGAAACCACGGGTAAAAGCTAGTACTGAATAACTGTGTAATATAGGTACATAGGACAATTATCAATATCTTCCCTACGATTGGCTGTCAATTACAAATCTTACGTACGTTAATTATATCTTGACAATTACCTACGATTAAAAAAATATCGGATGAACAAATAAATAATAAAACGTCACCGCATAATTGGTTTAATTTGCATACCTACCTAAAAAGTAGGTAGGTAGGTAGGTGGGCCGGATTGCTTATGCGTACCCGGCCCCCGACAACGGCGGATCGAAGGTGGGTCCGGGGGGTTTAGTGTATAAAAAAAACCTTTTTTTTATCAGGGGGAAATGCATTTACGCATTCCCACCGCCGCTGCAGCGTATTCGCGCGCTGGCGGTGGGATATGTGGGACTCGCCCTCTCCATAGCGTGGTATGCGACACTCATACCACGAGGAGAGGTCCCTACACCACTAAAACCCCCCGGACACACCTTCGATCCGTCGTTGGCGGGGGCCGGGTGCCTACGCATGAGCAATCCGGCCCAGGTAGGTAGGTACCTACTATTTAAATGTCCAATGTATCGAAATTCCTGATATTATGTTAATAAATAAGATTTAATGCTTTTTTAACGGACACAATATGTATTTTAGTTAAATGAATATGTATATTAGCCAAAAGGCTTTTGCTACTTTACCGAGCGTTAATGCGTTTTGCGTATTAAATGGTTTAAAAACGTCAAATTTCTATGCAGGTTTTCTCTTCTGTAAATTGGGTCCACAGGTGTATAAGCTTAGTGCAACTTTACAGTTCTCGGGGTTCACAGACTTTCGGTCTAAAATGGCATCACAAGGATTTCGAGTGGAAAGATTATTAAATTGTTTTAAAGAAGCGTCAACATTAATATACGAATTTCGACACTAGTATTTGTGACAAGATGCGTTAATCAAATTTATATCTATTAATATGTAAAGCGGAAGAGTTTGTTTGTTTGTTTGCTCGTAAGCGCGTTAACTCAGGAACATCAATCCAATTTGAAAAATCTTTCAGTGCTAAATAGTCCATTAAGAAATTCCCACGGGAGCGGGAGTTACGCGGATGAAACCTATTAAATAAACACGCTTGAGATTTGAATGATAATCCGTATTAAAATCGTTGTTTGTTTTCAAGAAATCAGAAACAGAGAAATAGACAATTCAGCCCGGCTAGCATAGGCAGCGCGACTCGAGTCTACTCTACGGAGGCCGACCAGTCACAATGCAGAAACGCACTGTCACGTGACACTTTCTGCAATGTGATTGGTCGGCCTCCGTAGAGTAGACTCGAGTCGCGCTGCCTATGCTAGCCGGGCAGGCAATGATATGCTTTCAAATTTTACCATGATACCATCCTTACTAGTCCTTACTAATATTATAAATGTGAAAGTAACTCTGTCTGTCTGTCTGTCTGTTACGCAATCACGCCTTAACTACTGAAGCGATTTAAATGAAATTTGGTAAAAATATAGTCTAGAGCCTGAGAAAGAACATAGGCTATATTTTATTTTGAATTTCCCACGGAAACGGGAGTTACGCGGGTGAAACCGCGTGCGGGAAGCTAGTTGTTAATATATATTCGAGAGCTCGGAAGCATAAGGTCAGATGTGGCATTATACGTCAGAAACATTCGTCGTATGCGCTATTATCGTAAACTGGCACTAACGACTAAATGCTTATGAAGTATAACAGTACATCCGTCTTTATGTTTCTGAGGTCTAGAATTATACGTAGGTAATGACAACCGACAAAAAAACATCAGTTGGAGAAACTTTGTTTATAATAGAAAAAATCTATTCTGTTTTTTTTTCGATTGACTTACGTTGTAGCCACGAGGCTTTTGCTACTTCACCGGGCATAAAGCTCCAGCCTTAATAAATGGTTTAAAACCTACAAACTAAGCAACCTGCGCAAGAGGGCGCCCCCTGTGGGGCTTGGACTTGATGAGATTGAGGGATTATGACGTTTAGTATTTTAGGGGAGTTTTGTGCAACTGTCGCACCCTTTTTCGTAAGTAGGTACTAGTTTCAGGTACAAACTATTTCCAATAAAATACATAAATTACTTTTGCGTAATTGTATTGGTAGCATTATTTTTAAGTAATACAGGATATCGCGTCGTCCGCCTTATTGTCTGTCTGTTCACACCTCTGACAGGTAAAAATAAGTTACAAATGTCAGTGGTTTATAAATTAAAATTGTACAGAGCCCTCAATAATGTTTAATAGGTATAAGAAATTAGCAATTGATTAAAATGTTCTACTTATTTAGTAAATAGTGCGATAGTATTAACATTTTTTTTATTGATATTAAAAACCGTTACTACTTAGATACACGTACCACTTTTAGAGGGAAACTAATAGACCAGGGGCCCATTCTCCCCCGGACAAAAAAAGGGGGCCTCTTCTCCTTTGTTGCCCCGGGGCCTCCGGACTTCTAAATCCGGCCCTTATAAATTTAAAACTATATATTTTAGTATATTTTTCAAATCTAGCATAGTTTATTTATTTTTAATTTAAATAATTGATAGTTGTATTAGTTTTTTAACTCAACGGTAAAAAACTATATTAAATAATGAAATAACAGTTACTTACCAGTTAGCTGTAATCGATAATGTTGCTATAAAAGTTGAACTTGACTATATTAAAAGGGAAATAAATATTAGTGTAAATAAAAATTATAATCGCGCGAAACACGTCATCTAATTATAAGAAATAATGTAGGTACCTGTATTTTTTAGGGTTCCGTAGGGGGGTAACAACAGGACCCTTTTACTAAGACGTCGCTGTCTGACTGTCACTAGGCTGTATCTCAAGAACCGCGATACCTAGCCAGTTGAAATTTTAGATGATGTATTTCTATTGCCGCTATAACAACTATAACAACATTGTTATATGGCATAAAGGCGAGCAGCTATCTCTATATCGATTAAACAAATTGCAGAAACATTATAATGATCCCATCACCATTAACATCTTTGCGTTTTATAGGCTTTCGCTGTAAAAATGAATCAACATCGTCATGCTGATGGCTTGGCGCTGTAATGTTCCCATGGATGATGCAATGTTGTGTAAAGTTACACTATCATCAGTCCGTGGGTACAACTCCCACTGCTGAACATAACAACTTCCCCTGAAGGAGGATTTTGCCATACTACCCAACTTAGCAGGCGGGTTGGTGACCGCAGTATTATATTGTAAAACACACGGAAACCCTGCTGCCCATTCTTTGTCATATGCTTGTTATATACCTATGATGTTACAACAATCGGGACCAACGGCTTAACGTGCTTTCCGAGGCACGGAAGGTAGTCCAACTACCAACCTGGAAAGAGGTCTTAGAATTTACACAAAGATTTCTTGTCCGGCGTGGGGATCGAACCCGTAATGGGTTAAACTTAAAGCAACACATATAGCTACCGATGTTGTGTAATGTACACAGAATAGTTTTTTTCGTCTTTCTACGTTTATCCTAAGATCACGTACATAATTATTTTCTTTTACGACCATAAATTTTGCCCGGTAAAGTAGCAAAAGCCTCGTGGCCAATTACGTAAGTCATTGCAAAAAAAAAAAAAAACTACCATAAATTATGTCGATGACAAAGAGAATGTAATCATATTTGTGGTGAACCACGATATTCAACTTTGGAAAAAGAGTGGGAATTTAAGTGGACCATGTTATAGCATAAGAAGTTTTTGACCGATTTCATTGTTTTTTTATTATAGTTTGTGTTCAAAGGAAGTTTCCACAGAAAATAACACATTGTTACAAAATTTTTAAATTTTTAAATTTTCCGGTATTTCTTTTCACTTTTCTTTTATCTTTTGATACAGTGAATTTAAATCTACCAGCCGTTTCTATCTATCAGCTTTAAATAAATATTTTTTATGGTATTAATTTTTTGTATTTTAATACAAAATTACATACATGTCATATCTCCAAACGTAAGCTGATAGATGAAATCGATTTTTATTTTCAGAATCAGGATGCCATACGTCTACATGAAAGCTAATTAACGGTCTCGAAAAAATCATTGTAATTACGTAATAGTAGGAGAGCTGCAGGCACTAATGGGTAGGTATTTGAGGCAAGCTTGTGACATATCTTGCCTTAGGTTTTCCCCAACACGGAAATCAGGTCAGTCAGGTCATCATAATAAAGTATTAAATTACTTGTGACCAGGATATGATATAGTTGTGTACGAATATAACCTTAAAATTGTTGTTGTTGATAAAATTGAACTAAGTTAATATGTTTTACGATATAAAACGTTATTTTATATGCATTTTGAATCACAGCTAAGTATTTAAGCTATTAAAAAGTTAATATAAGATTCATTAATTAGAATTGTGGTAAAGCGTAAATTAGTTTTGTCATTATCGTGTTACGTTCAAAGTATACGATTTAGGACATAGTAGAAGGTATATAAATATATAAAGGTTTATATTTAGTACGATTTTTTTTCATATTTCAACCCCGAATCAATGAAACTATGTAATATGATTAGCACGGGAATAAAAGTACAAGTAACATTAGTTACGCGATTTTTTTTTTCAATTCATTCAATATTATTTTTTTGTCTCAAATACAATAAAATATAACACAAATATCTTCACCAAGTGGTATTTCTGTTTAAATACTTATACCTATATAAAGCTGAAAAGTTTCTTTGTTTGCTTGGAACGCGCTAATCTCAGGAATAAATGGTTCGGTTTGTTAAATTCTTACAGTGTTAGATAGCCCATTTAATGGGGAAGGCTATAGGCTATATTTTATTACGAAGGTCTCACGGGAAGTAAGTAAATTATAGGTAGTCAAGAAAAGTCTTAATACTTAATCTTATTATAAGTATTATATAAGTATTTATAATAGGTATATAAACTATAATATAAAATAAAATATAAACATACTGAAATACTAAGTACATAGGTAAGTACTAGCGGCGTAGCAAGCCCTAGACGAGCTCCGTATAAAATATGTTGGGGGAAACCCTCTAAATCACACTGGGCCCTATCTATAAGGCCCCCACTTATAGATAGGACCCCCCATATAGATAAGGCCCCCCATATAGATAGGGCCCCACTTTAAGATCGGGCCCCCTTATAGATAGGTCCCCATACCTTTACTACGGCTGATACACCGGCAGCTAGTGGAAAATACGTAGGTATAAGTATACCTATAGTATATTTGCAAATTTTGAAAGCAAACTCGTCTTGGACAATCAGTACTACCTAATTAAAAATCAGTGCGTGACGTTGTATAATTAAAATTAGCTAATAATTAACTAGAAGATATAATATGTATCATTATTAATTAATTACAGATTGTAAGATATAGATATGTACTGCCATGACTATAGAAGTCATGGCAGTAACAGGACCTTCGAGGAAAAATCAACTATATAATAACTGTGTATCCGTACCTAGTACAATATATATAGGTATAATAGATACTTATAATTGTTAATTTGTAATGTGACATTAATTGGTTTTCAATTAGGGTTAAAAAACATGTAAAATCAATGAAACAAAACTACAATCTAAACACAAAAGCTGAAGAGACACATATAAAGCTGATGTGTTTGTTTGTTGGCTTGAACGCAATTATCTCAGGAACTAGTGTACCGATTTGAAAAATTATTTCAGTGTCAGATAGCTCGTTTATCGAGGAAGGCTATAAGCTAAATTTTATTATGAATTTCCTACGGGAACGGGAGGTGGGTGCAACCGAGCGTCGGAAGCTAAGATACAATAAGTAAACCAAATTATGTAGGTTTCAAAGTTATTAGTTTTGTATCAAACTAAGACGACGAATGGGTACGGTTCAGCTTTGACCCGCTTTACTTTAGAAATTAGCATAAATATAAATAATGTTGCCAAGTCTACATTATATAACTTATGCAATTGATTTAATATTTGTTAATTAAGCTTGCAAAATGCTTTAGATCAGCGGCTATGTAACACATTAAGTAGGTAGGCATGCTTTCAGTGGAACTCAATTATTCTCGCACGGTTTTTGGGAACATAAAATAGGACATTTTATATTGTTTTGTCGGACATATGTATAGCCACATATTAATCATATGTGTAGCCACGGTGTGAGTATGATAGAGACGTCTAAAAGGGAAAAATGGTAGAAGATATTGAGCAGACCCCAAATATCGGGAGCAAGTTAAGGGTAGGACGATAATGATATGTAATTAGCCACGAGGCTTTACCTACTTCAACGGGCTTAATAACAAGCAGGTCTACAGCCTTATTAAATGGTTTTAAAACTAAAACTTAAGTTACTTGCGTAAGTGGGTTGGAACCCAGTGGGTCTTCGACCACAACACAGGGTAACAAGATTTTTAAGGGACATATTAACCGTCATTCTACATAAAACATTTATTTAAATAGTATATAGGTACTTTATCGCACGCGTAGCTTTAATTTTCCACGTGTTAATTATTAATAAAGTATTAAAATAGTTCATGCATAACCGTTCGTTTAGTAACGATCAAGAAAATTTAATATTAAAACAGTTTCCCGTAGTTTTAAGCTTTTACACGGTCACGTTTAAATACTGAAATATTACGTACAATTTATAATAATGTTGCATTAAAGAGCTGAAACAATATCTGACCACTATAATTTATAGCTGAGAATAACAATTTGAAAGGCACCATTGTTTATAATTCCTTATTAACTAATAAACGCAGTTCACGGAGATCACATAAAATTAAGTATTATTATTTTTATAAAACCTTCATCTTAGCCTGAAAACTACCATCGCAATAGAGAAAAAAAAACTTAAACTAATAGTAACACACTTTAACTTGAACAATAAAAAATAAAATATTAAAACATGGTTTTCATTCGATAAATCAAAAAGTTTTTAATAAAAAATTACACACGTACTGAAAAGCTTGAATTTTTTTAAAGATATGATTTATTCAATTTAAGAATAGAAGGGGATCTTTAAAAAAAATGAATTCCATAGTATAAATAAAAATAATAAAAAAAATATTGAAAACTTACGTGGAAAGCGGAGGTCGTGTAGTGAGCTGCTAGCGACCCGCCCCTGCGTGCTCGACGACGTACAGATGCGTTATGTTGTAGGGGCCGGCGGCGCTTGCGTCTTCGACTACTACCTCACTCAATTGTGTGCAATAACTCATAAACATATAAAATAGACAGACAAAATTAAAACAGCGATTTTAGTCTATGCTACATTTACTTTTTTTATTTAGGTTTGCGGTCGTGCACCACTAAATTGTAACTTATATCGAGGACTGATCGTTAAACTTCCTGGCCACGAAATTTAAATGTAGTCTTTGAATGAAATAGAGTAGGAGGGCACTATTTTGTTGAGTCTAAGGTCATAGAAATGTGTGCTAACCATTACTGACTTTTATTAGAAAGAAAAAAATCTGATACCTCGAAATATTTTTTTTTTATGTAGTAGGGCACTGAAGTGCGATCTTTCATTTTATGTTAAGGAAGAAATTGTGTTGAAAAATCAACATGACCTAACTTCTTGTAAAGAGGAAAGGGTTAAGGATTTTGTTATGTCTCCGCGCTGGGCGGCGGAATATGTACTTATGTATGTTTCTTTTAGCGATTAGATCAAGTTCATACCACGAGGAGAGAGCCTACCCACCAAAAGCCTCCGGGTTCAACTCCACCAATTTGGTGAGGAAGGGCCCCAGGTAATGCTGCTCGTACTTAGTTTGAAAACCCGGCGGCGCGCGCGTCTTGTAACGGCGGGATCTCCTGGGCCATATTGTTTAGGCCATTTTGTGTGTTAGTATTAGAGATTCCCTCCTCCTGACGAGTTGGCTTTCCAAGGGAGCGGGGCCCATGTTCCTCACTCCTCGAGGCCGAACCTAAGGTGGCATATGGTTTTGGCCGCTACGCAAAAATCTATTTTTTTTACCGGGATGAAATTCCTTACGGATTTCCTGTTGCGGTGGGGTATGTGGGACTCGCCCTCTCCATTTGCGATGGTATGATAATAATACCACGAGAGGAGCCCACTAACACCCTCCGGATACTCCTCCATCCGCCCTAGGTGTGGGGCCCAGGTACTGCCACAGCACTAATCTGGGACACCCACCGGAGACGCCCACATCTTGATTAGCGACGCAAAAATCCAGCCTTTTTTTGTCCGGGAAGAACCTTCACGCATCCCCTACGTCCCCGTGCGACTTTTAATTAGGTAGAGTATAGCGTCAGTGCTGTGTGGTTTCCGGCTTAGAATAGACCACTCCACGTCCTCTTATGGGTGTCGTAAATGATGACTAAAGGTCATACGGCTGATGGGCAGCATATGGATGGGCAGCAGCATCAATCAGTTGTAAGGATACTCACCGTCTTACAATACCAATCAAGGACCCTGACTTTCCAAGGTCTGTTTAGAGGAGTCTGTTTAGCAGTGAATGAAAATGGGTTGATACAATTTTCACGCATAGCATTAGTACGCTCAATGAGCTGCTCGACTGAGGAAGTACCTCCACCAAACAGAATACGACAGCCAAATAACGTTTATGATTAATGTTGTGTCTGTGTAACTCTCGTACTTACAGGAGCAAGAGTAGGGTCTGCTGGAAAGAAAGTGTATGAGTAGCTAGGGCTACTAAAAGGACGAATGACTCTTAATACTTCAGAAGCATTTGGGCGTAAGCGCCAGTTTATAATAAAGGTACATACGACGATATGCTTCTGAGTTCTAGATTACCTACTGTACTGGTACAAGCTGTCCTTGTATTTGGACTCCTTAGCCTTTTAATATTAAGTGGTGGGACATTTGCTTCACCTGAAAAAAGCGTTTGAATCATTATTCGAAGTTTGTTTCTTCCATTTTAAATGGCTAATGAGCTATTTAAAAGTCTAATTTTTCTGTCTTACAATTTTATATTTGACTAGCATAATATAAGTTTCACCATTAATAATTTAATGGTATTTGGTTTTACATTCTGTTTTAAATCTGATAGGTATCTGATAAAAAAGCACCAGGCGCGACATGCGGATCCAGGATCCATAATTGTCATCTACTTTTAAGTATTCGTTAACTGTACATTGTACACTATAATGCAATAAATTAAATTGAATTTAGTAGTAATATTTTCTGGGCTTTAAAATTAAAATAAGAAAGAAAATCACTACACTACACTATTATGGCGTAGGCAGGTACCTAATTATAGTCAACGTTGCATGTATGATAAAACTACAATAGCTAAGCAATGTTGCTTCAAATCCTTGTGGTTACGTGATTAGAGGGCACCTATTACGTTGTCTATGAATTTTATTCCGCGTCTTTGGAAATAAATATCTTGATAAATATATGCATCGTGTTTCATAGTTTATGTAATTAGGACATGTCTAAATGGAGCTAGGTATTTTTGATGCATTCCCCGTGTCTACACCAGTGTAGCTATTGGTGTGGCCAACAGGAATACGGTGCTCCTCGTAGCCACACCAGTGTGACGTCTGGTGTGGCCACGGGGAATGCATCGTATTTTTTAACCCCATGGAATTATGGAGCATCTTCCATAAACTGACATTAACAATTGTAAGGAAGTTGTTTTAAAATGAAATATTTATATCCCGACTTTTTGATTTTTTAAGGATTGGCTACCTATTGATGTTTTACAGTTCTAGTTTAGATTGCTGGTCATAGCACTTACATAAATTACCTAATTTGGTGATTACACTGTGTGAGCGAGCGTGTGAACTGTATTTAAAAATACAGTGAAATAAAAAGATGATGATTGAATGATATTAATATAATTATTCGGTAGCCAAATCACAACGTATATCAGATTGACGGTAAACCAAAACATGACATAATCTATTTATATATAACAACAAGGAAACTAGTTTTAAACATAAATATGTTATCAAAAAAGGCCAGCTATCCAGCTAGTCGCCTACACACTGAACGACACACAACTGTTAGTATGATACGACTTGCTCTGCCATCTAGTATGTTTAAGTGTAAACGTAACTTAAAAGTGTAAAATCTTTTTGTGTTTAACAATTCTGTAGTTAGATGATGAAATTATAAATTGCAATTTTTTTTGCAATCCTCAAAATACTTGTACGAACAACATTTCCATGTCGTGAAACGTCACAAGCAGGTCATACGTTGTTCGTTATAATGGGGTATTCCTCGAAATGCACCAACGATCCAACATATAGAAGTACAACTGGACCAAAACCTACGTTCTGCCCATTTGAGTATGTTTCGCCGGACCGCCTTATGTGGGTCGTGTTAAAACCGGCAGTAGAATAACCCACTGAGTTTGTTTGGCCGGATCTTCTCAGTTGGGGCGTAATTGATCCGGTGGTAGCATTAAAGCGCGTCCGTCGTTATATACTCATGGTCCACCTAAATAATGACAATTGTTCTAACCTAATATAGACAGAACAAGCTATTTGACACAATATAGTTAAATAATAAACTAGGACGTTAAGACTAAAATATAATTAAAATAATAACTTAAATACTTGTTTAATTTGTTTTTTTTTCAAATATGATAATTATAGATCATAATACTAATTACTAAATTATTGTTTTGACTATTTTCAAGTGCCTCTAATAGGTTTACGTAAATAAAAATGATTTTTATTTATTTATTTTTTATTTTAATTACAATGAGTGATACAGTTAAATTGTATATTTATTAAAACTATTACGTAAACAGAAATGGACTGAAAGTAGTGTTGATCATCATTATGATCATAGCCCGTATGCCAAATGTCAACTGCTGAAACTCCTCGAGTAGGGTTATGGACACTGACTACGTTTGGCAGACAGATTAGTGACCGCAGTACTATATTGTAAACAATTGGGAAACACTGCTGCCCGTTCCCTGGTATACGATTTGTACTGTTTGAGACACAGAGAGTAGTCCCTCAGCTAACCAATTCGCCCACGATGCACGATCCAGATCCAATAATAATTATTATTAACAAAAAAAATTGTTATATAAAAACCACACTTACAAACAAGACTATTAAGAAAGAGTTTTCTTTTTAAATATAATTCATTTGTTTGGCTATTTAAAGGACCGTTACACCTTGGGGTACCTACCTTAAGGTGGCAACGACCTGATGAGTCACATAGTACATATGTTTTTTTAGAAGAAGCTAATACTTAGCCAAATAATTTATTTTTGATAGGAAAAATTACAACTTGATATTCGTCTTTTTTTATATAGATTACTAGCAGAGTATTTGCAGTCTACTAGTATTCTTGTTAACCCCTCGTGCTACGCTAATGCAATGGGTGGGGTTCGAACCGGCGACCTTAAGATCACAAGTCCGACTCCCTAGCCATTGGGCTACTGCCGCTCCTAATATATCGAAGATGTGTTAGTTGTGCCCCTGAGTACTTTTATATCATCTCTTATTGCAAGACACAAGTCCATTTTGCCATTTACAGTAGCAGTATCACAAAACTATAGCGTCAATAATAGTTTTTCTACTAACTACTACGTTACGATCTTCTTCTTTGAAGACAATTCACATACACACACAAACATTATTGCTTCCTGGGTTACCGCTCGGATACAATTTGTATTAACTACATCCAGAGGAGGATTAATAAACGTTGAGAGCGCCGTAGGCATCTTATCGATAATCCGGCTCTGACTATATCGATCGTATGCGCGCGGCAATTTCATATTACCAATAAAGTAATAAGCTATTTACTATACTTTTGCAATCTCCTTGAGGTAAACTTAGTTTGGAAAAAGAAAAAAAAAGAAAAAAATAAAGAAAAAAAAGAAAATGTTAACTTTTAATAGAAAGTAGTAGCACTGATACATCATGGTGTAGGTATAATCAAAATAAATAGCTAAATATAAAGTAAAATCAGCTTGACGGATGTAATTAGTTAATGTTTTGGTTAACATAACCAGAATTACAAATTACATCGGTAATGATTTATGGAAAATATTAGTAAAAATATCTCAATGAATCCACGGGAATTTACGAAAATATTTAACGTTATATACCGTTAATGAGCTTATATAAGTTACCCGCTAACCTAACCGTTGTTCGGTATATATGTTCAAACTGGTTACCTATACTTTTGACGGCGCGATGGTGATGCTGAAGTAATTTCTGGACGAGATACTATCACTCTGGCGGAACTTCGAACGAACTATTGAAGTGGACGTGTCAGAGGTAGCACGTCACCGACGGATCGCCGATACCATTTTAATTCATTGGAATCTTCGCCATAATTTCTTATTAGTCGCCCAATACGTATGACGAAGTCGCCTGATGATTGTACCGATTCTCCATTATCAGGAGTGGGATACGACGGGCAGGCCAGTGAAAAAGATAGGCCACCGGATAAGGACAATGCGAGTAGTTTGTAAAGAAACAGTTTTCTTTTTCTCTATAAACGCTTGGTCGCAGCTTAAGTTCTACAAACGTTTGCCGTACTTTTCGCATAGCTCTAGCCAAATTTTTGGATCTCGCGATCTAATAATTTGGCTTGCACGCGAGAAGTAGTCAGACGGCCCCTTGGAAAAAGTTTCCGACATGTTTAGCGCCGGAACAACAACGAATTTACGAGGGTTCCTCGCGTGGCGTTCTGAGGCGAAGAATCCACAACAAACTTCTCGGCTACCGCTCCTGTTTTATAATATTGCCTAGTCCCCGGGTTGGATGGGCCCGGGGATGTGTTGATATGTGTAACCCTCCACACCGAGTGTAAGCGAGGAGGTTTGAGTGCCTATAAGTGAGCCCTATGCTTGTATTCCCTTCGCCAATCTTAATGTGCTAAGGGTTATTATCAGCTTTGGTGCAGAGGATGATATGGGCCGAAGCCGTCAGCACCTAAACAACACTTAAGGATGGGATTAATAGGGAAAGGGTAGGGTGGGAATGAGAGAAAACTAGGGTTTACTGGGCGAGCCAACAAGGCCGGTGGTTCTAGTCCCTTCCAATTGACTGCGTTGTCCTGAGGGGACAAAGCTCGGTGTTTCGGGTCAAACCCCACTTGGCTTCGTTGGCACGGTTACGTTTCCAACAAGGACCACAAAGAGGCTTTTCCATGAAGGGGCAAAGAGTCTAGAAACAGACAACTCAGAGAGATGCTGTCTTAAAATAGACGCCACCCCTCTGATAAAGTGATAGTCGTAAGCGACGGAAACGTAAGGCAAGCGTTCATATTCTTGTAAATTGGCGGAGCGCACACGGACACGTCCGCACGCACCGAGGGCCAAGATGCAAATCTTTCACTCTCATTGTATTCATGCGAACACTTATGAGGAATGGTCGTCCACACTACACCTACCTTACACCTAATTTTATTAATTAATGTCTGATTAAATTATCATTCAAATCGTTTGATAACGGTTAAAACAGCCGGTAAAAATAGTAGGAATAATTAAATTGAATACAATTATTTTTAAATCTCTTGTATTTATACCCTTTTCAATTGGTACCTATAAGATATACCTAATTACGCATATTTTATTGTCAAATGACACTTTAATAAACAGTTTTCTAAAAACATATGCTTTTTGTCTTTCATCAACATTTAAAGCTAGGTACTAAGGTATTTACATTATTTTATTAATCATTTAATATTCTATTGCTGCATTAATTCTGGTAGGTACATACGTAGGTACATAATATGTCTACCTATACCCCTATACTTAGTGATTACACTACAGTGATAAATTACACAATTATCTTTGATAATCTCATAAAGAGCTAGTTTGTGAGTTTGTAGCTGCTAAAATATGATTTTGTACAGAGTTTGAAAATTTTAACCCATATAAAACCTCATTACCTACTTGTGAATGTCATAGGCCATATTTTGAAGTTGCAGTTGAAGTAACAGAGTATAGTAACAGTAGCAGCTTAGGTAATGAGCACATGCGTGTGTCTCTTGGGATTTGAAGTAATTGTCAAGCCTGTTTTATAAAAATTTAAAGTGTGTGCCATGATTATATACCAAAGGTTCAGTTCCGCGCACCGCAGGTAACCGATCGCAGCTGCACGTAATTGATCGCATGCGGCTAATGCGACAATAGTTATTGTTTTTTGTATTTCGGACGGACATTATGTTGTAATCCAAAAGGCATTTGCTACTTCACCGGTAGTAGAAATCCAGCCTAAATATTCTTTTTTAACTTTAAACTAAGCAGAAAGAAAAGCGATAGAGGGCGTTCCCTGTGGAAGATGGGTTATTAGTTGACTGTTGGGTAATTGTAGCTCTACGTTACAGTTCGCAGGTCCCTCGGACTTTAGGGTCTACGAGGGCATCGGGTTCTTTGCAAGCTAAGGATCGGGAGGGCGACAGTAGTCAGGCGCATCTATCGCAGACTTCTAAATTTTTTTTATACATTCTCATACTCTGATTATGGTCGCATCTGCCGCTCATGATAGAGTGCGCACAACTGCGATCGGCCGCGATTCACATAAATGAAACTTAATTCTGTTAGTTTAGACACGAATAAAATCATAAATAGGGATGTACGTACTATAGGTACCTAAGTTTTTACTAAGAATTTACACGCTAGAATTTTAGTTCTTGATCCAAAATGGCTCACTCACTATTTTATTCTACCTGGAAGGTGTCACCGAATGCGAATATGTTTTTTTTTAATTAACAACTTATTATACATAACAAATAACGAAAAAGTTTACTGCACCTATTAAATAACAACAAGTGCGAGTCGGACTCTCGCACGAAGGGTTCCGTACTAGTTGCAAGTGCCGTGCTATTGAATGAAAGGTAAATTGCGGTTTACGGTTTATGACGTATTAAAAAAAAACTACTTACTTGATCTCGTTCAAACCAATTTTCGGTGGAAGTTTGCATGGTTATGTACATCATATATTTTTTTTAGTTTTATCATTCTCTTATTTTAGAAGTTACAGGGGGGGGGGACACATTTTACCACTTTGGAAGGGTCTCTCGCGCAAACTATTCAGTTTAGAAAAAAATGACATTAGAAACCTCAATATCATTTTTGAAGACCTATCCATAGATACCCCACAAGTATGGGTTTGATGAAAAAAATTTTTTTGAGTTTCAGTTCTAAGTATGGGGAACCCCATTTTTTTTTGTTTTTTTTCTATATTTGTGTGAAAATCTTAATGCGGTTCACAACATACATCTTTTTGCCAAGTTTCAACATTATAGTTCTTATAGTTTCGGAAAAAAGTGGCTGTGACATACGGACGGACAGACAGACAGACAGACATGACGAATCTATAAGGGTTCCGTTTTTTGCCATTTTGCTACGGAACCCTAAAAAAAGAATAGGTAATACATTTAAAATGTAAATATTGGTCATCGTTCAAATATTTACCTCCACTTTGGAGATATTTGTTGAGTTATAAGTAATTTATAGTATTATCTTTTGTGACAGGTACCTAGATTAATAAATTTCGACAACCGATTGGGATCCACCGTAGCCAAAAGGGTTTGATTTTGATATTGACATGGCATTAGGGACTTTCCCAAACGCATAGGTATTCTAATCCTACCGGTGCGTAGGGCTAAATTTAAAAAACTTTTTTAATTTTTTTAAATTAAGTTTTTGCCCTCATGGGACGAAAAATTGACTGATTTATGTAAAAACAAGATAAGATAGCTTTTAGGTAGGTACAAAATCACACGTCATGTTTATAATAATATGTTTTTCTTTATTCTTTATACAAATCGAATTGATATAGGAAATTGTTCAATTCCAAATGACCGTATATTTTTGTCATATGTTAATAATGTTTACTCATATGTTTTAATCTTTTGAACGCCGTGCTTTGTGCGTCACGTCGCGTCGCCACGTCGAGATATAGGTACTTACGCGCCAGTATGTAAGCCACAGAAAAACACAAAATATGTTTGTGACGCCAAAAATTCAGTTTTTGAGCTGTATCAATAATGTTTGTCTCCTGTGTACAATCATACATATATAATAAATGCGAAAGTTTGTATGTGTGGAACAACTACTGAATAGACTTGGCTGAAAGTTTATATGCTGGATTAACATATCGGCTACCAAATGTCACGCTCCGACCCACTGGACCAGAGTGATGCGGGTCGTAGCTAGTATCTAAGGTAAAAATTGGTTATTCTCTTCTTGTTTAGCTTGGCAAAATAATAGGGGCGCCACTATCGTTCATGTGGCAACCCTTACTGTAACAAAAACAGATACTTTTATCATAAAACTATATGCTCTAAGAATTGATCTTTGACGGTAATTCTGTCGACCGTACTCCTCAATCAATGATTCACGTATAATTGACAAAAGAAAGTACTATAATATAATACTAATTTACTCTTCTGTTGTTACTGTTATCCTGGATATCCACTAAAAAAGGGTAATGAGCGGAAACGGACCTAGCGAACTGAGCGGAGTGGAGGAAATTAGCTGTGCACTTCCACTAAAAAAGAGTTTCGGCATTTGCCTTCCACTGCCAGCGAGTAGCGGAGCGAGCGAGGCTGGAAATGAGGCTGAGCGAGTTTTAAGCTTCCATTAGAAGCCGATTTGGAGGCCTGCTAGCCAGTATACAGACAGCCGTGATAAAAACAAGTCATGTACACGATGTCGGACGATTCAAGTGATGATGATTTTTATGAAACATAATGAAATGTTTGATTCTTTACCACTATAAGAATCATTCAGTCATTGACATTCCATAAACAAGGATATGCACGAACTGATTCAATAAATAGCTCCATATTGCGCAAGGTCACGGCAATTACTAGACCGTTCAAGGACGTGAAAGGGGTAGCGGTGGCTGGAGGGGGCGGGGCTGTGAGCGGAGTCCTTTCAAAACTAGCGCGCGACGCCATGACGCAGCGGACCCATTTTAACTCGCTCAGTACGCTCCGTTTACTAGCTCGCGGTGGATGTACTTGTATGAAAATCAGTATTGCGAGTCGAGCGGAGTCCGCTCGGAATCCGCTCGACTCTTCGACCACTTTTGTGACTCTTTGAACTCGTTTTGTCCGCTCTGCTAATTTTTAATCAGTGGAAGCACTTATATGCCATTCGCCATTGCGAGTTAAACGGACTCTAAACGGAGTCCGCTCCGCTCGCAGTGGAAGGCGGGTATTACCTATGGCAATATTTTTGCACATTATAGAAACAAACAAGATATACCTACAACCACATTAACATTTATAAAATTAACTATAGGTAGATAATGACAATAAAAAATAATCTGTAATGGTTTTGACTGCATTTTTTATAATTCAAATTTGAATCGGAATCTAAAATGTTTCCGGCCACTACTAGATATCACACATTATCATAACTTTTTTTGTATTTGGTTTTGTTCCGGGGGGAAATGTATTTACGCATTCCCACCTCCGCGCGCCGCTGCAGCGTGTAGCGACAGGGGAACTGTGGGTCATTATCAAAAAAAATGTAGGTACATAGCGTTTTGGAGCTGTCCCATGACTTTCCAATTTTATATTTATTTATTTTATAACGATATAACGGTAGAATTATTTTTAACAAATTCTCCTATTTATACTTGATAAATAACAATTAATGAAACTGTAATACAACTAAAGTATTTAATAGAATTGTTAAATGATTTATTGGGAAACCGTGACTTTACCATGTCCCATACCATTACACAGATTGTAATACGTTTCGTATTTTTATCTGCTTAAAGTAAATGTTATACTTTTGTATTATTCCTTGAAACCAGCAAACCTAATTTATACCAGCAACCTATTTTTTTATTTTTATTAATTAGTTATTTTTAAATGATAAAATAACCGTTGGGTATTAAAATAGGATTAAGTGGAAAATTCCATTCCGAAACTATAGTTGTGAGCTTTACGATGAATTTACTATTTACAACAAATATTCAATTAATAGCAACACTAAACAACAACATTTGGAGGGGCGTTACATGCTGTAAATCGTCCATTTTGTCGGCGTACAGTGAAGTTAAAGTACGGTCATTTTTGTTGTCACTTTGGTAGTTCCACAAACCGAAACCAAAAACAGGGGTAAGTTTTACAATTTAATTACGTTAAAATTGTTATTAGGAGCATAAGTTTTTTGAAAAGCTGATTTGAAACTTATAATTGTCATATGTTTTTAATTTAAATAACAATAAATACATTTCTAGAGCAAGGAACGATTCCGTTACTTCCATTCCGTGACATTCACACTGGTAACGTATAAGAAGACTGAAAAAAGTTTCGGAATGGAAGTATAAAGCGTTTTTCATATCGGACATAATAATAATTTTTTTATTTATTTGTGTGACTGTGGATATAATTACAAAGGCATTTTTTTGCAGGTCTTATACAAAATGGTAGTTATTCTTGACGTTGATGATTTCTTAAGAAAAGATGATTTTCTAATAATGGTCGATGATCATGTAAAGTGGCCATGGCTAGTAACTCACTTTTGTCTAGCACAAATATGTTTTGGATGCGGTTTTTCTACTGCTTTGTACTCTACAAAACCGCAGCATTTCATAATAAGTACTAATGAAAAAGTTAAAGATTTATTTAATTATGATTTCTTTTGGTGTCAATGCTGTCAAGTATATGCTATATATAATCATTATACCGAAGACGAGTGTGAATATTGTTTTTAAGGTACATTAAACGTTGATATCATTGATAGATAAAAAAGCAATAGTTGGAAGCCCAATTCTCGTAAATAATAATGTTATTAACTTATAAGACGATTGTATCCTCTGTCGAAGCATTTACAATTTTATTTTGTATTTTATTTTTCACTCACAAAAGACGAAGTATGTGAGTTAAATATTTATTCACTTTTACGTAATTTGTGAGTGTAGGTACCTTATATTAATAAATAGGTATCATTGATCGATAAAAAATCCTTTGTAGTGATTATTACTGAGAATAAGAAGAATTCAATTGATTAGTTGCCCAAAGAAATTTGATCTCTTTTCTAGTCTTTTGTGAAATCAGCTTTACTATTCCATACCGATACCGGTTAGGATTTTCCGTGACTTGTCCCAAATTATTTGTAACAATTTATGTTTAAAAAAACAAAATCTAATAATAATAGATATTATTTTTCTATAGTTTTAGTTACAATAAGCTATGTTAAAATTTAATAAAAAGATCTCATTAGTATATAGGGAATAATTTAGATAATAAGTATTAAAGTTGTGTCTATTTTTATCAAAAAGTATCGGAATGGAGATGATTGTATTGATAAATAATTTAATATAATAGTTTTAACATACTGACTGTTCTTTACGTATAGATTGTTGATTATATTCATAAATAAAACGAATTTAGAAATAACATGTTTGTTTGTTTTCTTTTCATATTCATTTAAAATTAGTAACGGAATGGAACGAAAATAGAAGTATACCCATGTAAAATCTAATTTATTTATTAAAATACTGACCAAAATGGTAATAAATTAATGTTTTCTAAAACTTCAAAGATGACCCTAGCCAAAGAACTCCTTGTAATGTAAAAATTACGTAATATAAAATTTAAGTCATATTTTTTTTACTTGACATTTTTTAAGATAATGACCCGAGTACCAATTGTAGAGGAACAGTTGGTGGTGTTCCTCCACAGAAAATGAAGATCTTTGCCGGACGAGGTGGTGTGCCCGGCGACCGACGGCCATTTGTTACTGTTCGGAACTTGTATATGTTCTAATTGGCTTGCGAACTTGTATTGCGCGATACAGGATAGTTAGGATGCTAGGTGGTAGATGGCGCTGCTCGTCTACTAGTAGTTTGTGTGCGGCTACTGTAGATGTCGCTACAAGCGTATCCGCGCGCTGGCGGCGGGACATGTGGGACTCGACCTCTCCATAGCGGTGGTATGCTTACTCATACCACGAGGAGAGGACCCTACACCACTAAACTCCCCGGAAACTCCTTCGATCCGTCGTTGTCGGGGGCCGGGTACGCACGTAGCCATCCGGCCCCACACACTATCATACCTACTGTTCATCTTCGTGTAACTGTCAATGTAATAATATCTCGAGTTTTAAAATTATCAACGTGATTCAAGCCTGCAGTCACTTTGAAAATTTTTAATATGAATTGAATTTGTACTGTATAGACAGTTGTACGGCTAATATAGCTGTTCTATTTTCATTATATTTTCGCTTACATTTTGCCAGTCATTAACATAATATATGATTTAGGCTTCTAGAAGAATTCGCTTCGCAGTAATAACTGGTTTATCTAAAACCAAAATATTAATATAGTTATTTATAAATTAATATGTAAATTGCCAAATCGAATTACACGACGAAAACACATTATATTATACGTTCTTTAAAATATTCATCGTCATTACGGAAGCAAGTATCAAGATTATGCATTCGCGCTATAACCGCAAATTCCTTTTATGAAAATGTTACTTCATAATAATATTCAATAATACGTTTTTCAATAAAAATAATCACTTTTGGGACGTTTATTTGATTAATATTTAATTTAATGAACACATAATATTGTCATTGCAGTAGTTTTTCTATAAATATCGTTGAGGTTAGACAACACTTGGTTCGGCTTCTTGTTTTGCCGAAAATTCCTTATAATATTTATAAACTTTATAAATGATCTCTCTCAGGGCCGGATTTAAGGGAGGGCGACTGCCTCGGGGCCTCCACAACAGAGGGGCCCCCACAATAGAGATTTAAAATCTTTCAAATTCTGACGACTAAACTCTACAACTTTCTTTTATTTATTTTTTCGGTGTTGTACCTTTACATACAGTACTTTGTAGAATCATGATTAATGTAATCGTTCTGAAATATTATAATAACGGTTATTCATCTATAATTGTTCACTTCATTAGAAAATCAGTAAAATATCAGAATTCAAATCGCCTTGAAAAGTGGGTACATACTTCAATTTTTTTACACATTTAGAGGGAAACTAATTTGTGGCCAGGTCTCTTCTCCTTTGTTGCCCCGGGGCCTCCGGACTTCTAAATCCGGCCCTGATCTCTCTATTGCCACAATATCGGCGGATCGCAATATTTCTCATTTTGAGAGCATTAAGTAATCAACATCACCATAATAACCCAACAATTCTACATATATACTATAAACGCGAATGTTTGTAAGTATGGGTGGATGGATGGACAGATGTTAAAATTTCACTCAAAAACTTCTGAATGGATTTGGCTGAATGTTCGGACGCGGATAGTTTATAAGCTGGATTAACATATAGGCTACAAAACATCACGCTCAGACCCACTGGAGCAGAGTTTTGTAAAACCGCGAGGCGCAGCTAGTTCAATATAACACGATAATAATTGTAAACCACTTACAAGCTTTGACATATTATTTTGTTTACATGACAACTGACAGAATGAATGTTGCTATCAAAAAATAAATATTGTTTAGTTCGGTTTCATGCCTTTCTTGCCAAGCTATACACAGGTGACAAAACAGTTTTTTCTCAATGGGACTACTGCCTCCAACACTTCCGCCACTGTACCTAACTTCCTCCCTCGTCCTCCTGACCCTTAGCTTGCAAAGAACCATCCGATGCCCTCGTAGACCCAAAGTCTGAGAGGCCCGCGTAAAGTAGAGCGACAGTTGCACAAAACTCCCCTAAAATACTAAAAGTCATAATCCCTCAATCTCATCGCCAGCGACCGCCCTGAGCCAAGGTCCAAGCCCCACAAGGGGCGCCCTCTTGCGCAGTTTGCTTAGTTTGTAGTTTTTAAACCATTCATTAAGGCTGAAGCTCTGAATTTATCCTCAGGAAGAGACACTAACAATTGGATAAGCTAATTGCATACATAACAGTTACTTAAGTTTTCAAATATTTGATGATAAAAAAGAATAAAGTTATATAGCTAGCTTCCCGCGTGCGGATTCATCCGCGTAGCTCCCGTTCCGGTGGGAAAGTCATAATTAAATATAGCCTATATTACTCGGCGATACCGTAGCATTCTAATGGGGAAAGAATTATAGAAATCCGTCCAGTAGGTTCTGAGTTTATTCGTAACAAACAATAAAAATACAAATCTTTCCTCTTCATAGTATTAATATAGATTTTCGGGCTTGGTGTAGGTACAGGTAGGGATTGCAATTGAGCAAAGTGGGATTCCGCTGGATTGCTGCATAACTTTAGGCCCTGCGGGATCCCGCAATACCTTGCGAATCCACAATGCGACTACTCAAGCATCAACCAGTGTTAATTTTCATCGGCTGATGAGGATGATTCAAATTTCCGAATTTAACTTACTCAATAAATAAGTTTACAACAAAAAATTAAAAAAAGTTATTTGAATTTCATAAAAAATACTTTAAATTACGCGATCATGTGTAGGTATCATGATGTAATAAAGTCAATCCAACAAAAATCCCGCGGGATTGTTATCCCTGTGTACAGAGCATGGAGGTGCAGTCCAAACGGTTTTTTTTTTAAAGATTACTAGCAGAGTTTTGCATTCTACTATTAGTCTTTTTAACCCTTCGTGCTAATCTAAAATGCTTGTATTACGAGTGGGTTCACGTCGGTAGCGCAATGGGTGGGGTTCGAATCGGCGACCACAAGATCACAAGTCCGACACCTTAGCCATTGGGCTACGACCGCTTTGTTTTTGTAACACTCACGTTTTATTTTTGTGCGCCGTTCTTATTCTGTATTTACCTACCTACAAGGCTTCTGGTCCGGAAATAATTGGCATATATGGTTTGAAAACGTAATGAACCTGAGTAAATATTATTTTATAGATCAGCCTTGGGAACTTCCTCTTACGAAAATGTAAATCGAAAATAAGTTCAGTGACCTTTGGAAGGGTCCAATGCCCTTAACAAAAAAAATCATGTCCATAAATGAGAAAAAATTATGGGTACATAATCTTTACTAATATTATAAACGCGAAAGTTTGTGAGTATGGATGGATAGATGGATGTTTTTTTACTCTTTCACGCAAAAATTACTGAATGGATTTGGCTGAAACTTTGTACGGGGATCGTTAATAAGCTCGATTAACATATAGGCTACCAAAAACACGCTTCGACCCACTGGAGCAGAGTAACGCGGGGCGCAACTATTAAATAAATATGAATAAAAAATAAATAAAGGCCCGCCGCTACTCATATTGGCCGGCACAAACAGATTAATATTTTAAAAATTGTTGTCAATCATTTCATCAGTAAAAACCTGTTAATTCCATAACAAATAAACACGTCAATTTTACTTAGTTTTAGATATAATTATTATTTATAATGAAATTAATCCAGCCGTTACTGATATTAGCCGGATCAACCAGACAAAAATGATAACTACCTATTACATTAATAATCATTTATTAGTAGTAAAAACCAGTTATTTTCCATTCAAACATAAAAACATTATTATGTTGCCTTATTTTTATTCAAATAAAGTGGTCTCCGGCTTAGAATAGACCACCCTATGTCTTCCCATGGGTGTCGTAAAAGGCGACTAAGGGACATATGGCTGATGGATGGGCAGCAGCATCTATTAGCTCAAGGTTTACATCTTAATGCGATCCCCAATCCGTCTGCCAAGCGTGGTTATTATGGCAATAACGCTCTACGATCCTGGCTTGCCAAGCTCTGATAAGAGGAGGCCCATGTTCAGCAGTGGACGTAAACGGGCTGTTGATGATGATGATGATGATAATATATTTTTATAAAACATTCTCAGCAGTGCCGAAAATAGGGCGGTGCCACCGGTGCTCAGGCACAGGGCGAAGTCTATGGAGGGCCAGACCAGATAGGACTATTGTTTTTACGGTTTGCTCCAGATAAGTACCCGCTGCGCCCCTAGTGCTCGATTCCAACATATACGTTAGGTAAGTATGTGTTGGAAGCGAGCACTAATAAAGAAGGCCTATACATAGCATTACTCTAGCTAAGTTACCTATAATGTATCTAAAAAAACAAAGACGCAGTTGTAGAAGCTCGCAAAGGGCGCAGAAAATACGGCACTGATTCTTAGGATCCAGGTAGAATATAGACGGGCAAATCACCTAAATATGAAAAGGTCTTCTATTAGTGTAGGGTAACAGTAACGGAATTCCGTGACGCATTTCTGTTATTGTTACCTACTGTATTATTGAAGCTACATTAACATAGATATTTATTTAAAACTAGCTGACCCGGCAGACTTTGTACTGCCTCAATCGATAAATAAAAGACCTAAACCTAAACCTCTACCCTACCCAACACTTATCCTACACCTACTTAACCCCTAGTTACCCTTTTTTTTCTTTGCGTTTTAACCTTCCCTGTGTTGATTACTGCCAAATTTCATCAAAATCGGTACAGCCATTCTCGAGTTTTAGCGAGACTAACGAACAGTAATTGATTTTTATATATTAGATGTTTTTGCATACACAGTAAACGCTGAGTAGCGAAGACATTTCTATCGAAGTCATAGTCAAACCGATACGTGATTAACTTATCCAGTTCAGTTCAGTAGTTTAGTAGCTTTCAAGGCCGGATTTAAGGGACGGCATCCAGGGCAACTGCCCCGGGGCTTCCACAATAGAGGGGCCCCCACAATAGAGATTTAAAATCATTCAAATTCTGACGAGTAAATTCTACAACTTTTTTTTTTTTTTTTTTTTGCTGTTGTAACTTTACAGTAAAATATCAGAATTGAAATGAATTCAGAATTCAAAAGTAGATACATATTTAAAATTTTCTACACATTTAGAGCGAAACTAATTTGTGGCCAAGAGGCCTCTTCTCCTTTGTTGCCCAGGGGCCTCCGGACATCTAAATCCGGCCCTGGTAGCTTTAATGTATTAACGTAGATTTTATGGTTAGTGCAGTAGCAACATGAACCCTGTTATGGCACCGCAGGTTGATTACTGAACCTAAACGTAAGTAATTAAAAAAATATATCTTTCCTACAAAATATGACTATCTATCATGTCTAGACGCATCTATGACAATCTGTCATTAGTACTCATTAGTCCATGTGATAAAATTACTTTTTTTTTTCGGAGACATTTTTTTTCGGCCGGACATATTATGTAGTTCGCCCTGAGGTATAAGGTGTTATTTCATATGTCAAGAAATATTTTCGTTATATATAAATTAAAGAGAAAAAATCAATTTGCTACATTTGATTTTCAACCTTATTAGCTATTGTCACTTAAGTACGCGAACGCGGTATTGTAGTTTCACCGACTGCTACTTCACCCGGCAGAAAGGCGAGCAGTGCTCCAGCCTAGATAAATGGTTTGAAAACTACAAACTAATCAACCTGCGCATGAAGGCGTCCGCTGGGGGACTTGGACCTCGGCTCAGCGCGGTCGCTGACCAGGAGATTGAGGGACTATGGCTTTTAGTTTTTTTAGGGGAATTTTGTTCAACTATCGATAACACTATTTTTATTTTTCTTTATAGTTTTATTTGATACATATAAGTCATGAATATAATAGGTACAGCACAAACTAGTTCAGTAGACTTTACTTCCGTGCTTAATTTTATTAGGGGGGTTTTAGAGAAAAAACCGGTTACTCTTGTTAGTTGGTATGTACAAATCACATACAAATTAAGACTATTAGTTTTAACAGTTCAAAACATACCTAAAAACTGACGTTATTATTTACAAGCTATTATTAGTTTCGCTGTTTCGATGTGTGTGTAAATCACCAACCTTTTAACAATAATTCTTAGGTAGTAAAATATTGGCTCTACCTCGGGGATTGGGGACCATGGCCCCACTTTCCCTTAGAGGCCATACCATGCAAGGCCGGATCTAAGGGAGGGCATCAAGGGCAACTGCCCCGGGGCCTCCACAATACTAACGATGTGAGAAGACATTATAGGGCGATAAGAAGTGGGATCTTGTTTTGGCTTACCAGGCTTGGGAATACCAATCACGATGGCTTCTTTTCCGCTGGTGTGGTAATACTGCGTGACTATTTTTACCGTCTTGGAAATAATAGAGCGTGATAATTAAATGAAATAGATGTCTAAGGCATAGTTATTTAAGCTTTTTTTTACTGGCATAGTGTAAAAATCTTAACGGTAAAAATGCGTACACCTAAGTAGGTAAAGTTTCGTTAATTCACTCACTCCTTTCATTCATGTGTGATTGCGGCCTAGGTATTATAGGCACCTATTTTATTATTATGCACGCGCTATGTATGTTGTATTTATTTTAAGTAATTTATGAGATTTTCGAAATTTTTATTACCGAAATACTAATACAAATATACTGTGGTCTATAAATTATATTCCAGTTACACAAAACCCATTTCATTACTATCAAGACGGTAAAAAAGTCACCCATTATATAGATTGCTAGAGCCGCGTTGAAAATTGCGGTCATGAGGCTAAGCAGATGAATCGAGATCCGCTTAAGCACTGGATTGGTTAGGGTCACAAATTCCTTTTGGTCTCCTACTGCCAGTCTTTTTCGGATGGACAGTACGTAGTATGACAGGAGGCTTTTTCTTCTTCACCGGACATAACTCCTACTGCCAGAGCTTGCGTGACTCTAACTGTCAAACTTGGTTATAAATGACAGTTCACAGATGGCGCATAAACCACTGTTACCAGTATTGCAAAATAAGTCCGTGAAGTACTTTTTTTTTTCTGTTTACACTGTTTTTGACCACAGTACAACAGGGTTCATAGTACAAAAGTTTACACATTACAAAAGAGTTCGTAGTACCTTTGGTATGGCGCTTTTATAATAAGTTATATTTATGTGTATAGGGATCGTAGCAAGTGGAGGTCCTCTGCCTATCCCGCTCGAAAACAGGCGTTATGTTTGTATGTATATTTTATTTTGCTTTCTCGACTTAGTCATGGAGATTTCGTTATAATTATCTATTATAAAACATAATAAATACAAGCATATTTTTGGTCAAGACACCACTGTGTCAATAATTCATACTCTATTGCTGGTTTATATAATATAAAAGCAAAATAAAATATAGCTTATTATAGAAGTGCCATACCATAGGTAGGGGAAACTTTTACACTACTCTTAGCTTATAATATACACCAAGATGTAGACGCTGTCCTCGTGATGTAATTGACATAATTATAATGACTAGTAACCGCGAAACCCCGTTTGGATTCGCTGTTACGACAGTTGGGATGCTCCGGAACAAATGTACTCGAAAGTATTGTTCTACTGTTTAAGCCTGGCGTCGCCGTACCTGTTGGTCATATTGACATGTTCCAATAAATTCTTCCATACAATACTAATTATCCTCGTAATAACGAATTCAATTAAAAAACAATTGACCAAGTCGTTACCAAGCTATGCGCGTACCTGGGGGTCTACTCTCTAAGTCCGTCAACGAAAGTACGGGCCCGTCCGAAAGTAGCTCGAAACTTAGAATAGTTTAGAACGGAATCATAGACAATTTTCGTGAACGAGAACGATAACAACTTTGCTGTCGCGAAAACTGACATAACGTTCCGTCAAAACAAGTGTCAAATTCAATTTTTCGGACGGGCGAAAAAACATCAGGAGTAGGATGAACTGTCATATCATTTGGTCATTCATTCTTAGTTCGGACCCCGAACGAAACATATGTACGTAGGTGATCCGTAGTAGGAAACGTTCCGTAATTACGGCCGTAACTACGATTTCGTGCTTAGAGAGTAGACCCCCTGCACCGGTGGCTCACCGACGCTTCGCAGGTGGTTTGACTGCACCGGTGGCTCAGTGGTTACGGTAGTTGCTTCTGGGACCTGGTGTTCTGGGTTCGATTCCCACCCGGGACAATTATTTGTGTGAACCACAAATAATACGAGTCTGGGTGTACTTTGTGTCCGTGAAATGTATGTTTGTAAAGTCCCCCGCGACACAGGGATTTATGTCCCTAGTGCGGGAGATATCTTTAAAAAAAAAAAAAAAAACCTACGTACATTTTGGCTATTCATTTTAGAAGGAAAAAATAATACTGAGTTAAATTCGCTTTTGCACAGTTGTCAAAAAAATATTTAAATCGCAAAGATTTGTAATGTTAAAAATATGGTCAATAGTTAAGATGCGTCAAGCATAGAATATAGAAATAGGGTACCTTGTGGATACAAGCCCGTATAACGTCCACTGCCAAGCATGACCCTCCCGAAGGAAGGGTTTGCCATAATCACCACGCTTGGCAGGTGGTTTCGTAACCGCAGTATAATGATGTAATACACAAGGAAATGCTGCTGCCCGTTCCCTGGTATACGCTTGCTATAGTTGCAACAATCGGGACCCACGGCTTAACGTGCTATCCGAGGCACGGACCAACCAGACCCGGAGATAAATCTTACAATTCACAAAAATATTTATTGTGTGAGAATCAAAACCCACGACCTCCTAGATTTAAAGCCAGAGTTATACCCCTACACCAATATTAGCAATGAAATAAATATGTCAAGTAGAGGTAATACAGATTCAATTTGGGGTGATATGTTTAGATTTCAGATAATTTTGAGATTTTAGCAACATACGCTTGTTCGTGCCGTGTGTAGAATAGACCACCCCATGTCTTCCCATGGGTGTCGTAAAAGGCGACTAAGGGACAGATGGCTGATGGATGGGCAGCAACATCTATTAGCTCAAGGTTTACATCTTACTGCGATCACCAATCCGTCTGCCAGGCGTGGTGATTATGGCAATATCCCTCTACGATCCTGGCTTGACAAGGTCTGTTAAGAGGAGGCCCATGTTCTGCAGTGGACGTAAACGGGCTGTTGATGATGATGATGATGATACGCTTGTTACACATAGGCAAAATCATTGTACGTCGCAGTGGCAGTTTTTTTTTTTTTAAATAAACAAACATTTAAAAATCTACGAGGCTTCAGCAAAATTTTCATGTTTTAATTTTATTTGTTGCGTTGTATAAACTAGGGTACGTATACCTTTTAAATAGAGATTAATTAAATATGAAAATTTAAGGTCAATATATTAATTTGTTCCATACCCTGACCCCGAATTTTCATATTGAATTATTAATATTTACATTCGGCAAAGCAATCTTCGTATCAATACTTTTGACGCACCATAATACTTAACAAACATTTTTGTAAAACAAATGCCAATCAAAGTTTAAAACTAAATATATGTCATGATTCTGTGATTAACAGCATTTTCTTTACTCATTTAGACCCATTTAAATAGATCTAAATCATATTCTTGTTAAGCGTCTTTACATTGTTGATATGTCAATTTAAATATTTATTAGTTAACCCTGTTAAAAATCAAATCTTTTTACTTTTTGATGATTGAGAAAAAAATCCTGACTTTTTATGCTATCAAATTGCTTATTTTGTTATGAGGGTCCGTAAACTTAATATATTTCAACTGAAACAAAGAAATTGTCCAATAACCTGTAATTTTAATAATTTATAAAAAATTGTGAAATTGCAAATTAAAATAATTATTTAAGTGAATATCATAATTAATATTCTTATTAAATACTTAATCCACTAACACTTGTAAATATTACGAATTGAATCGTATAATAAAAGTACATTTTTTTATTGTTGAAATCTCTTCATTTTTCTTTCCATTTTTTTCCTCTTCTTATCATCCTGCTCGGTATCTTGAGGAGCTTCTTGGAAGAACCAAGGTCCCAACACATTAGTCCAGAGCAAGAAGAATACTCTTATAGGCAGGAGAAGTAACATTAGCCAAAAGTAGTTTGATATCGAACACAATACATGTGTGATAGATGATAGAATTATTATGTCCTTTACATGCCTGAAAAAGTAAAAATACAATAATTTAAGACATGCTTTATAAGTTAAAAAAACAATAGCATTAAAAGACAAAAGATTCGCTTCCTTGCCACAGCTCCAACATACATCATTTAAGACATATCATCCAAATCAGCCCAGCTATTTATTAAGAATTCGCTTAGCAGAAAACATTTTCAGATAATTATTTATATTAGAAGAATAGGTATTGAACTTCAATTTTCAATAAGACAAATATACGATTAGCGAACATTAGGAATGCACTAGCTGAGCCGAGGTCCAAGCCCCACAAGGGGTGTTCTCTTGCGCTTGTAGTTTTTAAACCATTGATTTAAAGTAGAGATCTGCTCGCGCTCGCAACTACATAATGTCTGTCCGAAAAAAAAGCACTAATATCTGTGCCGGATTAGCAATATAGCAACATGGCCCCGCGCACCATGAATACGTGCGCAAGCAATCAGGGTGCTTCACAATAGGTGGCCAAATAGGACTAAAAAAAAACATAGTTGAGCAACTCTGAGTCAGAGGGGTCTCCGGACAGAATTTGTTGCTACAGGGCCCGCGGTTTCTTAATCCGGCACTGACTAATATTTGTAGGTTAACCCACTAAATGTCTAAAAACTACTACTACACAGAAGAATCAACTAATAGATATGTTCAGATCAAAATTTCGAATATTTTAGGTTAGACATAAGCCAGGAGGATTTTGCTTTAAGTGAGCAGGATTTCAGTTTTATTAAGAATTTCCTTCATACTATTTACACATAGGTAATAACAATGCCTCTGGCATTAAGTTCGCCCTGTTCTTTCGTAGTGCTTAAGTTATTAAATAAATTAATGCCTGGTGATGTAGCAAACGTGTTGGGATACATATGGGTCGGAAAAAAATTAATTGTAATCATCATCATCATCATCATCAGTCCGTATAACGTCCACTGCTGAACATGGGCCTCCTCCCGAGGGAGGGCATTGCCATAGTCACCACGCTTGGCAGGCGGGTTGGTGACCGCAGTATTATGTTGTACCACAAAAGGAAACGCTGCTGCCCGTTCCTTGATATACGATTATTATAGATGATGTTATAACAATCGGGACCAACGGCTTAACGTGCTTTCCGAGGCACGGAGGGTAGTCGCTCAACCAACCAGACCCGGAAAGAAATCTAAGAATTTACACATAGATTTCTTGTCCGGTGTGGGAATCGAACCCACGACCTCCGAGATTTAAAGCGAGCCAATTACCACTACGCTACGGAGGTTGTCTTGGAATAGGAAATAACTATGTTATAACTGTTACTAAATTTTAGTGTTTAGTTGAGTAATTGATTGATCCGCTCTGTGAACATGTAACACAGTTTAAATCATAAACTTAAGTAACACTTAGTTTGTTTATAACTAGCCCACATAGCATGTTTTATAGCTTCACTTTCATCATGATTTTACTTTGTATTTCAGTATTAAAGCAGAGGCGGGTTCTTGGGCTTTAAAGGCCCCGAAAGTGTGAGGTAGATGACCTCTCCAACAAGTCTTGATGAGATATTAGACAATGTTTGCTATAAAATTTGACTGACTGATTGATTAATGCACAGCTGAAACTGGTGGACCTACAGCCACGAAATTTTGCACAAATATTCCTTAAGTTATGTAGGTGTGTGACTAAGAAAGTATTTTCAGAAATTCTAATCTTAAGGGGGTGAAGAAAGGGAACAAAGTTTGCATAATAAATGAATGAATGAATGAATATATTTATTGACATTAAGTGTTGGTACAATTCGGTCTTAATTAAATGCATAGATCCTTAACACTTAGTCATAGAAGTGACATATAAATAATAAATTATGTTTTTAATACAATTAATTCATTTTAATTTATTATTTATCAATTCATTTAATGAATAAAAAATTCTTTCCCCCAACCAGGCTTTCAAGGTCTTGACAAATTTCTGGTAGGTTAGGTCCTTAATATCGCTAGGTAGAGCATTAAATACACATATATAGGACATTGTGATCCCTTTGCCCAATCTACTTCAAATTTTGCATAAACATTCTTTAACAGCATATATGCGAGACATGTTTTCTAATATAACCAGCAACTTTACCCGTTATGTATGTAAATTGTTGAACATTTTTTAA
Organism: Nycteola revayana; assembly: GCA_947037095.2. Lineage (NCBI taxonomy): Eukaryota > Metazoa > Arthropoda > Insecta > Lepidoptera > Nolidae > Nycteola > Nycteola revayana. The sequence continues at coordinate 30,201,382 of OX344842.1, read as the reverse complement.
TGAAAAGTAACAGAATATATTTATCATTATATATTGGTCATTAACAAAATCGCTCAGGGAAAAACTAGCCGTATGCCAAAGAGCAATGGAGCGAAGTATGACAGCCACACGAAAACAAGAACGGGTTAGAAATACCATCCTAAGATCGAAAACGAAACTGATGGATATTCTAATCAAAATAGACCAGCAAAAGTGGCGATGGGCTGGCCACATGATGCGTGAAAATAAAGGTAAATGGAGCAAGGCCATAACAGAATGGTACCCGAGGGACGGAAAAAGAAATCGAGTAAGACAAAAAATTTAACGGGAAGATGACTTGAAACTGACTGTGGGTGCAAAATGGATAAGGGTGGCAAATGACAGAAGCCACTGGAAATTTTTGGAGGCGGCCTATGCCAAAAGGCACACTGAAATTAGAGATTTTTTATAATAAACTTAGTTTTTAAGATATGTTTAAATAGATTACGTATATTGTTTTGTAACTGCTAATTTCAGAATAAAAGGCTTTATTATTATAACAGAATATATTAACTAGGTATTTTTTTAATAATTAGAACAAAAAGCCAAATTAATTTTGAGATAATTAAAGAGTTTCTTATAAAAGTAGGACATAATTTTGTGATCTTTTATACAAAGTAAAATTATGAAGAATGTTGAGCTGTTAAATATACACCATGCCGGTTAGTTATGACCATATTAAGCCAACAGAGCAGTCATCAAGAACTACAAAAGAATATGTAATTTTAAAAAGAGCAGAACTCATAACCCTTGTCTATTGGAGTTATGCCCTTTTCAAAATGGGACGTCCAATTAATCTTAACATTTTTGGTGCATAGCTTAAAACTTCAATACATAAAAAGTTAAAATTTGAGTACTCACTCTCCCATTCCGCCTTCCATGTTGAGATCAAGTCCAGGGTCAATAAGTTGGCCATTTTCTGTATATGTGGCTTTACTGATGTACCTCATCATTTGATAGCATCCAATGTATATTGCTATGACGAAAATGTTCAGAAACTGGAAATCAAAAGTACTAGATACAGTAAATGAAAACTTGATTTAAATATAGACTAGCTGAAGTGTTTTATAAAAAGGCTTATTATAAAATTTCTGATTATGTCAATGACAAAACTACTTGGGAGTGAGTTGCTCTGAAACAATCATCATCAACAGCTCGTTAATGTCCACTGCTGAACATGGGCCTCCTCTTAACAGACCTAGGCAAGCCAGGATCATAGAGGGATATTGCTATAATCACCACGCTTGGCAGACGGATTGGTGATCGCAGTAAGATGTAAACCCTTGAGCTAATAGATGCTGCTGCCTATCCATCAGCCATATGTCCCTTAGTCGCCTTTTACAACACCCATGGTAAGACATGGGGTGGTCTATTCTAAGCCGGAAACCACACGGCTCTGAAACAATACTGCTTTATTAATAATTGTAAAATGAAATTTATTTAAAAAATATCCTCTGACTTTCTTGCCAGTTCTTCTCAGAGTTGCCACGTCAAGAACTGGTGGTAGAAAAAGAAAGGGATGCATCATAAGAACATGATTTAAAATATTTTAAATGTGTCTATATGAATAAAGAATTTTTGACTGTGACTTTGACTTTGATGCCTGCGACATTGTCCGCATGGTGTTTGTTATACCTTTGACAAATATTTTTAATGTGTAGGTACAAACATCAATTCTGTGATCAAAAGTAATTGAAATACTGACTGGGGATGTAAGGTACCAACATGCAAAATTTCGTTAGAATTTGTCCAATAGTTTTGGAGATTAAACCATACAAACAGAGAGAGATTTTTTTTTTTTTATCTTGACCTGTTTTATTGTACTTCTGACATTCCCCTGACTCTGTTTATTGCGTATTTTTCTAAGTACAGACATTCAACCTCTCCAGTTTTATATTATATTATTATAGATTTTGTGCATCGTCTCAGCGCAACAGATGGAATTCTAATCTAAAGTCACTCACATATTTCACTGACAAAAGGTATTCTGAACAAGAGATGTGCCACTCTGTTCCTAGGCATATTGTAGTATTAGATATGACCTGTCCTTCGAATCGAGTTTAAATATGAATTGAGGCAGTCCGGTTGATTGTGTGCCGTTTCGGTAATGCCATAGACTCCACATAGAGTGATATGCCATATTTGGATTGGATGAATGGTTAAATATACTAAAGCTTAATTCATTTTTCAATTCAAACTTGTAGGCCGTTTGATCTCGATAGTCAATCAGTTTTGTTCCGTCTGCTCGATTGAATCGAAGTTAGAAACTATCAAACCAAGGGTTTGAGTTAAGCTTAACTCTGTTTAAGCCGGGTTGGCATATTGAGTTGATTCTATTCTAATTGACTAAAGTCGACTATAATGATGCGTTAATAAGTCTGTATTCTCTATTTCAAATCAATTGAGAGATATGAGATGACAATTGAAAAGTTACACTAAAATTATTTGAAATACCTATTGTGGAATAGCATATTCTTATATTTACTTTCATTTGCACTTGATTCTATTGAGTAGTGTAATGGTTATAATATTAAGAAAACAATTCACTGCAACAAATTCTAGTACTTACAATAACACCTGCTGACAGGTCATCCAAATAAAACATTGCGGTGCTGACAGCATAGAAACCCGTTGAAACAAGGGCCATGTTACGGTAGAAATGAATGGTGGCAGAATTTTCCACTAAAATCTGTTTGGCACCTTTTGTTGGTGCTTTTCCTTTTGGAGGCTGAAATATCAGTTTAAAACCTTTGAGTCAATGTGTCCTTAAATTAAAACTGCCAAGTGCCTAGGTTTTACTATGTTATTATGTAGAAGGGTTTAAGTTATGCTAAAATTGGTAAATATATAAAGTTTTCATAGAGAAAACAGAGCATGACACGGACCTTATATGTATATGTATGTAGGTAAGCATAACCTGCATTCTAACTTCAGTTACAAAAGAATTGTGCATGTAAAATAACTATAACATACGCGACGTGTCTTTCCAAAGTCATCAATTTACCAAATTCAAGGAAAAAGGTTATAATTTTACAATAATTAGCTTTTTTCATAATTTAAAAATAAAATTACTTACCGGTGCCATTGTAAAGATTTTTCTCAATCAAAGCGCTGGTAAACCAAATTAGTTTGTTGTGTAAATTATATTAGAACACAACTAACATACTATTCTAGAGAAAACTAATTAAAAGAAGAAAATCTTAAGTCATCGTTTTGAAACCTTCTACTGAGTTCTACTAATCCATCCATTCCAATTATCTATCAAATGTCATTTTTAGGGTTACCAGTGAAAAGTTTACGATTCCACACTACAACCCATTACTAAAATAAAATAAATAAAAATAAAGTCTTTATTCACGTAAACCTATTACAGGTAAACAGTCTAAATATATTTTGGCTTATCAATTTATATGTTACATTATGTCATTGATTATTGCTGCTTATTACAATGATTTAAATAGCTTTAGCCTAAAAGCTGTCAGGTATGAAAATACAATATTATTTTAATACCTTTATAATGACAGAACTTAAATATTCAATAATACATTACAAAATTTTCTGTTTGAATAGTATAAGTTCTGTCCTATGAATATGTTATTATTTAGACGGACCATATAGATAATAATAATTAATAATTAAATTGAAATTGAAGTAAATTGTTATAATTATTTTTCTTAAGTCATAATGAATATTTTTAGGAGACATTTTAAGAACGAAAAATCCTTCTGCCATTTTGTATTACGTATAGATTAACGGTATTCTTGATTAATTCGTGAATAATCAAAATAAAGGTTGTTGTCACAAGTGTCACAGATACAACTGTGAAAATATGCTACAGTACAGTAGTTAGAATACATGCAGTAAGCATGTTTTCTAAAAGATTCAGTATTTAATTAATAAAATATAAAGCAGTGTTCAGTTTTATTAGCATTTACCCTTATAGTGGAAAATATCGTCGACATTGGCAACACCAATCAATCCTTTGCCAAATATACGATGACGTACCAAAATTAAGTGTCTAAAATACTTATAATAACAAAAAGAACTGTGTAATCCGACCTTTTCGCCCAGTATTACAAAAGTATATCCGTTTGCAGGATTGTGACCTATTACTTAGCACATGAAATGAGTCATGGTGCTAGCCATACCTATTTAGCTGGGTATTACTTGGTTTGACATTAATTTAAAATACGATGCGTGCGTTGACATCCATACGCCGTCTCTTCTTTCCAGGGTTCAAAATAGGACTGGTGTTCTGATACATTTTTATTTTGCACAGTAGATAAGTATTGGCATTCAACGCCGCAAAGTTGCCTGCTTTCTGGGAATATTGCCAAGTACCTAGTAGAGATTTAGACAAATGCAACTCATCCGTGAAATAACGTCCGATCAAAAGAACTATCAATCCAGCAAATCGGAGTTTATTCTCTAAATTAGTCGAAGTACCTATTTTAGAAATTATCCATACATATATAGTTGATAGTTGATACATAGTGCCGTGTGGTTATGTGGTGCCGGCTTAGAATAGACCACCCCATGTCTTCCCATAGGTGTCGTAAAAGGCGACTAAGGGACATGATGGAAGGGACATATGGCTGATAGATGCTGCTGCATCTATTAGCTCAAGGTTTACATCTTACTGCGATCACCAATCCGTCTGCCAAGCGTGGTGAGTATGGCAATATCCCTCTAAGATCCTGGCTTGTCAAGGTCTGTTAAGAGGAGGAGATGTTCAGCAGTGGACGTAAACGGGCTGTTGATGATGATGATGATGACATAGTTGACCATGTACAAAAAAGAGTAACTTACGTAAACTAACATTGTCAAAACCCTCGCAGCTTAATAAAAATATTATTGACATAGGCCTCCTACGCACTATGCGGCTAGCCGCAATGCGGCCGGCCGTGCGGCTGACCGTACTTAGATATTTGTACGAGAAAGTAGTTTTTATTCGCTCTGTGATGCGGCAGCCGGTCAACCGCTTCGGTTGCTGCGGCCCGACTGACAGCCACCGTTTGCGACGGTTACCGGTTACGCAAGCGCGTACTGCGTTAACCCGGACGGCTGACCGCATAGTGCGTAGGAGGCCTTAGTCTTCTAAATTGTTTCTTTGTCTGTCTATAAGACAAGTAAATGGGTCGCGTAATCAAAAAGATTGAAAGACAGATCTATCGACAGTTATACAATGGAGGAAGCAAATCACCTTTGTATCCATTTCTTCTGGAGAAGCATATCTCCGCTCCGAAAATGACCCATCTAAGTATAACAGCTGCCGAAACAAGAATATTTTTTGTTTAACGCTGGAACGAAAGTGAGTGAGAGAGACCTATGTAGAAAAGCTTCTACGCCGGGAGTAGAATGAGAAGTACAGTAATACCCCGGACTTACGTGATAGGTGGGACCACGGGATAGCCATGTAAGTCGAATTCGCGTAAGTCGGGGTTCAACTTTCCCTATAAATACATATTATAATGTTTGTGTAATCGGGACCATAGTCTAAAAAAACAATAGATCAGAAGAAACATAGTTAATAATACGTTAAATTATAATGAAATAAATAATGAATTTATTCAACACTTAGGTATTTACATACACTTGTACTTGTCAAAATCACAATGAAAAAGAACTGTAATTAATAGGTTATTATTCTTATTCTATGAATAAAACTACTTAGGTAACTATAACTAGCAAGTGCAACTTGTGAGTGCTGCTAATTGTAGGACATTACAGACAATTTACTCCGTCTGTCCGTGTGTCATTAATTCCTCTACTCATAATAACTTCATATTTACATTAATTACATATAGGTAGTTAAGTATGGAGGACTAGCCCGAGTGTTTTTAAAAAGACAAAGGAGTCTGTTCACAACGAGAGTTTATTGAAGACTAACTTAAAATACGGTTACAAAATGATCTTAATAATATTTCTAATAACTAATTCTTATCTCTACGGATGCGCGACGCCAGGCTCAGACATAACATCCAGTTTGCTGGGTCAGCGGGGCTCGCCCACGTAGCCCTGCGCTCTCAACACATTGTGATAGAGCTAGGAGTGCCTACAGCTGACATAACTCCTCCCCCCATAGCTTCGAAATTATCAGAGGGATTATTAACTTGATCGCTCTGATTATTTCGATACAAACAGTTAAGTTTCATACACTCATATGTTATAAAAATGGAAATAGACAGAAATAAGATTATATATAACGCTATAATAGCGAAACTAACACTTTTAACACTATTATCCTTTTCATAGCTATCTTTCACTTCACTTTTACTGATTTTCAATAAATTGTTTAAATTCTGAAGGTTCGTCAAATCGCTGGTATCCAGATTGATGGGTTCTCGTTGGGATTGTAGCTCAATGGCGGCAACTTCTGGGAGGTTGATTATCGGTAGCTTTGTAGACTCTACTCTACTTGTGGATAAATGATGAGATTTCAGTGTGGTTCCACCTATTTCGACATCACAGCGATCGTCAAGAGTAAGAAGGTAAGTGCCTTTTATATTATCTTTAGTTATCTCGTCGTTACAGATTTTGGTAAGTATGTTTTCAGCTTTACTGTAGAGAATCCATCTCTGTTTCTCTACTGGCTCTATTTTAACATCTTTAAGCTCCACCGATATAGGATTACAAGAACTTATATTTTTAGAAAATTTCATCAGCGCTTGTATACAGGTATCTGCTATGGACGGCTGAAACTTATCTTCGTAGCACAAGTACGTTGCCTCGTGAAGCTCGAAACATGGCCGGGAGAGCGAGACCATTATGGAACCTTTTACTATGAGGTAAGGATATTTAGGAATTATAATTTTGGTTTGATTATAGAAATCGGTAATGGGTATAGGAATAACTTTATAATATATATATATATATCGTCTTTAATTAAAGGTATGTCTAAAATAAATGTTATTTGATTTCCTTTAGAATAGGCTTTTAACTCTATACATTGTTCAATATTAACTAAATTATCAAAGCTTACTGGGTAAACGAGCTTGTTGTATTTTTCTATTTCTAGTAACAATTTCATTAACTCATCCGAGTTCATAAGGGACTGGTGCAATGTTCTTAACTTACTGAAGGTTATACAGGTTTCGATCTCATTTAAATAACTATACAACAATTGGAAATTGTGTAGAAATAGTTTATATACAATAATGAAATTATGTACTGTTATGTTACCATCTATTGTTTTATTTATAATTTTCCTTATTTCCCACAATTCTTTATCTATTTGAATAAAATTACTATTTGTGGAATTTGTTATTTTTACCAGATTTTTAGACATTTCAGATACTAGAGTCATTCTATTCATTAATGTGTCCTGACGTGTTTGTAAGGAACTAATCATCTTTTCGTACCTGATAGCATCGTCATGGTCTAGGTTACCAGTAATAAGCTTTATAATAGATCCAAGAGGGTTTAGAATTCCGCGTTTTATTCTAATTGATGGGGCTAGTTGTCTTAATTTATTAGTAGTAGAGTTTATAACATAATCTGTTTGGAGCTTGACATTTAATAATTGGAAGTTTGGGGTTTTCTTACGAAAGTATTCTGTTACATGCCGATTTAAATTCCTATATCGATTTATATTTAATTCTAATTCCTCTTGTATAATGCTTAAATTTAAAACCTTAATAATAGTCCACTTATCATAACTTATGCTAGCTTGACCTTGTTTCATCAGCATTACTCCAGGATTTTTATCGATCCTTTGAAGTTGAAGGGCGCGGATCCTCACGATCAGCGCCATGAATGCGAGGAGGTACCTGTGAAGGTCGTTTAATGTCCTTAATAGGTACTCTCGTGTCACGATTTTTAATAGTAGCGGGACAAGTATTTCTGTTGGTTTCACCAGAGACTTGCGCCTTTTTAAAGCGCGGTTTGTCCTTACTTCGTCTTGTATTTACGCCTTTTACAAATATAGTATCCCCTACTTGTATATCAAAAGAGGTTTCTCCACCACGTTTCTGTATTACCTTTTCTTTATCTTTTATTAATTTATCTGTTAGGTATTTATATAGGTATTTTGTACGCTTCATATGGTCGCTTATCAATTGTTGTGTAAATTGTTTGTTAAAGTCTACTTCAAACGTACTATTGGAATCGGTATGTCCGAAGACAACTTCGAATGGCGTAAGGCCAGTTGCAGAGTGAATTGATTGATTATAAGACATTACTGCGTATGTCATTACACTAGCTGCGTCTGTTATTTTTTGTTCATATTTTGCAATCCGATAGATCTCTAAAATAGTTGAATGGAAGCGTTCTATTAGGCCCATAGAATTCGGGTTGTGCGGGGTGCCTATATGTAAATCTATTTTGTAAAACTGTAGTGTCTCTTTTAATAAATTATTATTGAATTCCGTACCGGGGTCAGCACTTATTCGGTTAGGTACGCCGTAAAATGAGAAAAACTTTATCAGTGCACGAACAACTTCGGGTGTAGAGCGATTAGATATTTCAAAAGCTTGACCTAGTTTACTGAAAGCATCTACGATAGTAAGAAAGTATTTGCCTTCTATAGAGAATAAATCCATGAAAATTTCACTGAACGGTTTAGTCTGTGTTTGAGTAAGTTGTAGCCGGGGTTTTAAAGGTTTACGGTCATATTTTTGTGTTTTACATGTCTCACAGGAATTTATTACTGTAGAGACTGTTAATTCCATATTTTGCCAGTAATAATTACGCTTCAATTTCATTAGGGTTTCTCTAATGCCGCGGTGGCTCGTTTTACCGCAGTGATAGTTAAGTATAACGGCACGCTGTTCATCTTCGTTTTCTATATATATTACTCTTTTATTACATTCATAGCATTTAACTGTGTCCTTTTTAAATAGTTTGATAATAGCGTCAGTGAATTGAGTGCGGTGTCTTTGGTCCTCAAAATAAAAGAAATATTTAATTTTAGGTTTTATATATTCTAGGAGAAATTTCTTTACTAAATCTTGATTATCTACAGGTAAGTGTATTTCAAAGACTTTTTGTTTATCTCGTGATAGATTTTTTACTAACGTTTGATTTCTGTTCCAGGTAAAGACAAGAATTTGGTTTGGCTTTGTATCTATGGCTTCATCTAAAATTGGGATACCATTGGTATCGATATCTTCAGCAGAGTGAATAGTTTCAGGTATCGAGCATGCAGTGATTGTACTCGACGAGGGTGAACGAGCTGGGTAAGTTGTTGGGACATCTTCAGGTAAGGGATTACCAGAATTTTCCGAAGCCGAAGTATCCAATGTTATTACCGAACTATTAGATCTTTCAGTGTCATCGAAATTAACCTGCATGGAGGAGTCGTCGTTTTTGTTGGTAAGTACGTTTAATTTTATACGCGATAGTGCGTCTGCGTTACTGTTTTGTTTCCCGTTTTTGTATTTAATGTCAAAGTCAAATTCTGAAAGTCGTAATTTCCACCTCGTCAGTTTACTTCCTGGTTCTTTAAGTGAGTTGAGCCAAGCCAATGGACGGTGGTCTGTGTATATTAAAAATTTTCGGCCATATAGATAGGGGCGGAAATGCTTCACTGCCCATACTATAGCTAGCAGCTCCTTTTCGGTAGTACTGTAGCGTGTTTCCGCGTCGTTTAGAGTACGACTCGCGTAAGCAATCGGTTTGTCACTTCCAACGGAACCTTGTGAAAGGACGGCACCCAGAGCGTGGTTAGACGCATCTGTGGTCAAGATGAAAGACTTAGAAAAATCGGGAAACTGGAGTATCGGGGCGTTAACAAGTAGCTCTTTACATTTTTGGAAGGCTGTAATGTAATCAGGGGTTATTTCAACTTTATTTCTCTTTTTTAGGCATGATGTCAGGGGTTGTGTAATCTTTGAAAAATCTCTTATAAATTTTCGATAATAGCCAACCAAACCGAGGAAACTTTTAATTTCAGTTGGTGTGCGAGGGAGTGGAAAATCGAGAACTGCTTTAATTTTGTCGTCATTTGGTTCTAAGCCGTGTTTAGTGATTTTGTGTCCGAGGTAAAGTACTTCTTTACGCAGAAACTCACATTTGTCTAAAGTAACTTTAAAATTCGTCTGTCTAAGTCGGTCAAAGATTTGTCACAGTTTTTCTATATTTTTTTTTTTTTTTTTTTTTATTATTTTCTTGATTGCGTTTGACCCAAGTCTTGCCTGATGGTAAGCACAGACAGGGTCCTAGATGGAACACGCAATTCAAGTGACACCCTTTCGGGCTCTGGCTCTCACATACTCACTACGAAATACAGTAAAACTGTTTGGCGCAGGCCTTACATGTGAGGATGGTTGCTAGCCAGGCGGATAATTAAATCCTACCATCAAGTTCCTGTAAGCTATTTGCATATATTATTATGTCGTCTAGATATACTAAGCAATGGATCCCTTGCAACCCTCTCAACACATTATCCATGGCCCGTTGAAAGGTCGCAGGGGCTGTCTTCAGTCCAAACGGAAGTCGTTTAAATTCATAATGTCCTGATAAGGTCGTAAAGGCAGTTTTAGGTATGTCACCCTCTTCCACCTCGATTTGGTGATACCCACTAGCAAGGTCAAGGGTACTAAAATATGTTGACTTTCCCAATTTGTCAAAAAGGTCGTTAATATTGGGTAAAGGATATTTGTCATCGGTTGTCAGTTCATTTAAACGTCTATAGTCAATTACCATCCTAAATTTGTGTTCACCAGAGGCATCCATCTTTTTTGGAACAAGATGCACAGGGGCACTCCATGGTGAGAATGATTCTTGTATTACGTTGTCCTTTAAAAGTTTTTCCGTCTGTTTCTGTATTTCAGCATTTTGTGAGGGTGGAAGTCTGTATGGTCGTATAAAAATCGGGTCTTCGTTTTTGGTTCTTATCTGATGTTTTACTTGGTTACTAAATGAAAGCGGTAATTTGTCACAATAAAATATGTCTCTATAATCAAAGCACAGTTTTTCTATGGCTTCGCGTTCTTCAGTATTTGTGTGATCTAGACGTAACTTCGACAAGTTTTCTTTTAGTAATTCGTCAATTTCATAGTTATTCAAATGGTCGGTTGTTAAGTTATTTACGCGTATATTCTCATTAAGTCTTGTTGTCACTAATGGTTCTGCAAATGTCAAGGTCACCCTATTTTGGGAAGCATTTTGGATAACAGTTGTAGCAAACGAATTTATGCACCTGACTACGGCAGCAGGCATTCTCACATTATCTCCGAAATCTTTAAAATCAATAATGGTATCACCGTTATCTAGGTCAGTCGGTACTTTGACGCGTGTTTCTGTACGGGGTTCCAATGTGATTTCGCAAGTGGGGCTGTATACTATAGGTATTTCAGTATTTTGTGTCCGTAATATTTGATTTTTCATATCAATTGTTGCATTTAATATTTTAAGTAGATCTGAACCAATTAAGCCGTCGTATCGCCTATCGACGTCGTATATATAAAATTTATGCTTACACATGCTTTTGAATGATTTTAACAGGGGTATATAAATTACTTCATTATGTGAACTACGTGCATGAGTACTTATAACCTCAAATGGTTCGTTATATTTGTATGCCTGGAAATATCTATCAGCTATAGCGGGGCTAATAAAACTTCTTGTGCTTCCTGTATCTATCATTAAGTTAGCGTCAATTTCAGGTATGTAAATATGCGGTAATCTATTTATACTATTGCAATTTAAATTAATCATTTCGGGTGGTTGCTCGTCGAGGCTTGTATAGAAAAATTTGCGGTCTCTCCCTGAACTTCTGATTCATATTGCGCGCATTCTGTATTATCAATATAAAAATTATAATTTTCGGTCTGTCCGTTATCGTCAGTATAGTAATCATCATAATAAGGCTGGTACTCTTGGTCTTGGGGTTCACTATCGTTGCACGAATAAAATAAGTTACTACTCTCAGTATCGGGTACGTGTGTAATCATGTTTTGTTTTACGGGGCGGCTAGTACGCATAGAGACGTCACTATCTTGGAAATTAGGTGGATTTCGTTGTATTTGGCTTTGAGGTGGTATACCAAACTTAAATTGCTGATTTGGTGTATTATAGTTTGGTCGGAATTGTGCATTATTAAATTGGGGTCTAAAGCTTTGTTGGTTAGGTATGCCAAACTTAAAACCTTGTTGATTCGGAACGCCGAATCTTAAATTTTGCTGATTAGGAATACCGAACTTAAAGTTACCTTGAGGCTGTGAAAAATTAGGTCTAAAATATCCTTGGTTTGGTGTACCGAATTTAAATCCGCTAGAACCGGTTTTAATATTATTTTGTGACTGATATGGAATATTTGGTCTATAATTTTGATTTGTCTGAGGGGCAAAATTATTTGAAAAAATTATTTCCAAAGTTTGACGAAAAAGAATGTTGAGTAGGCTTTGGGTTAGGTCTATTTTTATTTTTTGCATTGTACTGGTATTGAAAATTAACCTCTTCCATGACCACACTAAGCGCACCTTCTAAAGTTGAACAGTCTTTAAGTCTCACAATCCGTATTAAATCTTCCGACAAATTGTATAAAAACACATTAAGACACATATTATTATAAATTGTAATTTTGGCAACTTTTAAGCTTCCGTCAGATAATAAGTTGACCTTAGAACAGAGGGCGCTACGCGTTTGCTGTATTCTGTTACAAAACTGTAGATAACTTTCTCCCACTTTAATTCTTAAATTTTCTAACTCAATCGCCACGCACTCCTCGGACCTAGGGTCACCAAAATGTTGTATAAAGATATTTTTTAATTGTTCCCAAGTTGTTATATCTTCACGTTCACTAAGTAAGACGGCTGCTCTACCACAGACTCTACTAGTTAGACAATGAAATACATATGCCTCCTGTACAGGGTTATTTGGTCCATTAAAATTTCTTATAATGTACTCACATTTTTTTATAAATAAATTTAGTATATTCTGGTTACCATCAAACTTAGGTATTATATTTAAAAAATCTTTTGGTATCATTTGAACGGTATTATCGCCAGTTGGTGCCATTTTTATAGTTCAATTTATTTAAATATATTATTCACAATTTAAAACACAGTACCTTTGTAAAAACTCAATATTAATAATTAATATTAGTTATTAAAACTAAATACAATTAATTTGGTCAATTTTGTACCGAAATAAAATAACTTTCAACGATTGTAGTTTAAAAGTTACGAAATAAAGGCCACAAGAAAAATCCACGGGAAATAGCTGGGAAAAGACAGGAAAGTAAAAAGGTCCACTTACAGTCTGCTCGATCCCATGCCTTCCAGTATAGCTGCTCTTGTAGACCGGAAAACTTTCGGTGCCCGCCGTTAACAAATTTATTTGGTTCGATCGGATCCGAACTCGCGGTACCGCCTAGTAGCACCTCACCAAATTTCGGGTGTGTAGACGCTCAGGTCGGCCGCAGAATATATCGGATCCTGTCCTCAGCGCCAGTTAAGTATGGAGGACTAGCCCGAGTGTTTTTAAAAAGACAAAGGAGTCTGTTCACAACGAGAGTTTATTGAAGACTAACTTAAAATACGGTTACAAAATGATCTTAATAATATTTCTAATAACTAATTCTTATCTCTACGGATGCGCGACGCCAGGCTCAGACATAACATCCAGTTTGCTGGGTCAGCGGGGCTCGCCCACGTAGCCCTGCGCTCTCAACACATTGTGATAGAGCTAGGAGTGCCTACAGCTGACATAACTAGGTACATAGGTATAAATTGAAAATTTATAAGAGCATACAATTAAGTGACACACACCTGGGGGCACCCTTATGGGGTTAGGACCACAACCCAGAGGTGCCACTGATATCAAAGTCAGATTTATGGATATATAAGAGGAAGTGATCGCTGGCACGGCCTACAGGCGCTGGATCACAGGGCAGGGTATATATAATTGATCTTTACATTATCATACCATAATTCTAACATGGTTTCCATCTAAGCGATAATACCGTTACGTCTGAATTAAATTGAAAGATTTTTACTTATTATTTCGCTAGATTAAATATCTTTACTAATTCCTTTTTTTTATTTTAGATTCAAAGTCCTCTTAAGGTTATAATGATAATATTTAGTTTACACTCCAAAAGACAGTGTTTTTCATTTCATGTTAGGTTAGGTAAACAGTTAGCAGTTTAACTTGCAGTAAACCGAACGGCGTGTTCGGTTTACTGCAAGTTATGCGCGTGGTGATCAAAAATAAAAACCTCGTATCTCCGAATTCGCGTAAGTCGGGGTATTACTGTACTTAAGTATAAGGCAGGGACCAAAATAGATTTTAAAACGAAAAAATGCAATAGAATATTCTATTATGAATGGTATTTATTTGATTTTTATAGCTAATTCATTGTTATATTATTTTGCTTAATGCGCCCTATAAAGCACGCCTTGACACACTTAGGCGTGCCAAAACGGTATTCGCAACAAAATCAATTTTCGCTAAAGTTAATGGATGCTTTAAATAATGACCGGTGGCTCATAATGCCACGAGTGACACTAGTAAGAGACAGACTTTAAAGTTATGACTGCTTTTCATCGAAATTCAAGACAACATAGGTATTTTATTTTAAGAGGACTTTTACTTGTTCCGTAACAAAACGTAACAGTGTTATAAAAAGGATTGTTCAAAGAAGTTCAAACCGTAATAGTACGGAATAGGGACTATTCCCTACTCCGTGCTAATAGGCTTATAAAGTATTAAATATTGTCTATGAAGGTGTCTCTATTGTGAATACCAACAGAACGTTTTTGAACTAAAACTCTCAATTCACGTTGTACCTACTAAATAAATAATTTATTTATGTTATGTGTGTATTAAGTGTTGCAAGGCGTCCGGATTAAGCCGTACATAGGCTTTATGATTGCATGACAGGCTTTTATTAAGCGGCGTCTACGCTAGGCGAGCCGAGAATGAGCCGAGCACGAGCGGAGCTGTCCTCGGCTTCGTCTTTAGCGGCGTCAAGTGTGGACGTACAACGAACCGACAGCTCTTCTCGAACGTAGTTTTTCGCAGTGTGCTCGCGGCTCTTGCCGAATATAATATACACATATTAATATTGCAGCATCCGCTGCTATTGCAGCGATTATTATGGTGGTAGTCAGCAAAAAAAGACAAAGGCCAAGACGATGGGGTAGATCCCCATCGTCTTGGCCTTTTTCTTTTTTGCTAAATCTATTTCAAGTGGGATCCAATCAACAATGTTTAGATTTGCTAACCATTTTGAATTAGAAGCAACTGGTCAATTTAAGAACTTTTTTGAATTAACTACATCGACAAACTTTGAGAATTTACTAGGTACGCCTAATTGGACCGCACATTGCAAAACAAAATACATGTAATGTGAAGATTGTATGGAATTTTTAAACCTATATAAATATCCTAACTAATATTATAAGTGCGAATTAGCCTAATATGCAATTAAAACTACGACTCAAAGTCACTATTCCACGCAGATGTAGTCGCGGATACAGCTAGTTATTTCTATAACACTAGTTCCGTAACTCCCGTTCCCGTGGGAACTTCATAATTAAGTATAGCCTATGTCCCTCAGGGTGAATGTAGCTTTCCAATGGTGAAAGAATTTTTGATATCGACACAGTAGTTTTTGAGTTTATTGCTTACAAACATACATACATACACACAAATACAAATCTTTCCTCTTTATAATATTAATATAGATAGGTACCTAAAAAATAAGTGATAATATTAATGAATTGTAACATAATATGCAGGTGTACTTTCTTGCTTACTAAAAGTACCTACCGATACTGCGCAATCCTTTGTGTTAGCTTACTTGTTGAGACATCACTTTCATACTTACGTAAAAGCAGTGTATTACACATTACTCATTAGGTACCTACTCCGAATTTGGTATCATACATGTAACTGTCCTTAATGAGAGTAACGTGCCTACGTGGTAGGTAAGTACTTACTATCGCCCTAGTAAAGTGAAACAAAGAGTCGAAACTAACAAAATTGGCATAGTACGATTTGAATTCGTACAGTTAGGGTTTATATATACCTACAGTAGAATCCGTTTAATACGACTTCGCATACAACAAACAACCGTTTATAGCGACGTTAGTATAGGCATATGTTTGGTTTTATTAAGAGCCTCTATGAGAGTTCATCCGTTTATTACGACTCCGCTTATAACGAAAGACCGCTTTTAACGACGGAATTCTACAAAAATGACCTGTTACAACGACGACGATGAAACACGTGTTTACAAATAAAAAGTAGATTTCATATTTCGTAATGTATAGGTGCATTAGGTGCACATTGTGAAATAATTATTTTGATTTCATGTTTTTTGTCTCTAATAATCACATACATATTATTATTTATAAACATTATATAGTTATAAGTATTTAATTATTTTTATAAAAAAAACTAAAATTGAAATTGTATGTTCTTTTAGTACGTCTTCCGGTTACAACGTCGTAATATCGTAGGTCCCTTGGCCGTCGTTATAGCCGGATTCTACTGTAGGGACTACCCTCCGTGCCTCGGAAAGCACGTCAAGCCGTTGGTCCCGATTATTATAACATTATCTATAATAATCGTTTATATAAAGGAACGGGCAGCAGCGTTTCCGTGTGTGGTACAACATAATACTGTGGTCACCAACCCGCGTGCCAAGCGTGGTGGCTATGGCAAATACCCACCCTCGGGAGGAGGCCCATGTTCAGCAGTGGACGTTATTCGGGCTGATGATGATCATGATGATGATGATGATGTGCATAGATATTCTAACTGATATTATGTAGCTACGAGGCTTTAGCTACTTCACCGGACATAATGCGAGTAAGACCGCAAGAGCACCTGTGATATTTTTTTCTGTTAAAGAGATTACTACTTAGCAGAATTTTGCAGTCTACTATTATTCTTATAAATCCCTCGTGCTAAGCTAAAATGTTTGTGTTACGAGTGGGTTCAGGTCGGTAGTGCGATGGGTGGGATCGAACCGGCGACCACAAGATCACAAGTCCGACGCCCTTAGCCATTGGGCTATTGGTTGTCGTTATAGGGGATTGAGGACTTATTATTTATAAGGAGAGTCATAAACATCTGTTTCAGCTAGCAACTTTACAAATTTAAGTGGATTTTGTGAAGTGACAAATTTTAGGTAATTTTGTCGACCACATAAACACAGTAGGTATCTAAGTACTGATAAGAACGTAATCGAGGAAAGGATGGAGCAACAATTTAACCAGCGTGACTTTGCGAGGCATTGCTCGTATCTAATATACAACAAATATTAATTAATAATAATAAAAAAGCCATTTTACTCCTTATCAACACTTTTGTTTACCATTACAGTTTATGTTAGTAAATACTTATGATTAATGTTAGTACCTATAACTTTATGAGATATGGACCCCTATTTGGGTATAGGCCTCCTCCATCCTTTTCCATAGCTCTCTGTCCTTGCCTGACTTTATCCAGTTCGAACAAATATTAATTACCCTATGTCTTCCCATTGGTGTCATAAGAGGCTACAAAGGGTTAACAGCTGATATGATGGGCAGCACCTGTCAGCTCAAGGGTACTCCCTATCTTACAGCGATCACCAATCCTGATTATGGTAACATCCCTCAATAACCCTGGCTCGCCATAGTCTGTTAAAAGGAGGCCAATGTTCAGCAGTGGACGAAAACAGGATGATACAGATGTCTAATCTCTAAACATCTAAATTTAAGTACCTAAGTATTTAGTAATTGAAATTACGTAAGCTATTTAATAAACCATATAGGTATAAATAACACAAAGTGACACAAACTAGTTTTATCTTCCTATAAAGTTGAAAAAAATTCCTTTGCCAGTTCACAGTGGATATCTTAATTCACACTACTACAAAGTTTTGTCCGGTGAACTCTTCGATCAAGCTACATAAGTCTGGGCGTAAAAAAAAAAATACTGCTACACACGGAAGGCCACGTAATTCAACACTTTAATCCCTGTCACCGCTTGATGTACCTACCTATAGCCTTAATATAAGTTTAATGGTTCAGACAGCTATTGTATTTGAATTATAGCCGTGAACATGGACGGCTAGGCTCTGACTTTTAACCAAACATGTCATAACTTTTTTGGCCGACGTGGTTAACTTTTATAATTGAGGGCAGTCCGTCATGTCAGTCATCAGTCCGTATGAAAAGGTTAGGCTTATGATTTAATCGTTGGAAAGGGGTTATAAAAAAAATAATATATTACGTTACTAACGTAAGACAATATTTATCTAACAAGTCATAACATAAATATTGTTCATCAGTCTATATTCTATCATATTATTTACTATTTGTAGATAAAAAGAAACTAAATATGTATGTGGAAAATCAACGATTACTGCTGTAAGTGTTTTCCAACATTGGGATCGAATGAGAATAATTTAGAATGGTAGTGAAATCAAAATGAAACTGAGAAGAATAGGCTGAATTTGATTATGATTTAGAATGATTATACAAAGAAAAAAAACTTATTGCTTTTAAATATATTATATACATTCTTGAAAATAATATAAAATAAATAATAGTGACATTACTACCATTGGCTAAACTATATATTATACATACATCAAGTTTACCTACTCTCTCATTTAAACTATTTAGTTTGGTGTATACGTTTTTTCCCCTATAATACGACATTTGGAATAGAAGAACTTGTTTTGAATGCTAATGTCACCGTTAATGTCCAAGACTCGTTACAAGCGTCTATCAGTCTGGCGAATTAACTCAGACTATTTAATGCCTTCAACACATCTAGACTAAAAATTGCAAAGCCATGCTTTTGGGATTGGAACTGCTTACTGGATATTATCTTGACCACTGCGTCAAGTTAGTAATTCGCCAGACTGATAGACGGACGAACATCACTTCGGAAAATGCTAGGATCCTACTTCTTCAAGTCCACGGCTGAACGTAGACCTCCTAATATGCTGACGGCGGCATTCCGCCATGTTTACGCCTCCGAATAATAATATCTGGATACCTACTACCTACCTACTGGCAAATAAATTAAAAGCCCTTACGCAAATTCATTCAATACACAGGTATTAGGCCAAAAACATAATATTTAAAATATATTGAACATTGTTACGTTACACTTCACTCAGAAACATGGGGTAGCCTAAAACCACATACACCTGCATTTGACAGGATTAAAAGCAACTTTGATCATAAATAATAGTAGATTGTTTATCTAGGGAGCAAACAACTATTTTAAAGGCGAGAGTGTTTTTTTTAATCCTGAGCGCAGCGAGGGATTAAACGTATGTCACTCGAGCTTAAAATAGTGTTGCTCCCGAGGTGGACACTCTACTTTTTATCACCCTCTATGAGAAAATAAGTAAGTGCAACTTATGAACAAGAATTTATTTACGTACAATGAAGAACCATAAGACATAATAATACTTTCACTTGAGGAAGACGCACTCATTTTTTATAATTCTAAAATCTGAATATGAATCAACTACGAACGAAAGCAGAATGCATTTAATTTCGCGCGTTGTTTATTTTTCATCAACTTTTTTTAAATTTGGTGCGCTCGCAATTTTTCAGCCAGTCACATATTCAATATATTGTTCCCGCATGGTTTGTGATTCACCTCTTTGCTGATTGAATAATTATTAACAATATCCACATTCCAAATTCAAATCAATTTTGGTCCCTAAGGGATTAATGAGCTATTTTGGTCCCTGTTTACTAGGAATAAACTAGCTCTTTTTGAATAGATGTGATAAAAAATTATTTAAAGGATGCACAAGAAATCTATATATATAAAACAAAGACGGGTTTGTTACAACACTTATAACTCGAGATCGGCTGGATCAATTTTCAATAGGGTATAAAAGTCCACCCGTGCGAAGCCGGGGCGGGCCGCTAGTATTTTTATATAAAGAAAGAGAGATTAGTTCTTGTTTGTGTTAATAAATGCGTTTTATTTTTGGTTTCAGAGATTTTTAAATGCTATTTGATTTAAATACAGGCGCAGACCGCAGTGTCGTCTCAAAAGAAAATGTGAATATTATTTTACGAAGATACAATTTTTTTATTTACTTTTCTTAAAATCATACAGAATTTTGCAATCTACTAGTATTCTTGTTAACCCCTCGTGCTAAGCTAAAATGCTTGTGTTACGAGTGGGTTCACATCGGTAGTGCAATGGGTGGTTTTCGAATAGGCGATCTCAAGATCAGGAGTCCGATGCCCTAGCGATTGAGAAATTTAGAGAAAAATAAATTAACCCCACCGGCAGGATTCAAACCTGCCAACTTAAATAAAATCTTTGGTACAACCTTAACCATTTCGTCACAATTAATCCTAACAAACTACCGTAATCCTAAACTATACCAACTTCTATACTAATGTTTAAAGCTGAAAAGTTTGTTGGTTTGCTTGAACGCACTAATCTCAGGAACTACAGGCTCGATTTGAAAGACTTTTTAAAATCAAATATCCCATTTATCGTGGAAGGTTATAGGCTACATTTTATTATGAAGTGTCCACAGGAATGGGATTTACGCGGGTGAAACCAGGTAGTTAGTGTAGGTAGGTATAATTATTTCTCACCATTTACAACTTCAAATTCTAAAATGTTAAAAAGTAACACCTATTCATTGCTTACAAAAATGTAGGGACAGTGTTAACTCGGATCGTATTCAGCCATGCAAAACATTTTATTTGATACCGAGTACGATACGTGAAAGCACCTGCATGGCTTTTACTAAAAAAAGCTTATGTAGTAAAAAATACAGTACAGTGTCCTGTAGACAACAAAAAAAAGTTTCGGTAACGGAAACAATATTTTTGTGTGGATATTTGTTTATTCGCACGGTAGGCACATCTCGAAGCTTTATTGAAACAGATTTTATTCCATACTAGCTGCGCCCCGCGGTTATACCCGCGTTACTCTGCTCCAGTGGGTCGGAGCGTGATGTTTTATAGCCTATATGTTAATCCAGCGTATAACCTATCCCGGTGCAAAATTTCAGCCAATTCCGTTCAGTAGTTTTGGCGTGAAAGAGTAACAAACATCCATCCATACTTACAAACTTTCGCGTTTATAATATTAGTTAGATTTCTTAATTTTAAAAATATCGATAGATACATAGGCATGCAAGGGGTGATGCCCGCGTTTGTCTGAGGGTGCAATTCGAAGCGTTCAATTTCCCTGTCGCCAATGTAGACAGGACAACATGTACCATGATATAGCTAGTTTTATTTTAACTGATTGATTTTTGTCATTGCGGTTGATGACTTGTCAGCGCCTGTCTATTTTTGAAAATATTGAAGTTGACTCCATGTTAAACAGTGCTTGAAAATACTCATTGGGTTCGTAAGGTCATTAAATGTTGCTTGGTACCTATTATTCATATACTAACAACTAGATTCCGCGTACGGTTCCACTCGCGTAAGTCCCGTTCCCTTAGGAACTTCATTATAAAATATAGCCTATAGCCTTCCTCGATAAATGGGCTATCTGACATTCAAAGATTTTTTCAAATCAGACCAGTAGTTCTTAAGATTAGAGCTTTCAAATAAACCAACAAACAAACTCTTCAGCTTTATATATCAGTATAGAAAAGATAATTCTGAGAAATATTCTCTTCTCTTATAATCTCATATTTTCGGCTTGAACATGAATAAATTCCGTGAAAGACATGCAATTTATTCAGGGGATAACTTTTTTGTAAACACATGTATGTATTTTTTTAATTGTTTCGGTTTCATTGATTGTTTGCTTTGAATTAATATTAATATTGATTGGAAAGAATATAGTAGCATAGACTATATTATTGTATTATTTAATCATTAAGTTCCCATTAAAAACTGTAACCATGCGGGTAAAAGTTAATGTATTATTATTAACTGTTTAGTTTATTCGAATTGTTCTATTTATATGGAACGTACCAGATTCTGGCAGTATTCCTTCAAAAATATGATCCGTTTTGGAGTCATTCACATAACGATTACTTTGTAAGTTGAGACCCCTATTCGTCGTGTGAACGAAACCATAGCGAGATGCAGCGGATCCGATCAGCGCCATCTAGTGACAGAGAAAGGAAACTATCGGACGTTCATTCCCTTATAAAAACTCTTATTTAGAACTGGATACACCGGAGTAACAAAACAAGAATAATTCAAACCATATATTTTAAATTCGGAGCTACTTTTTTAGTTTGATATTTTTAGATATAAAATTACAAACAGGAAACGTCCCAAGGTGATTGTGACAAGAACGGGGTTCAAAAATCACGACATTCATTTGTTTGACGCACTTTACGGATAACCACTTACTTATTTCCATAGAACATATTATTATTGAATATGAAATATCAAAACAACCGGCCAAGTGCGAGTCTGACTCGCGCACGAAGGGCTCCGTACCAGTTTAATTGCCTACCTATTATTGATATCAAGAATAAAAAAGGCTGTATGTTAATGAAATTAAATGTTTATATTTTATTTTTATATTTGAGTTGATTGAATGATAGGAATATTGCGGTTTACAATTTAAGACGTATGATCTCGTTCAAACCAATATTGGTGGAAGTTTGCATGGGAATGTATGTCATATTTTTTTTTTAGTTTTATAATTCTCTTATTTTAGGAGTTACAGTGGGGGGACACCCTTTTTACCATTTTGGAAGTGTCTCTCGCGCAAACAATTCAGTTTAGAAAAAAATAATATAATAATAATAATAATATATTTATTTATTCAAGTAACAAAGACTCAATATGTTAGTAGACTTAATTAAGAACTATGTTAGTACTTATATTTTAAACATTTACTTCATCCCATACGAGATGGCACTGCAGTGATTGATGTATATACAATCGAGCCTGCTAGCTATCATTTTCAGGATATTGTTGGAGCTGGCGCGCACCCTGCGCACCAAGGATGCACACCTTATTCGAATTGTTGCGTAAAAGCAATTTATATGTGCGTCCGCGAACATTCCCGACGCGCTACAGAAACGCGGCAGCCCCACCAATACCCTGAAAGCGTTGTTGTATTGAACGCGGAGAGCGCTGTATGACCGTTGGGTATATCTAGCCCACAGGCTGCACGTGTAAAATGACGTGCAATAAGCTCTAAACAGAGTAATTTTCACCTTAAGTGAGCAGCGTGCAAACCTACGAGCCAGCATGTTCGCCCTTACCGACAACGCCCTCCGCTCCCGCTCAATATCGAGACCGTCATTGAGGTCAGGGGTCAGTATATGACCAAGATATTTAAATTTAAATACTCTTTGTAGCTCATTCCCATTGAGTAATACAGGTGGTACATAACCCAGTCCGCCCCCAGCCTCAAAGACCATGATCTCCGATTTATTGGAATTGTACCTTAAACCATGTGTTTTTGCATACTCTTCACATTTGGCAACCAACTTTCTAAGACCACAGATTGACGCGCTCAGAAGCACCATGTCATCGGCATAGCTGATATTATTCACACAGATACGATCTTTATAGCACCCCACCCTAGTGCTGCTGAGCTCGTCAATTAGCCCGTTTACATACATGTTGAAAAGCGTGGGTGAGCTCAACCCTCCCTGTCTATAAGAAAACTCAATATCATTTTTGAAGACCTCTATAAATCTTGAAACGTATGGGTCAGATGAAAAAAAATGAGTTCAAATTCTAAGTATGGGGAACCCCCAAAATTTATTGTTTTTTTTTTCTATTTTAGTGTGAAAATCTTAATGCGGTTCACAGAATACTACTTAAGTTTCTTATAGTTTCGGAAAAAAACGGACGGACAGACAGACATGACGAAACCATAAGGTTTCCACTTTTTGAGGAATTATTCAGGTTAATTCGCACTAACTCACACATTACGATTATGATAAGTAAGGATATTTACATCTATCTCAACAGTCTAAAACTAAGTTTCAAGCTTCTGGCTCAATAAAAGATGATACTTCCATACAACCTTCATACCCCTTTCAACCCCAAACAACCCGACAAAAAATAAACCCCAATCTCCGAGGTCCCCATCCCAGAAGTCACCAATTTTTTGCAGACTTATGATGAGTACATGCATCCTTACATCTGCGTAAAAGCGTTGCTGTGCCGTCAGGAAGCACCAGAAGTCATTCATTTACACTGCCCGATGCCCCCGATTAGTGGCGTTTTCAAATATCCCAGTGCACTCATAGTCATTACATCGTGTGTCCGGTTCGCAAAGGTAGTGGCTAAAACACCCATGGCTAGTAAGTACCAGTGCAATGTGGTTAGTCGCCCAAACAACGAGAGCAGACGATCCCAAACTATTTTTCTCGTAGCCCCTTTAAAAAATAACTGGTGTCGGCGGACCCCCTGCTGATACATTTTAATCACAACTCTTACAACTTTAGAACACGTTTCTTACGCCTACGTAGACCTTCGTCGAGTCTCTCGTTTACTCCTTTCTCTGGGTTCTGGGTTCATTTTGGAAATCACTGGTCTAGAGAGTATCGAATATAGATTTAGTGTTGCCTAGCGATAGTCGACTATCGATATACTATCGATAGTCGACTATCGATAGTTGACGTCATATCAATAGTATCGATAGTCTATCGATAGTATAGATATTAGTGATAGTATCGATACTATCGAAGACCAATTTATGTTTAGCAGCAATACTATTGATAGTATCGATAGTATTGCTTCTAAACATTAATTGGTCTTCGATAGTATGGATACTATCCATAGTTTTACAAACTATAAATAGTATTGATAGTTTTAATCATTTAATATAACGATAATATCGATAGTATTACTGTAAAAATATCGATAGTATTACTGTAAAAATATCGATACTATCGATAGTATTATAATGTAATAGTATCGATACTATCGATAGTATTATAATGTAATAGTATCGATACTATTGCTTCCAATCAATAGTATTAGTTAATTTGTGATATCGATAGTATCGATACTATCGATAGCGAAACTATCGATAGTTGGGCAACTCTATACAGGGTTATTTGTAAAACACCGGTAACCTCTCCGGACTATATTACTAACATCATAAACAACAACTTTTGTTCTACGACTTTTTACAAAACATAATACATTTACCAAAAACAAACCTTCAATATTTCGTTGTCCTATCTAACACATTTCAACTCTGTATTCCCCGTTCCCCTCGCTATTGTCGGTACTATCGCTTTCTTTTGCTTCGCATAGACTTCGTAACATTTAGAGCGTTGAATTTAATATTTTATTTTTGTGTGTAAATCTGATGAATTAAAATATGATGAATTTTTAAAAGTCATAGAACAAAAGTTGTTGATTATGATGTTAGTAACGTAGTCCTGAGAGGTTACCGGTGTTTTACAAATAACCCTGTATAGATTCAGCCTTTTACGCCAAGCGTGCATTGCGGCTGCTTTCGCAAAGCTCTTTTCAGTTCGTTTAATGATTTTATAATAGTTTTCTGCTAAGCTTACCTTAGTTAAAGTCTGTCTTTAAACTTACTTACAGATAATCCTTTAACATTAAAAGGGAATTTGTTATAAAGGCAACTTCGCCACTAAATATGTCATCATCATCATCATCATCATCAACAGCCCGTTTACGTCCACTGCTGAACATGGGCCTCCTCTTAACAGACCTTGGCAAGCCAAGATCGTAGAGGGATATTGCCATAATCACCACGCTTGGCAGACGGATTGGTGATCGCAGTAATCTTACTGTTAATCAAGTTAATGTTGTTTACATCTGTAAACCTTGAGCTAATAGATGCTGCTGCCCATCCATCAGCCAAGCAGCTTAGTCGCCTTTTACGACACCCATGGGAAGACATGGGGTGGTCTATTCTAAGCCGGAATAATATGTAAGTAAGTTGTATTCATGTTTCAACCACTTGCTGATGTCCGATTGAGCTGAAAGTTGGAATACTTATGTAAGTTCGGTGATAATGCAGTATTGTGGTACCAGCGAGCTGATCTGTACCAAGAGTCAGGAGGTAGGGCCTGGAACTCCCTGATGGCAAGCGCTAAGATAGTCGAGTTTGGGCATGTTAGGTTTGTGTTTATGAGTACTCTCTATAGCACATGATGACGAGGGTCTGATGAGGAGCAGAAACTTTGCCACTGGTACTCCATGATGGCAATTGCTAAGATAGTCGAGCTTGGGCTCGTTTGTTTTGTCTTTATGATAACTTTCCATTGCAGATAATGACGAGGGTCTGATGAAGAGCCATATTGCCAGTAACCTACAAATTATGAAAGCTTGAGGCACTGAAATATGTATGTACGCTTTTATAATTTATATATTTCGATGTTTTAAATAGAATTGAAATTAACTTAATTAAATTTAGTCAAATTGAATTAATTTTTACATTTTGGTACCTACACGTTATTTTTTAATTACAGCTTGTATAAAAAATATTTTTTTATTTTTGTTTTTTAATTTGATAGTCATTTTTTTAGTTTATTTTGTCCACTGCTGAACATGAGCCTCCTCTCGAGGGAGAGTTTTTGCCATAGTCATCACGCTTGGCAGGCGGATTGGTGACCGCAGTATTATGTCGTAATACACAAGGAAACGCCCGTTGCTTGATATACTATTGTGATTGATAATGTTATAACATTATCAATCACAATAGTATAGTCGGGACCAACGGCTTAACGTTCCAGACTCGCAGAAAAATCTTAAAATTTACACAAAGATTTCTTGTCCGGCGCGGCGTGGGGATCGAACCCACGATCTCCGAGATTTAAAGCGAGCCAAATACCGCTACGCTATGAAGGTTGTCCTATATGTAAATAGTTAATTAGGTTTTCAATTAGATATTTTAATGCTGCCGTAAAAATATTTGTCCACTACAAATTCTGTGTAGTTTGGAGTGTGGAAGTTGGTCATGTTTCAAGCCCGATATACGTCGGTCCATCGCCTGATCTTACACCGGTCGTGCCGGTAAACTTAAGCATCGGATTTTGACGGAACTAACTGTTTTTTTTTGGGATAAAATATAATGACCACCAAAAATATATACTTGACACCAGAAAAATAAAGTCTAAAATTATAATAGTACTAGCTATTTTAGTCACGACTGCACTTCAAATTGTATTCGAACACCAAATGTAGTTAATGATCACCAAATCTTAGCGAGCAAATTATTGCGCTATTTCTACCTTAATAAAATCAATGAAAAATGACAATCGGTTAGGTTAGGTTAGAGCTGCGGCCATACAACGCACGAGCCGAGCGAGCGAAGCGAGCGGTGCCGCGGCAGCGGCCGGCGAGTGCCAGAACCGAATAGTAAATTAGTAAAACATTTAGGTACTTTTGGTGATCATTTACTACTTTTGGGTTAACAATGATTTATTTGGAGTCATTTTGCTTAAATACGATAGCGAAATGTTAAAACTTTGGTTACAATTTTACATTAAAATGCGGTTTAATTTTGGTGATCATTTTCAATTTTTTTCTGTTATATGTTACTATATCTGATGGTAAGTTAAACATAAGCCGTTTTTTTTTTCTCGGCGAAGTCGTCCGTAGGAATAGTCCTCTCCATAGCGGTGGTATGCTAATCATAGCACGAGAAGAGGACCCTATGCACCAAAAACCCCCGGGTACTGATCCGTCCACCGTTGGAGGGCTTTCTTGGGCTCCCTCCGGCGGCGCCCGTGGCCGTAATTGCTCCGCGGGCTCTCTAATGGTCCATTAATCTATTAACGGGGCCCATGTTCCCCCCTCCCCGAAGCCGACCCTAGGGTGGTAGGCGGCGGGTCTCAGCCCACCGCCGACGGCCAACACGCCGTTTGCGGAGCGAATAAGCAGAGGGATCTTTCTCTCTCTCCGCTCCGTGGCCTCCTTCTGGGACATTTCTCGCCTGCAGAAGAAGTAGGCCACCGCTTCCCTAGCTTCGACTATTTTTAAGATAATGGTCAGCAACGAGAGGTTGGATCCCACCACCCCGACGGACAAGCTCGGTGCGCTTGTCGGACCACGCCGGACACTCCACCAACTTAGTGCTGCGCCGTGTCATCGACGCAGTCATTATTAGTATTGACGTCGAGTGTCCGATTCTCTCTGCACCACGTTGCACATGTACAAAAACAACCGTGGCCTGTTACCTGTGGAACGTGGTAGGTGACGTCATCGTACTGGCGTCCGGCCCACTTTTTAAGATGGGGCCGAATCGCCTCAACTCGGATCCGCTCCCTGGCGTGGCCTCTAGCTGCTCCTGCCATTTCCGGAGGGTCTGGCGGCGAACCTTTGATAGAGTTAACTCAGCCACCCCTCGGTAATCTATGTAGCTTGGTGCTATACGTCTCGCTTTAAGTCTCCAAGGCAGTGGGTTCAATCTCCATATCGCAATATTATTAAAAAATATAAAAATTTGAATAATAAACAATGTTTTTATTCGTGAACATATTTATCAATGTTAAAGTACCTAATGTCGTTACGTGATTATCCTCCAGTAGCCTGTAGGTACGTAATAATTGAAATAGGGATTCAAACCTCAACCTCACTGCAGAACACTAACTGGTCATCAATTATTTGATTGGTCAGCTGTCTTGTTATTAGAGAATTGTGTTGCGTTCGCCTACGTTATTAGTGATGAGTTTCACATTATAATTAATTGCAGATTATGTATCTTCAAATAACAATTTCCAGTTGAATGAAGGTAAGTGTGGGCGGCATTCGCTTCAATGAACATAATGCGTTACTCAGTCATGTATCAATAGTTAGTGTTAGAGATTTTGAGATGTTTAGACTATGTCTCAAGTGTCAAAAGGATTCTTTTGAGTACATCTACTTCATGTATTGAATGAACCCGTTCCAGTGTTATTTTAGTCATAAACAAAACCTCTTTATTATAGATACTATCATACCTACCTACTATATAATATCATAAATGTGTATGTTAGTTTGTTTGTTACGCTTTCACGCGAACACTACTTAACCGATGATCATTTTATAAACATTTTTGACGTGACAACGTCTTAAATTAGGTTGTGACTGGGAGGCACTTATGAAAAAGTGTAACGCTCGGTAACGTTACGATGAGTCACCGAACGAGAGAGAGGCCCGCCGAATGCCTTGCGTCTCTCTCCCACTCAACTATGATCGGTCTGCCGCAACAAAATCACTCAAATAGGAATTAGTTAAGTTTAAGTTTACATGTACAATGTTTTAGTAAACAAAATATATTTCTATAGTTAAAATTTGTGCAATTCTTATTTTCATTCAATTCCTTGTTCCTATTGTGCAATTTAATTATATTCATATCAATAAATATTCTACCGAGAAAAAGACGTTGTCACGTAAAATCTTCGCCCGTAAAACCGACTTTACAGGCAACCATTTTTTTTAGGTAATAAAAGTAATATAGTATACTCCAATGCAAGCGACGCAGCGGGTAAAAGCTAGTAATATATAGTGTTGCTGTTTTGTTTGTATGACCAGGGAAAAAGCCATCCGCTTCCTTTTGCTCGTACCCACTAAAATACCCCTTTTCCATTCCCCCGCCGATAATAAGGGTCCCAAGGACCTTGGTCTTCTTTTGGGTATATAGTAGGTTTTGCGGGCCTTTTTTTTTTGTCCGTGTTGAAATGCATTGACGCATTCCCACCGCCGCTGCAGCGTATTCGCGCGCTGGCGGTGGGATATGTGGGACTCGCCCTCTCCATAGCGTGGTATGCGACACTCATACCACGAGGAGAGGACCTTACACCATTAAAACCTCCCGACACTCTTTCGATCCGCCGTTGGCGGGAGCCGGGTACGCATAAGCAATCCGGCCCAGGTTTTGCTGGCCCGCGCTGATTTACCCGCGTAATGTTTATCCTTACTAATATTATAAACGCGAAAGTTTGTGAGTATGGATGTATGTTGATGGCTGAAACTTTGAACGGCGAAAGTTTATAAGCTCGATTAACATTTAGGCTACTAAAAATTACGCTCCGACCCACTGAAGCAGAGTAACGCGGGTAAAACCGCGTGGCGCAGCTAGTTCTTTATATTTCGTGCTGAACGCCATTTCCTATAATTGTTTGGTGTTTGTATGTTTGTTACGAATAAACTCAAAACTGCAGGACGGATTTCTATATTATTTTCACGATTACAATTCTACAGTATTCCGGAGTACTATACTCCCGTTTCCGTGAGAAATTCATTGTTAAATATAAACTATGAATTTCCCACGGAAACATTAGCTATCTACTTGTGAAAATCTCACCAAAATCTGTCCAGCCGTTACAGAGTTTAGCCGTACTTTAACAAACAGACAAACATTTTCTTATAATAGGTACCTATACATATTCATATGCTTTTAGTATTTTTTTCATTACATACCTACAGATTTCAATTTTATTTATGTATATAAATAAAATTGAAATCTGTAGGTATGTAATGAAAAAAATATACGCGGGTGAAAGCTTCTCGCGCGCGGTTTCACCCGCGTCACTCCCGCTCCCGTGGGAACTTCATAATTAAATATAGCCTATGTCACTCAGGGTGAAAGTAGCTTTCCAATGGTGAAAGAATTTTCGAAATCGGCACAGTAGTTTTTGTGTATATTCATTACAAACATACACACAAAAATACAAATCATTTCTCTTTATAATATTACCTATAACTTATTCCTATATAGAGTATATACATAGACGTACTGAAACAAATTTGTTTAGATAGATAATACAAACCACAAACTAGCCTAAAGTTCAAAAGCCTAATCGTATAAAAAAATCGTTTAGTTTCAGTAAAATCTATATATTGAGTAAAATCATTAAGCATGCCTGAATTGGAAGAAATTTAATAAATGAGTCTGGTGACTTGTTAGGCTCTTCGACTTATTCCAGTGCCGGATTAGCCATATAACATGAGTAGCAAATGCTACGGGCCCCGCGCATCAAGATACGTGCGCAAGCAAGAAATTGAATCCAATAAAGCTCGTTGAGCGACTCTGAGCCAGGGGTGTTACGAATATTCGCATCCGCATCCGCTAATGCGGAATATTCGCATTAATTCAGACATCTGCATCCGCATCAATCAATGCGGAGTTTTTACGGATGCAGATTCACATCAACTAGTAACAACATGTAAAGAAAGTGGGCGGAGTCAGAGTGGCACATTCTTCGCGTTTGTTTTGGTAATTGCTAACTTCATTCAAGTAACTGAAGAAGAGAAAGGCGCACATTGGAAACAAGATCTTACAGGTTTTGTTTGTTGTGTTTTTTATTGATTGATGTATTTTAAATTTATTTTCAGTTATTTATGCACTTAATTTAAATAATTGTTTTTTTTAATCTCAACATTCGCATCCGCCTCCGCATCCGCGGATGTGAACTTCTAACAATCCGCATCCGCATCTGCATCCGCGGATGTCAAAATTTTTGCATCCGCAACAACCCTGCTCTGAGCCATCACTGAGAGGGGCCTCTGGACAGAATTTGCTAAAGGCCCCGCGCTGGCTTAATACGACACTGACTTATTCCCAGTAGCAATTTAGATAGAACAAATGGAATTAATGTCTGTGCGAGTAATTGTGATCTGGAGTTTATTTTGAGATATCTGTTGAATTGATTGCAATACAAAAATTTCATCGTCATCATCATCATCAGCCCGTATAACGTACCCTACTGAACATGGGCCTACTCCCAGGGGAGGGTATGTGCCATAGTCACCACGCTTGGTACGCGGATTAATGACCGCAGTATTATGTTGTACCACACAAGGAAACGCTGCTGCCCGTTCCTTGATATATGATTATTATAAATGATGTTATAACAATCGGGATCAACGGCTTAGCGTGCTTTCCGAGGCACTTAAGGTCGTCTCTCAACCAACGAGACCCGGAAAGAAATCTTAGAATTTGCACAAAGATTTCCTGTCCGGCGTGGGGATCAAACCCACGACCACCGAGATTTATAGCGAGCCAAATACCGCTACGCTACGGAGTTTGTCAAAGATCTTAAGATCCATTATAATAACCATCAACGTGCAGGTCCATGTCAATCCAATGGACCGTATATTTTCTAGTGAAGATTTTACATGAAAATATTTGATCCATTTTGCAACTATTCAAGAGCACATAATGAATTTTAATTTTGTGACGTCAAAGCCACCCTTCCATAAGTCTATATAAATGCTGTGTTCATTTGTTTTGCTTATAGTAGCCATCTAAACAGGACCACGGTAAGTCCAGATTTATGTTGTCTTAGATATTATATTTGTTGGTGCATTTTAAACGTTAATATTTAATAGTGTAGGTTGATATTACAGTGGATTTGTGCATAAGTTTTATATTTCATAACACAAAATGTATTGTGAAGTTGTAATTTAAAACCGAGATATTTTGCACCGTGGGATTATCGGAATACTGATAACGAAGCAAAAGTCCGATGTTTATGAATAATATTATAGATACCTATATAGTGTACATAATACAAAAAATGCAACTTATTATGTAGGTACACAAAAAATGTTATGATATCGCTGCTTTAATGTGATAATGACATAAAACCAAATATGTAACTTACGATAATGAGTTTTAATGACATGATATTACGGATCAATTTGTATTGAATCATAACCTTATTTTGTGACACTATTACATTAAAGCAGCGAATTATGTGCCCACTTTACATTTTACCGAAAGCGCCCGCCCTGATGCGAGTCCAAGTCACACAGGCAGCGTTGCCAGGCGTCCGTTAAAGTCATACTCAGGCTATTTGATTGATTGTCCGGCCAAAATAAACGGAGTCCGGCTTTTGTTTGGCTTTCAATATCACAGTCGGGCGCTCAGGCAGTAGTAATAATAATTATATCTTGATTTTATATTATACTATTAACATGTCGCAAAATTTCCAATAATGTAGGGTGTCCGGCCTGCCTTGCCGGCTCAAATGTCCGGCCAAAGTGGCTGATTTGTCCGGCCATTAGATTTGGCGACCTGGCAACCCTACACACAGGGTCTGTCTTGCACAGTTTGCTTAGTACCTATGTAATTTCTACGACGTTTATTAAGGCTGGAGTTCTGCTCGCTTTTATGCCCGGTGAAGTAGCAAAAGCTGACTAACTTCTATAATATAAGGTCCATCCTTTTGATAGTAGATACTGTGTAGTACATATTACATTAGTAGCTGCAATCTCTTAAACTTTTATATCTTTTTGATTTTCGGTATGTAACGTAGTTTTCATAGATTTATATTACGTTACTTTTTGAATTTGATGGGTCTGCTGAAAGATATTTCTTTAAAAAAAAACAGTGCCTCTGTACTATTTCTTGCCAGTAGTTAAGTTTTAATTTTTGTATTTGTTTTGTTGTGTGTTTGTACATAAATTCGTCGCTTATCTTTCTAACAGACGTATCTGTATTTTCGTTAAACAATTTTGAAGACGAAACGATCGGTCTAATAAACTTATCTGTATCTTCAAGCGTTACCGAGAAAACACATTTTGGCAGGTAGACGTAAGTAGCTTTTTATACAAATATGATTTCTTATCAGAAATCATATTTGTATAAAAAGCGTAATTTTTGACGAAAATACATATAGGTGACGTACCTATATGTATTTTCGTCAAAAATTACGCTGTTAGAAAGATAAGCGACGATTTAATTAGTAAATAAAATTTCACCAGAAACAGTTTGATTTTGAAATTAAAATCTATATCTTCTCTATATATAATAAAACTGTTAAGGTCGAATGTCTGTACGTTGAAAGAGAACGTTAAAATCCAAGTCAGGGGGATGTCAGAAGTGAAATAGAGCACATCCAGATGTATTTTGTTTTTCTGTCTATTTGTCTCTTTATACGGGCTTGTCTTCGAAACTGTTGCAACTTACATCCCTGGCAAACATTTTAAATACAGTAGAATCCGTTTAGTACGACTTCGCATACAACAAACAACCGTTTATAGCGACGTTAGTATAGGCATATGTTTGGTTTTATTAAGAGCCTCTATGAGAGTTCATCCGTTTATTACGACTCCGCTTATAACGAAAGACCGCTTTTAACGACGGAATTCTACAAAAATGACCTGTTACAACGACGACGATGAAACACGTGTTTACAAATAAAAAGTACATTTCATATTTCGTAATGTATAGGTGCATTAGGTGCACATTGTGAAATAATTATTTTGATTTCATGTTTTTTGTCTCTAATAATCACATACATATTATTATTTATAAACATTATATAGTTATTAGCATTTAATTATTTTTATAAAAAAAAACTAAAATTGAAATTGTATGTTCTTTTAGTACGTCTTCCGGTTACAACGTCGTAATATCGTAGGTCCCTTGGCCGTCGTTATAGACGGATTCTACTGTATCTTTAAGTACAGAGAATTAATGAGTTCCGGTAGGATAATTAAAAAACCCGAAGAAATAACAAACACCACGCAGACAAAGTCGCGAGCATCATCTAGTAAATAATTAAATATTTACATCGTGATTATAAGAAACTGCTCAATATTAGAATAATAATACCGGACCGTGACTGCACCGGTGGCTCAGTGGTTATGATAGTTGCCTCTGAGACCTGGTGTTCTGGGTTCGATTCCCACCCGGGACAATTGTTTGTGTGAACCACAAATAGTTGTTCTGAGTCTGGGTGTTCTTTGTGTCCGTTATATGAATGTTAGTAAAGTCCCCCGCGACAAAGGGATTTATTTCCGTAGTGCGGGAGTTGTCTTTAAAAAAAAAAAAAAATATTAAAATCTATGTATATAAAACAAAGACGGGTTTGTTACAACACTTATAACTCGAGATCGGCTGGATCAATTTTCATGGTTTTTGTTTCGTTGGATTTGTCTACGCCCTGAATAGCAGAATACATTTTAAAAACAAAAGAAAGTCGTGTTAGTTACACTATTTATAACTCAAGAACGGCTGAACCGATTTGGCTGAAAATTGGTAGGGAGGTAGCTAAGAACTGGGAGAAGGACATAGGATACTTTTGGGTAGGGGTAGGGTAGGGTAGGGTAGGGTAGGGTAGGGTAGGGTAGGGTAGGGTAGGGTAGGGTAGGGGTAGGGTAGGGGTAGGGTAGGGGTAGTGTAGGGTAGGGGTAGGGTAGGGGTAGGGTAGGGGTAGGGTAGGGGTAGGGTAGGGGTAGGGTAGGGGTAGGGTAGGGTAGGGTTAGGGGTAGGGTAGGGGTATGGTAGGGGTAGGGTAGGGGTAGGGTAGGGGTAGGGTAGGGTTAGGGTAGGGGTAGGGTAGGGCAGGGGTAGGGTATAAAAGTCCACCCGTGCGAAGCCGGGGCGGGCCGCTAGTATAATATATAAAAATAGTTTTCATCAGTCCGTATAATGTGCACTGTTGAAGATGGGCATAATCTCGAGGAAGGTTCTTTTATTTTTGTTGTTTTTTATTTATAATTTACAAAACCGATGTTCAATCACTTTACAGTTCCAGTAAACTTTACTTGTTCAAGTAATAAACAATTTACGATTGACATCTTCTCGATGTGAATACAGCATGCATAGTTACTAAGTGATAAAGATGGTACAAGATGTCCAAAAAGAATATCGGGTTTAAGTTTGTTCAATAAAAAAAAACTTCTATGAATGAATTTATTATTGTTGAAATAGAAATGAAATGAAATGAAATAGTTTATTAGTAACGTAGACGAATAATTCGCGCTTGTTATACGTCATTTACAAAGCATACACATTAAAAGTACATTTTTTGATACTTAATTAAGAACAATATTTTTATATGGTCACTAATATTATACTACTAACATTCACATTTACAGTGTAACTTTCTTACATACACTAAGTCTGATCGGTCATATTAGTTAAGAACATTTACAATGTTTTTTAATTTATTTTTATGAGCTCAGTGTGACAGTCAGAGAGCGCCAGTCTGCCTCAGTGCAACAGGACACGGACTCATCCGCCAAACATCTCCATCGTCCATATATTCTTGTATATTATAGTAGCCTTTGCTCATAAGAATCTGCTTTACATAAGTTTTAAATTTATACTCTGTTAAGTTTGTAATATTGGTTGAAAGTTTATTATAAAATCTAAAGCAGTTTCCCAGAAATGATTTTTTTGTCTTACTCACTCTAAACAACGGTGTTGTAAGCTTATCCATATTCCTTGTATTATAATTATGGACATCTTTTTTTTACTAAATTTATCAATATTTTACCGAGCATACATTATATTTTGATAAATGTATTCAGACGGCAAGGTAAGTATATTGATTTCTTTAAACAGAGTACGGAGAGAATCACGGGCTTTTTTTATATATTATTAGAATACAAAATGGAAAATTATTCCGAAAAGATAATGCTATCCAAATGGTGACCACGCTGCTGGCACTCTTCTAATCTAGAACTAAGATTGGTGATACTGTTCAGAGACGAAGCCAACTTTCACCTAAATTGTCATGTTAATAAGCAGTATTGTCGATACTGGGTAGAGGAGAATCCGAGACGAAAACATGAACGACCTCTGCACAGCTCAAAGGTCGTTGTGTGGGCCGCTATGTCTGCCTTTAGCAGAATTGGTCCTTATTTTCATGATGATCGACGAGGCCAAGCGCTCAATGTGAATAGTGACCGTTATTGCGATATACTGCGAAACTTTTTGGGCCCACAGTTGCTGGAGTTTCAAGGTTTTAATTCACGAACGTGGTTCCAACAAGACAGGGCCACATGCCATACAGCAAAATCAATCAATTGAAGCTGTTTACGAATTATTCCCTAATAAAGTAATTTCACGTAGAGTTAACATCCACTGGCCTCCCAGAAGCCCCGATCTTAGCCCACTTGACTGTTTCCTATGGGAATACCTCAAAAGTCAGGTGTATGAGAATAATTCGATGAACCTAACGCAATTGAAACAAAACATCAGGTCAGAAATGGCAGCACTATCGAGAGCTATGTGTCAGCGGGTTATCACTAATCTTCGTTCCAGATTAGAAGAGTGCCAGGAGCGTAACGGTCACCATTTGGATAACATTATCTTTTCCAAATAATTTTCCATTTTGTATTCTAATAATGAACAATAATAAATAATACTTAATTATTAGTAGTTTTTTTTTATTGAACAAACTAATATCCGATACTCTTTTATGACATCTTGTTATATAAAAGATTAATATTAACTAAATTAAAAGAGTACCTACTACAAATTTAATTTAGAATAACAAATTAAGAGTGTAGTGCGAATTTAAAAAAAAATAACAAGTTTTCTCCTAAAAGAGAGTACAGAGACAGCGAATATGTCCACATCATTGCGGATAAAGTTGGCCAATGTAAGCATAGATAGGTAGATTTTTCCGTCGCATGCCGCCTTAGGCTCGGCCTCGGGGAGTAGGGAACATGGGCCCTGCTCCCTATAGAGGCCGACCCGTGCGGAGGAGGGACGCCTGAGTACTCCGGGCGTCCCGTCAATGGTTAAACGGGCCACACACAATGTGGCCCCGGAGAGTCCGCAGAACCACCCAAGCTGCGGACGGCCGCCGTGGGGGTTCACCGGAAATGTAAGCGCTTCTCAGCGATACCCGGTGGCCCTCACACTCAAGGCGGAAGAAGGAGTACCCGGGGGGTTTTAGTGGCGGTAGGGTCCTCTCCTCGTGGTATGAGTAGCATATCACGCACTGGAGAGGGCGAGTCCCCACATATCCCACCGCCGGTTTCATAACGGCGGTGGTTGAACGCGACAGTGCATTTCCCCCGGTCAAAAAAAAAAAAAAAAATAGGTAAATTTTCACATAGTCACCACGCTGCTGCTGAGGTGGCTGGTTGGAGACGGCAGTATTAATACATACAAAGAAACGCGGCTACCCGTTTCCTGGTATAATATTAATATAGATGTTGTATGTGTGTGTTACGGATTTACCTGATTTCCGAAACACGGAGAGTAGTCCCTCAACCAACCAGACCCGGAAAGAAATCTCAGATTTTCACAAACATTTCATGACCGGCGTGGGGATCGAACCCAAGACATCCGAGATTTATAGTGTTACGCCACGGTGGTTGTCGTTTCTCATTGTTTCTGCTATATAACTATTATCTAAGCGTTTGTTTAGGCATATTTTTATACAGTCCTAGCTGCGCCCCGCGGTATCACTCGCGTAACTCTGCTCCAATGGGTCGGAGCGTGATGCTTTATGTTACTCCAGGTAACTTAACAGGTCCTTAAGGTTTCAGTTCTAAGTATGGGGAACCCCAAAATTTACTGTTTTTTTTTTCTATTTTTGTGTGAAAATCTTTATGCGGTTCACAAAATACATCTAATTACCAAGTTTCAACATTATAGTTCTTATAGTTTCGGAAAAAAGTGGCTGTGACATACGGACGGACAGACAAACAGACAGACAGACATGACGAATCTATAGGGGTTCCGTTTTTTGCCATTTGGCTACGGAACCCTAAAAAGGGTACAATATTACTAAGACTCCGCTGTCTGTCTATCTGTCCGTCTGCTTATCATCAGGCTGTATCTCACTTACCCATGAGAAGTAGGGACGCCTCCACACTCCAGGCGTCCCTATAATTGGGCAAATGGGCCACTGTAAGTGTGGCCCCGGAGATCTCGCGGTGCCATACTGGCCGCGGGCCGCGGGTGCCGTCGGGGGGCCGGATTGCTTATGCGTACCCGGCCCCCGCCAACGGCGGGGCGTAAATGACGTATAACAAGCGCGAATTATTCGTCTACGTTACTAATAAACTATTTCATTTCATTTCATTTCCTCGTGGTATGAGTTTAGCATACCACACTATGGAGAGGGCGTGCCCCACATATCCCGCCGCCAGCGCGCGAATACGCTGCAGCGGCGGTGGGAATGCGTCAATGCATTTACCCCGGACACCAAAAATAAAAAAAGGCTGTTTCTCATTTATAGCAAGTTGATATTTTACAGAAGATGTATTTCTGTTGCTGCTATACTAATAAATACTTACTAATATAATAAAATAAATATTTGAGAGGGACTTTCACAACAAACCAGATCTTATCACCGTTTTTTGCTCGATAATAATAATGCGCAACAGGTAGGCGCTTGTAATATTCACGGAATATTTAGTTGTTATTATGTATTCACTGTTAT
Organism: Nycteola revayana; assembly: GCA_947037095.2. Taxonomy (NCBI): domain Eukaryota; kingdom Metazoa; phylum Arthropoda; class Insecta; order Lepidoptera; family Nolidae; genus Nycteola; species Nycteola revayana. The sequence continues at coordinate 30,162,390 of OX344842.1, read as the reverse complement.
AATAATTAACGTTTTTTTTTTATTTTTTTTATTATGGCTTACGTTTGACTATAATCTCGCTTGATGGAAGGCGAAGATAAGGCCTAAGATGATACACGCTTGCCTAGAAAGTGTCTGTTCACTTTAATTTTAAAGATGTCTAGATTATAGCGTTCCGGATAAACTGACTGACCTGACTGACTACTTAAATCAAAATTAAACAAATATTTGAGGATTTTCCTTAGATTTGTACCTACATGTTTTTGTTTTGTTTTAAGCTATCGGAAACTCATTAGACTCTTGTTACTCAACTTGTTGCTCGTAGATACCTAAGTGTCAAATGACTTTCCGAAACAATGATGTAGCCAATTTGATATGCCATAGCCTTGATATAAACATAATATAGTTATACAGTATGCGACTCTTACATTGCAAATTGCAATTTTACGTCACTGACGCTCAGTGACGCTCGGGGAATTAGTCCTCGAGTACCGTACCAGCGGTGTATATAGCACCATCCGATGCCCTCGTAGACCCGAAGTCCGAGAGGCCCGCGAACTGTAAAGTAGAGCGACAGTTTCACAAAACCCCCTAAAATACAAAAAGTCATAATCGCTCAATCGCATCGCCAGCAACCGCCCTGAGCCGAGGTCCCACAGGGGGCGCTCTCTTGCGCAGGTTGCTTAGTTTGTAGTTTTTAAACCATTTATTAAGGCTGGAGCTCTGCTCGCCTTTATGCCCGGTGGAGTAGCAAAAGCCACGTGGCTAATTACGTATGTCCATCCGAAAAAAAAACAAGTGTATAAAGAAATTTCATTGTGAATCACTTATATCAGTGTACTTGATCTGGTATCTGGTAAGAAAACTATTTGCAACTCCAATAATTATTTGTAGTCGGGGTGTGATTTTGTGTCCGTGAATTATGTGTTAAACACTTAGAATCATTTATTTAGTGCGGGAGTGGTAGGTAGATATACAAAAATATAACACTTATCAGACAGTAATTAATTCTGTGAAATGTAAGTGGTTTACGATGCGGCGTCAGAAATGTGTCACTCGAACGTGTAATTAGGGTTGCTACAGTGGTGGCCAACCGGTCGATCGCGATCGACTTGTCGCTCCCGGCAGCTATGAAAGTCGATCAACTTATATAATAAAAAGTGATATTTTAGTCCATTTTAGTCTATAAATACCTGCCACAGATGCACAAAGTTAGTGTTTGTCCTATAATATCAGAATAAATACCTATTTATCATTAGATTGAATAAATACGAAACGTGATATGATACTATATGGTCGATCGCAAACAGACAGACAAACAGTCGATCTTAGGTCTTATTAAGTTGACTACATCGTGCTGGATTTCAGTCCATTGAATATGTTATAGAAAAGTAAGATAGTACCAATAATTATATATTTTCATCGGTAATTCAATTTTTACGCGACGACAAGTAAACATCACCTTCTCGGCAGTATTGGGTTTAGTTTCCTTTACCAAAAGCGAAAAGGGACAATATAGAGATGCGTCATTGACAGGCTTATAAACATTATTTCAGACTTTGTTAACCAATGACTGCAAAAAATATATGCGTGCTATTTTTTTTTCTTGTATTTCCTAGGGAAATTCAATATAAAAATAGCACACTATATTTTTTTTAATATTTTGAAAAAATACTATTTTAGCATCATAAAAAGGTGGCAGCCCTACGTGTAATATACAAAATGAAAACGATATACAACGTTCGGAGAATCTTGATCAGCTTTTATACGTCCACAGTTGAACATAGATACATAACCTTGGCAAATCAGGGTAATTGACATTACCATTAATGGCCATGCTTGGCAGGCGGATCGGTGATCACAGTAAGATGGTGAGTGTCCGTCAGCTGATAGATGCTGCTGGCCATCCAACAGCTAAGTCGCCTGTTACGACACCCATGGGAGGACATAAGTTACCACTTATGTCCTCCCATGTATATTCGAAGCTGGAAACCACACAGAGGATTATAAGCTTTTGTGTTTAGTTTTCGTGTTCATACACAAGTGCGGTTTTTTATGACACTTATAAATTTAAAACTCTAAAAACAGTATCACTTTGAATAAAAAAATAATTTAGGTATATCAGTTTTACAACTAAAACCAAATCTATACGTCACGGGCTAACCCATTCCATTATTTATTTCATCATCATCATCATCATCAGCCCGTATACTGTCCACTGCTGAACATGGGCGACGGTTTTTGCCATAGCACCACGCTTGGCAGGCGAGTTGGTGACCGCAGTAATATATTGCACCACACAAGGTAATTAACGCTGCTGTCCGTTCCTTGATATACGATTATTATAGATGATTTTATAACAATCGGGACCAACGGCTTAACGTGCTTTCCGAGGTACGGAGAGTCCCTCAACCAACTAGAACCGGATAGAAATCTTAGAATTTACACAAAGATTTCTTGTCCGGTGTGGGGATCGAACCCACGACCTCCGAGATTTAAAGCGAGCCAAATACCGCTATGCTACGGAGGTTATTTATTTCACATTGTTTAAAATATGTTTTAATTTTAACATGTCATCAATTATGTAGGTTTAAGTTTACAAAAATGTGTTATAACAATATACCCTGCCCAAAAAAAATAGTTGCAGTTGAGTACAAGAGAAGGTGTGTGTAAAAATATAAAAACTCAAACTCAAACTCAAAATATTTTATTGCATTCCATGTGTAGGTATTACATTAGAAGCATTTGGTCGTAAGTGGCAGTTAACGATGAAGGCACATAGGACAAATGTTCATTCTTCTAAGGTCTATAGGTTTCTTTTGTTGTTTTCTCTATGTATCAAGTAGCACGCAGGCCACTGAGGAAGCCGTGGCCTGCGTTCTTTACTCCCGCGTATCTCCCGTTCCCATGGAAATCAAGTGTTTTAATAGTTTTAATCGACTTTCGCTCTAAAATGAATATACCTATCTTATCATAAATTAATATTTGAGAAGGCACAATAAAGTATTTTTTATCGTTTTAATTATGTTGAGTTCAGAACATAACCCAAAGATTTTGAGTCTCTATTAAATGTATTTATAGTTTCAAACATTGACTCTGCTTAGCGGTATCAAAGCAATAATTATAGGCCGTTGATGTTATTAAATTGTACAGATATAATACCTTGAGATTTATGTAGACTGTGACGTCTGACGTCCCTACTGACCTGAATATCTTCATGTCATCAGCGAATAATAGTATTTTAAATTAGCGTAACAATTAAATATCAATGATTTTATAAAGATACTAGCTGACCCTGCAGACTTCGTACTGCCTCAATCGATAAATAAAAGACCTAAACTTTTGTATAAAATAAACTGTCCTACATCTACCCTTCCTTCTTTTAATCTAACATACATACATACATATAATCACGCCTTTCTCCCATGGAGGTAAGCAGAAACTACAGAACGCGACCTGCTACGATCCTTATCCTTTTTAATCTACGTCACGACAAACTGAAAAAAAATCTTGCCAAAAAAATTGAAGATTTTAATTGACAAATAAAAAATAGTGGTTGATCGTAGAGAGGTGAAAATTAAGAGTTGTATGTATTTTTGGGGTGGACCACCCTTAACATTTAAGGAGATGAAAAATAGATGTTGTCCGATTCGCAAACCTAACCGATATGCACACGAAATTTCACGAAAATAGGTTGAGCCATTTCGGAGGAGTATAATTACAAACACCATGACACGAGAATTTTATATATAAGATTGAAGTTACTTGCCGTATAGGCCCTAATTATGAACCCTGTGGAATTCTCGGAGGAACACGTACAGCTCGGGATGTGTAACCATTGACAACCACAGTTTGACATCTGTTTTAGACGTGTAACAAGCGCCATCGGAAAAGATTTCCCTTGATACGCATGGCTTAAGAGCTTGTCCAACAGTAGTACATAATCAACGTCTTTTTGTCCTCCTTGCGACGTGTGATCGGTCAGGTAGTCGGCACACATTACGAGGTTCGTTGTTGTCGATAGGCAGCCTCTATAAACATCATGCTGATGGACGCATAAATAACTACTAAGACAACCGTAAATTTGTCTGTAAACGGTAATAGTACATTACGATATTAGTGCGTTATGATGGTTATAACATGCGAGGCGGAATTTCAGCCCGAGCCGTAGGCGAGGGCGTACTTGAGCCGAACATGTTATAACCAATACGCACGTATATCGTACGACGTTTTTTAACACATTTGCGAGGAAACAGAAAAAAAGCATTTTTCACAATACAAGTACAAAGAAAAGAAAATTTGAGAAAAATGGCGCGAGGATTATTTTCTACCGTAGCTGCGTGAAAATGTTGGCAAAGACGTTAGAGCATGCAGCCAAGTTTTTAAATTACCGAATAAACTGATTTTTTTTATTTTAAATAAACGGAATCTGTGAATGCACACTGTTGTTTTCCCGCCATTTTAACAGCGCGCTAGCGCTGCCTACTGACTGGCGCCGCGCGGCGATTAGTTCGAAATTTGAATAGCAAAAGCGCGCGAAATGGCAAATAATACTGTTATGGAATTTGTATGGACTATAACTTAATTATTAGCTTTGGTAACACACGCGTTTTTTATGACCCGCTTTACATATTTAAAACCGGTGGAATTACATCAGCTTTACGAGCAACGGTGTTAAAAATATAATTAACCTAAGTATAAGGGAAATATCTCACCTAGGTTTATATGTAACTGCGAGCAAAACCACGCCGGTCGGCTAGTAATTAAACAATAATAACTTTTTGTTAAATTGTCACGATATCTTACGCATATAAGAGTCCTTTTACACGGGTTTCAGTGACTTAGTAAAATAGTATCAAGTACGCGTGCACAGAGTGTTTCTTTTACGTATCGATTTAAAATTTTTGGTGAATATTTTAATATTAAAAAAAATAAAAACATTTTGTTTTCGAACGGTATTTTTTTTTTGCATGTATGGATACTATACTGTTGCGGGTTAACGGGAACGCCCTCTGTTAGTTAACATACTGTATTGTAGTAAAAGTCACCTTAGAACAATATATTCGTGGTTTGAACTGCACAAATTGCCCTAAGTTAGCGTAGCTGAAACCACCCATTGTTCTTAACAGTTTTTTCAAGATTTCTATTGAAAAACTGCATGTATGTACTCGATTCTCAAATATAAATTTAGCAGATACGCATCAGTTTACTCATTTAGCGGCCGCAGCCCAATGGCTAGGGCGTCGGACTTGTGATTTTGAGGGCGCCTGTCCGAACCCCACCCATTACACTACCGACCTGAACCCACTCGTAACACAAGCATTTTAGCTTAGGGAGCGTTCAAGTATTACGTAACGCAATTTTTGAAGATTTTTGACCCCCCCTCCCCCCTTGTAACGCACTGTAACGTTTTTTTGCACCCCCCCTCCCCCTCTCTAAACGTTACGTAACATTTAAGTGATCATTTTTACCCTAAAGTCGTAAAAAGTTATGTAATAGTTTTACACTTGGTATAGTTTTAATCTACTAAATAAAACAAGAGAATTTTAATTCGCAATACCTGCATAGATATTTCGTTTATTTAAAAAAAAATGGCTTTTAATTTATTTTGGTTTTGGTTTGGGAGTTTTAATTCCCTAATTTTTTAGAAACAATGTTACGTAACGTGTTGTAAGAAAGACCCCCTCCCGCCCCCGTAACGCATCGTAACGTTTTACGAGATCCCCTCCCCCCAAATTGCGTTACGTAATACTTGAACGCTCCCTTAACAAGAATACTAGTAGACTAAAAAAAACACAGCTAGTACTTAATCTTTTAAAAAAAAAACATTTTTCAGTTCGGTTTCGTTTTGAAAAGTTTCAATAGAGGAAATTGAAACGGAGTGTATGATTTTAGCAGTTGTTGGTAGGTACAAAGCAATTTTGGGGCGGCGATACCTTCTATTTCTGTAAACGACGACTACCTAAAGGTTAGAACCCGAGTAACTTTTGTTTCCATAAGAAATTTATTGTTTTATAAAAAAAGAGGATCGGTTCGGTTTAATTTTTTCCATCATATGTGAATATGCCCATAATAAGTACTTATCATGTCTTTGCTCTCCGCGCAAGTTCATCCGCGTAGTGATTTTTTTTAATGAGGCGTGCGTAAACCGCGTTTAACTCTTCATGTAATTCTAAAATAAAAGTTATTGTTGTATATTTAGGTTAAGCTGTATCTTAGTGCGACATTCCCGTAAAATTGGTTTAAATATGAAAACATATGGCGGAAGAAAGACGGACTTTCTAAATAAAATTATTGAGAAAATGAATTTCTCTTTGTACTGTTACTGTTACGACGGTCACCGTAGCCTAGTTGGTAGTGCTCCTGCCTACGAAGCTGGTGGTCCTGGGTTCGAATCCCGGTACGTGCAAATATTTGTGTGATGAGCACGAATATTTGTTTCTGTCTGAGTCATGGATGTTTTCTATGTATTTAAGTATTTATCTATCTATATAAGTATGTATATCGTCGCCTGGTACCCATAGTACAAGCTTTGCTTAGTTTGGGGCTAGGATGTTCTGTGTGACATTGTCCCTAGATATTATTATTATTACGGTTACGATTTTTAAAAAGTATAATACATATGGAATTACGGGCGTAGATCATTTAAAAAAACGAAGAAAATTGAAATTGCCTTTCCTGAGTTCTAAATGGTGTAACCAACACGACTTTGTTATGTATATTACTAGCTTCCGCGCGCGGTTTTACCCGAGTAACTCCCGTTCCCGCCTTCCTCGATAATCTAGGCTATCTAACACGGACATATTTTTTCAAGTAGCAGGAGTTCCTGAGATTTCCGCTTTCATGTAAACAAACAAACAAATCTTCAGCTTTATATATTAGTATCGATAGGCTAACTTTGCGAAATTGCAAACTCCTCCGTCCACAACTTTTTTGTAAAAGCTCATTTCGCCATGACCATTATCACTATCACTACATAGTATAAAACAAAGTCGCTTTCTCTGTCCCTATATCTCTATGTATGCTTAAATCTTTAAAACTACGCAACGGGTTTGATGCGTTTTTTTTTAATAGATAGAGTGATTCAAGAGGAAGGTTTATATGTATAATACATCAGCATTGCAATTATTGTTTGCTTTGAATTGGAAAACTGCGTAATCCAGAAGTAACATAGGCTATATTTTATAATGAAGTTCCCATTAAAATTTGTAGCCACGCGGGTAAAACCGCGCGCGGGAAGTTAATGTATTATGTTAATGTTATGCCTCCAAGTGGGACTACGAGAACAAAAACGCTGGAAGTAAACTGTCTTACAGACTAGGTGGGTGCTATGCCTGCAGTTTTACGCTTACTTCGTGCCATAGATTGGAAAAATGTTACTATTTGTAAGGTACAATTAGACGTGAGGCATAAATATTAGAATAGGTTAGTGTATTAGGTATTTTTCGATCCGAATCCGTACCTAATCAAAAGCGTCGAGGATCAGGTATGGTACGAAATATTCGTTACATAGAGTACAATTTACATTCCTTATTTATTTTTAATACTCTGACATTGCTATAGGCGTAACTAATATGACATATATCTAATTTAGTATCGATATCAAATTTAGTAAAATAAAAGTGAATTACAATATTCTATTCGACTAATTCTCAATTCTCCCATGAATGGAATAATTAATAAAAATCTACCTAGAATATTATTTGTTATAAATTTAATTTCGAAAGTACTTCAATTTCAACCATAATTTATGATTAGTACGAGAAAATACATTATAAACTTTTCATATGCCAACTTCCCGATTACTTAACAGGAACGATCATGCTGAATATTTCCTACGTAATCCACATACGATACCTACATAATATTGGTAACAGGCCAGCTAAATCGAATTAAAATTAGGATTAGGTAAATGGAACAGGTATTTTAAAATACTAGGATTAGGTGGATTAGGTATCATTTTTAACTAATCCAACCCATCTCTAGGTACAATATCTGTGCAAGATAAATAAATCGCAATTGACGTATAACTAGTTTATTCGAATCGTTCAATTTATATGGAACGTACCAGATGCTGGCAGTATTCCTTCAAAAATATTATTTGTATCATAAAAATCATTGATGTCAAATTATTCTGTTACGGGAGACCCATGTTCCCGTGTGAACGAAACCATAGCGAGATGCAGCGAGTTCGATCAGCGCCATCTAGTGAAAGAGAAAAGTACTATTGGACGTTCATTCCCGTAGAGGGAGAATTCATTCCCATATTATAAAGGTCTTATTTAAAACTGGATTTACCGGAATAATAATTGGAATTACGTTTAATTTGACAATATAAATAATTTCAAGCTATTTTAAATTCGGAGCTACTATTTAATGTAATATTTTTAGATATCAAATTGCAAACAGGTGACAAGATGACTGTGACAATAACGGAAGAGGGGTTTAAAAATCAGGAAATTTGTTCAGCCCTTTACGGATGGCCTCTTCTATATATATAAAAGAAAGTCGTGTTTGTTACAACACTTATAACTCGAGAACGGCTGGACCGATTGCCATGGTTTTTGATTTGTTGGATTTGTTTCCGTTCCGAATAGCAGAATACATTTTAAAAACAAAAGAAAGTCGTGTTAGTTACACTATTTATAACTCAATAACGGCTAGGGTAGGGGTAGGGTAGGGGTAGGGTAGGGTTAGGGTAGGGGTAGGGGTAGGATAGGGGTAGGGTAGGGTTAGGGTAGGGGTAGGGTAGGGCAGGGGTAGGGTATAAAAGTCCACCCGTGCGAAGCCGGGGCGGGCCGCTAGTATTTTAATATAGGTAACTTAATTAATTGAATATGAAATATCAAAAGGGCACAACTCATATTGCTTGTCTATTGTAGTTGGTCACTTTTCTAAATTGTTCATTGATCATCATATAGCGTTACTAGCTGTGCCGGCGACTTTGTCTACGTGGAATAGTGACTTTGAGTAGCAGTTTTAATTATGAAGGCTAATTCGCATTTATAAATTAGTAAGAATATTTATATCTAACTAGCGACCCGCCGCGGCTCCGCACGGGTACATTGCTGATGTATTATACATATAAACCTTCCTTTTGAATCCCTCTATCTATTAAAAAAACCGCATCAAAATCCGTTGCGTAGTTTTAAAGATTTAAGCATACATAGGGATATAGGGACAGAGAAAGCGACTTTGTTTTATACTAAGTAGTGATCAACAGTCTAAAAATAAGTTTCAAGCTTCTAGCTCAAAAAATGAAGATATTTCCAGACAACCTTCATCGCCCCTTTCAAACCCTGACAGCTCTTTTTAAACTACAAAAGTAGCTTGTGTTCTTTCTCAGATTCTACACTTTTTGTGTATCAAATTTCATTTAAACCGGTTCAGTAGTTAAAATTTGTTAATTCGTTTAAGTTCATCTTTCAGGACTATGAAGATAAGCTTAACACTGAAAAGGATTTACTCACTAACAATTAAACAAAGTAAAATACAAATAAAGTTTCTTTCAATATAATCACGAATACGAAGACCTCATATTAATACCAATGCAATTAAAAAAAACTTTGTAGCAAATCAACTAGTTATTTTATTACTAATATTAGCTAGATATTTAGTAATAAATCAAAAATTATAATAATAAATCACTACATAGTATAAAATAAAGTCGCTTGCCCCTGTCTGTCTGTCCCTATGTATGCTTAGATCTTTTAAACTACGCAACACATTTTGATGCGGTTTTTTTAAATAGATAGAGTGATTCAAGAGGATGGTTTATATGTATGGTACAAAAGCATTGCTCCGTGCGAAACCGGGGCGGGTCGCTAGTAAGTAATAGACTGAAGGAACTAACTCTGATCATATAATAAGTCACACGGAGCACTGTCAATCAATGTACTGAAGCCACTTTTTTGTGCAGTAGTGTGGGTATAATTGTTGCTATGATTTTTCACAGTACCCAATGCTATAAAAATAACTTTGAACTTTGATTTGTTCATGACACATTTAATTGGGAACTTTTGTTAACAAATAATGAAGTTTTTTTGTTATGATATCAAGCACCTAACGCTGCGATAGAGTTACATATCGACTGACAAGGTAAGGCATTGTTTGGTACGCGTAAGCTGTATATGTACAGTCAACAAAAGGGATAGGTTTACACCGTCAGTATCAAATAATGTAAATAAATATGTTTTTGTCACTACGACAGCCAGTAATTCTTTATATGTGAAGTATTCGCAGCTATCGGTATACAAATACACATAGCAGTAAACTCTTTTCAAAAACGTGTACATATAAATTTAAAATGCGTTTCACATGGTGTAAACGTATCTCTTTTGTTCACTGTACACGCCAAGGCCGAGTTTTTACCGAAATCAGCACTTGCAGCGCTTCGTCTATACACTTGTTATTTGGTGTGAGGGAACTAAATGCATAAACCAAAAATAAATAATCAAAGATAGTCAATACTGGCGGCCCTCCGCAATATCGATGAGAATACAAATAATGGTGTCTCTGCGAGTTATGACTATCTGACAATAGGCCTGTATCCATTCATAAATAATTGAATGTATTGGAGCGTGTAATGATTAATCACGATATGGAGACAACTAAAAACGTTATTTTTAATATAAAACATTAAGGTTATTATTATTTTTAGATAATAAATATGCCAAATTTAGGCATTCAGTCAGTTCACGTGACTGTGAACTGTCACGTGACTGAATGCCTGCACCAATCAGAAAGTGTTACGTCACGCCGTTGACATTTTCGTAGCACAGAACAGATTACTCCATAAATTATCCGCATTTTTTGTCAAGATGATACAGTTGTTCTCAGATATATCTTGAAATATCTAGTAGGATTTAGCAAAGCGGAAAGTAGTCATTTACCTAAAATAGACGCAGTTATGGTTTGAAGATTATTCGCGTCAAACACGAATTTTTTCTCTTCCGCAATGTTTTGAATTCCGCAATGTTAAATCTTCCATGTATATAGTATAAAAATAAAAACAGTGTTTGGTAGAATGAATATAATACAAAAATAAGATTTTAAACCATAAAACAATAACAACTTAACTTCAACTCCTACATTATTTATTGAAAAATAGATTCTGTAAAATTTATTTTTGAAGGTTTAGACATAGATTGTTTTGTGTGATAATAATATTGCGAAAAACTCGGCTTTTCTACGGGTTATTACCGTTGCGTAACTTTTAGTCACATTCAAGTTTATTTTCACACAGGTAGGTACTTGATGCGTGCCCTCGAGCGTAAGATTACATTGAGGTTGTTACCCACAACGTACATATATAACTTTCTCTAAGTTGTATCGCTTAATTATTCGTTAATAATTATGTTCACTGACTTGTGATAAGGTGGCCTTTGGAAATAACGGGCGTTTTTACACGATACTGTATGTGTGTTGTACATCTACTTAATTTTTAGGGTTACGTGATCTAAGGGTAAAAACGGGATTCTGTTACTTAGAATCCGCAGTCCGTCTGTCCGTCCGTCCGTCCATCTCCGTCCGTCAGTCCGTCGTCTGTCACCAGGCTGTATGTAAAGATCCGTGATAGCAAGACAGTTTAAATATTAAATTTTCACAAATAATGCATTTCTTTTGCCCCTACACAAACAAAAAAAAAAAAAAATTAAGCGTAGCTCCCATACCTTTCTGCTCTAAAAATCACGACCTAAAGTGGATGCTCACCTTTGTTTTTGTTGTCCGGGCGGAAATGCTTTTACGCATTCCCACTGCCGCTGCAGCGTATTCGCGCGCTGGCGGTGGGATATGTGGGACTCGCCCTCTCCTTAGCGTGGTATGCTAACTCATACCACAGGAGAGGGCCCTACACCAATGAACTCCCCGGACACTCCTTCGATCCGCCGTTGGCGGGGGCCGGGTAAAGGATAAGCAATCCGGCCTAGTGGCTGCTCACCTCAAAAACCCTTCGTGCTCCAACTCGCACATGACCAGTTTTTTATGATTATATCAATGTCTCTGTCTTTATCTCTTGCCGTACCTATGTGAAACATTGTGTTTATGCTTGTTGGCAAACACAAGAAGATTTAGTTGTGACCCAGATACCTACTCCTGAAACTTATTAACATTTCCGATTCTATGTCATGATGAAAAAAATTACTAACAGTTAAGAAAAAATCCTGTTGATTTGTAAAAAATGAAATACTATAGGTCAGGGGTGGCCAACTTAATAAAACCTAAGATCGACTGTTTAATGAGTGCGATCGACCACATGGCATAGGTACATAACGTTGAATCACGTGTTGTAAGCTAATCAAATTATAAATAGGTATTTTTTCAGATTATTATACGACAATCACAAACTTAGTGCATCTATGGCACGTATTTGTAGACTAACATATCACTTTTTATTGTTTTTGTGGATCGACTGTAATAGCTGCTGGGATCGACCAGTGGATCGCGATCGACCGGTTGGCCACCCCTGCTATAGGTGTTATAAGCCTTTAGGCGAAAGCCCTTCTAAGGCAAATTTGTATAGAAAGGGTAGATATGATTAAAAAAAACGATGTACCTATATGAAGCAATATATATATTTTCTGGCGTTGTAACACCTGATAGGAGTAAATAGGCGTAATTCGATGGATAATACGGTTCATAATTTATTGTAGGTAGGTACCTACGTATCTATAGATTTGTAGCGTTCAGCTCGAAATTCAGAATAACTTTAGGTAAGGCGCGTACACAATGCGATTCGAAGTTCGTTATTTGAAAGCGTATGCGATCCGTTGTACAGGTTCGGCATCCGATGGCGTATGTAGTTGTATGAGCGAGTTCACACAATACTGAATTCCAGATCCACTAAAAATACCGATGCGATATTTTTTACTCGGAATTTTACTAGGAATATTTTTGAAATCGGTTCTGTAAAAACACGACCTCCTGCTCTTGTAAACACGACCGGCACTGATACCTACGATAAAAAAAATCTTATAAATACTGAAAACGGCTGTTCTATGTATACCTACACGATATCAATATCTATATGTATTATACATACAATAAAATGTAGAGGTCGAATACGATACATAGATAAAAACGCTAAAATCGGGGTCAGGGGAATGTTATAAGCGAAATAGAACACATCCAGATTTTTTATTTTTTTTCGTTTTACTCTCTGTTTTTCTGTTTGAACGGGCTAATCTCCGAAACTGTTGCACCGATTTCAATGAAATTTTGCATGGTGGTACCTTACATCCCCGGCCAACATTTTAAAATCTTTTCATCATCATCAGCCCGTTGTAGTCCACTGCTGAATATAGGCCATAGCGGTCTGCATCCACCGACTCCCCGCGATCTTTATGAGGTCGTCGGTCCATTATCGTGCAGGCGGGCGTCCTACGCTGCGCTTGCCAGTTCGTGGTCTCCACTCAAGAACCTTTCTGCTCCATTGGCCTTTAGTTCTTCGAGCTATGTGACCTGCCCATTGCCACTTCAGCTTGCTAATCCGTTGAGCTATGTCAGTGACCTTCGTTCTCATGTGGATCTTTTCATTTCTGATTCGATCAAGTAGGGAAACGCTGAGCATAGCTCTTTCCATAGCTCAACTATTGATGAATTAGCTGTGATTAAAATATTTTTAATCACAGATAAATTAATAAGTTCCCGTTGGATAGTTCATAATCGTTATTCATTATAGCAAACACCACGTGGACAAAGTCGCGGGCATCAGCTAGTTACTTCTACTGTTAGCCTGCATCATCCCACCGCTGGTTTTGTCCAGCTCGTCCCGCCATCTTCTACGGGGTCTGCCGCGGCGCCTTCTTGTAGTATCAGGGCTGCACGTTGTGTTTATTTTGGCCCACAGCTTATGAAACACAGCAGACGTGGCCAGCCCATTCCCACTTCAGCTTAGAGGCTTTTTGAGCTAGTATAATAAAAAAATATATAGAATAGTCAACCTCCGTAGCATAGCGGTATAAATATATTTATAGAATAAACAACCTCCGTAGCGTAGCGGTATTTGGCTCGCTTTAAATCTTGGAGGTCGTGGTTTCGATTCCCACGCCGCGCCGGACAGAAAATCTTTGTGTGAATTCAAAAAATTCTTTCCGGGTCTGGTTGGTTGAGGGACTACCCTCCGTGCCTCAGAAAGCACGTTAAGCCGTTGGTCCCGATTGTTATAACATCTTTATATATATAACTAGCTGACCCGGCAGACTTCGTACTGCCTCAATCGATACATAAAAGACCTAAACATTTGTATAAAATAAACTGGGTCGTAGAGACTTCGTTTATGCGGTACTCCTACCCCTACACTACCCCTACCCTACACTACCCCCACCCTACACTACCCCTACCCTACACTACCCCTACCCTACACTACCCCTACCCTACACTACCCCTACCCTACACTACCCCTACCCTACACTACCCCTACTGACATACACACTCACAGAAGAATTATATATATAAAGATTCTTCTGTGAGTGTGTATGTCACTGAACTTCTCTCAAACGACTGGACCGATTTTGATGAAATTTTTTGTGTGTGTTCAAGGGGATCTGGGAATGGTTTAGATTCACAATTTTGTCCCATACAAACGTTTTCTAACTAAAATGTAGAGTCAATTTGAGCTTTATTTTTTTGCTATGATTTTTTAGGGTAGGTGTAGGGTAGGTTAGGGGTAGATTAGGGGTAGGGGTAGATTAGGGGTAGGTGTAGGGTAGAGGTAGGGTAGGGGTAGTGTAGGGTAGGGGTAGTGTAGGGTAGGGGTAGTGTAGGGTAGGGGTAGTGTAGGGTAGGGGTAGTGTAGGGTAGGGGTAGTGTAGGGTGGGGGTAGTGTAGGGTAGGGGTAGTGTAGGGGTAGGAGTACCGCATAAACGAAGTCTCTACGGCCCAGTTTATTTTATACAAATGTTTAGGTCTTTTATGTATCGATTGAGGCAGTACGAAGTCTGCCGGGTCAGCTAGTCATCTATAATAATCGTATATCAAGGAACGGGCAGCAGCGTTTGCTTGTGTGGCACAACATAATACTGCGGTCACTAACCCGCCTGCCAAGCGTGGTGACCCTCTCTCGGGAGGAGGCCCATGTTCAGCAGTGGACGTTATACGGGCTGATGATGATGATATATAGAATAACCAGCAACCCTCGCGCAGTTTCCTGTGTCTCGCTCTCACTCGTTCCCGTAACTTCATTATGTTATAAACGCTGAAAGATTTTTCAAAACGGGCCTGAAATTGCTGAGATTAGCGCGGTCTCAAACAAACAAACTCTTCAGCCTCATATATAAAATATATAGATAAAAATAGTGGACTGGAATCCCAGTGTGTCTGCTGCCTTCCTTTACCCCTCCGGTTAGGGATGCCACCTTCTTTTTTGTTTTGATTAGTACTTTTTACAAAAAGTTGCAAAATATCGTCGGTGATATTGCAATACCGCCGTGTCAATAGCTAATAAGGCTGAAAATCACATAAAGACAGCCGATTGGTAAATTGTGTAAGCCAATTAACTAAATAAAGACAGTAACTGGACCTAAATAATGTTGACATGCCCATCCGAGTATGTTTCGCCGGATCGTCTCAATGAGGCCGCGATGAAACCGGCAGTAGAATACCCCACTGAGTTTGTTTCGCCGGATCTTCTCAGTTGGGGCGTATTGGATCCGGTGGTAGCATAAAATCGCGTCCGACGATATACTTATGGTCTATCTAAATAATAACATACTCAAATGACAGAACTTTAGACTATTAAATTATAGATAAAAAATAAAATTCTATTTTCATACCTGACAGCTTTTACGCTAAAGCTATAAAAAAATCTAATACAAACTATTTATTATTATAATAACTAAACTATATTAATAAATGAAATATATTATATTAATGAGCCAAATATGTTTTGACTATTCGCAAATGCCTGTAATAGGTTTACGTAAATAAAAACTTTTTTTATTTATTTATTTTATTTAATCAAATGTAGCAAATTGGTTGTTTGCCCCTGAAAACACCTATATAGAAAGTATTACTTGATAGATGAAATTGCACCATATTAGCAACTGCTAGTGCTATACGCGGTATTGCAGTATCAACGACGATAATATAGGAAATTCGGGAAAAAAATAGTACATAATATTTATTTTTAACTAGCTTCCCCCACGTAACTCCCGTTCTCGTGGGAACTTTATAATTAAATATAGCCTATGTTATCCGGGGATAGTGTAGCTTCCCAACGGTGAAAGAATTGTTCAAATCGGTCCAGTAGTTTCGGAGCCTATCCGATACAAACAACAATCAAATCTTTCCTCTTTTTAATATTAGTATAGACCATTATTGATTTTTCCATGTGTATAATATGTTATTACTATTTGCTATTATGGTATTTTTACCTTTAAAATAATTATAAGAATCTGAGCATGATAGACTAATTTAAAATATTAGCAAATCATTTTTTTCAAATGCGGCGCAGAGCGTGCGTTTAAAATTTTTAAAAGGGATGTAATTTGGATTAGCATAAAATATATTACCTACTTTTTGTACTATATTATTCTATTATAATATATAGTATACATTTGACTGAAGTATAGTACAATGCTTACGTATATTATAAATGTGAAAGTAGCTCTGTCTGTCTGTCTGTTACGCAATCACGCCTTAACTACTGAAGCGATTAAAATGAAATTTGGTACAGATATAGTCTAGAGCCTGAGAAAGAACATAGGCTATATTTTATTATGAATTTCCCACGGGAACGGGAGTTACGCGGGTGAAACCGCGCGCGGGAAGCTAGTACTACATAATATAGTACGGGTAACAACCCTACCTCTGGTACACCTATTGTTTGTATAATATAACTAACTAACTAATAACTTCAAACTAAAGCGTCATATTCGATGCAATATCTGTTGTAGTTTTGACTAGATATTGACAAGACTGTAGATATAATCTTAACAAACTCTATTATGTTTCGTAGCAGCTTTAACAAGTTATAGTTTAATATTCAAATAATCTATACATACTAGTGTTGCCTATCGATAGTCGACTATCGATATACTATCGATAGTCTATCGATAGTTGACGTCATATCAATAGTATCGATATTTATCGATAGTATCGATATTAGTGATAGTATCGATACTATCGAGGACCAATGTGTGTTTAGGAAATACTATCGATAGTATCGATAGTATTGCTCCTAAACATGGGTTGGTCTTCGATAGTATCCATAGTATCGATAGCTTTACAAACTATCGATAGTATTGATAGTTTTGATCATTTATACAACGATACTATCGATAATATCGATAGTATTACTTTAAAAATATCGATACTATCGATAGTATTATAATGTAATAGTATCGATACTATCGATACTATTGCTTCCAATCAATAGTATTAGGTAATTTGTCATATCGATAGTATCGATACTATCGATAGTACTATCGATATTGTTACTATTTTTCGAGGTCACCTATCGATAGCGAAACTATCGATAGTTGGGCAACTCTAATACATACCATTATTGTACAGCTAAAGAGTTTGTTTGCTAGAACGCGCTTATTACAGGAACTAGGTAAGTAGGTACTGCTCTGATTTGAAAACATATTTTAGTGTTAGATAGCCCATTTATCATTGAAGTCTATAAGGTTTATGTCATCGTGTGAAGACCAATAGGAGCGGAACATCAGTAGATAAAGAATGTTTCACATTTGGGATAAGCCCAAAATAATTATTCTACGCGCACTAACTCTAATAATATGTATGTGTTAAACAACATATTGGTACTAGTAATTTACCGATTGAGATTCAAGAAAGGCATACCTATTTTAAAAATAAAATCCGGCCAAGTGCGAGTCGGACTTGCGCACTAAGGGTTCCGTACCATTTTCAAGTGCCTGTTGCCGTTATTGATATCGAGCTAAAATAAATAAATTAGTATTTTGTTAGGCAACAGACATAAGTACATCATTTGTGATAATTTCACCTGTCTAGCTATCGCGGTTCTTGAGATACAGCCTGGTGTTAGACAGACAGACAGCGAAGTCTTAGTAATAGGGTCCTGATTCCCGTGACGGAACCCTAAAAAGGAACAAACTTTGGTAAGTCCGATGTGATCATTTTCGAGACGTACCTACCACTTTCACACCATACATCACATATAACATTATATTTTTAACTGCTTTGGTAAGTACGTTAGATATACTCGATCTCACGATCTATAATTAAATATACTTAATTGAGTAGTTGCGGTCGTTGCTTCTGCGGCATGTGGTTCTAGGTTCTATTTCCACCCGGGACAGTTATTTGTGTTAACCTCAGATGGTTATTGTAAGTCTGGGTATGATTTGATTCAGTGTATTTGTTTAGTCCCACATTGTTACTGACGTAAATCGGGCAACGGTCCGGAATCCGGCTCGAAGGACCACAATATTGTCGACTGGATCGCGGACCGTTGCCCGATGTGTTTTTAATATATAATATCTATATATATAAAAGAAAGTCGTGTTAGTTACACTATTTATAACTCAAGAACGGCTGAACCGATTTGGCTGAAAATTGGTAGGGAGGTAGCTAAGAACTGGAAGAAGGACATAGGATACTTTAGGGTAGGGGTAGGGTAGAGGTAGGGTAGGAGTAGGGTAGGGGTAGGATAGGAGTAGGGTAGGGGTAGGATAGGGGTAGGGTAGGGTAGGGGTAGGGTAGGGGTAGGGTAGGGGTAGGGTAGGGGTAGGGTAGGGGTAGGGTAGGGGTAGGGTAGGGGTAGGGTAGGGGTAGGGTAGGTGTAGGGTAGGGGTAGGGTAGGGTAGGGGTAGGGTAGGTGTAGGGTAGAGGTAGGGGTAGGGTAGGGGTAGTGAAGGGGTAGGGTAGAGGTAGAGTAGGGGTAGGGCAGGGTAGATGTAGGACACCGCGTAGATTTTGAGGCGGTACGAAGTTTGCCGGGCCAGCTAGTATATGAATAAAAACTAAAATAATAAATGTTATGTATTTTCAATTCCAGTAAAAGTGAACTAAAACTATTCAAACTAAAGAGTATTTCCGTCGGCAACACACATGATACAGAGATTCAAAACCCTAGTGCGGGAGTTTTCTTTTTAAAACTACCAACCAAACTTATGAGAACTTGATATGCAACGAAATGCAACTTGCTGTGTTCAGTTATGGCTCTAAACTAACTCTAATTAAGTTTCTGTTAAGGCGCTGTACATAGTCAAAATAGGCTTCACAAAACAGTTTTTTAGCCAAATGTTTACATTTTAGAGCAGCTAAAAAAATATATGTTAATCTTGATCATATTTATGGGGGGACCATTGTGTTCAAAACACGTTTTCGGTAAATTTTCTCGATAAAAAAAACCCATCAAATAACCATTTAAAAAGAAATTGTAGCAATTGTAACTGTATTATTTATAAACAAATCTTGATAATATTAATAACAGTGACGTAATATATAATAATAAAGGGAAATGTTG
Source organism: Nycteola revayana (assembly GCA_947037095.2). Classification (NCBI taxonomy): domain Eukaryota; kingdom Metazoa; phylum Arthropoda; class Insecta; order Lepidoptera; family Nolidae; genus Nycteola; species Nycteola revayana. Next base: position 30,142,958 of record OX344842.1, on the reverse strand, counting down.
TTTTTATTTATCGATTGGAATAAGATATTTGCAAGGATTAATGTATTAAATAACTCGAACGAGTCGAACGAAACGTTGCGCCATCGCGGTGTCTCTTCGCTTCTCTTTCATTTCTACGCGGAGCAACAGTGACAAAACTAATACCTAAAAGTCGTCTATTCACCGCGCCTTAAGATTAAACTCATTACGAACTTCATGAAAACTGCAAGCGGAAATGGAACTGTATGTAAAGTTAATTCGAGATAAGATTTCTTGAGATATCATTATCAACGCTTACGATATATATAGAAGCGTTATGAAAACAAGAAATTGAGCTTGAAAGCATTTAAAAGTACTTTTTTATATCTTTGATAGCCGTGCAGATGACGATGTAGGTATCAGCTGGTTTAAGAGTTTAAAATTACTAAGATTTATGGTTATAAATATACAGATATTTTTGCGGAGGATTATTTCGTTAGCCACGAGGGTTTTGCTACTTCACCGGGCATAAAGGTGAGCAGAGCGCCAGCCTTAATAATTGGTTTAAAATATACAAACTAAGGGCGCTCCCTGTGGGGCTTGGACCTCGGCTCTGGGCGGTCACTGGAGATAAGATTGAGGGATTACGACTTTTGGAGTTTGGTGCAACTGTCGACTGAAGTTGTTATAGAATACTTAAATATTAAGACGAGGCTCGTCTGTAGGTACATTAAGGCATATAAATCGTTAGTATCTAGACACTGTACAGCATTCGTGTGTTAAACCCACACCAAGCTAGTTTTGAGTCATCATCATCATCATCAGCCCGTATAACATCCACTGCTGAACATGGGCCTCCTCCTGGCATTGCCATAATCACCACGCTTGGCAGGCGGATTGGTGACCGCAGTTTTATGTTGTACCACACAAGGTAACACTGCTGCCCGTTCCTTGATATACGATTATTATAAATGACGTTATAACAATCGGGACCAACGGCTTAACGTGCTTTCCGAAGCACGGAGGGTAGTCTCTCAACCAACCAGACCCGGAAAGAAATCTAAGAATTTACACAAAGATTTCTTGTCCGGTGTGGGAATCAAACCCACGACCTCCGAGATTTAAAGCGAGCCAATTACCGCTACGCTACGGAGGTTGTCATGTGAGGAGTTTTGAGTAATCAGTCGTTAAAGTTTATTGAGAACAATTTTCTTTTTCCGCTTACTTTATGCAAAAATATATTATTATGCGGTATCATTTTTTGTTGTTGTTGAAATACATTAACACACGAATGCTTAACACTGACTACCGGATACTATATTTAAACCCCAGATTAAAATGAAAATGGGATTTCAACTCACTGCTCACTTTGAATCAATGTTAAACCTGTCAGTTTCCATACCGAAATTTCTATACCTATGGTACCTATTTGACGTTCAATTTTCAATCGGCTTTAATTTTGGCATGATTGGATAATCTATTTTTACGTTTTTATAAATAAAAAAACCGAGGCAAAACGAATTTTTCGGCACTCTCTAATGAGTCTTCGCATTATGAGTCGTGCAAAAATAAATCACAGTATTTTTCGGGCTGAAGTTAGTAATGTCTTCGAAGAGGACACTCCTATCAGATACACAGAGACCACTCTATCCGACCCGCCGGAGAAGAGTGCGCCCGCGAACGCGACGCGTCCCCCCTCGCCCTCCCGACCCTTAGTTTGCTAAGAACCTTCCGATGCCCTCGTAGACCCGAAGTCCGAGAGGCCCGCGAACTGTAAAGTAGAGCGACAGTTGCACAAAACTCCCCTAAACTAAAAGCCATAATCCCTCAATCTCCCCGTCAGCGACCGCCCTGAGCCGAGGTCCAAGTCCCACAGGGGACGCCCTCTTGCGCAGGTTGCTTAGTTTGTAGTGTTTAAACCATTTATCTAGGCTGGAGCTCTGCTCGCCTTTTTGCCCGGTGAAGTAGCAAAAGCCTCAGGGCGAAATACAAACGTCCGTCAGAAAAAAAAAAAAACTCCTATCAGGGAGAGAGGATGGCAACGGCCAACTTTAATACGACACACATGCGTTTTATTAACTTCGAGAGCTACTCGTGTAGTACTCTCCTACACTAGTTGAGTAATATCAACTAGTGTTGGAGAGTACTACCTAATAAGCTCATGCATTTAGTACCGACACCTTATTTTTAGAAAATGACGTCTATAATCTTACTAATATTATAAACTAGCGGCCCGCCCCGGCTTCGCACGGGTGGACTTTTATACCCTACCCCTGCCCTACCCTACCCCTACCCTAACCCTACCCTACTCCTACCCTACCCCTACCCTACCCCTACCCCTGCCCTACCCTACCCCTACCCCTACCCTACACCTACCCTACCCTACCCTACCCTACCCCTACCCTACCCCTACCATACCCCTACCCTGCCCCTACCCTACCCCTACCCTACCCTACCCCTACCCTACCCTACCCCTACCCTACCCTACCCTACCCCTACCCCAAAGTATCCTATGTCCTTCTCCCAGTTCTTAGCTACCTCCCTACCAATTTTCAGCCAAATCGGTTCAGCCGTTCTTGAGTTATAAATAGTGTAACTAACACGACTTTCTTTTGTTTTTAAAATGTATTCTGCTATTCGGGACGGAAACAAATCCAACAAATCAAAAACCATGGCAATCGGTCCAGCCGTTCTCGAGTTATAAGTGTTGTAACAAACACGACTTTCTTTTATATATATAGATGTGAATGTTTGTGATGGATGGAACTTCTATAAAAACTTTTTGACTGATTTTGCACTTTTTGTAGAGTTTTACACAGTTAACGTTTCACAACGTCCACTGCTGAACATGAGCCTCCGCCCGGGGGAGGGTATTTGCTATAGTCATCACGCTTGGTAGGCGGGTTGGTGACCGCAGTATTATGTTGTACCACGCAAGGAAACGCTGCTGCCCGTTCCCTGATATACGCTTGTTATAGATGATGTTATAACAATCGGGCTTAACGTGCTTTCCGAGGCACGGAGGGTAGCCCCTCAACCAACCAGACCCGGAAAGAAATCTTAAAATTTACACAAAGATTTCTTGTCCGGTGTGGTGACTGAACCTACGACCTTCGAGACTTAAAGCTTATTTTAGAGGTTGTCGGAGGAATGGAGGAATTTAGAAAGCTTATATTTTTATGTAAAATATTTTACATTCCCCTTTAGTTTATCAAATCAAACATTTGGAAACGGTACTTTTGTTATCAGTTGTTTATACTTGCGAGGGAATGAACGCGATTAGACACCGTTTGAAATCTGATGCATAATTAATACCTCTATTGAATTTAATGGCAAATCCTTAAAAGCACTTCAGTAACCATGGATTATTATAATTTCAGATGATGTTGATCTTCTTGATTTTCCTGTGTCTACCGTTGCTGGGTTCAGGTGAGCCGGAGCAGCCGCAAACTCTCTGTGGCCGAAGATTGGCTGATGCCCATAAGCTGTACTGCTACAGCTCTGAAGGTGAAGTCACTAAGAGGACGAACATCCACCCTTTAACCGGTAAGATACGATTAAACATTTCTTGGCACTGTATACAAAAATTTTAGGCTTTGTATACAGTTCGTGACCTTGTGGGTTCCGGCTTAGAATAGACCACTTCATGTCTTGCTATGGGTGTCGTAAATGGCGATTAAGGGACGTACAACTGATGGATGGGTGGCAGATGTGTCAGCTCATGGATACTCCCATCTTGCTGCGATCATCTATCCATCTGCCAAGCGTGATTATGGTTATATCCCTCAACGACCCTGGCTTGCCAAGGTGGCAAAGAAAGGCAAAAAGAGGAGGCCCATGTTCAGTAGTGGACGTAAATGGACTGATGAAGAAGAAGAAGTATACAGTTCGTAAAGTACCATGTCATGGGTGTTAAAAATGTATCATAGGTGGGAATGCAGGAAGAACAGCTTAAACCACTTAACGCTGATCCAGTAGGTACCTACTACCGCAATGATGTTACATTATAAGGCGAAGATACGCCATGCTCGTGTTTTGTTAAGGATAATGACCCAAGAGAGTAAACAGGACATCAGAGAAAATTAGCGTGTGCAGAAACGAGACAGACTTGTATGAGTGTGCCAATTGGCCTAGTTTCGTGGTGCCATATTTTTTAAGTCCGGTTGCCGGTATCCACTTCTTTTTTACTATAACATCATTGTACTACCGTCCTAAATAAATCGCCAAAATGTAAAGATCTTTATCAATTCGGTTAATTATTTTTTATTTTAGGTATTCGTAATTATTTCATATCGTATTATTTATTTATTATTACTAATTTTTTTTAAACATTACTTGCTTGAAATGCCTTTATATTACATTATTACGGAGCCGGTACAGATAATTACTACTTGGCCACAGCTAGAGAACTTAACTCGAGCAACGCTGTTCTTATTATTAAATATAACAATTGTAATTATTCACTCCGTTTAAATGAAAATAATTTATAATGATACTAGCTTTGCCTGCGACTTCGTCCGCGTCTTAAAATCTTTTTTTCGGAAGCACCTACGTAATTGGCCACGAGGCTTTTGCTACCCAGGCATAAAGGCGAGCAGAGCTCCAGCCTTAATAAAAAAAACTACAAACTAAGCAACCTGCGCAAGAGGGCGCCCCCTGTGGGGCTTGGACCTCGGCTGAGGGCCGTCGCTGGCGATGAGATTGAGGGATTATGACTTTTATTATTTTAGGGGGTTTTTTGCAACTTTCGCTCTACTATACAGTTCGCGGGCCTCTCGGACTTTGGGTCTACGAGGGCATCGGATTGTTCTTTGCAAACTAAGGGTCGGGAGGACGTGGAGGGCTGATGAGTAGCCGTTTTGATTATTCTGGCTAATTCGCACTTATAATATTAGGTAGTAAGGGTATTTGTATTTAATCAACAGTAGTAAATCTGTTCAGCAGTTTTGGCGTGAAAGGCCGACAGTCCGACAAACATACAGAGTTACTTACGCATTTATAATATTAGTGAGGAAGTTAGGATAAGGATTAGGATTACTTTTGTTTACTTCATCAGCCTTTTGCAAGCCATCGCAATCAAAATATACAGTCGTTTATGCCGCAAATTTTCGACACTCGCACTGAAATCTAAACAACGGGGTAGTTACTTCCCGTGAACTCAGAATCTTGAAATTTGATACGAAGCAACGTCTTATAGCACATATAAATGAAAAATTGCGAAATCCGTAATTTTTTAGTAAGTAGGTACCTAACATAAATACAAGACCCGCATATTGCCGGTTCTTTTTTTCTAAATATTCCAGCACGTTGATTGTTGTGCAATGAACACAACGTAATACAACATAATGTTCTTGTATACATATTTGATCATGTATAACGAGAGAGAGCATTTCACTAAGACATAGGAACTCCGAGATATTGACTCGCCTCGCTTCCTCTTCCTAGCAACCTGATTGCTACTTGTCGTCCCTTCGTACGTTGGTTTTTTTTTATTTTGTTTTTTTCGGACGGACATTTGTAGTTAGCCACGGGTTTTTGCTTCTTCACCGGGCATAAAGGCGAGCAGAGCTCGAGCCTAGATAAATGGTTTAAACACTACAAACTAAGCAACTTGCGCAAGAGGGCATCCCCTGTAGGACTTGGACCTCGGCTCAGGGCGATCGCTGGCGATGATATTGAGGGATTTTGACTTTTTGTATTTTTCGCTTCGTAGGTACCGTCTGCTGTAATGTTGTAAGATGATCATGGCACTGATCTATTCCTCAATGCACATCCCCACTATTTTAGTCATCATCAACAGCCCGTTTATGTCCACTGCTGAACATATGCCTCCTCTTAACAGACCTTGACAAGCCAGGATCGTAGAGGGATATTGCCATAATCACCACGCTTGGCAGACGGATTGGTTATCGCAGTAAGATGTAAACCTTGAGCTAATAGATGCTGCTGCCCATCCATCAGCCATATGTCCCTTAGTCGCCTTTTACGACACCCATGGGAGGACACGGGGTGGTCTATTCTAAGCCGGAAACAACGCAGCGGCCGACGTTATGTTTCTGAGCTCTAGAAAATATATCAATCCTTAGTATGTTTCATGGAATCAGGCTTTAGTTCTATTTGTGTTAATTCCACAAAAAAATGTGTCTAAATGCTGGGATGGCGTTTTGAACCGCCCTCCCACTCCCAAAAAATATGCTCAACATGCAGGAACGTGAGAAAATACAATCACCAGCAGAAGACCCGACACGTGTTTCGCTCCTCCACGAAACATCATCAGGGTGGTGTCCAGTTAACAACACCCTGATGTTGTTCAGTTTTTTTTCCATCTTACATGTTCTAAATACTTTTTGCGGGCGGTAGGGCGTTGCAAAAAGACATCCAAGCATTTGGACACAATTTTTTGCGGAATTAACACTAGAATATTTGTTTTTTGTATTTAGATTAAAGCTTCGGTATCCTATTAATCCCGAGACGGGCAAAAAATTGTGTTACAAGATTTTTTGCTCTAGAAAAATCTAAGTACCAGCCCTAAGTCAAGAATTTGGTGGTTTTTAAAACATATCTCAAAAGCACGTTAAGATGTCGGTCTGCACCTGATCTCTGACCAGTCATGACCAGTGCCGGATTAAGCCAGCGCGGGACCTGTAGCTTCTAGCACTATGATTTGGATCATAGGATTATTTATTGGATCCAATTTCTTGCTCGCACACGTATCTTGGTGTGCGGAGCCAAATGGTCGCGGGGCCCGTAGCATTAGCTACTCTTGCTAAATGGCTAATCCGGCACTGGTCATGACACTAAAGCTATTCCATCGGATTTTGAAAGTAAAGGAAAAGAGAGTCTACATGAATTTGCACAAACACTTGTGCATAATAATCCTGCGCTACAATATATAATACTACTGTAGGTTTCAGGGAACTCTAAAATTGTACGTTACTTATCTATACTAATATTATAAACAGGAAAGATTTGTATTTTTGTATGTGTGAATGTTTGTAATGAATAAACTCAAAAACTACAGTGCCGATTACAAAAATTATTTCACCACTGGAAAGCTACATACACTCGGAGTGACATATATAGGTATTTAATTATAAAGTTCCCACGGGAGCGGGAGTTACGTGGGTGAAACCGCCCGCGGAACCTAGTTCTATTATAATTATTTACAAAATAATTATTAACATCAAATTTTGTACGTCTATTTGTTGATCGGTCAATTCCACCTAATATCAAAAACGGTGGTTGCGATTTAGATGGGACTTTCATTGTTAGCTTATAAAATCAATCAAGAATAAAAGTTACAGTATTTAATACACACTTGCCGCTGGACCGCTTCTGCTTCCAGTCATCTTCAACTCCCTGATACTATTAATTATTATAAGTGTTTAACAATTAAATTATTTAATAATAATAGCGGCCGTAGCCCAATGGCTAGGGCGCCGGACTTGTGATCTTGAGGTCGCCGGTTCGAACTCCACCCATTGCACTACCGACGTGAACCCACTCGTAACACAAGCATTTTAGCTTAGCACGAGAGGTTAACAAGAATACTAGTAGACTGCAAAACTCTACTAGATTTTTTGTTTTTTTTTAATTAGATGAAAAGAGAATAAGGTCGTAGTATTTTATTACCTACTCTAATGTATGCACCTAGTATTTGTATGCCAATGCCACTGGAAAAACATATGTAACTATAACTTTAATTATTATAATTATATTGTACTACTTATTCTTTGTATGTCCACAGGGTGGCATTCGCCGCTCGCCCGGGCGCTGTCGCCGTGGTTTTCTACCCTCCGTCACCCTAACACGATGACACCAAGGGGTAAACGGGTTCCTGGGTTGGTAGACGAGTGCTGCCTCAAGCCATGCTACACCAGCGAGCTACTCAGTTATTGTTAATATTGTATTTACCTTCGGATCTATTCAGTATGTAAGCAGCTGTTAGAATCTTTGTACGTTTTTAACAATACTAGCTTTGTTCATAAAGTGCCTTTTATTCTTTTATCATTCAACACCAATTAACCTTGTTATGAGAGATCAGATGTAATATTTTATGAATAGTGTAAAACCCACGTAGGTTAAATAATTAAGGTGATAAATTAAAACAATGGAATTTCTTGAGAATTACTGCTGGCGCGGTGCAACGATTGTTCTGAAATAATCACTTACATCCGTTTGATTTCGTACATATATGACTAAATAAAAAAATATAGTGGCTATGATGTCTGTATTATAAGTTTTTGGGACAGAAATAGGTTGGTTTGAATCTATTTTAGTAGTAACAATGATAAATATGTAGTACCTATCACTGGTATTGTGCCAAAGATTTGCAATCGAAGTTTTTCTATGGAATTCCCGGTTTCCGTGAAAACCCACATAACCTATACTTACTTCTTTAAGTTTATCTCTAACAATTTAACAAAAGAATACATTAAAAAATCCCTTAAAATTACTTAATTGTCATTTTAAGTGATTTTTTTCATGTATTTTGATAATGCCTTTCAGGTAATATTAGTACTCTCAAATATGTGATTTTATGTTTTTTTCGGACGGATATATGGAATTAGCTACGAGACTTTTATTACTTACCCAAGCCATAAAGGCGAGCAGCGTTCCAGCCTTAATAAATGGTTTAAAAACTGCAACCTGCGCAAGAGGGCGCCCACTGTGGGACTTTGCTCACGGCTCAGGGCGGTCGCTGGCGAGGAGATTCAGGAATAATTACTTAAGAAGGGGATATTGTGCAACTTTTGCTGTACGATATTTTATACGCTTGCACTTCAGCAATGTCGATAACTATGTTAAAGGAGAAACGATGATTTGTAACTCAATATTCTATACGCTATGTGGTGAATGAAGGCACAATCTATAGGTGCCTACTTCTATAATTTATTATATTATAAAGAGGAAAAATTTGATTGTTTGTTTGTTTGTATTGAAAAGGCTCCAAAACTACTGAACCGATTTGAAAAACTATGTCACCGTTGGAAAGCTACAATATCCCCTGATGACATAGGCTATATTTAGTTATGAAGTTCCCTCGAGAACTGGGAATACGTTATATAATCCTCAGGTCTTACTTGAATGATGTTCTGATGGCGCCATTATCTATCCCATATCAGCAATTTTTAGGAGCACGGGGAAATAGATAAAATGAGTACACTGTGCTCACTATTTAGATGAATATATTTACAAAAGTTAAAATTAATATTCAATACAGTTAGAAATTCATTTAAAATAAATAATATACATTAATTAATCTTTGAGATAAATTTGTCTCTAAAAACAAAAGACACTCTCTGACATATCTCGCGCACTGACGCAGAGCCTCCGCCTCCGCGCAGGGCGCGATGCAAAAAGTTTTTATACCAATTAAATCTAATAAATTTAATAATTATTATGATGCGTTGTCACGCTACCTACACATTCATTCCACTACTTCACTTACCTAATTATCTAGTCTTGTCAGATGCGAAAGAAAATAAGTAACTACTTATGTTTTTTTATAAAGTTCAAACTGAGAATTTAATATTTAATCCATTGATGTCTGGCGTTTTGTTTAAAAGACAACTGCAGTAGGTATGTGTGCTGTGGCGGTTATTAACAGACACAAAACATACCCAAACTAAGAACTACAATCTATGGTTCAAGCAAATAGTTGTCCCAGGTGGGAATCGAACCCAGAACACCACAGCAACGGTCCCAGCAACTTGCATAACCACTGTGCCACCAGTGGAGTAAGATAAAATTAGCATTTAATTTGACCACTTAAGAATTCTATGTAGATCTACGCACAATTTCCATCGGAAATTTTAACTTAGCTCGCATTAGAAACCGTAAAACTACAGATCACAGTTTAAATAAATCATTTTAAACACGTCAGGCATGTAAATAACCCACGTATTTAATAAACATTAATTTAATTTTATGAAAATTGACAACTATGGTGGTTGTACATACCATGCGAATATCGAATGTATACAGGCACAGTAACCAAATTACATTGAAAGCCCCGAAGCTATACAAACGTGGCAGTGGTGGATTTACCAGCAGGCTAAGTAGGCTGGAGCCTAGGGCGGCAGATTTTGGAGGGCGGCAAATTTATCCCACATTTCTTTGTCTTGCAGTTGCCGTTATTAACTTCGAGCAAAAATGTATGGGAGTCTCCTTAAATAATCTTAGACCTTGTTATATTTAGATTTCTTATGACAAATACTTTCAAAAATAAACATTTGTAACATGATTTGATATGGGTCTCAACTAGCATGTTGTTAAGGTCAGTAGGGGCGGCAAAATTTGAATAGCCTACTGGCGGCAAATGTGCAAGTCCGCCACTGAAACGTGGTCAGTACAGCAGAAAACTATGAAATATACAGAGTTACTGCCATTGCACTGCCGAAAATATTCAATGTTTACGTGGAGTTAACAGTAAAGTATTTTCGAAACATATTTTTAACTAGCTCGGAAAATGAGATTACCACTCAAAATTTCCTTCTAGATTTTCTTGAGTTTATATTTTTTTATTTAGAGACTTTATGAGTTAGTAAATTAGAGAGAAAAAAGTATTATTACTGCGGTGGTAAAACATTTATTTTTACGAATACGATTTTCACTCAATGCCAGTATTTTTTTTAATAAAATAACTATGCCTTAGACATCTATTTAATATACATATCACGCCCTATTATTTTCAAGACGGTAAAAATAGTCAAAGTCAAAAGTCAAAGTCAAAAATTCTTTATTCATATAGACACATTTAAAATATTTTAAATCATGTTCTTATGATACGCCCCATTCTTTTACTACCACCAGTTCTGGACGTGGGAAACTCATAGGAATCCTTCTTTAGGCACCCAGTAGATATCATATAACAGAGCGCACCACTGACGTTAGCAGTCTTTTTTTAATCCCGATGCCAATCATCATCTAGTGGATAAGGGAAGATACAGTAAATATTTTTTTATCACATCTATTCAAAAAGAGCTAGTTTATTCCTCGTAAACAGGGACCAAAATAGCTCATTAATCCCTTAGGGACCAAAATTGATTTGAATTTGGAATGTGTAATAGTGAATAATTTTTCAATCAGCAAAGAGGTGAATCACAAACCATGCGGGAACAATGTATTGAATATGTGACTGGCTGAAAAACTGCGAGCGCGCCAAATTTAAAAAAAGTTGATGAAAAATAAATAACGCGCCAAATGAAATGCATTCTGCTTTCGTTCGTAGTTGATTCATATTCAGATTTTAGAATTATAAAAAATGAGTGCGTCTTCCTCAAGTGAAAGTATTATTATGTCTTATGGTTCTTCATTGTACGTAAATAAATTCTTGTTCATAAGTTGCGCTTACTTATTTTCTTATAGAGGGTGATAAAAAGTAGAGTGTCTACCTCGGGAGCAACACTATTTTTAGCTCTAGTTACATACTTTTAATCCCTCGCTGCGCTCAGGATTCTAGTTAAGAATCCCTCGCTCCGCTCGGGATTCTACTCTAGAATCCTTCGCTCCGCTCTGGATTTAAAAAAACACTCTCGCCTTTAAAATAGTTGTTTGCTCCCTAGATAAACAATCTTGAATTTATCTTCTTACTCTATGGTGCAAATAACATAAACTATGTCATCTTTTTAAATTTTAATACTTGAAAGACTATTTGTGTGTCGACTGTCGATATTGTCTAAGGGTTATATGTATCCTTCTTTGTTCTAAACAAATTAATATAATTGAAGTCTGTTTGTTGCGGGTAATAGCAGTAACGGCTGGGCTGATTTTTACGGGAGTTATATTTGTAGCTTATTTTATATTTTGTCTGTGTATTTTTAAACGGTAGTACGCGATTATTCTTAGTTAGCATATTAAATCATTATTTTACGCGGACAAATTCGAAAAAATAAATATAAGATGTTTCATTTTTACATAATTAATTTTTCATCCTGTCAAATAACATTTCATTTACCTGGCTATCATCATCATCAAAAGCCCGTTGACGTCCACTGCTGAACATATATGGGCCTCCTCTTAACAGACCTTGGCAAGCCAGGATCGTAGAGGGATATTGCCATAATCACCACGCTTGGCAGACGGATTGGTGATCGCAGTAAGATGCAAATGTTGAGCTAATAGATGCTGCTGCCCATCCATCAGCCATATGTCCCTTAGTCGCCTTTTACGACACCCATGGGAAGACATGGGGTGGTCTATTCTAAGCCGGAAACCAACACGGCGGTATACCTACCTGGCTATAATTACTTTGTTATTTTTAGCATACATATAATCATATTGCCGTCTACACTTGAAAATAGGCCATTATTTAAGCGGGAACGATATTGCATACTGATCCTGCGACATCGGGTGGTCAGGCGGGTAGGTGAGCGCAGTACGGTTTTTTTTACATCTTCACAGGATTCGCCGCAGCCCGTTCCCTGGAATTTCTCTTAGTCGTCTTTTGTCACCCACGGGCAGACAGGGAGGAAGGGTGTAGGCAGCATTCTACACCGGCACGCCACGTCTAATACAAAAATGTTAACTTAAATTATATTGAACTAACGACCCAACCCGGCTTCGCACGGATTTAATGCTGATGTATTATACATTATTATAAAATAAACCTTCTTCGTGAATCACTCTACCTATTAAAAAAAACTGCATCAAAATCCGTTGCGTAGTTTTAAATATTTAAGCATACATAGGGATATAGGGACAGAGAAAGCGACTTTGTTTTATACTAAGTATGTAGTGATATTGTAAGTTTCTAGAAAGTTCGGGAGATATTCACTTCACAAACAAATAATGGATCAGACACTCCTCAACAGTAGTTTCATATTGTAATATTTTTAATGGAATCCTGTTATTAGTGTTATATAAATCCAACACCGACCACCTCCGTAGCGTAGCGGTATTTGGCTCGCTTTAAATCTGGGAGGTCTTGGGTTCGATTCCCACGCTGGACAGGAAATATTTTTGTAAATACTGAGATTTCCTTCCGAGTCTGGTTGATTGAGGGACGACACGGAGGCACGGAGGGTAGTCCCTCAACCGACCAGACCCAGAAAGAAATCTTATAATTTACGCAAAAATTTCCTGTTCGGCGGGGGATCGAATCCACGACCTCCAAGATTGAAAGCGAGCCAAATACCGCTACGCTACGGAGGTTGTCACATATTATATTATGATTTACTTATCTTGTCTTTCGCTTGTACTTTATCTATCGCTATTATGTAGGTACACGTAACATTCGAGATCTGGCTTTACGTAAGTCCCGGAGGTCGCAGGTTCGATATCCACACCGGACAATAAATCTTTTTGTAAAATCTAAGATTTCTTTCCGGGTCTGGTTAGTTGACTACCCTCGGCGCCTCGGAAAGGATGTAAAGCCGTTGGTCCCGATTGTTATAACATTATCTATAACAGGCGTATAGCGTTTCCCTGTGTGTTATGACACTTACGACATATAACTGCGGTTACCAATCTGCCTGCCAAGTGTGGTGACTGTGGTAAAAACTCTCTCTCGGCGGAAACCCATGTGCCCATGCGTAGGAGCAGTGGACGTTATACGGGCTGATGATGATATACTTTTTAAGAAAACAGATAGTGTATCATCCAACACATGATATATTATCGTTAACGATACTATAGGCTGATAAATAATAAATATACAGTAGAATCCGTTTAGTACGACTTCGCATACAACAAAACAACCGTTTATGGCGACGTTAGTATAGGCATATGTTTGGTTTTATTAAGAGCCTCTATGAGAGTTCATCCGTTTATTACGACTCCGCTTATAACAACTGACCGCTTTTAACGACGGAATTCTACAAAAATAACCTGTTACAACGACGACGATGAAACACGTGTTTACAAATAAAAAGTAGATTTCATATTTCGTAATGTATAGGTGCATTAGATGCACATTGTGAAATAATTATTTTGATTTCATGTTTTTTGTCTCTAATAATCACATACATATTATTATTTATAAACATTATATAGTTATTAGTATTTAATTATATTTATTAAAAAAAAATTGAAGTTGTTTGTTCTTTTAGTACGTCTTCCGGTTACAACGTCGTAATATCGTAGGTCCCTTGGCCGTCGTTATAGCCGGATTCTACTGTATCTATTGATATACTAAATTTGAGATTAATTAATTAAGACCACCGACAGTATTCGGGATTTAGCAAAGATCGCAGGATCGCAGGTAGTCTAAAATTAATATTAGTTTGCTCTGAATCGTTGACGCAAAAGATGGAAAATACGATTTGTTATCACTATTATTTTTTATAAAAAAAGTTGCCCACACAGATAACTACATGGTAAAATGAGCACTAAAACCTTGCAATTAAAGATAATCTAGGTTGTTACAACGAAAAAATACAGATTAAAATTCATTTGAAACTGGGTTATAATACAGTTTCGAATTAATTTTAATCTGTATTTTTAAAGTTATTGAAAAAGTAATGGATTATGCATACTTAGATTGTACCTACTACCAAAAATAAAAATCATTTTTCTGAGTATAAATAAAAGCAACATCTAAAAAATGACGGTGAATTCAAATTCATTCAAATCGTGTGTGGTGGAATGGGATTGAGTTTTTTTTTTTTTCGGACTTTATTTTTATAGGCGCGAGGCTTTTCCTACTTCACCGAGCATAAAATCGGGTTGAACGCAGAGATGCGTCGACTGGTATTTGTATTGTGAATACCGTTGGTGATACTGTAATAAGTGACTATAGCTAGTAAGGTTGAAAATCAAATAAAGTAATTTGATATTCTGCCCTTCAAAACTTATGTAGTTAGTCCGCGGGTTTCCCTACGGGAGAAATTCAAAGAGACTAATATTCTTACAGTCGCATCACAATATGTCTATGAAAACCTTTTATATGTTCATAAGAATATAGATAGTTTTAAGAAAAAAAGCGACACTCATAATGTTAATACTAGATCTAAGCATAATCTCGTTTTACATGCTACACGTCTCCACAAAATTAGCAATTCTTTTATGGGGTAATGTATACGCTTCTACAACAAACTTCCTAATAATGTAAGAGATCTTTCAACAACGATATGTCAAAGATAAATTATGTAAAAAGGCTTATTATAAAATTTCTGATTATGTTAATGACAAAACTGCTTGGGAGTGAGTTGCTCTGAAACAATACTGCTTTATTAATCATTGTAAAAAATAATTTATTTAAAAAAAAAAGATTCCTCTGAGTTTCTTGCCAGTTCTTCTCAGAGTTGCCACGTCCAGAACTGGTGGTAGTAAAAGAATGGGACGCATCATAAGAACATGATTTAAAATATTTTAAATGTGTCTATTTGAATAAAGAATTTTTGACTTTGACTTTGACTTTGTAGCGAAAATATTCTTGGCAGATGAAATTTCACCTTATAAGTTACTGTTACTTACGCGGTATTATTATCAATGACGATACGTGCTTATGACACGTTATCGCACAATTCGGTTTTGGCTATAACATATACATTTTCAGTACTTTGATGTTTTATTTGTTTAAAACCGAAAACAGATAAAGCATTAACGTTATGATAATATAGTATATGTGTTTTATTACGTAATTATGTGTTTAATTAAACAAAATACTCAGCTCTTCTGTACATCCTATGTCAATGTGATTATGTCAGTAACTTGACTTTGCTGAAACATACACAAAATTCAATTGAAATGAATCATGTTTCGATACAATACCGTTTTGAAACGTTACGGCTTCTCCTGAAAAATACATTGTGCGTATTCACACACATATTGATAGCTAAAATGACAATAGGGTTAGGAAAATTGTTTATAATTGATCCAAGTTGCATAATTCCTTTTTCAAACTCAAGCGATTTATAAATTTAGTTATTTCTACATTTCCCTTTGAATTCTCTATTTGAATGTGAGTTCGTTGTTCACCGCAGGTGGCGCGGTGGTTTTATTTGAGGTTGTTTCGTATACTGGTTCATAAAAGCTTAGGGTTAGTCAATATTGAGGCAGAAATTTTGCTTGTTTTCAGTAGTTAGTGAAACAACATCGTTATAGCACATAGTTTCGGCTTACCGAATCGTTAGTTTGGGGGTATTAATTGGAACTACACATGGACCTGCATCGTGACATTCGCAAATAATAGTATTCCTGCTCAACTTTTAGTAAAACTACTTAATGTTTTATAAGTTTAAAGTAAAATTTATTTCATTGGTGCCGCAAACTATTACCTAAGCATTTAAAAATATAAAAAACAACTTAAAATTAATTAGCTAATTAACAACAGAACACATAGCTTCAGTGGTAACAGACACAAGTCTCATCAATACAACATACAACAACAACAACATATACACAAACTCAGACTTACAGACGGTAACTAGACATCGACTCGATTTTAAAGCTTACCATTAATGTTTACAGACGTTCAACTACTTCGTCAACTATTTTTTAACGTTTATACACACAAAGAAACAATCGTTTTGAATACATGATCTTCGCGAAGCGTAAGACATTTTCAATGTATGCGCTACAAACTATCCTGCTTCTTTGCTCCGTGATAACGTCTGCAGCGTAGTCTTCAGCAGTCTTAAATTGATATGGCATAAAACGCTTTCAAGAGGTTCTAACACAAGCGCTTGCGGTTCCCGAAGACGGGATTAATTTCTTTCACATATTCTTAAAATCCTAAAACTTATAAAATATTTTATTTGGGAAACTGCCAAGACTGCTGCGCTTGCGTCGTTGCTTGCTTTTGTTGTGGAGCCGGTTGAACATTTAATGATTTTTGGCTGGCTGCTGTGTTGTTATCGCTTCTGTCCCACCCATGCTCGTGATGCTCGTGATGGTCGTGATGATCAGGAGAAGGGAACCATTCTGATATCCATACGGGTCTCCAAATCTTCTTCACACCTGGGACCCAAATCTGTTTCCAGTCTGGGATCCATATTTGTTTCCAGGCTTCCTTCCATTCCAGTTTTTTGTCTGGAATCCATGTTAATTTTTTGGATGGTTTCCATATTTGCTGCCAGGCTTCCTTCCAAATAAGTTTTTTGTCGTCAACCCATATCTGTTTCTTTTCTGTTTTCCAAATTTGCTTCCATTCGTCCTTCCATACCAATTTCTTGTCAGGAATCCATATTTGCTTTTTGGCTGGCTTCCAGTACTTTTTCCAGATAGGTTTCCAGACTAACTTTTTCTTCCATAAATCGTGAGATGTATATTCCCACCCATCATGATCCTTTCCTAAATATTTTTCACCTGGTACACCAACTTTAACCCATTCAGGAATCCACACTTTTTTCCATGCTGGAACTTGTATCTCTTTCCACCCAGGTACAACAATATCTTTATAAACCGGGACAGTAATTTTCTTCCAATCGGGAACCTTCACATCTTTCCATGCCGGAACTTTGATAGGCTTCCATACGGGTTTGTAAATCTTTTTCCAATCAGGTACTTTGATTTCTTTCCAAACAGGAACTTTAATAGGTTTCCACACAGGTTTCCAGATCTTTTTCCAAGAAGGTTTCCAGATTTGTTTCTTGGCTGGTTTCCAAATCTTTTTCCATCCCGGTTTCCATATAAGTTTCTTCTTCCAGTAGCCCGGATCGTGATGATCGTGATGGTCATGATGTTCTTCGTGATGCTCCTCTATGTGATGCTCTTCATGAATATCGTGTAAGTCGTGATGCTCATGGTGATCATGATCATCGTAACTGTCATGATGATCATCTATAGCTTCATGGTGGTCATCATGTGAGTGCAAGTCGTCATGGTCTTGGAATGGATTGACGAGGTCTACGGGAGGCGCTGAGTAGTCATAGCCATCTCTTCTTTGAGCAACATTCTTGTCTTCAGACTTCTGCTCCACCTGCTGCTGTGTTTGTTGATTTTGTGCTATTAATGCCTTTCCCGAAACTAGAGCGATTTGTAAAATTACCGCCAGGGTAATCTGTAACAAAGAAAAGGTGAATTGAAATGAGAACAGCCTTACACACAGTTAAAAATAATTAAACAAAATTAATATGTAGCCGGATAGAATGAATATTTCGAATTATGCTAATAACTACGATTGAAAAAACCTGTTTGTGCTTTATAGTAAATCATTTTAGTAATACAATACATTAAATCAATATTATCGTATCTACAATTAATTGATAGACTACAATATGTACCTAGTACCTTTCTAAATTTTTATTTATATACTCTATGAATTTTGAATTCACACGTACATTTATTTTCTACAATATCCAACTACTAAAGAAAAAGATCAAAATTTAAATAACTATCACAATCGCAAGGCCTCATTAAAAAGAAAAGTAGTTAACAATATTTTACATAAGTCAATTATATCTCAAGACTTTCAAGAATAGCAAGCAGAGTCGTAACAATTTACGCCTCAATAACCTGAACTCATATCGTTAATTGGAAGTGCCATGCAGGAAATATACAATAATCGCAATAGCAACACAGAATTATATATTATAGATAAACCTTTGTTAGATATTAAAGAATACAATCGCAGAGCTTAAGCATCATTCAATTATAACAAAGGAACACGGTTATAATATATGCATAAAATCTCAGTCTCATGGCATGGTTTCCAAAACAACGATGTTATATAAAGTATTAAAAAAGGCAAAAAAACGACAGTCCGTTAATGCTAAATATCAGTAAATATGTCGAACAAGAAGCTCGGCCATATAAACAAAGACAACAAACACGTAGGTGTGACACCTATATTACAAATGTGTAGCCGTGGTCAATTATGGTACTTATGATCAACAACGAAGATTTCACTTCGTCCTTATTTAGAATTATATAAATTAAAGGAGCAACACTAAACTGATTACATAAGCTGTTTTATTGCGATTCACAAATGGAAAGTGAACATGAGAAGACTTGTTAAAGGTGGGGGCCATTAGACCACGCTCTGTCTATTTTACAGCTCGCTTGGGTTCAGGAAGTGAATATTTAACTGACAAGGTTCAACCGGGCAAACTTTCTAGACCACCCACCACACTACTGCGACAAGTGCTAAGAATAGTAGTATAAAGCATAATTATTATTCAGTATAAACTTGTACAAACACCAACTTTAATTCTAGTAAGCTCTATTCTTACTGATCATATAAAAAATATTGTTGTAATACATAAAAGGCGCCAACGTTTGGTAAACCTGTTTGAGAAATTTTAACCCGGATCCGTCAAGTTCAACGCTTACACAGTCTTCGATGTTTTTGGAACAACAAAGTATGTCATGCGTGGACTAAAGAGCTACTTAGTATGTCGAACATTGCATATATATTACATATTTATATTATATAATTTAATTGCCAAATATATAAATGATTCAACCGCCCAGTTTTTGTAACCGTTTTTAGTAGTAGTTTAGACTTATGACGTTTTCTTATAACAGTAGATTTTATTATTAGCTAAATATAAATTTAGTTTCGAGCCCTTCCTGCATAACTATTCAAGTTTCAAGTCTGTACCAAGAAATTGCGACTCGTATTTTCATGCAGATAATTTATTATAATAACATGCCTGCAGTTAAGTAACAAGGTGCTAAGTTACTTCCTCAGGGGAAATTTTCAGTCACGTTTATTTATAGGACAAACAACATACGAAATGCCTACATTATAAAAATACAGATAATAATCATAATGACAACACAATACATTTTCGGACAACATTATGCAACAAGTGGGTTACACAAGACAGTGATTTTGAACAGTGTCGTCTAGTTATCATGACCTCATCTGGTATGCATCACGCATAGCGAAGGTTGCGTATGTTTTTCTATGGATACTATGTGGTCCTTCTTACGATGAAAAGTGTGTTACAGAATCTATAATTAACTTAACACATAATAATATTTATGGAAGCCATACAAATAATAATATCTGGATTAGTTAAACTTCAATACCATTCAAAAATTAGTTGTTCTTTTTGAGTTCAAGTGCTAATGCCAATTTTGACGAATAAGATTGTACAAATCAACAAACGATATTTTTGTGAAAGCCCTTCACTTGTTGGGGATTTTTTCTACTACTACTCTACTTGTACAAATAAATTTGTATCAATAATTACTAAGAGACTTCCTAAAGTAAAGACCGCTTTTAGGCATATTATATATTAAACAAGTAACAGTAAAATAATATTGTGTAAGTACTTGCATATCATTCTCAGTTGGGAAAGCTTTCGTCTCTTAACATTTCCAGTACATTTCCGTATTTGCCGGCTAAATTACGCAATACTACATTCACAATGCAGTGATTACTATAAGCTCCGGTTTACAGCCGCCAGTGCAGTTTTATAATCATGACCAAAACGAGATTGTGGATCGTGACCTGTTCAATCCCGAGTCTTGACAAAACGGAAGACTATCATACCTACTCAGTTATGTAACACGGTCGAGTTCATCGCCATTGGGTACTGCAATATTCTAGAGAGATTCGCTACTCGTCGTAGTACTTGTAAACAACAATGACGAGAAGTTCCATTCAGAAATGAAAAATCTTGGCACATTCATAAAAACAACAACCTATTGTGATGAGTGACATTAAGATGGTTACATTAACTACACCTGCCGTCAATGATCACGGCTCATCAAAGATTACTCGTTTTGTCTGTGACATTTATATTCTTTAACGTTCAATTCAATTTGGGACAACCTCCGTAGCGTAGCGGTATTTGGCTCGCCTTGAATCTCGGAGGTCGTGGGTTCGATCCCCACACTGGACAGAAAATCTTTGTGTAAATTCTAAAATTTCTTTCCGGGTCTGGTTGGTTGAGGGACTACCCTCCGTGCCTCGGAAAGCACGTTAAGCCGTTGTTATAACATCATCTATAATAATCGTATGTCAAGGAACGGGCAGCAGCGTTTCCTTGTGTGGTACAACATAATACTGCGGTCACCAACCCGCCTGCCAAGCGTGGTGACTATGGCAAATACCCTCCCTCTCGGGAGGAGGCCCATGTTCAGCAGTGGACGTTATACGGGCTGATGATGATGATGATGATGAATTCAATTTGGATTATAATGTCAAAAAACTATATCATGGCGACGACATTAGTCACAAAGGGAGGTTTAAGTTATCTGAAATAATGTTAAAATCTAAACCTTTTTGTCTAAACTTGACTTCTTGGGCAGGATATAGTTTATATCTAATTGATTTCTAATACATTAATAAATATAGGTTTTAATCGGAAGAAAAATCACGCATTTAAAAATGTTTTACGTCCAAATTATAAAGTAAATTTATAACGTCAACATAAAAAGGTTAGTAACAAAATTGATACTATTTCGTCGATTTATGTAAATACGACTAATTCAATCATATAACGATATCTAGAAACTATTTATATTTTAGTATACGCAAATTTTAATTTGGGGTTTAAAAGAAACATTCACGCATGTCGTTACTTTACGTTTGCCGAAATTTCCAAAATATGTTTAAATGATTAGTTTCAAAATAGATATATTAAATGATATGATTAAAATGGTTTGACGAAATTTTATTCTGACGAAATCTTATTTCTACTATTACGAAAAATTAACCGCACAAGTGATAACTGAACGAATCTTCAGTCGGCACCGCGTTTACTGAGCACATATTTACGGAGCGGTGCGAAAAGAGAAATGCAAATTTTGTTTAACACCTCCGTTTCGTCAATATTGATTTACGCTACTTATGACAAACTTACTGTTGACTTATTTAACTTTGATTGGTTGTCTTACAATTAGCAAGATCACAAATTTGAATAGATACGCGATTTTGAAAAATAATTACTTATGCAATTTCGGACACCTTTTGATACTAATATTTATTTTGACTGTTTGCATTCAAGACTGTTTAGATAATATTGAAAATATTATATCCCACAACACTTATTATACTTATTTTTGGGCATGGTCGAAAATTTGTATGAAATAATTTAGTTAAACCGTAAAGGTCACTAAATATCAACCCAACGCTTTAATCGCGAACCCTTTTTTTAACGCATTGATTACACTATCAGAGTGACACTTATTACCGTTAAATAACACTTTCTTAAAAAAGAAACAGATAGAAACTTAAAAAAAAAATAAGAAAATTTAAATTAATTTTCCGCGATTGAAAATAAGAAAGAACACTGACCACTTGGCTCCAGATCCCTCGCATGATGTGGCGGGGAATGGCCGTTCCACTAGCTAAGACGCCGGAACTGTTATTACTCTATTAGTTCACCTTGAGTATGAGTTTATATATGAGCAGGTACACCCCATGGCCCTGGCGGTGGGGAGCGGCGCGGCGTTCACTTTCGCTGATCACCCCGCGCCGGACATCGCCGCGGCGCTGCCACCATCCTCGATGGACCCGGGACGCGTGGGATGAACAATAAATTTACATCAACGCTATGTTATGACGGCATTGTTAAATTCTATATTTATTATTTCGTACGTGGAAATTACAGAAATACATTTAAAAGGTCAACGCATTACTGGCGGAAATCTAAGATAAGGATGACTTAGGTATAATTATTTTAATCGGACTTAGAACTTAGTGAGATTTATAAGACAATAAAATATACCGATTATGATAAATTATTCAAATTATTAAAGTTAATCTATGCATTTAAATTAAACGTAGGCACGACAGTACTGTTTATCATCAGTATTTAAAAATAAACGTACGTTTATTTCCCAAAAAATGTCTTTCTTAAAGAAACTGCAATTAGATTGATAAAATGTATCTACTTACCATAAAGAGCCTTACAATACAAAAGTTACTTTCACATTTATAATATTAGTAAGGACTAAGGACTAATATTATAAATGTGAAAGTAACTCTGTCTGTCTGTCTGTCTGTTACGCAATCACGCCTTAACTACTGAAGCGATTTAAATGAAATTTGGTACAGATATAGTCTAGAGCCTGAGAAAGAACATAGGCTATATTTTATTATGAATTTCCCACGGGAACGGGAGTTACGCGGGTGAAACCGCGCGCGGGAAGCTAGTACAAAATAATCTAGGTTGTAACGGGCCCCCATAACAAATGTTTGGGGGCCTCATTAATACATATTTACTTATACATCTAAAATTAGAAAATTTTATTTAAAGCTAACTTAAAAATACTATTACATAATATTGTTTAGTAAATCGCGAAGGACTTTGAATACTGCAGTTAAGATAAATTGTCTAAAGTTGGCTGATTAAATATCCTTATTTATGTTAGTGTATAATATATACATATATACCTACTAACAAAAATAAGTAGTTTTAGTATAGTTATCACTATCACTATACTTACCTAATAGTTTTCCAAATCTTAATAATAAAACAAAACAATAAAAGAATTAAGTGAAAATATTTATCATATAATATTTATTAATAATATTAGAACAGATATTTCATTAAAATAAAAGGTACGTATAAATAGCCATGTTTTTCCAAAAAATTACGTCTGTAACCATACTGTATTTATACCATATTTTAGTAGTTATGACAGATGAATGTGCCTGATAAATAGTTCTTGGTGTCCGGTACCTACCACCCTAATTCTGTTATGTCCCGTAAGTTTTTCCGAAATTACAAAATATACTTTACAGTTCGCGGTCCACGGGCCTCGGACCTCGGCCCACCCTCGGCTTCGGGTCAACCAGTCATCGGAATAAAAAAAAAAATAATCAGATTAATTTGTCAAGTCGCAGAATATAAATTTTGGCAATTCATTTTTTATTATATAATATTAATTACATTTAAATAGATGAAGTTAGAAATGAATTATATTTAAAAAAAACGGAAAACCTATTTCTAAGCTCATGCAATCCCACGTAAATTATACCTAAAATGAGTTGTAGTAAGTACCTATATATAGTTTTATACTGTATATTTGAATAGTATCTACTTACAGATATAAAAATCGTTTTCGAAATTATAAAAAAAAGTTTGCAAATTCTTAATTTAGTTCAAATATTATCACATTTAGCTCTTGATAGCAACAATGACTAGCTTTAAAATGTTTGGACCTCCGGATCAAAACTTAGCGACCTACGCCGTAATAACTATCTGTTTGTCTAATTCCAGCACAATTTTGTATTACTAAAAAATCCTTAGATCATTTATCATAAACAATATTGATGAAATCACATTACGCGTTAAGGAGTTACAACTGTTAAAACATTTTGACTATTTCCTCTCTCCCATATGCTAACATCGGAGAAAATATATTTGTAACATCTTACTACATAGTATGTAGATACTATAATCAAACCAAGTTTAATTAAAATCCATTCAGTAGTTTCAGTGTAAGACGCGTCAATGAAAGACACACTGTTATGTTCAAAGCAGTGGACGATATACGGGCTGATGATGATGATGATAACGCAACAACATTAGCAACCGTCAAGGTTTTTAACACGCTTTTATTAGCTTGGGTTGTGTGTAACGGAATCTTTGAACTTAATTTTCACCAGTTTCCAGAAGTCTGATTAATTTGAAACTTTACATACGTATCAAGGACCGATGACAATGCAATAATTTGATAACAGTTTACCATTATCCTTAAAAAAATAATAATAGTAAAAAAAAAACTAAAAAAACACGCTTTTATAGCTAACCGAACTAAAAAATAGAAATAATTTGTACCTCAAAATAAAATATTATATTATAATAAAGTTTAAGTTATTAACAGAATAATTCAATTCAGAGTGATAAGCGTAGCGTGCTTGATAAAGTAAATGTCACAATAATTCTATTGGCAACTGTCTATGAGAGGAGAGTTATGAAAAGTGGTAAAATGCACCCAATGCTTTTCACTCTGAATTGAATTATTCTGATTATAATTTTATTTTGAGGTGAAAATTATTTTCTATTTTTAGTTCGGTTAGCTATAAAAGGGTGTTTTTTTTGTTTTATTTTTACTATTATTTTTTAACATAGTAATTGGTTATGACTTTTGTCTCCACGGATACAAAATGAAGCTACCTATATCCTATAGGTATAAAGTTCTCAAACCATTTTAATTCTATTGGTATATTTACCTACACCTACAAAATTACTCTTAGGTACAAAGTCATAATACTATTAACTATCAGAAACCTATCTATATAGTGACAGTTATTTAGAAAAGTTCTAGAAGATTTTCTAGTTCCGCACATAAAATGATTGCAGGAAAATATACTCTATCTCGTTACGTAAGTACCCGAGCTATTGAACATGTGAAACAAGATTTTATACCGGACTTTAATCCATCATAGTTGTATTGAATAAATACTCATGTCTGCCTATCGTTTTCACCATTATAAGAAGCACGAAGAATAGCTTAACTTTACAGTTCGCGGTCCACGGGCCTCGGACCTCGGCCCACCCTCGGCTTCGGGTCAACCAGTCATCGGAATAAAAAAAAAATCAGATTAATTTGTCAAGTCGCAGAATATACATTTTGGCAATTCATTTTTTATTATATAATATTAATTACATTTAAATAGATGAAGTTAGAAATGAATTATATTTAAAAAAAACAGAAAACCTCTTTCTAAGCTCATGCAATCCCACGTAAATTATACCTAAAATGAGTTGTAGTAAGTACCTATATATAGTTTTATACTGTATATTTGAATAGTGTCTACCTACTTACAGATATAAAAATCGTTTTCGAAATTATAAAAAAAAGTTTGCAAATTCTTAATTTAGTTCAAATATTATCACATTTAGCTCTTGATAGTAACAATGACTAGCTTTAAAATGTTTGGACCTCCGGATCAAAACTTAGCGACCTACGCCGTAATAACTATCTGTTTGTCTAATTCCAGCACAATTTTGTATTACTAAAAAATCCTTAGATCATTTATCATAAACAATATTGATGAAATCACATTACGCGTTAAGGAGTTACAACTGTTAAAACATTTTGACTATTTCCTCTCTCCCATATGCTAACATCGGAGAAAATATATTTGTAACATCTTACTACATAGTATGTAGATACTATAATCAAACCAAGTTTAATTAAAATCCATTCAGTAGTTTCAGTGTAAGACGCGTCAATGAAAGACACTCTGTTATGTTCAAAGAAGTGGACGAAATACGGGCTGATGATGATGATGATAACGCAACAACATTAGCAACCGTCAAGGTTTTTAACACGCTTTTATTAGCTTGGGTTGTGTGTAACGGAATCTTTGAACTTAATTTTCACCAGTTTCCAGAAGTCTGATTATTTTAAACTTTACATACGTATCAAGGACCGATGACAATGCAATAATTTGATAACAGTTTACCATTATCCTTAAAAAAATAATAATAGTAAAAAAAAAACTAAAAAAACACGCTTTTATAGCTAACCGAACTAAAAAATATAAATAATTTGTACCTCAAAATAAAATATTATATTATAATAAAGTTTAAGTTATTAACAGAATAATTCAATTCAGAGTGAAAAGCGTGGGGTGCTTGATAAAGTAAATGTCACAATCATTCTATTGGCAACTGTCTATGAGAGGAGAGCTATGAAAAGTGGTAAAATGCACCCCACGCTTTTTACTCTGAATTGAATTATTATGTTAATAACTTAAACTTTTGAGGTGAAAATTATTTTCTATTTTTTAGTTCGGTTAGCTATAAAAGCGTGGTTTTTAGTTTCTTTTAATTATTATTTTTTTAAATAGTAATTGCTATTGTTATGACTTTTGTCTCCACGGATACAAAATGAAGCTATATCCTATATAAAGTTCTCAAACCATTTTAATTGTATTGGCATATTTACCTACATCTACAAAAATACTCTTAGGTAAAAAGTCATAATACTATTAACTAACAGTAACCTATCTAATATAGTGACAGTTATTTAGAAAAGTTCTAGAAGATTTTCTAGTTCCGCACATAAAATGATTGCAGGAAAATATACTCTATCTCGTTACGTAAGTACCCGAGCTATTGAACATGTGAAACAAGATTTTATACCGGACTTTAATCCATCATAGTTGTATTGAATAAATACTCATGTCTGCCTATCGTTTTCACCATTATAAGAAGCACGAAGAATAGCTTAACTGTATACAATATTAAAGTATCACCTATGCTATTCTAATAAAATTGATATCACTTACAATTAATATTAATAATTTGACATTAATTAAATAAAATGTAACCCGTAATTAGACTTGGTAATTAAGTGAGCATAACACGTTTTTTCTATAAATCAACATCATCATTTTTACTCTCATCATCATCATCACCATCAGCCCGTATAACGTCCACTGCTGAACATAGGCCTCCTCCCGAGGGATGGTATTTGCCATAGTCACCACGCTTGGCAGGCGGGTTGGTGACCGCAGTATTATGTTGTACCACACAAGAAAACGCTGCTGTCCGTTCCTTGATATACGATTATTATAGATGATGTTATAACAATCGGGACCAACGGCCAAATACCGCTACGGTACGGAGGTTGTTCTCATTTTTACTCTGCTTCCATTATATGAGGCGCAATATATATAATTCTTTATGTCTCTTACATACTCTACTTACTTCTCACACCTTTCTTACAAAAATTGTGATCATTCAGACAGTCCATCCATCTTTTTATGCCTGTTCTCTTTCAAAATATCCATTCATCTTCATATTCAAAACTCTTCGTGTCACATCTATGTCATCCCTACGCATAACGTGCCCGTACCATGCTGAGCGATTTCCTCTTCATTTCTATGTCACTGGCGCCACTTTTAGACTTCCACTTATATCGAAACCGATCCATTCTTGTTACGCTGCTGTACCATCCATCTTAATATTCAAATTTAAGTTGCATGCAGTTTCTTTATCCGACTTTTTTTAAATAAATATAATAAAAATAATATAAAATTACTATATATTATTATATAATTATATAAAGGTTCAGAAATAAATAAATGAAGATACCAGAATAATTCTTAATCTAAACCTAACAAATAAAAATAGCCTATAATTAAAACTAAAAGAATTATAAACTACCAAAAGTAAAAACTAAAGTATAACTAAAAACTATTCTAAAATGGCGTCACTGGGTAGCGTTCCCAGAATGCTGACAGCATTGTCACGCTGAATGGCAATGCTTACTTGTTGGGCAAAGTATACACCAGCATTCTGGGAACACGTTACACTGTTTGTAATTTTGCTCCAGGTTCCGGCCTGGCCTGGTCTCACGGCCCCAATGTTTCGACCCCAAAAGGCACAAATATATAACCACTATCAAGGGTACCATAACTTTCGCCTTTTGAGGTCTTCCACCGATTCAGTCGCCACGCCAGCCCTATTTTTGGTTCCAGAAAGATAAAACACCGCAAAGGTATCGACGCACGTAGCGTCCCAAACCAAAGGCTGTCCCATCTTACAGGGAATGAGAGTCATCCCGTCGGGTCTCTAACTTTACTGAGATTGTTTTGAATACATTAAATGTATTCCTGTGATATTGTTTATCTAACGATTCCAAAATCGGGCCTAAGCATACTAAGCAAAGTAGGCAATACCGTATTTACCACAAGATATCACGGGGTAGGTACTAGTGCAAAAGCCCTATTTGCAAGGGGCCTAAATTATAACCGTTAAGTAAATCCGTTAGGGGCATTTTAAAAATTGAGGGCCATGATACGTATCTCTCTGTGTAAGAGTTGACTTCAGAACTCTTTTTAAATTTAAAAAATAACTCCATATAGATCTTCTCATTGGCCTTACTCCCGAAACCAAGAATAACACTTGAAATATAAGTGGATTTGAGAAAGGCAGGTGACACTTTGTTAAAACTCGACAGTGAGGCACTATTTACTCAAGTGAATATTTTCAATCCAAGTATTGTTTTTGCATATTGTTAAACAGCCTAGGGTTGCATTTAAACATCATTTAATAAGATAATATTTAAGCGTTACATAAAATATGTACTAATATTATAAATGTGGGAAAGTGTGTGTGTCTGTTGGTTTGTCCGTCTTTCACGGCAAACGGAACGACTAATTGACGTGATTTTTAAGTGGAGATAGTTGAAGGGATGGAGTGTGAATAGGCTAAATTTTGTCTCTTTCTAACGCCCCACTTTCCTAAAATGGGGGGCGGAAGTTTGTATCGAGCGTTCTGCAATTTTCAATGTAGAAAGCTGAAAAATTGGTATGCGTAATCGTGCAGTTTTTTTGAAATCCTGTCCTTAAAAGAGGGGATGAAATTTATATGGGACGGGAAAAGGATCTACGCGGGTGAAACCGCGCAGGACAGATAGTGTTTTAATAAATTCATTAACTTCATACAACGGCTTTCTTTTCTATAACTTGTCATGTTTCAAAGTATGTAATGTATGTATAGTAAACTTTCGGCATTTTCGGCCCAGTTATATCACTCCAGTGTCTAGATCCGTTTCAGTAAACCGATTTGGTACGGTAAAAACAAGTTGGAATGCATTTGGCTTATCCAAAACCGTTGACAGAATTGGAGCTGCCACCTGCCTCCGAACGACTCGCGCCGACGCCTGCACATCTTTTTATTACTAGGCTTTATTTAACTAACAATGTTGAATAAAGCCTGTTACAATGTTAACCATAACAGTGAATTTGTTCTAAAAGAAATTGAAAAAAATAATTATCTCTAAAAGGGTAGGTATCAACTATAGTATAAAGGATTTCTTATTAGACGATTGTATGGTTCCAAATATATAAAACTAGCGGCCCGCCCCGGCTTCGCACGGGTGGACTTTTATACCCTACCCCTGCCCTACCCTGCCCCTGCCCTACCCTACCCCTACCCTAACCCTACCCTACTCCTACACCTACCCTACCCTACCCTACCCTACCCTACCCTACCCCTACCCAAAAGTATCCTATGTCCTTCTCCCAGTTCTTAGCTACCTCCCTACCAATTTTCAGCCAAATCGGTTCAGCCGTTCTTGAGTTATAAATAGTGTAACTTACACGACTTTCTTTTGTTTTTAAAATGTATTCTGCTATTCGGGACGGAAACAAATCCAACAAATCAAAAACCATGGCAATCGGTCCAGCCGTTCTCGAGTTATAAGTGTTGTAACAAACACGACTTTCTTTTATATATATAGATAACTGTTTTAAAATTAAATTACTTTAATTTTAAGTAATTTTGTTTCCCGATACGGCAGAACATGTTGAAACTATTATTATTGTAACACCACATGAAAGCATGTAACAACATACATCTTTATCTTTATCTTATCTTTAAGGGACTAATTACACTTATTCAGTCATTCATTCAGTTCATGATCTCGGAGTTTCTTATAGTCTTTCTTCTCCGAGTGTCACACCGTAGGTAGGTAGAGAAAGACTCGTCGGAAGCTAGGATAGGGTCCGGTAGTCCTCGCAAGGCGAGGCTCGCGACGCCTTCTATGCTTCAGACCCGATCCCAGCCCGCGCTGGTTGATCTTAATTATATTTTATAATAAGCGATTAATTACGAACATGCCATAACAATATTAATAAATTTAATAACATTATTGTTGAAATGTAAACTAATTTATTATAGTTAAGATTGTTTTTTTTTTTTCATTATCATTGTATTTGACTTATAATAAGTACGGTCGATTCGTCTACATTATCAATAAACGTTTTTATTTTTCAGCTCAATTCAGTTTAATGTCCATAGAAAACGCCAGTTTTGTAGGGGACGCGTACGCACGCGTTCAGCTGAACAGACGCGTACGCATGCCGTACAAAACTGGCGTTTTCTATGGACATAAGCTGAATTGAGCTGAATAAGTGTAATTAGTCCCTAAATGTTAGGACATTGACAACCTCTGTAGCGTAACATTATTTGGCTCGCTTTAAATCTTAGAGGCCGTGGATTCGATTCCCACGCCAGACAAGATTTCTTTGTGTAGATTCTAAGATTTCTTTCCGGGTCTGATTGACTGAGAGTTTACCCTCCGTGCCTAAGCAGTTGGTCCCGCTTTTAATAACATCATCTATAACAATCGTATACCAGGGAACGGGCAGCAATGTTTCCTTGTATGTTACAACATTGCTGCGGTCACCAGCCCGCCTGCCAAGCGTGGTGACTATGGCAAAAACCCTCCCTCGAGACATGGCCCTTGTTCAGCAGTGGACATTGTACAAACTGATGATGATGATGTTAGTACATTTATTCGAATCGAATAGTGCAAGTGAATTTTAAAACTTTTAATTTAACCGATTGAGCAACAAGAGCATGTTTATGCTTTTTTGACTATTGACGGTAAATTAGACACTGGACTTTTAGGATTTTAATGCACATATCGGACAACTAGTTGACCTCGAATCTTATTAACTTAACTCGAAACTTGAAACTAAGCCATTTGGGCAAAAATACCTACCTCCCTTGTGGGGTTTGGGAATTTTCATAGGTGTCAACGACTTTTAACATTTTTATAGGCATGCCGTTTGACTGTTTCTCTAGTTTACAGGACAAACAAAAAATAATTTTTGCTTTATATTAATATGTGATATATACTTTTTTTTTCGGACGTACATATATAGTTAGCCCTGAGGCTTTTGCTGCTTCATATTCATACTTCGACATAAAGGCGAGCAGAGCTCCGGCCTAGATAAATGGTTTAAACACTACATACTAAGCAACCTGCGCAAGAGGGCGTCGGAAGGTTCTTAGCAAACTAAGGGTCGGGAGGGCGAGGAGGGCGCGTCGTGTTCGCGGTCGCACTCTTCTCCGGCGGTACCTAGGTATATATCATAGATTAGTTAGTCTATAAAAGACTGTTTCTTTATATTTTCTACTAGCTTCCTCCCCGTAACTCCCGTTCCCGTGGGAACTTCATAACTAAATATAGCCAATGTCATCCGGGGATAGTGTAGATTTCCAACGGTGAAAGAATTTTTCAAAGCGGTCCAGTACTTTAGGAGCCTATTCAATACAAACAAACAAATCTTTACTCTTTATAATATTAGTATAGATTTGACCATGAACGAAAATACAAAATCATACAATAGGTATAAACGTAAAGTAATTTTATTAACTACGTGAATCTCTCACGTTATGGCGATAAAGTCGCAATTTACTTTTAAAACAGTAATTAAACATTCCAATTGTGTTCTCTTTATTTCTATGCGTACTTACCTACTTGTTTTTACAGCCTCCGAAGCGTAGCGGTATTTAGCTCGCTTTAAATCTCGGAGGTTGTGGCTTTGATCCCCACGCCGCGCCGGATAGGAAATATATACAATATATAATGTATATAATATATACAACTAAAACTAGCTACTTTTACTTGTTTAAATGTACAAAAGACCCATGTGAGAGGTGCAGTTATCTTCGTGGACAGTTATACTTATGAATGAAGTGAGTAAAATAAGGCAAACTTTTTGGAAATCATGATGTTATTTAAGATGTATTTTTAAGATTTCTCATAATAAGGTTGCTATCCGTCCGGGTTTCCCTGGGTTTGTGCATCCGGGGAGCGACCGGGCGGGGCATCATTTGCAATCCCGATTAAAAAAAAATTGTCTTACGCCGCCCGCAACTTTTGTACCTGGGCCTCTATGTTTAAAAAACATGTTGACATGTCCGGGTTCTGGGTTTTAAAATCCAGGGTTTTCACTGGTCTTGTCCTGGTTGCCAAATTTTTGAGAGCCCTTCTGCACAAACCCAGGGAAACCCGGACGGATAGCAACCTTATTATGAGAAATCTTAAAAATACATCTTAAATAACATCATGATTTCCAAAAAGTTTGCCTTATTTTACTCACTTCATTCATAAGTATAACTGTCCACGAAGATAACTGCACCTCTCACATGGGTCTTTTGTACATTTAAACAAGTAAAAGTAGCTAGTTTTAGTTGTATATATTATATACATTATATATTGTATATATTTCCTATCCGGCGCGGCGTGGGGATCAAAGCCACAACCTCCGAGATTTAAAGCGAGCTAAATACCGCTACGCTTCGGAGGCTGTAAAAACAAGTAGGTAAGTACGCATAGAAATAAAGAGAACACAATTGGAATGTTTAATTACTGTTTTAAAAGTAAATTGCGACTTTATCGCCATAACGTGAGAGATTCACGTAGTTAATAAAATTACTTTACGTTTATACCTATTGTATGATTTTGTATTTTCGTTCATGGTCAAATCTATACTAATATTATAAAGAGTAAAGATTTGTTTGTTTGTATTGAATAGGCTCCTAAAGTACTGGACCGCTTTGAAAAATTCTTTCACCGTTGGAAATCTACACTATCCCCGGATGACATTGGCTATATTTAGTTATGAAGTTCCCACGGGAACGGGAGTTACGGGGAGGAAGCTAGTAGAAAATATAAAGAAACAGTCTTTTATAGACTAACTAATCTATGATATATACCTAGGTACCGCCGGAGAAGAGTGCGACCGCGAACACGACGCGCCCTCCTCGCCCTCCCGACCCTTAGTTTGCTAAGAACCTTCCGACGCCCTCTTGCGCAGGTTGCTTAGTATGTAGTGTTTAAACCATTTATCTAGGCCGGAGCTCTGCTCGCCTTTATGTCGAAGTATGAATATGAAGCAGCAAAAGCCTCAGGGCTAACTATATATGTACGTCCGAAAAAAAAAGTATATATCACATATTAATATAAAGCAAAAATTATTTTTTGTTTGTCCTGTAAACTAGAGAAACAGTCAAACGGCATGCCTATAAAAATGTTAAAAGTCGTTGACACCTATGAAAATTCCCAAACCCCACAAGGGAGGTAGGTATTTTTGCCCAAATGGCTTAGTTTCAAGTTTCGAGTTAAGTTAATAAGATTCGAGGTCAACTAGTTGTCCGATATGTGCATTAAAATCCTAAAAGTCCAGTGTCTAATTTACCGTCAATAGTCAAAAAAGCATCCAAATAGAACATGCTCTTGTTGCTCAATCGGTTAAATTAAAAGTTTTAAAATTCACTTGCACTATTCGATTCGAATAAATGTACTAACATCATCATCATCAGTTTGTACAATGTCCACTGCTGAACAAGGGCCATGTCTCGAGGGAGGGTTTTTGCCATAGTCACCACGCTTGGCAGGCGGGCTGGTGACCGCAGCAATGTTGTAACATACAAGGAAACATTGCTGCCCGTTCCCTGGTATACGATTGTTATAGATGATATAACATGTTGACATGTCCGGGTTCTGGGTTTTAAAATCCAGGGTTTTCACTGGTCTTGTCCTGGTTGCCAAATTTTTGAGAGCCCTTCTCAAAAATTTGACAACCAGGACAAGACCAGTGAAAACCCTGGAGACCCTAATATTTTATTTATTTACAACATTAAGCAATATTTACAACCTTATATTACATGAATAAAATATATAATATACAACAAGCTCGATATTGATATCGAGCACTATAAAATGGTACGGAACCCTTCGTGCGCGAGTCCGACTAGCACTTGGCCGGTTTTTTCTGATTAATAATATTCAAGTATGTTACTCAATTTTAAACAAAATGATAATTGTAGCCTTTTTCATTGTGAGGGCAGAATAGTCCCTAAGAATAGATTATATTAATGAAATAATGAAATTTATTCAGCACTTAAGTACCTACTTATTTACATACACTTCTACTTGTCAAAATTACACTGGATAAGACTAAATCTAACAAAAGTAGCTAAAAATCATTGCTAAAAGTTAAAAACATTGTTAAGATTATTTGATCTTACAGATTTTTTAATCTGTCTGTCCGTCTGTCGTGCAATATGACAAATGTAAACATTATAGTAAGATGCCTTAAAGGTAACAGGTCTAAAATTAACTTCCAAGTATCCGGCCAAAGTGTAACCGACCTCCACCTGAGGTCACCCTTAAGGGGTTAGGACCAACGCTCAGGGTGCCACTGGAGTAAAGAATAGATTTATTAACATGATTATTATTGTTTCAAAATTGAGATTAATAAAATTCCACCACCGGCGGACTCGAACCCGCATCTTAGGTTAAGCCAGTAATGCCTTAACCAATTAGGCTACAAATCATTTGGTAAAGTATTCAAAAACATTTAATATTTGATTATTATTTTCATTAGCCTGGAAATGACTGCTGCGGGAATGTGGAAGTAATCTTTGCCATGGTCACCGCACTTAGCACGTGGTTAGGTGACCGCAGTACGATGTTCTATAATACACGTAAACGCGTATATACCACCGTTTATTAATTCTTTGATGTTATGTTTTTCATACAGATAATTTTTTATAGTGTTTTCATTAATTTGTCATCATGAAAATTATAGAAGTCATATTATTGTTTTTAACTTAAGCGTGACAACCTTTGTGGTGTGTCCTTTAAGTCTCAGATGTAGTGGGTTCGATTCCTACAGCGCACAATAAATCTCTGTGCAAAATCTAAGATTTCCTGCGGGTCGGGTAGGTTATCGGACTACGATCCGTGTTTCATAACGCACGCTAAGCCGTTGGTCCCGATTATTATAACATCATCTACTCGTAGGTATAACAATCGTATACCAAAGAACGTACAACATAATCGTTTCTCTGTTTCTTACAACATAATTATAACTGAGGCACGAATATATTTTTTTTTGTCCAGATAGAAATACTTTTACGCATTCCCACCGCCGCTGCAGCGTATCCGCGCGCTGGCGGTGGGATATGTGGGACTCGCCGTCTCCATAGCGTGGAATGCTAAACTCATACCACGAGGAGAGGACCCTACACCACTAAAACCTCCTGGAAACTCCTTCGATCCGCCGTTGGCGGGGGCCGGGTACGCATGACCAACCGGCCCACAGGCACCAACCTGGCTGCGACGCGTATAATAAACATGAAGACTAAATAAATCTATCTAGTCCGTCAGTTAGATTACTAAAAAATATCTGACTAATATATTTTTATCCCTCAAACAATAACTGACGACGATACAGCGTGTTGAAATTTCAAGTCACGTCACTTCTAGGTACAGTTTTACCTAGTAGTGACGTCACAAGCCTCTTGAACTTTATTTCTTTATGTTATTATTTAATTAATTAATTTCCTGAAAATATTGTGATCCTTGGTATTGGTTGGTTAAAAGTAGATAAGGTTTAAACCAACAATTCAATTCAATATGTATTTATTATTCTCTTCACATAAAAGCTTACAATCGTTACTGATATTATAAACGCGAAAGTTTGTGAGTATGTGTGAAAGGATGTTTGTTTCCCTTTTACGAAAAAATTACTGAACGGATTTCGCAGAAATTTTGCACGGGGTTAGTTTATTAACTAGATTAACATAGAGGCTACAATACATCCACCCTACTACCCACTGGAACAGAGTATTAATCCGACGCAGGTTAAACCGCGGAGCATAGCTAGATAGCTATAATATACAGGGTTATTTGTAAAACACCGGTAACCTCTCAGGACTATATTACTAACATCATAAACAACAACTTTTGTTCTACGACATTTTACAAAACAAAATACATTTACCAAAAACAAACCTTCAATATTTCGTTGTCCTATTTAACACATTTCAACTCTGTATTTTGCTGTACCATAATGTATGTATACATTGCCGCGCACTGTCTGCTTTCTTTTGCTTCGCATAGACTTCGTAAAATTTAGAGCGTTGAATTTTAAATATTTTTATTTTTGTGTGTACCTATAGGTATCTGATGAATTAAAATATGATGAATTTTTAAAAGTCATAGAACAAAAGTTGTTGTTTATGATGTTAGTAACGTAGTCCTGAGAGGTTACCGGTGTTTTACAAATAACCCTGTATACAGACAAAGTTTAAACTTGAAGTTCTAGTATTTACAATTTTCCTTTTTTTTCGGTGACGAGGTACGAGGCTTAATTTTGATACTTCCCCGGGTATAACATTTTTACTGATTACTAGCAGAGTTTTGCAGTCTACTAGTATTCTTGTTAACCCCTCGTGCTAAGCTAAAATGCTTGTGTTACGAGTGGGTTCACGTCGGTAGTGCAATGGGTGGAGTTCGAACCGGCGACCTCAAGATCACAAGTCCGACGCCCTAGCCATTGGGCTACGGCTGCTTCAAATATGAATATGCCATTCTTTATAATATTAATACTTAATAGCCTATATTTAGATAATGTTTACAAAATACAGTAGTTATTTTCTTAACATTCATCATCATCAGCCCGTACAACGTCCACTGCTGAACATGGGCCTCCTCCCGAGGGAGGGTTTTTGCCATAGTCACCACGCTTGGCAGGCGGATTGGTGACCGTGATGTTGTAATACACAGGGAAACGTTGCTGCCCATTCCCTGTTATACGCTTGTAATAGATGATGTTATAACAATCGGGACCAACGGCTTAACGTGCTTTCCGAGGCACGGAGGGTAGTCCCTTAAACAACCAGACCCGGAAAGAAATCTTAGAATTTACACAAAAATTTCTTGTCCGGTGTGGGGATCGAACCCACGACCTCCGAGACAAGTACCGCTACGCTACGGAGGTTGTCTTAACTAATTATTTACTAAATTATTGGTTTCTTATTAACTACTAGCTTCCCGCGCGCGGTTTCACCCGCGTAAATTCAATTCCCGTGGGAAATTCATAATTAAATATACCATATAGCCTTCGTCGATAACTGGGCTATCTAACACTGAAAGAATTTTTCAAATCGGTCCAGTACTTAGTTGCTGAGATATGTGCGTTCTGGCAAAGAAACAAACTCTTCAGATTTATGTATTAGTAGGATAACGTGTTGCTATCTCACAGTATGTGTGCCTTTTGACTCCAATTGTCTCCATTCTACCCTATTGTTGGCTTTTCTAGTTCATGTGGGTACCACTGTCGCTTTTGTCTCATCGACCGACTTTCTGAGATGTCTGCCTCGATATCGTTATGTCTCTTGTGTTTCATCATTGATGGCCGATACCAACCTTTATATTTTACTTTAACCAGGGCCGTCTTTCACCTATTAGGGGCCCTGGGCACTTTAGGATAATGGGGCCTCTATGACCATAGTAAATTAGAATATATTTTTACAAAGAACGCAAATATGAAAAGTTTAAGGCGCTGTACTTAGTCAAAATAGGCTTCACAAAACAGTTTTTTAGCCAAATGTCTACATTTTAGAGCAGCTAAAAAAATATATGTTAATCTTGATCATATTTATTGTGACCATTGTGTTCAAAACACGTTTTCGGTAAATTTTCTCGTTAAAAAAAAACCATAAAATAACCATTTAAATTGAAATTGTGGCAATTGTAACTGTATTATTTATAAACAAATCTTGATAATATTAATAACAGTGATGTAATATATAATAATAAAGGGAACTGTTGTTTTTATTTATCGATTGGAATAAGATATTTGCAAGGATTAATGTATTAAATCATTTGAACGAGTCGAACGAAACGTTGCGCCATCGCGGCGTCTCTTCGCTTCTCTTTCATTTCTACGCGGAGCAACAGTGACAAAACTAATACGTAAAAGTCGTCTATTCACCGCGCCTTAGGCATTATTTTTACTTCCTTACGGTGACATTAGATATGATGAGTAGATAACAACGTAATCCACAGTAAGCATCTTCGATTAGCTCTTAGAGTAGCTATC
The DNA here is from genome assembly GCA_947037095.2 of Nycteola revayana. Taxonomy (NCBI): domain Eukaryota; kingdom Metazoa; phylum Arthropoda; class Insecta; order Lepidoptera; family Nolidae; genus Nycteola; species Nycteola revayana. The sequence continues at coordinate 30,104,506 of OX344842.1, read as the reverse complement.
GATTATCGTTTGGAGTAGGAACTAGGGGGCCCTAATACATCGCGGGGCCCAGTGCCCAGAGGAGAAGAGGGGCCTGAGTTTAACTACATTCAGATATTATACAATTATTTAGACATTACAATATGTCACACTTTCGCTACTTATCATGATAACTTTCATGACTAAATTTGATTAGGATCTTTGACAAGACCGTTGAAAGCAAAGTAAAAGTGGCTGGATGTACCAATATTATTAGATTTGTTAGTATGCAAAATGTATACTAAAATAAAACCATTTATGATTCCGTACATTAGCTTCCCGCGCGCGGTATCATCCGCGTACCTACCTATCTATTGTTACCGTAAGAACTCCACAATTAATTATAGCCTACTAGCTGCGCCCCGCGGTTTAACCACGTTACTCTGCTCCAGTGAGTCGGAGCGTGATGTTCTGTAGCCTTAAGTTAATCCAACGGATAACCTATCCCGGTGCAAAATTTCAGCCAATTCCGTTCAGTAGTTTTGGCGCGAACGAGTAACAAACATCTATCTATCCATCCATAAGTATAAACTGTCGCGTTTATAACATTAGTAGGTTAGTCTTAATCGATAACTGGGCTTTCTATGACTGACTTTTAGAAAACAAAATGATTTTATATCGGCCCATTCGTTCCTGAGATTAGTGCGGAGAAACAAACAAACAATATATTAAGTTAAAGATCAATAATATTATACTATTCCAAATAAAGTTGCAAATATAGCAAACTCAGCATATTTTTATATATTTACAAGCAAATATATCAAAAATGTGACGTGATATATAAATTGTAATAATTGTTCAGATTTTTATTAACACTGATTAATACAAAAATTAAAATAGAAGTTAAACCTTCAAAAAGTAAAATTTTATTGACCTGTGTTATGATAATTATGATATTATTTTGACAAATCGGTGTTAAACTAGTAAGTACCTACTTAATATTAATCTATCTCATTATATAATATTAATTTATGTAAAACCTTTTAAAATTGCATTTTAACTTGTCTTAAATGTACTTACTCCTTATTTTATACAAATAAATTATGATACTAGGTACTTATAGGTAGGTATTATAAACGCGAAAGTTTGTAAGTATGGATGGCTGGATGGATGTTTGTTTGTTCCTCTTTCACGCAAAAACTACCGAATGGATTTGTATGAAAGTTTGCACACGGATAGTTTATAAGCTGGATTAACATATAGGCTACAAAATATCACGCTCCGACCCACTGGAGCAGAGTGACACGTCAAGAATGAAACCAAAGGATTCGTTAACTATCATCTGTCAACATTAAAATGTTATATGGTTTATTGGAATGATTCATGCGCGTAGGTAATACTTAAGTACCGACAAGTATTGTGGTTAATTAAAACTCATATTAAAAAAAACAACGAACATCTACCTCACACACATGATGAGCCATGTCCATCCACTAGTGTTGCCTATCGATAGTCGACTATCGATATTCTATCGATAGTCTATCGATAGTGACGTCATATCAATAGTATCGATAGTCTATCGATAGTATCGATATTAGTGATAGTATCGATACTATGAAGGACCAATTTGTGTTTAGAAGTAATACTATCGATAGTATCGATAGTATTGCTCCTAAACATGGGTTGCTCTTCGATAGTATCGATAGCTTTACAAACTGTCGATAGTATTGATAGTTTTGATCATTTAATGCAACGATAATATCGATAGTATTACTTTAAAAATATCTTTACTATCGATACTATCGATAGTATTATAATGTAATAGTATCGATACTATCGATACTATTGCTTCCAATCAATAGTATTAGTTAATTTGTGATATCGATAGTATCGATACTATCGATAGCACTATCGATATTGTTACTATTTTTCGAGGTCACCTATCGATAGCGAAACTATCGATAGTTGGGCAACTCTACCATCCACACATTAACCAGATTCTGTAAAAATACGTCAGTTATTAATAATGCATATCAGGAACACAGTTCTTGTCAAAAATGACATTGCAATGGGCATGGAGACTAAAAAAATCCGTTCAGTCCATCAGTTAGATTACTATCAAATATTGAACACATATTTCTTTATTTATCAAATCAATAAAAATTAAATATATACTGAATTGATACAGAGCAAAAACAAACTACAAAGTTCAGGCTTGTGACGTCACTAATAGGTAAAATTAAACCTAGAAATGACGTCACACGAAATTTCAACCCGCTGTTCGACATTTTTTCTTTGAGGAACTTTTGGTAATTACTTTCGGACTAAATAGGTTTTTTTTTATTCTTTATGCTTATTCTTTGTTTGCATTCAAACAATATTACCGGACTCAAAATGTTGAAAACTACATAACTGGTTGCAACGAAAATTAAATCAGAATATAGGATTGTCAGCACCGTAGTTGCACACATCACAAAGCCCTTTGTCACGTAAAACTTTGCGACACATTTGTTGGCAGTACACGCGTTGTTTCCATATTAATTAAAAGATTTAATTAGTCAAATTTTATGAATAAGACCATAAAGATAAATGTGTTTTTGAACTTATATAATAATCCGTATTACATCATTTGAAGAGATTTCGTTTGCCGATAAAAGTAGTTAGGAGATAAAAATATAGTTATATAAATTTCATCTTCGTATAACTGATAAAATGATGTTGATTCTGTATACCGCAGCGTATTATATAATCTTATATTATGTCTAAATGTAAGAAGTAACCAGCTACACCAAATTCTATAACTATTGCTAAACTACAAATAACAATTAAATTCACACAAGTCATTAAAATTAAATAAAAGTATACCGCGGGCGATTTCATCTAACTTCCATTTCCAACCTTCATCCTACTAATACATATTATAAACGCAAAAGTATGTAAGTATTGATGGATGGTTGGACGGATGTTTGTTACTCTTTCACGCCATGACTACTGAACGGAATTGACTGAAATTGCACCGGAATAGGTTAGACGCTAGATTTACATATAATAAGTATATGGGCTACAAAACATCACGCTCCGACCTGGAGTGAAGTAACGGGGGTAAAACCACGGGGCGCAGCTAGTAATTAAATATAGCCGATGTTACTTCTGAATGACGTAGCTTTCGAATGGTGAAAGAATGTTTGAAATCGCTCCAGTACTTCGAGAGTTTTTTTCAATGCAAACAAACAATCTAAAATATTTCCTATTTTTAATATTAGTACAGAAAAAAATTACTTATATCGAACACAATATTAATGAGTAACAAAGCATGACAAAAATATCTGTAATTGCTACTAAAAAGTACCTATTATAGATTATTTATCAGATTGCATTCATAATTATGCACGGGTGTAATGCTGATTATTATAGATGAAACTTTCCTCTCGAATCACTCAATCTATTAAAAAGATATCAAAATCCGTAGTTCGTGCGTAGTTCTAAAGATCTAAGCATACATAGGTACAGACAGACAACGGGAACCGACTTTGTTTCATATTGCCATGATTTGCTATGATTACTGCCAGCTTTGTAATTTTTTTTTCTCATTTTTGAATGAAAATAATAATAAAAAAAACTATGATAAAGCATAAAGAAACATAACGTTCACAATGTATTTTGTGTGTGCACTATTTTTCTGCTCCACCGACTTCTTAGTTATTATGACAATAATCTTCGGACGCCGTCTTTGCTTCGTTTGCCGGCAATGGCTTATAAAACTTTTAGTAAGGATGGAGTACTGCTCCACTTTATGTCCGGTGAAGTAGAAAATACATCGTGCCTCGTGACTTATGATGCGTTTCTGTAGATGGAGGATGTAAGCGACAGTCCTGTTAGTGAGACAAGACAGTGGTATTTAATTTGACGCCGGGACTATAGTAATTGGATAGCATAATCATAAAACGAACTAATCTAAATTCTAGTTTATTACATGTACATTACTAAATGTATTACAGTCTTAGCACAAATGCTAATTGACTTATTTCAACTGGCATTCAATGTACGAGTAAGAATACCAACTATTCAGATTTCGTGATTATGTGTTAAGGAATAAGTTATTTAGTTTCACCATTTACTACGGTCGTACATCTGTTATAAGCCCACATAATATTTATTATGAAATTTAATTTAAATTTAATTCAACAAAATTTTATGAAATATATGTTTCGGATCGGTGTCAAGCAAATTTTATCATGATTTGGCTTGACCAATTAAATATATAAAGTTAGGTCTATAATAAATTTAATTATTTATTGATAAAATACATAATATACAACTAAAAGTAGCTAATTTATATTAAAACTAACTTAGGTCTTGTTACAAATCTGAAACAGTAGGTACAACACGTATTGCGAAAAGGCATTATAAATGGAGGCGTTACTCGTTCAGTAATTGATGCAAAAATAAAGTTCAGAACTTACAGACTATCGTAATTAAAGGGTCGTAAATATTTAACACTAGAACACCTGTGTAACTAGAACCCACTTAACTCAGATTGGGTGTGCTCTAGTAACCTTATTCGCGCACATGAACACAGCGTGATTCAGCAAAGTTAAATGGCAGAGGAAATGTGTAAAGCGTAGTAACTCGTAGTAACTCGTACATCCCGGGATGAAAAGTTTACATCCGAATGAGCGTGACACGCTACTTCACTCCGACGCTCTCTAATCGTGCGATTTAATACTTGCTTAGCTTGCATTCAAGGAGGATAGTCCCACAACTAACTAGACCCGGAAAGAAATCTATGCATACAAACATTTTTGAAAGTATTTTTATTTAATAACTTAAAAACAATAATCAAATTAAATTAAACTAAGTATAAAACTAAAAGTAGCTTAAAGTAAAAACTTAAAAATCTAACAAAAGTGGGTGTCCATGAGGCATGGTGCCAAGAACACTGGCTGCATTTCCACGTTGAATAGCTATTGCTATTCTCTGTGCGAGAAATGAGCCGGCCCTCTTGTCACCAGCGGCGTCCGAGGGAATACCTAATTGTTTAAAAAACTTTTTTGTACTTAGACCCCATGGGCCAAAAGTTTCAAAACATTTTTTATGGATATTTAAGAATCTCTGAGACTTAGAACAGAAATGAAACCCGTCTAATCAAAAACTAGCTATATTTTTAAGACCATTTTTACTTATATATTATGCCGAAGAGTTTGTTTACTTGAACGCGCTTATCTCAGGAACTACTGGTCCGATTTGAAAAATTATTTCAGTTTTAGATAGCCCATTTATCGAGGAAGGCAAGAAATTGAAGTTCTTATTGGAACGGGTGTTACGTTACGCACAATAATAAAAGTTCACTAGCGTTATCTACACATCTTAATATCTTTCAAAAGTAAAAACTAACCATACTAAAAACTATTCTAAAATAACGCCACTGGTTAGCGTTCTAAGAATTAGTGTTACCTATCAATAGTCGACTATCGATATACTATCGATAGTCTATCGATAGTTGACGTCATATCAATAGTATCGATAATATCGATATTAGTGATAGTATCGATACTATCGAGGACCAATTTGTGTTTAAGAGCAATACTATTGATACTATCGATAGTATTGCTCCTGAACATGGGTTGGTCTTCGATAGTATCGTATACTATCGATAGTTTGTAAAACTATCGATAGTATTGATAGTTTTAATCATTTAATGCAACGATACTATCGATAATATCGATAGTATTACTTTAAAAATATCGATACTATCAATAGTATTATAATGCAATAGTATCGATAATATCGATACTATTGCTTCCAATCAATAGTATTAGTTAATTTGTGATATCGATAGTATCGATATTGTTACTATTTTTCGAGGTCATCTATCGATAGCGAAACTATCGATAGTTGGGCAACTCTATTAAGAATGCTGGCAGCACTGCCACGCTGAATGGTAATGCTTATTTGTTGGACAAAGTATAAACCAGCATTATAGGAACGCTACGCAGTGGCGTCATTTTTGAATAGTTTTTAGTTATACGATAGTTTTTACTTTAGGTAGTTTTTTATTCTTAGTTACTTTTAATTATAAGTAGGTTATTTTTATTTAGTTTTATTTACTATATTATGTAAAAGGTATAGCACCTTATTGAAATCACTATATATAATGTATTTATACTTAAACCGCTGTTCCACGGCGGTGTTTCGTCCATGTAACTGTCAGTATACTACATACAATAATAGAAGTGACGTGGCATAAGAGCATTCTCTCACTTTCAATAGAGCTTTTAACGGTAACAGTAGCTTACCGATGACATTCGCTATTATCTTGTTATAATTAAACGTACGATACACCTGCTTCTTAGACTATTCAGGGTTCTTAAGTTACTAGATACGCCAATTACTTTTCATTTTCACACAACACGCATTGTACTACCTTCACAATGTTATTAGCTATTGTTATTCAGTGGGTAGATAAAGATCGTGTTTTGTCTTAACATAATTTAAAAACTGAGGTGATTTTCAGTACAGAACCAAGGTAATAAAAAATAAAAGTTTACGTTTAGTGTAGATATGTGCAAATTATTTTCTTGCATTTTTTTATTAAAATTCATGATCCATATAGTTGTAGGCGAAAAGAAAAAGTTCACTTTCGTGTGTTATCTTCATGTTAATGTTGAGATTTAAATATCCATATCTGTTGCTCAAGTAATTAAGCATCCAAGCATTAGTCATACTGTTTGATTTTCTATAGTTTATTAAATCTTACATGGAAATAAAATAAATACGCCCTAGCAAAGTAAAATTACAATGTTATTTCATGTATTTACACAATTAAAAGTAGGTAATTTAAATTAAAACTAACATATAAAATAACGAAATATACTGTACTAGCTGCGCCCCGCGGTTTTACCCGCGTCACTCTGCTCCAGTGGGTTGGAGCGTGATACTTTGTAGCCTATATTTTAATACAGATTATTAGCTATCCCCGTACAAACGTTCAGCCAAATTCATTCAGTAGTTTTTGCGTGACAAACAAACAAACAAACAAACATCCATCCATCCAAACTTACGCGTTTATAATATTAGTAGGATCACAAATGTTGAAAAATTCACATAATGTTGGCAGCATTGCCCCGTTGATGGCAATGCTTATCTACTGTGCAAAGTAAATACCAGCACTCGGGGAAGGTGCTGGACTAAAAATAATCCGCAGCGAAGCACCTAACGTCCCCAGGCCCCAGGTCTTGGCACACTGGGCACGTGCCCAGGGCCCCGCGATGGTTTAGGGCCCCTTAGTCCCTACTCCAAACGATAACTGATAGCCACTCAACAAGGACTAATCGTAGATGCTTAGTGTGGATAACGTTATGTTATCAAGTCATCATATCCAATGTCACCGTAAAGGAGTGCCGGATTAGCCATTATAGCAAGAGTAGCAACTGCTACGGACCTCTCGTTGATTTAGGGGGCCCCGCGATGATTTGAGACCCCGCACACTAAGATACGTGCGCAAGCAATAAATTGGACCCAATTAATAACCCTATGTATCCGAATCATGTGGCTTCACAATAGGAAATAGGTGGATGCCTAAAAAAATCCCCCCGATAAGCGACTCACAGCATTTGCTATACAGGCCCCGCGCTGGCTTAATCCGGCACTGCCGTAAAGAAGTAAAAATAAAGCCTACGCTTTTCATATCTGCGTTCTTTGTAGAAAAATTTTACTATGGTCATAGGGGCCCCATTATCCTAATGTGCCTCTAATAGGTGAAAGACGGCCCTGAGCGTCCCAAGCACCGTTACATCCTCTAGGGTACACGAGTTATTCCATTGGGCCTCTTACCGTTGTCGCGCATAAGCTCATTAAGCTCTAAAACGGCTGGCATATTTGCCGAGCTGAATGCCCGACGGATAATATCATTAATAGTGACATGATTGGATAGACGTCCTAAACGTCACAATTACAGCGATGCGGAGCACCGAACATAACTATAGGTACTGCAACGATTGTTATTACAAAGTGAGTGAAAGAACTGATAGGTACATAATTTTATTAGACTCATATACGGTGGAATATGTGGGTCTGCACTTTTTTTTTGTTTTTATTTAATTTATGTAGTTAGCCCCGAGGCTTTTGCTTCTTTACCGGGCATAAAGGCGAAGGCAGAGTTCCAGTCTTGATAAATGGTTTAAACACTACAAACTAAGCAACCTGCGCAAGAGGGCGTCCCCTGTGGGACTTGGACCTGGGTTCAGGGCGATCGCTGACGGGGAGATTGAGGGAGTATGGCTTTTAGTTTTTTTAAGGGAGTTTTGTGCAAGTATCGTTTCTTTACAGTTCGCGGGACTCTCGGACTTCGGGTCTACGAGGGCATCGGAAGGTTCTTAGCAAACTAAGGGTCGAGAGGGCGAGACTACGCAGAGTGACTTTACCCAACAAAACTCTCCGGGTGTACCAGCTCCAAATGCCAGTGAAGGCATTTGTTCGTAGAGTGAAGGACACTAGCAAATAAATTATCTTGATTTTCGTTATTCCTGGCCGCAACCACGAGCGGTTATTTTCGATACTGCTGGGTCCTTGCTAGACTATTTTAGTAGTAAAAACCTATGTTTATTTTATAGTTTATTATTTACGTTGTGATAGTAATACTGATATTAAATTGTCCCGCCAAGTGTTCAGTTTAGCAACTATTAACATGACGATATATAAAAAATACAAAGGGCTTACTTAAGCGAGTGTGATAGTGCGTTGCATATATGAATGGAACCGGTACCATAAACGGAGCAATTTAGTTCACTGCTATACATTCTACTCTGCTATCACTTGCAGACCGGTATGAAAAACCGAGTGGAGCAGCTTTCATACAGTTCTATTTAAAAAATATGTAACCGCTTATTCCTACCATGAGCTTGGGAGGTTCATGTAGCCCAAAGAAGGAGATTCACTGCAATTTTGATCATCCTTTTATGGGTGTAATAATGGAAGGATGTTGAACATCTTGATTAAGAAATGCTGGAACTTAGTCACTGCATATTACCTACTTATTCACTTTGTAAAATAGATATATTATCCCTAACAATACTACAGAGGAAAGCTTGTTTTGTATTTTTTTTTAATTGCATCTAATCAACAATAACAATTTATTTTCAAATAAAATATTTTATGATTGGTAGGTAGATATTTTTCTTTCGTGTGACTACCAATGTTTTTATGAACTCATCTAAAAATCTGCCAATTACCTACAAAATATTTCAAATGCAATATTTCTATATTTCTCTTTCGTTGCACTACTACCTATTTTAAATGATCTTTCTAGATGAGTTCATAATAAAGAATAACGATGTTAGTAGCATCGATCCACTTTTTTGTCAATCGTTAAATCATTTAATTCGTAAGTAACACGCGTCTCGAACTTTTAATTAAAGTTGTTCTTGCAAATAGCTGTTTTTATGGAGTCTACGTTTACAAAACTGCAATAAAACCAACACCTGGCTACTGACGACTATATAATTATAATGTGTCTTATAATCGGTTCGGTAAGAGTACTTAATTTAATTTAAAAAAATAAGTTTTCTTTACTTCATTTCTTTCCGGATTATTTTAATATTTCATACTGACTAATTACTTTTTGTTATAAACACTTTAATTTTCTTATATAATAATACCTATTAGATTAATGACTAACTAAACAATTGTTGATACCTACTTATTTACAAATTCAGGTAAACGAATATAATGTGGAATTGCGTGACTACTCACAGCAACAGAGGTCAAGTAATTTAACAAAAATATAAATAATGGGCCTCAATTATTTCGTTTAAGGTTTTTACCAATTTTTACTAGGTCTAGCTTTATTTTTTCCTGTAGGTACCTACACATCAAAGTGCGCGTGTATTTAAAAAAAAATGTAAAATTTTATTTTTTAGTGACCATATTCCTGTGTTCTCAGAGTTCATTGCAGCTCTAAAAAAATACTTAAACTAGGAGCAGACACAGTGGCGGATTTACCAGCAGGCTAAGTAGGCTGGAGCCTAGGGCGGCAGAATTTAGGGGGCGCCAAAATTTGGATATTTTAATTTCTTACATCAAAACTTTTCAATACTAAAATTTTAAGTAGTTCAATAGTAGGGTTAGCAAAATTTGATTAGCCTACTGGCGGCAAATGTGTAAGTTCACCACTGAGCAGACAGGCGTTGCCAAGGCCGACAATTTTTTTAAGGCAGCAACATTTGGAAAGTTGGACAAATCCAGTACTATCAAAATTGCATTTGGCGGTTTTTTCTTCAGTGCCCTGGGCGGTACCTAGCTACTAAGTTTAAATCTGGCCCTGACTTAAACTATAAAAAGAATTACATTCTCGTGAGTGAAAACAAACCCATGCGGTATCAACATAATGTGGGCAGGCAATTTGTCTATTATGCAATTATGCGCTTGAGGGTATGGACTTTTAAGTCTGTTATCGATTATACCAGCCATCAGATTGTTTGTGTGTGCTACTCTAGCTTCGGGCGACGGAACGTGTCAGTTGATATACATAACGACTATACGTAACGGTATTTAATACTAACCTTTACTTGAGTATTATTTAAAAGATTGGAGTCAACATAGAAACATATATTTTTGGAACATGGTTTAATTTTGGACCTGAATCTTTTTTATGTTTAAATAAATAATAAATATTTAGGACCTTTAAAGGATATTACGTTGGTATACCCAACCTAAAGAACAGTATAACAATATTGATTTGAATATTGTTGATTGGAGCTTATATATCCCGTTTATATATCTTGATTCATATTCACCAAGTAAGACTAGGAGCTAGTGGCTCATTAAGTCAGTTACAAGTACCTACTTACCAGTAACAGGCTTAATGAGCCACTAGTGTGGCCCAGGAGAGCCAAGCGCCAATCTGACCGCGGGCGCCGCAGTAGGGTGTCCCAGACAGCCCTAGACGGAAGTGTACCTGGGGGGTTTGTGGGTAGGGTCCTCTCCTCGTCATATTACTAGCATACCGCCGCTATGGAGAGGACGAGTCACGCATACGCTTTCGCCGGCGCGGGAACGCCGCAGCGGTGTTTATGAAGCTTTTAATGGTAAAGTAGGTATTGCCCCCCTGACAAAAAAAGTGACTACAGGCACAAAGGTTAAATGACTATGCAAATTCTCTAGTTAATTTAGCACTATTCAGACAAATTACTATGAACTTTCTAAACCATAGTATCATGCACTTCGTATTCGTTTCTTGTTGTGTAACATGTAGGTATGGTTATAAATACTTAATATTAATATACTATAACATCACTCCATTGACGTGTCGATAACAACAAATTGAAAGATTATGCAAAATGTACCTGGTAGTAGTGTACCTGGAGTTTCACCATATTTTGTGTATAACATGTATTGTGTCGGTAGGTGTTAAATTAATATTAAAGTGTAAAAATATTTATGTAAGTGTCGGAGACAGTATTAAAAGACCAAGTGCTTATTGTTTTGGGTCAGGAAGAAATATTTCCTGTTTAATATATCTAGAGCTTGAAAGCAAAAAGGTCGGGCGTGCCAGTTTACATCAGAAACATTCGTTGTATGCTCCTTAAGGCTGCCTGTCCACCGGAGCGGAGCTAGGCTGCGGAGTGGAGAAACTGAGAAATATTAACCAATAGGATTGCACAAAATCTCGGAGCGGAGATTTTGTGCAATCCTATTGGGTGTGTGGTGGACTGGCTATTGCGACCAAATGCTTCTGAAGATAATATCCGTCCTTATTCTTCTAAGGGCTAGATAATAGGTACACTGTTTTATTATTTACCAGCTTGTGGGAACGCAAACATACATACATACATACAATCACGCCTTTCTCCCATGGGGGTAGGCAGACACTACAGAACGCCACCTGCTACGATCCTTACACACTCCCTTTGCCTCGTGCACGTTCATACATCTGGTCATACACGCACGCCGGTTGCGAGTACTACGCACCTGACCTTTCTGAAGAACATCACCTATGAGGTCAGTGTATGTCCTTCTAGGGCGTCCCCTCCCGGCGTTTCCACTCACATCTGCCTTGTCAATACCTTTTGTTACTCGCCTTTCATTCATCCTTTCCACATGACCAAACCACCTAAGCATACTCTTTTCAATTTTGTCACTACATCTTCTTTTAAACCGCAACGTTGTCTAATTATATCATTCCTCAATCTATCATTTAGAGTTACACCACATATACTTGGTAAATAACGCATCTCTACAGCATTTATCCTACTTTCATGTCTATATCTACATGAATATAGCCTATGTCGCTCCTGGATAACTTAAGTAATATAATAGGCATGAGGCAAGATTTTGAAATCCTCTTGCGCAACGTGGGTAGTCGTTTTCTAAGTACGAAAAACACAATGTTTCGGTAAGAAATTTAAATTTAACGAAGTTTAAGCCATATTACTATTAAATTTTAAATAGCGCGCGAAAAAAGGCCTCAAGTGTCATGGCGTCGGCTATGACGTCACGCTATTGTAAAAAATGTCATTGAGTCCGCCAAACCTAACGTAGTGGTTAATTCTTTGATGGTTACAATATCGTGACGTCATGCACCGTGATTGGTGTTTCAGTCAAAATGACCGATTGCAGTATTTTAAACTTTATTTTATTAAAAATCACATTAATCTCAAGGTTATATATAAAAATAAATAGGTGTAATAATTTCTTTTTATATGTACTTTCCCCTAAAAACATTAAATCTTTAATTTTTTATACTGTCGTCACGCCTATTATTAGATCGATCAAGTAGTAGTTCCGGGCATATTAATTGCAAAATACAACCAAATCTCCCATCTTTATACCATTAGTATAGGTACCTAGATACCTATACTTCACTACATACATAGTATAAAACAAAGTCGCTTTCTCTGTCCCTATATCCCTATGTATGCTTAAATCTTTAAAACTACGCAACGGATTTTGATGCGGTTTTTCTTAATAGATAGAGGGATTCAAGAGGAAGGTTTATATGTATAATACATCAGCATTGTACCCGTGAAGAGCCGGGGCGGGTCGCTAGTATATTATAAAGGGGAATGATTTAATTGTCTGTGTGTTTGTTTGTTTGTTTGTATTGAATAGGCTCCGGAACTACTGGACCGATTTGAAAAATTCTTCACCGTTGGAAAGCTACACTATCCCCGGATGACATAGGCTATATTTAATGATGAAGTCCCCACGGGAACGGAAGTTACGCGGATGAAACCGCGCGTGGGAAGCTTGTATGTAAATAAACTACTTACCGGTATAGTAATAATAGATATTAAATATTATTACGATATAAAATCAGCTTATGAAGAAGAGTGCACAATTTCAACTGCAGTCATGACCATATTCAGTATCTAAGTATCTCTACAACTTAATATTTTCATATAAATTAATTTCCTGACAGAGGAAGCTCCGATGCCCTCGTAGACCCGAAGTCCGAGAGGCCCGCGAACTGTTAAGTAGAGCGACAGTTGCACTAAACTCCCCTAAACTAAAAGCCATAATCTCTCAATCTCCCCGTCAGCGACCGCCCTGAGCCGAGGTCCAAGTCCCACAGGGACGCCCTCTTTACCATTTATCTAGGCTGGAGCTCTGCTCGCCTTTATGCCCGGTGAAGTAGCAAAAGGCGCCTGGCTAACTACAAACGTCCGTACAAAAAAAAAAAAAAACACTGAGGTAGAATTACCTTTTTAAACACTTCCGACCAAATAGAAACGATTAAGCTACAGCTTAATTAAGCGTGTCATGGTTTTGGAGGTGATAATTATTACTTTATTATCGGAATTTTAGCTATTAATCGAATAGAAAAAGTCTTCGTTAGTGTAAGTCATTTTGCCTAGCCTATAAACGATTCGGCCGCCAAAGCGTTTGCAATAAATAAGCGATCGTCGCACACATAAATCTAAACCCTCTGTTTATTGGTATATAAATGAAATAGATCGTAATAATATCAAATTGTATAACATCATCATCAGCCCGTATAACGTCTACTACTTAACATGGGCCTCCTCCCGGGAGAGGGTATTTGCCATAGTCACCACGCTTGGCAAGCCGATTGGTGACCGCAGTATTATATTGTACACAAGAAAACGCTGCTGCCCGTTCCTTGACAAAAGATTGTTATACATAATTTTATAAAAATCGGGACCAACGGCTTAATGTGATTTCCGCGGCACGAAGGGTAGTCCCTCAACCAACCAGACCCGGAAAGAAATTTTAGAAATTACACAAAGATTTTCTGTCCGGCGGCGCGGGGATCAAACCCATGACCTCCGAGATTTAAAGCGAGCCAAATACCGCTACGCTACGGAGGTTGTCTGAGCGTATATACGAAAATTCAATCAAAAATAACAAGGCATTTAATATCGTAAACAGCTGTATCATTAACTTTAATAAAAGCGAGTTATAAACTTATAATACAAACAGTAAAGTGCAAAAGGCCATATCGTTCCCACTTTAATACGACAAGTATTCCAAACACATTGCATCAGGAAGTATTATAGTGTTCAGGAAACACAGGTCCGGGCTATCTGCGGAGCGAGGGGCAGGTCGCGGAAGAGGTCCCCGCAGAACGGGTCGAATCACTTTCTCAAACTGTTTGGTCTTGCCACCCACTTCATTGCCTTTAACGTAGTTTAGCGAACTGTTATGCAATGCGGATAACGGAGCTCAAATGTAGTGCGTTCTGAATATAGTCGATGACATGTTTCTTTTTTGTTGTTCTTTATTTATTTATACTTTATTGCACTCACAGAAAAACAAGTAACAATACATTTAAGACAAAGAAACAACATGTACAAAGGTGAGCTTAATTACTTCTAGCAAACCTTCTATAGATCACTACATAGTATAAAACAAAGTCGCTTCCCTGTCTGTCCGTCCCTATATATGCATAGATCTTTAAAACTTCACTACGAATTTTGATGCGGTTTTTTTAATAGATAGAGTGATTCAAGAGGGAGTTTTATATGTATAATACATTAGAATTGCACCGGTGCAAAACCGGGGTGGGTGGCTAGTATTAGATAAAAAAATAGATAGTGTAGGTACAACAATCTAGTTTACCGATTTTGAAAACATATATGAGTTAATAAACTTACATGCTAATATTTACATAGGTATACCTACTTATACAAAATACATACCATATATATAACTAGCGACCAGTCCCGGCTTCGCACGGGTCACGGGTGCAATGCTATATATTATTATAGGCACGCACCGCGCTGCCGCGACCCTTCCCCCCAGCCGGTACCGGTGCCGCAACCGCTATGTCCAGCTATGTCCCTGCATTTTAAATCTGTTATATCTTTGAAAATATTCGTTAAAATAACACTTTGTAAAAGGCCATATTGATCTATATTAAATGCATAATGTACTTAATTAGATTAAGATTAATGCTGTATTGCTTAAAATCACTCCGTAAATAAGCCATTCTTGCTCGTAAAATGTAAAGGATAAAAAATGATTATTGTGGGTTATGCCTAAGAGATAAACATACCATCACGGCCTTTTGTGTAAACCTTTTTAAGGTGTATAATACTGTAGTACATTATTATGATCTATCTCGTAGGGTTAGGGTTCAGCCAGCGTTTATTTACGACATCACAGTAGAAACCTCTGAAATTATCAGTATTCCTCTACTATATTATGCATGTATTATACATATAATCCTTCCTCTTCAGTCACTCTATCGACTTAAAAAACCGCATCAAAATCCGTTGCGTAGTTTTAAAGATTTAAGCATACATCGGTACAGGCAGACAGCGGCGTGACAGTGGGGAGCCCCTTTGTTTATACTATGTATTGACTGATATATACTACTTAAACATACATGACTATTATTATAGAGTTAAAAAGAAAGGACAAATTCATTAGTTCTTCTCTTAAAAACGTGTAGAGATGGGCTAGTCCGAATGAGGTGATTGTATTTATAGTAACTGGATATGTCTCAATTTTTGGGCGAAATTTTATTTTTTTCTCGAATTTACTTTATCGGATATGGAGTCTATAAATGTCACCGGAAAATAATGAGAACCGTAAGTTGAAAACCTAACGAGGTTTCTAGAAGGTAAATAGTCAGTGAAATTACATAAATTTAAATTACTATTTTTGATATTATTTTGCTGGGGTAACGCACACGACCACTGGGTGTATATCTTTTGAATAAAACCAGCCATAAAGATAAATTTTCTAATAGTTCCCCTTGAAAACACATGTGTAGGCAATTCATTCAACTTTAACGATCATGTTTGTTGTCGCCCCGATATTGCCCCTAATCTACGTACCGTAAATGCGTGTTACTTTAGCTCTGGGGGGGAACTTTGGCTCAAAACGGAAAAAAGTTTGAACTTCCCGCCTGTCGGTAAAACGACAGCAAACGGTCTAGTTCGATGTCTCAAATACTTGATGGCAATAGAGGTAACTGTTTCTGATTGGTCAAGCAAACTTTAAGCAAGTTTCAACCAGTCAGTTGAATTCGGAATTACCAGCATAAAAACGTGCATATTTTACGGCTGCAAACTTTGTAGTGTTACCGTGAGTTTCGGTAAGTTTCCTATATTATATGAAATTGTTTGTATCAGAAATGTGTTAGCAAGTAAAGTCACTGTTAAAATTATACTTTTTTTACGATCCTTAGTACCAAAATCTTAAAAATAAATTGTGGCTTTACTTTGTCTCATACTTTTGGGTAACTTTGGCTCATGAGCCAAAGTAACCCGAAACCTTAGCCATATACCGAACCTGATTTCATTTCGATAAAATAATGGTGTTCCCTGACTTTCAGCCATCATTAAACCGTCAAAATATCAGCGGAAGCCTGGCAGACGTCGATATATTGACTACACGGAGACACAATTAGAAGAATGTTTGAATGCTGTGAGGTCCAAACTCCTTACCCAACGTGCTGCTTCGGAGCAGTACGGAATTCCCTGGAGCACTATAAAAAATAAATTTACTAATAAATTTACTAATAAGCCAGGCCGACCAACAGTATTTACGGAAACTGAGGAAAAGTCGTTTGTCGCACATATAACAGCCCTTTCCGAATTTGGCTTTCCTGTGACCAATTTTGACTTAAAAATGGTAATTAAAGACTATCTCGTGGCACAAGGTGGAAATGCGCCACAATTCAAAAATAATGTCCCTGGCAGAGATTGGATCCGTAGTTTCCTCACAAGACATAGAACCCTATCTAATCGTCTAGCAAACAACATCAAAAGAGTTACAGCTCAAGTTTCAGAAGAGTTTATAACTGAATTTTTTGAAAACATTAGCGGTGAATAAGAGTATGTATCCCCAGAAAACATAATTATATAATTATGATGAGACTAACATTAGCGATGACCCTGGAAGGAAGAAAATTATATGTAGGCGTGGAACTAAATATCCTGAAGCAATAATTAATGACACCAAAGTCAGTTTCACAGTAATTGTTAAGAATAACAAGTTGTCTTCATTTTGGTCTAAGAACGTTCCTATAATAACTATAATTTTTGTAGTAAAATAAGAAAACAATGATTCTCAATTTTAAGACTGTTATGATTAGTTTTAGACTGTTGATTTATCCTACGTTATTTCTTAAAATTATATTTAAGCATTTTTGTTAACAATTGTTACAAAAAAAAATTATAACTTTTTTTTTCTGAAAATTAAACACAGATTGTTTGGTACAACATTGGTATTTCTATTATCTATCATTGTATAGGGCTTTCATTGGCTCAATGCTGTCATAAATATCGTTTTTGGGTTAATAAAATCTGCAGGACAAACTAACCCCCTTCAAACAACAACATTGGCTCAAAACTAAAAAAAAAATTAAAAATAATTACACATACAAATTGGGGAAAATAGCATTGTAATTTATTAACTACTATCCACACCTATGAACTAAATACATTAAAATGCGAAGAAATCCACCATAATCCCTACTATAAACTAATTTCTAAACAAAGATGAAAAAAGTAGCTAAAGTAACCCGCATTTACGGTATCTAGAAACAATAAGTATTTAAAGCCAATAAACACACTTGTATAAATTTGTATAATAAGCCGTGTGGTATCAGGTTTAGAAAAAAACATCCCCATGCGATCGGGAGTTTCATATATACTTTTACGAAAATTCTGTGAAATGAGGTTGAATGAATTTTATTTTATCTCAAAAAAAAAATTAAGACTTCAAAATATATGTAAGTTTTCAATTCATGAATATTTTGAATATGTCAATCAACGAATACATACGAAATGCGTTACACTAACCCCAAAGGGATACCCTAAAATTCGGGAGAATCCCTCCAAATCCTGACCATATGGCAACCTTAGTCGAGAGGCTTTAATCCTTCCACACCTTTTTTGACTAGGAGAAATTGAATTATTATATCCTCATCGTATGTAACACGACATCTGAGTAGTACATCAGTCGTCACAACTTAAAAAGCGAGCGCAAGTGTCAGGTCACGTCGGACGGCCCTACTTTGACACGATATCGGTTGGTCACTATCGCAATATATCATTGATATCATCAAACAACAACACGGAAGTCATTCTAAACTATCACTTAAGTACACGATTCCAAGGTTCATTTTCATTTATTATAATGTGACGGTACAGTCGGCACAAGCATCGATTATGTACGATTTATATAATCACAGCGTGTTGCCGTGACACAGTCGTACGTGCACCTGTAATGACACACTTTAGTGATTGAGACATTATGTCAAGCGCTACATTTATGGGGATTGGGGGCATGTGACCGTTTCGTTAGCGGACATCTTATAAAATATTTCTATGAATTTCCAATTTTCTTTCATCATCACAATATCTTATTTAGTTATAATATTTATTTATGTAGGCTGCATATGCTTAACCTTGTAAAAGTGCGTAATACAAAAATATTATGGTTAGAATAGAATAGAATACTTTTTATTGTACCATAAGCGTACAAGACAAAGCAAAGCACAAGATAGACAACATAATAGAAACAGTACCTACAATGGGCAGTCTTATCGTCTAGAGCAGGGATCCCCAATTTATTTTGGACCCCTTTTCCAAAATGAACTGTTACCTAAGACACTCATGGCCATGTTACCTATTTTTAAGATCAACCCCCTTATTCATAATGGTCCGCTAACTTAAACAGCTGCTACAGTGTGTTATTTTTCATTCTGACTCGTCCAAAGTGGTCGATATCGACCACTTTGGAAATCCCTGGTCTAGAGCAATTTCATCCAGACAACCTCGGTTATCTATGGTTACCTATCAAAGACCGGACACAATAGACCATTACAATTAATTGCATGCAAAGTTTACAACGTTCTTCAAGTTTTGCCTTATTTTCGTACAAATATATTTAATAAGTAAGTAGGTACATCTTTCTGAATTGCGGTCGACCAGTGGGCGCAATTTAAACATAATAAAAATAAATAGCATTCAGCGCTCCTTCTCTCATACTCCTCCGCCCGCGTAGTTAAATTAGGTACCTACAGAGTTTTTGCTTCACGTAAGTATTATAGATGAATAAACGTGTCTTTTATCATGCACTTAACTTAAAGGCACAAGATGCAAAATGCTTTTCGCAAAGCTAAGTATTTTAGTCTAAGGTAGGTAGGAAATAAATTTAAAATGCCAAGTGTAGGTAGAAAGTATCAAAAGTACTTCCGATTTCTCATCACACCACCTCAAATAATTACCCTTCTACCTTGGCCTAGCTTCATATTATTAGGATTTAAAAATGTTATTGCTACACAGCGTTTACTATGCATGCAAAAATATTTTGAATATATTAATTTATTAAGTTAATATAGCTTCAATAATACAATGAAAATAACATATGAAATAGTTAGTTTAAAATGAAGTTTAAGATGACTATTAAAGCCAAATTGTGCAGCAGGGCTTATTATAAAACTTCTGATTATCTTTGTGACAAAAATGCTTGGGATTAAATCGCTCTAATCTCAATGTAAAATAAAGTATATTGTAATTAGGTAAATAAAATATTGTGATATAATATTATTTTTTAAAAGAGGGTTCTACTGAGTTTTGTGGCCGTGTTTCTCAGTAGTCGCCACGTCACACACTGCACGGTAGGAAAAAAATATGACGATTCCAAACAAATGTAACCATTTTTACGGAATAAATGGATTTTGAATTTGAATTTGGGATGCGTTACAAGAACCCCACAGTAATGAAGTCATTTTTATCACAATCGTAGTCATATTGTTACTTCATTTGAGTACTGGTTGATAACAGCTTCCTACAGTATATATACATAAGTAAATGATATAACGAGAACTGGGATGAGCGCGGCTGTCCGAAGCTCAGGTTTCATCCAATCAAAGCCGATATGAAGTCATCAATTACGTACCTATATCGATTGCCTCCCCGCGGCGCCACGATTAATCCAGTCATCTCCTACGTCTAATATGAGACTTACATAACTAAACAATCTGTGTACTACATTTTACGAATAGATTTTTTTTTATTACTAAGACTTCGCTGTCTGTCTGTCTGTCACGCACCCAAACAGTAAAAACGGGACCCTATTGGGTCCCGTTTTTACTGTTTGTGTTCGGAACCCTAATAATACAATTGCGTAACACAAAATGATTATACCAAACTAAGAATTACTTTTAAAATCGTCTCGTAAAAATCTTTAAAAGTTTGATATTAGGGAGAGATATAACTTTCGATTCGCCTTAAATAGGTTTGCGCAGTAAAGTACCTACATGTTTGGGTAGTGTGCTAATTACCTAAAAGTTAATCGTTGTCAGTAAGGACTTTATATGGAGTAGCTAAAAGCCGATTTGTAATTAATTTGCATAAAATACTTTCACTGCTATATTTTATCAATAACAATAAACTTTAATCAGGTGTGCTGGAAAAGTGGACTGACAGAGTCAAGCAAAAAGTAAAAGTTGTTATCGAAACAGTTCGAGGTGCAGTAAGTAGCTTTACCAATATTTCGTTTTATCAACAGAAAGAATGTTCAATACTCGGAAAGCAGGTTAAGGCGCTGTACTTAGTCAAAATAGGCTTCACAAAACAGTTTTTTAGCCAAATGTTTACATCTTAGAGCAGCTAAAATATATGTTAATCTTGATCATATTTATGGGGGGACCATTGTGTTCAAAACACGTTTTCGGTAAATTTTCTCGATAAAAAAAAATCATAAAATAACCATTTAAATTGAAATTGTAGCAATTGTAACTGTATTATTTATAAACAAATCTTGATAATATTAATAACAGTGATGTTATATATAATAATAAAGGGAACTATTATTTTTATTTATCGATTGGAATAAGATATTTGCAAGGATTAATGTATTAAATAACTCGAACGTGTCGAACGAAACGTTGCGCCATCGCGGCGTCTCTTCGCTTCTCTTTCATTTCTACGCGGAGCAACAATGACAAAACTAATACGTAAAAGTCGTCTATTCACCGCGCCTTAAGCCGTTGGTGCCGATTGTTATAACATCATCTATAATAATCGTATATCAAAGAACGGGCAGCAGCGTTTCCTTTAGTACAGGGTTTCTCAAACTTTTGGCTCCATGAACCCCTGTTAAAATTTCCAGATCAAAGCGAACCCCTAACTAACTAATTAAATCCCCCCCCCCCCCAAGAAAATAATAAAATTGACTGTTGAAGAAAATAAGGTTTTCATTTGAATAAAAGATAACAAATAAGGTGCCAAATCAGGTGCAGTTTTTCTATCATCATCATCATCATCAGCCCGTCTAAAGTCTACTGCTGAACATGGGCCTCCTCCCGAGGGAGGGTATTTGCCATGGTGACTGCAGTATTATGTTGTACCACACAAGGAAACAATTGTGTAAAGGAACTTTGTCTATAATCACAACATATTAGTTTTACTTATGAATGATGATGAAAGGAATGCGTATCACTATACCAAAAGACAGCCTCCGTAGCGTAGCGGTATTTGGCTCGCCTTGAATCTCGGAGGTCGTGGGTTCGATCCCCACACCGGACAGAAAATCTTTGTGTAAATTCTAAGATTTCTTTCCGGGTCTGGTTGGTTGAGGGACTACCCTCCGTGCCTCGGAAAGCACGTTAAGGCAATCGGGACCAACCCGATTGTTATAACATCATCTATAATAATCGTATGTCAAGGAACGGGCAGCAGCGTTTCCTTGTGTGGTACAACATAATACTGCGGTCACCAACCCGCCTGCCAAGCGTGGTGACTATGGCAAATACCCTCCCTCTCGGGAGGAGGCTCATGTTCATCAGTGGAAGTTATACGGGCTGATGATGATACCAAAAGAATCCCGTCGAAGTAATATTTTTTCGCATTCGCATCAACTTATTTGATTGACTTAGCAACAAGCTAGATAGTTATTTGCATACCATTTCATACATTTTGCTGACGGATGTTGTGTAACAAGTAACAGCGACATAAGTAAATAAATAAATTTAGTTAGGTATGTATGTAAAATGACTATCCACATGCCTACTATGTGAGTTTCTCTCATGTGAATTCAGTTTTGCAAGTCATCAAAACGTGCCATTAACAAAAAATCTGTTGGCAACATTGATATAGCTTTTTTAATGTGATTGTCTCCAATTACTTTAGGATGGCAAGTACCTATAGTGGTTACGTAATAATATTTTTTTGCCATTGGTCATTTCAAAGGTCGCGGTAAGCAGTTTTTCTGCAGTTTTAGCAGT
This sequence comes from Nycteola revayana, assembly GCA_947037095.2. Lineage (NCBI taxonomy): Eukaryota > Metazoa > Arthropoda > Insecta > Lepidoptera > Nolidae > Nycteola > Nycteola revayana. Next base: position 30,081,843 of record OX344842.1, on the reverse strand, counting down.
TCAGCTAAGGTCGGATTTAAGGGAGGGCATTCAGGGCAACTGACCCGGGGCCTCCACAATAGAGGGGCCCCCGCCATAGACATTTAAAATCTTTCATATTCTGAAGTTTTAATATGTTTTTTCGGTGTTCTAAATTTTTTGAAATATTTTTAAAACGGTTATTCATCTATACTTGTTCACTGAAATTTCACAATTAAAATCGTACTGAAAAGTAGGTACTTACATACTTCAAATTTTCTACACATTTAGAGGAAAACTATTTTTTGGCCGGGGCCTTCTAAATCCGGTCCTGGCCGGCCCTCTAATTATAGCTAAACTATTCAGCTATAATTAGAGAAGTAAAATTGTGCTAGGTTAAATTCTCAACATAAGGAAAGTGTAAGGTCTATCGCGTGGGGTAGGTAATTATTAGAGATGGGCCGACTAGCCACCGACTAGTCGGGAAAGCCGACTATTCGGCATCGTTTGTAGTCGGTGACTAGTCGGCGACTATTCGGCAAAATATGCCGATTATAATCGGCGCATAACAAATGAAATAAAACAAATAATTTGTACTTGTTTTATTATTTTTAAACATTACTTAGAGTAGTTATCTAAAGTTACAGTCTTTACAACATAGGAACGTATTAATCAGTCAGTAATTAAGCTCAGCGGCCGCGCGATGACTAAGCCGAGTCATGACGAAAAAGCCCGTACACCTACACCGACAAGTAGGTATTAGAATGATCGGCATTGCCGATTAGTCGGCCGACTAATCGTCATTTCGGAAACCGATTAGTCGGCTAGTCGGTTAGTCGGCAAATACTATAGTCGGCCCATCTCTAGTAATTATATTTCCGCGACTAGCTACCTGATCGCAAAGTGATTGCATATTACGTAGTTCAACGCGTCTTTTGTATGCTTGACTCGTTATGTTGGGAATACTTTAAGCTCATTGGACAGAGCGCAGATGTCAGATTGCGATTAGATTGTTGGTCGCAAACACTTAATCACCGTGCCGATGTCAAGCGGTGTTTTAACCTTACATCAGAGGGCATGAAGAGATGTCGGTACTGATCATCTCTACTGTCGTCGCGGCTGTATGCTGTCCCACTAGATTTTAAGAGCAAAGGAATAGGAATAGGGGGTCCATATTGGCTCACATAAAGTTCTTTACCCGAAATTGTTCTTCCTAACTATTTGCTATCCGAATGATCACTCTTCCTAAAAATTTTCATCCTATAGTTTTCATTCATACTATTTGTAGTGCTACCGGCGATGTTCATAACAATTATGTTTCCAAAAATTGTAATTAATAATATCATTAATGTAAATATATTTAAACTCCTACTGTTTTTTATCATAACGCTTTTATCCCTAAACATAATTACCATAATATTTTCACTTATACTCAGAAAGAAACATTTACCAAGTGTAAAAAAAAAGTATATGTTAAGAATGATTATAGGTTGTTTTACTGATTTTTGTCTTATATGAATGAAATTCATAAAACACGACTCATTTTTACGGTTATGTTTATGGCCTGGGAGTTTATACCGCAGTTTTAACCGTACCTAAACCAATAACTATAAGACCGATTCGGTTCTGACCGATTCGTTATGGTCACAGTTCTAACTTAACCTAAACCAATAATTATGAATAGGACCGATTCGTTTCTGGAACTTGACTAAATGACTGGAGCGGGACTCTGGCTTCGCCCGCTCGGCTCGTGCTTTATAGTCGCAGTTCTAACTTAACTTAGTAGTTAGTTATTTGGCGCCACATCTATATATTAGTAGATATAGATGACAAGTGGCGCCAATTATATATGATTCTTAATCATCGCCATTTGTAGCAGCTTATAAAATTTAGTTTAAGTAGGTAGGTACCTACGTAATTTTGTTGCTTATAATTATATTAATTAAAGGTTAAATATCCCCTAATCTTTCGACAAAATAAGAAATCCACTCTTAAAGGGCATCAAAATAACTTACTTTTAAATTTACATCTACCTACTCTGTTTTCTTATTCTTCGGACATAGTTAAAATAATGCTAAACTTATAGAAGACCGACCAACATTTATGATTTCGTATATTACTAAAAATTATGATAATTTTATAGTCTCAACCATAAATTAAGTATTTAGTAACTAGCTGCCTACTTAACTGCGTGTAACTGATATTAAAAGTATGAGAGCACAACTGAATAAAATTATATAACACGAACAATTACACAAGAGTCAAGAAATTCTTCTAATCTCGAAAACATTTACGTGAGTAGGTACGTACCTACCTTAGTACCTTCGTACGATAATATATAATTCTATACGAATTCTATACTATATTCGTACGATAATATATAATTCTATAAAGTTTGTATTTTAGAATTTTTATATTTTTGTGTGTTTGTTTAGAATGAACTCAAAAACTACTAAATGGATTTTAATAATTCTTTCATCTTTAGAATGCTACATTATTCCCGGGGAAGCCAGGCGGGCCGCTGGTTTTAACTAAGACGCTTCGTGCGATAAATCGCAATACGACGTTTAAAAGGGTTTTGTGCCGGTAATATATTTATGTTCTACCCGAAACCATTATAACGCCACGTGCGTTCCTACTAAAAGTCTATCGGAAATAAAATCGGTGCATCCCGACCGATCCGATTGTCGGTAAAAATGGAACATACGTCCAGAAATGTATGCGTTAACGCACACTGCTCACCGACAGTCGGCCGCTTGCACTTGTCACAAAATCGGAGGAAAAATCTGCCCGATTATCGGCCCTACAAAAAGTATGACATCCCACCCACGTCATTCTTTTTGTAGGGCCGATATATATTCACGCTAAACTGAAAAAAAGGAGTTTCGTGTAGGTACCCACTTAGGTACCTACATAAAATATTACTTGACTAGCCTGCGACTTTATCTGCGTGAAATAATGGTTTTAATAATAGTTTAATCTATCACTGATGCTTTGGAGATTAGGCGGAGTACACGGACTAACACACATATAAGTTTTTTTTTTGGTGATTTTTATTTGTACTCACATACTTACCTACATTTAGTAAAACCTTGTTATTTTTCTGTACCTACAAATGCTTCAATTTTATTTATTTTTAGATTATTTAGGTAGAATTTTATAGATTTTGTCCCTAACATTAAAATGTAGAATAAGAAGAAAAAATTACACTGGTGCAGCGACACACCATGTTTGACCTAGTAGGACTCCCTTTGCCATAGCGATGATATGATAATGATATTTAAAAAAAAAGGGTCTACCCCCTACGACAACCTTATGCTCCTCCGAACTCATTTATTTTTTGCGCATTAGGTCTTCCCCCTTGTCCCGGAGCATTCACTGGCGGGGAGTGAAAAATGCCTAACAGGCGGAGGCTAGTATGACCTAACCCGAACTTCTCAAGTAGGTAAATAATTAATTCAGAAACTTTTATGTTCCACATCTACGAGTACAAGTTACTACTTAAGTTTCGAAATTGAAGTGTCGGGAATTCCTACAACTCTTTGCATTTAAAATTTAATAGGAATTGCAAGTACTTTAACATGTATGTAGGTACTCGGGGTGCATAAAAAATAAATAATTCTAATAATCGGCGATCAGCCAGACAACAATGGAGAATTTTTTCTTTAAAAAAAACTTTACCTACTACATGCCAAAACCACATAGATTACCTACAACATTATTTAGCTATTTTTTTTATAGAAAAATGTCAATTCTGTAAAAAATATTTTATCATCCAAGGGGTGCGTTCACAACGATCACGCTCACGACCGCAGTTTTTCCCGTTCCACTTGCTTGTGAGCGTTACTGTCGTAAACTCAAGTGGAATGGATTATAGAGCGTTATGAGCGTATGGAGGTAAATAATACAAACGGCGAGTTAATAAAAATAATGCAAAAGATTTAAGAGGTTAGGTTATAATCGCCTAACCTCTTAAATCTTTAAATTATTAAATTATTAATACTTTAAAATATTAAATCGCCTAATATAGCCTTATAAATAAACAATTATTATTAATTATTGTTTGAATCGATTTATATTGAAAAAAATATAATTTAATTTTTTATATTTAATACAAGTGGTGTAGTTAATTAATTTACGTTTACGCTGCAGAAACATTCACTTGTACTAAAATATCTCTTTCCGCATGAAATAAGGTAAGCTTAACGGTCGCCATTTTTGATGCTTTGAGTTTTGAAAACGCCGCTCATTTTCTCAACGATTACTTCGTTCGACCCACCTTTTTAGATGGGTCATCGTGAGCTTCGCGTGAGCGTAAGTCATGACGTCATAAGTGACGTTTTCGCCGCGACCACAACGACCGCGGTCGTTATGTGGAACGACTAAAGGAGCATTTTGATCGTTGTGGGCGCTTAGTGGAACGCACCCATGGTCCCTTTGATTAGAAACAGTAAAATAATATCAAATCATTAATGTTTTTGTGCTCCATCGTATCGACATGACAGTCTGCTTATAATTACCATTCGAAACTGTGAAGTTGCATCCCTAGAATTGTCACTTTGACATACGTCAAATAATTGTTTATTAACGGTCAGAGGCTTTTGGTAAAATTTATATAACAGTTAAAGAGGCTGTTAATAATGTAAATGAAATATTTCAATTCACTTCATTTGTAAGATTCTATGAGACGTTTCCTTAATCTTCGCTTTTGGTATCGAAATGAGTTCGAAAGGTCAACTAATAGCACAGCTATTCAGTAAAGCTGTTGCAAATACAAGAAGTTTTGATCAAAACCTTCGCAAGGTAACTTTTACTTTTTCTATTTAGTTATATAGTATATTAGATAGAAATGAATTATTTATCTCCTACTTAATTAAAATGGTGACATCATAACCTTATTTTTATTTCTTACTTTAAAAAAGAACTGGCTGTTAACAGAAAAAACCTAATTTGAAAGTAAAATGAATTGAATAAAGATTGCCAAGTGAATTTTATAAAAAAGAAAAAGAAATACTGTTCATCCCCCTCTTGCTATATGTTCGTATCAGGTTGATATGCTAAATTAAACTCTACTTATATTAACCTAATCAATATATCATCAAGCACGTATTTGATAAATCTCTTTTTGATAAAAATAAATACATTGTAATGCAATGTTTTAGGAGTCCAAAATTGTCTTCTTTCTAATGAATGCATGAATGTTGGGGGCACATGACTTGGATGGTTTCAAAGTCTTTAACAGACATAATTAGAAACATGTTTTATCTATTGAAATATATATAATAGGGTTTATTATTGTTACACAAATATAATAGGAGCCAATTAAAACTCAGTTTTAATGTTCTGTGTTAATATAATGTCATATGGTTCTTTCCAGGTAAAAGTGATTACTTGTGGCCAGGGAACGATGACCACACAATTCCAAGTTGGGCCTGAACATTTAAACCAGATAGGAACACTGCACGGAGCCTTCATAGCACATTTAGTGGATGCCATCTCTACATATGCCCTCACGACTAATGAGCGAGTTAACACAAGGGGAGTTTCCGTTGATTTAAGTATAAGGTGAGTTAACTGTGATTTGCTGATTTAACAGCAAATTTCTTAATCAAATTTCCCGCCTATCAGCCTCTCCATATCTTCCTATTGTGTTGTAAGAGGTGACTAAGAGACAGCTGACAGATGGGCAGCAGCATATATCAGTTCGACGATAGTCACATCTGCAATCACCAATCCGACTGCCATGTCTTATTCTTACAACCATGGTTAACCAATGTCTGGATAGAGGAGCCTCTTATGGTGTTCACTACATTCCCAGAGTAAAGTTATGTTTTAATCACCATGCTAGGCAGGAGAGTTGGTGACAGAGGTTGCAGGAAAACACCTGCAAACTACCTCATTCCAGGTGCACAATTGTTATAGACTGTGATGTGTATGTGATAACAATTGGGACCACTGGTTTTAATCATTGAAATAATGAAATAATGAAATTTATTCAGCACTTAGTTATTGACATACACTTGTACTTGTGAAAATTACACTGTATAAGACTATATCAAACAAAAGTATCACTTAAGTAGCTAAAAACATTCTTAAAATTATTTGATATTACAGAATTTTTAATCAGTCTGTCAGTCTGTCGTGCGATAACAACAAATGTACACATTATAGTAAGATACCTTAGAGGTAACAGGTCTAAAAATTCCAAGAATCTGGCCCAAGTCTAAGCGACATCCACCTGAGGGCACCCTTAAGGGGTTAGGACCAACGCTCAGGGTGCCGCTGGAGTAAAGAGTAGATTTACGAACAGTGGTGGACATTTGAACATTTTCAAGGTTCCTCAACCAATCAGTTCCAAAAAAACATTTTTGATACTAGAAGGTAGTGGGTTCGATCCCTACACCGAACAAGAAATCTTTGTGTAATTGTAAGATTTCTTTCCGGGTCTGGTTGGTTGAGGGACTACCCTCCGTGCCCCGGAAAGCACTGCAGACTGTTATAACATCATCTATAACATGCGTATATCAGGGAATGGGCAGCAGCGTTTCCCTGTGTATTACAACATAATACTGCGGTCACCAATCCGCCTGCCAAGCGTGGTGACTATGGCAAAACCCTCCCTCGGGAGGAGGCCCATGTTCAGCAGTGGACGTTGTATGGGCTGATGATGATACTAATGAAAGATTTTACAAATTTCATAGGTCTGAATTTTCGTACATTTCAGCTAGTACCATACATATTTTTGTTTCATGTTTCAGTTACATGAACTCTGCAAAAGAAGGAGACTGTGTCGAAGTAACAGCTACAACTAAGAAAGCGGGCAAACAGCTAGCTTTTTTAGATGTTGAAGTACGAAATAAGGAAAATGGAAAATTACTAGCAGTTGGTAAACACACTAAATATATTGGTGATAATACTATACCACTAAAATTAGACTAAAATTTGTAATCTGGTTGTTATTCTTTACTGTATAATATCAACTATATTATAATTAGACTAGATAGTACAAAAGTGATATTTTTATTATTGTAATTCAATTAGGTACACTAAGTATGAATTGTTAAGAAGTTCAATTGTATTTATTTTTTCTTTGCAATAAAATCTCATTGTAGACTACTTGTTTTACTTCTACTCATGTTATTATAACAAATATTTTCTTACACGTTTATGGTCTAAGAGCCGACCTTCACCCATCTTCTATCCACATGAGACACATTTTTTGTCAAATATTATTCAATAACAATCATGGCGATGATAACTTTCCTATCAAAAAGTGTTCATAGCTAATTTTCATTGAATTAATTTCGAGAAAGTAGAGCGTCGCTGTGATAGAACAGGACACAACATAACAGTTGCATTCTATCTGACCGAGATGCATGCACTTTTACATGTGATTGACAGAGACAGCATTTGTTTACACTTGACAGAAATTTTATACCTTCTGACCATAACTCTAATTACGATTACAATTTTTGTATTATTACATATTATTATTAAACATTTCGATTAAATTCAGTCGTTTATGAAAGAGAGTTGATTAAAATAAATATAGCCATGAACACTTTGTTAATAAAAAATATTTGAAAAAAAAAATAGCTGGTTTTCAGATGGGTGAAGGACGATCTTCTATGTCATTGTCTCCTCTACTATTATAATAGTAAGTAATTCAACTTGACTTAATTAATTATTTTAATGATTATAATTGAATCACATCTTTGGTACCTACACTGAATGAAATTCAAATTTGCAATCATTTTTTATTTTATTTCTTATACCTCACATCGTGCGCTTGGAAATCATAATAAGGGATCAAAATAAAATACAAATTCCTTTTTTCAGTTTATTTAAGATCCAAATTGCTACAACATCGTGATTAATATCAGACATAAAAAGCAGAAAAATATCATGGCTTATGGAATGGTTGTAAATACCATAAAAGTTAGACCGCACTCACAGGGGCTATGCTTTACTTGTTAAACTGACTAAACTGGATTGAGGAATTATGACTTTTAGGGGAGTTTCGTGCAACTGTTGATCTACGTTACAGTTCCTCAGTCAGGTCTTCGAAAGCATCGGAAAATTATATGCAAAGTAAGGGTCAGGAGTCCAGCCTCACGTGCACACAAACCACTTACGGGATACGTCCTCATTCGAGCATCTCTTCTCTTGCAATTCCACTAAAGCCGGCCAATTAAGGCAAGCAGGAGGGAGGCGGGAGATATGTTCCTCGTCATTGTTTACTCCAGCCGGCCAGTTAAGGCAAGCCGGAGATGAGGAACAGGGCCATCTCCCGGGAGTACTCGGGTCCATGTGGACGCTAGTTCCCAACAGTTCACCATAAGCTACCCTGCGGTGACTGTTTGAGTGACTAACCACTTACGGGATACTTCCTCCTCCGAGCATCTCTGCTCTTGCGACTCCACTCAAGCCGCCCAATTAAGGCAAGCACGTGGTGGGATATCTGTTTCTCGTAATTTTTCACTCCAGCCGGCCAGTTAATGCAAACCGGAGATGAGGAACAGGTCCGTTTCCTGGGAGTACTCAGGTCCGTGGGACGCTACTTACCACAAATCGCCATAAGCTGCCCTCAGGTGACTGTTTGCATTTACACAGTTAGATTCGACAGTCGACGATAAATGTTTCGTTACGACACAGTGGAAATTGGCCCTATTAGAGTCTACAAAGTCATGAAACGGTAGGGGAGCATCACCTGTCACAGTGCGGTCTAGCTTTAACATTATTAATTACTTAACTTGATGTAACAACTCGTAATGTTTAACAATCTTCAACCCCAGATGAAACTATGAAGAGGACGTTTATGCAAGCTTTAGGTATGGTCTGCGTTAAATACCTATATTAAATTCCCTATAAGTACAATGAAAGCGCACAACATAGAGAATTAAATGACGGTTATAATGATTTACGACGTTTAATATAATATCAGTCACTAGAATTAATTATGTAGTAGGTATATTAAGTTCACTTATAGCTAAATGATCTGTATCTCCATTGAGCCCTTTGTGGAGGGTATCCCTTAGGCGCTGTCCTATTGTCTTCGCTCGTGCGATGCGTCCTATGAAAATGATTGTGCAATTGTGCGTTACTAATTATCAACTGAATCACTATTGAAAGTCACGTGATCATGCGATGCGTCTCTATCCGGTTTCATCATACAATGATATAGTATCGGACGAGCATTAACTATAGAACATCGCCTTAGCCGAGTGGTGAACATTACATACTTGATCTTGCAGATTTATAGTTCATCTCAATAAATGCAATACCTACATTAAAAAAGTACCTTAATAATAAACATATTTTGTAATGACGATACATTTTTTCACTTTTGCTTATTTTCGTAATCGGATATAAGCAGACTATTACAACATTTTTTTTTGTTTTCTTTTTTATTTTTGCAGCTTTTATATACCTAGGTAAGTATATTTTATTATTTTAAACATTTGTTTAAACATAAAATCAGTAGGTACCTCATTATAGATTTCAATTAGTGCTTGTAGAAACAATTTCAACCATATATTTTTTTTTGTGTTTATTGATTTTTAAAGGAAAGTACTTATTATATTAAAAAGGACACAGTTAATCATACAATCAGTAACTAGAGATATTTTGTGCTTATACAAACTATTACATCATTTTTTTTATTATTTTTATTGTATTTTATAGCCATTAGTTTAACACGGAAATATTACTTATCTATTAACAATTATTTTAACATTTCATTATAATTTCATTAGTGAAAATAGTTTTTGCTTTTAACCGGTTAGTAATAAATTAGTACACCGATAACTAATTAATAATCTAGGCAGATAATAGGCTTATGTTATTAGTATTACCAATTATAAATAATGTTGATTATTTCATACATTTTAAACACATATTACATCAAATTCTTTAACGCTGTAAGGTACCTTATTACATCGGTAGGTAAATATTGACCGAGACATGCCATTTTAATCATTTGTATCAGAATCGATAAGTCCTCTAAAACAACGGGCCAGCAGTTAAATCAAATATTGAAGGACCAAAGTAAATATTAAGGAGAAATAGAAAAAAAATATTTGTTTCTTAGGTAGTAGATTCTAATTACAATCCTAAATAGTTGGACCACAAAAGCAAGTTTATGTATAGTTTACAATCTAGTAGAAACTTGAAATAAGTAGGTATGATATAATAAAAGAAAACTCTTCAATTCAAATAAGTACAAGTTGTTATAAATTATTGGATTAGAAAATGATAACAAAACCAAAATGTGTTTTAAATTATTAACCTTATTGCTTCTTACATGTTTCTTCCAAAACTTCAATTCGTTTTTTAAGAGAAGCGATCGCGTTTTCAATGTTATGCTGAGGCTCCTCGTTGAGTTGCACATCAGAATCTCTTCGGGCACGGCGCTTTACACGTTCATAACTATCAGGATCGCCGCAACTCTCGCAGTCGGCCCAAAATCTGAAATCGATAGACGGCAGATCCTCACAAGAAATAAGTCCGTCCTGCACCTCGGGTAGGAAGAAAACATTTTCGTTAATAGTATCAATATTATCGCCGTTATCACACAAAATTCTGGCCAAACTGGTCTGCTTTATTTGTCGTAACTGCTCATTATTAAATACCGATGGGCGTTCGTACCAAAACCGATCACCATCTCGCAGACGTTTGAATTGTTCTATTAGTAAACATCTGAATAGAGGACCAACTTTTCCACCTTCAACTTGATCTTCCAAAATTCCACCGACCCACACATCGATATTATGCACGGATCCATAAAGTTCTTTTAATTTTTGCCTTACACCTTCATCCAATATCTCACCAGCTAAATCGTCAAAATCATTAACTTCAGTCATGTTACAAAACTGACGCCATTTTGTGTATGGGGGGATTCCATGCTCACGGCCTCTTTGAATGTTAATAGCAGCCAAATCAAGGGCAACGGCATGGGCGTTGAAGAAAAGCTGTTCTGTAAGTTCGGCATTCAAATTCTGAGTTGGGGTCTTTAGTTTTGCTGGAGTCGTAAACATTCCTCTTAACAAAGGATCAACGCCACCTTCATCAACTAGTCTCCAGGGAGCGAAAAATGCATGTCGTAGCAATAGGTGACCTTCAGGAATAGTTTCAAAATTTTCGTCATAACGATGTAATATAGGATTTATCATAGAATGCCCGAATCTCAAGGCGGCCGTTGCAAAAACATTAGACACAGAAGGGTTAAGATTCGAGTCATATTCTTTGTAAGTTCCCAATAGCTTAAAGCCTTCCGGACCAAGCACAATTGGCAGCCAATGCTCGTAAGTAATAAATTGTATTTCTGCACCAACTACTTTCCGTGCTTCCTGATATATACGATCTCCATCCCAAAACGGATTAAGAGTCTTTATTTGAAGGGCTATGCGATTATGTTCTCGCATCCAAATCGTGTGCATGGCTGCCAATCCTACTTGCTCATTAGCTCTTATGTCACCTGCCATAAAACAATTACGGTTATTTTCACCCTGATTGCCTCTACAGTCCATACCGTTCAGTCCTGTAGTAGGAAGCAATGGTTTTCGACCGGGAAATGTGATGCCTACTCGCAGCAATCCGTTTTCGTTTGTCAAATCTCGTAAATCTTCAGCAACGGTCTTTTCAAATCCATAAACTTGAGAAGCATCAATAAAAGAAGTCAACTGGTTAATTTGTTCACGAGGTTGAAGTGCACCAAAAAGAACCGATGTCATACCTGATCCGCACACTGCACTGGTTCTTATGAAATCAATGCAACGACGATTAGTAATTCTTGGATCATTTTCAGGAACATCAATAGGAAAACATGGTGCTGCGTAAGCACAAGTTTTCTTGCAGTCCACACCATCCCAGGTTTGAGAGCTAACTGCTGGAAGTGCATGATCTAAATCATGATCAAGCCATTGGCCCCACTGCATGACCATGTGTGTTATTTTTAAATCCTCTGATATGTCATTTGTCGTTATTATAGTTGTGGAAATTGATCGAGCGCCTGGCAATGTGAACCCATTGTATTTTACATCTTTATTCCAACCTACTGGTTCACTAAAACCATTTTCATATATTGGGAAAAGTATGCGTCTAAATCCGGTCAAAGAACTACCCCAAGTAGGATGTGCAAAATTATTACAGCTACCATCATAGCTTCTGTATTTGCCATGGTAACACATATCAGAGCAGTCTTTTTTCTCTCTGTGAGCTACACAGCCAGATAAACGAGCTATTACTTCAAGATGTTTATTAGAGAGCACATTTTGGTAGTTAAATGGTTCAGCAGATGTTATTTTTCGGCCAGTTTGAACAAAACCTTTTATTTTAAATAAAGTTCTTTCGTATATTTCCGCTGCTCTAGCAACTTCACGCGCTGGAGCATTCGGGAACCTTGTTACCGTATAGAGTTGGTTTATATCTAGTTTAATGCTTTTATTGCTAAATAAATTTTCCATAGTTCGTTCAATAGCCAGATCAATGTCTCTGGTAGCCTCAGTTAAGGCTATATTAACATATTCGTCTCTAGGTAAGATACGATCTTTCACGGTCAAAAATGCAGATGCAGTATCACGGCCAAATTCATTAAATACTGAACATTCATACCTACCAGTATCAGTCACCGACAAATTTCTTATAATTAAACTACCAATAACAGTAATAGAATGTGTATCATCCTCATTGACAAAAGCACCATCTTTTCTCCATTCTATAGATGCTGCAGGATCACTTTCCACTTCACATTGTAATTGGACTGATGATTCTTTGAATGCGTCGGTGTCTTCAGGTTTCAACACGATCTTCGGAGGTCCAACTTCGGAACGTAGTACGGTTAATGACGCTGTAACTTCAGTAAGGCCCTCAGGATTTTCTGCTCTACAGTGGTATAATCCGTCATCATCTGTGTCTACAGATAAGATGGTTAAATTCTGGTTATTATTGCTTATTACGATATTTTCGGAGTGCGGTGAAATAAGTAATGTATTTCTGAACCAATTTATTATAGGTTGCGGCGTTCCTCTAGCCTTACAAAAAAAATCTGCCTTTTCACCAACGGCAACCGTCACATTCTTTGGAGTCTCGACAAACGATGGGGGAACTAAAACAAAGGAATTACATAATAATATGTTTATTCACGTCTTTCGAAGAAACAGGTTTACTTTTCAACATTTTTGCAATTTAATTATGGTAACTCAGTCTATCATACATCGACAGTTCTTCTAAATAGCTCCAACAGTGTGAGTGATATGAGTTTACAAATTGATTCTTGATAACTTTTGGACGACCATGTCTAAAAGTTACCAAGAATAAATTTGTTCATTTAATTTGCAAAAACTTGTCATCTCAGAAGAGTGTTTTTTTTGTGTTAGTTATTTGTTATATCATAAAATCTTTAAGATTCTTTAGAAGAGTTTATCCCAATGAGAGTAATAAAAATGAGAATGAGAATAATTTGAGATAAATCCTCCCGGGTCTCATATTCTTTAAGATAAATCATCCACTGCTCTTTGATATATTATATAACCGCATATGGCGCAATTAAATCCTTCAAATCCATATAACATCCAGTTACCCATAATTGCGTGGAATATTTAACAGAAAAATTAACCAGCTGAATTCGTAAAATACAACTTCAGAAGAGTAGTTCTTAAGGTATCAGCTTTGACTAAGTTGATAGCTTAGTTGAAACCTTTAAATAGTAACTAATAGTAATTAGAGTAATATTGCTCTAGTTAAATGGGATAGAGTGCAGACAAATTGACGAACTTACTATGACCTTTCAATAATTTAAATTAATGTGTGCATTTAAAAAACTATCCAACCTAATACCTCGGTACCTAATTTTATTAATAATAACTCACCTAAGACCTCAAGTTCTGCTGATGTAATTACTTTTCCATTCATATTCTCTGCTTGGCATGTATACAATCCCGCATCAGATTGTTCAACGTTTGTTATGCTAATGGTGCCATTCCGATGTATTGCAATGCGTTCGTTGAGCAAAATTCTGTCATCATTGAACAACCAAATAATATGGGGTTTTGGATGCCCAGCCGCTACACAGTCAAAACTTACAAACGGTTGATACAATTTTGCGAGTTGTTTTATCGGTAAGACGACAAATGCTGGAACGTCTGCAAAAAAATACGCATTAGCTTGAAAAATACTTAAAGAATTAAAATTAGACTGAGTATCAGCATTGGATAAATTACCATTTTGTTCTTGTCGCATTATGGCCATTTTTGCTGGTTTAGAATGAGCTTCTCCGACTGCATTTTTTGCCATACACTCGAAGTATACACCATCATCTTCAGAGACATCATGAACCATCAACGTTCCGTTATCCATGATCTCATAACGTGTGCCATCGATGGGTATCTCTTGAGAATCGCGAAGCCATACAATTTGAGGTTCTGGCTCTCCAGATGCGACGCAACTAAACATGGCAGCATCACCAAAGTTCACATCAATATCGCTGGGTTCTTTTTCAATTTTGGGCATTTCTGAGAATTGAAACATGGAAGTTAAATCATCAGAATTTAAGCAAAATTGGATACCAGTCATCGTTATTAAGACTAAAAACAATAACTTACTACCTAACTACAATAATAATTGGTAAACACAAATCTTCTGTCACATACATAATGAAAATAAAATCAAAAAATGAAATTAGGTAAAATGATCAAAAATATCCAGCCTGCTCACTACATACTGTAGTAGGTACCTCCCCAAATAGGATATTATGTACATATCACCACTAACCACAATTAAAGTCACGTTCGTCCATTATAGAAAGCGGCATGCCAGTTACTTCTGCTGGTTGGTAGCAAGTAGCGTCGACAAACATTTCGTTATGCTGAGACATCATCCGAACAAGCCACAGCATGGAACAATCACAGAACAAAGCATTGCTATCCAATCGTAATTTGCGAAGTCTTGGCATTCCAATAAATGACCCAGATGGAATATTCTTAAGATGGTTGTTATGTAAATACCTGAAAAGAGCCGGTACATTAGCGTTGGTATTCAAGTGGTTTTATCAAAATAATTATCATTCCGTTACACAAAGTAAAGGTTACTGCACTATAGGAAAATTGAATTGCTTTGATACTCACAAGCGTTCCAATCGTGGTAGATTAGTGAATGTATTCGCATCTATTTCATGTAGTTCATTGATGTGTAGGTATCTGCAACAAGCATTTAACATTATTTTTATTCAGGATAATTGGATTTGGGATAGAATTATTTTATAATCTATGCTAATATATAAAGCTGAAGAGTTTATTTGTTAGTGTGTTAGCTTGCTTGAATTTAAAAAAATATTTCATTGTTAGATAGCCCATTTACCGAGGAAGGCTTTATGGTATATTTATTTATGAATTTCGAACGGGAACGCGTGATATGCTGGTGAAATTGGGCGCGGAAACTAGAAGTTCATACTCAGCAGCTCTGAACTTTTGATCTGCTCCGCGGTATCCGCGCCGTCATGTATGACGGCGCGGATACCGCGGAGCTGGCGCGGATGGCTGGCTACAACACCAACGCTGTTAATACATACCTAATAATGTTTATTCATCAACAGCCCGTTTACGTCCAC
Source organism: Nycteola revayana (assembly GCA_947037095.2). Lineage (NCBI taxonomy): Eukaryota > Metazoa > Arthropoda > Insecta > Lepidoptera > Nolidae > Nycteola > Nycteola revayana. Next base: position 30,066,281 of record OX344842.1, on the reverse strand, counting down.
TGCTGAACATGGGCCTCCTCTTAACAGACCTTGGCAAGCAAGGATCGTAGAGGGATATTGCCATAATCACCACGCTTGGCAGACGGATTGGTGATCGTAGTAAGATGTAAACCTTTAGCTAATAGATGCTGCTGCCCATCCATCAGCCATATGTCCCTTAGTCGCCTTTTACGACACCCATGGGAGGACATGGCATGGTCTATTCTAAGCCGGAAACCACACGGCACAATGTTTATTATTATTATATATTTAATCTTACACCACAAGCGTACTCGACTACGCCATCGTCGTCTATATGGAGGCGTAAACAAGTCACAATAAAACACAAAATATATATGTACATTAATCATATTGTAGGTATCAATTACTTTTAGGTGTGTTAGTGTATTACTAAAACACCTAAAAGTAATGAGACCAAAAACTAAATTTCCAATTTCTACCTTATTGTACACAGCAAACAAAAATACATATCAATTATTTATCTAAATATTTGAAGATGAAAACATCTAAACTTTTTACAAAGTTTTGGCGTGGCCTCCATTAGATAGGGTAAACATGTGTCCATTTAATATGTATTGAGACTAGACGTTGAACGCTGCAGAGACATTATAACATATTTTAAAACTACTAACACTTCATAAAGTGAATTTAACGGCAGATGCCCAGATCGATAAGCCGGTTACCTACTTTTACATAAACTTTAAGAGGAAGCTGCGGTGCGATGTTTATATTATGACGCCTTAGCCTGACTTTTCCAATTTAGGTAAGGCGGCAGGCATATTGAGATAAACTTACTTCCTGGGTTTAATTTTATTTGACCTGGCCTTATTTTACCAGCTGCAACCTCAGTCTCACTTCTATTTTGTTTTATCTAGCCTGGAGCTCTGCTCGCCTTTGTGCCCGGTGAAGTAGCAAAAGCCTCAGGGCAAATTATATATGGTCGCCCGAAAAAAAAAACTTCTATTTTGTTCTGAGATGATGAAATCTGTTTTCTACAGAGGACAGAGTATAAGATATTGATGATAAATGATTATTGTTTTGACCACTCATTTTCAGTAATTTTCATAAGCTAAATTTACGTAGGTACCTAACGTTTATTTAGCTTATGCATTGCTTTATTAATTAGAGAATGTGATGTCGAGATCAATGTAGGTAGGTACCTAATTATATTTGAGCAACCAAACAAGTAGGTAATGTTTGTACAAGAAATAACGAAGTAAATCAAAGATATAAAAGTCGCTTTTAAATTGAATGAATTATTGCCAATAACTTCTAAATTGAGCACAATTGGACATAAATTAAGATAAATACATCAAAACACATGTTAAATTGTAGCGCCGCGCCGGTTGGTAATGTCCCAATGTATATGGAGGTATCTATATAGATACATACCTTAAACCGGGTGAAAAACTCTGCCAGCCATCTGCCGGCCTTATCTTTGAAAATAATGGCATTTGGCATTTGATCGGCCATGGTTTTTAATGTTTAGCGGAAAGCGGCCATATCTTGGAAAACAATCGGGGCCATTGATGGGTAGACTGGGTGCCTACGATTGAGCTATTCTGCATTTGATCGGCCATAGTTTAGTATGTTTGACGGAAATCGGTTCAAAAAAGAGATTTATCACATAATTTCTACAAAGCCCTATGTATTAGTTACACAAAACTCCCCTCAAAAATCTAAAGGTCGTAATCCCTCAATCACATCGCTAGCGACCGCCCTGAGCCGTAGTTCAAGCCTATGCGCGCTCTTGCGCAGGCTGCTTAGTTTGTGGTTTTTAAACCGAGCTCTGGTGAAGTTGCAAAAGCCTCGTGGCAAAATACGTATGTCCATCCGAAAAAAAATTAAAGAAACCAATTAAGTAATAATCAAATAGTGATGAATATTTTAATGGAAACACTCTCCTAGTGGTCTGATTAGCATAACATCACTATGGAGAGAGGGCCCCCTCTCTCCATCTACACAGTAATGCATTTCCACCGCAAAAAAAAGGAATAGTGGTACTATGTACGACAGTTGCACAAAACCTCCTAAAATACTAAAAGTCGTAATCTCAGTCACAATCAATCCTTGTGGTTAACAAAGTATGTCCATCCGTAAAAAAAAGATCTATGCACGCGTTACAATTTTAGCTCTGTGGCGTTAGTTCATATTTAGTCTTTATTTCAATCCTCTCATCGGCAAGTTATGACACTGGTAACGAGTATAATCTGCTGCCAACGAGCGGGTTGTTATCTAGGTATTAAAAGGATTACAGTGCGGTGAACAGAGTCAGCATCCATTTATACGTATCACTTTTTCCAATGCAAGTATGAAAGTAATAAAAATTTGAACACACAAATTGTAACATAGCAACTGAAATTGCTTCCACCCATTTTTAGTCGAGGGAAATGCTGTTTATTATACCCCACCGTAATAGCGCAGTGATTGGTAACTGATTTGTTTATTTTTTCGTTCGGATATAATCTAGGTACCAATATATATTATTTTCAAGACTTTTTTGTCAAGCTTTACCTACCATGAGGCTTTTGCTTTCACCGAACGTGAAGGGTGGACTAGCCGCCAGCCGATGTCAATCATTTTATGGTTTTGTAGGTTTTTTTAATAAACTCAAAACAATATATCATTGTTTTATATAGTTGTTACAAATAATTACTTTCAATATACATTAGTTAACAAATAAAAATATATTCAAATCTATTTTATTGTTATCTATTATATAATATACTGTCAATAAAATAACTCGGTTACTTCTAATAAAATAAAACGGATAAATACAACAACTTTCTTCGATTTTTTTTAAGTTGTGGATAAAATCAGAATATAATCAACTTGGATATAAAACATAGCGTTGGTGATATTGCAATAATATTGTAAGTAACAATAGCTAATAAGGTTGAAAATCAAACGTAGCAAATTGATTTTTTCTCATATATTATTACGAAAAAATTTACAGAGGAAATTATACTTTATTAGCAACTATCTGACTGCACCGGTGGCTCAGTGGTTACGGTAGTTGCTTCTGAGACCTGGTTTTCTGGGTTCGATTCCCACCCGGGACAATTATTTGTGTGAACCACAAATAGTTGTTCTGAGTCTGGATCCGTGAAATGAATGTTTGTAAAGTCCCCCGCGACACAGGGATTTATTTCCCTAGTGCGGGAATTGTCTTTTAAAAAAACAAAACAAAACTGTCTCTTACGCGATATTGCAGTATCACCGACGAAGGGTCGTAAGTGGTAGTACCCAATCGTTTTTGTATATTATAGGTAAACTGCATTGAAGACGACATTCGGTACTTAAAACCAGTTCCGAACCCAGATTGAGACATACTTAGGTTCAGACTAACAGGGCCCTTCTCTCTTTTCCAAAGCTTTCCCTGCTACATAAGTACACACACAGTAGGCAAAGGTGCGTTGACTATGTTTCGCTTTCGTTTGTACCTAGTCTACCATAAAGATGTTTTTTTTTAAAGGTAGCAAACCTCAGCTAGAATTTGGCTATAATAGATGTCTTATGTTCGATATTTATAAGCTGCATTAACCTAGTAACAAAATAAGTGTTTAATCTTATTTAATAAGGCGATAAAATATAATGACCACCAAAAATATATACTTGACACCAGAAAAATAAAGTCTAAAATTATAATAGTACTAGCTATTTTAGTCACGACTGCACTTCAAATTGTATTCGAACACCAAATGTAGTTAATGATCACCAAATCTTAGCGAGCAAATTATTGCGCTATTTCTACCTTAATAAAATCAATGAAAAATGACAATCGGTTAGGTTAGGTTAGAGCTGCGGCCATACAACGGCCAGAACCGAATAGTAAATTAGTAAAAAGTAAAAGTACTTTTGGTGATCATTTACTACTTTTGGGTTAACAATGATTTATTTGGAGTCATTTTGCTTAAATACGATAGCGAAATGTTAAAACTTTGGTTACAATTTTACATTAAAATGCGGGTTTAATTTTGGTGATCATTTTCAATTTTTTTCTGTTATATGTTACTATATCTGATGGTAAGTTAAACATAAGCCTTTAATAAGGTTGGTTGTAAAATAGGTTATAATAGTAGGTACATACTGGCCGTATTGTCGTTAAAATATGAATACTGGCGGATTTTCAATAAATAAATTACACAATTTAATAAAATATATAATCAGATAGAAAATGCGAGTACAAATTAATTAATGGTACGTACATTCGTTATTATTTCACAAAAGTCTGTATTACAATAAATACCTACCTACATACTCACAATAAATTATGTACAGAGGAGATTACAGTAAAAGCATAAATCATCAGGTCATCAGGACCAATACTCAGATCAAATACTGTAAGACTTAAGTATTTAGACAACCTCCGTAGCGTAGCGGTATTTGGCTCGCTTCAAGTCTCGGAGGTCGTGGTTTCGATCCCCACATCGGACAAGAAATCTTTGTGTAAATTCTAATATTACTTTCCGGGTCTGGTTGGATGAGGGACTACCCTCCGTGCCTCGGAAAGCACGTTAAGCCGTTGGTCCCGTTTGTTATAATATTATCTATAACAAGCGTATACCAGGGAACGGGCAGCAGCGTTTCCCTGTGTATTACAACATAATACTGCGGTCACCAATACGCCTGCCAAGCGTGGTGACTATGGCAAAAACCCTCCCTCGGGAGGAGGCCAATGTTCAGCAGTGAACTTTGTACGGGCTGATGATGATGATAAGTATTTGACGTACCGAAACGACTTGTACCTTGTACTGCACAGTGCATATTAATTGCTCTGCTCTCTCAGTCTCAGTCTCCTGCGTTTTTAAGGTTTCGTATTCAAAGGTTAGAATTGGAACCAAAGACTTTATTGTCTGTCCATTCAATGAGCTAGTAAAATTTTCACAGATTGTATAAATACAAATTCTAAACACGGAATAAAATAAATATTTAACTGATACCCATGCAACAAAAGTTATCTCAGAATTGACATAATATTTAGTTCAATTAAAAAGTATCTAAAGCTGTATCTATGCAAGGTGAATACATAGAAAGAGCAGGGTTTCTTAGGATCATAACAAACGATATGGCAAGGGTTTCAACTCAAAATAAAATACTCGAAAAGTCAGTATTATTTTGCAAACAAAAAATAAAAATGCGGAACCCTTTATTCCGAAATACCAGGAGTAAGAGGTTTATTTTTACTTGCAAATAGTTCGTTGACATCGATCAGCTGATTGAGTGCTAGTGATGTATTTATATCAATTAGAAAAGTTTGATTTTTGGTATCTATGAATTTAAAAAAATTATTACTTCCGGACTTGTAGAGATAGGATTCTTGCCATATCGTTTGTTATCATCCAAAAAAGCCTTGCTCTTTCTATGTATATACCCTTTCCGTTACACCTTGTAGATGTGCGAATCCTTTCGAGTGGGAATCATACTCGCAATTGGCCGTTTTTAAGCTTCATTATTCACCACTGCTAGACAGAAAATAGAAGTAAGTAAATCACGCATCGTTAGAAATTAAAATTATTAAAATCAAATTAGTCGTCTCGCCTTTGTTGGTATATTCTCTGTGTCTCTTGCAATCATTTTTAATAAAATTGTTCTCATATGCTTAAGTTACTTGAATATTTCGTTGTCATTTTTTATCTGACGTGTGGTTAAATTTATTCTTCGAAAAATATATTCTTTATTCACAATTTTTCATTAAAAAGATATTTAAAAGTCAAGAAAATGTTATAATGGAAATTATTTTCGTTTTTCATGGTTACCATTAGAAAACCCCTTTGACCTGCACCTTTACTACCTCCCGTATGTGAGAACAAACTTGACTTGGGAATTTCAGGTGTCACTTTGATGATTTCCAGACCATCGTTTTTTTTTTCGGCTGGTCTTACGTATCTAGTCACGAGTCTTTTGCTACATCACCGGGCAAAAAGGCGAGCAGAGCTCCAGCTCCATAAATGGTAAAAACTACAATCTAAGCAACCTGTGCAAGAGGTCGTCCTCTGTGGGACTTGGACCTCGGCTCAGGGCGGTCGCTGGCGATGAGATTGAGGGATTATGACTTTTAGATTTTTTCGGGGAGTTTTGTGCAACTGTTGCTGTACTTTACGATTCGCAGGCCTCTCGGACATCGGGTCTACGAGGGCATCGGAGGGTTCTTTGCAAACCAAGGGGGGGATGCGTCAGGTTAACAACACCATGTTCAATAACCAAAAATGCTCCTTTCAGCTAGACTCAGCGTCATAAAGCTCGATCCACTCAATCTTGGTTAGAGACTCCATCAGAGCTGAAGACCGGCCGTCATCTAGTCCCGATCTTAATCCACTGGATTATGATTTATGGTCAGTATTAGTGAGTAATTGTAGTAATTGCTCTAAACGCCATGATAATTTAGAGTCCTTTAAACAATCCATACGATTGTTCGATATCTTCGATTCTTCTATTGAAAACTGGTTCCATGTTTAAAGGAATGTATTGCAGCCAATGGAGACCACTCGAATAACCTTTATTTTTAATGATTTTATATTAATGAATTAAAAAAACACACTGTAATAGTAATAAACGTACGTACAATAGAAATAATATTTATTTCAAGACAATACTTATGGCAAGTACTTAGGTACCTATCTGCTTTCTCTATTTGAAATTTTACTATTAAAATGATGCATCGCTGTAACTGCCATCCCATTATTTTTGCTACCCGCTTTAGTAATTAAACATAACTAAAGCGGGTCATCACAAATTCAGAATTTGTCGCCGCGTTCAAAGCGATGCAACGCAATGTATGAATGAGAATCCAAAGTACCTAGTTTTGTTTTTCAACCTACACTATCCCAATGCATGGCAAAGGTCCCCCCTTCCAAGCATTTGTTTACACTTGTCATGATTGATTTCGGGGGTCCGGACCAATATTATATTTTATTTCTCATAGTGCATTGTTTCATTTTTAATTAAAACTTAAACATAAATTTAAAAAATAAACTCTAAACTAAAACAAAATCGGGAGTAGTTTGAAGACTCAGTTCTCCTTCAATTTTCGAGCTAAGTGAAAAATTATTATGGCAAATAATAGGTACTTTGCCGTAACCATAATGTCATAAATATTAAATATTTTCGGTTAGTGGTTAACACTGAATACATATTTCATATTCGCCCTCTACTGCCATATTTGGATTTTAATAACTAATGGCCTTTTAATGTAAGTATTTTGGTTATAAAGCCTATTGATCTAACAGTAAAATGTTTGACCATAACTAGCGAGATCATTTAGTACTATTTATTAATCTGTGTTTTAGTCCCGGATTAAGCATTAAATCAGTTATTTTAAATTTTCTCTTGATAAATATGTAACAAGCGACAGTCGTGTCGGTTAGCTAGAATTCAGACCGACCGTAGCAGCAAGTCATTTAACAATTCGGTATTCCTATAGCTCAGGGTTTCTCAAACAAATTGCGACCCCCTTGACTCACATTCTCATAGAAAATAATAAAATTGGTTATTGAGTGAACTAGGGCTGTTTATTAAAAAAAAGTGAATACCAATAATAATAAAAAACAACAAGAATTCAAGTTTTTAATATAAATGTGATGCTTCACCCACTTATTGCGTCTCGTGCGCGTGCACGAGCTTGTCATTTAGCCACCATTGTGATAGGGGGTGGCTGGGAGTTCGCGGACAGAATAACGTACTTCTCCGCGAACCTCCTATCACCGAATGGAAAACTCCTAAGAGTACGCGTACCCTTACCGTACCCTTTAAGAAACGCTGCTATACCTAATGAAACTGTTGAAACTGATATTTACAGTTCACATTTCCGTCACATTCATATTTCGCGATGAGTTCGGCCATCATCATTGTCATTTTTTCTTGTTAAGGCGCGGTGAATAGACGACTTTTACATATTAGTTTTGTCACTGTTGCTCCGCGTAGAAATGAAAGAGAAGCGAAGAGACGCCGCGATGGCGCAAGGTTTCGTTCGACTCGTTCGAGTTATTTAATACATTAATCCTTGCAAATATCTTATTCCAATCGATAAATAAAAACAATTATTAATATTATCAAGATTTGTTTATAAATAATACAGTTACAATTGCTACAATTTCAATTTAAATGGTTATTTTATGGTTTTATTTATCGAGAAAATTTACCGAAAACGTGTTTTGAACACAATGGTCCCCCCATTAATATGATCAAGATTAACATATTATATTATATAATTAACTAAAAAACTGTTTTGTGAAGCCTATTTTGACTAAGTACAGCGCCTTAAATAACTTTCGGTCTAGACCGAAGTGAGCAGGTCGATCTGAATCGTAGGTAACCTACACTGTCCCACCAGATTTTGAGAGTGAAGGAACAGTGAGGGCGCCTGTGTTTAGATACATACTTATGTACTACATAACACAAGGCCTTACGAAAGTTGTTCATGGCTATTTTAATGGTATTCATTTAAATTAACTGTCTTTTATCACTGTCACTCTTTTGATAACCGAATGAAGTTCATCTCAATCACTACATAGTATAAAACAAAGTCGCTTTCTCTGTCCCTATATCCCTATGTATGCCTAAATCTTTACAACTACGCAACGGATTTTGATGTGGTTTTTTTTAATAGATAGACTGATTCAAGAGGAATGTTTATATGTATAGTACATCAGCATTGCGCCCGTGCGGAGCCGGGGCGGGTCGCTAGTATATAATTATATGTAATGTAATAATACAAAATTGTAATCGAAGGAGTTGTTAGATACAAAGGCGTACTCTGTCCCTAAATAACTATAAAGTCATGGATTAGAGTAAAATGGCTATTCTACTCAGGTTTTACTATTTATTTATTCAGTTTGTAAACATAGGTAACAAAAAGGTGTTAATAAACAATAGAGTTCGCTATGTCTTATCAATAGTGATGTACAAACTTAAATATATTACAAATTTACAACAATATGACTAAAAATTGTTTATAAATAGGTATTCATTGAGATAAATTAGATAATTCAGAAATAAATATTAAATTAATGTCAATAGTACAATTTCCACAATAATTATTACACGCAGCATCAAAATGTCATTAATTAACAGGTCGGACCCTCATATTTCCGTTTATCATTGATGAAATCGTTAATAGAGTAGTAACACTTGATTATTAAATACTTAAACAAACATGTCTTAAATGATTCTCGATTCTTATTTCTTATTACCAGGGGTATATTATTATATATTTTTGACGTCATACCAAGAATACTCTTACCATACAGCGCTGTGTTATGAGAGGCAACACGGATAGTATTTAGATGGCGTCTAGATCGGAGTGATTCAAATAATTCAATGTTGCTTTTTACGAAAACTCCCATCTCATAGATATACATTGATGGCAATGTAAGTAGGTTCAACTCTTTAAAAAGTGGTTATACTATATACTATGCATGTTAAAAATATTTTAAGTATCATGCCACACTATTAAGTTGATGTAGCATACCTCATATACTTAGTTACAACATAATATGCACACACACCGTTAGTACTCATTTTGTTTTTATCAAAGTCTTTGTCATACCGCTACGTAAATGCGCCCGGTATTTATGGTAGCACTTCATATTTCAAAGACAACTCGTACCAACGCCAAAAACAAGTACTTATTTAACGGTGAATCCAAGATGGGTTATTCGGTGTTGGGCTGCATACTAAACTATAACTAAGACTTCAAAGTTGGGTCCAATTTCACTTAAACTTTATTGGTAAATAGTTTGGTCATAAGAAATAGGAACAAGAACGTCGAAAGCTTTAAATAATTCAGAAACTTCGCTAGGCTAAGTTACACCGTCGTTAACTGACCTATCGAGTTGTAATTCACCTAACTACTCTTTGTATTTTTTATTTATCACTAGATCGTTGCTTACCGTGATATATTACCTTACAGCAAGTTACGTTACGTTTTACTTATTTCATCATCAACAGGCTGTTTACGTCCTCTGCTGAACATGGACCTTCTCTTAACAGACCATGGCAAGCCAGGATCGTTGTGGGATATTCCCAAAATCACCATGCTTGGCAGACGCATTGGTGATCACAGTAAGTGTATTTCCTCATTTCTTTCTGATTAAATTCGTTGCGGGCCCAAGGCAGTTCAACTTTTTCGCGAGACTTGGTGAGCCTCGGTGCACATTGCCGTTACCAGTGTGTGCCACTGTTGATCCTGGCTTACAGCAGTTGCAGTGGTGGGAGTGTGGGTGGGATTAGTCCCAAAGAGTAAATTGAAAAACTTGAGCTAATAGATGCTGTTGCCCATTCATCAGCCATATGACCCTTAGTCACCTTTTACGACACCCATGGGAGGACATGGTATGGTCCACGGATATATCTATATCAGTGGGGTGGTCTATTCTAAGCCGGAAACCACACGGCAAAGTTACTTTATTCTTGAACATGAATTGTATTTAAAAAGCTCATGTTTTTCTTCTTAAGCGACCGCAGTTTCAGGTTGGTGACCGCAGTATTATGATGTACCATACAAGGAAACGCTGCTGCCCGTTCCTTGAAATACGATTATTATCGATGATTTTATAACAATCGGGACCAACGGCTTAACGTGCATTCCGAGACACGGGGTACACGAGGGTAGTCCCTCAAACGAACAGACCCGGAAAGAAATCTTAGAATTTACACAAAGATTTTCTGTCCGGCGTGAGGATCGAACCCACGACCTCCGAGATTTAAAGCGAGTCAAATACCGCTACGCTACGGAGGTTGTCAAAGTGCAAACAGTGCGCCTTAATATAAAAATAATTGCAAAATAGGCACTCACAGCTGTTCCAAATGCACCAAGTCCTGGAACACATCTTTGTCAATGTGCGAAATGCGGTTCCGGTATAGGTACAAGTATTTAAGTTTCCGGAGTCCATGAAAGCTGCCGGAGGAGAGTTGAGTCAGCCGGTTGTCGTTCAGTAGAAGCGACCGCAGCGAGTGCAGGTGACTTAGCTCGCCTGGTTGAATCGACTCAATGTTGTTGAAACGAAGATCTCTGAAACAAAGAAAAATCGTTATTTAGTTGAAAATACTATGTACATGATTATAATACGCGTGCCCGCCCACTTCATACTTTTCGTAGGGCCGACAATCGGGCAGATTTTTCCTCCTGGCAAGTGCAAGCGGCCGACTGTCGGTGAGCAGTGTGCGTTAACGCATACATTTCCGGACGTACCATTAACACCGACAATCGGATCGGTTGGGATGCACCGATTTTAATTCTGACCGACTTTAAGTAGGACAGGAGTAGGTGCGTTATACTATTACGCAATTAGTACGTTCTATTTTCTCCTACAAAATGTCGGTCACCGATTATCGGACGTGGGCGGGACGAATACTATTGAGTTCGAATGTCTGTACATAGAAAAATAACGCTAAAAACCGAGTCAGGGGAACGTTAGAAGTAAAATAGAACACCTCCAGACCATTTTTTATTCTTTTTGTTTTTCTATCTGTTTGTCTGTTTGTACGGGCTAATCATGGATTTTAATGAAATTTTGCATGGTGGTCGGTACTTTTAATCACAGAAAATGAATTAGTTTTCGTGGGATAGGTAGTTAAAAACCGAAAGAATAACAAACACCACGCGGAAAAATTCAGAGGCCAGTTGAAAATAACTATTTCGAAAAGTATCTAGTTTAAAAAAGTACATACAGAATTTATGTCCTAGTAAATCGTGATACATTGCAATTATAGGTAACTACCTACTTAATTTTACCAACAAATAATAATATATGTTGCTATACTAGAATATAGCCTTTAGCCTTCCTCGATAAATGGGCATCTAATACTGAAATATTTTTTTCAAATCGATCCAGTGGTTCCTTAGATAAGCGCGTTCAAGTAAACACACAAACATATAAACACACTCTTCAGCTTTATATATTAGTAGAGATAAGATAACTGTGCAAAATTGCATACTCCTCCGTCTGCGCATTTTTTGTGAAAGCTCATTTCGCCTTAAACATACCGTGTCTTTTTTTTGTAAAATCATGTCTATTTTATTTTGTTTCAATTTGATTGATTGTTTGCTTTGCATTCGAAAACTGCGTTATCCAGAAGTAACTTAAGCGATATTTTATAGTGAAGTTCCCAATAAAAATGGTAGCCACTAGCCACGCGGGTGAAACCGCGCGCGGGAAATTAATATATTATAAACTGTCTAGTTTATGTTTACTAGAACCGATCAATTTTCATGGAACGTACCACATTCTGGTAGTATTCCTTCAAAAATATTATTTGTATCATAAAAATCATTGATGTTAACTAATTCTGTTACCGGAGACCCATATTCCCGTGTGAACGAAACCATAGCGAGATGCAGCGAGTTCGATCAGCGCCATCTAGTGATAGAGAAAACAACTATCGGACGACCCTTCCCTTATAAAAAGTGTTATTTAAAACTGAATATACCGGAGTAAGAACTGGAATCATGTTTATTTGACAATATAAATAATTTCAAACGTAGATTCGAATTTGAATTCGGTTTAAATTCGGAGATACTTTTTTAACTTAATTTTAACTGCTTACAACACTTGTTTCACATTCTTAGACTCTACCTACACTATCTATGTACAAAATTTCATTTAAATCTCTTCAGTAGTTTTGGCGTGGAAGGGCAACAGACAGACAGACAGATAGACAGAGTTACTTTGACATTTATAATATCTATTAATAAGGATATAGTAAGGATTCTCATAAACCTTTCATATGACTTTACATACTTTCATCCCATATTGTTATTTTTCTGCCTTGAGATTTTTTTTTATGAAAAATTGTTTCAAAATGTGAATGTGATAATTAACCCAAAACGCAACAACGACAGGGTATTATAAGTTTGACGTATCTGTATATGTGTGTTAGTTTGTGCTTAATTAGTAAGGATAAGGATTATTAGTAGTATTTAATAATTATAGACTCCCTTTTTAATAGTATTTAACAATACTGACATCAGTATAATTTTGATCAGATAGGTTAAAATAGTAGATTGTTTATCTAGGGAGCAAACAACTATTTTAAAGGCGAGAGTGTTTTTTTTAATCCTGAGCGCAGCGAGGGATTAAAAGTATGTCACTCGAGCTTAAAATAGTGTTGCTCCCGAGGTGGACACTCTACTTTTTATCACCCTCTATGAGAAAATAAGTAAGTGCAACTTATGAACAAGAATTTATTTACGTACAATGAAGAACCATAAGACATAATAATACTTTCACTTGAGGAAGACGCACTCATTTTTTATAATTCTAAAGTCTGAATATGAATCAACTACGAACGAAAGCAGAATGCATTTAATTTAGCGCGTTGTTTATTTTTAATCAACTTTTTTTAAATTTGGGGCGCTCTCAGTTTTTCAGCCAGTCACAATTCAATACATTGTTCCCGCATGGTTTGTGATTCACCTCTTTGCTGATTGAAAAATTATTAACAATATCCACATTCCAAATTCAAATCAATTTTGGTCCCTAAGGGATTAATGAGCTATTTTGGTCCCTGTTTACGAGGAATAAACTAGCTCTTTTTGAATAGATGATATAAAAAGTACGTTTTGATTTCATTTCGGACATGGTATGGTATAAAAGTATTCCTTAATACATTTTATATTTCGAATTCCGAAAAATATTTTATTATTATGTAATAATAAGCGATTTTAATCAAAAAGTCCAACAAGAAGTTACCTTACTTAAATTAACTACTTAGCTTCTCTATCAGAACTAAGACTTAATTAGTCAAGGAATTCTCGTTTCATTTTGAGGAAAATCCCGTTTATTATTGAGCTCCTGACATAACACCAGACACCAGATGCTTTATAAGTAATTATACAAAGACGACGTTCTGTTAATAAAGCCCTGCTTTATTTTAGTCTCAAACATGAAATCTAAATCAAACCTGACTACTCGACGCTTTGTACTACGATTATATTCATAGACCGCTAGTTCTATCTCAAATTCGCTTTATTTTTCTAATAGTATAAAAACACAATAAACAAATATTACAAAGACAACCGTTTGGGCTAATAATGTGTATGCCAATTATTGCCAATACATAGTTAAAGTAACTGGACCAAAACCTACGTTCTGCCCATTTGAGTATGTTTCGTCGGACCGTCTCATGTGAGTCATGTTAAAACCGGCAGTAGAATAACATTTTTTTTATCGGACGGACGTCTGTAGTTAGCCCCGAACCTTTTGCTACTTACTGCGGGCATAAAGTCGAGCAGAGCTCCAGCCTTGATAAATGGTTTAAACACTACAAACTAAGCAACCTGCGCAAGAGACCGACTCCTGTGGGACTTGGACCTCGGCTCAGGGCGGTAGCTGACGGGGAGATTGAGGGAATAAGGCTTGTAGTTTAGGGGAGTTTTGTGCAACTGTTGCTCTACTTTACAGTTCGCGTGCCTTTCGGACTTCGGGTCTACGAGGGCATCGGAAGAGTAGAATAACCCACTGAGTTTGTTTCGCCGGGTCTTCTCAGTTGGGGCGTATTGAATCCATTGGTAGCATTAAAGCGCGTCCGTCGTATATTTACTCATAGTCCACCTAAATAATGACAATTGTTCTAACCTAATATAGACAGAACAAGCTATTTGACACAATTTAGTTAAATAATAAACTAAGAAGTTAAGACTAAAATATAATTAAAATAATAACTTAAATACTTGTTTAATTTGAAATTTATAAAATATGATAATTATAGATAATAATACTAAATACTAAATTATTGTTTTGACTATTTGCAAGTGCCTGTAATAGGTTTACGTAAATAAAAATGATTTTTATTTTATTTTGAAAATAAGAAATATTCAATTAATTGAAGATTTTAGTCGTAGGAACATTGCGAAGGTGCCTTCGATATAATCTAGACCAAGGGGTGGGTGACTTAATAAGACCTAAGTATCGCAGTTTACTGTGTGCGATCGATATGGTATACATTAAATTGAATTGCGATATAAGTCAATTAAATGATTAATGTGAATTTTTAGGGTTCCGTAGTCCACAAGGAACCTTTTTAGTTTCATCATGTCCGTCCGTCCGGGCTCGTTATCCGCCGTTACAGCACCGTTACTGCACCGATTGTCACGAAAATTGGTGGAGAGGTGTATAAAGAATATACCAAACTTGTTTTTTTATATTATGGAAAAAAAAAATTTTTAAGTTTTAATATTATACGAGAAATAGAAAGAAAGGAAGAAAGAAAGAAAATACATTTATCCAGCACAATACCCAAGATAATACACAGCAAATATATAGTTAATGTACTAAACAATAAAACGCCTTGCATGTTCTGCCGAAAAAGTCGCCACCTCAGCATAGGCTAGGCGATACCTAGCGCTGGTTTTCAGTTGGCAACTCGAGTAGTGACCCACGGACAAGGTATGGTACACTTAAACAGGAAAAACAAAATAAAAAATAATAATAATAAATGAATAGAATCCTTACTTCCTTTCTAATACTCCTAATAAATAATCCTCACTTATTTAATCTGTCTGTCTGTCTGTTACGCAATCACGCCTTAACTACTGAAGCGATTTAAATGAAATTTGGTACAGATATAGTCTAGAGCCTGAGAAAGAACATAGGCTATATTTTATTATGAATTTCCCACGGGAACGGGAGTTACGCGGGTGAAACCGCGCGCGGGAAGCTAGTCATAAATACATATCATGTAGAAATTTATTGTAAATACAAAACTTTCTGCGTCTGTCGCTCGCATTTTTGACAATAAAATGGACTTAAATATCACTTATTATTATATAAGTTGATCGACTGTAGTAACTGTCGAGATCGACAAGTCAATCGCGATCGACGGGTTGCCACCCGGTCTAGACATTATCTACGAGATGCCTGAACAATTAATGCAATCAGAAATCAAACGCATAGCTGACAACTTTACGAGCGCTTGCACTTTGATGGAACTACGCCACTCAGAAATAAGTGGAGCATAGCACTAGTACGCTTAATAAGTGGTACCACTTCACAGAATTTCATAGCCAGACAAAATTATTAATGTTTTTGTTAGCGACTGGCGGAGGATCGACCTCTTTTTATAATTACTTTATCCTTTTGTAATTCCTTCTTGTTTCATCATTCCTTTTTAAGGCTCCGTAGCCAATTGGTAGGTACCTAAAAAGGGGCGCTATTACTCAGACTCCGCTATCCGTGTATGTCTACCAGGCTGAATCGGCTCATGTAACTACTGATAGCTAGACAGTTGAAATTTTCAAAAATTATGTATTTCTAATGCATAATAAGAAAAATAGAATAAAATAACTATTGAATGGAGGCTCCCATACAATATTAATGTTGTTTTTGCTCGATATTAATAACGGTAATAGGACGTTTTTTTGTTTTCTTTTTCGGACGGACATATGTATTTAGCTCTGAGGCTTTTGCTGCTTCACCGGGTATAAAGACGAGCAGAGCTCCAGCCTAGCTAAATGGTTTAAACACTACAAACTAAGCAACCTGCGCAAGAGGGCGTCCCCTGTTGGACTTGGACCTCGGCTCATGGCGGTCGCTGACGGGGAGATTGAGGGATTATGGCTTTTAGTATCTTTAGGGGAGTTTTGTGCAACTGTCGCTCTACTTTACAGTTCGCGAGCCTCTCGGCCTTCGAGTCTACGAGGGCATCGGAAGGCGAAGGCGACTCTTGGTAATAGGATACTTGAAATTGTGTTTTATTTCAAATTCATATGTTGATAATGACACAGAATCCTTCGTGCTCGCGTCCGAGGGTAGATATAGGGCACCGCGTAGATTTTGAGGCGGTACGAAGTTTGCCGGGCCAGCTAGTATATTATAAAAAATACATAGCATTAAATAACCCATAACGTTTTCTCCTCATTTAATTTTATGTGTTACACGTAGGTAATTATATCCACCGCTACATAACAGTTTTATTCCTGTGCATTCTTAAGTGTCTTATCTCTTATGGGTGAGCAGGTAATTCATCTTCTATCATTAATAATATATATATTAATACATTATTTATTTCAGACCATTGATCCATATCGATCGATTTATTGAAAGCGATTGACATGATAATATAAATTTTAAAAAATATCAATATCTGCTCCTGTGTATACCAACACATGAATACCAGTACAATGAGGCTATCATCATGTAAGTTTTATGTATATAGGCCATGTATCAGATAGCGGCAACGACCGGCAGTGACGCGATAACATGAGATTGACCTCCAATGCTATGAAACGTTATACATATTGTTTCTGTCACCGGAAAATAATAAGAATCGTAAGTTGATCAACTTTCTAGTTAGTTGATAAACTGACGAGGTATCGGGCGATTTAAAAAAAGAAACCTAAATCAATGGGTTTCAACAGGTCTGTAGCGACATCTACAGCAGCCGCACAAAAAACTTCAAGAAGACAAGCAGCGCCATCTACCACCTAGAATCCCAACTAACCTGTATCACGCAATACAAGTTCGCAAGCCAATTCGAACATATACAAGTTCCGAACAGTAACAAATGGCCGTCGGTCGCCGGGCACACCACCTCGCCCGGCAAAGAAGATCTTCATTTTCTGTGGAGGAACACCACCAACCGTTCCTCTACAGGTCTTATTGAAATTATAATAGTTTTGTGTCACAAGAATGAAGTAAATAATAATAAAAACTAACAACTAAATTAAGCAATATAAGTAGCACGGAAGTTGATAACTGTGTTACACTTAGGTAGTATTCTACAATCACTTAAAATGTTTTATAACATTTAAAGCATTTCCTTTGTCGCTAAACTCCTAATTGCTCTTAACAAGCTGTGCAGCAAGCCAACTAACGAATTCTAGATTAATTCGGAGTAATAAATATAACTTCAATGCTTCATTCTGTTGTAAGCGCCTAATATAAACTCAAAGACTGTCGACGACCGAAGGACAGATTAAGCGACTGCACCGACAAAATAGCAAAGAGACTCGCTGCCGCGTCTGTGTTCGATGATTCTTAGTGTTGGTAAAAGGAATTTTCAAATTCAAATTCCAAATTCATTTATTTCGTAAAAATGGTGACATTAGTTTGGAATCGTCATATTTCTTTTTCCTACCGTGCAGAGCGTGCCGTGGCGACTACTAAGAAATACGGCTAAAAATTCAGGAGTACCTACCCTCTTTTAAAAAATAATAATATACCTCAATATTTTATTAACCTAATTACTAAATACTTTATTTTACATTGAGATTGGAGCGATTTAATCCCAAGCATTTTTGTCACAAAGATTATTTGAAATGTTATAATAAGCCCTTCTGCACAATTTGGCTTTAATAGTAATTTTGAACTTATTTATACACAATTCTCTTATACTATTGGGAAGTTTGTTATAGAACCGTATACATTGCCCGATAAAAGAGTTACTTATTCTGCAACTCTTAAATAATCGTGGCAAGATTATTTAAAAATTGGAATAACTAAGAGCATGGTTTCTGGTCCTTTTTATTTCACCAGTCATAAAGATAAGACGGCGTAAGTTTAAAAACTACAAACTAAGTAACCTGCGCCCGCTGTGGAACTTTGATTTTGACTCAGGGCGGTCGCTGGCGAGCTGTGGACATACTGAACTTGTACAAAATACCGATGTACTGTATTCATAAAGTTTAAAATTACGAATTACGTGAGTTAGAAGGTAGATTTTTGGGGGAATTTTCTGCAAATGTCACTGTACAGTTCGCGGGTCTCTTAGATTTCGGGTCTACGAGGGCATTCTTCTAAGGTTCTCCCGCATCTAACCTAGTACTCAATGTTTCTAATTTATATTATTACTGTCCGCGTAGATTTCGGATCCTACATATAAACTTTGCAACCTCTTTTCATCCTCTTAATTGTGTAATTTCGAAAATCCTATCTTATTGAATACCTGCTTTATAAAGAGAATACACCTTACAAGTTTCAGGTATCTGCGATGAGTAGTTTATTCTGTGCGTTGTTCCGACCGTCAGTCAGAACAAAGCGTTTTATTAATATAGCAACCTAATACCTGGATAATATTACTAAGTTCTTTTACTGGAATTTAATTTATAATTTAATTTGAAAATACCAAGAGGGGGCATAATAGTTAAAATATAAAATAATAACACGATTTTGCACAACAATTTTAATTAATATTATATACTATACTATTGACTTCGGCCAAGGTAACCAAACTCTAAGGAGATTGGCCATCTGCACCAACACAGTGTACCAGTATATGCAAAAACACAGCCAGTGTTTTCCTTATTCCTTTGGGTAGTCAAAATGAGTGTTTTACCAACACACCGGTGCGATCAGGCGCCAGACCGCAACTTAAACGTGCTCTCCAAAGAATGGGTGAAACACGACAAACTCTGAAATGTTTATTAACACTGTTTTTTTGCTTAACGCGGGACTGGAACCAAAGACAGCCAGAGGGCCTAGACCTAGGCCCTCTGGCTTCTGGTTCTGGTTCTTCTAGCTATGGCCTTCTGGTTAGTTACGTTGGAACATATTACCGCTAGAAACTAAAATAATGTACAAACTACATAAACTATGTTTAGCAGTGAACTACAACAGGCTGATGATGATGATGATGATGATGATGATGACTACAGAAACTGAGAACCATATCCATATAATTGTGGTGTAGCATAAATACGTATATAGTTACTGTTACTGTTACTGCTAGCCCGCATCATCCTACTGCTGGGCAAAGGCCTCTTCCCATGACTTCCAGCTCTCTCGATCCAGGGCTAAACTAGGCCACTGGTCGTTTGTTTTGTCCAGCTCGTCCCGCCATCTTCTACGGGGTGTGCCGCGACGCCTTCTTACTGTGTCAGGGCTCCACGTGGTGGTTATTTTGGCCCACAGCTTATTGGGCATACGGCAGACGTGGCCGGCCCATTCCCACTTCAACTTAGCGGCTTTTTGAGCAACGTCAGTAATCTGTGTTTTGGAGCGCAGTGTGGTGTTGCGAATATGATCTGTCAATTTGACGCCTAGAATACTACGATCCATATAGTTATTCATCATTATAATGAGGGTATTTGCCATAGTTACCACCCTTGGCAGACGGATTGGTAACCGAAGTATAATGTTGTACCACACAAAGAAACGCTGCTGCGACAAGGAACGGTCCTTGATAGGTATACGATTATTATAGATAGATGATATTATAATAATCGGGACCAACGGCTTAACGTGCTTTCCGAGGCATGAAGGATAGTCCCTCAACCAACCAGACCCGGAAAGAAACCTAAGAATTTACATAAAGATTTCCTGGGGATCGAACCCACGACCTCCGAGAATCATAGCGAACCAAATACCGCTACGCTATGGAGGTTCTCGTTATTAACGTTGCACTTATTATTAAATAATAATCCTAAATATTTAACAAACTGTTAACCAGCATGAATATTATAATTTTACAACATAAACTTTCAAAATGAGCTAAATTGGTTTTCACTGATTTCCTAGAAGCTTAGCTACGTACAGAATTTACATTGCTACGCATAAAATTCCGAAAACAAAATGATTAAATCCACTGAAACCTCCGAGTAGTTTTACCAGAAAGCTCATGTTTATATTAAACCTCTTTTACCTACCTAAATTACTACAAAAATATAACTATAGTTGTCTTTATCAAAGTCTAACTTTATTGGTTATCTTTTCTTTTCTAAAGAGGCCGTTACGTAAAAATGTGACAAAGATTATTTAGCAGATCTACGATACATAAGTTATAAAAAATACATACATACATACATAAGCTCACGCCTGTTTCCCAGCGGGGTAGGCAGAGACAATGGACATCACGCACATCACACACATCTTTCGCTTCATTCACTCTCATAACATTCTTCATACAAGCACGTCGGTTTAGGGAGGATCTTATTTGACCTTTTGCGAGGATGTCTCTGATTTGGTCAGAGAACGTTCAGGTATTCCCCTTCCGACTGTGAAAAATGTGTTTTTTTAACAGTAATGTAGTAAGGTTGAGGTTTTAATCCTTCTCTACATAATCTTACTGAAATAATATTTTTTCTATTAACTTCTCAAGCAGAGTTGTGACGTATTTAAAATACTTGTATTTAAATGAAAATAGAAGATACTTATTAAACAGGGTTATTTGTGAAACACCGGTAACCTCTCAGGACTACGTTACTAACATCATAATCAACAACTTTTGTTCTATGACTTTTAAAAATTCATCATATTTTAATTCATCAGATTCACACAAAAATAAAAATATTTAAATTCAACGCTCTAAATGTTACGAAGTCTATGCGAAGCAAAAGAAAACAGACTGTGCGAGGCAATGTATGTAGGTACAGCAAAATACAGAGTTGAAATGTGTTTGATAGGACAACGAAATATTGAAGGTTTGTTTTTGGTAAATGTATTATGTTTTGTAAAATGTCGTAGAACAAAAGTTGTTGTTTATGATGTTAGTAATATAGTCCTGAGAGGTTACCGGTGTTTTACAAATAACCCTGTATATTTTGAACTTAAATACCTTTTTATTGTGATACCTATGTTTCTCTTTGAACGATTATTATCATTGGACTGGACAGATTTTTAACAAATTGTGATTCCACAATGTTGTTTAAGTAAAGACTATTTTTTGATTGAATGATTTGTTTTTGATCGAAATATATTGGAGTTTTCGATTGTAAGATTGTGTTCGCGAACTCTAGCAGTCGCGGCCGTTACAACATGAATAGGATATAACTACGTAGTAACTTGCACAAGAACTTGTCCGATCTGTAGTTCTCGCGAGTTTCTCTCAACTTACCTCCCCTCAGTACCTATTTATGCACGAATACCAAAGTTATTGATAGCAGAATGGAATGTAATTAATACCTAGTATTACACGATCCCGTTTGGTTTCCGGCTTAGAATAGACCACCCCATGTCCTCCCATGGGTGTCGTAAAAGGCGACTAAGGGACATATGGCTGATGGATGGGCAGCAGCTTCTATTAGCTCAAGGTTTACATCTTACTGCGATCACCAATCCGTCTGCCAAGCGTTGTGATTATGGTAATATCCCTCTACGATCCTGGCTTGCCAGGGTCTGTTAAGAGGAGGCCCATGTTCAGCAGTGGACGTAAACGGGCTGTTGATGATGATGATGATGATTACACGACAGTCTTTCTATTTATGTATATCTCTTAAGATATCGTGTCCACCAACCACAAGCAGTATGTAAAGAAGAATTATTTCGGCCTACCAGTGGCGTAGCCAGCGTCCATAGCACTGGGCGTCATATGAAAAGGTGAGGTGGTGCGACCGACGCCAAAGCGGCAACCACCGCGATTTATAAAATTAAAAACCCGCCCACGCTGATACAAGCTAAGCGGGATCACTTGGCACCATTAATTCAACGTGTCAGTTCTCCTAAGTTAGCGTCGCTATGCCCTTTTACAAAGCGGTGCACCGTACTTAGAGACGTGGCGCTTTAGAAACAGCTTAGTTGCACTTTTTATGTGAACGTCGTTGCGATGCCAATTAGACTGCGTTACGGTAGTCCTAAGTTAGTATCGCGGCACTCCTGAAACAGCGAAGTGGCAGCCCTAACTTAGCGTCGTGACGCAGTCTAAGTGCTCATTCACATTGACTCGCGTTTCGTGTTCACGTCGAACTAGCGGCGAAACTTGCGATTCACTCACGACGTCAGGTAAGATCAGCCAGTATGAACTTGTCGCTAGAAACGGTAGAACGTTTTCCTCATGTCTTTCAATACAGAAGAGTTTATTAGTGCTGTTCAGGCTAGAGCTCCGATTTGGCAGCCTCTGATAACAAGGCATAGTCGCGCAAACGTCTGGTAGCCAATACGAATACGAACTTAATTCTCAGCATGCCCAGGTGGATTAATATGGCCCAGGAGAGCCCGCTGCGCAGTCGCCACGGGCACCGCCAGAGAATATCGTCGAGGGCATTATTCTGTACCCACGGAAATGGTTTCGGAAGAGCACCGGAGGCCTTTTAGTTTGTAGTCCCTTTCCTTATGGTATGAATAGAATAATATTACTAATGCAGAGGTCTAGTTCCACACCCCGACACCGAATTAGGTGTGATATGTATATTCTCTAGACATAAAAAAGAAGAACTCCACTTGAAAGCATCCCTTTGCAAGCTTTTGTAGCTCTGCAACGGACCTAGTCTGTAAAAAAGTTATAAAATCCAGCTTTCTATGTCTACAAAAAAATATTATTAAGTATCCCTTGATAGTGGTTATGTATTTGTGCCTTTTGGTGTCGAAACATTGGGGCCGTGGGGACCGGGAGCCAAATTAATTAATAAATACCTCGCTGCGGCCCTCTTAGGTGCGGCACGTTCTCCGAGTGCTGGTTTCTATTTTGCACAGCAGGTAAGCATTGCCATTCAACGGGGTAATGCTGCCAGCATTTTGGGAACCTTGCCAAGTAGAATAGATTTATAATAGTGGTATTTTATAAGTTAGTTTTATTTTTAATTAGTTACTTTTAGTTATGTATTTTATTAATGTTTGTTTATTAAATAAATACCAGTGAAACTTGTCATGAAATATTTTTTTAACATATATTAATAGCATATTTCAAAAATATATACATATGTACCTACAGTTAGTTAGTTATAAGTTACAGAATTATTTGTCAACGATATCGGTATACCAGTATTCATACAGATTAGATTGAAATAGTAGATTGTTTATCTAGGGAGCAAACAACTATTTTAAAGGCGAAAGTGTTTTTTTTTAATCCAGAGCGGAGCGAAGGATTCTAGCGTAGAATCCCGAGCGGAGCGAGGGATTCTTAACTAGAATCCTGAGCGCAGCGAGGGATTAAAAGTATGTCACTCGAGCTTAAAATAGTGTTGCTCCCGAGGTGGGCACTCTACTTTTTATCACCCTCTATGAGAAAATAAGTAAGTGCAACTTATGAACAAGAATTTATTTACGTACAATGAAGAACCATAAGACATAATAATACTTTCACTTGAGGAAGACGCACTCATTTTTTATAATTCTAAAATCTGAATATGAATCAACTACGAACGAAAGCAGAATGCATTTAATTTCGCGCGTTGTTTATTTTTTATCAACTTTTTTTTAAATTTGGCGCGCTCGCAGTTTTTCAACCAGTCACATATTCAATACATTGTTCCCGCATGGTTTGTGATTCACCTCTTTGCTGATTGAAAAATTATTAACAATATCCACATTCCAAATTCAAATCAATTTTCGTCCCTAAGGGATTAATGAGCTATTTTGGTCCCTGTTTACGAGGAATAAACTAGCTCTTTTTGAATAGATGTGATAAAAATATATTTTATATACTCAAAAATTAATCTTTCTTTAAAAAAAAAAAAAAACATACCTACTAGCTAATAATCCGTAAACTGATTTTTTTTTATATATACAGGCAAATCCATGTTAACTCTTCCTTTTCCAATCCCTGGTAATGTACTTTAGTTAGCATTATTAATGAATAATGCTTGAATCGCTAAAAATAATATAATTGACTTTTTTTACTATTAATTAATATGGTGGCGGCAAATTTCTGGTCGGCCCCGGGCGGCATAAGATCACGCTACGCCACTGACATATGTGTGTTTTTCGAAATAGTGTGCGTTAGTAGCGGAATTTATAAAGCAATTTAAACTGCTACTTTACCGCGCTACTTAGTTCTACATCATTATCATCAACAGCCCGTTTACGTCCACTGCTGAACATGGGCCTCCTCTTAACAGAGCTTGGCAAGCCAGGATCGTAGAGGGATATTGCCATAATCACCACGCTTGGCAGACGGATTGGTGATCGCAGTAAGATATTAACCTTGAGCTAATAGATGCTGCTGCCCATCCATCAACCATATGTCCCTTAGTCGCTTTTTACTTTTACACCTTTTTTTTTTAAGCCGGAAACCACGCGGTATGTAGTAGTTCTACACTCGGTCATAACTTAGTTCAAAATAGATGGAAATGAGCTTTATTTCTCTCCACACAAATTTAATAACTGGAATTTTCAATCATAAAAGACTTTACATTTAGTAATATTTCACGTAGGAGTATACTCAACTCGATAAATGCTAAGTTTGTAATTTAAGGTATTTAAAGTTCTCGAATGGAGACCGCGGATCGGCAAGCGTAGCGTAGGACGTCCATCTACTAGATGGACGGACGATCTGGTTAAGGCCGCAGGATCACGGTGGATGCAGGCCGCTTCTAACCGCAACAACTGGAGATCTATGAGGGAGGCCTATGTCCAACAGTGGACGTCCTACGGCTGAAATGATGATGATGATGAAATGGTTTCAAGAAATACATACATAATACTTAATAACAGCGCTGCAAATTAATAACTAAGGTCGAAATAAAAGATTACTTATATTAAAAAAGTTGTCTTACGTTAAATAACTGAAACTGAAGATAGCAAAATTGCCAAGTTGCAATAAAAGGTTGCGGGCACCGGCGTAAGAATGATGCTCCCCATCTCATAAATTTAATATTTTACAATAAATCCCCAATAACGTAATCAGCAGATGTATCTACTGGTACAGGGATGGCATATATTTCGCAAGCTCCTTTAATCCTTACTAATATTATAAATGTGAAAGTAACTCTGTCTGTCTGTCTGTCTGTTACGCAATCACGCCTTAACTACTGAAGCGATTTAAATTAAATTTGGTACAGATATTGTCTAGAGCCTGAGAAAAAACATAGGCTATATTTTATTATGAATTTCCCACGGTAACGGGAGTTACGCAGGTGAATCCGCGCACGGGAAGCTAGTATTATTATAAATTGGGGTATAAACTATGGAAACGGTTAAGTTCCAAGTGGTCACGATAGATACCAGACATAATATCTTAAAGTCGGACTTATGTACCTATTATTTAATAAGTACGACTGACCAGCTAGACTGAATTTTTAATTCTAACTATCGATATTTTTCCAGAAATCCTGGCACACATATCACTTGTCTAGACCACCAACAATTGTCTTTGACTCAGCTAGTTACAAACGGAAACACCAGAGCCGCCAAAGACTCGCAGTCTAGTTATAATCGGCTTACAATTCTGTTAGGAAGATTCTTGAAAACATAATTCATAAACGTTCAATAGCACTAAAACACCCAATAAGTCCACAATAACGACTTCATAACTTATAGAAGCATGATCCCTACTATAAACCTCTTATAACGTGAAAACATGGCCGACAATACGCAACAGCTGATTGTTGGGTAGACATTTTACTTCACCTTTGCAAGGTTTTCTTTCTTTTTTAAAGAAATATGTGACAAAAATAAATACCAAAATGTTTTGACAAGACTTTCATAGTTTTAAGGGTTCCATACCCGATGGGTAAAAACGGGACCCGATTACTAAGACTTTGCTGTCTATTTATCACCAGGCTGTATCTCAAGAACCGCGATGGCTACACATTTGAAATTTTCACAATTTATGTATTTCGCCGCTACAACAAATACTAAAAATAAAATAAAATAAACATTTAAGGGGGGCTTCTATCCAACAATTTTTTTCTTCATTTTGCTCGATATCAATAACGGCGTAACGGGTAGGCACTTGCAAACGGTATGGTACCCATGGTGCGCGAGCCCGACTCGCATTTGGCCGGTTTTTATTATTTTTTAATTCAGAAAGTCAACATAACAACGTTAAACTGTCAAATAGTTGTAATACTATTATTGAATCTTTATGAAACACACTACACTATTTATACTACATAATGACCGTTATAAATCTCTTATAAGAGATGTTTATGAATAAGACTGCTCTATAGTAGGTATATGTTGACTCTAAGCTTTCTACATTTGTGAGCTCAATTTGAAGCGTACATTTAGGATATTATATATATAACGTTCAACTCCGGCAACATTTCAAACATTTCTATTTTAGCAATTATGACATATGAATGCTTTGGTTATTCTAAGAAATACAGACGATATAAGGTCTAGTTAATTTAACTTAGCGGTTAATGTTTCTAACCATCGTACTTTACCTTTTATTATATTTTCGTAATTGTTTTTATCGATACTACCTACGATGGAACACGCTTGCGTAATAAAATATTGACTTGACTCAAACTCAAATATTTTAATGCATTCCATGTGTAGGTATTACATAAGGTGTTACAGATAATATCATTTTTTTAGATCCAACATGGACCCTATCGGGCACAGCAAAAATGGAAGAGAGGAAGTAGGGCCAGCCATTTTTCAAAGTCAAAGTAAAAAATTCTTTATTCAAATAGACACATTTAAAATATTTTAAATCATGTTCTTATGATGCGTCCCATTCTTTTACTACCACCAGTTCTGGACGTGGCAACTCTGAGAAGAACTGGCAAGAAACTCAGAGGAATCCTTTTTTTTAAATAAATTATATTTTACAATTATTAATAAAGCAGTATTGTTTCAGAGCAACTCACTCCCAAGCAGTTTTGTCATTAACATAATCAGAAATTTTATAATAAGCCTTTTTACATAATTTATCTTTGACATATCGTTTAAACTTGTTTGTTGAAAGATCTCTTACATTATTAGGAAGTTTGTTGTAGAAGCGTATACATTGCCCCATAAAAGAATTGCTAATTTTGTGGAGACGTGTAGCATGTAAAACGAGATTATGCTTAGATCTAGTATTAACATTATGAGTGTCGCTTTTTTTCTTAAAACTATCTATATTCTTATGAACATATAAAAGGTTTTCATAGACATATTGTGATGCGACTGTAAGAATATTAGTCTCTTTGAATTTCTCCCGTAGGGAAACCCGCGGACCAAGTTTATATATAGACCTTACAGCTCGTTTCTGTAGTACAAAAATGGTGTCAATGTCCGCACAGTTTCCCCACAGAAGAATTCCATAAGACATTACGCTATGAAAATAACTAAAGTAAACCATTCTAGCAGTATCCAAATCAGTGAGTCGTCTCATAGTTTTAACAGCATAGGCCGCAGAGCTAAGTTTTCCTGATAGTTTCGCAATATGTGGGCCCCATTGCAATTTGGAGTCAATAGTTATTCCCAAAAAGACAGTTGACTCCACTGGCTCCAACCGAATACCATTTATTTGCACATTCGTATCAATTTGTTTCACATTAGGTGTAGAAAATTTAATGACTTTGGTTTTGTTTTCATTTAAAAGTAGATTATTAACATTAAACCAATGGACTACCTTCGAGATTGCATTGTTTACTTCGTCATAGCTGCGTAGCTGTCTACTTATTTTAAATGTCAAGGATGTATCGTCAGCAAACAATACTATCTCATGATTATTTCCTACATAATAAGGTAAGTCGTTTATATACACCAAAAACAAAAACGGTCCCAGGATTGAGCCTTGCGGGACGCCCATGGATACAACAGAGCCTGGTGATATTTTGCCGTTTATATCAACCTTCTGAATTCTATTGCCCATGTAAGAAATCAGAAGATTGAGAGCCTGGTTCCTAATGCCATACCGGTGTAATTTCCTGACAAGAGTGTCATGGTGAACGCAATCAAATGCCTTAGACAGATCACAGAAAATACCTAAGGATTCCTGCGAATCTTCCCAGGCCGCGAATATAGTTTTTAACAATTCAGTTCCCGCATCTATGGTTGAGCAACCCCTCGTAAACCCAAACTGTTTTTTGTGTAATAAGTTAAATTTATTAAAATGTCTGAGCAACTGGCTAAGAATTAATTTTTCAAAAATTTTGCTCAGAGTGGGCAATATAGAAACAGGTCGGAAATTCGAGGGATCAGTGCTATCACCGGATTTAAATAATGGTATAACCTTACTATGCTTCATCAAGTCAGGAAATACACCAGAATCAACACAACTATTAAATATGTATGCTAGGTAAGGCGCTATTATTTCAATAATATTAGATACAAATTTCACAGAATGACCCCATAGGTCTTTAGTTTTTTTCTTCTCTATGGTATTGAAAGCATTAACTACATCTTTATAGTCTATTAAATTAAAACTAAAATCGGTAACGCATGCAGAAACACTTTCGTTTAATAGCGCCTCAGCAGATATTGAAGATGAATTTAGAGTTTTAGTTGTTATTAGAGGTATGTTAGTGAAGAAATTCTCAAACTCAGTTGCAACTTCCATATCTGCCGAAATATTATCATTTTTTATTTTTAAATTAAAGTCTCTATTACAATTTATAGCTCTACCTGTTTCATTATTAATAATATTCCATATTTCTTTTATTTTATTAGATGAGTTTTTAATTTTATTATTTATATACATTGATTTGGCAGTAGAACAGGCTTCTTTAAATACTTTGGAATATCTAGTTACCTTATTCTTAAAAATCGTACTCTTATTAAAAGTCTTCTCATAATACAGTTCATATAATTTATTACGACTTTTGTAAATACCAGGTGTTGCCCATTCACTGAAACTTAACTTACCCTTACAGATTAACTTAGTTTTGGGTGTAAATATTGAATTATATTCAGCAATAACCATGTTAAAAAATAAATTATACAGCTGATTTGGGTTATTGTGAATTGGCAAACCTGATAATTTAGATGACAAGTTAAAATGAAATGCCTCTAGACGGCTTTCACTAATGGGTACAAAACTTATTTTTTTACTTTGGATTTTATTGGTTTTCTTGGGAAAAGATACTAACTGTCCACAATGGTCTGACTGTAACATATTAATTACAAATTTATGTATAGGTTTTAAGTTAGTGAATATATTATCTATACAAGTAGCACTAGAGGCAGTAATCCTCGTAGGCTCAATAAATAAATTAATCAAATTAAAAGATTTAAACAAATTTAAGAAGTTACAGGTTAATGTATTCTTTTCCAAAATATTTATATTAAAGTCTCCACAAACAACAATTGTTTTATGACTATTCGCTAATTTGAACAGGGCATCCTCCATTATTTTAATAGAAGCTTCATAAGGCGCAGATGGAGGTCTGTACACACTCAAAACATGCAGTTGCTCCAATTCAATACATGCTATTTCTAAAACCCTTTCAACAGAGAGGCTCACAATGTCAGTTCTTTCTTTAAATTTTAAACATTTCTTTACAATGATCAAGGAGCCACCTCGTATCATACGAACTCTGCAGAATGAGCTAGCAACCTGATGATTATTGGAACTGAAAATGATCTGGTGGCTTTTGAGCCATGACTCAGTAATACATAAAATATCTATATTGTGACAGTTCAAAAACAGTTCCAATTCTAACTCTTTACCTAACATCCCCTGTATGTTTTGATGCACCAGGTTGATACAATTTTAATCATATTGTTTTTGTTTTTGATTATATTGTCTATAGAACACAGACGTCAGCAAAGAGTTCCATATCGAAACAGTTCGCATTAAAAACGAAGATAAGAACCGCTACGTGCCGGTCAGTGGGATTTCATCGACGCGAGGATGATAATCCCACTTATGTCTGGTTGGGTAGTGTGGTACCCAAAGGTTCTGGTGGAATATCTCATGTAATTCCGACGCACACTCTCCAAAATGTAAACTTTAAAACATCGAGATGAAAACAAGTTCACGACAGTATTCTAGACCCTGAAGACGAATAGACGATAATGATAACGAAAAGACAGAGGACAGAACCGTCTCAAAGTTCTCAGCAGGACTCCATGGAAGATCAAACTTTTCTGCAGTGAACCTCCAAATCTTAGATAAAGTGCCAAAATTTGTAGCTGCAGTGCTTTTCAATTCTACGGACTACATATAGCTTCTAAAGTTAAGGTTAGGGAAAAGGTTGTTCACAAGCACATCAGCAGTAGACCTAACCCAAGCTTCAAGGTACGCAAGGTTCTTCAATATAAGCTCCATAGTCTTAGTAGTCCAGAGTATGGAAGTGATCGCGATCGGTCTATAATTGACAGACTCGGCTCGACTTCTCTTTTTTGGTACAGGTATCGTTGTGTCAGGAATAATTGCTCGTAATAGGAGATGCAAACAAATCTGCTTCCTTATCTGCCAAGTGTGAAAGTGAACCGTCAGGCTTCAGCAATGGCAACAAGCTACAGAAGTTAGCTTCAACCGATTTGGCAAGAGACCAAAATGCTTTGCTCCGTCTGGTATGGAAACATCATACCGAAAATGACAGGGTGTAGCACACATAATATACTAATAAGCTTCGATTTATATCAATATTTGAACAGATAGGTACAGTTAGAGTTATGATGGGTGTCTTCATGAAAATAAAATTGATTCGCCGTAAACGCACTCATACTACGCCATAAAATAGATATGTTTTAATTTAGTGCAGACCGCACCGCTTAACTCAACTCGCGATGCACCGCGTTTCCGTGTAAGTGGCTTAAGATCATCTTGGCAGCGGGCTACATGTGATAATCTTTGACGTAATAATCTTTATTACACAAGAGAGTGGTTACAAAATAGTTTGAAGACCCTGACTCCTGTGCTAGGTGATAGACCTGTATTACAAGAGCCAGTGCCTTCTCCCAGTAGGAGAGTAAAGTGAAAAATATAAGAAACTATGGTTTGATTCGACACTCTAGTGTTTTCAGCACGCAGTCAAGTCCCACAAGAGGTTTAGGGTAAATAAAAAGTGTACCTGAATTTGCACTGACTCTCATGTAACATCTTGACTGCTATAGCCGAAATCGGTCTAGAAGTCATCATTATAATAAAAATGGCAACAGAACTCAATCAACATGGCAACAGTGATCTAATAAGGTTAATGATTAAATCCTAATATAAATTATTCATGTCAATGGCGACGCTATTTTTGAATTCATTGTGAAGTGCCGACAAAGCCTGGGAGCGTCGCCGCGCCTCAGTTATGCTTCATAGATTCTCTGACTATATAATCAGTAATCAGTTACCTAACATACGACTATGTTGCACTATAGTTTTCAGTGGAAAACTGATAAAATAACGGTAACTGTCCACTCCTTACTAATACATATTATAAACGCGTGAGTTAGTGAGTATGGATGGATAGATGTTTATTACTCTTTTACTAGTCTAAGATCCGATTAAGAAGGACCTTCACCGATATGTTTACTGGATGAAAAATATTTTATATCAAATTTAATGACTTAAATAATATAACGCGGGTGGGTTGCCTAAATAATTCCTGGCCAAATTATTATTATTTAAAAATTTACTTTAAAATTTAATTTAATTATTTAATTTACTTTACTTTAAACGAATATATTTAATACTAATCGAAAGTATGAAGTTTTCTTTTTGTTTCCTGGCATAACTACTGGGTTGCCAGGTATTAATAGGAATGTCGATACTATTTATCTTCACCTATTTGTTTACTAAATAAATTTTATATCAAAATATAATATTGTTTTGCTACAATCTGCAATAAAAAATAAAATATTTCGATTTACAATAAAAAATTAAATATATATTTTTTTTTAATAAATAATAGTTTGGCCAGGAATTTCTTAGTCAACCCACCCGCGTTATATTATTTAATATATTACATTTGATATAAAAAACTTTTCATCCAATAAACAAATTGGTGAAGGTCGTTCTTAATCGTATCCTCTACTATACGCAAAAACTACTGAATGGATTTAGCAGACAGTTTGCACGCAAATAGTTTTTAAGCTGAATTCATGTATAGGCTACCTAATATCACGCTGCATGGTAAAACCGCGAGGCGCAGATGGTTTTAAATAAATTTTGATTTCCTTAACTCCCCTCTGGTTGCCGTAAGATCTATTTTTTATATTATTCTTATGTTTAAAGAGACAACTCCCGCATAAGGCAAATTAATTTTTGCAAACACTCAATTAACGAGCACACCTAGGTAAGGAGATTTGTGCCAAATGGGCCACTATAAGTGTGACCCAGGAGATCCCGCGGTGCCATATTGGCCGCGGGTGCCGTCGGGGGGCCGGATTGCTTTTGTGTACCCGGCCCCCGCCAACGGGGGATCGAAGGAGTGTCCACACCACTAAATGTGGTATGAGTTAGCATACCACGCTATGGAGAGGGCGAGTCCTACATATCCCACCGCCTGCGCGCGAATACGCTGCAGCGGCGCGGCGGTGGGAATGCGTAAATCCATTTCCCTCGCAAAACAAAAAAAAAGTGATTTGTTGTTCATACAAATATTGTCTTGAAAGGGAATTAAACCCGGAAGAGGCAGTTAATATCCCACTGAGTTTGTTTCGCCGGGCCGTGTCAGTTGGATCCGGTGGTAGCACAAAATCGCGGTACGACTAAATAATAACATACTCAAAGAACAGACTAATCAATCAAAGATAGTAAATAAAATTGGATTACCTGACAGCTTTTAGGCTAAAGCTTTAACTAAACTAAACTAAGTTAAAATAACATATCACTACATTGTATAAAAAAGTCGCTTCTCGCAGTCTGTATGTATGTTTAAATCTAAGCATTGCTTCGGTCTTTAAAACTACGCAACGGATTTTGATGCGGTTTTTAGATATAATAGATAGAATGATAGACAGAGGAATTGTTTATATGTATAATGTATCAGCATAGCACCCACGCGAAGCTGGGGCGGTTCGAGCCGTATAATAAACTAGGAATAAAACTTAAACTTTAATTAACTTATTTATTTTATTTAACTTTATATATATTTAATTTTATTAGCAGCCGTTCTTTTTCCACCTAATTGCACATGGAAAAATACTGCACTAACCGTAATTCATTTATTACACGGGAACCGGTAATCGGATTAAAGTTAGCTTTGGTACTCTATATTAGCAAAAAACCGGACAAGTGCGAATCGGACTCGCGCACGATGGGTTCCGTATGAGTTACGAGTGCGTAACTATTTTTGATATCAAGAATAAAAAAGTATGTTTATGAAATGAAATGTTTTTTTTTTTTTTATATTCGAGTTCATTGAATGAAAGGTAAATTGCGGTTTACGATTTATGACGTATTAAAAAAAACTTCTTTCAAGATCTCGTTCAAACCAATTTTCGGTGGAATTTTGCATGGTTATATACATCATATATATAATATTTTTTTTAGTTTCATCATTCTCTTATTTTAGAAGTTACAGGGGGGGACATACATTTTACCACTTTGGAAGTGTCTCTCGCGCAAACTATTCATTTTAGAAAAAAATGATAGTAGAAACCTCAATATCATTTTTGAAGACCTATCCATAGATAAGCCACACGAATGGGTTTGATGAAAAAAAAATTGAGGTTCAGTTCTAAGTATGGGGAACCCCCAAATTTTTTTGTTTTTTTTTTTATTTTTGTGTGAAAATCTACATGCGATTCACAAAATACATCTACTTACCGACCGAGTTACAACATTATAGTTCTTAGTTTCGAAAAAAAGTGGCTGTGACATACGGACAGACAGACAGACATGACGAATCTGCACCGGTGGCTCAGTGGTTACGGTAGTTGCTTCTGGGACCTGGTGTTCTGGGTTCGATTCCCACCCGGGACAATTATTTTGTGTGAACCACAAATAATTGTTCTAAGTCTGGGTGTACTTTGTGTCCGTGAAATGTATGTTTGTAAAGTCCCCCGCGACACAGGGATATATTTCCCTAGAGCGGGAGTTGTCTGTTAAAACAAAAAAAAAAGAAGGGTTCCGTTTTTTGCCATTTGGCTACGGAACCCTAAAAAGGGGTGATCTCGAAAGAGGATTAGGCATAAAATCGGTTCCATTTTATCCAACCGATATGCAGATTCACATTTTAACTAAAATTGATTTCTGTACTCGATATATGTATTAATATTATTCCTACTATAAATAAATGCAATTTTAGTTTATATTTGTAATGGAAATATAGTAGGTTTCTACTTAATGCATATGAATGTATATAACATACATAGTTGCTGCGCCCCGCGGTTTTACCTGCGTCACTCTGCTCTGCTGGGTCGGAGCGTGATATTTTATAGCCTATATGTTAATCCAGCTTATAAACTATCAGCGTGCAAACTTTCAGCCAAATCCATTCAGTAGTTTTTGCGTGAGAGAGTAACAAACATCCATCCATCCATCCGTATTTACAAACTTTTGCGTTTATACATAATATTGGTAGGACCAATAATTTCCCGCCGCCTACCGCCCTAGGCTCGGCCTTGGGGAGTGGGGAACATGGGCCCCTCTCCCTTCGAGGCTGACCCATGAGGAGTAGGGACGCCTCTACACTCCGGGCGTCCCTATAATTGGGCAAATGGGCCACTGTAAGTGTGGCCCTGGAGATCCCGCGGTACCATATTGGCCGCGGGTGCCGTCGGGGGGCCGGATTGCTCATGCGTACCCGACCCCCGCCAACGGCGGATCGAAGGAGTGTCCGGGGGGTTTTAGTGGTGTAGGGTCCTCTCCTCGTGGTATGACTTTAGCATACCACGCTGTGGAGAGGGCGAGTCCCACATATCCCACCGCCAGCGCGCAAATACGCTGCAACGGTGGTGGGAATGCGTCAATGCATTTCCCCCCGGACAACAAAAAAAAAAAAAAAAAAAAGGACCAATAATTTAAAAAAATAATCTGTATGTGTGTTTATTTGTCCCTACTAGCCAGCAACTGCTGGACCGGCGATAATGAAGGCTTTTTATTTTGTCTGATTGTTTGTTCGTCCGGGTATACAGGGTGTCCCATAAGGTTAAGTAGCTGGAAAAGGGGGTGACAGGGGTGGACACAATGGTCACTAGAAAAATAAAAAAAAAATCCGCTCTGGGTATTTAAAAAAAATATGGCATTTTTTAAAAACTTAAAATTTTACACCTTGTTATTTTTGATGTTGATGTTGATGACCTTGTTGTTATTGAAGATTACATAACAGCATTTTTTTTAAATACAGCCATATTTGTAGGTACAGTTAGCACAAGGTGTAAAATTAATAGTCTTTTAAAAAATGTCATTTATTTTTTTAAACACCCAGAGGGAATTTTTTATATTTTTCTGGTGACCCTTGTGACCATCCCTATCACCCCCCTTCCCAGCTACGTAATCTTTTGGGACACCCTGTATAATCTCCAAAACGGTAGTTCCGATATATAAGGGATTTTCATTAGTAGGGCTTAAAAATACCTTATTTTACGCGTACGCAGTCGTGGGCAGCTAGTCGCATATAATTAGGTAGTAGGTATGTAAGTGCTAAGTATCTTTGCGAATAAAAAATAATGCAAATGAAGGAATATTCTATTCTTTCAGCTGTACAATGAGCCTATTTACTACATTATACAAGTACATGATACATATAGTGTTATAATGTGTTTATCTTCGATAATTAACTATATCTATGACAAAATTAATGGTCAATTGGCGCGTTGTAATGATGTTACATGGATGATGCGCCATAATTAACTAGGATTATTAATGAGTTGGAACAATAATATCTCAGTTAGTCGCCATGATATCACATTATTACTTACATAATTCGACGGGTAAATGGCTAATCGAAGCAAGCGACACCGTGAACGATTTCAATTATATACCTTATTGTAGGTGAATTTAAAATATATATTTCAATATAGCACATGGTGTCGCTTAGGCCGATTACTAAATAAGGTTGTTTTGGGATATGCGACTACTATATATAATACAAGTAGTTTTTTTTTTCAAAATGCGTTAGGCATCCCTGCGCGGAATCGAAATTGAACGGCCGCGTCAGCGAGGGGTATCTTTTTTTTATTTATGGGACAAATCCCACCCACTCTTCTACCACTGCAACTCCTGTAAGCCACTGGAAATGAGCACCGAGACTCACCAAGTCCCAAGAAAAAAGTTAAACTGCAAGGGGTACGTAGGTCTCTCCAAAATAAATTTTCGGAGGAATACTCATTAAAGAGCTCTCGGAGGTTCCTGCCCCCGCCGATAATTATGTTTTGGGTATCACTTCGGCGGTACCCGCAACCAATGCACTCCTTAAGTATAGGAAGGAATATAGGGTGAGATTTCAGAAGTCCACTCCTCCCCTTAGTCTACAAAATTCTGTCTGGAATTGGTCAACGATTGCAGTTAGTTTTTTGTTTTGCTTTTGCTACTTCACCGGGCATAAAATTGAGCAGGGCTCTAGCCTTATTAAATGGTTTATTAATACAAACTAAGCAACCTGCGTAAGATGGTGCCCGCTGTGATTCTAAAATCTCGACTCACGGCGGCCACTGGCCGAAGTATTGATGACTTACAGAATTTTGGCAAATTTTATACAATTGCTTATCCGTCGGCATGTCGACGGGATTTTCGTCACATATACACTCACTAAGGTCATTTCGCCTTATCACATTATTGAAGCAAAGAGGCGATGTGACAATCCTTCTCAGTCTAGTATATTATACCGTCATTTTTAAAGGCATATTATACTTGATAAAAAGGTTGGTTGGCTTGGTTTACTAATATTATACATTTTAAGCAGACACTTGTTTATTACGAAATTGATATAATATAGGGACATGGCAATGGTGCCTGATGCCAACTAGAAGTATATCTATACTTCTGTACGAATGGACACTCCTTACCCAGGTTCCAAGTCATATTAATCTGGAATTTTTAATGTCATCAAAAAGTATATATAGGGTGACTGGTAATTAGTGACCGATACCTAAACACATGATTGTGCTCATAATAACAAACAACTTTTACTATGGCACCACACCTGAAATCGCGAAAAGAAATCAACTGTTCCATACATTCATGTTTACATAACTCGTCAACATGGTAGGGAGCAGCTGATTTTTTTTTCGCGATTTCAGGTTTGGTGCCATAGTAAAAGTTGTTTGTTATCATGAGCACAATCATGTGTTTAGGTATCGGTCACTAATTACCAGTCACCCTATATATACTTTTTGATGACATTAAAAATTCCAGATTAATATGACTTGGAACCTGGGTTAGGAGTGCCAAATAGGTTTATAGATCTTATTACGAAGAATAAATCATTTCATTTTAAGCCTTTTTTTGTGCCGTCGGGGGGTCGGATTGCTTATGTGTACGCGGCCAACGGCGGATCGAAGGAGTGTTTGGGGGTTTTAGTGGTGTAGGGTCCTCTCCTCGTGGTATGAGTTTAGCATACCACGCTATGGAGAGGGCGAGCTCCACATATACCACCGCCAGTGCGCGAATACGCTACAGCGGCGGAGGGAATGCATAAATGCATTTCCCCCCGGACAAAAAAAATAAAAATAGGTATTAGCAACCATTTAAAAATTACGCTGTTAAAGACACGTATAAACTTTTCAGTGGAGGCAAAGGTTTGAGCCATCAGGTGGCTGTTAAAATTTAAATTTCGAAAGTGCAATTCCTTAAGTTTCGTTTTCCATATTGCAAAGACGGATTTCCTGCATGTGGTGAGCGTACGTAACTGCTGCAGAGCATCACATTTGCATTTTGTTCGATACGTTACCAGTAACAGTGACTGCACCGGTGGCTCAGTGGTTACGACAGTTGCCTCTGAGACCTGGTGTACTAACTATTTGTGTGAACCACAAATAGTTGTTCTGAGTCTGGGTGTTCTTTGTGTCCGTGAAATGAATGTTTGTAAAGTCCCCCGCGACACAGGGATTTATTTTCCTAGTGCGGGAGTTGTCTTTTTTTTTAATGAAAAAAAAATGACTATGCCAAAAGCCCTCCCTCGGGAGGAGGCCCAGGTTCAGCTGTGGACGTCATTCGGGCTGATGATAATAACGATTTTAGTTTTGACAAGCAGCCCGTCCCGGCTTTGCACGGGTGCATATTTTTAGTAAAAAATATAGCCTATCTTAGGGATGATGTAGCATTAAGCATTCTAATAGTAAAAGAATATCAGTAGTTCTTGAGTTTATTCGAAGCAAACATACAAAAATACAATCTTTTCCTCTTTATTATGTGAGTATATATGTAGATATAGATTAGTATAGATAAAACTCAAAAGTGACGTGATTTTTTTAATAAAATGGACAAAAACTTACTTTTAAACCAAACGCAGCTTATTTCACTCTTTAAATTGGTGATTACCGTGTAATCAGAGCATTATAGTGCTATTTTCCGTGTTGTTTTCCACTACATAAAAAGACCCTTTGCTGATTATATTTTTCTATGTTTCCGACAACCTCCGTAGCGTAGCGGTATTTGGCTCGCTTTATATCTCGAACGTCATGGGTTCGATCCCCACGCCGGACAGGAAATCTTTGTGTAAATTCAAAGATTTCTTTCCGGGTCTGGTTGGTTGAGGGACTACCCTCCGTGCCTCGGAAGTAGGTTAAGTCGTTGTTCCCGAATATTATAAAATCATCTATAATAATCGCATATCAATAAACGAGCAGCAGCATTTCCTTGTGTGGTACTCATAATACTGCGGTCACCAACCCGCCTGCCAAGCGTAGAGACTATGACAAATTCCCTCCCTCGGGGGGAAGCCCATGTTCAGCACAGACTTTATATTGGCTGATGATGTTTCCGTTCATTGTTGATAATATTTTTTTATATTTACTTTAATTATAACAAACTTGTCGATAATTAGTCACATGATGGCAATGTTTATACTGTCCGAGATGTGCGAGATAATAGTGAGGTCAATAATACTTTTGTTTACATTCGACGACGACGGTTCATAATTCACAGAATCTTACATAATCCATACTAATATTATAAATGGGGAAGTGTGTGTGTGACTGTTTGTTTATCCGTCTTTCACGGCAAAACGGAGCGACGAATTGACGTGATTTTTTAATTGGAGGTAGTTGAAGGGATGGAGAGTGACATAAGCTACTTTTTGTCCCTTTCTGACCCCCCACTTTCCTAAAATGGGGGTGGATGGAAGTTCGTATGAAGTTTGATCTCATTCCGCAATTTTCAAGGTAGAAATCTAAAAATTGGTATGCGGACTAATTGTGACTAACAAAAAAATTGTGCATAATTTTTTTTGGAAATCTGCCCCCATACCCTTAAAAGTGGGGGTGAAACCGCGCGGGGCAGCTAGTGCAAACATATTCGTGATACTGGATACCTAAATAGATAAAGGCCACGATGACATCATTTATTCTTCCTAGTAACCAGATGACACACCAGATCACGTTAAACCCTACCAATATTATAAACACGAAAGTAAGTACGTATGTTTGTTACTCTTTCACACAAAACTACTGAATAAATTTGGCTGAAAGTTTGCACGGAGGTAACTAATAAGTTCGTTTAACATATAGGCTACAAAACAACACGCTCAAGCAGAGTAACTTGGGTAAAACCGCGGGGCGTAGCTAGTCCTACATAATTATATAAATAGTATTTTATAAAGTCATTTTTTGTTAGTTTCGTCATTTTGATGCAAATTGCTAGAGAATTCGCCATCAGCCCGTATAACTTCCAATGCTGAACATAGACCTAATCCCGATAGAGGGATTCGCCAAAGTCACCACTTGGCAGGAGAGTTGGTGACCGCAGTATTATGTCGAAACACACAGGAAAACGCTGCTGTCCGTTCCTTGATATACAATTGTTATTATAGATGATAATTAAACTATCGAGACCAACGGCTTAACGTGCCTTCCGAGGCACGAAGGCTAGTCCCTCAACTAAGCAGACATATAAAGCTTATATTTTACACCAAGCTTTCATGTCCGGCGTGAAGATATAACTCACGACCTCTGTTATTTAAAGCAATGTTTATCGCTACGCCATCGAGGTAGTCCAATATCATGGTATTTCATAATTATGTTCAAACTTCGTTTGTGTTCGTTACTCAATCACGATTGATCATTTATTTGCGGCAGAACGGTTCGGATTAATTTTCATCTAGATTCGCACATACCCCAATTTTTATTTCGCAAATATGAACGTTTTCAACAAGATTAAAAATATTTCAAATAAAACTACAGGTTGCTGCCCGAATGAAATGAATAAGGCTGAACCCACATTAGGCATGCGAGTCTCCTAAGTGTCACAGGCGGATATGATTGCCATTCGTCCGGATTCCTCGTATTTATCCTTGTTAAGAGGGCGTCCGGGGAGCGTTCAGGCCGGACTTAATTTGTAGTCTGGGTTTAAAAATTTCAAGTAGGTATTAAGCCGCCCGCGACTCTCGCACTGTACCCGAGTCATTATGTCTAGAAATACCTTTTGAGATGTCTAGGCTTTAAAATTCGGGGTTTTCACGCGTCTTGTCCCGGTTGCCAAATTTTGGAGATGGCAATCCTACATGCGGACGACGACAGCGGGGGAAGCGGGTGACGGGAGTTTGTGGGGTCAGTCTGTGGTCATCAGTTAATAAGCGTAGGGTTTTAATGCGTGCTAATGGTACTTGTGTATTAACTATTTAATATTTCATCGAACACTGATTTAATAACTAGACCGCAACATATCCATATTGAGTAATTGTGGAATTACGGTAAATTTAATCAATATCCAATAGGTTTTAACGAGAAATATTCATGTAATTAAAATTAATATTCAGGCAACTATTTCCAATAAAATGTTTCGATATTAAATTAATGTTTGTGATGATTGAATAAAGTACTTGATGGAATATATTCATTAATGTTCTTTGTTACTATTTCACCCAAAAAAATATATTTCGCCATAATTTTAAAAACCAAGTTTTGGATCTTCACCATACATTTCTCCACCAATTTTGTGACAATCGGTGCAATAACGGCGGACTACGAGTCTGGACAGACGGACGTACATGAGATACTATGTGAGGTTCCTTGTGGACTACGGAACCCTAACAACTCAACATAAAGGCATTGTAGGGGTGAACGGGAATTTAATTTTTGTAAGTTTGTAATAGATGACGACACTAACGACTGTAAGACATACCTTTCCGGTTAAAAGAAACTTAAACATACCAACATCAGAAATCCATCCACGAACGGCACCTTTCAATATTTTTGGCAGGTGGTTTTCGCGGATTTAAATATTTTTTTTTAATGTTGTCCTCGAAGAGCATCATCATCATTTGTTATTCAAGATAAATTAAAGATAGACAAAATATGTTTACTCATTAAAAGTTGCAGTAATAGTTTGGACAATTGCACAGTTACGGTTTCGACGTAACACTAAGTGCGGCATACTTAGATGCGCGATGCCTTTTTAAATAAGATGTCAATTCTGACACCTTCAAATCCTGGCTGATAGAAAGCATCTTACAATAGTTATATTTTAAATACCTCTATCAGACCTATTTCACACCATTATACAGTCACATCTATGCACAATACTCCTCTACAAAATTTGACCCCTGCCTAGCCTAATTTTGACCAGGGCAGGGGGCCAAAATTTCTCTTATTTTTTTTTGCAATTAAATAGTTTTCATTCTCGTAGTTTGTCTGTTCGAAAAATACATAAGTAATCGGAAAATTATCATTACAGCTGCCAATAACAATATTACACAATAATACCTCTCAAAGAGGCGTAAACAGAAATAAAAGGACGGGGTTATACTGTTTCTTATTTCTTAAGACTTATTTCTTTGGCTTATTAATTTTCAGACGTATGTAGTTTCGCCACGACTTTTTGTGACTCCGCAGAGCCATATAGACGAAAAGAGGTACAGTTCTGTGCCAGAAAGCTTTCAGAAAGTTCTTTACAATCAGAGGATCTGGAGCGCGATAAGGTACCTGTGTCAGAGTAGATTAGGAAAAAATATTACATTATTATTTTGATATTTGCGCTATTTAAGGTTGTGTGTCTGCAACTCTAAAAGATGGGCCTGATGGACTTTTTCTTAGAGATGAGCCTTTGCGACAACCATAATTAATTCTGGTGGACATGCGAGACTTCACCGGGTATAAAGACGAACGGACTGCAGTCTTATTACATTATTAATGTCTGACTAAGACTAAATGGTTTGGTGGTGCCATGCGCAGGTTACAACCTGCGCATTG
This sequence comes from Nycteola revayana, assembly GCA_947037095.2. Lineage (NCBI taxonomy): Eukaryota > Metazoa > Arthropoda > Insecta > Lepidoptera > Nolidae > Nycteola > Nycteola revayana. The sequence goes on along the minus strand of OX344842.1, from coordinate 30,023,526 downwards.
CACCACCAAACCCACAAAGCATGCAAGTATTGCGTAATGATGACTTCTAACAATTTTAGTTAAGTTCTGTGCAATTGATGGATCGCAGTAGCCGGTATTAGACACTTATAATGTCAGAACCGTTTCCGTGTGGTTTCCGGCTTAGAATAGACCACCCCATGTTTTCCCATGGGTTTCGTAAAAGGCGACTCAGGGACATATAGCTGATGGATGGGCAGCAGCATCTATTAGCTCAAGGTTTACATCTTACTGCGATCACCAATCCGTCTGCCAAGCGTGGTGATTATGGCAATATTCCTCTACGATCCTGGCTTGCCAAGATCTGTTAAGAGGAGGCACATGTTCAGCAGTGGACGTAAACGGGCTGTTGATGATGATGATGAATGTCAGAACTACTAGTTGGTGACTTGTAATTTGTCGAGGAAGTCTAATTAATGTAAAAGTTTAGATGTTTACTTTACTCAACCATCCAATATTAACGAGTTAGCAGATTCGAAAAAAAATCAAATAGACTGATATGGAATGTTGTTAATATCAGGAGAATGAACTCGATTTCAACTCGGGCAATGCATATTCCAGTTAACATGTTTATTGAACCATCCGAACGTATGAAGTTCCACTGTTTCTCATAAACAGTTAATAAATATGAACTCTTTACGCTTGAAACTTATTCATTTTCAATTTTAATATTGATGTTTAAAATTTTATATTTGTATTCGGCGTGTAATATTACCGGACATTAAAACATCAAACAAAGGATTATTTTTGGATTAATTAACGTACGTACCATCAGACAGCGTATTTTAAACAGGTATGATGTGGAGGATAATATTTTGAATGGTCTGTAAGTTGTGCTAATGGGCAAGCCGAGTTCATATCGTCATCAATACTAGTAAAACGCTTTGTTTTGAATAACTGACTGACTGATGGATTAACGCACAGCCTAAAGCGCTGATCGTAGAGACTTGAAATTTAGAATGTATGCTCTATATGACGTTGGCATCAGATAAGAAAAGGATTTAAAAAAAACCATGACAAAGATAATGAAACGTGGTTGCTACCCTTAGTGTTTTTTTTCGGACAGGCATACGTAGTTAGCCTCTAGGCTTTTGTTACTTAACCGGGCATAAAGGCGAGCAGGGCTTCAGCCTTAATAACTGGTTTAAAAATTACAAACGTAAGAGGGCGGCCCCTGTGGGGCTTGGTCGTCGGCTCAGGGCGGTCGCTGGCGATGAGATTGAGGCATGACTTTTCGTATTTAAGGGGGTTTTGTGCAACTGTCGCTCTACTTTGCAGTTCGCGGTCCTCTCGGACTTACGGGTCTGCGAGGGGCTACCCTTAGTGAGTACCGCTAGTTTGTATGGGAAAATCTAAGTCGCAAAACTGCTAATCGACATAATTGCTTGAAGTAATCCCAGTTACATTATAATCTTTAGATCCAAGAACAAAGCTCGTGAACATATCACTATAAATATAATTATTTCGTCACAACATAAAATTGTATACTTTCAATCGGAATGAATAACAACGCTCGGTTGAAAAAGGGACCAAATTAAAAGTCGATAATGCAATATGATTGAATTTAACTACGTACCATACCTATTATTTTGATTGCGGACATTAAAATAATAGGCATGGTAGTTTATTTCAATCAAGTTTTAGCATTATCGACTTTATGGAGGAAATGCCTTTGTTTCTGTATTAACACGATTATAATTCAATCACTTTAAAACTATAAACTGACTAGATTTGCGTTAAAGATGATGACGTTGATTAACATAAGCTATAAAACATCAACCACTGGAGCAGAGTAGCAGTTCAACGCAAGCTAAACCGCGCAGCTGGTGATAAAATATTAAAGGCATTTTAACTCATCCCGTGTAAAAGGTATTGGTCGAATGTCAACCAAATGATTGTCACCAATTCTAGTATCACCAACAAGGTCGTAAAACGGGGCCTACTACAAATAAAATTGTTAACATTTGTTATATATTTACACGTAAAACATTTCAATGCAGGAAAGCATTTATCGTTTGTAATCAATCAACACCATTTTTTAAATCAGGGTTATGAGGTTGGCAAATAATCAGCCTCGTGACAAACGGAAACATTTAGCTACATTTCCTAAAAACTTTAAGAATTTAGATTTCTTAACAAATAAGAAGAACACGATAAGAGAGTTAAGAAATAAGAAGAATATGATGATGATGAATGAAGTACTAGTAGCCGCTGAAATTTATGATTCATATTGATGTCATTCAATAAAATAATTCTAAACCACCATTACATCCGTAGTAGCAAGATTTGGTGAAGTTCAATTTTGGTGATATATTAAGATAACATTGATGTTGAATTCCAAACGACCGTTACATCCGTAGTAGCAAGTGAAGTTTCATTTTGGTGATATACAGGGTGTCCCAAAAGGTTAAGTAGCTGGGAAAGGGGGTGACAGGGGTGGACACAATGGTCACTAGAAAAAAAAAATCCGCTCTCGGTATTTAAAAAAAATGGCATTTTTTTTAAAACTTAAAATTTTACACCTTGTTATTTTTGATGTTGATGTTGATGACCTTGTTGTTATTGAAGATTACATAACAGCATTTTTTTTTAATACAGCCATATTTGTAGGTACAGTTAGCACAAGGTGTAAAATTTTTAGTCTTTTAAAAAATGCCATTTATTTTTTTAAACACCCAGAGGGAATTTTTTATATTTGTCTGGTGACCCTTGTGACCATCCCTATCACCCCCCTTCCCAGCTACGTAATCTTTTGGGACACCCTGTATATAGATAATAATCGGTGATAATAATTATGGCGACGTTTGAGGAATACTCCAATATAAAGGCCATGGATGGCGAAACAATGGCACGCATGCCATAACCATTCGATTATTGGTTAAATGTAAGAGTTCTACCAAACATACCTAATTGACGGACACAAAGCAAACCTAGATTCAGAACAACTATCCATAACAAAGAGTTGTTGTAGAGAGAATCGAACTCAGCTCTGTAATTTGCTATTACAAGATTATCGATTACCCTTAAGTTTAATTTTATTTGTCACGGTTTGGGTAGTGATCATTATTAAGTTGGTATTTTAGATAAAATGACTACTGTGCTCACTATTTAGATTAATATATTTACAAAAGTCAAAATTTATATTCAATACGGTTAGAAATTCATTTAAAATAATTAATATACATTTATTAATCATTGAGAAACATTTTGTGCAGAAAAACAAAAGAACAATAGGACATATCTCGCGCACTGAAGCAGAGCCTCTGCCTCCAGGCAGTGCGCGATGCAAAAAGTTTTTATACCAATTAAATGAAATAAATTCAATAATAATTAATATGATGCGTTGTAACGCTACAGTATCGAAAGTTTTAAGTATAGATCGAATAGGCAGTGCTTTAGTATAAAAGCGATTCACCAACTGGCAACGCGTCCCGTCGTGTAGCGCGGGGCGGGGGGTGACGCACGTAACGACAGAGAAGCAGATCTGTGGACCTAGACAAAATGTCACTACAGCGGGGCGATTGTTAGCATGAAATACTACACTATATTTTAATACGGTTTACCATTCAATCGCTATGCTATCTACGAGGTTTTTGAAACTTTTTTCCATTCTTTTTTTTATTCTATATAGATCTTTGTTTAGCCCAATCTCACCTGATGGTAAGCGACGATGTGGCTGACGATGGATCTCAAAGGTCTAGAAACACTTATTCACTCTTGACTTGAAGATACCCAGGTTATAGTTTTCGGGGAAAACAGAAGCTGGCAGCGAGTTCCAGACCTTAGCAGTGCGGATGATGAAGGTGGAGGAGAACCGCGTGGTACTTACCTACTTACTTTGTTTCAAAGAAGAATCAAACAATGTATGCCCGGCATACGAGTGAATAGAATCACTTGATCACGTGATAAATATCAAGTACAAATACATTTGCGTTAGGCCCTCTGCATCACCAAGCAGGATTACTACTATTGAGTGATACTAATATTTTGTAAAATTTACCAGACCACGCTTCGCAACAGATTGCGGTGCAGTATGAAAACCGCCTCAGTCATCTATACTTCTATACTAATATTATAGAGAGGAAAGACTTGTATTTTTGGGTGTGTGATGTATAAACTCAAAAACTACTGTGCTGATTTCAAAAATTCTTTCACGATTAGAAAGCTAGCTATTGAAGTTCCCACGGGAACGGGAGTAACGCGTGTGAAACCGCGCGCGGGGAGCTAGCTATATGTATATTAGTGATATTATAATTATATATTACTAACCCAAAAATTATTGATATTCTGATCATATGACTGCTAGGTTATCTCGCAACAAAAATTGGTTTAAATGTATCACACCAAGTTAATGTTGTTGATAAGTAAACTTACAAATTTACAATTGAAATGTATATTTTTTATCAATAAAATATAAACATTATATAGTTTATCATTCAAAACCAACATTGAATGATAACTTGTAAGTTCAAACATAATGAGATCTGTGCACCAACATTATGAAATTATTATTTACTAGCTTCCCGTACGCGGTTTTAGCCGAGTAACAGTAACTCTCGTAGCCGCGGAAACCTTGACTTAAAATATAGCCTACGACACTCACAAATAATGTGGCTTTCTAATTGTAAGAGAATCAAATGTATTTTTGTCCGTCGGGACATGCTTTGGCGTCGTTTGCTAAAGGAGAGAACCCTACACCACTAAAGCCCCCGGACACTCCTTCAATCCGCCGTTGGCGGGGGCCGGGTACGCATAAGCAATCCGGCCCATCCAGAGATTACCTTTTACAACCTCACGAACTTTACCTCTTTATAATATTAGTATAGATCAGTTAGCTGTTACTGTTTTCCTTTATATATATATATACTAGCGACCCGCCCCGGCTTTCCTCTTGAATCCCTCTCTATTAAAAAGAAACCGCATCAAAATCCGTTGCGTAGTTTTAAAGATTTAAGCATACATAGGGATATAGGGACAGAGAAAGCGACTTTGTTTTATACTATGTAGTGATTATACATACCCACTACCATGAATTTTACAATGGTATTTTTTTCAAAAGCGAACTGGCTAGAGAGCTTTCATGGAGTTAACAATAAATAATAGAACGAGGCATCATACAATAGGTACTCAATAAGAAAAAAAGAGTATGAATCTCCGAGTCAAAAATTTATTAAAGAACTGCGATATTTTCAAACGACCCAGACGACAAAATGAAGAAGATACCTAGGTGCAATAAAAGCTTTCATAAATGTACGTGGGTTCTGAACGACTTTTATAACTGTTTTTTATTCCACTTTGTCTGATTTCATACCTTTAGTCTGATCAAATAACCTAAAATCTCATCTATTCTTTATGAATAACAAAATTTCCAACGATTTATTCTTTTAAAAAGCCTAAACCTACCATTTTGTATGCGTATGCATGCCAAATAAAGTATTTATTTACTTCAAATGTATTTATTTATGTTGTGTTTGTGTAGTAGGTAGGTAAGTATCAATTTCCTTTATTAGAACTTCAACCTTATTACCATCACCGACCATATTTCAATACTGAAGTAAAAAAAGGCTCCATGTAAGAGACCAACGAACGTTAAAAGCATACAAATCCATTAGTAATAGCTTTAAAAGTCTGACAGAGCAGAACAAGATATTAAAGTTATAGTCTAAGATCCCAGGGCCACCGGACTTCACGAATTTTCTGACGAACGAAATGTGGACGATTGAGTAGTGTTAATATGTACTAAGAAGGCATGCCTACCAGTTAGCTTGCTTGGACGGTCAATTTTGAGATAATCAAGGTTCATAAAAAGCTGGTTTTTAGGTATATTTTAAGCAATATCCTTATAAATAAGTCGCCAATAGTCCCAGACACTTTCCGTCAGCCGTATTGCTTTGCAGACACTTTAAAGCTCCCAAAATAATTACTTTGGTAACTGCACGTAAATTCTGATGCTCCATTTTTATATATTTCCACCAGATAACTATTTTAAAACCTACTACTATTTTAGTAATTATTTTGGAAACTTATAAGCGTCTGCAAAGCAATACGGTCGACGGAAAGTGTCTGGGAGTATTGGCGACTTATTTTTAAGGATATTGCCGGTAATATTCGTAAAAATCAGCTTAGAGAGTTTACGTGAGGTAAGTAATGTTTTTATGTACCTTGATTACCAGATACCTCAAAATTGGCCGTCTAAGCTAGCTAGATCAAGGCATGCGTTCTTAGTACATAGGTACTAACACTTATGAATAGCAACATTTCGTTTTTCAGAAAATACGTGATGTCTAGTGGCCCTGGGATCTTACTCTATTAGCTAAAGACTTTCTTTGAATACCTTTTCATGGATACATAAACTTCATGTAAGAGTTCCATTTTAATAGAGCTACGAGTTCAAGTCCGTAGTATGGTGACGTTATTTGCCTTTGAGCTTTGAGCCACGGATAGTTGTTCTTAGTCTGGTGTGCTCTTTGTTAGTGGATTATGTGTTTGTAAAGTCCCCGGCGACACAGGGATCTATATCTCTGGTGCGGGATTTTTTCCCTTTTAAGATTTTACAGTTTGCCTGAGAACCATTCTTTAAGTTAGGGTTTATATAAATAACTAGCTGTGCCCGCGGTTTTACCCGCGTTACTCTGCCCCAGTGGATCGGAGCGTGATGTTTTGTAGTCTATATGTTAATCCAGCGTATAACCTATCCCGGTGCAAAATTTCTGCCAATTCCGTTCAGTAGTTTCGGCGTGGAAGAGTAACAAACATCCATCCATACTTACAAACTTTTGCGTTTATATATTATTATTAGTAGGATATAATAACATTGATAAAATTACTATATTTTGGACTGTGTGTGCGAAAAATAGGGGTGAATGTGTGTTTTATAAAAATCTAGTTTAATTATAGATACTACTTTTTATTTAAAATCCGTTTGTTTCCCTTTTAAAACTTTAACTATTAAGTAAGGTTTTTACGCAAATTGTCAGTGAACACGTCCAGACTAATAGTTTACAAGACTATTTGAAATACAAGCATCGCGATTTTTTGCAAACTGACCAAGTTTTTGAAATTGCTCACTAACAAAGATTTTCGCGATTCCCTTCTCAAATGTGATCTGTTTTAAGGTTAAGACAAGATGCTATTGGATAATGGTGCAACAATATACAAAACTTAGCGTAGTTCACGCATAGTTTGGTATATATTGTTGTGCCAATGTGCCAAGAAAGGAGCAAAAAATTTTAAAATGTAATAGATGAAAGGAACATAACACAGAAAAAATAACTAATCGGTGCTAAAAAGAAATGAATATTTAAAAGAGAAACAATCAATTTGAACGATTATCAGCTAAGCGAACTGGCATTCCTCATTTACTTCTAAACCTAGTTTTTTAAGGTGTTATTTATCACTACATAGTATAAAACAAAGTCGCTTTCTCTGTCCCTATATCCCTATGTATGCTTAAATCTTTAAAACTACGCAACCGATTTTGATGCGGTTTTTTTAATAGATAGACTGAATGAAGAGAAAGGTTTATATGTATGATACATCCGCATAGCACTCGTGCGAAGCCGGGGCGGTACTAAAATATAATGACTAGCTTTAACCCAATGTATCTATGCTACTTATTTTACCTCTGTAGTGACTACCTATTTTCAAAGTGTACATAAAACCTCATTGTAAATAATCATAGTGTATAACTGTATATTTTATATCTGTTTTTTTAATTCCTTTTGTTACTGTTTCGTTTCTTCCATTGTGGAATTGCCATTATCTTTCTCTCTTGTAAAACCTATAAGTATTACAACTTAATTTTCATTCGTTTGATTTTCATTAGAAAATCTTACGGGAATTTACATACATACTCTAGTCGCTCCTTCAATAAACAACGGGTAGACCCTAAGTACATCTACATACCTAAACCTCGAAGAATATGTGCAGAGTTTGATAAGAAGTATTCGCTTGAAATGCGCTTTCAAGCGAAAACTTCATAACCGATCATCATCAAACGTTGTACACAAACAAATTTATATGCACATTTATAATATTATAGTAGGGATATTTAGGTAGGTATCGAGGCCGGATTTAAGGGGGGGCATCCAGGGCAACTGTCCCGGGGCCTCCACAATAGAGGGGCGACACAATAGAGATTTCAAATCTTTCAAAATCTGACGAGTTAACTCTACAAGTGTTCTATCTATTTTTTCGATGTAGCACCTTTACATACAGTACTTTGATGCATGATTAACGTAATAGTTCTTAAATATTGTAACAATGGTTATTCATTTATACTTGTTCACTTAAATTAGACAGTCAGTAGAATTCAAATCGTCCTGAAAAGTAGGTACATACTTCAAATTTTCTACACATTTAGAGGGAAACTAATTTGTGGCCAAGGAGCCTCTTTTCCTTTGTTGCCCCGGGGCCTCCGGACTTCTCAATCCGGCTCTGGTAGGTACTCTAAATTCATAATGTTGTATGACTAAATCTGTAAAAAGTGAGCATGACTTTGATAGCAACACTAAAATACGATGAATTCAAATGTAAAATGCCACACATAAGCCCAAAAGGCTTATTTGGTAGGTACTATGTGTTGTACAACTTGGACATCATCATCATTAGCCCGTATAACGTCCACCGCTGTACATGGGCCTCCTCCCGAGGGGGGGTATTTGCTGTAGTCACCACACTTGGTAGGCGGGTTGGTGACCCATTATGTTGTACCACACAAGGAAACGCTGCTGCCCGTTCCTTAATATACGATTATTATAAGAATCGGGGCCAACGGCTTAATGTGCTTTCCGAGGCACGGAAGGTAGTCCCTCAACCATGCACACCCTCCAGAAATTGACACTGTTTTCCTGTCGGGCCTGGGGCTCGAAACTACGACCTCCGAGATTGAAAGCGACCCAAATACCAGGAGGTTGTCAACGTGTTATTCACTCACTACATAGTATAAAACAAAAGCGCTTGCCGCTGTCTGTCCGTCCCTATGTATGTTTAGATCTTTAAAACTACTCAACAGGTTTTTTAATAGATAGAGTGATTCTAGAGGAAGGTTTATTATGTATGATACATCAGCGTTGCACCCGTGCGAAGCCGGGGCGGGTCGCTAGTATTAAATAAAACAAAATATCACATTTAAATTCAGAGAGGTCAATTTATGTCTAATAGAGTTGAAGCCTACTTCCTAATTCGCAATTGAATGTAGGTAGCTACTATACAGGGTTATTTGTAAAACACCGGTAACCTCTCAGGACTACGTTACTAACATCATAACCAACAACTTTTGTTCTATGACTTTTAAAAATTCATAGTATTTTAATTCATCAGATTTACACACAAAAATAAAAATATTTAAATTCAACGCTCTAAATGTTACGAAGTCTATGCAAAGCAAAAGAAAGCGATAGTACCGGACAGTGCGCGGCAATGTATGTAGGTACAGCAAAATACAGAGTTGAAATGTGTGAGATAGGACAACGAAATATTGAAGGTTTGTTTTTGGTAAATGTATTATGTTTTGTAAAAAGTCGTAGAACAAAAGTTGTTATTTATGATGTTAGTAATATAGTCCTGAGAGGTTACCGGTGTTTCACAAATAACCCTGTATAAATACCGTACATCTATGTTTATAACTTCGATATTCAATAAAGTAGTGGTAAGTCAATAATCTTCAAATTCGGCTCAGTCGTTACTGCAATTAGCCGGAACGAACAGACAGACAGACGTTTTTAACATTATGTCTTTTCTTAACATGTATTTTTGATATTAGTACCTACTCTATAAACATTCATATGCATTAAGTAACCTGTTATTTTATATACGTAATAGATTTAAGCCTGAAAATAATAAATATGTGAGAATATGAGGTTAAGACAACCTCCGTAGCATATCGGAATTTGGCTCGCAATAAGTCTCGGAGGTCGTGGGTTCGATCCCAACACCGGACAAGAAATCTTTGTGTCAATTCTAAGATTTCTTTGCGGGTCTGATTGGTTGAGGACTACCCTTGGTGCCTTGGAAAGCACGTTAAGCCGTTGGTACCGATTGTTACAACATCATCTATAACAAGCGAATACCAGGGAACGGGCAGCAGTGTATTACAACAATACTGCGGTCAACAATCCGCCTGCCAAGCGCGGTGACTATGGCAAAAGCCCTCCCTCGGGAGGAGGCCTATGTTCAGTAGTGGACGTTGTACGGGCTGATGATGATGATGATGATGAGGTTAAGTCCTAAAAATATTATTGTATAAAATAAATGCCTATTCATGAGGAGTGGAATAAATTCGTATAGTATTAACCGTCTTGTGTTCGCGACTGTAACTTAGTGTATATCTATGTATACTAATCTATATTAATATTATAAAGAGGAAAGATTTGTATGTTTGTGTGTATGTTTGTAATGAATAAACACAATAAATATTGTGCCATTTCACCATTGGAAAGCTACTTTCACCCTAAGTGACATAGGCTATATTTAATTATGAAGTGTCCCGCGCGCGGGAAACTGCTTTTATAATAGGACACTGAACGAGATAAACTAAACGCTGGCATATTATATTCCTAAAAATATTATTTGAAACAATACCGTTAGCCAAAAGCTATGAATAACAACATCTGCCACCGTTTCCATTAATAATGTATATGAATGAACTATTCATATACATTTTTTATAAGAGTACGGGTTAATTAAATGTACCTTTCTATTTCAAAAGCTAAAAACATCGAAGCCAGTGGTATCCTGTTCTATCTTTTTGACAAACTAGCTTTGATTTTCACGCTAACTTTTTTTTGAGTGTGTGGCGGTGTTATTAGTTCGACGTGTTAATCTGTCTGTGGCATCGTAACAGGTGAAGCCATTTAAATTTGTTTCCTTTTATGTTTGAAAGTTAAGTTAATAGAGAGTGCTTTTAGGTATGTTTGATCAATATTATGATGGTGGGAATAATCAACTGATTTTTGCAAGTATGCCAAGTAGGGTATCAAATGAAAGAAGATGATTCGTACATTACAATAACTGATCTGAAAAATGTCAAATGATAACGTGTAATATTATGGGTGGTGAAAAAAGGGTAACAATCGGATATTTGAAGATATGTTCAAGGGTTATCAAAAGAAAGGATGTGATGAGATGAATTGTACCTTACAAAAACTGATCTGAAAATATTCAAATTATAAACTGAAATATGAGGAGGTGAACAACCAGATATTTGCAAATATGCCAAAATGAGGTTTCAAATTAAAGGATTTGGCGGGATTCCCCGAATTTTGGGAACCCCCCCCGACTCCCGACGAATTAAAAAATCTCCGAGTCTTTCTGTCCGGAGGCCTCTCTAATTGACCCAGAGTTGCTCAACAAGCTTTTTTTTGGGCTCCATCTATTGTCAAATAATCAATAAAAAGATATTTTCAATACATTTAATTTCATTTTATTTTTGTATCTCCCGACTAATTTCCCAAAATCCAGAAAATTTGTTATTTTCTCCCGACAATATATAGATATGTAATTTTTTTTTTTAAAGATTACTAGCAGCTTTTTGCGATTTACTAGTATTCTTGTTAACCCCTCGTACTAAGCTAAAAGTGCTTGTGTTACGAGTGGGTTCACGTCTGTAGTGCAATGGGTGGGGATCGAAACAGCGACCACAAAATCACACGTCAGACACCCTAGCCATTGGGCTACGGCCGCTTTATTCGACCTGGCAACCCTAGTCGTACATTACATGCATTATTTTGATCGTTCCGGCATTTCTGTAGTCATCCAGGAGACTATACTAACTTCACCGACCATAAAATGATCTCGTGATCTCTAGTCCAATTAAATTACTAGGTAGAACTTTGGGTCTACGAGGACATTACAATTTTTTTTTTTCGCTAATTAAGTGTCGGGAGAGCAATGATTAACTTCGGTTTTTTCTGAATCATTTGCCTAAGGCATTTGTTGCCGATTGTAGAGCATCGTAAATTGCGATAGATCACAGCTGCGGCCAGAGTACTCAATTTATTTTATGTCATTAGTTCAACAAACAAATGCTTGGTGGTGGAAACCACCTGATGTTAAGCGGTAACTGTAGCTAATAAATACTTGTAATATAAGAGATGACCGTAGTATTATGTACAGCATCAATACATATTATAAAACAAAGTACTTTTAATAAGTGAACTTATTTCGTATCCCTATATTTTCTAGAGATGGGCCGACTATAGTATTTGCCGACTAACCGACTAGCCGACTAGTTGGTTTTCAATATGCCGATTAGACAGCCGACTAATCGCAATGCCGATCATTCTGATACCTACTTGTCGGAGGTGTTCGGCCTTTTTTGTCATCACTCGGCTTAGTCATCGCGCGGCCTCTGATCTTAATTACGTTCCTATGTTGTAAAGGCTGTAACTTTAGACAACTACTCTAAGTAATGTTTAAAAATTATAAAACAAGTACAAATTATTTGTTTTATTTCATTTGTTATGCGCCGATCATAATCGGCATATTTTGCCGAATAGTCGCAGACTAGTCGCCGACTGCAAACGATGCCGAATAGTCGGCTTTCCCGTCTAGTCGGCGGCTAGTCGGCCCATCTCTAATATTTTCCTTTTCCTGTGTACACCCTATGCTACCCTATTTCTTTTTCTTTTACTGGTCCAACCTATGCATAAGGTTGCCTGGAAGAGATCGCTTTTAGGGATAAGGCCGCCGATTGCAAAATATAATTAGGATAATTTTCATATGATGTTACCAAAGTTACTGTATTGTTTTATATTTTGCAATAAAGTGTAATTATTCTTCTTCTTTTCCGCGTTCGTCTATTGGTCTATTCGCGAGACATTCAGAGACTATTGCACAGATTTTTAAGCGGGTTTCACCAGTAGAGATTGATTGATAGATCCTTGAGGAACTTTCATATATATGGTAATTATTTTTAATGGTTTTGTGTTAGTTAAGCTTTACTACCCTTCCTACAACTATTACCAGTGTTCAGGGGGTTCGCTGATATTTAACGCTAAGCCGCATCTGTTATCTTGAGTATTTGAAACAAGAAACACAAAATTGAATAAAATAAACCGCTTCCAAATCGATTCACCCGTTTCGGAGCTAGTAGCGGTCAAACTTACAACACCCCTCTTTTTTTATTTAGGTTAATAAAACCTAAATAAATAGGATACTAGCAGTTTCCCTGTGTTATTATGGGGCGATAAATATTATTATAATCATGATTACATAGAATACAGAATATCAACAGATACAAAAACATGTACCTAGCCGTATTTATATACAATATTTACAAGCTGTTCTTGAAATATGAGCCTTATAATATGATAAACACCAGATTGGCTATAGATAATAGTGAATCTATCACACAATAGCTACGAACGGATATTGTGCAAACTTTGCACAGTCTTCGATTATAAGCGGCGTGAAGGAGCGGTGGTGTTACTCCACAGGAAGTGAAGATCTTCGTTGCCGGGCGAGGTGGTGTGACCGGCGGCCGACGGCCATTCGGTTCGTAAGTTGATTAACTTCCGTGCCACTCATATTGTTAAATGTACTTGCCAGTTTCAGTAAACGCGCAAATTATTATATTATTTACTTAACTGTCATGACACTTGACCTAACCTAACCAAACGAAACTATAGAACTGTTGTAACAAAACAAAAAAAAAATAACTTTAATAAGTCCTGTTGAACCACATTGGTTTAGGTTTGGGTTATTTTACCACCCGAAACCTCGTTAGTTTATTAACTTACTAGAAAGTTGATCAACTAACTAGTAAGTTGATCAACTAACTAGTAAGTTGATCAACTAACTAGTAAGTTGATCAACTAACTAGTAAGTTGATCAACTTACGTTGTATTCCATCTGTCGCTACAGCGGTATTTACTGATAAACCATCACGCTACGATCCACCGGCGCAGAGTACAACGCGGGTAGAACCACGGAGCACAGTTAGAACATAATATTTTTACACAAAGCTGGCGCCGCCGCAACACGATTTTAAATTTTGTGTTATCTCCTAAAATATTAATAATTGATCTCATGACCTGCTTATATCAAGGGCACAATGTATCTAAATAAATTTAATACTTAGCGTAAACATCTTGTTTAATGAGATAAAGATTTGCGTTATATTCGTCAAATAACTGAAAATGTGTAACCCAGTAAAAACATAATAATATAGAAGGTCAACTGTGAGTTATAAAGTCATCGGGACTGATTTGGATCTTACTCTGAAGATACTAGTTAACTGCATAGAACTTATGATAAAGCACAAGTGTGTTCGCAGACACGATAGCGATATCGTTCTCTATTCCTTTACCCACAAAATCCAGTAGGATGTTTTACCGACATGTATATTATAGTGAGTTCAGCCGCGGGAAGTGCTCTCCGAGGCACGGGAGAGACATCACCAACATCCTAAGTTGAGTGAGAATTCCTCATGAGAAAATATGTGTGCCTATGAACCCGTGAAATTACTAGTTACGATCGAACGTATTACCGCTGAACCAACGAAGCGATGTTAGTTGGATACCAACACAAACTATTTGTGTTCCTTATAAAGAATAAAAGCCCATTGTGCAGTTTAACAGATTTAAGCGTACAGTAGGTACATACAGAGGGAGCGACGGCGGAAGCGACGTTGTTTACTATGTAAAGATTTTAAAATAACTTATCTTATAGCTGAGATGCAAAGTGACGTGGTCCTTATTCACTGGGTTTGCTCTAAGGCGTGGATTAAATGCTTTAACATAGAAATACTGACTGAGAACTTAAGATAAGTATCGACTTAACCGTGTTTGCTGTCGCATAAATTTTATGCAGTAAATTCAAGGAATCTAAATATAACTAAATAGCACAGAATAGTAATTATTGTCGACCAATGACGTGGTACAAGACTGATAGAGCGGATGATTAGCATTTAGCTTATCCACAGTAAATTTTAATTAGAGTTAGTTTACAATCCTTACTATATATATTTTTAATATTATAAATGTGAAAGTAACTCTGTCTGTCTGTCTGTCTGTTACGCAATCACGCCTTAACTACTGAAGCGATTTAAATGAAATTTGGTACAGATATAGTCTAGAGCCTGAGAAAGAACATAGGCTATATTTTATTATGAATTTCCCACGGGAACGGGAGTTACGCGGGTGAAACCGCGCGCGGGAAGCTAGTTTCTGTATATATATATCCGTATATACATTGTCTATTGTCACGAATCTTTGACAAATACAAGAGTTCAAGTTACCAAGTCTTCATTAATTAATTATTATGAATGTAGTTTATTTTATAAGTAACTTTATGTTGGGTTTATGTAGATATATTTAGATACGTCTGTGCGTACCTACCACTGCTCTACACTGTTTAATATGAAAGATGTTTTAATACAGTATTATACCTTCCTACCCAAATTTACCGACGGAAACATAATTTAGAAAAAATTATACGTTTATTGTTATAAAGATTTTGATTTTATTAATGGCTGTGGGCCCAGTGTAAACCCACTATTTGTATAACTTAACTAAATACGATATAAAGAAAGAAAAAAGAAAGAAAAAACATTTATTTACAGAACGTACAAGGAAATAAAACATAAAAATTGATTAATACCATTACAGTTATATGCACCATAAATGGGAACTGGCTTCAGCATTAAACTACATCAAAAATCTAAAAGATCATTGCGCAGCGCTGGTATTATAGCCAGCCGCAGTTTTGTATCGGTATCTCAATTAATCAAAATAATTATCTCTAAAGCGACTTAATAATTAAAATTGCTGACACTGAAAACAGCAGCTGCTGTTGCATTAGTTTTTGTACCATAAGGTATCTAATACAATGAAGCAAATGGGAGGCTCAGTGGATGTTTTACTCGGAGGTTTTTTTTTTTGACATTTTCAGTTTTTCTCCCAAACATTCATTTATTAATTTATGGTGCTTACTTTTTGCAACATATTTTCTTTAAATAAGAGCAGCTATTATTGGAGAGTAATTAATTATCATGTTTTTTTTGTTGTTGTGAGATTATTGCCTGTAAGTGGTTATGCATTTCGCTTGTATTACTTATCTGTATGTTAGCTGTTTTTCTGTGTAAAATTGAAATAACTAATGTCAATCCAAATAAATAAATAAATTTGCATTCATTGAAACATTAGATTTAATAAATAAAATCATTTTATTTACTCTGGGTACACAGCAAAGGAAATCATGTGTCCTACAAATATTATTTCGTTAGTAGAATTGTAAATATTTAGTCCCCCTTAATACGTGCACATTAATGACACTAACTGTAGGTAGGTACCTATATCCCCATATATTTAATATTACTGCTTTAAGCGCCTTATGAATTATAATTGTATACCTAACTCATGAACTTAAAAAAATTGTAATTACAATCGCTGCGCGTTTATGGAAAGTGAAATATTATATTTCAATTCTCAAAATTGATGATGAAGCAAACAAAAACATAAAACATTAGTTCGCTATGAGATTCCAAAACCTATCAGCATTTAGATGATGTCATTGTCATGCAATGTAATTTTAACTGTCTATGTCTGCTTGATATAGCTCTCAGATTTGACACTGAGGTAGGTACCTATATTTTAGGTCCTACCTAGACAAAACTTAGTTCGCTGGGCAATGCAAAAATATATATCTCGAATTTTATAGATGTTTTTTTTTAATTTGTACCAATAAGGCTAATATTAAGTCAATAATACTTACAAATTATTACTTAAACGCTAAGTAATAAATGAATGAGACGACCCACTGACCATATATTTTAGTTTACCTAAATAAATATTTACACCTTAAACACGACCTCATAACAAAATCCTAAATTTAGTTTGCTAAAGCCAAGCTATTCTTACTCAACAACAATTAATAGAATTACATAACAAAGTGCACGCTTTTATATATAAAGTTCAACTAGAACTTCAAAATAATCCAGCACTGAAACGGATGCTTTTGCAACAATAACATTTCGCGTTGGCCTGCTACCGGCGGCCGCAGCTATGACTCATACTTATTTATAATTATAAACACATCGACGATATGCAAACTTAACAATAGTCGTACTTACAGGCTGTGAGTATCGCTGGGTGACTTTGGGATGACCAACAGGTCCTGATGCAAGCAGGAAACTTTGGTTCGGAAACATTGACATTTCGCGGGACAACTTTTCGATAGGCATAAATTTAAAACACTAAAAAGTAACAGACAACTTAAATAAAGTTTCAGTCTCATGGCGAATAACTTTGAAACAATGTTATGAGATAAGGATGTTTCGGGGACGTCGCGTGTGCCGCTGGAGCGCGAGCGGCGGAATGCAAGCGCCGACTGGCTCAGGCACGGAGCGAGCGCGGGAGGGACTCTGCTATGTGTCGACCGGGATCGCGAGGCGATGACGGAAGGTCTGCCGTGCGGCGCCCATCGCGGCTCCAGGTAGGAGCTGCCACACACCTCCCATAACAGTACCGAAGACCGGAACCAATCACAAAATTCATACGCAATGCACTAATTATTGTGCATTTCCTATTGGTCCATCTAGATCTACTGTAAAGTAAAAAAAATATATTTTATTCTGGGAACAAAAAAAGAATTAGATTAAATTTATATATTGCTTTTAATACATCATGTGCCTGAAGTGATTTTTCAGCGTTTCGTCAGATACCTACATAATCTAAAGTCAATGCCAATTAGTTACAAAAAATCTGAAATATTACATATTTTCTAGGTAAGTATAGGTACCTATTTTGTTTATTCAACGTCCTTTTTATGTTAAAATATTTTCATATTACAATGCGAACTTTATAACATTACGGCCTAAATAACATTTATCCTTATAGAGATTAATTTAAAGTAAGTAGATTTTCAACCAACTATTGTCAGTAACATTAAGAAAGTGATTAATTGTAGTTCACATCAACTGTATATAAAAATCGGATTAAGGGAAAATGATATGTTATGTTAAGAGCAACGACGCGCACTTTTAGGTAGCAAATAATTGAAATTGATTGAAGGAATAATGCATCAATCGCCGTTCATCATCAACCTTTCAATTTTGTATTATTCGAAACAATGCGTTATTAAAAATATAATAACGACTTTTAAGAAAATGAAGTGGCAGTTTTAAGCCTTTCAAGGCTCCAAGGGCAACCGAAAAGTTGAGGGCCTTAATTTTATTGAGTGTGATTCGTTAAAAATTGGTCTATGAATAATAATTAATATAATTAAATTAAATTTCTTCGTCTTTAATTAATGACCTGTCATCGCGGTAATTTTGACAGAATATCAAATATCGTTTAAAACGTTAAAATATTAATAATGTTAGTGAGCAAAAAAGTATTAAGCCATTTTTATCAGATTATTTATCAATAAAACACCTAATTTTTTTTAAGTTTTCTGTTTTATTTTTTATTTTTTATTTTTCCTTCTTGCGATAGGCCCTCTCTCGCTACCCCTTAAGCCGCCACTGCTTTTTAACTACGAGAGTGTTGCGACTATGAACTACATATATCATAAGTGCACAAGAATTTAATTTACTACATGTTGTTTCTATATAATAAAACTATTTATCCTGTTCCAGTTTAGACTGCAGAATCACACAATAACCTACTTATTATTTTGTATTAAATGTTAGTCGCTGTTTTGTAATTTCCTTAGTAGAAGTATAATGCATACCGCTTACGGATTTTATATAGTATAAAGCCGATAATATATTGTGTAACTGCATGGAATAACAGAATAAATAATTATAAACTAAACATACTTCTAACAAATTAAAATTACTTCATAGTATAAAACAAAGTAGCTTCCCGCCGTCTGGCTGTCCCTATGTAGGCTTAGAACTTTAAAAATACACATCGGATTTTTATTGGTCTTTTTTAATGGATAGAGTGATTCGAGAAGAAGATTTATATGGATAACACATTGCAACCACGTAAAGCTCCCAGCGTTACATGGGTGCAATGCGGGTCGCTAATAGCCTAATGGTAATTAAAACTAACTAGAAACAAAACTATTTTAAAAATGCGTTACAAGACAGCGTTCCTGCGACTCCTGGCATCATTACCACGCTGAATGGCAATGCTTACTTGTGTGGTACGTGGTACTACATGGTATTGTATATAAGTGTATGTTTATGTGTGTTAAAGGAAATATCCAATAAGCATATCCAATTTAACGAATTATGAAAATAAACATAAGTTAAAATAAGAATCAATGTGCATAGGTTTAGGTGATTTGATTAATTAATTCCATTCCTGTCAAGTCATAGTTATCTTTGACACTATATATTGAGATTGTTAAGATGATGGTAAAATGTGTAACACTTATTAGTATGGCGATGGCTAATTGTCATAATGTATAAACAACTGGCTGTTAGCCGCGACTTCGATCGTGCATATACGTCAGCCATACACAACCCGCGGCCCGCGGGCCGCAAGCAGCCCACCAGGCCTTTGAAGTTAGCCCACCGGGCCTTTGGTGTTGACCCACCTAGGGTTGTAATAAATACGTATTTTTATTTATTTACTATGTACTATTTAAGTTTTCCTTTTTCATTACACCGTAAATATTGTTTAAGTAATTATTTAGCTTTAGGTTCTTATTAACACTTTAATATTATTTTTTTGCTGCCCTTGACAGTAAAGCTTAAAGGTGAATGTGGCTTCTATAAAAAAAAAGTTTGAATACGACTGATCTACGCCATAAAAGGGCCATCTAAATAAAACAAAAATACTCCTATTACTTATAGTTTCTAAAATGTCTAAGAGAGAGAATTAATAAGAGAGCTTTTGCTATAAGTAATATCGACGCGACAGGACAGACCCTACAAAACGACCTTAGAATAAAAATTAAAGAAGAAACCACTTTTTCAAACCAAATTAATTAATTTAACAATAATGCAAAATAAACACAAAACTGTCTAAAAGACGACAACATCGATTTAGCGGGAAATTAGAATGTACGAAAAAAAATGACTGTCGTCTTATGTTCCATTTTTAAACAAGTCATAACAACAAAAAAATATCATAACCAGCCAGTCATATAAGAGAAAAGGTTACTTAATTTCATTTTTTTTCTGTCCCGCTAATTGTCCCGGTGTGTGTATGTCATCTTAATTTCCTAAACTATGTGATACCTTCATGTTGTTATACCAATGTAGATAATAAACAGTAAGCAATCTATGTAGTAGGTACCTTTATCTAACACGAAGTTTGCGTCACTGGAGCGGTGCTGTGCAACGGAGCAAAATTTTGTTCAAAGTTTTGCAAACCTATTGGTAGCGCAGCGCTAAAGGGAAGCGGATATTTTATGTCAGACGGTTGAGTTGTAGATTTTTATAACATCGCTTCGGGCAGGGAGCGTTATTGTGGCGTCTGACGTTATTACTTCGTTAAGCTACTACGGGCAAACTGACATTATTAGATGTTTTTTTTTTATTGCCAGTGTTGTTATTGTATATGTTACGGCTAAAGGTAGGTGTGAACATAAACTTAAGATTAGCCGGCTAAACTTAGGTTTATCTTCGAGAAGCAGCTAAAGTTCGATAACATGTTAGTTTGCGTCGTGATATTCTAGGTTTTAATTAAACTAAACAATACCTATGCACGGAACAAAAAGGTGTTGGGGTGGTTAAAAAAAAAACCTAAACCTAAACCAATGGAGTTGAACAGGGACTTATAGAGGTTGATCTAAGTTTAACCGCATGTGGTCGGTTAGACCTAGGTTTAGCCGGCTAATCTTAACTTTATTTTCACACATATACACTGATGTACTTCGGAACTTGCTATGCTGAGTTTAATTTTTGTCTCTCCTTTTAAATGTGCTTCCTCAAAATACTGAATGATCTCGGAGTTTCTTATAGTCTTTCTTCTCCGAGTGTCACACCGTAGGTAGATAGAGAAAGACTCGTAGGAAGCTAGGATATGGTCCGGTCGCTCTCGCAAGACGAGGCTCGCGACGCGTTCTATGATTCAGACCCAATCCCAGCCCGCGCTGGTTGATCTTAATTATATTTTATAATAAGCGATTAATTACGATCATGCCATAACAATATTAATAAATTTAATAACATTATTGTTGAAATGTAAACTAATTTATTAGTTAAGATAGTTTTTTTTTTTTTTTTCATTTTCATTGTATTTGAGTTATAATAAGTACAATCGATTCGTCTACATTATCAATAAACGTTTTCATTTTTCATTTTCATCTTCACTGCTATCAGTGTGCTCGTCATGCTCCCATTGTTTGGTATTGCTTGCGGTGGCGATGTGAGTCGGGTCGCCTCCTTCCCTCTAATATGACGAGGGAGTCGACGGCTATGTGCTCACACTTCATAGTCGTGAATGGGTGCTGCTTGCAGTGGCTGGTCGGCTTTCTGACTGATGTGTTTAAGGTCGTTGTTAAAACATTAGTGTGTGACCCCTTACGATGATAATTTTCTCACATAGCTTGTTCCTTGGTAATGTGTGTGGATGCTCCCTCTGTTTTCAAGAGGTTTATATTTTTGCTTGAGGATTTTAAATCAGTATTTAGCTATATCTATGAAACGTCTAGAGCGAGCATAAGCGCATATGCTGTAATTTCAAAAAAAAATACCATACATAAACTGTGATACAAAAGATGAAGAAAAAGCCTGGAGTTTCTTTGTCCCTTTCTTCTCCGGGTCAGCCACCTAGGAAGCTAGTGAAAGGTTGCAGGTTAGCTAGGGTAGGATTCTCGCTGGCGACGACCGCGTTGCCCAGTAATCCAGCGCCTCTAGGCCGTGTAAGCGATCACTTCCTCTTATATCCATAAATCTGACTTTGATATCAGTGGCACCTCTGGGTTATGAAAATAAGGATTTTGCTGTTTCTATATGAATATGATTTTGACTATGGACAACGACGGTAACAGTGTTAAAAAATATCGTTTCGTTCATTTGAGTTAAACATTCAATGATATGCGTAGTAATTTATTTATAGCGGTTATAATAATGAAACAAATACTAACATTTTCCCAACATAATTTAGCTCCCATGTACATTATTTGTAAAACACCAACATTTGATTTAAATGCTTTTTGTTTGTTTGTTTGCATTGAATAGGCTCTGAAACTACATAACCGAGTTGAAAAATTCTTTCACCGTTGGAAAGCTACACTATCCCCGGATAACATAGGCTATATTTAATAATGAAGTTCCCACGGGAACGGGAATTACGCGGGTGAAACCGCGCGCGGGAATCTAGTTTATTATAAAAAGGTAGGTTACTAGGTTTTATTATTAAAAGAAAACTCAAAATTATGAATGTTCGTTATAACGAAGAAAATTAAAAACTCCTGCCCGGCTAGCATAGGCAGCGCGACTCGAGTCTACTCTACGGAGGCCGACCAATCACATTGCAGAACGCACTGTCACGTGACACTTTCTGCAATGTGATTGGTCGGCCTACGTAGATTAGACTCGAGTCGCGCTGCCTATGCTAGCAGGGCTGGACCAACAGCAAAAAACTCATACACCGCTTGAAAGTTAAGTGATGGAATAATGACATAAGAGCTTTAAGCAGAAATGTTCCCGCCTCAGGCGGGCATAAACGCGCTAAACACCACTAGACTTGGTCGTAGGCGTAGGCATGAGACTGTAAGTATGGGCGTTGGCAATTGGCATTATGCCAGACGTACGATGTGGAAATGTGGATGTGATTAAGGGCTTACGCCTTGGGTTCGGACTTGGGCGTTGGCATGGGCGTAAGCATATATCGACCTAAAATTAGTCGTAGAGATAGGCATGGACATGGCGGTATACGTGGACGTGGGTATCGACTTAGACGTAGGAATGGGCGTTATCTTGGGCCTAGAACTGGTCGAAGGCGTAGGCATGGTAATGGGCATTTGCATTTAGATGGTTGTGGTCTCGGATAGGGATAAGTATTAACATGGGCGTGGGCATGTACTAGGGCATAGGCGTGAGTATGGACATGTCTGGCGTGGGCATGAACTAGGGCATACATGTCAGTATGGAACTGGACATGGGTGTGGGCGTGGGCATGACCTAAGGCATAGGTGTGAGAATGGTTATGGGCATGGGTGTGGGCGTTGGCATGTATAAGGGCACAGGCGTGAGTTTGGATATGGGCATGTTTGTGGCGTGGGCATGAACAAGGGCATAGGCTTGAGTATTAATATGGACATGGGTGTGGGCATGAACAAAATCATGGGTGTGAGAAGTGTTATGGGCATGGGCGTAGGCATGGATGTGGGCATGAGTGTGAGCGTGGGCATGGGTGTGGTCATGGGCACGGGTGTGGGTGTGGGCACGAACATGGTCGTAGTCGTGAGTATAGATATCGGCATGTGGGTGGAGTGGGTATAAACAAGGGCATAGACGTGAATATGGATATGGACATGGCTGTGGGCGTTGGCATGAACAAAGGCATAGGTGTGAGAATGGGTATGGGCATGAGAGGGGGCGTGGGCATGTATAAGGGCACATGCGTGAGTTTGGATATGGGCATGTTTGTGGCTTGGGCATGAACAAGGGCATAGGCTTGAGTATTAATTTGGACATGGGTGTGGGCATGAACAAAGTCATGGGTGTGAGAAGTGTTATGGGCATGGGCGTAGGCATGAATGTGGGCATGAGTGTGAGCGTGGGTGTGGTCATGGGCACGGGTGTGGGGTGGGCATGAACATGGTCATAGGCGTGAGCATAGATATGGGTATGTGTGTGGAGTGGGTATAAAAAGGGCACAGACGTGAATATGGATATGGACATGGCTGTGGGCGTGGGCATGAACAAAGGCATAGGTGTGACAATGGGTATGGGCATGAGAGGGGGCGTGGGCATGTATAAGGGCACAGGCGTGAGTATGGATATGGACATGGGTGTGTGCATTGCCTATGCACACACCAATGTCCATATCCATACTCAATGGGTGTGTGCATAGGCATATGTGTAGAAATTTGCATACTTAAACATGAGGGCGTGAGCATAGCGTGGGTGTGGGAAATTTACGGACTTTTGCATGGGTAGACATGCGGGCATGAGGATATATGCACACTTGGGCGCCTCCATAGGCGTGGGAATAGGCTTAGGCATTGACATGTGTATATGTGAGGCATGGGCATGGGCGTGGGCAGGGGCCGCTGAAGTTACCCGTAATGGTTTTTATTTTTTGTGTAGATTCCGCATTCTTTCCAAAAATATAATAATTAAGAGCTTTCATAAATTTTATGAAATAAAAAAAAAAACAAAAAAAAAATTATTAATAAATTTAATCAATTATGAAAAAAAAATTGAGCCTAGCTATTTCTTTTGGAAAAGTATTTGCCACCCTGAGCTCGTCACGCGGCTCAGAGTGGCAAACCACTGCCGCAGCAACCGTGTCTCGTTATCTAGCAGAGTTTAGGTCTCTCACAGCGCATGCGTGACGACCTAGACCGAACGGCACCTCTAGGTTATGGTCCTAACCCCTTAAGGGTGCCCCCAGGTGTGTGTCACTAAATTGTATGCTTTTATAAATTTTTTAATAATAACTATAATAATTAATGTAAATATAAACTTATTATGAGTAGTAATTAATGACAAACGGAAAGACGAAGTGCATTGTCTGCAATGTCCTAGTTACCTAAGTAGTTTAATTCATAGAATAAGAATAATAAATAACCTATTAATTATTTACAGTTCTTTTTCATTGTGATTTTGACAAGTACAAGTGTATGTAAATATCTCAGTGTGGAATTAA
The DNA here is from genome assembly GCA_947037095.2 of Nycteola revayana. NCBI lineage: Eukaryota > Metazoa > Arthropoda > Insecta > Lepidoptera > Nolidae > Nycteola > Nycteola revayana. The sequence continues at coordinate 29,998,789 of OX344842.1, read as the reverse complement.
TTCATTATTACTACCAGTGGCGTAGAAAATGTGATCAAACGGTTTTATCAATATTATAATATTATAAGCGGTCGTAGCCCAATGGTAGGGGCGTCGGACTTGTGATCTCGTGGTCGCCGGTTCGATCCCAACCCATTGCACTACCGACGTGAACCCACTTGTAACACAAGGCATTTTGCTTAGCACGAGGGGTTAAAAAAATAAAGCACATATTTTTAAACGAAATAAGAGGATTGCTTATACGGTTTTGGGGTCCTCCCAGACCTTCGGTAGCTACGCCTTACAGCAACCGTCAGCTTACGTGTAAGATGACGGATACTAATGTACTACTTGTACATTACAATTACAATAACAGTACATTACAATTTGTAATATTTAATCAAATTTAGTTTTGTTTAGATGTACAAGATGATATTTCAATGCTAGTTTTAAAGGTTACAAGTTATTTTTTAAAGTGTGGCTCCAAAGAATACAATAATACAATATAAAAAATCGGGCGCCAGGTAGCCACTATATTTATGCCAATTGGAAGGATTCGGTAGAATATTAGAAAAACCTTTAATTGCAAGGCCAGTTGTGTGATGCAACAAATGAAAACTATAGGTTAAGCCAATGGTAACTTTATTTTCTTTATGATAATTTATTTATTAATTTCCCCAAGGTTAATTGTACAGTCATCACAGGAGATAGCTTTACACCGTCAGTATCAAATCTATTATATAAAAGAAAGTCGTGTTAGTTACACTATTTATAACTCAAGAACGGCTGAACCGATTTGGCTGAAAATTGGTAGGGAGGTAGCTAAGAATTGGGAGAAGGACATAGGATACTTTTGGGTAGGGGTAGGGTAGGGGTAGGGTAGGGGTATGGTAGGGGTAGGGTAGGGGTAGGGTAGGGTAGGGATAGGGTAGGGTAGGGGTAGGGGTAGGGATAGGGTAGGGTAGGGGTAGGGGTAGGGTAGGGGTAGGTAGGGGTAGGGGAGGGGTAGGCTAGGGGTAGGGTAGGGTAGGGGTAGGGTATAAAAGTCCACCCGTGCGAAGCAGGGGCGGGCCGCTAGTAATGTATATAAATATATTTTTGTCACCACGACAGCCGGCAATTCTTTATGGGGTGGTAGTTCGCTACTAACTGAGTACTAAAACACATATCTAACAGTGAACTCATAAACGTATACATATAAATTTAAAATGCGTTTCACAGGGTGCAAACCTATCTCTTTTGTTAAATTTACTACTTGTACACTTATACTAGTGGCACATACATACATTATTTATTATGCGGACTCAAATAGTATGCGTTATTCTGATAGAATCTATCTAATCTAAGTTTTTTTCAAAAGTGAATGTATGATTGTAATTGGTAGCTTTGGTAGAGTTCATGGGTTGGAATGTTTAAAGTAAGGGCCTAAGCACACCACGTTTTTTTAACGCGCCGTCGACGCGCGTTTTAGAAACAAAGTACTGACTTTTGTATCGATACGCACGCAAGTCAGTACTGTGTTTCTAAAACGCGCGTCGACGGCGCGTTTAAAAAACGTGGTGTGCTTAGGCCCTAAGAAGTTGGAAGCATAATCGGACGAAAAGTAGATAGGTACCTCGATGAGTTTAATATACATCGTGAATAATAATTATAGCAGCTCCTCTTTACGCAATTTGAAATGACTGATTGACACATGGCAAGGTAATTAGTTCGAATGCTATATTGTTCGATGTTATGCGAGTTGCGTCGCAGTAAAGAGATGTCGATGAAAGGTTTTTGAAGAAACAATATTCGATGTAACGTCTTCCGCACTGACGTAAGTATCACCTACAAACAGATGTAATTAATGAATACTAGTAAAGGGACTACATTCTTAGGGCAACAGAATATGTAGGGCTCGTAATCGCAATAGTAGGCTATTCATACCATGAACCTCTCCTCATTCCTCGTGCTGCCAAAAGCCACTCTTGGATACCCCCTGGCGATGCTTGGGACTGGTATTGCCTTTACCGTTACCTAATAATACACTAATAATACACGGAGCACTATTATGTGCCTATTTCTTTGTAAGAGAGTATCAACTAAAACAATACCTTGTGGCAGTCCAATGTTTTTACAATTCCCCGTTAGATACTTAAGAATATTAATTACTAGCTGCGCCCCGCGGTTTTATCCGCGTCACTCTGCTCCAGTGGGTCGAAGAGTGATATTTTGGAGCATATATGTAACTATCCGCGTGCAAACTTTCAGCCAAATCCATTCATTGCGTGAAAGAGTAACAAACATCCATCCATACTTATAAAATTTCGCGTTTATAATAATATTATCCTACTTATATTATAAGTAGGATAATAAGATTACCTGTACCAAATTAATCTTCGAAACATTTCACAAGCATATTTTTTATGAATAATTTTATTTATTAAAGAGGATTAAATATAAAATAAGCTTCACAACTGTGTATATATATAGTAGATTAACTTATAAAAATAACCAATTTCGAACTACCTTCTCAGTTTATACTTTGAAATAAAATATCTAACTTGTTAATTCTTGAAAAGGTATATTAATATTTTCATAATAAAAACTATAAAACTTGAGCTAGGAAAAATATAAAGAACTACCAACACATTGCGTTGGCCAGGCGTCCGGATAAAGCTGGACATAGTCAGGCTTTTTAATCGTGTGTCCGGCCAAAATAAACGATGCCAGGCTTGTCCGGCTTTTGTTAGGCTTTTTACATTTCGTAATCGAGCGAGCGCCAAGCATGGCCGGGTGCACTTGACTGTCGGTGGCTCCCACGATCCGCAGTCCCGCCCACACCTCTGCAACTGCCTAGGTAATAATAAAAAAAGATCTTACATAAAAAAAAAATTATCATACCTATATGTCCATGTCCAACCTTTTTACCCAAATGTCCGGTCAAACTGGCTGGTCTGTCCGGCTATTAGGTTTGGGCGATCTGGCAACCCGATCTACACATGTTTTGTTTACTGTGAATAATAGGTAAAGATAATAGAAGAGAACATAAGATAAGAGATAATAGAAGAATAATAAATAGCTTTCACTTATGTGACCTATCGATATGTCTCGTTTTATTTCCTGAAGGTCGAGAAACCATCTTCGTGATGAAAAAAACAAAGATTTATTTCCAGTTCTGGTTAGTTATGGGACAACATCCCGGTTGAAACAAGGAAGTAGAAAGAAAATAGGAAACCGGAAATTAATTTATAGAATTTTTTAGTCTTTCGTAGGTAGTATAAGGTCGCGACCAAGAACTGTGCGACCTACGCGCTACGGTTAGACGTTGACATCGGCGATCTAATGCATAGTTGTATATAAAACCTGCCACGAAATCAACGCCGGCGCGTGTCGGTCACATGCGATACACCCCAACCGATAGACCGCGAGCCTGCATTGATGAAGTAAAATCAAATCCCTCGCCGTGCCGCTCTCCGCCCTGCAGAAATCTGTGATTAAATGTTTCTATAAAAATTACTTATTTTTACATTACTTAAATCCTCTGCAGTGCCGCTCTTCGCCCTGCAGAAATCTATGATTAAATATTTCTATAAAAATAACCCACATTACTTGTTTTCAAAGAGAAATCTATAAGACTATCTACCTATAAGACGTATCTCTTTGAAAATAAACACCGCTTAAATCGCACCACATTTTTACGGATTTAACCATTGTATTTAGGTACAGTCTAGATTTTGTGTCGAGTTGAAAATATCACAAGAAACCGTACAGCTATTTTCTATTCCGTTAAAAGCCTGAATCTCTTGAGGTGAGACGGAAATTCTCAGTTCAAAATAAAACGAGAGTGAATAATGTAGATGCAAACAAATACGCGCCCGTCACGACTTGTGCCTTTTAGCAGTTGGTATAAGTGTATAATATTTACTACCTTCTCTCAAGTTATGGCTATTTACTAAGTTAGTTTCACTACCTTCCAAGCAAGATGTTGTTTGTGGGAAAACTACTCAAGCAAACGCAACTTAACACTATCCAATTGTATAGGTATATTTTGGTAGAAATAATTATACAATAACTAATTATTTAACTATTTTTTAATTTAAATACATTTAATATTATTCAATATATCTAGTATGCCTCAAATGGAGAGTATTATTATTTGTATCAATATTTACATTACATTTTCATGTTCTAGAACAGAGGTCTCCAAACTACGGCCCACGGGCTAAATCCGGCCCGCCAGTGCCTGCAATCCGGCCCGCGACAGCATAAGACTAGTGTCATCAATCTGGCCCGCGACACCCAATGGCTTATTGTTGTAACTATTGCTGTGATAAGTTGAAAAAGACAACACAAAATTATAATTACTCGGTCGCACACTTTGTGACTAGTCTAGAAATAAGAGTATAGTTAAGGATAGAAAAAATAAAACTGTTTTGGCCCTTCGAACATATTGATAAAATTGTTATGGCCCTAAGGCGTCAAAGTTTGGAGACCCCTGTCATCTTGCCAATACACTAACGGCAGACATCGATCAGTGTATTAATATTGTCATAAATGCTCAACACGCAAGGATGTTACTAGTTTGAGGGAAGGCAAGCACATCCAGATAAATATAAAGATAACCAAAAATACCAAAATTTCGACGAGTCAGCAGCTTTAACAGTTTTCTTCTGTTTTGCATTTTAACCGTGAATAACTCGCACAAACTTCTTACGCTGGACTATAAACTGAAACACTTAAACTTAAACGGTGACCTAAAACAACATCTTTCTTTCTCGTGAGAAAATGCATTAGGTACCTACGCATCTATGTGGGACTTCCCTCTCCATGGGAAATTATATGCTATGCTAGTGATACCACGAGTAGAGGGACTACGCCATTCAAAATCCCTCGGTGCTAAGTATACCGTCACCTGGCGATGCCCGCAACCAGACTGCGGCGGACTCCCTTTTGTCATCAGGGCATATTTTTTTAGCTAATCTGGGGGTGCTAGGATCACCAGATAACTCTCACCGATTGGCTTCTAGTGGGAAAGGCCACCGAGGACGCATGTGGCAGGATTCAACTACTACGGCCATCACCCCGCCTACTGGGTGACCAGCAGATTCGTTTTTAGGAATTGTATAAAGTTCCTAGGAATCGTTCCTACCAGAGACTCGGTGTTAAGGGCACGTGTAAGAGTTCTACTTGCTTATGCTGTAGAGAAATAATCAGTGATTACTTTGCATGTTACGTAGGAAATTATTATTAAATAATATCTAATCGGTATCTTGTGCCAGTAACTTTCAGAATTCTAAATAATATTTTTAATTTCTTTAACGTACGTCAACAAAGTAAATTTACAATAAAAAACACAGACATTCAATCTGATTAATGTCGATCATTTTTTAAATGAATATTTTTAATACTTAGGTATACGATGAAATTTCGATCTTATGCACTTTCAATGTAATCATAATTCTATAATTAATCATAGGTATGCATGAAACGTGGTCGATCATTAAATTGGATATTCGGTGGTTCGGCATTAGATACGCAATATGGCGTACGTAACTCAATATTACTGAGTAGGTACTACGTTGATAGATAGATAGAATCAGTCTGTAGTCAATGTTATGATGGATTTTGGAGACTATGATATTTCAACTTTAAATATTAGGGAAACTCTTTTTAAAAACAGCTCTGCTCAGTTTATTTCAATGTTTATGCTGTGGCCCTCCTATTGTATTGTTTTTTTCCAAATTATAATTATTTTTGTATAAATAAAGAGACCAAATTAAAAGCAAATAAAAAATAATAAAAAAAAAGGTTTTAATTTGGTCACTCTACATACTCTATTTATACAAGCACTGCTAGATAATCTTTATTATCTAAACGCCTTTTTATTTGTAGGTACCGGTCGACTGGGGGTTTCTTTGACATTCAGGGTAACATTGACTGAGTAAATGTACTCGTATTTGATGGTAGGAGGATCTCTTTACAAAATTCACCGGCTTTAGTTTCTGGAGCACATTTCCTCATGTCATTTTGGCGTTTTGTCTCCCTTCAGATTTCGTTCCACCATCACGGTCAAATGAACCCAGGTACAAAAAAAATTGTCTAAATTTCGTTTTATTTGCTTGTAATTTCGTAAAAGATTTGATTTTCCCTACCATGGGCGGTCGAATCGCAAAAAGTTAAATTTTGCACAATAGCGCGGGTATTAAACAGGCAAATCAAGAAATGTCGGCAGCCGTCAGCTCGTTGAACTGAGGGCCAGCATTGATATGAAATAGTAAAGTTTATTAAAAAGATAAGAATCTTATATAGTTTTAAGAATTTACTCAAACTCTACTCTTATCTCTATCTCCTCTTTTTTTTAACGGAGTTGAGAACGTTTTTCATGCTCAAAATACCGTGCAAAAATCATAATACTGAAAATCTAGATCAAGCTTTATTATTAGTCAGAAATTTTGACGATAGAAGTGCTACTACGGCTGTACGTTTGCTTGCATAAGATCGCTAACGCAAATGTATGGTACTTGACATTCATCACGTGACTAAGCGGGAAATTACGGGAATTCATTGGTTGATTTACAACAATTTTTGTTTTAATTTGAACAAGCGATTCGATACTTCTTCACCGGGCATAAAGGCGAGCAGAGCTCCAGCCTTAATAAATGGTTTAAAAACTACAAACTAAGCAACCTGCGCAAGAGGGAGCCCTATGTGAGGCTAGGACCTCGGCTCAGGGCGGTCGCTGGCGATGAGATTCAGGGATTAAGACTTTTAGTATTTTAGGGGGTTTTGTGCAACTGTCGCTCTACTTTACAGTTCGCGGGCCTCTCGGACTTCAGGTCTACGAGGGCATCGGATGGTGGATTTCTGTTCCTATCGTTCTACAAGGTTTATGAAACAGAGAACATCAGTAGCAACTCCTGTAACCAAGGTGCAATCAGTTGACTGAACTGATTTTAAAATCAGGTAATATAATGTTGGAGCTTACAAAGGAAGCACTTTGATGCGAAAATAATACGAATCGTAAGTTGATCAACTTACGTGCCACCCATATTGTTAAATATTGTTGGCAGTGTCAGTCAACGCGCATAATTATTATATTATTAACTTAATTATCATTACACTTGACCTAACCAAACAAACGAGACTATGCTACTGTTGTAACAAAACAACAAACTTTAACTTCAATAAGATCTATAAACCACACGAAACCGTTAGTTTATCAACTAACTAGAAAGTTGATCAAATTACTATTCTTATTATTTTCCAGTGACCGCCACGGTGCAAGAGCGAGCCTTTCGTTGCAAAAACTCTTCGGATCGGTTGTTCCGCCAAGCTTACAAGGTAAGTCTGTAAAATAATATTCATTTATGAAGCTACTTACTATTTTCTGACTAGTAAATAAAGGATAAACGTTGAAAGATACAATATCACTTCAAAGCTTCGATGGGTGCCAATTCGGTAATTGGCACCCATCGAAGTTTTATAGAGCTTCAAGAAGAATCGGATAGCAGACTTAAAACTGATGAAATTATAATAATTTAACATGTTTTAGCAGCATAACAAAGAAGTATGATCCGGATAATTCATAAAAATGATAATGTAGGTATATTAAAAGAGGGTAACACTGCAATACTGCAGAAAGCAGGATAACTATACACTTGAGTCATGTTAGCTAAGCAGACATAAAGTATAAAAGATATTATTAAAATATGGGTGGAAAGTATGGGCCCAGGCGCCCGGCATTAAGCAATAAAGAAGCTGTCCAGACTACTCCAGACGCTTGGTGGATTATTCAGAACCAAAGGGTTGCTTTTTACATTGACGGCGATTAAGCTTAGCTAACCAGAGGGGTAATGTAATAAGCGCGGCAGCGTTTTGGACACCATGTCTGCGTGTTTGAGAGCCTAACGGAGCTTAATTTTTAGAATAATTTAATTTTTTTTATAGTCTTTAATATCGTAGTTTTAAATAGATAATCGATCAATAAAGTAACTATTGTACATTATTATTATTCTACTAATATTATCCATGACAACCTTCGTAGCGTAGGGGTAATTGGCTCGCTTTATATCTCGAAAGTCGTGGGTTCTATCCCCACGCCGGACAGGAAATCTTTGTGTAAATTCTAAGGTTGGTTGAGGGACTACCCTCCGTGCCTCGGAAATCACGTTAAGCCGTTGGCCCCGATTATAATAACATCATCTATAATAATTGTATAGCAAGGAACTGGTAGCAGCGTTTCCTTGTGTGGTAGGTACAACATAATACTGCGGTCATCAACCCGCCTGCCAAGCGTGGTGACTATGGCAATTAACCTCCCTCGGGAGGAGGGCCTCCTTCCGAGCAGTTCATGTTCAGTGGACGTTATACGGGCTGATGATGATGACTAATATTATAAACGCGAAAATTTGTAAGAATGTATGAATGGTTGTTTGTTACTCTTTCACGCAGAAACTACACAGTTTGCGCCCGGATACTTTATAAGCTAGATTAACATAATTATACTCTTAACTCGGGCAAAACCGCGGGGCGCAGCTAGTTGTCTATATTGTCTAGCATAAGTTACCAAATTAAAATTCAGTTTACATATATAAACCATGTATTTATGTAAACCATGTACTTATTTATGATGCATGTATGACGCGGTAACTCTGAAAACAACTGGCAAGAAACATTAGAATTCCTTATGAAACAGTGCCTATTGTTTATGAACAACTCACATCCATGCAGTTTTATCATTTGCATAGTCAGCAATTTTGTAATAAGCTATTTTATACAATTCGCTGTTTTGCGGAAAGAACGTGGCAATTCAAAAAGAGAAACATTGAGAAAACGGTTCTTAGGATTCAGGCATTAAAGTTTTTTTTTCCCATACTTACTCTTTTTGAACTGTACCGTTTTACTCGCAAAGCAGAGAATTTATCTTTAACATATCGTTTAAACTTAGGTACCTATTTATAGAAAGATCTAAAGATCTTTTATCATAGGTATATGTTTTTTTAAGTTATCAATATTCTTATGAAGATACATAAGATTTTCATGTATATTTTGTGACGCTACTGTTACCTATTGTTTGCGATATTTGTCTCCTTGAATTTCTCCCGTAAGGAAGCTCGCGGACTGAGTTTATATATAGATAGCTCTTAGTTTAATTCTTCAATACAAATAAGATGACAGCTTTCCAGAAAAGAATCTCTTAATAAGACATTTATTTATTGCTTTCATGGGTTTTACAATGATGTTATATTAAAGTAACAGAACCAGACATGAACCACGTTCGGGCACTGCATTTTATACAATATAGTTTACAATTGAGCATATCGCTTTACAACTATAAACACTATATAAAACATTTAATTAAAGTTAAACTTAATATGGGTAACATTTTTTATTTTTGTGTTTGATGTATTGTGTGCATGGATGAGTGACTAGTCATAGCTGATAGGTAATAATAGCTTTGAGGTGTCTTGTAAAGTAGGCAGTTAGTGGTCAATGTAGCAGTTTGGTACAACAAAATAATAATAATAATATTGTATTTATTTTAATGTATTATGTATTTATTTAAGAGTTATTTAAAATGTATCATTTAAATATTCGTTAATAGCAGGTATAATAACATTTATTTATTAAAAATTCGTTTAGTTTTTCGATGAAGTGATTATACGGCTTTGACTTTAGTTTTATTCTCATTTAATAGTAAATTATTTATATAAAACCACTGATTCCTAATGCTTAATTTCCCGACAAGACGGTAATGGTGTACACAAGCAATATCAATTTGTTGAATGTATAAAACTAGGCATCACTGAACTCTTAACTTATCGATCGCTCAATAATAAATTATCGTTTCTTTCCACAATTTTGTTTCATTTCTATTACCTATCTGCTGAATTTGATGTCTCTAAGCTAAGATCTCTAAGTTGAAGTAGCTAGTTCGCTAATGGTTTCTATAATACTTATGTACTGCATCATATTACTTTAATAACATAAGATTAGTTCAGACCTAACCGCTTATCATTTGAGAGAAGCTGCATTTATCGGATTAGGTGCTCCGATGAGGCTTAAGCCTTATTATTTAGCATTATCATTTGCCCTAGCGCCCTTTTCACTATGCAATATTTGTTATTATAGACAGAATTGGAGGATTAAATGTTGAAAACGTCGGTGGCAAGCTTCTCGGCGCCCCTATTTTAAAAATAACTAGAACTAGTAAAAATAAAAATTTGATCACTAAGTTGGCGTTACTACATGTGTGGTTACTCCAATTTGGAGTGAAATGTTTGGCCTTATGTAATGGTTTTAAAATTACAATGTTCTTCATTATTTTCTTTTTTTCTTGTAAAAGTTAAAACTTTCAGCCGACCTTTAAACCTAGTAATTGATTGACCACTGGTTTACTATTGGTACACCGTAGTAAAACAGTTGTGTTCCTATGGATGACCAGATTTAAGTTAATCTAGTTCTTGAGATTTTAGGTTGAAGATGGCCCCGAAAAAGGCATTTTTTTCATATATAGATACATATAATATGTCTTAAATATGGAACTTAAGACATGTTGGCCCTTCAATCAACGGTATTAACAAGATAGCGATACGCGGAATCAATAAAGTTGGCACGAAGCCGGGTATCCGAAGTCTTCAAAGCAGCGTTTACCGGATGCTATTGGTGCGCGCAAGTGGTTTAAGTATTGGAATGAAAAAAAAAATGAGGTGAAAGAAAAAGAAAAGAAAAAAAAATGCCCGTGGTGAGAAGAACAAGAAAAACGATAAAGAAGGAGCAGCCTAGAAAAAAAGTAATCATGAAAAAAGTTTTCGAGAATCCGATTCAGAACATGATTAAGTAAAAAATTGACAGCTTAAACCAAAACTTATTAAGAAAAATGTTATCGAGGAATCTGGTTCAGAAGAAGATGTTCTATTGATAACAAGATTATCGATTTAGTTCAATTGGTAAAATCAATTGTTATTTTTCCAAAAAAAAATGTATTAATATAAAGATTTAAGTAAGTAATCAGTCAGTCAAGTTTCTAACGTAGGCAGTTGAGCAATAAGCGATGTTCTTTTTTCTGTTTGTATTAAATTTAAGTTCTGCCTACTTTTGACTGTCACTGGTCAAACTTAGGCACATTCCTGTTATTGTATTGGACATGATAATATCTATTAAAGATAAAAGATGAAAGATTAATAACTGGGTACAAATAATGCATTAACATTAGTAAACAATAAACCATTTTGCGAATAAATTTCTCCGCTAAAACTAAGCAAAACCAGTTTCGACCTTTCCAAAAATTTGTCCTATAAGGGACTAATTAGATATACTTATGCAGCTCAATTCAGCTTATGTCCATAGAAAACGCCAGTTTTGTACGGGATGCGTCTTCGCGTCTACGCTACTACGCGTCTTCTACAAAACTGGCGTTTTCTATGGACATACCTAAGCTGAATTGAGCTGAATAAGTGTAATTAGTCCCTAACGGTTCGGGACTGGTGCACCCACCCTACCTACATCATAATCGGTTTAATTGCTTATCATATTATAAAATGATAAGTACTTAGTTCAATTTAAAAGAGAAAGTGGTTAACGGAAGTTTAGCGTTCGCTCAAGGATTACACCCAGCGCCGGATCTACGATTTTTTCGAACCGTGGCAAGAACTTGATAGTGCGCCCCCTCTCTTGAGCGTTTGTGATAAATTGTTCAAAAAACTCACTTATATATAATAGGTGGCAATTTTTGTGATTGAAAGAATACTCTTTAATAAATTTGCACTCTATCTATCAGGTAATAAAGTTTTCTTTGGTGCAACATCAAATTAAATATAGCAATCATCATCATTTCAGCCGTAGGACGTTCACTGCTGGACATAGGCCTCACTCATAAATCTCCAGTTGTTGCGGTTAGAAGCGGCCTGTATCCACCGTGATCCCGCGGCCTTAACCAGATCAATCGTCCATCTAGTAGGTGGACATCATACGCTACGCCTGCCGATCCGCGGTCTCCATTCGAGAACTTTTCGGCCCCAACGGCCATCTGTTCTCTGAACGATATGTCCTGCGCATTGCCAATTCAACGAACTAATCTGTTGGGCTATGCCGTTAACCCGCGTTCTTCTACGTATCTCCTCATTTCTGATTCAATCTCTTAGAGAAACCCCGAGCATTGACCTCTCCATAGCTCATTGAGTCTGGTTAAAGACTTTCGTCTTCAGGCACTGAGGTATATTGGAGGAAAAGACGTTGGGAAGTTTCCCGAACGCTGCCCATCCGAGATGGATTCCGCGATTGACCTTCTTTTCGAAGTTGGACCTATCTAAATGGACTGTCTGTCCTAGGTATGCATATGCGTCAACAACTTCAAGAACCGTATTCTCAACTATTATAGGGGTAGGCACAACATGGACGTTAGACATGATTTTCGTCTTGTCCATATTCAGTTTCGACCGAATTTCGAAACACAAAGGCTTTCTCGTACTCCACAAACGCTAAACAGAGCGGCAAGTTATACTCTTCGGTCTTCTGTATTACTTGCCGTAGCGTATGTATGTGGTCTACGGTACTATAACCTTTATGGAATCCAGCTTGTTCGAGACGATTCACAATAACCCTGGAGAACAGCTTATAGACATGGCTCAAAAGCGAGATGGGTCTGTAGTTCCTTAGTAAGGTGTTATCGCCTTTCTTAAAGAACAACACCACCTCGCTCTTGTGTGCTCATGTACACCCATGTACTTACATGGATGAAATCCTTGACCGGATACCTAATTGGGCTTACCGTCCCCAAGAGATTTATTCACCGAACTTCTTAAAATCCAAACCTTATAGATAAAAAACCTCAAATAAAATATCCCTTAGATTATTATTAATCAAATATAAGTATTTGAATAATAATAATTTTAGAATTAGGGATATTAGCCAGTTCGCTTTTATGTAGTAACTATTTATTACCTGATCTGTGCTTTTACGTCGATTCACACATATCCTCAATAGGTATACTTATGTTAATCTGATCTGCTATACTCCCATGGGTTGAAGTGAGTTTTTAAGCAATGGCTATAAATGTATCTACCTACTTTATGCGTATGTATATATATGTGTGTATTTTTGTTAGACGTATAGTACCTAATATACTATAGTGAGTTTGCCAGATAAACCGTTCGAATCCCCTTTTCCTAGATGGTGGCTGTGAGACAAGCGTTGCAACCTCGCAATCTTGGATTTAACTTTACGCTAACTAGCGCTGCTAGGCTTATTATAGTTTGTGCAACTACCGTAGGTGGTGCTAAAGTTCTGTAACGACATCTACAGTACCCGCACAAACGACACGAAGACGAGCGCCATCTAGCAACTAGCTTGCCAACTAATATTTATTGCGAAATACAAATTCGCAAGGCAACGCTTACAAATTGTAAACAATAACAAATGAACGTCGGCCGCCGGGCGTCACACCTCGCCTGGAAAAGATTTTCATCACCACCAATCGTTCGACAGTTCTATCATTGTAATAGTGACGCTTCGTTCGTGGTTCCACGCACATTAGACTGCTGCTTTGCTCCTATATGTGAAGTGTTTTAAGCTATTTGCCTACGACTATTTTGGACTATTGTTGACTAGTTTGGATGTCAACTTGGGAAAACCACGTCTCGTCACCAGCTACAATGCGTCAGGTCGGAATGAAGTCTTTCTACTGACTGACATCAAGCATGAGTTTGGCGACTCATGAGGCACATAAAGTTTACCCTCTTTCTCAAACTTGAATGAGGAATTCCATTTTCGATAACTTCAGTGGACGACTTAATGGCACAAATAGCAGAGTCTTTTCATCATAACTTGATTTAAATGCTTCGTACCTCTGATAAGCACTTGTTTTTGGTAAAGTCGATTCAGCGAAGATATGCCTTCTATAACATTTTCAGTCGCTCGACACCAGGACTAACATTATTGAAATGTTTACAACCAGTGTTGCATGTGTGTGATGTTGCAGTACTTAATAAATAAAAGAAGTTGGGAGTGCCGTGCAGTCAGCCAGCGTCGGTAGGATATACAAGGAATTGTGTAGCAATGCTTGAATATACCTACTTTTAGAGCCGCTTGCCATAGGCAACCAGCTATTCTGATGCTTACCCTTGTCTTCCTTAAAGCCAAGGATACACTAGGAGACAAATGTGCCACGACATGTCAAGCGAAGCCAGCCGATTTCGCCTAACATATCTGGCGACATCGCGCGACTTATGTCCGTAGCGACGTCAGGCGAAGTCGTGCAACTTCGCGAAGCTTCGCCGGACATATCTGGCGACATCACGAAGTTTTGTTTCACAAGGCAATCGATATCATTACACCCACCGAGGTTGTGTTGTTGGCTGCGGTGCGATGTTGCCAGACATGTCGAGCGAAGTCCGGCAACGTCGCGCTACTTCATTCGATGTAGTTGGCGACACGTGTCGTGCGATGTTGCCAGACATGTCGACCAAATTCCGACAATGTCGTGTTACTTCACCCAACGTCGCTGGCGACACGTGTCGCACGACATTTGTCCCCTAGTGTATCCTTGGCTTTATATTTACCACTTTCAACATGCGGATGAAAAATCGCATTCCATTTGTGCCTTATCTACTTATAGCACAATGGTATAACATTTTGTTGTTAACTATTACATGAATAAATAAATGAATAAGTTTTTTAATAGGGTCAAGGGGAAAAAACAAACAATCCTGGTCCGTGACTGAACATGTGGTCCACACACGTTTAGTCACTTCACAGTATTGGAAAGTTACTGTAGATAATATATATTTAATTGCGACAGAATATTACAATTGAAATCCATAAAACATTGCGTCTACTGAACGCTCAGTTGTGAATCGTCGATACATTATGGCGAACCATTACTATCTACTTTAATATAGGTACTTAAGCTAAAATATTGACACAATAATTGAAAACCACATATATGTAAGTCAATGCATATGAATACAGAAAAGAAAAAACTACTATAGATATTACACTTTTTCTTAAAATTCCCTACGGTTCCTAAATTAGTATAAACATACATACCTGAAATACTTATGCTTAACATTAAAAGTAATTACGATTAATTTGTATAATAACTACTAACTTACAACAATATAAGTTGAGAATAATCATATTAGTTAAAATATGAGTTACATTATAATTAATAACACTACAAAGAGACAATAAAGAAAACTCATCATCCCAAGTTCGTACACCATCAAATGATCCGTTTTCTCGGATGTTCCTTATAATTGTATTAGCCTCTTTTTCAAAGTGTTACCGTGCTTCTTCTTTATTGTCTCAGATTAACCATTACATTGAGAGTACAATACATGAAGTATGTGTTTGTGATGTTACCATCTATATACTTAATATATATTTATGTATTACAGGTGCAATATAAGGTATTATAATAAAACGTCGATGCAAAATGCTCCCATAAACACTCCGTGATCTTAAACATGACTGGGCGCTACAGGCGGAGAAGTCAGCCCTAAGGAAGCGAACTCTGTCGATACATCGCATTGCACTGAAACAGGCTCGTGTAGGTGGTCTGATGGGATCATTATAAACTGTTATATCTGCTTATGACTCAATTAATAAAACGGCGTAACCAATCGCAGGGGCCCATTACCGCTACGACTGAGCACGCGGCGCATGAGATTCTCTCGCGCTAATCTATTCCTACTTTCTTATCCTTAATTCCTTACATACAACTGGCAGTGGTTAGTAGTCGCGGGAGGAACAATAATTTGTCAACCATACCCCAAAAATGGAAATAAAATCTTACCACAAACAAACTGAACTTACTTATTTTACGTTTACACTTGGGTTATTAATAACTAGGAGCGTAACGACCCTTCACGTCAACCGCAACGGCCTAAACACGTTTTACACTACACGTAATATGAAACTCGATTACGAGCAATATCTAATACACTACGTTACAGTATGATAATAATTCATAGCCGTCTCGAACCTACACACTTACAATTAACTAACCCTAATGTTTACCATATCGAATGTAAAGACATCAAGACAAAACTATAGAGCACGCATGGTCTGCACCGTGCCCATTTGATCCTTCAAAGTCAACAAACCTACTATCAAGCCACGATTTGGAAACCTTTTTAATTATATTACACATTTAAAATTAACCGTTAAATTTTACTATCCCATAATAAATCTGATACTAACATTAAAATTCAAATTCTAAATGATGTGTGAATATGGAATGTATATTTACCTCGTAATAACTACATCATCTATGTATGAAGCCTTGAGCCTGTTTCAGTGTCAAACGCCGTGAGAAGTCCTTAAAATACAAACAGTACTGAAAATGACACTTTTCATACCTATATTCAATAATTATTCAGTCAGAATTTCGGGTCGAAACCGAAAAAAAATAATAAAAGCCAGTCTTAATTGAGTATTCCCACGTCATGCAACTGAAAATTGCTTAATTATAAATATAATGTCAAAAATATCTACGAGTGTAAGATAAACAAAAAAAACATTCTATGAATTGAAATAGAATCGTCTAAATATCTGACTAATTGTAAAAATCATCGAACTGAATCGTAATAACAAACACAAAATTTCATATAGTATTTTGAGTACATTTTTTTTCTAAAAATCTTAAAGATTAATACAATATCAAAATTTATGGACTATGAATAATTATTAATAACATGAAAAACAGTCTTCCAGGTTTTTCGATTATCAAAAATTTGTAAATTGTAAATTTTTTATGTATAAACCAATAAAGTACAAGAATCTCAAAACAGTCTAAATACAAATACCTCACACACTTTCAAATAATGATCAGTAGTTGACAATCAATGATTCATACTTTTTAATTTATCTAATTAATAACATCAGCCAATTTTTGGTATCAATTATTCTAGACTTAAAGTATCGTAAATTATTACAAAAGACGTCGAGCGCTCTACGGCGCCAACATAGCGTTCAGAGAAAAAAGTTATGAGAAAAACTTACAAAATATAAAAAATATACCTACTACACTTCATTAGAGAGAGCAACGGGCGTGTCTCAGTTTTGGATGAAGATAATATTCAAAAATGTTATTCATAGCCCTGTTCGAAACCCTGTCAAAAATATTACGAACTCTAGAATGGTAATAAATATATAGTCGAATAGGTTCACCGGCAATGCGACACGAGAGGACGACGCGCTACAAGCTCAGGCCTGATACTGTCGCGGTCTTCACCAGAGAACACGCCTCACCTTACACCAGCTCCACCCAACACTATGGGATGACGCCATTTGGATTACTATTTTTTAATTATTATTAATAATTCATCGGATTAAAGTGTCTAATTCTGTAAGTACCTAATTTACAGTAATGTCTATATGATATTTATAAATTCACATAATAATAAAATTATATAAAATATTATAAACGCATTAATAAACGTCGAGGTTAAACATGACACATACAATTATTAATAAAAATACAGAAACAATTGTTTCTAATCAAGAATAAACAATTAATTCACGACACGACATCGAGCAAATTCTATAATTAAATATCATAATATAATTTATATTGGAAAAGAAACACATAATCATTCTAATAAAGACGCTCTGACGTCATTCACAACTGAAAGTTACGGGAAAGACAAATGGATTTACACGCTTATAATATACAGATTCTATGACGAGTCTGACTCTTAAGTGTATAACTCAACTTGTTATTAATTACGGTATAATGAATTCGGCGCCTTCCTACGATTGTTCGTTTACTTCTCTTTCTCAGAGTCCTTCTCCTTCTGTTTTTCATCAGCCTCTTTTTCTAATTCTTTTTCCTTTTCATCGCCCTAGAACAACGAGATAATGATAAGTTATGGTTCATGCAAAATAATGTAAAATAATTTATACAATTGAAAAATATTGTAGCCAAGTTACCTTTCCCTTCTCCAAGTCTTCGGGTAGCGGTTGTTTTTCGGCTGGCCCAGTTCCCTCCTTGGAGTCTTTGACCTCCTTCACCGGCTTCGGTAGATGTGCGTTCAAATCGAGCGTGGTGCAAATGTCATCCCAGTCATGGAACGCACGCTCCTTGATGCGGGACACCAGTCCCACCAAGTTGGGGAAAGACTCATTCATAGCCTCTCGTAGCGGGTGCGCGATCTCTTTGTCGATGAAGTTCACTTGCGCCAAATTTGCGAACGCAACTACATCCAACTGTAGATAACGATGTATAAGGAAAGTTAGTATTGTGGTACATGCATTGTAAAATATTTATTAACAACAGAATAATTCTAAAACTAAACTTAACAAATAAAAATAACCTATAATTAAACCTAACTAAGAATTAAAAACTACCAAAAGTTAAAAAACGAACGTAAAACTAAATACTACTCTAAAATGTCGTCACTGGGAAGCGTTCCCAGAATGCTGGCAGCATTGCCACGCTGAATAGCAATGCTTATTTGTTGGGCAAAGTATATACCAGCATTCTGGGAACATGTCACATTGTTAAGTGCCGCTGCGAGTTCTTTATATACTAATTCTGCATTGCATTTTTTTGTATTGTGGTAGATATTGAATATAATAAACTGTATTGAAAAAAAGTAATGTCAGAAAATCTATTGAGTTTTTTTTATACTTACAAGAGTCGGTTCATCGCCAAAGAAGAATGGCCTATCGGAAAGCAGATCCGAGAGCACACGAAGATCGTTCTTGCCAAACTCAATGATCTCCTCTTGAGTGTGAACTCCAATGCCATGAGCCTTAGCCTTCTTCATTCCCTGAAAATATTAATATTAAAAATTAAATATAGTATTACATAATGCTATTCTTAAAGTCTTAAGTGATGTTAAGTTAATGAATCCAAAATGACATGAAAATAAGTTCACCATAAAGCTGCAGCAATGAGACTCATTCAAGGAGGATTTCTCCCAAAATTCAAGGCGTAATTATTTTTTTGCAAAATTAATTAATTTGAAATAACAAAATATAAAATCTAAATCTAAAAATATAAAACAAGGTCTTTATCTATGAAATTTCCGTTTTGTATGAATTTGTATTAAATTTTATTTGTATTAATCGAAGTAATCACCCAAGCTATCAATGCATCTTTGCCAACGCAGTGGCAGTTTATTGAAGCCCGTCTTAAAGAAATCAGCTGGACGGGAGGCAACAAATTTTTCAAAGGCATTTAGTACTGCCTCTCGGGTATTGAATTTTTTTCCCGCCAAGAAGTTATCAAAATTCTGGAAAAAGTAGTAGTCTGTAGGCGCAAGGTCTGGTGAGTAGGGCGGATGACGGAGAGCTTCCAACCCCAGTTCTTGCAACTTGGAGACCGTCTGCTGTGCAGTATGAGGTCGCGCGTTGTCGTGCAGGAGCAGCGGAGACGAGCGATTGACCAATGCTGGTTGGAGATGTGCCAGCTTCTCCATCATTGTGTTCAGGTCTTCACAGTACACATCTGCAGTAATGCTCACCCCGTTTGGTAAGAAGCTGTGATGAATCACACCGGCGCTAGACCACCAAACAGTGACCATCACTTTTCTAGGGGTAAGTTTTCGTTTAGGGCATTGTTTAGGTGCTGAACCAGGATCCAACCATCTTGCTGAGCGCTTGCGGTTATCAAACAGAATCCATTTTTCATCGCAGGTAACGATGCGGTTCAAAATTCCTTCATTTGTGTGTCTGTTGAGCAGTGCAAGGCACGTCTCGACGCGTACTTCGCGCTGGCGATCATTGAGGGCACCCATTTGTCAAGCTTTTTTACCTTGCCAATTTGACGATTATATTATTATATATTAATGGATAATTTATTAAAGCTGCTGCTAATTCAGCCATAGATTGTGTATCATCAGCTTCCACAATCGCCTTTAATTCGTCATTGACGACCAAAGTCTTCGGAGTCGAAATTTCCAGAACCGAAGCGAGCAAACCAATAACAGGTAGTGCGTTGGTTTGTAGTCTTAGCTCCGTAAACGTCGTTGATGTTGCGTGCCGCTTGTTGCTGCCACGACGGTACTCATATTCCATAATTACTCGATTTTTTAACTTATCCATGATGACGAAAAAGATTGAAATGCGATGAAAATGTAACACTAATCAATAAAAAAATGACTATTTATGCAAAAAAAAATCAATGTTTTTAAAATAAAATTAATGTGAAATTAGAATTCTTAGCCAAACAAAAATTATTTTGATTAGAAATGGCCTACTGGCCATTTCTACAGAAACAGAACTTCTGCAGAACGGCAATTTCATAGGTAAAGACCTAATCGTCGGCTTATTGCAAGAACTCATTAACTGCCAAAAATCACTAAATACGTTTTTATCTATAGTGGACTTCTTTTGACACATTCTACATAAGGCAAAAACTCATTCATTTCTATCTAGTAAATTTTTAGGCCTTGCCATTAAATCCTTAACTGCAACTTTGAAAATCAGGCATTTAAAAAAATCACTAAGCTGCACAAGTTATTTTTATGAAATAGATAATAATTAAAATACCTAAATCGAACTAAAATACCGTTTATCTCAGAATAGTGAATATGTCACATAATGACTTCTTGCAATAATCCGACGTAATATTTAGATCGAAAATATTTTGTGAATTAAACAAGAACATTAGAGACCTACAGCGAAAACTAATTATCCACAGCGAAATTATGGTACAACCTAGTAATCTAAATGACGAAATGTGTTTGCAATTTACCTTGCGAGATGCGGTGAGTTTGTAGCAAAAGTTGAGAATAGAATTCGGCAGCCTGGTGTTAAGCGCATTCTGAAGATTAACTTGATAACCCCTGATGACGCTGTCGGGGTACTTAGCGCGCCACCACAGGATGACCCACGAGAGATGATTCTCGATCATGGAGATCATAGCGTGTGCCATGACCCGTTGCTGCGGTGTCAGAGCTGCAAATAACAGATACAATTCCCCTAAGTTTCTTATATTATTGCCGTACTATAATCATCTAGAATTCTGCAACCAAATTGTGTAATATCCGACTTCTCCTATTAAATACAATTTATTACTATGATATCGATCAATGGTAATCGGCATTACGATAACAGAGAAACTTGATTTATATGTATTTAGAGTGAATAACTTTCATTGACAGCCAATTTAGGGCCACCCATTCATAGCTCGTTTTGTGCGTCTATATATATTAGGTGTCGATAGGAATGGCGACCAAGGCTCCCTGTCTCGGACGTTACTTGTTTCATTAATGTCGACGATTAATCACTGTCAATCAACCTAGACAATAAATGAGACATATATATTCCTTTCTTGAAAACTTTGAGACCTTTCTTAGATACGGTATTGCACAGATTTTGCCAATAACCAGCTATACATTTTTTCATACTGTTAAAATCATGGTACTGATGCTGATTATTTAAGTCTCGTTTTGTCACAATATTGTGTGGGAATTGAGTTGAGGATTAACTGCCCGCTCCATGCAACTTGCGTAACATCAGTTGGTGCCATTTTACGACGAAAATGACACAAGTCGGTCGAAGTAATAACTCTACTGATTTTAGTAGACAGACAGTTAAATGGTACTTACCGGCATCAAGGTCTTTATTGTACTTTTCTGACAATTCTTTGATGATAAAGGTGCTATCAGCAATCTCTTCGCCATTCAACTCTACGAATGGTAATTGCCCCTTCTTGGATCGGAACTTGGCCTTGTGATCCACATTCTGTAAAACGATCATAATGTTTTGTAAGTACATTTATTGCTGAGACAGTAGCTGTGTAACTTATTATTTAATTCCTACACGCCTCTACTATTATTGTCGGGTCAATCGAAGAGATTTTTTTAAACTGTATAAATTACCCGCATGATATTTCAAAAGATACTTTTAGTAAGACGTGAATCATATTCATTTATAGTAATATACAGGGTGTCCCAAAAGATTACGTAGCTGGGAAGGGTCACCAGAAAAATATAAAAAATTCCCTCTGGGTGTTTAAAAAAATAAATGGCATTTTTTAAAAGACTAAAAATTTTACACCTTGTGCTAACTGTACCTACAAATATGGCTGTATTTAAAAAAAATGCTGTTATGTAATCTTCAATAACAACAAGGTCATCAACATCAACATCAAAAATAACAAGGTGTAAAATTTTAAGTTTTTAAAAAATTAGCCATTTTTTTTTAATACACACAGAGCGGATTTTTTTTTTATTTTTCTAGTGACCATTGTGTCCACCCCTGTCACCCCCTTTCCAGCTACTTAACCTTTTGGGACACCCTGTATAAATTTAGCTTATATAGTATATTATTACATAAATATAAAAGGTATTTTTAGGGCCTTAAAATTAAAATGTACAAGTGGTTATTCATAGTTTTACATTATATTTAATTAACTTATGTAAACTATAACCAAAGGACTAAAGATTGTACTTAATTGCTCACTATATTTTCTTAAAGGCTTTTCTAAGACGTGGAACGGTGGAACAGATTATATGGATAAATTTAACTCTATATGAAAAAAGTCGCAGGATTCGTGATTTCTTCCATAAAGTCCAGATTCATCGAGAATGTCAACGCACAACCATGTAAAGAGGCACACCTTTTTATGGCGCATGGGGAAATCGCCGTAGGTAATCTTAAATATTAAAAAAAAAGGCGAAACACGGCAATATATGAATCACACGTTATTCCTAATAGTTGAAAACAAAACGATCTCCTAGTGCGCCAGAAAGTCGTAAAGATATGATTACTTACACGAAAATAAAAAGCATCATAAAATTAAATAAAATATAATTGCGAAATGCCCATCATTATAAACATAACCTAAAAGAAATATAACAACAGAGGCAAAATATCAGTAATCGTGCTCTTGTTCAAAGCATGTGGCAACAGGTTGTTTAGTATAATCGACATGGTAACAGTGGAAGAAAGTGGCTGAATTGTTAATGAGGACAGAGCGAGGGAGTTGTTCACAGCCCGGGCAGCGGGGTGCGGCCTGAGGGCGCGGTAATCATTATGCGGGGTGTATGCGTAGCGGCGATGCGCGTCGCGCGAGCTCCGGGCTCCCGGCGGCGGCGGTAAGTTTATCTGCTCTGTAACCATGGCAACGGACTTCAGACGAGCGCAATCTCGCGCGGGGAGAGCAGCTGTATCGATTTTGACTGGGAAAGTTCAGCGTCCGGTCGGCCCCGCCTACTTTACCGATATATCGGTTTTAAACCCCTCCGACTACAATTACAGCTATCAGTCACGGTACATCATATAACTATGATGTATTATAGAAAATGCTGCTACTCGCGACCAATCGCGGAGAGATATTTGACATCGATAGCAACTACCAATATACATATACTATACCTACCGTATACCTACTTAAAATTTATTGTAATTTTTTTGTAATAAGTATCAACCATATACCTACGTGTATGTATCTACAAGAATTACATTAATGTTGAAACGAAACAGTTCACAAATTAGGGAACCGGCTACTTTATTATAAGGCAAAATAATATTTATTAATCACTTGCAAAATTTGTGAATTGTACCTACATAAATAATAATAAAATTTGTTAAATTAAAAAGGCAATTCACGTTTAGAACAAATCTTAACAAAATGAATGTCATTCATACAGTCAAAGACGTTTAACTTAAAATACACTAAGTTCTGTTTTTCCTACATAAAATGATGTGGCCAAGATTATTAAAATTGAATATGGACATGAAATAATATAAACTGGTAATAATCGAGTAGTTCTATGACCGTACATTTATTAGATATGATATTTAATTATAAATAGATATGAGATCCTCACGGGAACGGGAGCGAAAACGCGCGCGGTAATCGAGTGAACAATAAACTTAGAAAAAAAAATACTATGCAAGTAAGTAATTATTTTCCACCTAAACGAAATAAACTTAGGTATTTACACTTGTAATTGTCAAGAAAATGACAATGCATATAAAATTAATTATAAAAAGGTAACATTTACTATTAAATTATGTTTAAATTTATATTTATTTCATTCAAACATTTTATGAATAAAAAAAATAAATATTAAAGCATATTTTAGAGTGCAATGACCGGTCAAGTGGCGAGATCAGACGTCGTCAGCCAAATTCTATTAAATTTAAGCGACACACTCCTGCGGGAACCCTTAACGGGTAAGGACCACGTCTCAGGGCGCCGCTGAAGCTAGAAGTAAAGAGAAATAAAGAGGACATGATCACTGGCACGGACTACAGGCACTGGATCACACGACAGGGGCAGGGGTCAACGCGGTCCTCGGTCTGTCCGGCGAGGATCCTAGCCCAGCTAACCTGCAGGTTTCTCTAGCTACCTAAGTGGACGGCCCGGAGAAGAAACTCCGGTTTATTATTTTCCGTACCTATATAATTTTTACCATATAATTGTACCATAGTTGTTAATTAGTTAGTTTAGGCAACTGTGTTGTAAGTGTAACGGCAATAACAATACGTGGAAGAGCATGTATATTATGAAACCAGGCACCTCATTGGGTGAGTCGGGAGTCAGGTGATTTTATCTGTTACTATCAACAGACTTTTATTTATTTGTTATCCGTCTAAAACTTCCTTGACTAGTAGATGTAGATAAGATTCGAGAAAGCCTTAAAAACTGATTTCACTAATTTAGTTTCTAATAATTTATCTAAATTCCATATCTTCAACCAATTAATTAAGAGAATACGAAATAAAAATATATTTTGATTTTACATTGTAATATACTTTGTCTATGACACGCAATAAATATCTATAGGGGCACGCAATACGCAGTGACTATTTTATCATTCAACTAAAGTCATTTCAAATGCAATTCGATGTAAAATATTACATTATACTGCCAATATAATTTGTTTTATAAGTTTAAGTGTTTATAAAGGCCCACTCAGGAGGCTAAATGCGGAAATCCTTTTGCCTAACTTACTAACTAGTTCAGTGTCCTTCCAGTTTCCAACTATTAAAGATCCAGTTCAGCCACTACGAGTAGACAGACAATAGTAGTATAACGCAGGGTTTCCCGAACACAAGTCCGCGGCGCACTTATAACATTCATTAACTGTCGCGACACCTCTAATCCTGTATTTATGTCTAAGTAGAGGTCCGCCGAGAGACCATTATTTAAAAAAAAATGCAATATAAACTATAAGTCTGCGTAATTTCGTAAATTTTCGTAAAAAGAGGTACATAGTCTACAAAATTCTGTACTAATTGAAGCATGTTTTTTAATTTAAGTATTTCTATACATAATGCTCTTGATTCTTGAAATTAATATTAGTTGTAGGTATATATTAACCCGTAAAACGTATAAAGAGCGACGTTTTCGAAAGACATAAATAATTTATTTTATATTCATTACAGTATGTATGAGAAGGTTTATTGGGAATATAAATGTTAAGTAAACCACTACATAACGTGCGTCTGTTGTACAGTTATCACCTATATCCTACCCTCAGGTAGATAGTTAAGAGAACAACAGAGATACTTATGTATATACTTATATACATAGTGAATATCAAAATAGCTTTGTGTAATATATTTTGCAGAAGGTCGTTAAGAGCTTTATGCTAATAGATGAGGTACGGAGGGTAATTCCTCCACCAATCAGACCTTGAAATAAATATTTGGTGTTTCACAAAGATTTCATGTTTCATCGGTGTGGAATTCGAACCCACGACCACCAAGATTTAATTGTATCCAAAAAATGCCAAAGGTAGGTATAAAATTGACTGTTGCACGACAAATTGTTGCGCGATATTTGTCTGTGACGTATTAAAGTGATAAAAATGACAAGTCGTTTACTTTTTGTTAGGAACACTGTTCCCAGATAATAAAACGTATAGTGGGGCGCTGTCTGGCCGGGCCGGACGCAACGGCGCACCCTGGATAAGGGGAGCTGCGGGGTTCGGGGTTGGTCGATGGCCGCCGGGCTAGCGGGCGGGGTCGCGCAGGCGCTCCTACGATTCAGGTCGAAGCCCTCGCGGTTGCCGACCCCCGTGTCTAGGCGCACTCATTTAATAATCACATTTCAAACGACAGTAAGTATAACATTTCGGCGTCGTCATCATGTTATCTCCAAATAAAAGACAGAATCGTTCATTCGCATTCTTAGCTCATATTTAAACCGCATTATGAAATTATGATTATTATTAGTCATAACCTGGCTACGAAATTGCTCCAATAAATTTTTATCATTTACATCCTAAAGTATTATAACCTAAAGTTTTGTATTTATATCAACAAAATAACAAGAATCAAAGAATAGTAATGCATAACAATAAGCATCATAAACTTTATTCTTAACTTATTAGTCATTATTATAAATATATGTCATTCAAACCGCGACAGGATACAATTCCCCAACATACCATAAAAGAAAATATTTATGTCGAATCAACTACTATGAAGCTCAACTCCCATGATACAAAAAGGAATGAAGCAACTGGGCGGATCTAAAAATAATCTAGGACTACGTTTAATCCAAACGTTCCATGCCGGTCTAAGTAAATCGACCTCGGGTTCTCATACTCTAACAGTTGTTTTGCTTGTTAACATATTTTCACTAAATAGTATAGATACCTCGCTAGGTGGAAGAAATAACGTTCATCGCATTGCAGCCAACATTAACAACGCATTGTGTTAAGTGTAAGCAATGCAACATCGTACAATGTATTACCGTTGCTTAAACAGGCGTTCGAAGAAGCCAACCGACCTATTGTCCTGCTATTTCAATAGTTTTGAATTTCGGAAATTGAATTTACGTCAAAACGCTTTTATACAATCTCGACACTAACTGGACTTGGCGTGAATAGATTGTCATTTAGCTTACCGTTTGATTCTCCTCATTAGGTAATGAATGCCTACCTTAATGAATTCGGTGTTTACATTCAAAATTGGAACTATATAAGGTGGAGAGCAAAATCTAGCATTAATTAAAATTACAAAATTGGTTGATTTTTGTTACGTACGTTCAATACGTTAACATTCAATAATCTGATATTATAGTCGACTTTATATTAGTTGAAACAATATGTATTGTGCTTTTAGAAAGCTATTATGGTCCGTTTTTTATACTTTGGGATGTATGACCCATATTTTAGTGCTAGAGACATGAAAAGAGGAGCTACGGTTAGACCCAGTACACAATTTTACTAGAGGTGAACAACATGTAATATTAAAAAAAAAATTGAGACTAAATCTAACAGTAGACGTTAATAACACAATAAAATGTATCCGGGTTTTTACCTATATCAATATTTCTATAATATTTTCACGGTTTCGCGGTTTTACCCGCGTTACTCTTCTTCAGTGGATTGGAGCGTGAAGTTTTATAGCCTTACGTTAAGTTTTATACCATATGCGTGCCAACTTTCAGCCAAATCCGTTCAGTAGTTTTTGCGTGAAAAAGTAACAAACATACATACATCCACACATACAAATTTTCGCATTTATAATATTAGTAGTATATGTTGCATGTTGCATGACAACGGGTTCTCACTTTATATTTATGAGACATTCAGAAAATTACTTCTGTGCATATCGACGGTTAAATATATTAATGCTATTTATGTTTTATGACCATTAGCAAGAAGCTTGTTATCGTTGTCAGCATGTTTGATGATATAACAATAAATAATTCCTTAACAGAGGAATACAATAATCATAAATAGTACATATTTGTAATGGTCTGCTACGGATACGATAAGAAGTTTAACAACCTTGCAATACAGCAATGCAATCGCACCCAGAATAAATCTGAATGTACCTACATCACCTTCCACAGGTACAGTTTCCCGTCACAATCTATGTTTTAACTAGAGATGGGCCGACTAGCCCCCGACTAGTCGGGAAAGCCGACTATTCGGCATCGTTTGTAGTCGGCGACTATTCGGCAAAATATGCCGATTATGATCGGCGCATAGCAAATGAAATAAAACAAATAATTTGTACTTGTTTTATAATTTCTAAACATTACTTAGAGTAGTTATCTAAAGGTGCAGTCTTTACAACATAGGAACGTATTAATCAGTCAGTAATTAAGCTCGGCGGCCGCGCGATGATTAGGCCGAGTGATGACGAAAAAGCCCGAACACCTCGGACAAGTAGGTATAAGAATGATCGGCATTGCCGATAATTCGGCCGACTAATCGGCATTTTAAAAACCGATTAGTCGGCTAGTCGGTTAGTCGGCAAATACTGTAGTCGGCCCATCTCTAGTTTTAACATTATTTTCTAGGCTAGGTTATCAGTAGGAACTTTTGCTCCATTACAACTATTACTCGTCAACTTGAAAGTTACTAAAATAAACTACCATTTAATTATTTTTTAAGTACTTTAGCAGGTCTTTAATCTATCATCAGTAAGTACTACCGTGTGGCACTACACTTCTCAAGTCAGGTTACAATAAAAAAACTCGCGATATTTCGTAAAACGCATAATTACAAAGTAAGCAAAAGTTGCGCACAGCAATAACTAAATCCGGTTACTCAATAAAAAGATACACATGATTTATAAATGAAATGAGTATTTAAGATTTAATTGATACACAAATGCATGTTTTCAAATATTTCCCACGTCCTTTCTGTACGTAATAACATGGTATCGTATTCCATAGCACTGCCCCGGCGACCAATGTCTATCATTGTCATGAGGCTAATTTGCACGAGTCCTTTGCGATAACCAGAATGCGGTGATACGCCTCGGTGCGGAATGGGGCCTCGCACACCATGCTGATGCTCTAACTGTGGTACTACCACGTATGCACTATTCCACCAGAGTGCCACCGTGTCGCCTGGTTCCTTTTATGTCATTCTAATAGTAACGTATTTCACTATTCGCTATACGTGGCAGCCAGGCATTTTTATATCCCACTCGTCGGCCAGTCCCATCGCCGCGTGTGTAACTATAATTTAGTTCTCTGGGCTAGCTAGACCGTCAGCCATTCAGGGCGATTCGTCTTCGAAAAAGTTACTCACACGCAGACGTCTTCTTGTTGTCAATACGTAGTCACCAATTTAGAGGTCAAAGCTGACGGCTGACATATGTGTGGGAAGAGTATTAAAAGGTTAATAACGCCGGGCAACCTTTAGGCTCACTGTTTATGAAAGAGGACAGCTTTAATAATATATCTTACATGTTCGTAGAAAGCTCCAGTTTCAAAGTTATTCAAATAGTTTAAATCGCTCGTTTGAATCTGAACTTTTAACATGAACCAGACGACTCAGCAGTACCTAGACCTAATATTTGTGATGACTTAAAGTAAAACAGTAGAATAAGTAGACTGCACCATTGGTTCAGTGGTACGGCAGTTGCTGATACCTGGTGTTCTGGGTTCCCAATTCCCACTCGGTGGCTCAATTATTAGTGTGAAAGACAGATACAGTACTATAATCCGACAACTACTATAATCCGCCCATTTTTTGCAAGTTGATGTTAGCTGTAGATTCTCTGTAAACCGCCGTTAAGGAACAAGTTCGTTTCGGTAATCCGCCGCCAAGCATCAACTTCCCTCTCTTTCACTCTAATAACGAACACAGTTCTATATACTAATACAAAATTACTATGTTTTTTTGTTGTTTTGCTCAATTTGATGTTCCTGTACATTATAATCCGCCGTTTTCGGTAATCCGCCGGTAGTCCGGATTTTTTGCTGGTGGATTAGCGAGAGGGTACTGTAGTTGTTCTGAGTCCGATTGATTTATTTCGCTATTGCGAGAGATTTATTTACAATTAAAAAAGTGTACTGTTTTATAACAATTTGACCACTCAAATGTCAATGATTGCGTAACAGACAGACAGACAGACAGAGTTACTTTGACATTTATAATATTATATATAGTAAGGATCAGTGTAAAATTGCATGTGCCTTCGTAAAATTGTCTTTTAACAACATGTCCTCTTCATATACCGTAATAAATTGTAATTGTCATAGGTATAACTCGAAACTAAACTATTTTACTTACCCCAGCCATGGGGCAAATTGACTTATACTTCGTAAGCTACGTTTTTAGTTGTTGTTAACTTTATAGCAAACGTACGTCTTTTTATATTTTCTATCTATAGCTTAAGTGTGTGCCATCTATTTTATTGCTTTGACTCGTATACTCCAACAAAATATAATACTTCGACTGAAATTGAAACAATCATCCCAATTTTAAAACTATAAACCGACTGAGGGAGACATAAAGCATCAAGCAAAACATAAAGAGAAAATTTGTGATACTTAATATGAAAAAGCAATTACGTCTATGACCTATCCGTTTCAATATTAAAGCTTTTAAAAATGTATAAATATCATACACCATGGTCCGGTCATGAATTCAATACCTACTTATAAATATTTACCAGTACCAGGTTTCTACAGCTCTAGCTTGAAAGTCTTTTAGTTATACTAACCAGGTACTAACGATACCTACGATGGAAGGTATGCAATTTGTACTCAAGCGCTTTTGGTTTTTAGGCATCAGATTTTTTCGAGACATAAAATATTAAATTTTACGTAATATAAATGAAATATAAATATCATGCTCAAAAACAATGGTAAAAGTACACTTATATTCACAGAAAGGTCCCACTATAAATTGTAAAATGAAATAGGCTCGCTCATAATGTACGGAAAGCTAAACGTGTGAGCCAGTCTTGCTACATGTCGGTTTCCATACATACTGGATGAGTAATTATTACGCATACAACGACTCAACGCAGTAATCACCTAACAATAAATTAATTTGTAGTTACAGGCTAGTCAAATGCGTACGTAGCATACAATAATAGCATAACCAGTAAACAAGTGAAGGACTAAAATGTTAAACCATCAATAGTTTTATTAGTCGGACGGTTTACACAATAATAATGATTGGTATGAAAGACGAATTAGGTATAAAAGTAAAATGTTATAGACAGGTAGGTACAAATGTTTTTTTTTTAAAAATAATACTCATTATAATGTACCATAATAAGCGCATACTATTAGTGACGTCCAGTCACAACACTTATTGGCCGGAACTTGAGAAAGTGCAGCCGACATACCGTGGCCGCACGATTTCATAGCTCAGTGGCTAACTCGCTGCGGCGGTTTCTCGATCACATTGCAACACACATCATGTATTACCGATGATTTACTCCCGTTAAATAAATCACTAGCCATCAAATCTTATTTACTAGTTAGTACGAATACGTATGCAAGATGCAACGGACTGTTCTTTGTTATTTTTGAGCAACATTGCCAATCTAACACTTCTCTGCCTCATCCACCGTAACTTAACAGCATTAATTATTATGTACATCGTACGATCACTCGTAAATTAGGTCACTATGAAATCTATGGTACTGTTACGTGCCTTACTAGGTATTGCTATAATGAAGGTCAGTCTATAGCGGTAAGGTACTAATAATTGATATGAAGAAATATCTGCATTGAATACGAATTAAAGAGTTAGCTAAGTGGCATTAAGCAATGCAGTTCGCACTTCCGTCGTACAATGTAACAAACTCGGAAGACTGGTGTGCGCCTGCCCGCGCCCGGCCCGCATTCCACCACCAAATACGTATAACGAAACACTGCTCTCAGTTGGAATAATAAACGCATTGTTACCTGCCGATGCCTTACAGAGCGAACGAATCAGCGCGATGCTATATCGTTTTTATCGATTTTCATTGTATGTCTGCAACCGATACAAAGTCGCGTATTTTTTACGAAATTAGTAGAAAAAATTATGGGCTACATAATGGTATATTATAATTATATCGGCAACTACGCACCTATAGGTATCATTATAATAAAATAAATAAAGAAAATAGACTGACTCAGATCGGCTTACATTATGCTTTTACACTGGAATGTGTATATTTTGATATTAAAATTTGATTATTTATCATTTGTTTCTTGCTTATTTTACCTCCAACCATTTCCATTACTATCTTTCCTGCGCTACTGTGCTCATGTCACCCTTTCTACTTCCTGTGCAACTTGTCTTATATCGTTGTTCCATTTTTTTTGAGGTTTACCACTTTTACTTTTCCCTTGTCTAGGGGTACAACTATTTCACTCCATTTAGCATGTCCACTGCCAGTGCCCATCGCCACTTAATTTTTTTTAAATTTTTTTCTTTCGGTATGCCTTCTTTACATTCAGCATACATCTTTCCATGGCGAATTGGATGGTTCTTAGTTGATTAATTATATCGTGTTAAGAGACATTTTTGGCTACTATATAGGAGCACGATACAGTTGCCATATTTATGCCATAATCAGTACCACGTTTCTACTAATGTCACTACTTGTACTTTAATGTATTAAATCTATTATCAATAAAATCGAACCTACCGTTCTAGAGTTATAAACTTTAACTAAGCCAATTTTGTTTTATAAATAATATAGATTAAAAGTAATCGTCCAAACGCGATAGCATCATCCCCTTAGTTCTCCCAGACTTCATAACTGCCTAACCATCGTCATCCGCTATAATATCGGCCTGAATTAGTTTAGTAATATACTTACGTATGTATACCTACTACAACATTTAAAATGAACCTGTTCAATATCATCAAAGGAAACAGTGTCGAATTTTCGCTTTAAATGTTAAAAGCAAAGGGAGTTGCAGGAGTTCCTTAGAATGGAAGCAAGAAATCTCGATGCAAGTTAATATTATCTACGACGCGACGTGACCTTAGACGCGTCTACGGAATTCCATGCGCATTACACAGACGATCGAGACAATCATACTAACAACCTGTTTGTATGTAATTATGCATTTAATGCGTATGTGATTGCAGCAATAGTATTCCTCACTTAATATATTTTTAGAAAATCTAAATGAAACGTGTAAATTTATAGCACCTACGTTAGATGCAGCGAGTCTGTGGTGAGATCTGTGGCGGAACTTTCTTATTTGTGGTTACTACACTGGTAAATACCAACCACTTCTTGTTAATACCAATAATTTTGGGTAAATTAATGATATTAAATATCAATGGACGATTTATGGTACCATAAATCGTCCATTGATATTTAATAACCATGAACAAGATTTAATTATATGTACATAATCTGAACTTTTGAAAAGCTTCAAAAATAATGTACTTCCCGGTTACTTATGATATTAATAAAAATTATGAAATTATAAACTGGAGTGCAAATATCAATAAGGTAAATTAAGGTAACCATGTCCCAATTGCATAATTTATTTTAATTATTGCAATACCTATCGAATCTAGAATCTAGTACTTACATGTGGAAACAACATCGATCAAATTAAAGTATTTTGTAACAAGTATCATAAATTTGTCTTATATGAGTTCTGTCCACTTGATAACTCTGGGTAGAATACAAAACCAGACCAGACTCTTTGTTAAGTTATTAACGATACAAAGCGGTACCTACTAAGAATATAGTATCCATTGTGGTGCTGTACCTCATATAAATGGATACAGACATCCCTACGACCATATATAAATGTATGCTTTATAAAAAATACACCAAGGTCATTCTCGATTCATATTTTATCGATTAACTACAAGTGACGCGAAGGGACACGCTAATATATCGTATTTGTGTTCACCTTCGTGTGACTTGTACAAAGTTTTACGTGATTTTTGGGTCGAAGTTTCAAGCCACGTCAAGGATCGTTGAACATTTCTAAGTTATTAATAAGTTACATCCGTTATTAATAAGTCATATTCAGATTCGTAGAGGGTTTATAGTTAATTGTTTCTTTATATAAGTAATAGGAGCTTAGCTACTATGGACACATAAATTATTTATTTTTTATATTCTAGTTAAGGTGATTCCTTGCGGATATTTATTAATATTGTGTTGTGTGTCCAGCAATTAATATGATAATATCATCTAAGTGTAACACAAACAGAGGTTAACACGATATAGTATCCTTAAGCATAAAAACTTTTCTTTTACCGAAATATTATCTTATCAGTAGAAGAACCCTCGTCCTTCAGATAAAATTCCGGTCCCTCCATCAAACGATCACAAATATTCGAGTTACTAAAGATTAAATAACTTTTTTTTTTCTTGATTTCGATCATGTTACAATATCTATATTTATATTATCGATGAGTAACATAGGCAATATTCCCGGGTAAAACCGCGCGCGAGAAGCTAGTTATTAATAAAGCTTTTATTTTCATAGCATGTTTCGACTAAACAAACCCCTTTTGATTAAGATATTTTGACATACCCATAATTTTCTTTATCTGACTTTAAAGTCAAAATGAGACGGCTACATGTCAACTTCACAATACCAGTACCTACAAAGTTTTTTTATATCTTTATAACTGTTCATCAAAAGCCACATGGCAACAGTTCTATCAACGTTAATGGGTACCGGGTGTTAAGAAATAGTAACTAGTTCAGTTTAAATACGGATCTTAGAAATTAATGACTATCTTAGCTGGAAGCCTTTATTTATTAAATTGCCGCCCATTGGAGCTTAAGAGGTCGTCGACCGGGACCCGCTGTGGTCAGATACACTGGCTATAGGCTCATCTTATCTACAGTATCTTATGATTACTACGCTTGTATGTACGAGTGTCGACCATGTTTGAATTTAGAACAAAATAATTACGTAACTGCTTGTTCAATTAACTGAATAGAACTTTATTATTATTGGTTACAGAATAAAGAATTGTGACGTATCGTAGAATTTTTCTCACATTAATATTAAGCCAGTAATTTCACGATTTGCGTGATATTAATGAAACAATGCTATAAACTGAATGTACCGATCATTTAGAAATTAGGGAGGCCAGAGTCACAGGACTTCATAAAATTAAGTATATATTTTAGTCATATATTACAATGAGTAGAATATATTTAGTCAATGGCGCACGGATACCTTATACATTTTATGTATATCGATAAAGTAGATAATAAAGAAATTGAAAAGAGCGAACAATTTTATTTAGATTCTGGGTATCTACGATTTATTTCAAAATACTTATGTCGTTTAACAATCAAAGTCAATCGAAAACTAGGTACGTAAAAATTAACATTTCTCAATATTTTTCCCCCAACAGTATGATTAGGGTCGAGATAGAGGCGGTCAGTAATGTAGAACTGTATACACTAACAAGGTTAATACTTAAGGGCAATGGCCGCGGCGCGGCGGGCGGATACCGCACGTCCTACACCCTCCCTCGCGCTAACCAGCGACACTGCGGTACACATGGATCCTTTTAATAAACTACTTATTATTACTACAATTTTGTAATAATAAGACACTTTATATTATTAGATGTGTTTTATTAACATATGACGTGTTACATCAGTTCTATTTATTAGAAATAGAAGATCAGCAAAATGTGTGCTTAATTTGTCCAAGAATAAATTTGTTGCTTTACGAAATGGCAATCTGAATGTGATGTTGCACTGGCTGCGCGCTTTAATATTTTTTATTAAAAGGTAACTATTTAAAGTCTTGGACAAAAATACCTATACCTATACAAGTTTAACTAACTTCTCTGAATCATATGTTTACATTGTAAGTTTTCAGATAATTAACTATAGTTCAATAGGAAGGAATTTAGGAAGCTAATTAGCTACTGCTCCATTTAAAACACATACATGTTCAAGGTATGTCATAATCATAACATAATGGACGAACAAATTCCAACTGAGATAAAAAAACATTCAGCCCTTCGAGTTCAATCGCAAAGTTTTTACATATTTGGGTTGTGTTAATGACTTAAGAGGGTAACAAAAAACAAACGTTGGCCCACACTTTAATATTATTGAAACGATACGGCACTTCACAATTCTTTAAAATAGTAAAGATTGATAGATCGTAGAATATATGATATAATCCGACGATTGTGGTCGAGTATTCTCACTACTCAACCACAACTTGACGGAGTTTATTTTTGGATCAGACAAGGGCTATGTTCGTGTACTTCTAGCACACTAATCGTAACATAATTATTCATTCCGATTAAATCACATTATACGGGTTTAATAGTTTTTATCGTTAACTTTAGATCCAATAGTTCATTTCAGAAAATACCCACTTTTTTTTTATTATTATTATTTTTTTCTTAACCTATATTATCCCACTGCTGGGCAAAGGTCTCCCCCATAACCTTCCACTCTTCCTTTTGTGCGGCTTTCTCCGGCCAATCTGTCCTGAATGCGTCTAGATCGTGATTTAAAATTAATTAAGATGAATTGATCTTATAAGGGACTTGTACCCCAAAACGTTAGCTAGGTAGTTATATGACGTGTCAAAGGAATGTTTTGGGGATAACAACCGGATCGGACGGGGAATCTTCTTTCCCATCAAGCTTTTATTATTTTAAGCCCAAAGCTCATCACAAAAAGTCTTTGTAGATAGATAAAATCTCGATATGTGCTGAGCTGAGGCCGCACCCATTTATATAAAAAAAGGGTTCACATTCATACTCAGATTTAGCACTTAATGAATCGCCCATGAATGAATACAGTAGGGTAAAATGCCTTAAGTGCGATCCATTGTATAATATACTATGTAGTAAGCTCAGCCCTTACAATTTATTGTCGTAACTAACTTTAAATACAACTGTTGCAAAGATTTTTAAAAATAAGACAGTGCGAATATTTTCAATAAAATGTTACCTACCGTAATAAATTGTTATTGTCATATAACTCGGAACTAAATTATTTTAACTTACCCTAGACATGGTACAAATTGACTTATCCTTACTATCCTTACTAATATTATAAATGTGAAAGTAACTCTCGTCTGTCTGTTACGCAATCACGCCTTAACTACTAAAGCGATTTAAATAAAATTTGGTACAGATATAGTCTAGAGCCTGAGAAAGGACATAGGCTATATTTTATTATGAATTTCCCACGGGAACGGGAGTTACGCGGGTGAAACCGCGCGCGGGAAGCTAGTACTTCATAAGCTACGTTGTTTTAAACTTTATAGCATAATAACGTAAGTCTTTTTCTTCTACTCTACTAGGTACTATAAAAAAAATGCTAGAAGTTTGATAGTTTTTGATGATAATATGAAAAACTGGATATTAACAATGACGACGCCAAACAACAGTAAAATTGAGTTTATTATTATTAAGCCGATATATGGTCAGATCACCTTATATCGAATTATACGAAACGTTTTTAGGGTTGTCATTTGTGAATGTGGCACATTAATAATAATAATAATATATATTTTGAAAACCAAAACATCTCTTTGGGTTTATATTACATAGGTAGTATCAATTTAAGTGAATGGTGATTTAAAACTGTCGAATTACATATCTTATCTAAATTGGTACAGAATCCGAAGAATTTCATCGTAGGTATTTTATTTACGGAAATTGTCAAAAATTTTGTATTTGTAAATACCTATTTTAATATTGGAATTTGAATTTCATCGTAGGTACTTTGCATTATTTGGATAGTTTGAACGCTGTGTCGCAGCTAAATGACAACCCTCAAATGTTTTTATAAAACCATTGGTCGACCGTGCCACTACCTGAACCTACTTTAAGCATATTAAATGAAGTTGAGATAAACAGCTAGAGCAGTCACATACAAAACTTATGTCGTCGTCCCCTTTTATTATTATTACAATGTATACAGAATACAGACAGTATTATTTTGTGTGTGGAGGGCGGGGCAATTATTGCTTATTGCTACCAAAATGAGGTTTTACTACATGTTAAACATTTAGGTACGTAGGAATGTTATATACGTATTCCCATTCCGATTTAACCCGCGTAAGTCCCGTTTCCGTGGTACCTTTATAATTAAATATAGCCTATGTCACTCTCCATCCAACTATTACACTTAAAAAATCACGTTCCGCTCCGTTTTGCCGTGAACAAACTGACACACACATACACTTTCCCGTTTATAATATTAGTATGGAAGTATGGATATGGATTTCCCGTGACTAAGCTTTCGATGATATGAAAATCGTTCGACGTTCGACCTTAAAGGCGCGCATTCATATGCATTCATATTACAATGTTGGATAACAATTTCAGACGTTTCATATTGATTAATATCACCGGGCGGCGGCGCCGTCTCAAAATAACAACATAAAAAAACGCAAACCTATCAAGTAGGTATCTATTTGTTGAATATGTGTGAACATTTATATTTAGTTCCTTCTGTTTATTCGTTACTTCAAATATGAGCGATGAAGTGATTTTTTTTTTTGTAGGTAGTTAGTAAATTATCAGGGTGAAACAGTTACCAATAAGATACTTTACGGCAATTGGATGTTAGAAGTAAGTTGCGATGACTTTAATACCAAGATGTATTTATTATTATATCATGTATTATTACCATACAAGTTACGACGTGAAAATTTACACGTTAGACAAAATATTTGCTTTTTTTAACGATAAACTTTGTAACGATAAACGATATTTATTAAGTAATAATGTAGGGGCACTGGCAATTGTGTGAATTGATACTTAATTTAAAAAGAGTCAACTGGGGTTATTTTGACAGTGTTGATGCACCGAACCTCTTTATTAAGCAATATTCTGGAGCACATATCATCACGCGATTTTGTCGTTTTGATATTTAATTTTAACACTACTCCCTTCTCCATTCCGATAACGTATTATGGTGTACCACCTTTTTTTTTTGTTTGGCCGGACATTATATCGTTATCCAATAGGTTTTTACGACTTCACCGAGCATAAAGGCGAGCAGATCTCCAGCCATAATAAATGGTTTAAAACCACAAACTAAGCAACCTGCTCAAAAAGGCGCCCCCTGTTGGGCTTGGACCTCGGCTCAGGGTGGCGGGTGTTTAAGTAATGATGACTAGATTTTTAGGCGAATTTTGTGTAACTGTCGCTCTATATTACAGTACGCGAGCCTCTCGGACTTCGGATCTACGGAAAATTCAGAGCAGCACCACTCTTGATGGAAACTATGTAATGATCTATGTACCTATTGTTTTTAGAAATTAATAGATTTAAAAAAATCATGAAATAACTAGTTTGCCTGTGACACATTTTTCATGGTCAAATGCAAAGGCTTTTTTTTCTCAGCAAGTACAACAAGTCATCCGGTCCATGGATCTTTGTACTTCATAAATTAATATTTTATAAAAAATTGCTATACCTACCTACAAACTACAAAGGCCATTGATGCAAAATTACATGCACATGTAGGTATATAATTTTGCCCAATTTTCTTCTGTGAGTTTTAAGCAAACCTCTTTTTTCACTTCAATTGGGCTCAATTTTATGAAATATGTTTAATATATTAAAAAGAGCATAAATCCATTATTAGTATAATAAGTACATGGTTTGTTAAGCAAATATGTGCTTTAAACATGAACTTGACATTACCATACTAGAATTTAAACAACATAGTTTTATCAAAATAATCCGTAGATTCTATTTGACTAGTATTAAGTGTGCTTAAGTATTTTTATGATAATATTTTTGTATTTTATGAAGTAGTTAAGTTCTATGTTCTTTTTTTAACAAAGATCCTACCTTTATACTTTTGTTTTTTTTTTTAACCTATTTTATCCCACTGCTGGGCAAAGGTCTCCCCCATAACCTTCCACTCTGCCTTTTGTGCGGCTTTCTCCGGCCAATCTGTCCTTTATACTATTTTTTTTTTTTAATTATTTTGTGAGTCTTCAAAGATTACTGTTGTACCCTCAATTTTTGCAGTTATACCTTCATAAAGATGGCTGCCATACGGTAAAAAAGATTTATGAATTATCTATTCTTATGGTAAGTGAATCAAGCCTAAGTTGTTGCAGTAGGTATACACAGATGAAAATTAGGTTAT
Source organism: Nycteola revayana (assembly GCA_947037095.2). Lineage (NCBI taxonomy): Eukaryota > Metazoa > Arthropoda > Insecta > Lepidoptera > Nolidae > Nycteola > Nycteola revayana. The sequence continues at coordinate 29,959,078 of OX344842.1, read as the reverse complement.
ATTGATGCTGGTAGGTGTACTTGATGCCTATTTGGAGGTTGTGTGCTATTATGTATCATACAACATACCCTAAATACCTACTTCTCTGGATTTTACTTTTTAAACAAAATTTTAATAAAATATTTTAGTAAGATATCTATGAAGACTAATAAGGGCTGATTTATGAACCTTTAGACAAGATTTATTAAAGGAATAATGTTTAATTATGGCAGATTTTGCTTCGTGCAATTTTTTTTTTTTTATCTGTCAATTTATAAATCAGACCTTAGTGCCTAGAGTTTTTCAATCATCAGATAAAAACAATCAATTATAATTTTAAAAAACTTTTAAAGAAAGTTATGTCCAATAAATATTTATCCCTCTGATAATTTTAATCTGACAATTGAAAACTCAACCCTGAGAAACAAAAACATATGTGCAAAAAATGTACATTGCTAACAGTGCTTCCAATAATAACCCCCTATAAAAGATCCATAATCCCAAATTAATAAAAAAACTGCAAAATAAAAAACTTAACTTTTAACCAAATACATGCAAATACAGAATAATAAATAATTGCCCCATAATGCGCCGATATTATTGCTAATTACTAAATAAAAAATACCACATGGTGAATTCATTCGCTTGGCTAAATTCGCCATCGTATATGCAGAAAACGCCCTGATCAATACATTAAATGGAACAAAATAAGGGTATGCTAACTACAAAAAATAATTTACAGCGTTGCGTACACACATTTTTTCCAGTTATTATATTATCAAATCAATGACTAGGACCGCTGAATGGCAAAACATAAATGAAAACCCAAGCTATGGGATTTAAATAAATGTAAAAGTGTCTTAATGCTATCACTTACCTCGTATTTGATGCCCGCTAAACGGAGCCATGTTTCAACTTTCAAACAGTACGGTGAAGTCGACGGCAACAAAGGAGTACGCGAGAACTGATACAGATAGACGACATCCTTCTCAAAATTGGCTTTGTGAACCGATGGTTTGGGTGGTACAGGCTCAACTTTCTTTTCTTCTACCTTTTCTTCAGTTTTCTCTGCCGGCGCCTCTTCTTTGGTTTGGCCATTGTCTGCCGGCGCGTCGTCTTTCGCTACTTTTTCTTTCTCAGTATTTTCGGGTACGTTATTTATAACTTCTGTGGCCATGGTGTAAGCCCGATAATTATTTTCTCCAATGAATGTTATGCACTGCAATTTACACAATAAATATTAAGAATCGCGCTTTAAATATATAGTTAAATTCACTCCAGTAATTCAAACGACGCGTTACCTACCTCACGCGTAGAATAGCGGACTGCGGGCGGTAGAGATGTGTACCTCACTCATGAGGTGCCTCATTTGAGGTACTCGTGATCGCAAATTGAAAGAGTTACTCGAATTTCAACATTGAACCACCTCACTCCTCATTCATGCGTCAAAAACTCATGAGTGAAAGAAAATTATGTGAGTGAGGGAGACGTAAAAATCAGAATCGTGAGTACTTATGAGTCGACGCAACCGTCCGCCCCGCAGCCTCGGACTATCGGCTGAATTCGGCTGAGTTCGGCTCGGGCTCGGCTCGGCTCGTAAGATACGCTGACATACGACTCCTCGCCTCAAATGAGGGGTACCTCGTGAGGACCTCGCGAGGCAAAATGAGGTACTCCCTCAACCTCATATAAAAATGATGAGTTACCCATCACTAGCGGGCGGGCGGGCTTGCGCACCAGGCGAGCAGTGTTGCTAGCACTTAAAAATCGAAGTCCATCGTAACATAAACTTTCATAACTTTTGATAAATTTCGTGAAACGGGATATTAATTCGTTTATAGCAAAATCAAATAATAAATAAAGGTTTATTGATTTAATAGCCATTTTATTTTCAAAGTAAAGAGTGAAAAGTATATTTTTGCATTTGCATTCAAACGAAATATATTTTCGCGGTTCTTTTTAGGGATGTACAGCAGGTCAAACAGACGTTTGTCGAAAAAAAATGAATTCATAAACATTATCAATTTCGAAATCAAAATTGAGAAGACAGTTATTTTCTAATATACATATTAGACTTACCGCGTGGAATCTCATCAATCACTAATATTGTATAGGTTATTTCAGGAAAATTTAGCTCCTAATGGTTTCAATTTATAATTTGGATATATTATAGTATTTTTTTTTGTATATATATTATATCGAAGGAATTAATAATTTAAACTACATTTTTCATCAATTAATTACCTAATTCATCCTTATTAAAAACAACAGTATTTACATACATATTATTATGTACCTACTTTCATCAGCTTACCCTTTAATTATTAAATTCCTGCCTAACTGAAACGTCCACTTTTCGTGATTGTTTTCCTGTGTGTGTGTGTGGCTTTCAACCTGCATTTAACTGCGTTGTTCCGCCGTAACAATAACCTTCTTATCTGTTTAGCCGTAAAAAGCTAGATTATAGAAAAGTATAAATAAAATTCATCTTTCATTGTTCTAATTATTAGGTATGCATGATGCTTAAAACGGGAAAGATATAGTTACATATGTCTTTAAAAAAAAAACATATCCATTCCAATGTGTTTGAAGTAAATGGGACAAATATTGCTTTTCACAATGAATAACACAACAAATTAAACTTTCCCTTATCTATGGTGTATAAATGTGATTTATCAACCCTCCCATACAAATTTTCAGAGTATTAAAATCATTTTAAATTTGACGGACTTTGTATAAATTTTTTGTCAAATGACCTATTAGGTCCTTTGAATTTAAATAAACCGCACAGGACTCCAGCCTAATTAATGGTTTAATCTATGTAATAGGGAGTTTCCAGTGGGACTTCAACGTTTTCAATCTCGGCTCAGGGCGGTCGCTGGCTTTAAATTTTTAAGAGGTTTTATGCATATGTCCCTCCCCAGTTCGAGGACTTCTCGGTCTTCGAATCTACGGGGACAGAATATCGAGACTACGTACATCTCTACTCTAGTATCTCTACTTCGTTTTGTCACTGTCAGGTGTTGGTGTTGCCAACATTATTTTGTTAGAATCGTATGATTGAATGTGTTAAATATGTGTGCACTGGATTTCATCGAAATGCAAAGTTGATGAAAGTTGTATGCGACTGTCTGGACTGTACTTGGGACAAAACGGATTGGCAGCCACAAAAAAACTTAATTGAATAATTTATTGCTGTAATATAATTATGATACGCTAAAAACGCTTTTAACTAAAACATTTTCAAAACATTAAGTTAATAGTTTTCTCATAAAATATCACTGATACAATTGGTATGTGCAGAGGCGGATTGAATGTTGAGAGCGCCATAGGCAAGCCCCTATTTTATAAATGACTAGCTTCCCGCGCGCGGTTTTACCCGCGTAACTCCCTTTCCCGTGGGAACTTCATAATACTTATAGCCTATGTCACTCAGGGTGAATGTAGCTTTCCAATGGTGCTTTCACCATTAAAAAGCTTACTTTGCTAGTAAAATTCTAAAAATCAGCACAGTATAGTTTATGAGTTTATTCATTACAAACAAAAATACAAATCTTTCCTCTTTATAATATTAGTATAGACTAATAATACTAGTAAAATTTGATCACAGTAGTTGGCGTTACTGAATGTGTGGTAGAGGTTAATCAATTTTAGAGCTGGCATTTCTTTATTCCGAGTTTTAGTAGCCTCAACTACTGTAACTGTTCCAGCTTCTATTCTGCCCGCGCGCCCCTAGTTTGCTTTAAGGCTTTTATTTCAATTTTACTAGTGGACTAGCGACCCGCCCCGGCTTCGCACGGGTGCAATGCTGATGTATCATACATATAAACCGTCCTTTTGAATCACTCTATCTATTAAAAAAACCGCATCAAAATCTGTTGCGTAGTTTTAAAGATCTAAGCATACATAGTGACGGACAGACAGCGGCAAGTTATACTATGTAGTGATGAGGTTTGTCCTGGTAATGGTGTTTCTTCATCTATCAATCATCAATCTACATGTCTAGCCAGTCCAACTTAAAAAAATCTAGCCAATAGATTTGTAGCTCGCTAGAAGCTAAGGTGAGTTCAAATGCGTTACCGCCCAGTATCACACCAGTCGCTCCCGTTTCAATGGGTATTTTATAAATATTTTATATACTTATTATAAATTTGGTAACTCCTCAAAAAGTAGTTTTATAATGAAGAAAGAATTTTAGATATCGGCCAAATAGTTCGCATTTATTAATTTACAAACTTGGTTTTGTAAATAAAATAAAATAATACATTTACATAATGATTCATTTATTTTAATGTAGGTAGGTATTAAAAAGGTAAGGTTCAGCATTTATGTGTGCTAAATGATCACAGTTACAGATGTCGATTATTTCATCAAAGCTCACGTTGGTTAACTTTGTTTAATTCTGCTGTTAAGTGATCAGCTCGACCATGTGATTTACAATCGATATTAAAAACATTGCAGCTTAAAGGTCAAATGGATTATTTAACCAAACGTAGGTATGTATTAAGTTTGGATGACATGTCGGATAAAATATGGGGTAGGTATAAAAACAACTTTATCATCTTAATATGAATGTAATTGTTCAATAATAAATACATAAATATTATACATCAATATTCGATTAAACTGTTTAAATATGTCTTAAAAGCCTTCAGCTTTTTAACCAGTTTATTTTAACCTTTTGAACGCCAATGTCGGCTATACTCGAGAGTAAACAAGCCACAGAAAATTACAAAATATAAACAATAAACTATATTGTATCATTACTTTTGTGTTATATTGATACAGCTCAAAAACTGAATCTGCAAATATTACCGTATTGTACACAGCTAACAAAAAGCCAAGATAATCGGTGTGAATTATAATTATATACCGATTTTTCATGGCATCCAATAAATTAATTTTATACCACGCTCTTGTACAATGTACAAACCATTGGAAGATACCACCAACTTCTTTCACAAGAAAAAACGAATGTGAGGAAAACTCAGCTACTTACAAACACAATCAATTCTTTATTAAGACATTTATAAAGAAGGTATTATGGAAGGAATATCTGATTCAAAATACAATTCTAGTAAAAAGTATTAAGTAGAAAATTCTCATGGAATCAATACAGTCATATATTAATAATAAATATTCATCCATACCTGTTACAGATATAATTACTCTACAAGTGTGATACAATTACTTACATCATTTTACACATATAAAAAGAAGACTGTATTCAGCAAATCGATTTATTGATACAGTTCTTTAACCACGATATGGGAACTTTATTGCTATTGATAATAATATTATGTAAATCAAATTTTTATGACGTCAAAATAGAGCAAATACAAAAGGAGATCCTATTATTAATATATTTATATTATTATATAAGATAAAAAATAAATTTAACGCATAAGTAATTATTGCCACCCTATTCGTGAAAATCTGCACAATAACCCGTAAAGCGTAGTGCATTTTTACAATAAGATTGAAACTAATTCAGGCGAGAGTCATATGTTACAGCAATACACGTAGATAATTTATACTCTATGCGAAATGCAGCTCAGAAGATTATGTTCAAAAAGTTTTGTATGTACTGACGTCCCTAATGGTACACACTTTCAATACAGGAAAATGAGCAGGGCTCTTCCGCCACGTCGATATGTTTACAACTATAGGGATACTTCTCCAGATCTTTATGGGAATCACATAAAATATTGTCAACAATGCGTCAATTGTACTTAACTTCCTTAAACGACTAACAAAATGAGAACAATTCACTTACCCTTCACTATAATATATTCAATAGACAAATAATTATTAAGTGTTATATAGGCTTACGACACAAGTAATTATATTTTATGAATAGGTAAAAACTTGAACAACAATATTTTTTTTTAATAAATATTGAAAAATTACGAGCTAAAGGATAAGTTTTGGCTTCCTTGGACTCCTTATATTTAGCCCCAGATTAAAATTAACTTCTTATGCTATGTATACGATTTTAAACTACATAAAAATGCCAAAATACTTTACTTATAATATAAGGTCTATTGATTTAATGACTTATATGAATGATCAAGAAAATACTCATGGAATCCCGGATATTGGAAGTTGTTCATTTACAATATCAGTCCTATGATTTCACCTTTGTTCTTTTACAACTAGAAGCTACGTCGCTAGGCTCTTAACCGATATGCCTATGACTATCACATTTATAATAAAATATATCAACACGAAAGCTTATTTCACAACTTGATTTGGCTCTTCTGTTGTGTTATACATTCTGCTATGTTATGTTACAATGGATTAAACCAGAGGTCTCCAAACTACGGCCCGCCTGTGTCATCATTCATCGTATCATTATTATAAAAAAAGAGGGTTCTACTGAGTTTTTGGCAGTGTTTCTCAGTAGTCTCCACGTCACGTCACGCACTGCACGGTAGGGGAAAAAAATATGACGATTCCAAATAAATGTAACCATTTTTACGGAATAAATTATATTTGACTTTGACTTTGACATCAAACTGGCCCGCGCCAGCCAATGCCTTATTGTTTTTACTATTGCCAGAAATACGACTATAGATAAGGGCAGAAAAATTTAATCTGTTTTTGTCCTTGAATCATATTGAAAATATAATTATGATAGGCTAAGGCTTCAAAGTTTGGAGACCCCTGGATTAAACTTATAGGATCAGGAGAAACACAAAGCTATTGATCAAACTGTAAATTTTCGAACCTAACAGATTGTAAAGACATGTATAGTAAACAACTCTGGACTTCTTTGATGCGAATAAAAGTTACAAGTATATCGTCGGTGATACTCTAATACCGCGTAAGTAAAAATAGCTAATAAGGCTGAAAATCAAATGTAGCAAATTGATGTTTTGCCCTTTAAAACACATAGCGAAATTATTTCGTGACATATAAAATTGCACCTTATTAGCAAGTGTCACTTACGCGGTATTGCATATCACCGACGATATGTTGTATAGATTACCTAATGACAACACCAATAATAATTATTTATTGTAAATATAGTAGATGATGTCCATAAAATTTTCTATTATGCTTAAGATTATTGAGTCTACTACTGAACGAATTCCTACCAATTGTGATAATTTTATTATTGCATAGAATAATACACATCTATATTATGTATTTTAATAATTACAAATTGCTCAATCGTCGAGATGAGACATTACTACTAGCAGATAAACGTTACGATCTTTGCTTCTTAAACTCTATAAAGTATATTACAATGAAAATAAAAAAAATCACAATCATAAATATTAAGATTGGTAGGCCTATACATTATACAATAATTAGTATTAAAATAATACGTGACTATTAATTATTTTACTACTGTATTGCTTATTTGTTATTAGATTTTTTGTGATGTCATTGTTTTAAACATATAATGAGTCTTCATTAATTCACACGTAGATGATTCAGGATTCAAAACGCTTGGAGAATAATTCAATAGATTAGACTCGTTTCACATCATACCTCTTGGCGTTTATGTGTTCGAGTCTGTCGCAGAACAACATCGTAAAAGGGATAGTTGATTATACTACACACTATTGATATTTTTTGAATCATAAAGCAAAATTTATTATTGGCTATTTAAGAGAAATACGCATCAGTCATTACTATACAAAGTGTAGTGGGTGTCTGTCGAGAGACAAGAGCATCGTCCAACACTTAGATCTCACAACATCTCTCAGGGACAATTGTCCCTCAGTAATATTGGGCTTGTAAATTAGTATTGGCGATGATATCAAACTACAGCAACAGGTTTACTCCGAGCTTGAGCTGGAACTCGAAGGCGTGTAGCTGTAGTAGTCGCTCTGCTAGGCGGTGTTTATTTGTTCCACGTTCAAATGCGTGATGAAACGCAAACGCATTTGCAATGCTGGTCTCAGCTTACGGATCACGCTTTCGACTTCGTTCTTCATTGTGTCACCGACAAACATGTATTTTATGTGATACCTATAAGTATTGTTAAGGAAATTTATTATAGTCGCTGACGTTATGACTCAATTTATTGTACCTATAGCATTATAACTACAATGTAAATCATTAATCTCTTGAATAATATTACCATTTATTATTTAATTAGTTCAATATTTTTAGTAAGATTTAGACCAACATATGACAACATATATAGGGTGACTGGTAATTAGTGACCGATACCTAAACACATGATTGTGCTCATGATAACAAACAACTTTTACAATGGCATCAAACCTGAAATCGCGAAAAAAAAATCAGCTGCTCCCTACCATGTTGACGAATTATGTGAACATTAATGTATGGAACAGCTGATTTTTTTTCGCGATTTCAGGATTGGTGCCATAGTAAAAGTTGTTTGTTATCATGAGCACAATCATGTGTTTAGGTATCGGTCACTAATTACCAGTCACCCTATATAGTTCCAATGGAACATATTAGTAGACTGAACTACAGTCGGTTCCGATGCACATGCCAGGAAAAAATAAATCACCATTAATCATCATCACCTGCCCGTATAACGTCCACTGCTGAACATGGGCCTCCTTCCGAAGGAGGGTATTTGCCATAGTCACCACGTTTGGTAGGCGGGTTGGTGACCGCAGTATTATGTTGTACCACACAAGGAAACGCTACTGCCCGTTGCTTGATAAACTATTATTATAGATGATGTAATAATAATCGGGACCACCGGCTAAACGTACTTTCCGAGGCACGGAGGGTAGCCCCTACCATACCCGGAAAGAATCTAAGAATTTACACAAAGAATTCCTGTGCGGCGTGGGTATCGAACCCACGAGATTTAAAGCAAGCCAAATACCGCTACGCTTCGGAGGTATATATATATATATATGAAATCTATTTATTTAAGTCTGATTTTTTTAAAGTATGTGCCATGTAATGTGTTAAGAAACAGCGTTTATCTGTGTATGACTGGCAAAAACGAATCATGATGACAATTCTCCTCAGGAAAATCGAAGGATCAACCAATGTTGCGCATTCAAGTATTAAAAAAGGATACAATAAGTCGCATATTGGGTCGATATACTGCAGATGTGGTTGTGACTTGTCTATATGCGCCAGTAGTTCGTACAAGGTGATGGTGATGTCCATGACCGCCCGCGACAGATCTGAATTGAATCGTTGTAAGAACGGACCGACTAAGTGACACAGTAACAGCAGCTGAACTTCTGTGTGAATCTCCGTAGACAATTTTTCTTTTACAAATCTGAAACAGATGTTAGAAATTTAAATAAAAACTAAATATCCTAATAATAGTTTGTAAGTATGGATGGATGGATGGATGGATGGATGGATAGATATTTTTACTTTTTCACGCCAAAACTCCTGCACGGAATTAGCAGAAATTTTGCACCGGGATAGGTTATACGCTGGATTAACATATAGGTTACAAAATATCACGATCCGACCCACTGGAGCAGAGTAACGCGGGAAAAACAGCGGGTCGCAGCATTAAAATAAAAACCCGATTCCGTCGCAAATTTTCATAAAATAACATAATATTACTGTTCGACCATACCAGTTTTAGTGTTTAAAAAATAATAAAACGATGTCAAAATGTCTTAGTAGTACATTTTCTTCAAACAAAAAAAAACCACATCAATCAGATTAAGCTATTCGTCATAATTTTGTTCATACCCAATATTAGTACTCGAAAACGTAGATTTTAAATTAATCACCGTGAAATAACGAAATAAAATGAAGTCCGTGCAAGAATTTGATTTGATTGTTTGTTTGTTTTGAATAGGCTCCGAAACTACTGGAGCGATTAGAAATTTAAATTCTTTCACCGTTGGAAAGCTACACTGTCCCCGGATGGCTTATTCCACTATTCCCCATTGATGGGGATTAGTGAACTTTTTGTTCACTTTTCCCCGTTGACGGAAAAGTTAAATATAATGGGGATTCGTGAACTAAAAAGTTCAATAATCCCCATTAGGTACTTTAACAATAAATAACTATATAGGGTGACTGGTAATTAGTGACCGATACCTAAACACATCATTGTGCTCATGATAACAAACAACTTTTACGATGGCACCAAACCTGAAATCGCGAAAAAAAACAGCTGACGAGTTATGTGAACATGAATGATTGGAACAGCTGATTTTTCATTTTGTATGACCTAAGGACTGAATTATTAATTATTTTTATAATCAAATTAAATTGAATTTAAGCTTGATTGAACTAACCAACATTACAAAAAGAAAGTAATCATAGTCACAAAGGAGTTTAGAAATTGCATGCTCAGACAATGGTTACAAGACGATATTATGAAAACATGGTGCGATGGGACAGACCCATCGCACTAGCAATTTAGTCGAAGAATGGAACAATAAAATAAAAAAGCGTGTGATAAAAAAGAAACCCCATATTATGAAGCTCCTCACTGTATTGGCTGAAGATGCATCTTATTACGAAGTTGTTGCATTGAGGGTTTCTGAAAGAAACGGTACAGCGGAAAAACAAAGAGAAGAATTTTTTTTTCGGATTCACATGCTTAATTAGCCCCGAGGCTTTTGCTACTTCACCGAGCATAAAGGCGAGCAAAGCTCCAGCCTTAATAAATGGTTTAAAAACTACAAACTAAGCAACCTGCGCAAGAGGGCGCCCCCTGTGGGGCTTGGACCTCGGCTCAGGGCGGGTCGATGGCGATGAGATTGAGGGATTATGACGTTTAGTATTTTAGGGGAGTTTTGTGCAACTGTCGCTCTACTTTACAGTTCGCGGGCCTCTCGGACTTCGGGTCTACGAGGGCAGAGAAGCATCAATCGCTACAAATATATACAGGCGGTCCAAATGGAACTCATTAATGGCGAAATAACGATTGGGCACTGTTTAGAAAAACTGAAGTGATTGTAACAATCTGTGGAGTTAACTATGTATCATCATCATCAACAGCCCATTTACGTCCACTGCTGAACATGGGCCTCCTCTTAACAGACCTTGGCAAGCCAGGATCGTAAAGGGATATTGCCATAATCACCACGCTTGGCAGACGGATTGGTGATCGCAGAAAGATTTAAACGTTGAGCTAATAGATCCTGCTGCCCATCCATCAGCCATATGTCCCTTAGTCGCCTTTTACGACACCCATGGGAAGACATGGGGTGGTCTATTCTAAGCCGGAAACCACACGGCAGGGAAACTATGTATAGGAAAGTTATTTTTTTAATGCTACATTTTAAATTATAATTGTAATAATCTGTGATTTCATCAGGTATAAGTATTGTTAAACTGTGATTGTAGGTATCAAGAAATCTAAAACCTGTTATCACAAAACACCTGTATTTTATTTTATAGTTATGTTTTCTTATAATAATAGCTCTGTGATTTTATCAGAGAAACCGAAGTAATGCATCTAACGAATATGTACTGATTTATTACTTAATATATATATTGTTATACTTTTTTAATCAAAAATGTTAATGGATCGTTACCTAAGCCCAGAGTTAAAATTAAAATAGCCGAGGTCATTTTAAAGTTGATTGATGCTTAGTTTGTGACTATGATTTCTTTCTTATTGTAAATTAGGCTCAAATTCAATTTAATTTGATTATAAAAATAATTAATAATTAAGTCCTTACCTTATACAAAATACAAGATTATTTAGTAATTTATTTTTAAAGTACCTAATGGGGATAAATGAACTTTTTAGTTCACTAATCCCCATTATATATTTTTTTCGGTCAATGGGGGAAAGTGGAATAAGCCCCCCGGGGGCTGGGCTATAATGACAGGCTATGATTAATAAAATGATGTATGAACGTGGACTAGGCAAAGGGAGTGTGTAAGGATCGTAGCAGGTGGCGTTCTGTAGTTTCTGCCTACCCCCATGGGAGAAAGGCGTGATTATATGTATATATAATTAATAATGAAGTTAATACTTTCCGTGTTATAACAGTTACTCATTCAATGAGTATAAAGCTAAGAAACGTTATTTATACCTACTATTATTATAAGGAGGACAGATTTGATTGTTTCTCTCAATCTAAATCTCAAAAATCTCTCATCGTTGGAAAGCTACACTATCCCCAGATGGCATAGGCTATATTTAATTTACCTACGCCAGTTAACGCGTTTGGGATGCTAAGAGGCCGTCCATTAATCACGTGAGGCTTGAAAAGGGGGGGGAGGGGTTTGACAAAAATCACGAAATGTCACAAGGGGGACTGGGGTGTAGTAAGATATCACGTGTATTTATTTTTGGGAAAAAAGTCCAGCCACACATTTCTTTATTGGCCAAGTGATCAAACTTCTCATTTGATAACTAAGCAACGAAGATATTTTTGTAGATACTAGAATACACGTGATGTTGGGTGGGGGGTGGGAGGTAGTCTTAAACCTCACTATGTATCACCAAGGGGAAGGGGCGGTCCAAAAATGCTTTAAAAAAGATCACGTGATTAATGGAGAGCCCCTAATCATTTATTATGAGGGAAGATTTATATTTTCGACTAGCTTCGACCCGCCTAACTCCCGTTCCCGTTGAAACTTCATAATGAAATATAGCCTAAGTCATCCGGGGCCAGTGTAGTTTTCCAACAGTGAAACAATTTTTCAAATCGGTCCAGTAATTTCGAAACCTATTCAATACAAACAAGCAATCAAATCTTTCCTCTTGATAATATTAGTATATATCATGAGTCTTAGCTTTATACTCATTGAATGTATAACTGTTATAACACGGAAAGTATTCAATTTTCCTGCAAAAGGAAGTATATTAAATATTTTACGATTAAGATTGACTGCACGCAATACGGTATTCTTACAACTTCTGATATATTTTTTTAAATGATTTTTTACCTGAAGTTTATTATACTTATCATGCCTGGCGTAACATCTGATATTTTGAAGTTAAGTAATATGACTTTATATAATGGTTTCGTACGATTAAACATTATTTGAAGAATCTTTATTTACACCGGTGGCTCAGTGGTTAATAGTTGCCTCTGAGACCTGGTGTCCTGGGTTCGATTCCCACCCGGGACAATTATTTGTGTGAACCACAAATAGTTGTTCTGAGTCTGGGTGTTCTTTGTGTCCGTGAAATGTATGTTTGTAAAGTCCCCCGCGACACAGGAATTTATTTCCCGAGTGCGGGAGTTGTCTATAGAAAAAAAAAAAAATATGCACTCAGTGGGTGCCTGAGAATGGTCGACGCCGCCGAGGCCGGCCCAAAAAGAGGTGGCAGGACGATCTAGACGCGTACCTTGGTGGCTGGTCCGAAGTGGCACTAGAAAAGAGCACTTGGAAAGATATGGGGGAGGCCTTTGCCCAGCAACGGGAAATAAACGGCTTATTAAAAATAAAAACAAAACATTATTTTGTACGTAAAACAAACGAACAGATTAGTTTATTGATTTAGTATTTTTATATCGGAAAATCAAGCGATTATCTAAAGCAGTTATATACATAACGTCTACATATAAATCATGTAGACGAACGTCGGTCCTCGTAATTGAGTAATTAAGACTATTAATTACGTTTTATATACACACATAATAGACGAACTAAAGTATATTGTTAAGAGTATTTATGAATAAATACATAAAACATTAACATCGGATGTACTTAGATAGCGAATGTACGCGGACGAGACGCGCATGACGTCATTAAAGAAGAATGCAATTGTTTTGTGATTCGATAGAATTGAAATTCTTATCATTCTTCAAAATGTTTGTTCTCTTCGATATGCGATGATTAAATACTTATAAAAAAATATCAAACATTATGAAAATTAGATCTACTCATCGTTTTTTGTATATAGTTTACTAGCTTACCGCGCGCGGTTTCACCCGCGTAACTCCCGTTCCCGTGGGAACTCCATAATTAAATATAGCCTTTGTCACGCAGGGTGAATGTAGCTTCCAATGGTGAAAGAATTTTTGAAATCGGCACACTAATTTTTGAGTCTATTCATTACAATCATACACACAAAAATACCTTTATAATATTAGTATAGATTAATTATGATGTAACTTTTAATATAGTTTGGTAGTTATGAATTATGTTACATTCAATAACATAATTATAATATGAGACAAACTAGATCTACTAATAGTAAGAAAATATTTATTTTTAATTTTGTTTCGTTTTATAAACAATTCGATATCAACGTATTAAACTAATCCAATCATAGGTTCTTTCTGCTAACCCTCGTAGAATACCAGACACATGAAGGTAGATTTTTGTACTTAAAAAACTTCAATATCTAAATTACTACAAAAGTTTAAAGCTTTATTGAATAAGATAAATATATAGAACGAAATCCAACCTTGAGATAGTTGTCTACCCATGAATAACAATACCATCAATACAAAATACAGTTCAATGATCAATTTCGAAAAGGGCACAACTTCAATAGACAATCCATTTGAGTTGTGCCCTTATAGTAATTGCATATTCAGTTATACAAAGTTGATACGACAGAGGGGCTTTCCTTTAAACTGCCTATACTAGGTACCATATCCAAGCTCTGTACCAAAAATCAATTAAATAGGAGCAATAGTTTAGTCGCAAATGATTTTTTAAGTTTTTGCGCCGTTTGAACACGATGTATCTTTCCTTACGGTGCGTTGTTGCCGCTCTGACGCAAATCATTGCAAAACATCCCGCACCGGCGCGCGCGGGACGTTGCCGCTTTGCTAGGTCAGTGAAATTTATTTACAAAGGGTGGTTACGTTTTACTCTGATTTGTAAGCTATTTAGTTTGTTTGAAAGAAAAAAAATCTCAATTTGGTTGCTTTTTATTTTTATACCGTATCGGATTAATAAAAAACACGTATAGTAAACGTAGCGTAATTTAATGCCCCTCTGTCATATCAACGTTGTATATAATAAAGATACTCACTGCGGCACTTGCATGATTTGTCCGGCGCCTGCGTGATACCACACCGCATGCGCTAGAGCCAGATTCAAACTATATTTGTTCTCCAACATAGCGTCTTTCGTCGTCGTCAAATTGAATAGCTGAAACGGCGTGTGTGGGTACGGCCATTCCGTCATTTCAGTACTCGTCATTAGTTCCAGAATTCGGTCGTGTAACACCGTCCAGTAAGGATCGGGTAATGCAGCCATTACAAGGCCAATGGCATTGATCCAAAGCTGTATTTTGGTCACTGGTATCACGACGAATCCTTTAGTTATTACGTCGAGTAGGCTGCCGCCAACGAAATTAGGTGCTAAAGGTAAAGACATGAGTTCTACGCAGGTGACGTAAAGCGCGTGCGCCGATGGGTTCGGATACTCGTTGAATCGCCAGTCCGTGTTTGGGAATTGTGAATTGCCGCTCATTGCTGTATTATTATTAAGGATTTTATTACCAAAAGTAAAACAAATACATTATTAAACTACCAATACTTTCTTGTAAAGTAATATAGAAGAGACTTAATGGAGTTATATCGTTTAAAGGTAAAGCTATCTGGCACTCTTCGTAGCGTAGTAGCAAAGAAGTAAAACAAGTAATCTCTGTGTAAATTTAAAATTTATTTCTGTATCTGTTTTATTTGGGGTAAATAATAGAGAGCTGAGGCACGGAGGACTCCGTGCCTAGGAAAGCCGGTGGTCACGAACCAAAAAATGGGGAAGTAGCGTTTCCCTGTGTATTACGTCATGCGGCAATACTGCGGCCACCAATCCGCATGTTAAGCGTGACTTTGCGACTACTCTACTATGAATAACGCGGGTGAACCCAAGCGGGACAACAAGTAGTCTATTTAGAGGAGTGCACAACTAATATATTTTTTAATTATGGTCGATTTTCAACCAATATTTAGTATATATTGGAAAGGATACTGTCAACCATTCTGTTAACAAGACTCATGTAATAGTTCAAGTCTGGTGTCCACGTGTTGGGCTCAGCCTCACTCGCTAGGTACGTTTGGAAGGGCTCAGTCGTCGCCCAGCCCGCTGGACGTACTTCCTTCAGTGACCCTAGTACTGCATTCACTAGCTTTTTCTTTAATAATGGCTTATCACGGAGTTTTGTCTCGTAATAGTGTAGAGTGTTATACAAAAACGTGACTGGACGATCTGAAATGAATACAATGTTGGTTAAAAAGGTTTTTGCTAATAAGTCCAAGGTTCCAAGTCCCGGAAAAAGTTTAGCTGCCTTGGGAACCGCATCGAATTTAATCAGAAAGAGATTAGTAGGGGAAATAACGACTTACGTGTATACTTCCCTCGATTACAAAGCGGGAGACAATAAAAAAATTGACATTACTCGTCTAACTATTAGCAAGTTATCAGCACCACGGATGGGTAATAAATTAGGGGGCCTACACGTGAGCTGTATTTTTTTATGCCAGTAGTAGGTATGGCAAATGCCATAGCGTGTCTTTATAATATGACGAAAGTTAGCAGTAAGTTGCCTTTGAAATTACTTTTACAAATTCACCCCTTAACCAGACGAAATTGGAAATTGGGCTCTAATGTCTGTATGAAGAAATCGAAAGAAACACGTACAAAGTAGTACAAATGCAATTACAAAATATTTTAAAAATACATACCATGAAACTTATAAAGATAGCCAAGATGTTCAAGAAGTTGTTCCAAGTTTTTAGTGACGGATGGTATTTCCAAGTGCCTATGCACCACTATGTCCAACACTGGTATGAATCGGAGGCACACATTACTCAGGTAGACGGGTATGGGCCCACCGTACGTATTACTAGCTTCCTCTGGAGCGAACTTCTCAGGGTATTTCCTTTGGAACGCCACATGTTTGTCATACCTGAAATATAGAGTAGTTTAACGCATAACGGAGATGATGCACATGGATATGGAGCCCTATTGAAAATGAAAATGAAAAAGTTGATTGATAATGTCGACGAATCGATCGTACTTATTATAAGTCAAATACAGTGATAAAGAAAACAAAAACAAAAAACAATCATGACTATTAGATTAGTTTATAGTTTAACAATAATGTTATTAAATAAATATTTAAAGATTGCTATAAATATGTTAAACTATTTATCTATATATATAAAAGAAAGTCGTGTTTGTTACAACACTTATAACTCGAGATCGGCTGGATCAATTTTCATGGTTTTTGTTTCGTTGGATTTGTCTCCGTCCCGAATAGCAGAATACATTTTAAAAACAAAAGAAAGTCGTGTTAGTTACACTATTTATAACTCAAGAACGGCTGAACCGATTTGGCTGAAAATTGGTAGGGAGGTAGCTAAGAACTGGGAGAAGGACATAGGATACTTTTGGGTAGGGGTAGGGTAGGGTAGGGTAGGGTAGGGTAGGGTAGGGTAGGGGTAGGGTAGGGGTAGGGTAGGGGTAGGGTAGGGTAGGGTAGGGGTAGGGTAGGGGTAGGGTAGGGGTATGGTAGGGGTAGGGTAGGGGTAGGGTAGGGTAGGGTAGGTGTAGGGTAGGGGTAGGGTAGGGTAGGGGTAGGGGTAGGGTAGGGGTAGGGTAGGGCAGGGGTAGGGTATAAAAGTCCACCCGTGCGAAGCCGGGGCGGGCCGCTAGTTAACTTATATATCCGGCCATTAAAAAAAGCTTTATCTTTTATATATCTATTTGTTATGTGTTACTAAACATTATTTATATCTAAGTCGGAAGTCATTACATATATCATCTATTCAATTACATTTTCCATTCCGCACTTTTTGTAATTGATCATTTCAATATAATGTTATTTACATCTGTTAATTCTCCTGACTATTTTGTAAGTACTATCGGCCAAACATAAGCATGCTCAGTTAAAAAAATAGTTCTGTGGAAGCGTAGATAGTGACAGCTTGGACCACGCCCCTTCCTTGCTCCACCCAATTATTTTTTGTTTTACAGCTACTTTTATGATTTCTGCCATTTGATTTTCTTTTGTTTTCACTTTCAAAATCAATATTGTATAGCTTATAACTTGGCATGCAATCCGTGGACTGGGGCACTGGTGACCCGTAATACAGGTTTCCTAACTCAGGCACCAGTCTCTCACGAATCTGGTCGCATTTCAAACTGCCTAAATGTACTCAAATGAAATGTATACAAGTAAGCAAATGCACTAAATTTTGTGATGAGAAAAATAAATGCATATTCTATCTATTCTATTCTAGTTAGAGTCAATACATATTTGTGTGAGTGCAGTAAGTGCGTGCGTGTATTACGACGAACACAACTAAAGTTCGCTTCCTATTGGTCAAAACGCATGCGTACGGTGATCGAGTCGAGAGCCGCGCTATGCGATAATCGCCTTAAAGTAGGGGTGTCCACTTTGAAAAAACATCGATGTTTTGTTTGATTCGATAAATTGGAACTGTACATCGATGTCTTTCGATGTATCGGGTGAAAACATCGATATTTTGTACGCATCGAGTACTTTTTAAGGGTACCATACCCAAAGGGTAAAAACGGAACCCTATTACCAAGATTTCGATGTCCATTTGTCTGTCAGGTTGTATCGCAAGAACCGCGATATCTTGACAGTTGATTTTTATACAAATGATGTATTTTTGTTGCAGCTATAACAAAAAATATTAAAATTTAATAAGTGCGTAGTGCTGCCAACATATTTTTTAGTAGGTGCACGTCGGCCGCGTCGGCATTATATTGTCAGTCCACTATTGAATTATAAACTTTTCTTTTTTACATAATCAAATACGAAAAAAGGTGTTAGGTAAAATTTTAGTGGTCAAACTTGAGTTTTTTTATGAAATTGATGGGTTATAATCGATTCGATGCTTAAACTGAAAAAACATCGATACATCGAGTATATCAAAATAATTTTAAAACATCGGATCGATTCGATGTATTGCATTGTAAACATCGATGTTTTCAATACATCGATGTATATCGAATATCCCTACCTTAAAGGTGAGCATGCGGAAGTTTGGTCGATAGTACCTAAGATTTTTCAAAGTTTATAAAACGTTTATTAATAGAGTATTACCAATTGTTTTGTTTCCAATGCTCCGGGGAGTTTTCCTTAACAAAGTCTTGTGCTCTGTTCCTCAATTCTGAGCCTTTCAATAGTAATAATTGTATGATGTACAAACATACTTGGCTCTCGTTGCCGTCAGGATTGGGGCGTAGTGCCTGTATATACAAGAAACATTTTAAAACGTTATCACCATCATCAGCCCGTATAACGTCCACTGCTGAACATGGGCCTCTTCCCGGGGGAGGGTATTTGCCATAGTCACCACGCTTGGGAGGCGGGTTGGACAAGAAAACGCTGCTGCCCATTCCTTGATATACGATTAATATATTAATATAGAGGATATTATAACAATCTGGACCAACGGCTTAACGTGCTTTCCGAGGCACTGAGGGTGGTCACTCAACCAACCAGACCCGGAAAGAAATCTTAGAATTTACACAAAGATTTACTGCTCGGCGTGGGGTTCGAACCCGCGATCTCGAAGATTTTAAAGCGAGCCAATTACCGCTACGCTACGGAGGTTGTAAACGTTATAGTTAAGAGATTAACAATAAAGCAAAACAAAGAAACTTAAATTGTTATAGTCACCGGGGTTGAGAAATCACTGTAAATACATGAAAAATAGACATACTGAATACAGGTTGTATTCATTTCCAACAAGCTGGATTTTTATTCTAATATACAGGGTTATTTGTAAAACACCAACAACCCCTTAAGAGGCCATTGCATTGTACTCATAATTATAAACAACTTCTACTATGCGACAAAATCTAAAATTTCGAAAAGAAAATCAGCTGTTCCCTGCATTTTGACGAGTTAAACGAATATAAATGTAATTTCAGGTTTGCTCCCATAATAAAAGTTGTTTATAATGGTGAGTACAATAACCTCTTAAGAGGTTGTTGATGTTTTACATATAACCCGGTATACAGGTTTTTTTTGTAAAATGTAATGGATACATAGGGTTGTGGCTACGCGACGAAAGATTCGATGGTCAGTGGATACGAAACGGGGCACTATAAAAAAATACTTAGAAAAAATTCACCAAAATCCATCGCCTAATCAAGCCTTCGGGACCCGGTGGGATGTGGGAGTAGTAGGGTGGGGAGGTCATATTGATAGGGGTGGTTTAAAAAGAAATAACCACGAAGGAGATCACCCAGATGCTTTTCGCCTTACTTTTAGGTGTTCTATACGATAGAATCGAGAAAATAATCAATTTAAGAAAGGTATTTTTTCTTCAGTGCCCCGTTACGTATACTCCAACTGATTCGACTGTTTGTTTGTATTGAATAAGCTCTGGAACTGTTTCAAAACTTCTCGGGATTAACAAAGGCTATATTTATTTATGAAGTTCCCATGGAAATGGTAGATTCGCGGGTGAAGCTAGTGTCTATTGACCATGATGCCTATACAGAAACGATAGGCTAAACATAGAAAATAATATATATGTAAGTAAAAAGCTTACCAAACACAAGACGAGCCTGTCGATGGGCACTATGTTATACTTCCATATGATGTCGTTGATCGCGTCTACGCACTTATTGATGTGCGGCCCGCCCGCCGGGTTCGTCACCTCGAACACTAGGTAGTCGCAGAACTTGCGCAGGTGAGCTGACAGTGCACGGGCGCCTATGCGTTCTAGGATCCTAGAACAAAATAATGTTTTAACAAAATTTATGGCAAGGAAGCAATACAAACACGAGTGCAACTATAGAACAGGATTGTGGCTTTGCTTTGAAATATGGTATGAACAAACCGACTAGAACCAATCTAATAACAGAGGAGATATTATCGAATACTAGAGCTTGCGCAAGTTAGCTGTCAATGCACTGGCAATTATGCGTTCTAGAATAAAAAATCGGATGGAGGGATTAGTCGACAAACTATTAAAAGTAATGATTGCCCATCCATCATCAGTCTGTGCTATGTATGTCCCTTATTGCCGCTTAAGAGATGGGAAGAATAGGGGTGGTCTTTTCTAAACCGGATACCATACAGCAATGAAAGTATGATTTTGATTACTTACTTTGAACGAAATTACATTATTTCAAATGGATGGATGAATTGAGTGAAAGCTTTTAAAACTAGATCGAATGTTACCTATTTCGCACACTTAGAAATATAGTGAGCCAATTCAACATATAGTGTATTCAACACATACGAATATGTGTGACTTTTATTCATAAACGAACTTAATACAACATTGTCATCGAGCCATATTTAAAAGTATGGGGCCCGGATTGCTCATGCGTGCCCGGCTCACACCAACGGCGGATCGAAGGAGTGTCCGGGGGGTTTTAGTGGTGTAGGGTCCTCTCCTCGTGGTATGAGTGTCGCATACCACGCTATGGAGAGGGCGAGTCCCACATATCCCAGTGGTGTAGGGTCCTCTCCTCGTGGTATGAGTGTCGCATACCACGCTATGGAGAGGGCGAGTCCCACATATCCCAGTGGTGTAGGGTCCTCTCCTCGTGGTATGAGTGTCGCATACCACGCTATGGAGAGGGCGAGTCCCACATATCCCAGTGGTGTAGGGTCCTCTCCTCGTGGTATGAGTGTCGCATACCACGCTATGAAGAGGGCGAGTCCCACATATCCCAGTGGTGTAGGGTCCTCTCCTCGTGGTATGAGTGTCGCATACCACGCTATGGAGAGGGCGAGTCCCACATATCCCAGTGGTGTAGGGTCCTCTCCTCGTGGTATGAGTGTCGCATACCACGCTATGGAGAGGGCGAGTCCCACATATCCCAGTGGTGTAGGGTCCTCTACTCGTGGTATGAGTGTCGCATACCACGCTATGGAGAGGGCGAGTCCCACATATCCCAGTGGTGTAGGGTCCTCTCCTCGTGGTATGAGTGTCGCATACCACGCTATGGAGAGGGCGAGTCCCACATATCCCAGTGGTGTAGGGTCCTCTACTCGTGGTATGAGTGTCGCATACCACGCTATGGAGAGGGCGAGTCCCACATATCCCAGTGGTGTAGGGTCCTCTACTCGTGGTATGAGTGTCGCATACCACGCTATGGAGAGGGCGAGTCCCACATATCCCAGTGGTGTAGGGTCCTCTCCTCGTGGTATGAGTTTAGCATACCACGCTATGGAGAGGGCGAGTTCCACATATCCCACCGCCAGCGCGCGAATACGCTGCAGCGGTGGTCGGAATGAGTAAATTCATTTCCCCCAGGAAAAAAAAAGAATGGCGTATTTAAAGTTTGATATAAAAATAATAAAATACACATATTTTATTATGTAAACATAATAAAATATATTTTAAACAAAATGTAAGTTTGGACCTAACAATCTTTTTTCGCCAGTTAGGTACCTAAAATTTGGTATTTTCAATTAGGTCACTATATTATTTCGAAGCGTGCGATTTGTGAGAGAGAATGACCCACGAATGAAAAAGACATGCTGCGAAAACTTCTAATAATTATATACACAATTCCTATTTGAATCTATTATTTTCTTTTATGAATTATTACTTTGATTTTATTTGTTTCTTTATTTAGTTTTTATTAATTTGTTAGTATTATTTTACTAGACGGTTGGCATGCGTGCCGTCATAACTCGGGTTGGCTAGAATACAAGCACTGCCGCAATATTTTTTTTAGGTTATTGAGGTAGCATTTTGCTGAAGCCAGTACCCATTTATGGCACATTTACTTATGTAATTGTTATGTATTTATTTGTCATGGTATGTATAAAGTGCCCGAAATATGAATTGTCTTTCTTTCTTAATAAAATTTGTATAAGATCAATATAAGATCTATGAATGTAGAATTATAAATAGCCAAAAGAACTCATATATCAAGGTATGTTGATGAATGATCACTGACATACACTCACTTAAAAGCGACAGGGTTGATCCTGTTGGTTTCAAAGATCATCTTCCACAAGAGACACAAGAACAGCGGCGTGCCCGGTACTGAGAAGTGCGATATGATATCGTTGTCGTTGGCCATCGACGTCCACTTGCGGTACTCCTCCTCAACCGACTTTTTGAGCACTTGTTTGTTCTCCTTTGTGGCAGGATTCTGGAATAAATCAAAAATAATAATGTAATCCAACAATTTTAGTATTGTACCTAAGCGTTTATAGTTTTTGAGATCTATTTCTATCTTAACTATTAAAAAGTAGGGTAATACTTCCTATCTTTGGCACCCCACCAATTATTGGCACAGCTTCGTCAAATGTAGGAAAACAAGAACTCACATCCATCAATTTAAATAACAAAATCTATAGACTTTTCTATGGTAATCTTTTTTAAAATGGCAATTCGATTTAGGGTATATTGTATCATTTTTAGGGTTTCCTATCCGAAGGCTAAAAACGGGACCCTATTACTAAGACTGCTGACTCTGCAGACACTGTCTGTCTTTCACCAGGCTGTATCTCAAGAACCGCGATAGCTAGACAGTTGAAATCTTCACAAATGATGTACTTCTGTTGCCGCTATACCTAACAACAAATACTAAATAAAATAAAATAAATATTTAAGAGGGGCTGCCTGCATGTAGTATACATGCACTACAGGTACGCTCTTAAAAATAGTACGGAACTCTTCGCGCGCGAGTCAGACTCGCACTTGGCCGGTTTTTATTATATAACAAAAACATATTATGTCTATATTAAAGTTAAGTTTCGTTAGTAATACTAGCAACGACTAAAAAACCACGGTGTCTATCAATAGGTAGAAAAGACTTTTTTTCCGGACGGACATACGTAGTTAGCCACGAGGCTTTCTCTACTTTACCGGGCATAAAGGCGAGCAGAGCTCCAGCCTTAATAAATGCGCAAGAGGGCGCTCCCTGTGGGGCTTGGACCTCGACTCAGGGCGGTCGCTGGCGATGAGATTAAGGGATTACGACTTTTAGTATTTTAGGGGGTTTTGTGCAACTGTCGAGATAAATAACCTGTGAGAAAAACTCGACGAGCATCGGAGGGAAGCATTGCAGCGTGTGTTGGGACCACATGTGAGGCGTGTTGGTTACTATCGTAGTCAGCAGTTCTTTTACTGCGGCGCCGTCGCTACCTGTAACAAAAGTAGCTTTACAATTTTCTTATTTATACAATCTTCATCAATAATGAACGTGCGATATGTTTATATCGCACCTTCATATCGAAACCGTAACTTTACGAAATTTTCGCCAAATTGAGATAATAATATCAATAGCCATGCTATAATCATAAATTAGATCTTCTGTAATATTTATTTTTGTTTAGTTACGGTTTTGAAATGCGGATGCGATATATTCTTCGGGCATAATATTATGAGTACAACTCGGTCACATTATATCGAGACCTCGCTGGAATGCCCCGTTCTCCTTTCACCTCCCCGCGCTCGCCACCGACGCATTAGTATAACATTTTAAATAACTATGAATATTCCTGCTAGAGCCTAAAAACTGCTTGCTTAAAATTTACAAACTGAGTATGTGTAAAATTTCAAACAGAAAGAAATAAAGAAAAATCATTCATTGAACACACTATTAATAAACATAAAAGAAAACAAACCCATCCAATAAACTTCAGCATTTATAAAAATTTTATTGTTTTGTTAACATGAACAATGTATCCACCATTGACAACATCTCAAAATTCGTAACACCCTAAAACTAAAATATTGAATTGATCTATGCAACCTAAAGGTTGGGAGGGATATTATTACTATCTGCTGCTAAAGGCATGTATTTTAGAAGCACCTCATAGTAACTTACCAGCGCCGGTCATGTAAATTCCTCGTGCAAGTGTAAGAACCAGGACTCGGTTCAGCTCCTCACTTTCTGATGAAACAAGCGATTTTGGCTCAGAAACCACTCTCGACATTTGCAACTGCACTCCCGAGCTGCCCAAGCTTGTTATCAAACGCAGAGCCGTGCTTTCGAAACTGAAATCAGTCAATGTTATTAATGGGCATCACACATTATTACGGCATTGGAACGACACAGCTCCAACACGGCATCGCCAGAAAAGAGGCTACCGCAAGCAACCAGGGGGCACACCACACGCCGCATTTATGAAGGCTTTTGCTACTTCACCAGACATAAAGGCGAGCAGAGCTGCAGCCTTGTTAAAAATAAAAGTTTGTATTTTAAGATTTTTGTATGTTTCACTCAACACTTCTGAACGGATTTCGATCATTCTTTCACCATTAAAATGCTACATTATTCCTGAGTAACATAGGCTATAAAAATCTACCCGTGCGAAGCCGGGGCGGGCCGCTACTGGTTTATACACTACGAACTAAGAAACCTGCGGAAGTGCCGTTGAACCTCGGCTCAGGGCGGTCGCTGATTAAGGCTTAAAGGATTATGACTTAGTTTATTTTAGTGGAGTTTTGGGCAACCCACTCATTCATCTTCATGTCTTGGCTTACAATGCGCGAACTATAGAGAGCAGCCGGAGCGCAGTAAACTAGCGGTCTGCTTGTTAACAGAGCGCGGACCCTTCGATTACAGCGCCTCTACAACTAGTGGAGTTGTATAGGTGCATTCAAGCAGGTGCTTTTTCGTATTGACATCATCAAATATGTTATAAAACCGCGTTTAAATGCTCAAAATTGAATGACAAGTTAATTGCTGAGTTATATAACAAATTGTGAAACAGATTTAAATTACATTGTTCAAGAAAAACATAGCATTAATATAGAGTAATATACCGTAAATAATCCTAATATGTTTATGATTATGTTACACATTAGTAGTAAAACTATGCAAAACTATGTATACAGTTTCAATACTAAACAAGGCCGGATTTAAGGGAGGGCATCCATGGCAACTGCCCCGGGGCCCCCCACAATAGAGGGGCCCCCACATAGAGATTTAAATTCTTTCAAATTCAGAAGAGTAAACTCTATAACTTTTCTAATTTCTTTTATTAATTCTTTCGGTGTTGTACCTGTACATATAGCTCTTGAATATTGTAATAACGTTTATTTACACTCGTTCACTTAAATTGGACAATCAGAAAAATATCACAAGTCTAATGGTCCTGAAAAGTTGGTATATTCCTCATATTTTTTACATATTTAGACGAAAACTAATTTGTGGCCAGGGGGCATCTTTTCCTTTGTTGCCCCGGGGCCTCCGGACTTCTAAATCCGGCAATGATACTAAAGTGTCTGATTTTCGCTTCATTGTACAATATATATATGCCTAAACACTACTTATATTTTGTATAATTAATTAAGGCTCGAGCACACCAAATGCGTATGCGTGACTACGGCGTAATCACGCCGTAGACACGCGCGTAGTTACGGCGTAACCCGATGTCACACCGGGCTACGCATACGCTTACGCATCCGAGCCGAGTACGCAACGCACATGGCCTATTGCGTACCCGGCTGCGGCAGCCATATTTTATTCTGTTTTCGAAGGTTGTGTTGTGCACGATGTCTGAAATGACGAGGAAGAAGCAATATTAATACTATTGTGCCAGAATAATCCTGCGGAATATATATATTTATACGATGCATTTTTGTAGAATTTACTTTTTGGATTGTAGATACATTCATAAATACGCACAATTTCAATAAGTTTTTCTTTCTTATCTCTATTCATTACAAAAACAATACAAAACATCACTACGTGCCAGTATATCTGTAAAAATATACAACTGACTGCAAGTTACGTGCGTAGGGCTACGCACAGCAAAGGTACGTGCGTGTACACGCACGTACCTTTGCTGCTCGGTGTGACGTCCAATAAGGCGCGCCATTGAATACAACGTCATCATGCAACGTTGCCGTTCTGCTCTGCGTCAGGTACGTCGTAAGTCACGCAGTCAGTTTGTGCCTTGGGAGCTGCGTTGCGTACGGCTACGCATTACGTCTACGCGCACGTCTACGTTACGCAAGCGGTGTGACCTGTCTCATACGGTTCCATACATTACAACTCAGTGGTACGTGCACGTCTACGCATACGTCTACGCATACGCATCCGGTGTGCTCAAGGCATTAAAAGTAGAAGTAGTCAACTTATAATATTTAAATAGAGTATGGTATAACACGAGGAGATAATTTAGATAATAATATAATATGAAGCGAAAAATGTTTACGAAAATTGCGCGAAAGGAGCATTTTTTTTCGGATGCTCTTTATATAGTTATTCAGGAGGCTTTTGCTACTTCACCAGACATAAAGGCGAGCAGAGCTCCAGCCTCAATAATTGGTTTAAATACTGCAACTGGCGCAAGAGGGCGCCCCATGTGGGACTTGTACCTCGGCTCAGGACGGTCGTTGACGGGGAGGGTTCAGGAATGATGATTTTAGATGAATTTTGTGCAACCGTCGCGAAAGGAGCAGCATAAAATATCACACACTTATTATTTTTATCAAAAAGGAGTGTGAGAATTCTAATATGTTTATTTATTATGGTTGAAATTCGATCACTCGGCGACAGCTACTATCATCTAAAATGTAAACGTGTTTTGTAGTTGTCTTTACCTATGTACAGTCCACAAAAAAGATAGGTTTACACCGTCAATATCAAATACATACATAAGCTCACGCCTGTTTCCCAGCGGGGTAAGCAGAGACAATGGACCTCCACTTGCTACGATCCCTTCACATATCTTTCGGTTCATTCACTCTCATAACATTCTTCATACAAGCACGTCGGTTTAGGGTGGATCTTGTCCGATCCAGTAGTGGATCAGTATAAAATAATGTAAATAGATATGTTTATGTCACAACGACAGTTGTTTTTGGGTGAAGAGTTCACTGCTACCAGTATACAAATACACAGAGCAGTAAACTCTTCTCAAAAACGTGTATAACCCGCGCAGATAAAGAAACGATTGAAAAATGGCGTCCGCTCGCATGCTATCTCGCTCACAATCTATCGCTGTCTATACTCACACAGTGAAGTACGCGCTACAAAAAAATAATGACTATAATCAATCAGTGTTAGCAAACAATGATATTGTCATTAACGTTGATGACAATCTTTCGAAAATCATACATAATAATGTAAAATAAATATTTTTTATCTTATTCCATGTTGTTTTTTCTTTGAACATCATTTTTTGAATCTAGAATTATACATACCTGATTTAGATTATATATTTTGGCATTATTATTATTATTATTCATTAAAAATAATAATATAATATAAATAATAACAAAAAAAAGTCAGTAGGAAAATTAAACTCGATTTTTGGGAACCTGTTTTGCCAACCGTACCGTAAGTACACGCCGCCATTTTCAAATCTATTCTTTATCTGCGCGGCTTATACATATAAATTTAAAACGAGTTTCACAAGGTGTAAACCTATCTCTTTCGTTGACTGTACAAAAAGATTAAAAAGAGTAGTATTATTTTGATGTTTTTTTTTTACCATAGGTATGATATTAATAAATATGGACGGCGGGTTAAGATTCACCGTGACCGAATGGTTAAGGCGTTAGGAGTTAGTTAGTTCATCTACGAATGCAGGTTATAAATTTATTAATATAATATTTAAACTTACCATAGTTGTAACTGCGTCTGATTAGCTTGTGGGTACGCAGCTAGGGAATGTATGTTGGATAGTAACGTTACTCTATAATGTGGCTGCACGTGGTGAATGCGGTATGAGAACATGTCCAACAAATTATGTAATATGCCCCAAGCGTGAGACTTGAACACATTCGGCAATAGCTGATCTGTAATTACAAAATTATTTTAACAACAAAATTCAAGCTACATGTTATTATTAATTAATTATTATACAATAATTTTCGTTAAACATTAGAAATCCAGAAATTTACTATTTTTGCCGTGTGTTTTCCGGCTTAGAATAGACCACCCCATTTCCTCCCATGGGTGTCGTAAAAGGCGACTAAGGGACATATGGCTGATGGACGGGCAGCAGCATCTATTAGGGCAAGGTTTACATCTAATTGCGATCACCAATCCAATATCCCTCAACGATCCTGGCTTGCCAAGGTCTGTTAAGAGGAGGCCCATGTTCAGCAGTGGACGTAAACGGGCTGTTGATGATGATGATGACTATTTTAAAATACAATTTTATAACTAGCTTCCCACGCGGTTTCACCCGCGTAACTCCCGTTACCGTGGCAACCTCCTAATTAAATATAGCCCTGTTAAGGCAGCTTTCTAATGGTAAAATATTTTTTGAGATCGTTCTAGCAGTTCTGGATCCTTTTTTCTTTATAATATTAGTATAGATGTATTGAGTGACTACAAGTGAAGAATTTTTGTCTCCAAATATCAAAACTCTTGATGACCATAATTCTGTCAGTTACTTTTTAATAATCTTTGTGCTCATGAATACTTAAACTGTTCTATTATATATAAATCTATGTATATATAAATGAATCCCTATATCCCTTGGTCAATTTCACTAATTATTATTTTCTTATTAAAAAAAAAGGGAAAATGCTTGAAAATTTTAAGAATACTTAACCACCGTAATTCGTTTTCTAATGTACATTACCTTAGCGCTTTTGACAATATAAACTTTTTTAGTGTAATCTTATGGCGTTTGACATAACATTGACAGAATGCGTGCTGCTCTTAGTGCACATCACGGTTAGTTCAGAGCTATCACGTCTTAGTCAAAAGTTTAATTTAATATATAGTTTTAGTTAAGACAGGACAACGTATGTCGGGTTAGCTAGTAAAATTATATTTCACAATAAAGTATATCAGAAAACTAGTAACGACAACATATAAATAATAAAAGATCTTACGTATAAATCCTTTAATGCCCATTGATTCAATTTCGGTATACACCAAAAGGCGACTATAAGTCTCCACTAATGCAGGTGCCATCATATTGCTGCCAGGAATATTGCTTTTATTTTGTGCCAACTTAGCAACATGGGTCACAATCGAGTGTATCAGCGACATTTTACAATGTAAAGTCAGACTGTCTAGGATACACATAGACAATGGTACCGTAGGCAATGGTGTGCCAGGGTTACCATTGGACATTGCTTTCTGGCTGCCAAATAGTGTCTCAATAATAATACCCATGGGCCTGGCAAAATATTCTTGGTTTGTAGAATAAGCGTTACATAGTAATGCTATTCTGTAATCAGAACCCATTAGAGTTAGTGTACTATTAGATGTCATCAGATGCTGCAGGAACCTAGAAAATACAAGGAAAACATTACAGCAAAATATCTTACAGGACATTAAATAAATAAAATAAAAATAAAAATCATTATTATTTACGTAAACCTATTACAGGCACTTGCAAATAGTCAAAACAATAATTTATTATTAATCTTTGTATAATTTTAACATTTATAAATTAGCATATTAGGTAAGCAGGTATTTTAGTTATTGTTTTTAATAATGTTTTAGTCTTAACTTTATTGTTCAACTATATTGTGTCCAATAACTTGTTCTGTCTATATTAAGAACAATTGTCATTATTTGGGCGGACCATTATAACGACGGACGCGCTTTAATGCTACCACCGGATCCAATACGCCCCAACTGAGAAGATCCCGGCGAAACAAACTCAGTGGGTTATTCTACTGCCGGTTTAAACACGACCCACATGAGACGGTCCGGCGAAACATACTCAAATGGGCATTACATCAATTATGTATAGTAATTGGTAAAATTATACGTACTCATATTGTACTTTTAAATTTTGCGGCATAGTCATAGTCTTGTGTTCAGTCTCAGCTTTTTTCAACAAATGCATCCAAATACAGACAACTGCCATTTGATGTGTGCAATGGGCTTTGGTGTAGTCAGGAACTGGTAAAGGATCTTTTTCAGGGTACAGCAGTTCGTACAACTTTATTATAGGCATGAAATTAGCTGATGGGTTCCTCTGAATACTGCCTGATATAAATTGCAGGAGCACCCACATAAGATGATCTCTGCCTTTCTTCATGTCATGTCCAATTAACTTGCTATGGAGACCCATGACTATGTTCGGGAATGACGCGAAGCCAATAAGGATCAAATAAATCACTTGAGATGACAAATGTAGCCAGCACCAATGTGAAGATGACATCTCATCATCTTCGTTTTCCTGTTCACTCTTCTCCATAGGTAAAATCATGAGCTCTACCAACTGATCTTCAAGTGCTATACATCTTTGCTTGTGCTGTTTTTGAAGGCCAAGCATTGAGCACATCATATCTCTTGAGTATGGTTGTTGTAATACATGTCTCAACAACGATATTTGTGGTTTTAAGAGCTCATCGTCATACGGCATATTACCTTTTAGAGAAAATTTTAATGTTGTTGGGTCTAATCTCCATGGATTAACAAGATGATCAGCATAACCCGAGAATTCTACTACTGGCAGCATTTGAGAATGCCCTATGATAGATACCATTTGAGCACATGGCTTAAAACTTTCAACGAAACTAGTCAGCAGCTTTGCTAATTGCTGTAAAGAAAATAAAATAAATAAAATGTTTGGCAATCATGACTATTGTATATTTCTAAGTGAGAGTAAATAATATCATACCCAATGCGGCCAGTGATTATTATCTGGGTAATCCTTTTGTATTTCAGTGACAATAAAGTAAGCTGGAAGCAATGAAGCGTTGCGGTCGAAAATATATTCAATGACATTATATAAAGCCTTCAATTGAGCCATTGTACTTGAATTTAACCTGATTGGAATAGTATGTGCTTTTTCTCGACATCCCTGAAAACATACATCATTAATAAGTAAACAATAAGTTGACATTATATTAACCAAGTGGTAAAGAAACTATACAAACTTTCATAATTTCTCGGACACCCTTATAGTCAACACCACCAATTATCCTTCTTATTAAGTTGAAACTTTCAATCCAGAAATCAGAATTTTGATAAACAAGCTTTTCATTTGTCAAAATACAATCACATAACATCCTGAAACAAACAATGGACTCACATTATATTAAATTGAGTAAAATCATATAATTAGAAGGAAACATGTCAGAGTGATCTTACCGAGCTTGCAAGACATTTGTATTAACTAAATTTTCAAGTATTGTAAGCATTTGTTTCATTCTATATCTGTTAGTGAGGACAGCCGTAGGAGTCAGATACTGACGTATAGCTGACTCCTGTAACTCTGCATTCAGAGTAGTCATGACGCTGGACAGTTTTTTCTGATATACAGCCAACTGTTCATTTTCTTCATCTGGTTTATGAACCAGGAAGCAACTGAATGCCTCCTCCACAGCCTCAACGTGCTGGAAAATATAGACATAAATTATTACATAAATAACTTATTCTTCTCTATTAAAGAAAATATAATACCTATGTACATTTTTGCTTAATATATTGTTAGTTGAGCTAAAACTTTTTTAATACCTTTTTTTTTCTTATTAACCCCTCGTGCTAAGCTAAAATGCTTGTGTTGTGTGCAATGGGTGGGATTCGAACCGGCGACCTCAAGATCACAAGTCTGACGCTCTAGCCAGTGGGCTACGGCCGCTTTTATTAAACTATTAGACGAATGTTTTTGAATACTTTACGGCAAAGTTTAGCATACTATGTTTCAAAATTGAGATTAATAAAAATGTGGATCATTACCGATAGATGGCACTAACTTCCCCCTTAGAGACGTGTTATAAAAGAGATTGATAAATATCGATGACCGGTAGGTTCCACCATAGCCTAATTGGTTAAGGCATTAGAGGCTAAACCTAAGATGCAGGTTCGAGTCCTGCCGGTGATCGAATTTTATTAATCTCAATTTTGAAACATACAAGAATAGTGTCCATCCGGATCATGGTGAAGATGAGATACATGTTCACCATGTTCCAAACATTCAGCCAAATGTCTATTCCATAACTCATTGTATCTTTTATATTTTGAATTATCCTCTTGATTAATGGTACATCTTCTGATTATGAAGTTTATGTGACATTGTTTGCAGTTAAGAGTCTAATTGCATAGGCAATGTAAGGTCTAGTGCCCACCGTCAAATATGACAGTAAACCTACAACATTTTTCTATGACATTGTATCCTGCTTTCCAAATCATTCTAGCAATCGTTTTGAGTATCCTTACTGATCAATCTTGAAATAATTGTGCTATCTCTTGACAATCTTAGTGCCAAGAAAAAACTACCTATTTTTGTAGTTATAATATATCAAAATGCAGCCTCATTTAATTTATGAACTCTTTAGTTTCTCCATTCTTCACTCCTGAAGAATGGTACACTTCAAAATGATGTGTACACTTCAAAATGATGTTTACACATCAAATTGAGACAGTTGAAGATTTTCTTGTGCAGCAATATGGGACTCAATATTTCATCGTATTATTATTCCTTTTATTTGAAAATAGCCTTAAACCTACAATGTGACTTAAAATTTTCCTATTCCAGTGCAGTAAAACTGACTATTGCTGCATGAGAAAATCTACTTATTATGCTTTTGTGCATAGACGATGGATTATTTGCTTCAATAAATGAAGAAGAAACGCAGAAGGTATTAAATTAAATCAATCAAAACACTTACTGTTTTCCAAAATATATAAATAATGTTACATTGATGACTTATGAGCTAGGTAACAATCATTATTCTTAGTAGAGACATTGTACATATAGAATGAATGAAAGGAGACAAACAAGTTAAATTTATAAGGTGATTGTGTACAGCAGTATTGGAAGAGGACCACCAAGTTAGACATTCCTCGTTCAAATCGAGGATGTTCTTAAAAAAGGTGAGGTTCAAAGTAGGTACTTAAACCGAAGGACATGCATGAGTAGAAAAATGTATGTAGAAGAGACAAAAGTGGAATGTTCAGATCATAGCGTGTGTAGCAAAAAAGCATGAATGTTTGTTTCCAAATTGTACTCAGTAAAAAGAATTTCAAAGTATATGCTATCATTATATTACATTCTTAGTTAAATATAGAACTGATCTTACTTATATTCTAATACTCACCAAGATTTCATTCACAATACTTGCAATTTGAGACTCGGTCATCTCGTCTTTTTCGTTTGAGGAATGCATTAAATCAAATTTATGTTACATTCCTCAAAATAAACAAAAAAATATGTTTTTCTTCAGCCCTTGGAGCAGCTGCTTGCTATTCACAGACAATCTATAAAAGTAAACACAATAGATTAATACTAATTATTAGTATTATTTTATTATGGAAGATTTCTTTCCAAGTTAAAGTACTACAAACATTTTCTACGGTACATGGAGCACCATAAGTTATGTATCTGTTGAACATAAGGTTTCAGGCAAGGTGCACAATGTATGGGGTTTTGTAATAGTGCCACACTTTTTTGTTACCTACCATAAACTAACCAATTATTTAGTATTTTCCCTACTTCATAACATACCTAGTGCCGGTAAATAATTAAATACGTAGTATTGTATAAGTATAGTCAAAATAATTGTGCAGCAGCAGGGCTTGCATAAAGGTACTAAACATTTGGTTACTCAAATAACGCGATTACTCCCACAACTATTGGGTTGTCCGCTCTGTGATTACAATTTAGTAGTACAATAAAAAATACACTGAACAGCCTGTTAAAATTTACTAAATTTTTTACCCTTAATGACTATAAACCCAGACAGAGTTAACAATAACTATAACACTACACTAACCATAGCCAATATTGATAATAGAATGTTCACAAAAACCCTAGAATACGATAGAATAGAAACGATTGTTCTAAGCATTCCGCTTAGTACAATCGTTTGCACATTTCTTTTGAGACAATGATATATGTGTGAGTGTTTTTAAATTAATAATATGTTTATTTAAAAAACACAGATGATTATATACAGTTTTTAAAAATATATATAGAAAGTGACATATGATTTATTTATACATTTTAAATTGGTTGTATTTTTTTTTCATAAATAGTTTTTAACCTTTTGCTTACTAATTTGCAGTGCACATTTAACAAGTATTTTTTATTTATAAGTTTAAATAACAGAGATATGTAATATTACAGGTCATAATATTAAATTATTTGAAATCTCGAAATTAAGTTATTTACAAGGTCGCAAACTAGAAATATTTTTAGCGTTTTTTAAAAATGCTATTTCACTAATGTTATCAAAAAATCTCAAAAGACTTATACTGCTAATAATTTCGATGAAATTCAACGACCATAGAGATTATATACTCTGTTACATTCTCTTCGATGTTCCTATCCAAATAGAAGAGTGCCTAGAATATCGAGAAATGTATTTTCTTCACTTCTTTATATTCTAGTGAAGTTTTCATCAATTTATTATTAATGTTATAGTAGCACCTTCCCGAAATAACAATTGGGTGATGGAGTCACCGCCCTTTTCTACACTTTCTGAGGCCCCTCCGCTAAGTGAAGATAGTGGTCTCTTAATCACAAGTGGTTCTTTTTCAAGCGACTCTGCAAGTGGATGGCATCACGTCGCATCCGAGGTAAGCTAATTAATATTTATTTTTTTAAATATCGCTATTGTAACTTTAACGTGCATGCGCTGAATAACCTTAGCTTAATTTTACTTTACAGTGTTGCGTATTTGTTAACTTACTAAGAATCAGTTCTATAACTTCACAACTTTTCTTTTGATACTGTATTTACATACTTGTTATTTATTAAACCAAGTAGCATTTTAAGTAAAGTTAGTATAGCAGGCTGATTTAAGAGAATTGATTTAATTCAATTGTTCATAAATTAGAAAACTTAAAGATTAGATGCATAGTAAATTATGTATAATAGAAAATGTGAGTAATGGACAACTTAAGTAGAATATATGACTAGTGTAAATATGTTTGTGAGTTATTTATATGGCATATTTCTTATAATGTGGATTACACATAATTATATATTATAGTATAGTTCACATGAATCCTGTTAAATTATGCTATTGTGATGCTCAAACCTTTTTGGTGATCAAACCAAATTTTTTAGTTTTTATCAAATTTGTTCAGAATGATAATGTTCATGCATCTAAAAATTATCTATTTTAGTAGGTAACTGAAGCATAATGGTGCAAGTGCCACAAACAATTGTGTTTACTGTTGTCAATATAATAGTTAAGGCTTATCACTAAATATAAGCATGGTTAAATCCAAATCCTTGGCAAAAAGTATGCTTTCTTGCACTAAAAATATACACAGAGGACCACAAATTATTCTATACTAAGTATCTATTCTACCAATTATATCCAGTCAATTCCAAATAACATCAAATCAAATTTTCACGCCTTACCTATTATTTCTTATGTAAGCTATAACTGTAAACACCAAATTTATTTTGCTTAATGTTTGTTCCCAGCACTTGCGAAGTATATTATCTATTATTTTAAGCTTTATTTTTATTTATACAAAATGGCAAAATGCAATTGTAATAATAAAACATTATCTAATTATTTAGTATAGTTAACAATTATTGCAAGAACTCATTAAGTCAAATAACAAGATAAACTGTTTCATATGTAAGATGCACATATTTTTGATCTTGTAAAGCGGTCTATATACAGGGTTATTTGTAAAACACCGGTAAACTCTCAGGACTAAATTACTAACATCATAAACAACAACTTTTGTTCTACGACTTTTTACAAAACATAATACATTTACCAAAACCAACCTTCAATATTTAGTTGTCCTATCTAACACATTTCAACTCTGTGTTCCCCGGTCCCCTCGCTATTGTCGGTACTATCGCTTTCTTTTGCTTCGCATAGACTTCGTAACATATAGAGCGTTGAATTTAAATATTTTTATTATGTGTGTAAATGATGATGTTGATTATGATGTTAGTAACATAGTCCTAAGAGGTTACCGGTGTTTTACAAATAACCCTGTATATTAATTATTCCACTGGCTGAGTTGTAGCAATATCCTGTCAACATAAGATTATCAGTACTTATTTATACTTTTGGCCAAAATTTCTAATGACCACATGAGAGTAAGTGAAAACAATACTATGTGCAGTACTTATATCATAGTAGTTGATTAGTTTATATTAAATTTATATGTTTAATGATAAATATGTTTTAATATTTTGTTTTATGTATCTATACATATAATATATGTAATATTTGTTGTGACAGATCAACATGTTGAAGAGTGTCTACATCTTGTGTAAAAGTAAAGTATCAGTTTAATGGTATTTAACAATGTTTGTACTAACTGAGCTTTCTTTGTCTTCTGTTTTGATGTGTCATTGTATAAACATAAATTTTAAGTTTACTTACAGATAACTTTTACCGTCTGTGAGTTTGTATATTTCATTAATAATTTTAACATAATTCTAAACTGCTATGTTTAAAATTTCCATAATTTGTTACTTTGGTAGATAGATTTTATAATTAAATCAAATAACAATCTAACTCTTTTAAGATAGATTAAGAAACTGAAAATCTTATTTCATAAATGCCTTGAGCATGTCCAACCAATGTACATAAACTGTGCATGAAGTTTGATGAATAAATGTAATTTAACTAAAGTGAATATAAATTTTACGTTTTTTTATACTACTGCTTTCTGAAAATAAATTCCTGTGACTCAAGTGATTTTACAAACACATCCAGACAAAGAACATGTATCCATGGTGTACAAAAAAAGTTATGCCGAGTGGAAATCATACTTAAGGCAGTCTCACAATCACCTACCATAGCCTCTGCCACTGATGCTGTCAAAAATGTATTTGTACATACTTTTCAGTTGCTTATGCTTTTGTGATATATGAGTATTTGAATTATGTGTATATAATATATATATATATATATATTTGTTATTGCTTATATTCACTTTTACCTGTGCGAATGAATATTGTCATGATGCAGTGTTTATAATATAATTGGTATGCTGTCAGACTATTTCATGAACACTAAAATGAATAAGGTTTATCATTTGCCGAATTTTAAATTGTGATGTAAAGCTATATTTAAGTTCTCTGTGTTAACATTATCTGCTTTGCAAATTTCTGTGCTAACTCTCATATCCATTGTAGATTGTGAAAACAACAGCTACTCTAATTTATTCTAGACTATTAATGACTAAAAGATATTATAGTGACTCCCAAGTTGTTAAAGGTGCTATAGCCCTGAGTTTTGGGTCACATGTTTCCTTATTTTCTTTTTATTTCCCTTAACCTTTTGATGCAGTAGGGAAACAAGTAAACTTGCACACTTAAAATATATAATTAAACTAGCTTCCCGCGCGCGGTTTCACCCGCGTAACTCCCGTTCCCGTGGGAAATTCAAAATAAAATATAGCCTATGTCCTTTCTCAGGCTCTAGACTATATCTGTACCAAATTTCATTTAAATCGCTTCAGTAGTTAAGGGGTGATTGCGTAACAGACAGACAGACTGAGTTACTTTCACATTTATAATATTAGTAAGGATTATTTGGTTGTGGAGTTCAATAGCTACCTGGCAATACCCTCCTCTAATTCTTGCCATTGTTACCTGTTAACTTTGATATACATTTTGTTTATTTACTTAGGTAATTGTAATAGAATGCGGTGCAAATTCCCTATTCTTGTATCATAGTCTATATTAATACAATAGCACCTTTCTCATAATTTATGATTCAACACAATTTTTAATATTGCCTTGTGTTATAAAAAAAATATTTTAATAGGTCATGTGCAACTTTATTTAAATATGAATGCAAATGTTTTGTACTCTTAACATAAGAGATGTGTTAATGTTTTTAAATATGTAAATAAATCATGTTTTTGTGCAGTTACAAGAAAGTGACTTTGATGAGAAATCACTATCACTCTGTGAATCGACAGAGACCTCAGAACGTATGTGCGGAGATTTTTTTAATACTGTGAAAAAAGGGCCTGGCAAAGTTATTGTCTCCGCAATCGAACCACCTCCAGAGTTTCAGGTAACATAATTGCTGTCTGATTATTATTATTAAGTAATATACCCAAAGTACGTTACTTACAATGTATTGTGTAGCCATAGTATCAATACGTTAACTATTTCCTCATATGATCAGCTGAAAATCAGCTTTTTTCGGACCGACCTATGTAATTAACCCTGAGGCTTTTGCTACTTCACCGGGTATAAAGGCGAGCAAAGCTCCAGCCTAGATAAATGGTTTAAACACTACAAACTAAGCAACCTGCGTCCCCTGTGGGACTTGGACCTCAGCTCAGGGCGGTCGCTGACGGGGAGATTGAGGGATTATGGCTTCTAGTTTCTTTAGGGGAGTTTTGTGCAACTGTTCACTTACCTTTGTTAATTGAGTCTACGTACTATACCCTACCACTAAATCTCAATTCATAAGGAAGAAAAAACAATTAAATTAATGTAGAACCTTTGTTCAAGAATATATCAGAATAGTATCAGAAGTACTAGCTCAAGCTACGTCTTTTCAATAGATGTTATTATAGTTAATGATAAACTAGTAACATCCTGCAATCATCGTTACAAACATAAGAGTTACGAGAGTGTCGATATGGTTTCTAATTATTAAAGAAATATATAATTTATTTCAGGATAACCCTGCTTCAGACGAATTGGACAAATGTTCCGACGTGTTAATACCGCCGTCTATTATCTTCGGGAATGATGCCACTATCAAATCTAAAACATCTAATTTCGATGTATCTACAATCAACAGACATTTTTCGCCTATCTATCCTAGAAAATTGAAGCCAGATACATTATATGAAAGGCGTCAATGTCTCAACCACAGATTTGCTAGTCCGAGGTTGTTGCACTTAAGTCCGTGTCGCGCAAATCGGCCATCTTCTAGGAACTCATTATCCTCGCGACTATCAAGCAGTCACAATTCTCTCGTCACGCAGTTTCAAGCTGACGATTCAAGTTTTATAACGCAAGCTATTTCACATGACACACTCACTACTAAAAGCTCTGACATCACGGACATGTACAATGTTCCCTTCGACAGCGACATTTATGCAGTACCCATTGACATGGTCAGGCCCGGGCACAGTAATATCAGAAATAAAGGCAAAAAACTAAATAGGAACAATAAAAAGAGAAATAAGAATACATTACCGATTGCCAGTGCTACTAATTTTCCTATCGATAAAAATCATAAACCAAAGGAAACAAGTAAAAATAAGGACATTAAAACAAAAAGACACAGTTTGCCGGGCTCCTCTTTCAAGAAGAGCATCAGTGACTCGGACACAGACTCGTTACATTTAACTTTACGTGAAATGCGAAAGTATTTGCATACGCTTTACTCTAGTTCCAGCGACTCTGAATGTAGAGCTACTATAAATAAGAAAAATAATTCTATAGTAACGAACGTTGGTATTCACACGAAACTAGCAGGCAAAGATTCCAGTTCTACAATATTTTTAAAAGAGAATAACGAGATCGCTAAATCTGTGGAAACTAATAACAATCATAGGAAGTCTAGTAAAAACTCATTCGGTATGAATATTAAAAACAAGAAACATAAAGAAAACATACCGAAAGACGTGATCGAATTGGACAAAAACGATAAAGTTGTTAAGAAGAGTGCTACGAATCAGAGTCACAAAGCCAAAATGTCTCCAGTGAGGATTCTTTCGATAAATTTAAAGCAGAGTTTTTGTAATCTATTTCGATGGCGGCGCCAACCGGCGGCCGAGAGCGGCGACGTGGAGCGAGTGAACGCCAGAGAGGAGTCCCCGCCGGCGGCCGTGCGCCGAGCGCTACCGCCCTTACCGCAGACCCCGCACGCGCACCAAGGCGCACGCAGACTAGCTAACGAAGAAGACACGGTTATGGACTTTGCTACGTCCATCCAAAAAGTTAAAGATGTAAGAAACGTAATTCTATCTTTTACCTAAGCAATTTGAAAACCTAAATCCTTTATAATTGTGGCAATTTATTTTAGTATGGCTGGTATTGGGGCCCGATATCCGTGGAAGCAGCTGAAAAGATTCTTTCTAATGAACCGGATGGGTCCTTTATAGTACGCGACAGCAGTGATGACCACTATATTTTCACGTTAACGTTTAAGTTGAATGGCCTGAGACACGTTAGGATTGAACATGATCAGGGTGAGTATATAATTAGTTTAAAATGTAACTATGGTAGCTTAAGCACATAACAAGAACGGTCTTTCGCAGGCAACGCGGGAGATTTTTAATAATATGTGTACACCAGTATGATGACGATACCGATAGTCATTTAACTCCTTCTGTCCAAGTGTACCTACATAACTGCGCCAGTAAAAGTACATAATAATATTAGGCTGTTGCTTTTCACTACAAATTTCTATCGTATTTTAACTTGAAAAAAAAAAACACACATGTTGAACATTATTTCAATTAACAGAGAGAGGTGGCATCACATAATTTTACTTAATATGTACGTAATACATTAAAAACGAACAATGATGTTCTAATAATAGGCCATAATATATTATTATATATATAATCTCATACCTACGTATTCATAAGTTATAAAGTTTATACATACGTATAAGTTTTGTGGCTCGAGTCATGCCCCTCCCGACCCTTCAACTGAACTTTCCGATGTCCTCGTAGACCCGAAAACTCCTCTAAAAAATTAAATGTCATAATCCCTTAATTGCGTCAGCGACCGCCCTGAGCTGAGGTCATAGTCCCACAGAAGGTGCACAGGGCACCAGGCACAGGCACATGCCTCTAAGTTAGTAGTTATAAACCATTTCATTAGGCTGGAGTAGAGATGTTCGATATTTGAAAAACATCGATGTTGAAATCGATGTCACAATCGAATGCTCAACATCGATGTTCGATATTCATCACAAACCGAACATCGATTTTGGGTAACATCGATAATTTTAGCACTGATAATTAACAACACAATAAAATACAGTGAAATCGTTCGAAATTTATTAAGAAACAGAACAAATTATTGTATATTCCAATACTTTTTATTAACTGACCGAATGAAAAGTGATGTTGATAAAGAAGAACCTTTTAATCTATTTCTTTGTTGATAAAAAGTAGAGCCAGCTTTTGAAAACAGTCTTTCGGATGGCGTATTTGTGAATGCGTTCATAAAATTCGTAATTTGTTTCGTACGTTGCATTGGCAGTGCATGAAGACGTGAGTAACATCGATGATCGATTGTCGATTCTGTTAACATCGATGTTACGATGTTTTTCGTATAGCAACATCGATGTTAAAACATCGATATTTTTCCTTTCAACATCGATGATCATCGAGCATTCCTAGGCTGGAGCCTAGCTCGCCTTTATGTCTTTATATGTTATACTCAGCTTTTAATTGACTGTACCTGTTATAAAAGCATAAATATTAACTAATTAATTGTTTATTTTCTTCAGGTAATTTCTGTTTTGGTGGCTGTACGATGTTTAAAGCACAGACAATTGTGGAATTCATAGAAAATGCAGTAGAAACATCGCGGAGCGGTCGATACTTATTCTTTTTAAATCTAAGGCCAGTGCTGGGTCCAGTTCGGGTACAACTTCTATACCCGGTTTCAAGGTTCAAGCGCGTACAAAGTCTTCAACATATGTGCAGGTAAAGTATAGTTCAGATAATAAAAATAACTACTACTATAAAAATATTAATAACTACTTCATAGAACCCGGCATAGCGACTCAAAAAAATATGACATTTTCCGTGGGTATTTTCAAATTTCTTTTAAAACAAACTCTGTCAACATAAGTAAGAAGACGATAAAAAATGTTTCAGGCAAATAGGGCGAGTCTTTCTCAAGCTAGCGAGATATTTTTTAAATATATAAATATAATAAATGAATCTTAAAAATGTATGTACAGTCAGCAAAAGAGAAAGTGAAATGCATTTAAAATTTATATGTACACGTTTATGAGAAGAGTTTACTATTTTATGCATTTGTATACAGCTAGCAGCGAACTCTTCACCCATAAATAATAACCGGCCGTCGTACTCACATTAACATATTTATTTGCATTATTTGATACTGACAGTGTATACTTATCTCTTTTGTTGACTGTACCTACACTAACTTATCGATTTCACACAACTTAATGCTGAAAAACAATCTGATCTAGAAAATAATGTTTTGTTAAAATGTTGCCTCTTCGTGGTTCATTTTCA
The DNA here is from genome assembly GCA_947037095.2 of Nycteola revayana. Taxonomy (NCBI): domain Eukaryota; kingdom Metazoa; phylum Arthropoda; class Insecta; order Lepidoptera; family Nolidae; genus Nycteola; species Nycteola revayana. The sequence continues at coordinate 29,916,229 of OX344842.1, read as the reverse complement.
TTATAACCATAAGTCAGACCATAACTTCAATTGCTGAACATTTACCAAACTCGCATAGGAGGTGGGTTAGCGACCGCAGTAACTTTTTGTAGATATATATTCTGTACTTCGCGTTTCTAAACAGTGAAATAGATCAGACAGTGAAGCATAGAATTAAAACAGGATGTTTGTAATGTCGACAGGCTACGGGTCGGATTTGTGACCGCATTCTTCTTAAAGAAAAGATATATATCTATTCCCCGCTTTTTATTCTATTCGCGTAGTTCTTCAATCGCATAAGTTCACAGACATTTATTTCTCTTAAAGTTTTTTTTCCAGTCGTTGTTTTCCGAGAGTAGTTATTATTGTTTGCATAATAATGCCGTTTGGTTTCCGCCTTAGAATAGATCAAGGAATTAACACCTCTCTTCTTTAGTCTTATTTTATTTTAGCTGGTATTTAAACTATTTAAAAAGTTTTTTTTTTTGCCTACCAATTTTTTTTGGTATATCGCATTTAAACCACCTATAGCACTTATATAAGATGAGAGATGTTAATTCCTTGGTCTATTCTAAGCCAGAAACCACACGATATTATTATGCAAACAATAATAACAGCTCTGGAAAAAAAACGACTGGAAAAAAAACAATTAGAGAAATAAACTTCTGTAACTTATGCGATTGAGGAAATACGCGAACAGAAAAAAAAACGTGTAGAGAATATGCGACTGGAACTTTTGTTACACGGAACTTACGAGTTTGAGGAATAGATCTAGCTAGTCATGCCTTCTTATATGGTTCAGAATGTTGAGCCACAAAAGGGGTAAATAAATGACGACTGCAATCAGCTGAGATGATAATGTTAAGAAGGATGTGTGGTGTAACGCGAATAGCGCGGATAGAATAAGAAATGAGTATATAAGAGGAAGTCTTTAACTAACACCAGTAAAGGAAAACAAACCAGCTGGAAGCTGGAAACCAGCTCTTATGGTATGGACATGTGCTGTGAAGGAATGAGGAACATGCTGGTATGAGCATGAATGTGAATGACTATTGAATGAGGAAGATACAATAGATGCATTGTTTGAAAGACGATATGGCCAGGAAGGAGTTCTGAGATGACGTCAGTTAGAAATGTATAGAAGAAGATGACATTGACTTCAATTAGAATTCAGATAAGGGCAGGAGGATAACGGGTTAAATGTTATACGATGTTTGTACCGCTAGAGATGAATGACTGAAATTTGGATTTTGTCATGCATCAATCACTGTACACCTTAACACAGGTTATTTTATAACCTAGCTAGACTTACAGGACCTCACCTATTGCTTTAATTGAAGTGTTTTATATTGATGAAAGTGATGTATATTTTTGTACAATGTATATAATGTTTTGCTGGAAATAAAGATTATTAATCGCAAAACACAATATTAACAATGTACTAATTACTATTGGTTGGATGCAAAATAGCCACCGGAACTAACGGCTCAATTTCAAAAAATCTTTTCATATGAACGAGAGAAACTGCGCGCGGGAAGCTGGTGTTATACAAAATTTACGAACTGTTACTGCTGTTGTCTCACTTTTTGTTTTTATATGTTACGGCTTATAGCCGAAGTGCGGCTACACCTAGTTTTAGCCGGCTACAACAACTACCGGTCCAGCCGACCACATGCGGTTAAACTCAGATCAACCTGAATAAGTCCCTGTTCAACTCCATTGGTTTAGTTTTAGGTTTTTTTTTTTTTTTAACCACCCCAACTTCTTTTTGTGTCATGCATAGGTATTCGAAGTGCGGCTACACCTAGTTTTAGCCGTAACATATATATCGAGATGCTGGTATCATTACTATATTATTCAATTCTGCATTTCCAGATTTGTGATATTAAAGTACGTGCGACGCGACCTCATCAGTAACCTACCTCTGCCCAGACGGCTTGTGGACTACCTGAGCGCGACCCACTACTACTCCGAGCTTCTGGCTGACATGTAAACACCTCAAGTGACTGCATAGGTTAGCTATCTAAAGTGTATTCTAAACTTTAATTAAACTCGAGATTATATCCAACACATATAGCGAATTGATCATTATTAATGAATTACTATTAAGTTATACTTCTTATTTGTTTTCGGTGTTTAACTATAATACTTTTGTATTCTACTGTATTCTCCTATATGTATAAACTGCTATTCTTTGTTAGACAAAGCTCAAGACGAATTTACTAGGCTTATAAGTAGGTAATAGCTACCTATTTTTAGTGTTTTGTTATACCTATTTATTTGTTGAAGTTTACTTATTATTATTGCGCCAATTCGCTTGTAAGTATCAGGATACCATCACTGCAAATGTAAGCTCCGTTTAGAAAAACTCTCGTTTAAACAAACGCATACACTAACTTTTAAACTAATTTGCCTGAATGCGTATAAATGATGTGTGACAAAGGCGAATAATCATAAACCGTGATATTGGATAACTCCAGATTATTAAAAAAGACTAGTATTATAAATGAAACATTTAGTAATTTTGGAGATAAATATTTTTTTAAACAAGTTGATCGTTGGGGTCACTTTTGACCTTGGAAATGTCAATGCATACTTTCGAACAAGGGATAGCTAGATATTAATTTGTAGACAGTACCCTCTATTTTGTATATTAGGCGAGAATGCGCATTAATCCTTAAAATCTACAATTATTTAGGGCTGACGGCTGTTATGAGTGTTAAATCCACTAAGACTTAATTAATTTAACTTATACAAATAATTATAATTGTTGTGTGTAGACATCTTTCACAGTGTATTGTTTTTTTAGGTTTTATCTAAAATCGCCCGTCTTAAAAATGCGTGGGTTTACCCCGGCTTATTATTTTATAAAAATCTTGTCCGTATTAGCCATTATTACTATCAAACCGAAATACAATCAGTTATTCTGTCTCAATTTAAAGTGTGTCCAAGGAAAGGTATATATTAAAATTTTATTCTTTAAATTAATTGGCTGTACCAAGAAAAAAATGCAATTAAACTATGTGTAATTCCGTAGTCAGTTAAAAGGGTGAAAAAATATATATACATATATATATATGTATTTTTATATTAAACACAATGCATTGTTCGCTGTTTGTAAGCCTAAAATATACATATTAATGTGGTAGTGCTGTCATAAAATAATCTGCTTTCCCTCAACATAATTATGCTTTAATAACAGATATTCCAATTAAAATGTCATCGAGTAGGCTGAAATATTTTAAGAATGAAATAACGATTTGTCAAAGAACATTTTAATGAAATATTTGTATTGAAAACAGTTTTACCATAGCAAATATTGTAATATCGTATAAATCTTGAGGTTTACAGATGCAGGAGGTGTTCATCAAGTTCCTAAGTGGCTATAATAACTCCGACTTGCACATTTCGGAATGGCCACTAGCTATTAAACTCTTTCATGCCGGTAGAGTTATATTTTTGAACTGCTATTTGATTGAAGTTCTCGTTGCCTTGCTTGCCATAAAAAGTTGGAAATGATGTAGAATTATTCACACAACAATATAAATATCAATTAAAACAGTTTCTCTTTGACGGCTAAACTAAATATCAAAGACTAAAGATTTTTTACAAGATTTTAAACCGAAAGGATCATAATGATGAGCAATGATAGTAAACGAATAATTATTTAGGATTAATGAAGTACGTACAAATATACTTAGTAAGATGATTAATTCTAAATATTTTGAATAACGTTTTATGTACCATTAATAAGTATTCTGAGACGACAATCGCTCAAGGTTTTGTACGAATAATACGAACGTTCACGATTGAGAAACGATGTGTGTGGATTTTAACTGGAAATCGAGTGCAAGTGTCTGGATAATTATGAAAGTTTTGGAAGAGGAATGGAATGAACAGAAATTGTTTTAATTGGTTAATTATTTGTTTATGCGTCTTGTTTTACTTTAAGTGTATATTATAATCTAAATGTTATCGATCTTAATGTTATTGAAACAACGGAAACTTAAATATTGAGTGTTCAGAATCGTGGGTGATATTTAATAATCGAAAACGAGTTTTTAACTCAATCAAGAAAAGCTTAGGCATCTATAGACTTATTAACTTTATCAATGAGTTAAGTAGATTTGAGTGAGTAGTTATAGTGATTGTTTTCAGTGAATCTGTGTTTTACATTAAAAAGTTTTAAACATGTTATCGCAAGAATTTGTGTTTTAAACATAATTCGTTGATTCTACTGTTGAATAACTCAATCGCAGTCTTACTGTGATTGACAGACAATGAAAATTTACGTCCGATGGTTTAATTATATTTTTTAGATAATAAGATTTTGTTATTTTCTTTAAGCGTTATTTTTAACCAATTTCCATGTATTTAAATATTATTTATATAATTTAATATGTGATTGTAATCGGTTCTAATTTTTTTAATTAGAATTGTTGATCGCAATAATATATAAGGCTTAATTAATGTGACGAAACGATTATTTATATTAATGCAATTATTTAATTAGATTGTATAAAGTTGTAACTTATGAAATTAGATAAACTTAGTTATATCGTTATGTACTTAGTTTTAAATTTATGTTGTATCACCAAAGACTTAAATGTTACGTTGTATTAATAATTAAATATAAAATTGTAATTATCGCAACCGTATTAATATTGTAAGGTGTAATTATGGTATATTTTAAAACAGTGCTAATAATTTTACTAAAATTATGATAGCCGTCAAATGGAATAACTTGTATGCCTTTTAATACCACCGTGACAATTATATTGTAAGATTAACGTTAAGGTATTACAAAAAAGTAAACATATCACCAAATAATTGTTAAAATATTACCTTACACATTAATATTTAATATGTAATCAAAATACTGTATGGTCCGTATTATTATATGAATTGAATAATTATTTACTTTTCGTTTTTATAAAACAATGATTTTTAAATATATATTATTGGAACATTTATATTTAATAAATTGACGTAGTAGTTTTCACTTTAGTTTCGTTTTGTAAATGTGTGATGTATTCTCAGCTGTACATAGACTATTCAAATTAGTATGGCACCCCTTCCACGGTTTGATGAAATACTAAAGGAACAAATATCAATTTGAATTGCCCATGATTAATGTAACATGTGCGATAAGGGTGGGGTCGCACTCACTATAAGGTTGATCACGGTCCGATCTCGGTCTGGTAAAATATTATTAAAAGAAAAACAATGACGTCATACTATGCGTAACAGTCAAGTTTCGGTCAAATCACATTGGAGTATCTATCTATGCATATAATAAAACAGTAGAGGTCGATTTTATTTCATTATTTCTATACACCGTGAAATTTTAATGGTTGTTTTCCCGAAGCAGAACAACTTGCCGTCGGTAGTACTATCGAAACATTTTTTTTTTTTAGACATGTTTGGATTTAAAATTATAAAAAAAAATATTAGACAACTCGAAAGCGTGATAAACAGTAGTAACACTAGACGGAGTGAACGGACCTTGTAGGTACTACTCGAATCGCACGCGCTGCTGACAAAGTAAAGAACGATCCATAAACGTTCAAAGCAAAATAAGAGCTCAATGGTAGTTATACGGCATAAAATAGCCTGCACGCAAGAATCACAAACGAGCCGGCTTCTTTTGTAATTCGCCGCGCGGCGCCGACGCCGGAACGCCCCGCGCTCTCCTTCGACTCCCTCCTTCCCTAGTTGTCCCGTGAACGTCGGAAGCGCAGCACGCGTTATCTTATTACTTTATTAGAATTATGGATCGACATTACAGTTTTAGTAATTTAGAGTACGTCGCTATGGTGCAACTGTACGCTAGGGCTAATTATAAATCCCATACTGCCTGGCGTCTTTACGCCGAGCTGCAACACTTGGCGTCACTCCGTCTTCGCGGAGTTCTGAACCCTCAAGTCATACAGGACCGGACGATCGTAGCGGCGACGGCTACTCGATCATGGGCAGTTCCAAGTGCCAGCACATGCACAGGGCAGAGGTCGATCGGCCGTTCTTTCGCCAGAGCTCGACGAGGAGATCATCGAGTACTTCGAACGCGATCCTCGCCGAAGTACGCGAATGGCGGCAGCTAAGTTTGGCGTAAGCCAATACTACATCTGGAAACTACTCAACTCAGAAGGACTGCATCCATATCATTTCCGCGGAGTTCATTTAATTTTTCATTTTTGTTAAATACGCCTTAAATACTTTATTAGGTATCTAATTCAGAAAATTATTGTTCTTAGATAATAAACTTGTTTTAAGTCACGTTTTCTGTAAGTTATAGCTAAAAAGGTATTGGATAAAGCTTATTATTATGATTGGGTACTGTGTTACATTACCTAAGGTGTAGGTATCAGCTGATTGACTAACACCCGGGTCAACGAACGCGCGACCGATCGACGCGAGCGCTAGGTATCGCGAGGTATTACTATCGGTTCGATGTCACTTTCGAGTTCGGTTTTTCACGATTGTTAATCGGCCATTTCTGGTTTATAATATTTAGTTTTTGTATAAATTGAATGTTTAACTAAGACCAAACCTTTTCGCTGCGGGAAAACAACCATTTAAATTTTAGCGTGTATATTAAGGGGGATGTTAGAAGTAAAATAGAACACATTCAGATTTTTTTTGTTTCTCTGTCTCCTTTCTATTTTTCGTTTATACGAGCTAATTGCCGAGACTGTTTCACCAATTTAAAGATTTTTTGCATGTATGGTACCTGACATCCCCGGTCAACATTTAACATTATTTTGATCACAGAAAATTAATGAGTTCCCGTGGTATGATTAAAAAAACTGAAGGAATAACAAACACCACGCGGAGAAAGTCGCAGGCATGACCTAGTTTAATAATATTTTATCAGACCGAGATCGGTCCATGATCGACTTTATTGTGAGGGTTTAGCCTAAATGTTCTTTTTTACTGTTTGTGCCTGATTTGGATGCTATTGAGAAACACTGCCAATCTAACCCAATGGACGTAATAAAATGATGCCAATAGATCTGTACATGAAATAATTTTATTGCATTAAATGAATGCATTGCAAATGTCACTGTTTTCGCGAGGTATTTTAGAAAATATCTGAAAATAATAAATATTTTTAATGCCTTGTGTGGGAAGGGGTGCCAGTAAAATTTGAATGTTACTTTCGTACATAACCGACCAGTCAAGAATTGTCAACGTATTACAAGTTGACTACATAATTCTAAATTACCGATTAAAATCTATATACGGCTTGTATTGTTGTGCATAGAAATTCCGTGATATTTGAAGCAATCTGTTTGTGATGATGATTCCAATGTAGGATCGAGTAGATTCAGTATTGGGACAACTCGACATTTTACATGAGAGAGGAATGGCATAGGCAATGTCTTTAGATTTTGGAGTAAATCATTTTTTATTTCAAAATTCCTCAATATTCACACCCATATATACCGAATAGCACATAGTTATATTGTATCATTTCGATTGTATATAATAAGTATGTGGCTGCGTGTTAGTGTAGCTCTTTGATTATTATTTATTTATTTATTTCACTCGCGTAGCATTACATAATATCAGCCCGTTCCCGTTCATAAAAGTTAGCCTGTCATCATTATGATAACGTAACACAAAACAAATTCTTTATTATCTCTTGGTAAGAAAAAAAAAGTGTTTGTCAATTTAGAAAGATGATGGAGTTTCTAAAGTAGTGTTAAAAAGATTCATATTATAATATTCTTTGTTCTATGAACTTTTATTACGTTTAAGTATCATATACTAGTATGTTATTACGGGTGCTAATTTATTCTAAATCATTTCAATCTGCCTAAATGTTGGAGTCATAAATGGTGTAATTAAACTTACTTTGTTTGATATAGAAAATAAAAGATATACGATCCCATAGCACTGTGTGACTTTTATATAAATTAAGACACTAAAACGTAACTAAAAAGCGATTTGTTTTCGCTTCGATCACCACGTGTGTAGAAGTTACCGTTCCTCTCATACATATTTCTATAAGACCCCCATTACTGAAACTTCTCGAAAATACATTTTGTATATAACAGAAAAGATAAATAGGGTATAAGTCATACAAGTGTGTGGTTGTGTAGATCGATAGTAATATGGATATAAACAGTACCTAAGTAGCATATTGTGGTAATTTGAATCGACACAAATAATAATCAGGTAGATTTGGGAAGAATATATTTTTGTGATTTAGTATACCCAAAACATTTTGAATTATGATTAATACGTATTTTTATACCAAGACGTAGAGTGCACTTCTAGTGGTAGATTTGTAGAATGTTCTAGATCATCTTGCCTTTTAAAAAATCAGGAATTTACATCCAGGTTTTCGATTACAAATATCTTTCAATACGCTTGTGATCACAGCGCAGTTTCCCCGGCTATGTGACATCGCCTTCTTAATGCCTTCTCATATACCTTAGTGTTACTGTCGCCAGCCGCTGAACCTCGCTGTTAAAAATGTAGATAAAATAAACATCGATAATTGTTAGACGACATTAACGCAATCTATGTAACTTTGGTCACAAGTACCGTGGTTAAATATAACTTAGGTATTGCCAACTCATTTATCATGTGATTTGTGATACGGTTCTTACTTCTAGTTGTATTAGTAGGCTGGCTAGGCAAGTATTACTTCATCTCAGGTTTATTATTGTATACAATGAGGTGGCACATTGTATAACAAAGTGCACGTACAATATGTATACTGCTGTATACAGAAAAAGTCAGTACATACTTAGTATGCATCTGAGAAAAATGATACAAATGGCTGATAGGTTTCCTTGAATATTAGCTTACCCGTATGTCAATATTCATTAACGTTGGTTTTCTGGCAAAATTTCTGCAGACACCACATCGATAGACGAAATAGAAGTTAACTCATCACGAAGCTGTATTTTGCAGCATTTGCTGCGTGTAAGTCGACATTCAAAGACTTTATTGCGTTCGGTATGCTGCCTAAAGCGTGTAGCATTTTTAGCGTTAAAACTATATGGAGCCACCTTGTCTCATAGGCACAATACTGCTACGCTTTTGTGTTTCAAAAATAAGCTGCGCTGTCGCTGCGATCAAATAGCAAGTATAGTAATAGCAACTTAAAAATAATATGAATAGCAAACTGATAGCAAATTTTAAAAAAATATGTAGAATAAGGACAAAACATATTTTAATTCGATATGCGCATGTGTCTACCGTAAGCGTTGAACGGTTGAGGGTAAATATTTTTTTATGGTGCGGTAAACGCATTCCGTCTAACGCATCGATTGCCGCTGTGTGTCGAACTTAGAAATCGATGTATATAGTATTTGCTTTATATGTTTTAAAATAGTCCGCTAGTATTTATGTATTTATCTATGATAGACCGTCGCAATCGCAATGCGTTTACCGAAAAAAGGAGCCGCGCGATTTAGTGAAGTCGATTACTTCACTAAACTATTATTGTATAGAAAATATAATTGTATTTATGCGCCTATTGTACCGATAATGCTACCGTATTTATCTTTTCTGTGATGTACGATAAATGTCGATATGTAAGTTAAAATACCAAACCTAGTGCCGACGCTGTCTATATTGGTACACTTTATAAGACGCTTTTATAGTGTATTTTACGATACTTAGTATTTTATCAGCGATTGTATGGTACACAATAACTGCTTAAAATTTACATAATAAATGGTTAATAATTTCAAGCACATTTAGATTTTTAATACAGACGTGTGACCCACTTTTTTCTTTATTATAGTTGTATTCAAGGACGGACCCATCGTTGTGGGCACGATGGATATGCTCAAAACCCTAATAGACCTGTGACGTCACACTTTCACGGTCTATTGAGATCGAAAGACTGATAAAGTCCTGATGCACTAAAAAGTAAACATATACGTAATCGACTTAAAAAGTAGTTCATGCGTTATGATGGTTTATGAGCAGGTTGTTAATCCGAATCGCACTTGGCCGATTTTTGGGTGGTTGTAACCACAATCTTTTGTGAAGACTGGATCCGCGCTTCTCCAATATCAATATGAAATATTATAAATAAAGCTGACTTTCTGCAATGGGGTCAAATAGTGGTAACAAGTGAACAGTGTTGCCAGTTAAATGTTTCTTTACATAATATGCACTCGCCGATGACGCCCTCCACATTTTGCCGGTGCGTTGTGGTACGTGTGGCGTGACCCTAAAGACTAAGCTCACAACATCTGGTGCGCTGAGAAGAACGAATGCACAAAATATTTTAGTAGTATATTGAAGAGTATTAGGCGTAACGGGTAAAGGGCTAATTGAGCTATATAAGCAAGCTATTGAACTCGCCTTACAGAATATGAACTAATGGCACGGTAATGAACAACACCGTGGTGTCTGTACCCAACAAGTACCCGTAATTAATATATCAGTATACTAGCGACCCGCCCCTGCACGGGTGTAATGCTGATATACATATAAAACTTAATCGTGAATCACTATCTACTATAAGAAACCGCATCAAAATGCGTTGCGTAGTTTTAAAGATCTAAGCATACATAGGTACAGACAGACAGCAGGAAACGACTTTGTAATAATAATGATATACGAATCATGTTTTGTTATAATGAATATGATGATGAAGTACCAAGTCGCTAAAGAGATTGCGGAACCAAAATAGAATAAATATATATATATTATTTATTTTCACTATACACAATGCCATATACCTACCTGTTTATAATTAACGCAACATACCACGATTAAACATTAACAGTGGAATGCTAAAATAATACTTGGGTATAAGTATTTTCTTTACGCACGTACGTTTATGTAGTCATCCACGAGGCTTTTGCTACTTTACCCACCGGGCATAAAGGGGAACAGTGGTTCAAAAACTACAAACTGCGCCACCTGTGCAAGAAGGCGCTCCCTATGGGTCTTGGATCTCGGCTCAGGGTAGCCCATAACTTTAGTAGTTTTGGGGAGTATAGTGCAACTGACGCTATACGTTACGGTTCGCGGGCTTCGGGTCTACGAGGGCATCGGTCAGTTCTTTCAAAATAAAAGTGTTTATTTTTATTTATTTAAATCTTTAGCACATAACTGTACATAGGCGGACTTAATGCCAAAGGCGTTCTCTCCCATTTAACCATTGGGTGGTGCAGAGACAAAGTGGTAGGTGCACTGAAGAACGAACAGTGGACGTCCTACGGCTGAAATGATGATGATGATGATGAAGTTTCCCACCGTCGAGGTCTATGCTATGGTAATGGTTCTTGCCTACAACTTTGCCATTTAACTTTTTTCCATAGGACATGTAATTTTGCCGGAAATTGAGATTAACCGTTTTTTAGCGCTAAAACCCCACCCCCTGCCACTTCCCAACCTCAGATCATCCGTAAATTATTTTTACTATTATTTTTGTTATATTGTTTTCCTTTTCCAATGGGTTTCATCCTACTATTATTATTTTCAAGTTTTATCATTTTCAAAGGTTTCGATCCTGGTCTATTACGCATGCCAAAAATATGTTAAATAAATAAAATAAGAAATGCGTTACAATAATGAAAATAAAAAATAATGTAGGTTGTACGAACGTAATATCACAGACTCGATGCCATTTAAATTTGTAAATTAATGTTTTATGATATTGAAAAAGTATAAACATTTGCTGCGTATCAGAAACGACTAAAAATGACAGTGTTGGTATATACTAGATACATCTCTGAGAAACCGAAGATAATAATCTCTCAACTAACCAGAGCTGTGAGTACCTAAAGGAATCATTGGTTTTATAGACACTTGGTAGTGTAGAGTAGTGTAGTGTAGTGTAGTGTTCTTCTTTAGAAATTGAAGATTTTCTTTGTTGAGCGAGGTGGTACGCTCGGTAGAGGTCATTTGTTAGCGGTCATAATTTATATCTATTTTTATTGGAGCGCAGGCACTTATTGTAAGTATTTTGTGTCTTATATTATGTAGATATGCATGGTGTAGGTCTATATAAAGAAGGTAAAATGTATGACAAAACGCGTATATAGTAAACATAAATATTTCTTCAATTTTGGTTCCGCGAATTACTTTTGCGACGTGGTTATGTACATTTCATCATATTTATCATAAAACATGTAAAATATATCCGACTATTAAGTCGCAGATCTATATGTTTATGATTACATTACAGAATATGAATTATGAGCACTATGAGTAAAAACAACAGCGCGCCATGGTCGCTTGTTATTAATATCACGATTCACTTTTTATTTAATTATCAATGTCCGTCATAAATTACATAAATAACTTTCAAAATGTATCTTTTATTTACCTTTCAATTGACAATAAGCTCAATTTAATACAGGTACTGAGTACCTATGTTCAACTTCAACGGCCCGTTGTCATCCTCTAAGGGTCTCCTCTATACGAACATTGGCTAGCCAGGGTTGTTAAGGGATATTGCTATAATCACTACTCTTGGCATGGGGATTGGTCATCGCAGGGAGATGGTAAGTAACCCTGAGCTGATTGTTGATGCGGCCTATCGTGGTATATGTCCCTTAGTCTTACGACAACCATGAGAAGAAATGAGGTGTTCTATCTTAGCTCGGAAACTACACGACTGGTACCTATATTCTCTACTGTACTTAGTAGTAAGTAATAGATGCTGGAAGAAAGACCAATGAATTGATAGCTTTTATTTAGACGATGCATTTTTTCGTAGGATTGTCTCATCACTCTTAGCTGATGGCGTGAATGGTCAATAGGATATGCGTAGGATAAAGTTTAAGTAAAATTAATATAATTAAAAATAGTTTCTACTGAAAAAGTTTAAAGATTGCTTACAAGTTCATATTTATTTAAAACATTTCTTTATTCTGCATCTGCATGATATTATAGTTTTAAATGGATTTTCCTTTATTCTTTGATTATTTCGGTCTTATTTAACAATACCTATATAGGTAATGAACATTTTTCGAAGCAGGTCTAGCCCAAGACATCCGGTTACCTGAAAACATTATAACCGCAAACAGGTATACAATTTAGGTATGAAGTCACTAAACAATAAATAAAATGTACCTACTGATGAAACGCATATCAGGAGTGCACTTTACTTAAATACAACTAAAATCCTACCACATACGATAAATGCCCATCAACTTGTATTTGATCAATATTGTAAAAATGTCGCTGCTTTTCTTTTTGTAAATTTTATATTTATAAAAAGATAAATACTTTCCTACGTTTCTAATGCCTTTAAAGTTAATTGATCTCATCATATTTTATACTAGCTAAATGAATGTTATCGATAATTTACTTTTTTTTAGGCTAAAAAGCTAATGGTCGTACCTAGATAGTTTTTTTTACAAAATATACGTAAATAATATTTCGTGTCCCAAATGTAACTCTTATTTGCTATATGAATTTGATGAAAATATGAGAACTTGGCGAATTATATAAGACAATAAAATCTATACTAATATTATAAGGTCTAATTTATTAATCTCCAGATAAAAATTATTACAGGAATTAATTTGAATTTTGACAGAATTTCCATACAAAATCTGTCAAATTAAAAATTTACTCCTTTGATATTTTTTTATCAGACGATTGAAAAATCAGCTCTTAATAGGAAATATTTTATTGTTTGTATTGAATAGGCACCGAAACTACTAGATCGATTCGAAAAATTCTTTCACCGTTGAGACGCTACTCTATCCCCGGATGACATAGGCAATATTTAATGATGAAGTTCCCACGGGAACGGGAGTTACGCGGGTGTAACTGCGCCAGGAAAGCTAGTAATATAAAAACACATGAATAAAATAGGTAATAATTTTATTGGAAGGAAAATTAAGAATCAAAGGTGAAATTAAGTTATGTTTCATAATATTTTTGCAGATATGTACCTATTAACAGGATTTATTTAATAAATTTAATGAAGACTAAAGTTCATCAATGGCACTAGGAATTTATTTGGTTTCCAGCTAAGAATACCACCCCATGTCTCCCCAAGAGAGGGAGTCTTCCAAGAGACGTACACCACTTCAGCATCTTGCTGTACACTTACTGGTTCATGAACTAATTGAGGAGGGAGAAATGGTCATTATGAGAAAGGGACATTCTGCGAAAGAGACATTCTGAGAAAGGAACATTTTGGTACCTGTAGTCATTTTGAGAAGTGGTCATCTTGGAACAGAGCCCTATCACAGCGTTACTTAACAACTTACTGCGATCACCTATCTGTCTTCCAAGCTTGGTTGTTATCCCTCTACGAGCGAGGCTTGCCAATTAATCACATAAATTTTCTAAAAATTCAGAAAAAGAAATTTTAGTTAGACATTATTATAGTTTGGGCTATGGTTGCCACCTGTCCGGGTTTCCCCGAATTTGTCCCTAGTTTAGAGGGCGTCCGGGAAGCGCTGGGGCCGGACTTTATTAGTAGTCCGGGTTGAAAAGTTTAAAGATTTAGGCCACCGGCGACATTTGATTACCTACATTAAAGCTATCTAAATTTGGAACTGTAATTTTCTGGTACCTACTAATACTATTATTATCTATTGTTTTTGTAAAACAGTAGGTTATAATAGTAATCTGGTGATATGAGCATTTATCCATATTTAAAAAAAAAGAATTATTTAAGTAAATTAAAAAAAAAATGAGCGTAGGTAATACCTACGCTACTAGGTATATATATATCTAGGTACTTTATTATTTGAGTACCTCCTTTTATAGTGGGTTTCAGTTTTCAGTAAAAGAAAAAATACTCGGAGCTAAGTTTCATATTTAGAAAAAAAAAAGTTGTTGGGTATTTAAATTGCACTCATAAATAAAACCGTAATAATGTGACTCCTCGTTAAAATAAAATGATTTATTTATAAATTAGCTGCAAGGACTTTATAAGCTATCTAACTATGGAAGTCGCGTTCATATCGGAACTATCGTTTAAGACGGAATAGGAGAAATACAAGGTCAAACAGACGAACAAAATTATAATTTATTACTTATCTTAGCCACTTAAAATCGAAAGTCCCGCCAAAATTGGTCCTGTCCTTGCTGAGATTAGCCGAAACTAACAGTAATTTTTTTTATTGTGTTTTTGTTATTAGTAGGTAGGTTACATTCAGAAATATTTAGTAAAACTTTTTAGTTTTTCATTACAATACACATACAATTTAATTTTATTAATTTGTATTTAGATTTGACAATGTATAAACGTTCGTCCACAAAGCAAGCTTGTGGTATCAACTAAGGAATTGATATGTACTAACAAATTCTTTGGTACCAACCCCACAATGTCATATCAGTGTCATTTGACTTTTAAAATAATACAAAGTGGTAACCACAGGTGTGCCGGCATAAATAATAGAATTGGTAACCGCGAGGGTGGCACGCCTACCGACTTTGTAACCAATCACAATTCTAAAGAAGGGGGTATAAGGGGACTCCGCCTACACCAGGGCACACCCACTGAGTAAGTTCCCCTGAAAGTGTTGTTTCGGCAGAGAACATGATCATTGATTTGGTGACTACGAATGGTGCGACGTCAACTGGACTGAGTGTCGGAGTTCATCCGTGAGTACATGCTTATTATATATTATTTTTCTATATATTATTTATTTAATATTGAATAGTATTAAGTTAAGTGTGATATTCAATTTAAACACAATAGTTTTAAGTTCTTACAGTAAATATGCCTTTTTGGAACTTAATATTAGCCACGACCAATATAAAAAATAAAAATTAGATTTGTTGCTAAGCGCATTTACGCATTAATCTGATTGTTTCGTTGTATTCGTAAAAAATGTGGTCGATATTCGACAATAATAAAAAAAATAACATTCCGCCCTACTACTATATACTATATAAACTCCTATAAGTGTGCGAAAATTTATACTCGTCCGGCGGCACAATTTTCGTGAAAAGGGGTACCTACAAATTTTTCGCTTCACATATTATTATATCTATTGTACTGAATCTTTTTTTTTTTTATTTACGGAAATCTTGCTAACAACTACCATTACAGATCTGCGATCCAATGCCATTCAATGATCATCTGTTATTATTAATTACTAGCGGCCCGCCCCGGCTTCGCAGGGATGGACGTTTATTTTTTTAACATTTTAGAATAAACATAATATGTGGATTGACTCAAACTGATCATAGTCGTGAAAATCTTGTAGCCACGATCCAACCTGAAATCGAAATTCTTACTAAACAAAATGTCATCAATTGTAGTGTCATGGCTTGTATTAATATTATATTTAGATTGACATTTTTAAATTCGTAATATCTTTTGAATGCTATGACCGATCTTAATAATTCAGAAAAGTAGCTAATCTACAGGTACTGAATCAGTCTGAAATAAGAATGAATTTATTGCGATACCGGATGAGAATTAATACGAAATCATAATTAGCGTGGTCTTGTTAATACGTTCTAGTTTTTGTAAACGCTTTTTAAAAATAAATATTTATAGTTACCTACTATAGTTAGACAAATGGTACAGTGGAGTTATTTATAGATACTGATATGTTCTTTAATATTGTAGAGCATTTTTTTGGTTCCATCATTCATAGTTTCCGCAACGAATGCGACCAAAGACATTTTATGGATTTCTTTTTCATTCTTTGGTTTTCATTATCGAAGTTTAAGTACGGATCCCTTATTGTTTCTAGTAAACAATATTTACTCATCAATCCGTTCAGTTGTTTTTGAGTTTATTAGAACATACTTTTCCTCTTTATAATATATATGTATTAGGTAGTATTTATACTCTGTAGGTTTTTCATCCAAAATCCACAACAATATTTGACCGTATTTGTTCCGTAGTCCACAATATCCCTTATAGTTTCGTCATGTCCGTCCGTCAGTCCGTCCAGGTTCGTACTCCGCCGTTACTATTATTATTGAAGATCTAAAGACTCAAACATGGTTTTTAAAATTATGCAAAATCCTGTCTTAGGGTGCACCTATATTCTAATATAAACTTCTATGGAAAATTTGAGACTCTTAGCACTTGTAGTTTCTGAGATTTCGTGAAGAGTAAGTGAGTGAATGACCTTTCGCTTTTATTTAATTGAACGCTGTTAAGCATTAATGTATTGGATATTGAGTTATGAATGCAGTCTGGTGCTTTAGATCATAAGGTTTGCGATGGGGCGCAGAATATTCTTGACTACGAAATACGCTTATTTCCTATATGAAGGTTATATTATAACAATATTAATGCTAAAATCAATTAGGACAACAACAAAAAGCATTTATGTATTGTAGGTACTGCGGTTATATCCAACAATCGGGTCATATACATATCTGCAAAACGATTCTGAATTTGGAGACTTTTTTTTTCTTTGGACGGACCTCATTTAGCTTTTGCTACTTCACCGGACATAAAGGCGAGCAGAACTCCAGCCTCAATAAATGGTTTTAATACTGCAAACTAAGCAACCTGTGCAAGAGGGCGCCCCATTTGGGTCTTGGACCGGGGGGGGGGATTGAAGAATGATGACTTTAGATTTATAGGAGAATTTTGTGGAACTGTCGCTCTACTTTACAGTTCGCGGGCCTCTCGGACATCGGGTCTACGACGGCATCGGAAGGTTCTTTGCAAACTAACGGTCGGGAGGGTGAAATTGGTGACGAAATTCTAAAGCTTCTTGGAAACTGTGAGATCTTCTGAGTTTGAAGTTGGTGTCGAAGGAATTGGGAAGAATACGTTAGATTGTGCAATAAAGGAAAACAAAGAAGATTGAATGTTACTCAAATTGATTACTAAAGAACTCCAACTATGTACAAATTTAAAATATTGAATAGGTACAATAAGTTTAATTATTATAAGAGTCTGAACAAAAATTTTGAATATTTGGGTAATACGTGAAAACATATTTTTATATGAATATACATATTGTCAGTATTAGCCCGCATTCACCATCTCGAATGGCCGGTATCGTGAAATAAAATTAAATCTAGAAGTTTCTACGGCGTAACACATATCTATTCGTTGTTACTACGAGATTGTAAAGGTAAAATAGCCTAATTCTCTGTTATTACCTTCGCTATCTAGAAAGAACCAAAGTAGATATCGGTTAGAAAAAAAAAAACAAATCAGTACCTTAACGACGCGGTATTAAGAATTACTTTTGCCGTGTGGTTTCCGGCTTAGAATAGACCACCCCATGTCTTCCCATGGGTGTCGTAAAAGGCGACTATATAAGGGACATATGGTTGATAGATGGGCAGCAGCATCTATTAGCTCAAGGTTTACATCCTACTGCGATCACCAATCCGTCTGCCAAGCGTGGTGATTATGGCAATGTCTCTCTGCGATCCTCGCTTGCCGGGGTCTGTTAAGAGGAGGCCCATGTTCAGCAGTGGACGTAAACGGGCTGTTGATGATTAAGAATTATACTGTAGGTACTTTCAAAATAAGCAATACATTCCAAATGCATCCTTTTATAATAATTATTAATTGTTATTATAAAACGATGGATTTGCAATGTATTGTTCATTTTAAATATATCAGTTTAGTTTATTATTTATTTATGTTTGTGACGCTTACATATTTCTTTACAATTAGGTATTAGTGATCTAATTACCTGTCTAACTACTTACCTCTATTGACACAATTCGTAACGCTTGTATCAATATATAAAGTAATTATTAACAATCCTGTAATATTCGCAATTCTACGTGTTTTAGAGAAAGCGACGGAAAATAGGTGTATATCTATATCGGAAATACAATTTAACATTAATTTACCACCGTTTTTGTTTATAAATATAAAAGTAGAACAAAAGTTAGCTAGGCAGTATTCGGACTGATGCCATAAAGCGCGCGGTTATTTTATGCGGAGATCGCAGCGTCAGACGCATGCGATCAACGGATGCACTCAACTCACGCTTCTTGGCGCTGCGTCAACCGCGTAAAACAATGGTTTGTAATTATATTACCTGATATGAAATGATGTGCGTTAATCGCATTGCGTGTAACGCAGCGTTTATCGCATAAAACAACTACCACTTAAAAGCAGACGTAAAATAAAGTACAAATTTTTCCAACAAACTAGAGTGTCGGCATGATAAATCTTTTGTAATCGACATATAGTATATTTCAAAATTGAGATTAATAAAATTCGACCACCGACAGGATTCGAACCTACATCTTGGGTAAAGCCCCTAATCCCTTAACCAATTAGCCTACGATAGAACTACAGTCAGTCATCAACATTTATTAATCTCTTTGTAACACGTCTCTAAGGGGGACATTATTAGGCTTTACCTGATGCAGGTTCGAATTCTGTCGTTGGGCGAATTTTATTATTCTCAATTTTGAAATATAGTATAAGGGAAACGTTTTCATAAAGTGTTCAAAACATTAAAAAAACCGGCCAAGTGCGAGTCGGACTCTCGCACGAAGGGTTCCGTACTAGTTGCAACTTTGATCGATGTTAATAATAGTTGATTGAATGAAACGTAAATTGTGGTTTACGGTTTATGACGTATTAAAAAAAAACTACTTACTTGATCTCGTTCAAACCAATTTTCGGTGGAAGTTTGCATGGTTATGTACATCATATATTTTTTTTTAGTTTTATTATTCTCTTATTTTAGAAGTTACAGGGGGGGACACACATTTTACCACTTTGGAAGTGTCTCTTGCGCAAACTATTCAGTTAAGAAAAAAATGACATTAGAAACCTCAATATCATTTTTGAAGACCTATCCATAGATAACCCACAAGTAAGGGTTTGATGAAAAAAAAAAATTTGAGTTTCAGTTCTAAGTAGGTATGGGGAACCCTAATTTTTTTTGTTTTTTTTTTCTATTTTTATGTGAAAATCTTAATGCGGTTCACAACATACATCTACTTGCCAAATTTCAACATTATAGTTCTTATAGTTTCGGAAAAAAGTGGCTGTGACATACGGACGGACAGACAGACAGACATGACGAATCTATAAGGGTTCCGTTTTTTGCCATTTGGCTACGGAACCCTAAAAATGTGACTTATAGTATTTTTGAGCAAACTGCCCTACAGTTTAAGGCTAAGTATTCTACTAATTTTTATGAGGCCGAAGTCTCCAAATACAGGGCAAAGGCCTCCTTAAGGAAAGAGTCCGATTCGTCTCACCATCTTTCTGGGCTTATCGCGCGGCCGATTCCTGGTGTTAGGAAGTCAATCTGTGGTGATTTCGTTCATCTTGTATTAATACATGCAGTTGAAGCTCCAAGTAATAGCATAACTTTTAAAATTAATGATATTTCATTGTAAAAATTATTTATACTGGTTAGTCATACTGGATAAAGACTATAGTAATCTAATAATATAATTATATCTAATATAGGTATGTTCTGCTACATTGTAGGTACGTAATGACACGAATTTGAACTTTAACATTAGTGATTTTGTTCCCATTGGATGCCATAACGGTATCTTCGTGCCCTATACGCTAAACTCAGTTTAATTAAGTATGTTGTTTTTTTCCATTCAGTATTCGAACTGTTATTTGTGTTTGCTGTTGCTAAGAAAATACTAAAAGTCATAATCCCGCAATCTCATCGCCAGCGACCACCCTGAGCCGAGGTCCGCCTCACAGAGGCCCTCTTGCGCAGGTTGCTTAGTTTGTAGTTCTAGTGAAGTAGCAAAATTCTCGTGGCTAACTACGTATGTTCTTCGGAAAAAAGTGGTAATATTAAAAAGTTAAAATTAAAGTGTTTTGAAATCCACTTTAGGAATCGCTGATTTACTAAACCAGGTGTTAGGGATAGTAATCAATATTTGTATAAATTATCTATTGAAATATTTCTATATCTAATAATAATATTTAATATTCAATTCATATTCAAGCGCCATGACAGTGCTATTTCATTGTCAATGTACAACATGCGTGTGCTGTATTGCTTCGCAATATAGAATATTCAATACGAAAAGTTTGAGGAAATGTATAACGCATCAATACATATATTTAATCGTAACTGTTAATTGTCTGTACCTGAAAGATATATAAAAAAACTATTTTAGGAGACTGTACGAATTACCCCATTTTTGGGCATCGAGTTTATATTGGAATGTTTTATTGTCATCATCATCATCTGCCCGTATAACGTCCACTGCTGAACATAGGCCTCCTCCCGAGGGAGGGTATTTGCCATAGATACCACGCTTGGCAGGCGGATTGGTGACCGCAGTATTATGTCGTAACACACAAGGAAACGCTGCTGCCCGCTCCTTGATATACGATTATTGTAGATGACGTTATGGCTGTCGTCGGCCGCCGGGCGTACCATCTCGCCCGTTCCTGTACAGTAGGTATATTAGAATATTTAAGACCTAAACTTTAGGTACTAATAATGTTTCAATAAAAATATTTAATTCATTTATTAGTCGAAAATTAAAGACAAAATGGAATATTTAATAACAAAATACAAGTACGGAACAATTGTATAGACATAAAATAATATATTAAAAGAGAACGAGAAAATGTACCATATTACACAACACAATGAGCTGAATAAAATATTGCACTGATTTATAAAAACAAGAGCAACTTATTAACTTGGATAACAATCGGGACCAACGGCTGAACGTGCTTTCCGAGGCACGGAATGTGTGTGTTTTATTTTAGTTGAGACATATTTAATTAACCGGTCATAAACAGTTTTGACTAATGGGTTGATCCGTGATATCAATCTGGAGGCTTATCACGTAACGATATGACTATGAATTCGATAAAAATGTCTTTAGTTATTGTTCATCATCAACAGCCCGTTTACGTTCACTGCTGAACATGGGCCTTAACAGACCTTGGCCAGCCAGGTTCGTTGAGGGATATTTCCATAATCACCACGCTTGGCAGACGGATTGGTGATCGCAGTAAGATGTGCTAATAGATGCTGCTGCCCATCCATCAGCCATATGTCCCTTAGTCGCCTTTTACGACACCCATGGGAGGACATGAGGTGGTCTATTCTAAGCCGGAAACCACACGGCTTTTAGTTATTGTTAGGTATATGTTATTGTTAGATTGTTACTGTACTATTGAAGTTACATTAACTTAATAAATTTACACATTAAAATGAAAAAATGCATGTGCATAGTTAACGTGAACTTATACTGCTAATTATTAAAGTGAACTTAAACTTATTATGAGTTGAGGAATTCATGACAAGCTGACGGAATATTGTTTCTTTGTCTGTAATATCATACAATTTGCTACCTGTTACTTAAGTTACTACTACTGTTAGCCTGCATCATCCCACTGCTGGGCAAAGGACATATTCGCAACACCACACTGCGCTCCAAAACACAGATTACTGACGTTGTTAAAAAATCCGCTTAGCTGAAGTGGGAATGGGCTGGCCCCATGACTTCCAGCTCTTTCGATACAGGGCTAAAGTAGGCCACTGGTCGTTTGTTTTGTCCAGCTCGTCCCGCCATCTTCTACGGGGTCTGCCGCGACGCCTTCTTACTGTGTCAGGGCTCCACATGGTGGTTATTTTGGCCCACAGCTTATTGGGCATACGGCAGACGTGGCCGGCCCATTACCACTTCAGCTTAGCGGATTTTTGAGCAACGTCAGTAGTCTATGTTTTGGAGCGCAGTGTGGTGTTGCGAATATGGTCTGACAAATTGACGCCTAGAATACTACGCTCCATTGCATGTTGGCAAACCCTGAGTTTGGACTTTTGAATGTTTGTCAAAGACCAAGTCTGGGATCCATAGGTCAGAATGGGAAGGCATATGCATGTCCATAATCTTTTTCTTGAGTGACAAAGGCAGATTTCCTTTAGTTGTCTAGTTTTATTCATAGAATAAGAATAATTGTGTATGTAAATACCTAAGTGCTGAATAAATTCATTATTTCAACGCTGAGTAGAGAACACATTTTTATCAAAATCACAGTAAATTGTTACGTGATAAGCCTCCTGCAAATTTTATTCTAGTAATAAATGCCAAGTCTGTAATAAGGCTATTAATATTACTAGTTTACTACGGCGTAGCACGGACTACGAAATCAGGGTGGCGATTGAAGTATTTAAACAGGAACAGAGAATTAAAGTTATTTGGTACTTGTCATATTTCATATTATGTACAAAACAAGTGTGCCCCGCGGTTTTACCAGCGTTACTCTGCTCCAGTGGGTCGGAGCGTGATGTTTTGTAGCCTATATGTTAATCCAGCGTATAAGCTATCCCGGTGCAAAGTTTCAGCCAATTCCGTTCAGTAGTTTTGGCGTGGAAGAGTAACAAACATCCATCCATTCATACCTACAAACTTTCGAGTTTATTATATTAGAAGGATGTGTGTACCTATAGTCTACATTTACGTGTTGTTCAATTACCACTGTACACAGCACTTAGATTATTATAGCTTAATTGATAAATAAGATTTTATAACCTACTTTGAACCTACTTTGGAGCGGCCGTAGCCCAATGGCTAGGGCGTCGGACTTGTGATCTTGAGGTCGCCGGTTCGAACCCCACCCATTGCACTACCGACGTGAACCCACTCGTAATACAAGCATTTTAGCTTATCACGAGGGGTTAACAAGAATACTTATCTAGTAGACTTAAAAACTCTGCTAGAAATCTTTTTTTTTTTACTAAAAACTAAACAAACAAGTATGCCACGTATAACGTTATAATCAAATGCCCCCCTTTTTCACCCCCTTAGGCGTTGCATTTTACAAAATCCTTTCGTAATGGAGCTATACGTCACAAAAGGAAGCCACGGTCAAAATATCACGTGTCTAACTTCCGTAGATTTGCCTCGGCATTGATTAGTCTGTCAGTTAGAAACATTCCTCGTACATAAGTATGTGCCTATATATACCCTAAACTGGCACTTACGACCAAATGTTTCTGAAGATACTGTACATCCGTTCTTATGCTTCTGAGGTCCAGTAAATATTATTACATAACTAAGTTGTATTTGAAATTTTAGTATAGTAAGTATGTTTATTTATTATCCGATCAGGTCTGGATCAGGATCAAACACGCCGTTGTGCCCATACAGGCGCGAAACGCACGCAAGTCAGTAGTACTTGGTTTCAAAAACGCGCGTCGATGGCGCGTTTAAAAAACACACGTTGTAGGTACACGGTAATGCCCTATGTTCACACTTGTTTCTCATACTTGGTTGGGTTTGCTGGAAGAAATTTATAAATGAATTAAGCTCGCCTTTGTGTAAATTGTATTTCCGCATAGGTATCAATATTAATATTTATTTCAATTCAAACGAATCTAACGCCCTGTTTTTAAAAGTCGATCTATTCAACAATCTTATTGAAAGTGAGGTTTTAGAAAAATAAACCCATACATTAATTATCGAGCTAGTTAAAACTTGTAAATTAAATGATTTAATATGTTTTTAATCGTTTTTAAGGGTCACAGTGCAAATGTCACTATGTCTGCACGCGACTTAATAGGGGAGGCCGGAATAATTACAACCTAATGCTATTTAATACTTGATTCGAAGTTCCGACAATATGTTGCTTTGAACTCCGCACCGCAACGGTAAGGGTGGTCTATTGTGATTTATCAAACATCAATTATAATGTTTTTACGAGATTATATGATATACTAGCTGCGCCCCGCGGTTTTACCCGCGTTACTCTGCTCCAGTGTGTCGGAGCGTGATGTTTTGTAGTCTATATGTTAATCTAGCGTATAACTTATCCCAGTGCAAAATTTCAGCCAATTCTGTTCAATAGTTTTGGTGTGAAAGAGCAGCAAACATCCATCCATTCTTACAAACTTTCGCGTTTATAATATTGGTAGGATTTTTTGTTTAGCGAGGACTAATTGATAGCTTTCTACAACATTTAGATTATTTTTTCAGGTTCGTATATTATTTTGATTTTTAACAATGACTAGTTTTTTTCTTTGTACTTGGAAAAAACCTTAAATATTGTAATTAAGTACCAGGTACAGTTAAAACCATTCTAAATCTATAAAACAAAATATCCGTTAGGCCGTCATCCGTAGGTAGAGAGCGCTGCCTACCATTACCCCGCTAATGGTCAAGCTTATTCGATGGTTGAGAAAAGTCCCTTGGACCTCCTGGCGAGGGTCTCAACCAGTCGTCTAGATCTTGGGTTTAGTTATTCCACAAAGTTTAAGTTTAAGTTGAATAAAAAGACATGTGCTTTCATCTTTTTTCCATTGGAGAGCATATCTTTCATAAGATATAAGTACACCGTTAAATATAAGATAGTGCATGTTATTACATGGGAGAACTATGCACTATTCCCCCCTCGTCCTCCTGACCCTTAGCTTGCAAAGAACCATCCGACGCCCTCGTAGACCCGAAGTCCGAGAGGCCCGCGAACTGTAAAGTAGAGCGACAGTTGCACCAAACTCCCCTAAAATACTAAAAGTCATAATCCCTCAATCTCATCGTCAGCGACCGCCCTGAGCCGAGGTCCAAGCCCCACAGGGGGCGCCCTCTTGCGCAGGTTGCTTGGTTTGTAGTTTTTAAACCATTTGTTAAGGCTGGAGCTCTGCTCGCCTGTATGCCCGGTGAAGTAGCAAAAGCATCGTGGATACCGACGTAAGTAAATCCGAAAAAAAAAAAAGAAACTGTGCACTATATTAGTAACATTAACATTGTATATATATAATAACACTTTATTACTGTTTAAGTTCAGCATAAGTTAACTCTTGTGATTGGCAATAAATAAATAATTATTATAACAATAATATGAACTTGTGATAAATTATATTTATATATATATCATTTAACGTACTTAGTAAGCGCTTTACCTAAGCTACTTCTTCGCAGGAAGAAAGTAACAGGCGATATTCGAATCGAACATACAAAAGAATTTAAAACTATAGGACCTTCTTTAAAAAGGCGAATCAGGGCAATGCATATTATTATTTAATTGTGAACTACAAACCTGCGGGGGACAAAGATAAAGACCCTAAGTGTGTCAGTTAGAAGTCGAAAGGCAAAAGTTAACCGGCCGCACGCCAGTGATTAGTGTGGGGAAGGCCACAGTGGAAACATGTAACATTTACAATACATCGATAATTATTGTATCGAAGTCCGAAGCCCCAATCATTTACATCGCGCATACGGCATAATTGTGACCTACCACGACACGCTACAATTACCAAAATATGTCAATGTTTTGTCGTAAATTTTATCGCTTCTGTGGCAACCGGGTGTTGCTTCTACTTCTAATAGATAAATTAAGCATTATCTGTGAACATTTCTTTTTCTTATCTTCAATCCATTATTATTTACAATCCATTATCCATAATTTTTTTTTCTCTATTTCGTTCTGTGTGTGGTGTCCCAATGATTTATAAAATTGTCAAAATTGAATAATGTAATATATGTATATGGGTCATGTTACCCGAAATAATTGTTTTTTTTTTTTTTTTTATTATCTTTCGTTATAACTTTAGTATTCATAATACAATACAAAATGAAAAATGAGTTGTACTGTACTGTTGTACCTTGCAATACAAGATAATCTAGGTTAGGCTTCAAACATGTATTTTAATCTATAATTTTTAATGCTTTTCAAAAAGTAACAATATTTATTTCACTACCAAAAATAAATCATTTAGCTGACTATTAGCAATGATTATAAACTATTTTACTATATTTTGCATTCAAAGATGTTTGAAGATTGTATTGAACATAAAGATTATTATAGATATAAGTAGTTATATCGTATCGTATTATTCCTCCCCTGACTTATATGTAGGTATATCAGTTTATGATAATTGTATATACAGGGTGATTTTTTTTACCGTCTTGAAAATAATATGGCGTGATATGTACGGAAATAGATGTCTAAGGCATTGTTATTTTATCGTTTTTTACCGACATAGAGTGAAAATCGTAACAATAAAAATACGTACCTTATAAGGCTATAATGTTACGTTAGTTGAAATAGATGCCTATAATACCTAGGCCGCAATCACATATGAATAAAAAGAGCGAGCTAAATAGCGTAACTACCTACTTAGGTAAGCAATTTTACCGTTACGATTTTCACACTATGCCAGTAAATAAAATATGATAAAAATACTATGCATTAGACATCTATTTCATATAAATATTACGGCCTAATAGTTTCAAGACGCTAAAAAAGTCACCTAGTATAAACTAGCGAAGCTACTAGTGCTTTCACAAGCTATTATTTTCATACAAACTATAATTCATATACTTCGATGCACCCTTAAGTATGCATCCAAATTACTTAGTCACTTAGTCATAATGCAAAGCAGTTTAGGTACTTATTTAATAAAGCGGTAAATGCTAGACAATATTCACATATCTAGAAGCTTTTACTATTTTATTAGGTATGTTATCGGTGTATAATTAACTAATTAAAATTTCTTGTAAAGAAATATAACCTATGTAGCTCCGGGATTATGTAGCATTCTAACGGTGAAAGAAATAAAGATAGATACGACCGCAATGCTCAATGCCCCGCCAAACCAAAGCACTGTAACTTTGAAATTCATTTGTGAGATATAGAACGTTGTTAAAGCAAAAACCATTAAAACGCTTAAAAAAATTAATAAACCACATTTTAAAAACCAAATCAAACCATAGAGCAAACCGCACAGCGCGCGAAACGAAAATTAAAAAGAAAACAAATGAAGAGGGAATCGTCCGTCCAGACCGTATGCAACATTTTATTAATAAGATAGTTACTACCGGCAATAAACCTATTATATATAGTCTTCCACCTTTGCCTTAACAAACGTCATACCTACAGTATTTTAACTCGCATACATATACAGGTTTATTTTTAAAACACCAACAACCTTTTGGGGAATAGAAGTACTCATGATTATGAACAACTTTTACTATGGGACCAACCCTGAAATCGCGAAAAAAAATCAGCTGTTCCATACATTTATGTTTACTTACCTCGACAAAATGTATGGAAAGCTGATTTTATTTTCGCGATTTCAGGGTTGGTCCATAGTAAAAGTTGTTTACAATCATCACTACTTTCACCCTCTAAAAGGTTATTGGTGTTTTAAAAATAACCCTGTTTAGAATACATTAAAATGAAAAAAAAAAAATTGGTATGGGTAGATAGATACCTATGTCCTAATAAGACTTAAAGAATATAATTTGGCGTTATGCAAAAATATTATAACTCTAGTTACCTACAGTCCTTTGGATAGACGACGCAGGGTGGATTGACGGCGATTAAAAGAAAAAAAAAGAGAAAGAAAGATTCCTGGGTCACAAAAGATTTTCTTGTGCAAAATCAAATATTCCTTTCCCGGTCTAGCCGTTTAGCACCTTTGGCCGTTGGTCCTACCTATGGTTACTTATAACAATTGTATTTCAGGTAACGTGCGGCCAGCACTGTTAGCTTGTGTAGGTACCTAATAGATATACCTGCGGTCACCAACTCACCTGTAAAATTTGGGGACTATGGTAAACCTCCTTTGAGTGGGCAGCGGGGGCATGTCCAGCTGTGGACGTAATACGAGCTGAATATTGAATATGATTTTATTAACACTTCTTATTTTACGATTTTCCTTATTATTCAGTTATTTAATAATACCTTCTGTATAAAAGTAATTGATGACAAACTAGCATTTTTAATACGCTTGCTATCGTATTACTCAGCAAAGCTCGTTCCCCGGTGCATTATTTTTATATACGGTGATGAAATTGGAACTAAAAGTACCCTTGCTAAGAAAGTGCGGCTACCCCGTGGGAGCAGAGCATATGTTTCTGAGCATGGCGCCCCCCGCCGACCACCCCGAATCATTATATGACGAAACTAACTGCCTTACGCATTTATAGGTAACACGTCATTACAGCTCGTAGGTATTATGAATAGTATTAGGTTTATAGAATCTACCTATATACTCTTAAGGACTGGTTATTAAATCGTATTTTTTTTTTATAACATTAGAACTTCAAAACAAAATCTGTTAAAATTTAAATTTACTCATCGGTAAAATATCTTTAAACCTAAAATGGGCCGTAAATTATGAATCCTACTAATATGATAAACGCGAAAGTAAGTAAGTATGGATGGATAGATGGAAGTTTGTTACTCTTTCACGCCAAAACTGCGGAACGGAATTGGCTGAAATTTTGCAACAGGATAGGTTATACGCTGGATTAATATATAGGCTACAACACATCACGCTCCGACCCATTGGAGCAGAGTAACGCGGGTAAAACCGCGGGGCGCAGCTAGTATCTTTATATATCCGTTTTTAAGAAAATTTCCCATAAGGATTTTGGGCACACTGATAGTTTATTTAGAGAAAAAGTGCATACACAGAATATTTTGATATAAAATGCATTAAGATACAAAGATACATAAAGTACATTAGAATTTATACCTAATATCGTTACGCAATTTTGTGTGCCTATCAATTTCTTATTTGAAGGAAAAAAAGAACTGGGGAAAACTTCACGACATAATGTCAAACACCAAATGCATTGTGCATTAACCAATAAAAGAGGGTCACGTATATTTTTGCCGTGACAACGTACAAATTGCGGTGATATGCTAATACGTAAGAAAACTCATATTAAAACCCCATTTATCCGTCCCGACACCCGAAGAGTTACTTTTTTATATTTAAGCAGACACTGCCGCATCGGGGCATCTCGTTTGAATAATCTATCGATTATTAATGCTTTCGTGTTGATGACTAAGCGATATTCTATGAAACTTTATTATATCTTTACAAAGGGTGTCAATGCTGTTTGATTACCTTATTGTCAAGTATCAGTCGTGTGCATTCAATTTGCTACAGGAATATCATTGCAGATTTTGCAATCATCAGTATTTTATGTTAATTCTAACTGTCCCGCGCAGTTTTGCTAGCGTGATTTTTTTTATTAGGTACTAGCTGCGCCTCGCGATTTTACCCGCGTTACTCTGCTCCAGGGGGTCGGAACGTGTTGTTTTGTAGCCTATATGTTAATCAAGCTTATTAACTATCTCCTTGCAAAGTTTCAGCCAAATCCATTCTGTAGTTTTTGCGTGAAAGAGTAACAAACATCCATCAATCCATCCATCCACACTCACGAACTTTCGCGTTTATAATATTAGATTAGTAAGGATTTGTGCGGCTCTGCACTAAGTCTATGATAATAAATCTATAAGATAACAGTTATAGTTATAGGCAATATCTTTATAAGCGGCTGTAGCCAATGGCTAGGGCGTCTGACTTGCGATCATGTGGTCGCCCAGTTCTATCCCTACCCATAACACTACCTGAAAAGTTGCCTCCATTCCTCATATTTTCTTCACATTTAGATTAAAACTAATTTGTGGCCAGGGGGCCTTTTCTCCTTCGTTGCCCCGGGGTCTCCGGACTTTTAAATCCGGCCCTGATCATAGATTATATTATAATATATAATCTGTAAGTCATAGTTTGACTTATAGATTATACACATATACATATAACTTGGATAAAGTTATGCAATTCTAATCTCTGTTCAGGAGTATGGCGGCGAATACTGGAAAGCCGGAATCCCTGTGCCGTGTTTGCGGAGACAAGGCCTCGGGGAAGCATTATGGCGTGCCGTCGTGCGATGGCTGCAGGGGATTCTTTAAAAGAAGTATTAGACGGTAAGTCAGACAACCTCAGACAACCTTCAGTCAGACAACCTCCGTAGCGTAGCGGAATTTGGCTCGCTTTAAGTCACGGAGGTCGTGGGTTCGATCCCCACACCGGACAAGAAATCTTTGTGTAAATTCTAAGATTTCTTTCCGGGTCTGGTTGGTTGAGGGACTACCACTCCGTGCCTCGGAAAGCACGTTAAGCCGTTGGTCCCGATTGTTATAACATTATCTATAACAAGCGTATACCAGGGAACGGGCAGCAGCGTTGCCCTGTGTATTACAACATAAAACTGCGGTTACCAATCCGCCTGCCAAGCGTGGTGACTATGGCAAACCCTGCCTCGGGAGGAGGCCCATGTTCAGCAGTGGACGTTGTACGGGCTGATGATGATGAAGACGGTAAGTATCTGAATCATTGTCACTTAATATGTGATATTTATGCTATGGGGTCAACTGTTTGAGCAAACTCTTTTTGCCTTTATGCCCGGTAAAGCAGCAAAATTCTCGTGGCAGACAACATAAATGTCTGTCCGAAAAAAACAACACCTGCTTGAGCGTCTATGCTTGCAAATGTAATTTAAGTTCATATTTTTTATAGATAAATCAATCCATTATGATCTTTATTTAAAAAAAAAATCATGTATAAAATCAGTAGGTACTTTTTAATTTTGTAAAAAAAGTATATAATGAATCAAAATCTAGTAAATATCTGGTTATCTATTTATAGGCACTGAATATGTAACATAAACTTGTTTGTTTATTTAATATTATGTATAGTAACTGTAGAATATGTTGATATTATACAGACAAGCGGTATTTGGCTCGCTTTAAATCTCGGAGGTCGTGGGTTCGATCCCCACGCCGGACAGAAAATCTTTGTGTAAATTCTAAGATTTCTTTCCGGGTCTGGTTGGTTGAGCGACTACCCTCCGTGCCTCGGAAAGCACGTTAAGCCGTTGGTCCCGATTGTTATAACATCATCTATAATAATCGTATATCAAGGAACGGGCAGCAGCGTTTCGTTGTGTGGTACAACATAATACTGCGTGCACCAACCCGCCTGCCAAGCGTGGTGACTATGGCTACTACCGTCTCTCGGAGGAGGCCCATGTTCAGCAGTTGAACTTATGTGGGCTGATTATGATGATGATACAGGCATAATATTTTTGTTTACGGAAAGGCGTAGGCGTAGGCTCGTAAGAAAGGCGTAAGCCTCCACGAGACAGGGAATCCTAGTGTGGAGACTAGTGAACTACTAAAGATAAGAGAAGAGAAAGAAATTTTTAATTAATTAATCTGTAATAATACTTTGTTCATCACATAACAGTTCTGTACTAATGTTTTTGAACTAAATAAATTATCTATCTATCTATCTAAATGTCTTGTTTTATGCACGCTGACGTCGGCTGTAAGCCACGATCTACGGAAGTAGGTACTACCGACATTTTGAGAGCGTTAATCACTTATGTTAACTTTCGTGTTTTAGAACACAGTTAAATCCGTTGTTCTTACAAACATTTTGCTATGACAATCGTGACAATGGCAAAACCCTCTCTCGAGAGGCGGCGTATGTTTAGCAGCGGACGTTATAAGTGCAAAAGAGTTTTTTTTTTTTTTTTTTTTCCGACACACATGTACCTAGTTGTAGTTAGCCCTGAGGCTTTTGCTACTTCACCGGGCACAAAGGCGAGCAGAGCTCCAGCCTAGATAAATGGTTTAAACACTACAAACTAAGCAATCTGCGCAAGAGGGCGTCCCCTATGGGACTTGGACCTCGGCTCAGGGCGGTCGCTGACGGGGAGATTGAGGGATTATGGCTTTTAGTTTAGGGGAGTTTTGTGCAACTGTCGCTCTACTTTACAGTTCGCGGGCCTCTCGGACTTCGGGTCTACGAGGGCATCGGAAGGTTCTTAGCAAACTAAGGGTCGGGAGGGCGAGGGGGGACGCGTCGCGTTCGCGGGCGCACTCTTCTCCGGCGGGTCGGATAGAGTGGTCTCTGTGTAGTGGTGCTAGTTTCTTGCAGTCTCTGTACTGCTAGTTGGTAAGTTGTGATTTCGTCGTCCGGGTCGTCAAGGACGCCCCGAGGCCGACGGTGTTTACGACGCTTTGTGGGCAAAGGCCTATAGTCGGATGCTGCAACAACCAACGGGTTTGGGTGCTGAGCCGCGGATTCAAAGAAGCGTTCCGACGCCTCTTTCATCCACTGCTTAATGTAGGGCAGTTGGAGATCAGAATGCAAGTGCAAATGAGGTATAAATTGCAGTATACATAGAAATTAACTTTCTTGTGCAGAAACTTAGACTACGTGTGCAAGGAGAAGGGCAGATGCGTGGTGGATGTGACCCGTCGCAATCAGTGCCAGGCTTGTCGGTTCTCAAAATGTCTCCGCGTTAATATGAAAAAAGATGGTAAGTCGTTTGAGATTATGATTCAATTTGCTCTTTATCCTTTACGTTTAGACAACTAAATTAATCCAAGAGAACTCTGCTTTTCTTGCTACCGCGAATACCTACATCCCATTCAAATGTTGCTCTTTTTTATTAAACTCAACAATGAAATGAAATAGTTATTAGCGAATAATTCGCGCTTGTTATACGTCATTCGTAACACATATAAGTATTTTTTTTTTATATACTTAATTAGGAATAATATTTTTACATTATATACAGGGCTGTAAATAGAAAAACTCAACGTATTTGAATAAGTTTATGGCGTTGCTAATATAATATATATATTGTGATATCTCGGCAGTTCATCAATGGGACACCTAACTGCGTAAGAATAAAGAAGACTAATTTTCATACTTTAAATATAAGTAAATGACTGCACCGGTAGCTCAGTGGTTACGGAAGTTGCTTCTGAGACCTGGTGTTCTGGGTTCGATTCCCACCCGGGACAATTATTTGTGTAAACCACAAATAGTTGTTCTGAGTCTGGGTGTTCTTTGTGTCCGTGAAATGAATGTTTGTAAAGTCCACCGCGACACAGGGATTTATAAGCCTAGTGCGGAAGTTGCCTTTTTAAAAAAAAAAAAACTTGTAATACCTGTATTTACCTGCAATATTTGTACCTTCCTTCACACCTCTTGATATTCATAGAATAGTTTCAATTCAATCGACT
The DNA here is from genome assembly GCA_947037095.2 of Nycteola revayana. Taxonomy (NCBI): domain Eukaryota; kingdom Metazoa; phylum Arthropoda; class Insecta; order Lepidoptera; family Nolidae; genus Nycteola; species Nycteola revayana. Next base: position 29,882,571 of record OX344842.1, on the reverse strand, counting down.
CTACTAACACAATATAAGAATACGGTGAGAGATGATTTCGAGCTTGTGTTATTTCATAAAAATTTAAATGTAGTTACTGTTGTATTTGTGGGTTTCTATTATGTCTAATTTTAATATTTCGACCTTGTGATCTTAGACGCGTTCTTGTAGGTTATGCGAACAAATATTTAATTAAAAAGTAGGACTTGGGTCCTTTCCTTTTTTTCCTTTCTATATGTATCAGATGATCCCCAGGGATCATCACGCACATATAGATTTTATTATGTATGCAATTTTATAAGAACTCAAGAAAACCTTTTATGGCAAGTCTTACAAATAGTTGCAATCCTAACAAATGCATCAATGAATGGGTTTGTTAAGACGAGAATATGCCAATTGAACCCAGAAGTATTCACATAGATTGGTTTAATTGAATGAAAAGGAGCCCGAGTTGCTGGAGCCGCCAAAGCGTCGTGTTAGTTCACAGACTATACATTGATATAACCTGCGCCAATAAAGAAACGAATCTAAAATGGCAGCGGCGATCATGCGCTCTCACTCTAAACTGTTGATATCTTAGTCACACACGGCGCGTACTGCATGCAAAAAGAAATCCGTAAAGAAAGCTAACGGAAAAAAACGACTTACTTGCGAGCGGTTAAGGCAAAAAATGCTAAAGAAAAGTAAGCAAATAAACAGTTCTAATTTTTATGAAAGATTATGTATCTTTTTGTATACGTTACACATTTCAACACATAAAACTAACAATTGTATTTTACCTACATATACAATAAACAAACTTTCTTTCTATCTTTCTTTTTATTTGCTGACCCTATCATCTGTCAGTGACATTCAGGGACGCCATTTTAGATTCGTTTCTTTATTGGCGCGGCTTATAGATGAATTCTACCTCAGAAAGGTAAATCTGCCAGTCCAGATACGCAGCGGCTACTCGCAACCTATGTTGGGATTTAAGGTCGCAGCATTTTAAACTCTTTTGTCATTAATAAATTAATCAGTGCCACTTCATCGTCGCCAATCCTATCTACGAGCCATGCAGCAAATTTTGCCATTAAATTAAGGCTTTAGTAAAAATTCAGAAGGACAACCACTCATAACTGTTTTAATTAGAAAAAAAATTACTTAAAGAAGAAAATAGCAAAAAAATGGGAATAAGACTGCAGCTAAAAATTCAGAAAGGCAAAGGAGTAGTAGGTAAAGGAAAGTCGAATAAAAGAAAAAACACTTCATATTACACATCTGAGTGCACAGAAAATTTTTCATGGGTTACCAAAGGTGAAAGATGGTTAAAATGTTGTGGAAAATGGCGGCATGGAGCATGTCATTGTGTTGGATAAACGCTGCTGAATTTATTTATGATATATGGCAACACAGAACCTGCCAAAAAACGGTTACATTTGTAAAAAAGGGAGTTTTCAGCAAGAAATAATCTCATATTATGATTAATGTATCTGGTACAAATTAATAACTAACTTAAATTAAATTATTATTTAAATTATATACAAATATCATGAGTTAATTTTGTTTTGATTTTTTATGAAGTTAAAAACTTGGGTAAAATGTATGACTATTTTAAATAAAGATTAATACGTTTTACTTATTTATTTTTGTTACTTTATTCTTCATTAAACTATATTTTTATCGTAATGGGGGCCAGATGATCTTAGGGATCACCTTACCTCTACCTAGGGGATCGTCTTACCCATAGAGGTATACAAAATGATTACTTTGTAAGCTTTTTTAATTAGATAGATAAATTGCTTAAGAGAATCATCTTGTATCTTGCCTTAATAACTATTTTTATCGTTTTATTATTTTTTTGATCAGAATAAACCAACTATGTATTCTATTACCTACATTAATTATTGTATTCGTAAATATTTCGTAGTAGTACGTACATACGCTATTATTCGTAAGTACTAGCACAGTAGAAACGACACAACCATAAGAATAGACTCGACATAAAAATGGAAGCGGCAGCTATTAACGGCAATCAATAGTGAATCTGGGCTAGCACTTGTCTCAATAAAGTATTTATCCACGGTGGCTCCTCCGTAGCATGTCTTTTCCATTAGGAAACATTCGAGTATTTGCGGTACACAAGTGTCAGAAAGTGGTGAGAGAAAAATGTGGGGCCACGATCCTTGAGATCTGACACCCCGCTAACGCGTTCGAGTTCACATCGAGTCAATACATATAGAAATACACAAGAGTACCTATGAATTTATCGGTCCTTTTTTCCGTTATGATTATTTTTTAAAGAAAGAGAATCGCTATTTATACGTCCGCTCCTAATTCTATATGAGAGTGTATTGGCGATTTGGTAAGTTAATATTAGATAGGTATGTACCTTTGTGTATGATAGGTATTTACCGCATAAATAGTTATTACTATAGATAATTACTTACGTGGTGTTAATGCAAAAACCATTAACACATTTAAAAAGTAATAAACCACATTTTAAAAAGTAACACAAACCATAAAGCGAACCGAAAAGCGCGTGAAACGAAAATTAAAAAGAAATTAAGAAAAAACAAATGATGAGAGAATCGTCCGTCCCGACCGCGTGCAACACTTTTTGTATATTTTAAATAATTAGATATGTACAATGATCGGCAATATACCTATTATATATAAAGTCGACTATTTCTCCACCTGGGCCTTACACATGGTGCCAGCATTCTAGAAACTTTGCCAAGTACAATAGATCTAGAATAGGCAGTAAGTACCTATTTTATAAGTTACCTACTTTTAGTTTAGCAACTTTTAGTTGTACCAGAGACTAGTAATTATGTATTAGTGTTGTGTACTACGGATATTATATATGAAAACGCAATTTCTTTGAGCAATAAAAATCTAGATATCCAAAGTTGTAAAAAGTTAACTGACTAACTCTAACTGAAAATATTGAATGACTATAGATTTTCTAATTATAAACTGTTTCGATTTGTTAAATCTAAACTAATATTATAAAGAGGAAAAGTGTGTGTTCTATTTTTGTTATAAATGAAAAGGTTAAACCGACTAACGTCTGTAGCACAAGTCTCGGAAATATACTGATTCGGCAACGATAAAACTTCACAAAACCTAACCACAAAATGTAAAATATAATACCCATATACAAATAATAAGTGTTAACTAAATCAACGCGTTCCTTCATCACCTTAATCTGTGACGTTATGACGAATAAAATATAGCTAAATAATAAAATTGCGTATAAAATAACTAACACGCTAGCACATTGAAGCACAGCGTGTCAGCGGCAGCCGTGTTTCTCACAGCTATTTATTTACATAGCAAATTGAGTGCGCCGCCACTGTAGTAGACTCAACCGCACTTTCGGCCACCTACGACACCACCCCTAAGTGTAAGTACTTACTCACTGATAATAGACGAGTTGTTTATCTAACACTTATTATTTTAGCTATCAGATTTTACGCGTTGGGTTGTTTTTGTAGATATTTTACGAAAAGAGTTTGAAATATGTGTGTAAGAATGTTACATACATATACAGGTTTACCGGGAAAGTGATACTGAATATTAAAGGACGTTATTATTCATGTCATTACTGATGGATTCGGTCTTATTACATGGTGTCTGAAACTTTACCGTTAAGGAGATATTTGGAGTTTTTAGTTTATTTTTATAATAATCCTTAATTTTTTGACTTTTTATCGATTTTTTTGGGGTTACAGCTCCAAGGGTCCGTTTTTTGATTTATTTATTAATATTACACATCAATTAATAAAATTGATAACCAAAAAACTGAACCTGCTACTAACAAATGAAAAAAAGCTGCCCAAGAAGGGTTAGGGTGAAAAAAAATCACTAAGTATTTCTAACTTTGAATTATTTTTTTTATATTTGAGTTGATTGAATGTAAGGTAAATTGCGGTTTACCATTTATGACGTATTAAACAAAACTACTTCCTAGATCTCGTTCAAACCAATTTTCGCTGGAAGTTTGCATTGTAATGTACATCATATATTTTTTTAGTTTTATAATTTTAGGAGTTACAGGGGGAGACACATATTTTACCACTTTGGAGGTGTCTCTCGCCCAAACTATTCAGTTTAGAAAAAAAGTGATATTATAAACCTCAATATCATTTTCGAAGACCTATCCATAGAACGCGAAAAAAAATATTTGCTGCTCATATTTTACGCTGTAACAGATTAATATCATATCTATTGCACCAAAATAAAAACATATGTTAATTCCATGGGGTATAGTATTTACAGATACTTTCATATTTCGCCAAGGGTTGTCACTTGCTTTACCCATGAAAAAGGGTAAAAATTAACATTGCAATAATATTTTGTTAAATCATTTTAGTTATTATTCCTATATCGCGATTATTACGTTGGGCTTTAGTCCCAGTCTTTATTTAAAAATTATATAAATACTCTTTTATTCTTAAATTCAAAAGTAAGTAGTACAAACATCGATCCATCCAAACTTACGCGTTTAGAATATTTTGTGTTATTACTTGTGTATTTAAGAATATACGAGTAACTATATACATAGGTATATTATATGTAAATAAAGACCGGCACTAAGGCCCAAAGTAATAATCGCACTATATGAATAGTACCTAAACGAAAATTGAATAAAAAGAAGCATGTCCGTTTTTGGGTTATATTAGTCTAGATTCAGTGTATGTAAAACTAAATGTATTAGATTTGCATTACCAAATGTGTCAAATAATATTCCTAATGTTGAACTAAAAACTATAGCGTAACTTCATCAACAATATTTTTTAGGAATTACTCTGAACTCAGTTGCAAACTTAAGTTGCAATGGTGACCTCATATAGCCTGTTAAACTTAGCTCTGCATCTTATGCGGTCTGGAAAATCCGACAAATAAATATAGAAACAGCTAGATTAGTTAACTTTGCTAACCTTCATAGTGTTATGTCGTATGGGATCATAATAATATTATGGTGATCGGCCGCAGATATTCAAACTATCAACAATTAACAAAAAAGAGCAATCAGAGCTATTTATAAAAACCGGCCAAGTGCGAGTCGGACTCTCGCACGAAGGGTTCCGTACTAGTTGTAAGTGCCTACCTATTTTTGATATCAAGAATACAACAAGGAACATAGTATAAAAGTTCTTGTCGTTCGTTGTAACTTTGATCGATGTTAATAATAGTTGATTGAATGAAAGGTAAATTGCGGTTTACGGTTTATGACGTATTAAAAAAAAACTACTGACTTGATCTCGTTCAAACCAATTTTCGGTGGTAGTTTGCATGGTTATGTACATCATATATTTTTTTTAGTTTTATCATTCTCTTATTTTAGAAGTTACAGGGGGGGGGACACACATTTTACCACTTTGGAAGTGTCTCTCGCGCAAACTATTCAGTTTAGAAAAAAATGACATTAGAAATCTCAACATCATTTTTGAAGACCTATTCATAGACACCACACAAGTATGGGTGCGACGAAAAAAATTTTTTTGAGTTTCAGTTCTATGTATGGGGAACCCCAAAATTTATAGTTTTTTTTCTATTTTTGTGTTAAAATCTTAATGCGGTTCACAAAATACATCTACTTACCAAGTTTCACCATTATAGTTCTTATAGTTTCGAAAAAAAGTGGCTGTGACATACGGACGGACAGACAGACAGACAGACATGACGAATCTATAAGGGTTCCGTTTTTTGCCATTTGGCTACGGAACCCTAAAAAGGCCGCGATACTCTTCGTAGTCTATTTAAAGAAAAAAATATACCTACTTTGCCTTCTGAATACATATACCTACCAAATTTGAGTTTATGTTCGTAAACATATAAATAATTTCAGCAAGAAAAAGGACATACATAATTTTAATACTAGGAACAAAGATAAGCTCATTACACCTTATTAAAGACAAGTTAATCATTTCTTGAAAATTGTTTATGATTCTTTAATAAACTTCTTGTAAGAGTGACAGCTTTGCCGGACCATAAATTCAAAAAATATGTTAAAAAAGGTTCTTGTGACTATGCTATGTAATATGTACTTTATAAATTTCTAACTCTTAAGCTACACGTAAGACAACTGATGAGACTATAAATACGAGTATGTTTTAATAGTTTAAAAAAATTAAAATCTGGAGGAGCGCTCTCTGTACTCGATAGGTACCTACTTAAACCTATCATTGTTTCCGTCATAATTTCCCGCTGCGAGCTAATAATATTATCGTTAAAATGTAAACTAATTTATTAGTCAAGATTTGTTTTTTTTTTGACAATATTATCATTGTATTTGAGTAATAAGTCTACATTATCAATTAACGTTTTCATTTGCTTTCGTAATTCATCATTCATTCATACGTATATCAGAACTGGAAATACGCTTATTACGATTGTGTTTGGCCATAGACAGGCTTAGTAAATAAATAAATAATATATACTAGTACGAAATGTAAAATGTAAAATCAGTCACGTATATTTAAACGTAATAATATTGTAAGTAGTTAAGTTTTTTTGTGCATATTAATTCGCTAGCTTCCCGTGTGTGGTTTCAGCACCGTAACTCCCATGTCCGCGAGAACTTCCACGATAAATGCCCTATCTAATCTTGAAATATTTTTTCAAATCAGACCAGTAGTTCACAAACAAACTGTTCAGCTGTATATATTAGTATAGATTTTCGTAGACTTTTCGGAAGTAAACATTAACGATTTTTTAACCTAAGTACAATAAATAATATCAATGAATCATAATCTTAGTGTTTTATTTAGAACTAATCTGTTTTCTTAGATCAAGATAACGTAACAATATTAGTTAAATACATTTTTGTTACTTCCCAATATGTATAAATAACTATTTCATTTATTCGCAGCTGTCCAACACGAACGCGCACCCCGTCCGTCCGTTTCAACGCAACATCATTTGGCTCTGCAAAAGCTCGGCTACAACTTCGCGCGACAACAATCGTTTATGTCAAGTCCCGCCTCCTTGCCCTTGACCACTTTCCAACCTCTACATCCATACAATAGCTTCGTCCCCTCTCTCGCAGAAACGAACGCACACAACTCCTTTCTAGGAAGATCGTCTTTTCAAGATTTTCCAACCTCTAGACTTCCGGAACCGATGTCGAGCGACGTGCCTCTATTAGGCACTCATGTTGGCTCGCTCAGCTCACTCCATCCCTTCAAGATTCCGCTGTTCTCGACGTCGCTACATTACCCTGTGCCCCATCCCGGATATATCCCGACAAATATTTTGTATCCGCCTATAGTGACATCCAGCTCTACCTCATCGTTGGAAAGTGAGTCTGAGTTTAATACAATATGATTTTGTAACTTTAAACGTTTTAATGAATACATGTATATACACTAGGGCCCTTATTTTATTTCAACAGTTAGTAATTCATTAACTTCAATGAATATGACCTATGCATGGGATTGGTTTGGTTTGTAAAAGAACACTCGAGTAAAATTACGGGAAATTACACCGTCATCTTTAAAAATAACATTGACTGAGATGACAGATCATATCAGTCTCAGTTGGAGTTCACAACTCTTGATGGCTTTCAAATACTTCATTGATATTATAAAAAGTTCCTTATATTATGTAACGACTAGCAATTCGCCTTCCAAAGTCTGTGTAGTAAGTACCTACCTAGTAGAAGACGCGAGAAACGACTGTGTAGGTAGGAACTCCTATAATTTAGAGATTTCAAATTCTGTTTTTAATACATTTCCACTCTAATATTTAGGTATTATTTGACAAATGTTGTTGTAATTTTTTTCTTTTTAGGCTAGGACGTCGGACTTGTGATCTTGAGGTCACCGCCTCAAGATCACAAGTCCGACGTCCTAGCCATTGAGCTACGGCCGCTTCATATTCATATTATTAATATATTTAAGAACGCACTAAGTTAATGATTTAAATAAGTAATGAATTAACTATTTTTAGAAAACCCAGATTCACAATCTTCAGTCAAAATAAAAGAGGACGAAGTATCGAGCTCTGAAGAAGCTTGCAAGACTGATAGTCACATTGGAGATAACAACAACGACGGTAAGAAATTATTATATAGGAATATATATCGCTATTATCTAGAAGAAGTTTTAATGTAAATCGGTATATATTTTTTAATAGAATTTATGCAAAGAAAGTGCTAAGCGAGCATTGCGAACGTTTCATTATAATATAGTATAATAATAACAATTCATAAATAAAATGATATGTTATATACGTACCTTAGAAGTACCTACGTATCTCTTTGCTCAGCGACTGCTAGTAACAATTATCTACTTAAACATATCTAAAAGAAGAATATGCACTAAGGTTCACTGTTTGGATATTTTAACGTCAATCTTAAGTACAATTCGTTGTGCTGCATGTTGTGTTTTTAAAAATGATGTTATATGTAGTTTTAAATACTTACATATTAAGTTTCCTCTTTAGGTTACTTTAGATTTTAACGAAAATGTTCAAACTACTTCATTACAAAGAAAAAAATAATAATGTACAAGATAGTAGGTAGGTAGGTAGTATCATTGACAATTTGTTTACTTTGTCCATAGATTCCATGTATAGAAAATCCTGTTCCCCAAGCAGTTACGAACCACCGGCGCATGTACTAACTAAGATGTCTGAAACTGACACAAGAATTGTGGATCAAAAATACAGTACATTCGTGAATTATATCAATGATCGTCAGAAAACAGTGCAACATCGAGATGGCCACAAAAGAAGTTTTGATGAAATTTCTTATATTGCTACAAAATTAAAGAAATGTACCTACGATAGTTCGAAGGTTGATGAAGGGTTGAGCGACCCAGTGACGAATGTCCTTATATCATCAATAAAGTGGCTGCACGGGGTAGTGCCATTTCTCCATATGAAACCAAGTCAACAAACGAATCTTTTGCATAAAAATTGGAAAGAGTTATTTATATTGACTGCCGCTGAAAACTCTTTTTATTTTGATGATGGTAAGCTTTAATATCCACATGTTTCTTTTTAACACGCTTTTATTAGCTTGGGTTGTATGTGTGTAACGGAATCTGTGAACTTAATTATCACCAGTTTCCAGAAGTCTGATTAATTTGAAACTTTGCATACGTATCAAGGACCGATGACAATGCAATAATTTGATAACAGTTTCCCATTATCCTTAAAAAATAAATAATAGTTAAAAAATAGAAAATAATTTTCACCTCAAAATAAAATTATAATAAAGTTTAAGTTATTAACAGAATAATTCAATTCAGAGTGAAAAGCGTGGGGTGCTTGATAAAGTAAATGTCACAATCATTCTATTGGCAACTATCTATGAGAGGAGAGCTATGAAAAGTTGTAAAATGCACCCCACGCTTTTTACTCTGAGTTGAATTATTCTGTTAATAACTTATATAAACTTTATTATAATTTAATTTTGAGGTGAAAAATATTTTCTATTTTTTAGTTCGGTTAGCTATAAAAGCGTGTTTTTTTAGTTTTTTTTTAACTATTATTTTTAAACATTACGACTCTATTCACAGCTTAAGTATACCTACTGTTTCTAACAAAGATTTGCTTTTTCCCGCAATATCATGCCAAGTAGATTTTGGACCCCGTTTTAACAACTGAATTTTGTGCCAATTTTCCGCCATCCGTTCCGTGGTTTGTTCTTTGTATTGATACATCAATCAGTAGGTAAAGGTTGCCTTTTGTATCCCTGTATAGAATTCAGTAGGCACAACTTAAATATTGTTTCCTTAAATTTTTTTTTTATGGCTCTTGTATACTATCTATGCTAATATTATAAAGAGGAAAAGTTTGTATTTTTGTAACTTTGTTTCGAATAAACTTAAAACTACTGAGCGGATTTAATCATTCTTTCACCATTAGAATGCTACGTTATCCCTAAGTAGGTAATATATACTATAAAACAGGGTTTCTCAAAGTGGGGTACGCGAACCCCTAGGGGTTCGCCATTCGATGGCAGGGGGTTCGCGACAAGATTTACGTAATGGTGGCTTGATAACTGCGGCAGGCGTTTTCTTCAAGCACAATACAAACTAGCATACAACTAAAGAAAATAACAATGTCACGTAACCTGAGAAATAGATATAAAAACAAACTTGAAGTCATCCAACGCACCAATTACGGCAGAAAGACCATACTATTTGAAGGAGTACATCTATTCAATGGATTACCGGACAGTATAAAAGAGTGCGATAGTATAAATTCTTTTAAACATAAGCTGAAGCAACATGTTTGTACATTATGACTGCCTAAATACTCTGGAGGAAATTCATAATTCATATTCTACTATAAGTAATGACATATTTATCACTCTGTATCTCATTGTAAGCGAACTGTATGTTCTTATGAGAAATAAATCTCTTTAAACCGAAGTCAATTTTATTATTTTCTCTGGGGGGCGAGGATTTAATTACTTAGTTAGGGGTTCGCTGTCACCTGGATATTTTAACAGGGGTTCGTGGAGCCGAAAGTTTGAGAAACCCTGCTATAAAAGTCCACTCTTGCGAAGCCGGGGCGGGCCGCTAGTGTTCGATAAAAATGCTTCTGCAATAAAATGTTAAAGTTACGTGATGTTTTAAATATAACAATAACAGGAAGTGCCAGATGCCTACTTATGAATTTAACCATAGAGCTAAGAAGATATTTTTATCAAAGTTGACCTCTGATAAATATTGTGCGAACTAATCTCCTTCGGTTTCAGATCAAGTGGTGTCGATAATAACTTCAAAGCGTCCACACGTCAAAGAAGAACTCAACAAATTAACTTATCTACTCAAGAGATTATCGCAGTTTATCAATGACAGATCTGAATACAACTGGATTAAATCTACCTTATTATTTCGGACTGGTAACTATTAGTTATATTTTTTATTTTCGTTTTCTTTACACAGTCATAGATTACCTAAACCTAGACCTAGATCCATAAGTAAATGTGCATGTCAGGAAAAGCGGGCGCGGCGGCGGGTGCGGGCGCGAATACGTGGCGAGTTCGTTTTCACATTGTCCGCCAGGCGATTGCGCGAGTGTGGTCTGTTGTCAGAGGTTGATATTATTGAGTTCTAGCCTGAACAGCAGTAATAAACTCTTCTGTGTTGAAAGACATGATGAAAACGTTCTCCCGTTTCTAGCGATAAGATTATACTGGTTGATCTTGCCTGACGTCGCGAGTTTACCATCAAGTAGAGCGAAACTCCCCTAAAATACTAAAAGTCATAATCCCTCAATCTCATCGCCAGCGACCGCCCTGAGCCGAGGTCCAAGCCCCACAGGGGGCGCCCTCTTGCGCAGGTTGCTTAGTTTGTAGTTTTTAAACCATTTATTAAGGCTGGAGCTCTGCTCGCCTTTATGCCCGGTGAAGTAGCAAAAGCCTCGTGGCTATCTACGTAAGTCAAACCGAAAAAAAACATTACGTCGCGAGTGAATCGCCGCTAGTTCGATATGAACAAACATACCTACAAACATCTCTCGCGTTTCATATTGCCGACTTGATTTGATTTAGACCGACTAAACGTATTATATATATAATACATACCTGTTTTGGCTTCGGGAGTGAAAAGTGGACATTTGCAACTTTTTTATGTTTTTAAATTAGAATTGCTTTTTTATTTGTTTGTCTCCCCCCGCCTATAATTAAACTGTTTTTTTTTCTAGATGGTGTGGAGAACAGTAACCTGGATCACATTGAAATGCTTCAAGAACAATATTTAGCACAATTGCAAAAACATTGCGCGCAAAAAAATACTACCCGGTTTGGCAAGATTATGCTTCTCCTGCCAAATATATGCTGTACAGCGAATAGAGATACTCTCGATCAACTTATATTCCCTTCCTCTTCTCTCGATGATATTCACACAGTTTTATGCAGAATACTTATGTTTACGTCCGCCTAATTGTATATCTTAAATATAAAACAAAAATTAATTTCTATGAAGCAGTTGATTCTCTTTCAAAAATCGCGAAACTAAAATAAATATGTTAACACATGACTGTATAGTTTGATTGAAACCGCTATACTAGGCCTTAGGTATGTGCGGGGCGAGACGGAGGAGGGTAGGTATGGGTCGCTCCGTTCCTAAAGCTCGGTAGGTACAGCGGTTAAGGTCTAACTCTTTCATAAATTATTGGCCTCGCACCCTCTACTAGATGCCGTACTTGCTTTAAACCAGGGGTCTCCAAACTTTGACGCCTTAGGGCCATAACTATATTTTCAATATGTTCGAAGGGCCAAAACTGTTTTAATTATTCTAGCCTTAACTATACTCTTATTTCTAGACTAGTCGCAAAGTGCGCGAGCGAGTAATTATCATTTTATGTTGTCTTTTTCAACTTATTACAGCAATAGTAACAACAATGACATTGGGTGTCGCGGGCCAGATTTTAAAACCAAGGATACACTAGGAGACAAATGTGCCACGACATGTATCGGCGACATGTCAAGCGAAGCCAGCCGATTTCGCCTGACGTCAGGCGAAGTCGTGCAACTTCGCGAAGCTTCGCCGGACATATCTGGCGACATCACGAAGTTTTGTTTCACAAGGCAATCGATATCATTACACCCACCGAGGTAGTGTTGTTGGCTGCGGTGCTATGTTGCCAGACATGTCGAGCGAAGTCCGGCAACGTCGCGCTACTTCATTCGATGTAGTTGGCGACACGTGTCGTGCGATGTTGCCAGACATGTCGACCAAAGTCCGACAATGTCGTGTTACATCACCCAACGTCGCTGGCGACACGTGTCGCACGACATTTGTCCCCTAGTGTATCCTTGGCTTGATGACACTTGTCTTAAGCTGTCGCGGGCCGGATTGTTGGCACTGGCGTGCCGGATTTGGCCCACGGGCCGTAGTTTGGAGACCTCTGCTTTAAACCATAGCTCCGTTAATAGGGCAACTTGATAGTGAAGTGTTTATAAGACACTATACCGATCCAGGTGTCCTTCTTATTTTGGCACGGGTGATACCCAATAACCTGCGCAAACTGCATCACTGGGTTCTTCGATTATGGGAGCGCGCGAGACCGGACCGATTTATCTACAGTCTAACTGTAAAAATACAGTAGTTACAACGTACAAAGAAAACGTTGTTAAATTTTGAAACAGATAGTTCCTCAAATGACGAGTCGGGACACAAAATATGCAATAAATATGATTTTTTTTAAATTGGAATCTCTAACACGTTATTCATACGAAACTATTATCTCGACACCAGCAATTTATACTACGCCAACTCTTAAAACCCTCCTTTACAGTAGAAGCTTACAAAGGGAAAAATGTGATTATGATTACATTAATTAAGATACTACTTTGAAATTTGGTACACTGTATAATTAATGTATTTATTACAATTCCCCATATCTACTTTTTCTTAATTATTTATATTTTTGGATTTAGCGTTAGTTAGCCGTATATGCACGTAATTGCCGAATAAAATTTCACATATAACACTCCGCTAACTAATGTTAGCGTAGTGCATTACGGAGAAACATAATGCTCAATAAAGTTTTTTTTATTGCGTTGGAATTATATTTCTTAAATATTTTTCAGCTGAATATATTTATTAGGTTTATACGATTATACATGAAATATAATATCGGTAAGTATTTCCCTAAATTCTAAGTTTTTAAAGTTAGCCTTGTTTAACAGGTAAGTGCGTGACAGGCGGATATCGTTTTAAAGGCCTTTAAATTATAGATAGCCTACTATAGATTGACCTTTGCTACTAATTAGCGCATCATTTAACTTCAATCCTACTAAAAGGATTAAGTCGAAAGTTTATTCATGGATTACTGATTGGTTACTAAATCAAAAACTACAGAACGGAGTTCGATGAAATTTGACACATAGATAGATTATTTAGTATCAAGTTAGTGTAAGTATCTAAGGCAAGGACTTAAGATAGTTTTTTTATCAAAGAAATAGCATCATCCCTAAAGGGGTCTACTGTTGAAGTATAATTAAAACGATTACAGCAAACAATTAAATTGTTTATTAAAACTTAAGTAACTACTAATTTATTAAGTGATCAGATCAAATCAAGACATCGTGAGTAAATTATAGGTATTTAAATCAAAATTATACATAATATTACTAAAACAAATACCACATCATTTTCGAAATTGGCTATAGGGGTGAAATACATTTACGCATTCCCACCGCCGTTGCAGCGTATTCGCGAGCTGGCGGTGGGATTTATGGGACTCGCCCTCTCTATAGCGTGGTATGCTAAACTCATACTACGAGGAGAGGACCCTACACCACTAAAATCCCCCGGACACTCCTTCGATCCGCCATTGGCGGGGGCCAGGTGGCCAGGGACCAGGCGCAGGCCATAAGCAATCCGGCCCCCCGACGGCACACACTTACAGTGGCCCATTTGCCCAATTATAGGGACGCCTGGAGTGTATAGGCGTCCCTACTCCTCATGGGTCAGCCTCGAAGGGAGCGGGGCCCATGTGCCCCACTCCCCGAAGCCGAGCCTAGGGGCGGTAGGCGGCGGGTTTCAGCCTGCCGCCGACGGCCAACACGCCATCTGCGGAGCGGGTGGGCGGAGAGATCTTCTTCTCTCTCCCGCTCCGCGGCCTCCTTCTGTGACATAACTTGTCTACAGAAGGAGGCAACCGCCTCCCACGACCTCTCACTTTGGACCATCTTTGAAATTATGGTCGGCAACATAATTTCAACGAACTCCTCCCGCTCGTTGCCCCACGCCGGACACTTCACCACCGTGTGCTGCGCCGTATCGTCGGCACAGTCACAGTGGTGACAGCGAGTGTCCGGCTCTCTCTGCGCCACGTTTCCCAGGTAGTGGCCGAAGCAGCCATGTCCTGTTACTACCTGTGCAACGTGGTAGGTGACGTCGCCGTGACGGCGACCGGCCGTGCAACACCCTCCGGAAAGGGGTCGCGGCCAGAACGCGCCTCCTCACACCTCCGCCGGTACGCGGCGGCCTAAACCTCCGCCTTAAGGACCCACGGAGGGGACCCCGCAAGGAGACAGGCCGCGTCAAACGCGACCGTAAGGTAGGCGCGGGATACCTTTTCTTATAAATTTATATTTTTACCATTAATTATTATTTATCAAGAGATAAGTTGCAGCTAGAAATGCGGGTAGGTACACGGTAATCGCCTCGCCCTATAACCGAAGTAGGTACATGTTTAGGCTACAGGCAATAGATTATAATTTACTAGCGACCCGCCCCGGCTCCGCACGGGTACAATGCTGATGTATTATACATATAAACCTTGCTCTTGAATCCCTCTATCTATTAAAAACAAACCGCATCAAAATCCGTTGCGTTGTTTTAAAGATTTAAGCATACATAGGGATATAGGGACAGAGAAAGCGACTTTGTTTTATACTATGTAGTGATGATAACAAAAAAAACCGACTTCATGCAAAATTAAGACTTATATGGTTCTCATAGAAGTAATTGTCAGAACTGGATCTAATTGAAATGGGACCACACGGGAAACACCAGCTGTCAAATAAAATAAAATCATCAAAGTCGGTTCACCCAGTCGAAAGTTCTGAGGTAGCAAACATAAAAAATACAGTTGAATTAAGAATCTCCTCCTTTTTAGAAGTCGGTTAAAAAGAGATTAAACCGGCCCGGGATTCGAACCATACCTGGCCCACACCACTAGACCAATAGACAAATTTAAATTAAGCTAAGTAGTACATTAATGGACAAACAAGGAATACACGACCGTGAGTTAGCGTAGTATACACGGGCTTTGAGCAAAACTTCTTAAATTTTCTAAAAAGTATGTAAAGTATGTAGCATTACTATTATACATATAATTTTGTAACATAATATACATTTCAATACATTTCAATCTTTTAAAACATTAAACTAACCTCTCTCGACAAATGAAAGTGGAATTTCATTATTGTTGTTATTATACTCCACCAGGAATTTTCGTCGGTTTTTGCTAATTCCACTAAATATTATGCCCGTTTTCTTGACATTTTTGTTATAATTTAAGTTAACTATCAGGGTCTATAAAATAAGCAGTAGCTGGATACCATAACCTATTATTTACTTATATAAAAATATAAATTCGCGCAATCACGCGCAATACAGCGACAAGTGTCGTTGGAGTAATGTAAACAAACAAGCGGCGCGTCCCATCCCCCGCGCATACGGCGCTAACAATACTTGGCGTAATGTAGATCGATCGATTTTCAAAATTATGTTTAGTTAGCGCTGTATACCATTTTTAACTTTTTAGTTTTTAATTTTTCTTCACATTTTTTTTATGCCACAGATAAAACACAATATTTTAAACAACTTTGCATTAAAAACATAATTTACCTAAATTTCGAGTTAGCGTAGTATAAATTGCTGGTGTCGATCTGACCGTCGCTGAAGGGTGATAGAAAAGAATTTAAAAATAATACATTTCAGTGATCCATGAGTCCATACATACCTACTTAGTTTCTTAGGATTAAGTAATCCGTAAGCCATTAATTTTGCATATATTATTAACATTTTTTGTATGAAACTCTACCTACATGTCTGTGTAGGCAGTTTCATAAAAACTCTTTCAAGCAACTTCAAAGTCTTTGTTGAAGAATGACATATTCAGGTTTTATGTCTAGATAGGAGGTAGGACAGTAAAACGTTTTTGGGGACATAAAAGTAATTGACCTAAAATTATTCACAGTATAGACTCTTAAGCCCGAACAATGCTAAGTCATAGGTCTTATAAAAAACTATGCCAGGTGAAGTAGCAAAAGGCAAACTAAATATAATGTCCGTCCGAAAAAAAGTGGTTATATAATAATATATATATATATATATATATATATATAATATATATATCCATGAAAGAGGACGAGACATTTTGAACAATCATCATCATCATCAGCCCGCATAACGTCCACTGCTGAACATGGGGCTCCTCCCGAGGGAGGGTATTTGCCATAGTCACCACGCTTAACAGGCGGGCGGGTGACCGCAGTATTATATGTTGTACCACACAGGGAAACGCTGCTGCCCGTTCCTTTATATAGGTACCTACGATTATTATAGATAATGTTATAATAATCGGGACCAACGTCGTAATATGCTTTCCGAGGCACGGAAAGAAATCTTAGAATTTAAACAATTCTTCCGGCGTGGGGATCGAGGTTGTCATTACTTAATATATATCATTAGAAAAAGGCACAGGACATTGTATCAATAAAATATGGTTAAATATTATTAACAGCAACAGGTAGACGCTCGAAATTGTTAATTTAAATTATCACTTGAAATTGTAATTACTTTTATAGTGTCTACTGTTATATCAATAATTGTGCGGGTCCAACACGCACTTGACCAGTTTTAATTATAAAACATGCACCCGTTTAGATACTGTGAAACTGCTTGACTACATCTTAATGTTGCGGTGTGGTGTGACGTGGTTGTGGAACATATGTAGGTACCGACCCTTAAGATATAAATATTGACGATTAGGAAATTAGAATTTTCTGGAAGTAATTTCATTTTTGATCTATATTTTTTTTATTTTTAAAAAGATACTAGCATAGTTTTGCAGTCTACTAATATTCTTGTTAACCCTCGTGCTAAGCTAAAATGCTTGTGTTACGAGTGGGTTCACGTCGGTAGTGCATTTGGTGGTGTTCGAACCGGCGACCTCAAGATGACAAGTCCGACGCCCTAGCCATTGGGCTTCGGCCGTTTCGGAAGACAGAGTAATTTTAAATCTATCAGATTTTTTTGGCCATACAAAGATATTTGTAATATATACAGATAGACAGATAGATAGAGACAACCCAACAAACATTTTAGAGCTTACGGCAGCCTTTTTTAGAGCTCTTAGTATTATATATGGTATATAAGGACTCCGATAGTAACATTCGACTCTACAGTAGGGTTAGTTATAAATAATTAAAACCTCCAGAGGAATAACAGTAATAAATTAAAAAAATATAAATCAAGACGGTAGTATGGAGTTTATCGAAACCATTGTATAACTTATTCTTATAGCTTTAAGATGTACAAATCTATAAAAGCAATTGTAAGGTGTCTATTAACACTTACTAACGGCTGATATTCTACTACTGAGGTAGTAAAAGGTCTTGTAACACCTTAAGGCTTACCCTAATAGCTTCAAGAATTATTAAGCGCTGTGAGTGATGCTCAGGTGTGTACTAACACTTACTATCGACTAGTATTCTTAAAAAGAGTTAGACAAATACTTTGTACCACCTAACAAGTTTAGTCGAGCCTTAAGAGTTAGTAAAAAAGCTATAAGGATCTAAGAAGTGTTCATTATAAGTCCTATAGAGCTAATTTCTGCAAGAGTTAGAATCCACCTTTAAATCATTGCAGGCTACATAATGCAGTTTATAGGTCAACCATAAGTAATATTGAGGTTTTTATAAAAACTTTTATATAGCAGCAAACACTATGTGCAAATTTTATAACTCTTCATTATCACTTTAAGTTGAGAAATAGGATTTAATTCACTTAACCTAACCTAACCTCAAAAACTATAGTTAGCTACGTTTGCAATGCGGCGTTTATTTTGAAATATTTAATTGTTTCACGGGTCTTCACCCGTTTCACATTCTTTCAAAAGAAAGGCTTTGAGAGAAAATGAAAATATAATTAGATTATCGCAAGTCCAATGCGACGAGCCTATATCAGATGTGGAAAAAAATTATGACACTGTGACTAGAGAAGCGTTGCATATAATGGAGAAACAGTGTTTCCTAAATCAGAATCCAGAAAAAGACTTTTATGTTATCCCAGGCTTATTTCTGATATCAATAGAAGTATAAAATACAAATCCAGTGAACTCGATAACTATTCATATCAAGAGCAATCAACTAAAATACAACAGGGTTCCGTACAACAGCAAATTATC
Source organism: Nycteola revayana (assembly GCA_947037095.2). Lineage (NCBI taxonomy): Eukaryota > Metazoa > Arthropoda > Insecta > Lepidoptera > Nolidae > Nycteola > Nycteola revayana. Next base: position 29,863,719 of record OX344842.1, on the reverse strand, counting down.
ATATTTTTTTTTTTTTTTTTTTAATATATTAAACCTTTATTATAATTAACAGACATGAATAAAATACAAACTAAAAGTAACTAATTAAAAACACAACTAACTTATATACTACTATTCAAATTATCTCCGATGTAGAATATCCTATAATCTGTGACCATCTATTCCTCAGTAGTTCAAACAACTCGGATGACGAACAAGAAAGTAAATATATAAAAAATATAAATTTTAAAAATGATTTATGAACATGGGCTCTTCAAAAAAATATAAGGCAAGCCTATTTAAAAGATTTGCTTTTAATTTTAAATAAGAGATTCACGGATATTTTACCGTCCGATCCTCGAACGATTTTACAAACGCCAACAGCAATTGGACCCTGTTATGCAGAAAAGATCCAACCAAAAGGCAATTAAGCGTTGGTTGGATCTTTTCTGCATAACAGGGTCCAATTTGTCTTAAAACAATCGAAGGTGGTGAATATTGGCTTCATGGGATTATTATGCCATGATGCTAATACTCAAACAATTTTGTACCACTGCCAAACAACATTCTTCTGAATATAAATCTTGATGGCTTACCTATATTTAATAGCTCTTAATATGAATTCTGGCCTATATTGGCTAACATTTATCAAGGTGACACCAGTGATCCTTTCATTATTGGCATTTATTATGGGAAAGGTAAACCAAAAACCTAACTTAATTCCTTGAAGATTTTGGAGCAAGGAGGTTCGTGTTAAGGGTTTCAATGTGAAATTATATTATATCCTAAAGAAGTAAAAAGTAAAAATAGTTTTTATTAAAAAAGTAGATTTCTGTACTTCTTACCTCTTTTACACACACAGTTTGAAAATAAAAGATTGTTATTTCAAGGAATCGTGTTTTATTTAAGATATGTTTCACATTAGGCTCAAAAGAATTGTTTGATTCTATGACACAATATTCATTACCTTTATGATCGTATTTGATGTTTTTATCTGTTTTTAAATATTTTTCATTCATGTCGCTTTCTTCATCATTGGAAGAATTGTTTGAGTAAGCTTTATTCTCTTCGTCAATGTCTCTTTCTTTCTCCGCTACTTAATATTTTTCTTCAGGGTTATTTTCGGTAATTGTCAAGTAAGTATCAACTACTTACAACATTGCCTTTTTTATGCGACTTATTTACTGAAATAACAGGGATCGTTTTGTTAATAATGAAAAAATACTCACTCTAAGTTCGTGAAATTAATTAACTTAATAAATAAAAGGAAAATTAGTAGGTATTAGTGCAAAGTATAAGAACGTTTTTCATATAAATAGGTAACAATACGTACTATTATTTCAACATTATAAAGAATTCTTTGTACGTGCCATTTTTTTTTTCAACTTTTTTGTATTTAGAAAATATGTTGATAGCTAATATTATTATTACAAAATTATAGTCAGTCAGTCAGTCAGGCGTGTGATATATAAAGGGTTTTCTTCAAACGATAACAGAACCCTAAAAATTATCAGCTTACAGCTCCGCGTAGAACTATTCAACAAGTTAAACCTATAAACTCTATGTTTTTTCACTTTTATAAACATGTTTTAGAACTTCAAGTGCCATGGAATTGTTTAGTTTCAGTATTTAATGATTACGGGAGGAATAACAGAGTTATCAGGATCCTTAAGTAATCAGAACTAAGACGCCATTTAATAAAGATAATCTATAAAAAAATGTAAAAGATAAAACTAATTGAAATGTTCCTAGTCCAATTATTTACTTACATTGTTCATAATTTTTAATTAAAATGTCTTAAGGAGCAACCAGGAATTGATAAATAAGACAAATAAAGAAAAAAAAATTTCTGGCAGTATTTTTCACATCATTTTATCATCAAAAGTAGTTATATTTTAAGGCGCTTCAAAAATGAGATGAAAACTAGTATATATTGTTACCGTAAACTTACCTCCGCATGAGATTTAATACCTATAACACCCAGTTATCTTAAACACTTGACTTACCTTAATTATTTTATTAAAATACAACACCACCATGAAATGAATGCGTACTTAAAATATTATCACTATTGGCTTTAACAAGAACGTAAATCTGTACGTAAACAGTTTAAATATTTAGCGCTTTCGGTGATATTTATTGCTACTAAATAAGTCCGGTATATTCTTAAGTTATATATTGGTTAAAAGAAGTAACCATGTATAACCAAAAAAGTCATTAAAGTTGTTTCTATAACTTGCTTACTACTTTAGCTTGCAGTTATACCCTGTGTATAGCTTATTAAACACTTGAAGTCGTAATCACTGCTACAATAGCACTGTTCTAACTCTTAATAATCACTCATTTATCACTACTGTATAACCATTAAGTCGCTTCAAGCTCTAACATGAACAGGCCCAAATCAGGGTTATAAGAGAGATACAGAACGCTGTATCACCTAATTGTTAGTGCCTTTACAGAACCTTGGGTTCTAAAAATTCTCTTAAGCGGCGCATGTAGCACTTATTTTTATAACCAAAATGTTAGTTGGGAAGACATCATGTGTGTCATCCCAAAAACTAAAGCTGATTGATGAAAACGGTTTATATTTTTAGCGTAAAAATTACAAATACCTACAAGCTTTAAAACACTTTGTAAGTCGATGGGTATGTATTAATATATATACTTACCAACCTACATATTATATGCCAGTTGAATTTTACAAGACTTGTAATTAAACCAAATCTAGTATAATACCATTACCTATAAACTATAAGTTAACTCCATGAAAAATATGTTTAAAATTTATAACAGCATTAATTATATTCATTGTTATTTTTTTACTTATTTAAAAAAATAAAATTCTAAACCAAATTTATTTTTGTATCATTTACAATTCATACTTAGTTAGCGACAAAGTGGATTTTTCCAGATATGACGTCGAGAGAAGTTTTGTAGGTATATAGGTAATTAGGAAGTAGGTATATATGAAACGCAAGTTTTAAAGTCTTCAAGTCACCAATCGCAATTTGTTCTTCAACGTTCCAACGCGCCGATCCTTAACAAAAAACAGGATATGAGTGTACCTATTTGGCACACATCGAATACTGGCTTAATAATTTATGAAATAGGTACCTACCTACTAGCTTGAGCCCGCGACTTCGTCCGTGTGGAATATGTACCTATTTGCTAACCCCGATATTGAAACATTCTTCATTGGTGCTCCGTTCTTATTAGTCTTACCGTGATTATAGGTATCTATATAATCTACCTTTCTCGATAAATGGGCTATCGAACACTGAAAGTATTTTTTAAATCGTATACCTACAGGTACTAGTTCCTGCGATTATCTTGTTCCAGCAAAAAACTCTTCAACTTTATATTAAAGTATGAACTAGCTTCAGCGCGAGGTTTCACCCGCGTAACTCCTGTTCCCATGGGTACTTTAAAATAAAATATAGAATAAAGCCTTCTATGATAAATGGTCTATCTAACAATGACAAAATTTGTCATATTGGACCAATTAATTCCTGAGATTAGCGCGTTAAAGTTACAAACAAACTATTCAGCTTTAGGTATACCTATATTTTTATAGATTAGATATGCCGGGCCGATCCATCAATAGGTACAGCTATCTAAGCCACGGTTCTAAAATCGACTGGTGAATAGCATTCACCAGTCTCCCGTCCATAATATTATATCTGAAGATAAAAGACCAAACCCATTTGTAAATAATAGACCGGGAAAGCAATGCTAGCTATTTCTTCCAAAGAGTGGACAATGAGACAATTTGAAAGACAAACGGACGAGAATAAGGAACAGATAAAGAACGAAATAATTAAAAGTAAAAGTAGAAGAGAATCAATAATAGAAATACAAAAAAGGATAGCCGAAATGCTGTTGAATTCTAACAAAAGTAAAAAAAGAAGAAAAATAGGACATGAAGGTACTATAAACAGAATACACAAATATTGGGTAAGTAGGTATATTCTTTTCCAACATAGTTCAAAATAATATCTATTGTATAAAATAAATATTCAAATTTGATCCCTATTCCATAATATTATATAATCTTTGCGTTAGACATTTCTAGGGCTGAGTTATAAGATTGTATTATCGATATCCACCTGCCAAACGTGGTGGTGACTATTGCAAATACCCTTCCTCTTGAGGAGGCCCATGTTCAGCAGTGGACGTTATACGAGCTTATGATGATAATGATGATTACAGATCTACTATGCTCCAGCAAAGACTAAGTAATTTAGCCTTCGTTTTATTATGATGATAATAAAATAATTATATTTTGTGGGCGCTCTAAACAGGTTGAAGTATGTAAAGTAGTAAGTTGATGTTTTGTTACTCCGAGACAATTCCGAGATCTGATGTACGGGAAGCGAATTAGGAGAAAGGAAAAGGAATCGATACAGTGATGGCATACGGGTAGATACTGTAGCGACATCTACAGTAGCCGCACACAAACTACTAGTAGACGAGCAGCGCCATCTACCACCTAGCATCCTAACTAACCTGTATAGAGCAATACAAGTTCGCAAGTCAATTCGAACATATACAAGTTCCGAACAGTAACAAATGGCCGTCGGTCGCCGGGCATACCACCTCGCCCGGCAAAGAAGATCTTCATTTTCTGTGGAGGAACACCAACAACCGTTCCTCAACAATACTATACCTATTGTATTGAAAATCAACATCAATCAATTGAACTCGGTGATTGTATAGACTGTAGGTCATGTTTTACAAGATATATTCTCCTCGCACTATTATCCATGTAGGCACTGGCACAGTACCTATAATATCTTGATCCAAATTATTGAAATAAAAAGTCACTTTAGTAATATACCTTATTACGAAACGGAAACGTAACCGGCACATTGTTTATTATGGCTTAGTCACGTAAAGCTAACTTAATTAACCATTCTCATTGGTTTTACTATATTTATAATTACAGCAAAAGCGCGCGGTTGTTTTATGCGGAGATCGCAGCGTCAGACGCATGCGATCAACGGATGCACTCAACTCACGCTGCGCCTGGCGCTGCGTCAACCGCGTAAAACAATGGTTTGTAATTATATTACCTGATATGAAATGATGTGCGTTAATCGCATTGCGTGTAACGCAGCGTTTATCGCATAAAACAACCGAGCGCTTATGAATGTGTTGACTGCTCCGTAGTAACATGACATTATGAATATCGATAGCTCAAACAATTGTATCACATCCCTACAAATGTCATTTTGACACATACGTCATCTTTTAAACAAACTAATCATTACATTCTCGTTATACTACTCATGTGAAGTTATGTGGTTGTATGTCACAGTATGTGCTGGCTGATTGCTGCATTTTTTTATACAATTTTCATCTGTCAGTAGTGGTTAGAGCACGTGAAACTTTTTTTGTTATTTCTTTCGTAATGAAGATGTGTAGTTAATAAATTAGCTACAAACATTCAAAGTGATTCAAACTTAAAGTAATAAAAAATGTCCATACAAACAATAGACGATGTTTACATGGTAAGTTATTATATTCAATTATTCAGAATTGCGATAATTTGTTCTAAACTTATGTACTTACATATCTTGAGCACTATAAATTATTTTATAACTTTTGACTATGCGTTGCGAATGTGAAATGTTATAATTAGAAGACTAGCTAGCTTTTATAATAATTAATGTAGAAATAAATCTGTTGATTTTATTTAATTTTCGAAACATTATTATTGTTATTTGTATTAAAAAGGAAGGGTTTTATTTTTACCAGAAACTTAGTATAACTAACTATTGATTACTAATATACAATTTTAGAAACTAATAACTTATATATTATTTCATCTTATACAATTACTTACCCATGATATATTTTAATATAATTATGTAAGCTTTAAAAACATAAGTTTTATTACATTTATTTTTCATTTTCTTTATTAACTATATTACGGTTTCAATTCTAATATAATGTAATGTTGTATTTATTTCCTTACATAATACCTTTCATTCCATATTGCTGAGGCAATGCCAAAAAAAATCTTTCAAACTCATTTAGAATTGTTTATTAATTTAGTATTTACAATATTCTAAACAAGGACATTTTTTTTTGTTGTTTTTTCTAAATGCTTGTTTATAAATCTAGAGCTAAGAAGCATAAGGTCAGATTGCCATTATACATCAGAAACATTTGTCAAGCAAAATATATACTTTTTTATTACTAGCAGATTTCTGCAGTCTACTCCTCGTGCTACTTAACCTCTTGTGCTAAGTTAACTGTGTTATGAGTGGGTTCATAAGTAGTGAAATGGGTAGGGATTGGACAGATTGGACACAAGATCACTAGTCCAATGCACTAGCCAATGGGCTCCAGTCTCTTTACATTTAAAAAACCTATAAAAGAATGAAAAAAATAACTTTATATTAAAAAAATCTATAAAAGAACTAAATAAATTACCTACTCCTAAGTAGGTTACTATTGACATGAAGTTATTGTTAATATAGAATAATTATTACAACATAACAAATGAATGATAATTTCAATAGCTTATCTTTCACATCTGTTGACCTCTACAACAAAACAAACATTCAAGGTCACAGATGATGTATAAAACAACCATATTAAAATATCAACAATAGGTTAGTTGGGCATATTTTTAGAAAAGTGACAGATATGTGTCTTATTGCTGCTAAGCTATTGGCATATAGCCGGGATTGAACATGGCAACAGAAAAAATAAAAATTTTACTTAATTATTTTTGACACACATCTTTAATAGACTGGTTTATTAATATACTATCGAGTCCTTCTTTATTTATTATATTCATAGGCAGACTGTGAATTTGTAGGCATAAGGTTATTTTAGTCCTAGTGGCTAAAATAAGGGGCCTATGTACCTTATACACATTTTAAAGGTTCCAATTCCGTACCCAAAAGTCAAAAAATGGAACCCTGTCCGACTGTCACTAGACTGTATCTTATGAACCGCAATAGCTAGATAGTAACATTTTCACAAATGATGTATATCTGTTCCGCTATAACAATAAAAACTAAAAACAGAATAATAATATAAATATTAAAAAATTAAAATAAACTTGATTATTTTTGCAGGTTTTACCGTAATATTAACAGGTAGGCATTTACAGAATATTGAGTTGTATATTCACCCATATAACAAAATAAAGAAATAAAAATTATATTTGAACGGGTAAACATACAACAAGCTATTTTTTATGCTATTTGTTATTAATAAATATATTATTTAGGTTCATTCTGCTAATCTATTATTATTAAATATATATCTATACATATATTCAAAATAAAATACAAGCCATTACAATACTTGTATAAGCATATAGTTTCCCTATAAAATACTAAACGTCATAATCCCTCAATCTCATCGCCAGCGACCACCCTGAGCCGAGGTCCAAGCCCCACAGGTGGCGCCCTCTTGCGCAGGTTGCTTAGTTTGTAGTTTTTAAACCATTTATTAAGGCTGGAGCTTTGCTCGCCTTAATGCCCGGTGAAGTAGCAAAAAGTTCGTAGAAAAGTAAGCAGGTCAACCAAAAAAAAAAAAAAGTTTCCCTATGAATCTAGAGCTCGGAAACATAAGGTCGGATGTGCCATTACACGTCTTGCCTATGTATGTGCCTTTATCGTAAACTGGCACTTACGACCAAATGATTCTGAAGTATAATAGACATTCATCATCATGCTTTTGAGGTCTAAATTAATAATGATGACATAAAAGCAGGTCAAGGTTAAAATGTTTCAATTAAATGAAACTTATTCTTTTAACATGTGAGTTCTGAAGGCTTTTTTAATTATGAGCGCAATATCTTCTATATTTTTAATGAAACCAAAAATATATTATCATTGATCATATTGATTAGTTACACTTAATGCTAACGCTACTTGATAAATTGTTAAGTAGGTATATTTCACGTTTGCATCTCTTGTTGTAATGTAATTTTTGTGTAACTGAAGAAATATACTATCTGGAGAGTAGTGAGGAGTCTTGATAACCAATACACTAGGTTATACTATTGCTGTTTCTGTACACTTTTTTGGGAAAGTAAATGGTGCGGGCAGCAGCGTTTCCTTGTATAGTACAACATAATACTGCGGTCATCAATATGCATGCCAAGCGTGGTGACTATGGCAAATACCCTCCCTCGGGAGGAGGCCGCTGTTCAGCAGTGGATGGGCTGACGATGATGATGAAATAGTGCCATCCCTGTTCAATATTTTCTTTTTTTTATTGTATGACCCTCATTTTAGTATCTTCTAAGTTTTGGATTTATATATTTATAATATAATAATATGATATATAAAGTGGCCGTAGCCCAATGGCTAGGGTGTCGGACTTGAGATCTTGAGCTCGCCGGTTCGAACCCCACACATTGCACTACCGACGTGAACCCATTCGTAACACAAGCATTTTAGCTTAGCATGAGGGGTTAACAAGAATACTAGTAGAATGCAAAACTCTGCAGAATGCAGTGCAGAAAAAAGTAATTGTGATGATTTTTGTTGATTATTTTTTTATGTTTTAGGTGGATGTAAAGAAACCATGGTACAAACAGATCACCGTAGAGCCTATAATGTTCTTATACATGATGGCATACATGATCACAAATGTTGTAGAACAATCGTTTTATGTTTACCAAGCATGTACCGTCAACCACAACTACAGTGCGGAGATATGCCATAACATCAGTGACCAGATGTATAAGGAAATTAATAATGAGATACAGGTATATAGTGAACAGATTTTCAACAAGAACTTTTTTATGTAAATCAATTATGAATCAAAAATAATACATACATACATACATAAGCTCACGCCTGTTTCCCAGTGGGGTAGGCAGAGACAATAGGCCTCCACTTGCTACGATCCCTACACACATCTTTCGCTTCATTCACTCTCTTTAGGGTGGATCTTATTTGACCTTTTGCGAGGATGTCTCCGATTTGGTCAGAGAACGTTCGCCGAGGTCTTCCCCTTCCGACTGCGCCACTCACACTTGCCATGTATACCTGTTTTGTCAATCTTTCTTCATCCATTCCTTCCACGTGACCAAACCATCTCAACATTCCCTTCTCTATCTTCTTAATCACGTCCTATACCACTCCACACCGTTCTCTTATCTTAAAAAATAATATCTGTTATTATAAATCTATATAATTGTCTCATTAGTGACTGCCCGTAGCGGATGACCCAGTCCTACAGGCGTCCCACTCTTGCGCAGGTTGCTATACCCTAAGTCATCAATTCAGATAATTTAAGTAAACAAAGAAATGTCATTGTCAAAATGACAGGACAGTGGTACAAAACAATTTAATATTAAATTCTTCTATCTTTTAATTACAGTTAACTATTTATACGAGCTATGCAAACAAAATACCGTAGCCGAACAGTGTTTGTTCTGTGTCGGAGTCGCGGCTTATTATCATCATAATCAGCCCTTTTTAGTCCACTGCTAGGCATAGGCCTCCCAAAATCGCCGTTTTCCAAAATCCAACATGTGGCAAATGTCTTGCCTGTAAGCTTCTTACGATATGAATCTATGAATGAGAGTTTTAATATGTGTGTTGTTGAAAATGTAAGTCGTTAAATAAAACACACAAATTTAAGAAATTGCATTTATTAGACACCACACATACATCAGTCATTTAAAATTACGTCAATCTGATTTCAAATCCATAATAACTAGTTGCTCAGATTAGGATTGGCTATAAAAAAATATTTTTCAATGTCAAACGAAATTTGAGAATGTTGGGAACTCCGGTAGTGTTACCAGTATCATAAAATATTTTATACCACAAAATTTTCTTTTTTTAATAACTTTGTTTAAAACCGAAAACTTATAAAAATTAACACGGTATAATAATTTTTTAATTATTATTTTTAAAATCAGAACTTAAAAGCAAATCTAACCTTGTTTTCCGCCATTTTATGTGAATTACCATTAAGACGATACTTTTTTGATCTGTTATCACATTTGTTTACATAAATTATCTGAATTGATGACTTAGGGTATAAGTTTGTAGTTAATAATCTTTGGTTTTATAAATTGGTTTATTGTTTAAACAAAAATATATATTACAAATTTATTAACTACTCAGTAAGTAATTAGTATAAAATGACGCTTTATAATTATTAATTTGGTGGAGAGAATCAACAACTGCTGATTCTCCACCAAATTTATATAAAACTAGCTTCCCGCGCGCGGTTTCATCTGCGTAACTCCCGTTCCCGTGGGAAATTTATAATAAAATATAGCCTATGTCCTATCTCAGGCTCTAGACTATATCTGTACCAAATATTATTTAAATCGCTTCAGTAGTTAAGGCGTGATTGCGTAACAGACAGATAGACAGACAGAGTTACTTTCACATTTATAATATTAGTAAGGATTTATAGTCTTTCTTCTCCGGATGTCACATCGGTAGGTAAGGTAGATAAAGAAAGACTCGTAGGAAGCTAGAAATAGGGACGGTGGTCCTCGCGAGGCGAGGTTATTAAGCTTTTGGGTAGGTCCCAGGCCGCGCTAATTGATCTATTTTTTTTTAAACTACCCGACTTTTTATTTTATTTTTTGTATACCTCCTCATTTTGTTTTCTTCGTTTTTTTTTCGTTGTATAATAATAATCACGGGCTACGCCAAGTTTATTATTGTTAATGCGTTTAAGAATAAGATTTTAAATATAGTTTGAGTTCAACATATTGTTTGTTTGAAATGATATACAGTTAACTCATACTTTCTACTGCAGACTTGTTGTATATATATTAAAATATGAAATATAGTTGTTCTTAATTTAAGTAAAATAAAAATAATTTTCTTAAATGTGTTAATGCATATTAACTGACAGGGTATCGTTGTGTAAATACCAAGATTTCTTTCCGGGTCAGTTTAGTTGCGGGACTACCCTCCGTGCCTCGGAAAGCACGTTAAGCCGTTGGTCCCGATTGTTATAACATCATCTATAATAATCGTATATCAAGGAACGGGCAGCAGCGTTTCCTTGTGTGGTTCAACAATACTGCGGCCAACCAGCCTGCCAAGCGTGGTGACTATGGAAAACACCCTCCCCGAGAGGAAGCTCATGTTCAGCAGTTGATGATGATGATTATGATGATTCAGTCAAGTTATCATGTAACAAAATCACTACAGATATAACAATTATTTTCTTTGGTATATCGTGTTATTATATTTTCATGAATTTTTTAAAGTCGTTTATCGTTTAGTGTCCTAATGGAGTAATTATATTAAATGTCTTTCAAATCATTTATTACAACGAAAACGTGTCAAAACTTTAATGATCAGTTTATAGAGTTACACGTGTTATGTGATAACTGATAAGATTATTATTAAATACCCGCTGATGCGCGTAACTTCGTCTGCGTGATGTTTTTTATTCTTTCGATAAACATTTTTAACGTGTAGTAAACATAGTTATGTGATTAAAATGTTGTAATGTATTGAAAATGTTGGCCGGGGATGTAAGGTACCACCATGCAAAACTTCATACAAATCGGTCTATTAGTTTCGGAGATTAGCCCGTACAAATAGACAAGAGAAACAAAAACATTAAAAAAAATCTGTATGTGTTCTATTTTTCTTCTAATACCCCCTTGACTCGGTTTATTGCGTTTTTTTTTCTATGTACAGACATTTGACCTCTACAGTTTTATTATATATATAGATAGATACAGATTGAAAGTCTTAAAAACGTTCTACACTTGCACATTACTCTAACGATTTGTTTTATGTTTCCAGATATCTACAGTTACCTCATTTCTGCAATGGAATAGTGTAGCCACTCACATAGTGCCACTGTTCCTGGCATTTTTCTTAGGTGCCTATAGTGATAAGCGAGGCCGTAAAATTATACTCCTCGGTGGTCTAGTGGGAAAGCTATATTTTTCTATAATGATAACTATAAACACTATGAATGGTAAGTTTTAACATTTATTAACATTTTGCAAAGAACCATCCGATGCCCTTGTAGACCCGCGAACTGTAAATTAGAGCGGCAGTTGCACAAAACCCAATAAAATACTAAAAGTATATAATCCCTCAATCTCATCGCCAGCGACCGCCCTGAGCCGAGGTCCAAGCCCCATAGGGGGCTTCTTGCGCAGGTTGATTAGTTTGTAGTTTTTAAACCATTTATTAAGGCTGGTTCTCTGCTCGCCTTTATGCCCGGTCAAGTAGCAAAAGCCTAGTGGTTAACTAGGTATGTCCGTCCGAAAAAAAAAAATAAGCTAAGTTTTGCTCTATAATATAAATCATGCATTATAATTATTATTATTTGACAGCATTGATTTTTACTAAACTAGGTTTAAAATAGTTTATGATTTTCATGGTCGTTCATTTTAAATAGTAACCTAATCGCAAGATGGTGTCACATTTACGATATTTTGTTCGTTGAAATGCGACAGTCTAAACATAGGATCAGTTAAACGGATTTTATCTTGGTCTTGGTAAGGTTTTCTATCCATTGATAAGTTGATAAGATATTCAAATCCCTGTCACTCTACTCAAGAGCAATGACTAGCGGTTTATTACATAACCCAGAACAATTCTTCGTGACAGTAAAAATTCTAAAAGCCATAGTCATTATTGAAATGGAAAAACTAAATATACATTCGTTTTTATTGTTTCATAGCAAGTCATTGAATAAATCATTATTTTACACTGCGTGGTCTAAAATCAAATGATACAAGATGTTCATGATTACATACTTCAATTTGATGGACAGTCTAATAGATATTCAAGGTGAAATAAGATACAGCTCGAGTACAAAAATATTAACCTGAATAAAGTTTGTTATATATTTATTTAATTTATTTATATTCTACAAATATCTATTTACTGCGTGTTTGATGTACGGTGTGTAAGGTAATTATAGGATAGAAATAAAATCAAAAGTACATAACAAAAGTCTATTCACTTTCCACATAAATATCATTACAGACTAATAATTTAATACTGAACTACACATTTAATCGGTGAGGCAGTTAGTAAGAGACTGGTGTGTATGCGCGGCATTTCTTAAAACCCTTTATTTACATTTCATATCGTGTTGCAAGGCGACTCTACAAAGATAAATTTTATTTTATTGTTTTAATTATTATAAATAGTTTAATGAAACCCTGTAACATTTTCCTTAATTTGACATGGGCTGAATTAAACCTAATTGTTATGCACGCCATCCTTAAAGGAAAAGATACATACATAGTGTTTATTTATATACATTTTAATATATTTTACATATTTAAATATATATTTTAACTGTAGATGTTTTACTAGTGGACTATTTATATTACTCAGGTATATAACGAGAACATATTAATGTTACCACTATTGACAGTATCTTGATTGAAACAAAGAAAGCGAGGTACATAAAAACATTACTTACCTCAGAAAATACGTGACATCTGGTGGACATGTAACACCATGTAAAATTATGTAGTTTTGTTCCTCCTGAAAGGTTAATATTAGGCCTTAAAAGGGAATAAGCAGTTTAGTAGGTTGTGTAAAAATATTAACGTTTTGATTTCAGCATGGCCGTTACAATATGTTATATACACGGCAGCATTCCCGAGTGCCTTAACTGGGGCTGACTTGGCGATATTCGCTGGGTGCTTTTCGTATGTAGCTGATGTATCTACGTTGAAAAGTAGAACGCTGAGAATTGGTATATTAGATATTGCCTATTTGAGCACATTGCCTACGGGAGTAGCTATAGGTAAGCCAATATATTTAAAATGTATGATAATATTCTGATGAATGCAATTATAGTCATCATCATCATCATCATCAGCTCGTATAACGTCCACTGCAGAACAAGAGCCTCTACCCTAGGTAGGGTTTTACCATAGTAACCATGCCTTTTTTTTTTTTTTTTGTGGGGCGGTTTTGCCTTTCGCATTCTTACCGCCGCTGCAGGGTATTCGCGCGCTGGCGGTGGGATATGTGGGACTCGCCCTCTCCATAGCGTGGTTTGCTAAACTCATACCACGAGGAGAGGATCCTACACCACTAAATACCCAATATGGTATCTCCAGGGCCACACTTACAGTGGCCCATTTGCCCAATTATAGGGACGCCCGGAATGTAGAGGCGTCTCTACTCCTACATGGGTCAGCCTCGAAGGGAGCGGGGCCCATGTCCCCCACTCACCGAGACCGAGCTTAGGGAGGTAGGCGGCGGGATAGTAACCACGCCTGGCAGGTGGATTGGTGACCATAGCATTGTGTTATAACACACAAGGAAACGCTGCTGCCCCTGGTATACCCTTATTATAGACTAGCTGATGCCGGCGACTTTGTCCGCGTGATATTTGTTATTCCTTCCGTTTTTTACTATGCCACGGGAACTATTACTATTTTTTTGTCTCAAGAACCGCGATAGCTAGGCACTTAAACTTTTTTTGCCCATTTTTGCTCGATGTCAATGGTACGAAACCGTTCGTGCGCAAGTCCGAGTCGCACTTGGCCGGTTTTTTTTTAACAATAGCCACCTGCCCGCCACAGCGCTTTAATTTTATTCAGTTGCAATTGTAGCGTAATTTCAATAACTGACAGAATAAAATTTAAAAAAATTAAAAAACGCACCAAATCTTGTTTGCACATTACGATACGTGTGACCTAAGTAGCCTATTATTGTACGGCTTGAAGTTAGCGCCCGAGCGTAGCGAGGGTGCTAAACGCCGTGCTGGGTGAATTATTTATTTAAAAGGTACATTCAAATCTTGCAATTTTTAATGTCATCATATTATTATTCATTTAACAACCGTCACCGATTTCGCTATCTCTTTTATCGCATCCGGAACAATTCCATTGTTCTTATCTTCGCTAAATTGACTGCCTTTTTTTTTTTTTTTCGTTTTGAATTACCTTGGTTGCCACGAGGCTTTTGCTACTTCACCGGGCATAAAGGCGACCAGAGCTCCAGCCTTAATAAATGGTTTAAAAACTACAAACTAAGCAACCTGCGCAAGGGGGCGCCCCCTGTGGGGCTTGGACCTCGGCTCAGGGCGGTCGCTGGCGATGAGATTGAGGGATTATGACTTTTAGTATTTTAGGGGAGTTTTGTGCAACTGTCGCTCTACTTTACAGTTCACGGGCCTCTCGGACTTCGCGTCTACGAGGGCATCGGATGGTTCTTTGCAAACTAAGGGTCAGGAGGACGAGGGGGGACGCGTCGCGTTAGCGGGCGCACTCTTCTCCGGCGGGTCGGGTAGAGTGGTCCTTGTGTAGTGCTGCTAGTTTCTTGCACTCTTTTTATTGCTAGTTGGTAACTTGTTATCTCGTCTTCCGGGTCATCTAGGACTCCCCGAGGCCGACGGTGTTTACGACGCTTTGTGGGCCAAGGCCTATAGTCGGATGCTGCAACAACCAAAGGGTTTGGATGTTGCGCCGCGGAAATTCACTGCCCGAAGTCAAGTTATGATTTCCGTGAAACGAACTATATGACAGCGTTTCTCTTTGATTCCGCTGTCACTTTTTCTCTGTTATTTGTTCGCTGTGAAGTAAGTCGATTACTTTACGCACCGTGCCGAAAATGGCAACTTAAGTCACGGAAATGCGTGCGTAAAATGCGGGTTTAGGTCACACTGTGCTATTAAAAATAGTATAACAATATTTTTTTTATTTTGCAGGTAACTTACTATGGAACACTGTGGCGAACAAATCCTACACTTTTATGTTTACTATAAATTCTTGCCTAATGGCTTTAGCTACTTTATACGCTTTTATTTTTATCAAATGGAGGACCACGTCCGAACAAAAGTCTTTAAAACAAGCAGGAGTCACCAACCCTCTGACAGACTTCTTTGATCTCAACAATATAGTAAGAACAATAAGCACTCTCACGAAGAGAAGACCAAACAATCAGAGAATGTTTTTATGGTTCCTACTTATATCTATGGCGTTTTACACATTCCAGAGAGGTAAGTTGCCCATTATTTATTGAAACTAAAATAATAGCAGGAAATAAAAAAAAATATGCAAGTTCTAACACCATATCATCATCAGCTCGTATAACGTCCAGTGCTGAACCTGGGCCTCCACCCGAGAGAGGGTAGTTGCCATAGTCACCACGCTTGGCAGGCGGGTTGGTGACCGCAGTATTATGTTGTACTACACAAGGAAACGCTGCTGCCCGTTCCTTGATATACGATTATTATAGATGATGTTATAACAATCGAGACTAACGGCTTAACGTTCTTTCCGAGGTACGGAGGGTAGTCCCTCAACTAACCAGACACCATGATGTTTATTTCTAAAAATATTTGTCATATGGAACCTAATTATAATAATTTCTGTTCACAAATCTTGATTATGTTTGTATAAAGTCAATATGATAATTATTTCTTTTGTCTATGTCTTTGACTTCCGAAAACGCTCTTAGCCATTTTGTGACGTCATACGTCTACTTCGTCGTGTCGATGATTCCTTTAAATTAAATGGTGATACGATGATACGTCTATTTAAAAAAACATGAACGCGATCCTTCACTATTACACTTTCTGAGTCATGACGTCATCGATCTTGAACACAGATAATTTATATAGATCAACATGGTTGACATCGTTTTCATCTCTAAATGTCAAGCCAATTTTAAAATAATTATTTCAGTGCTTTCTAGATCTCAAATAAATGCCATATTTTTGTCGTGATCTAGTAAAACCATTCTTAACCATAGAAAAATAATTTCAAAAAAGTGTCAACTAGCCTATTGAACTTGTCTCCTTGAAAATATAATAATATGATCTCATTAATTTAAACATCTGTATAAATATAAAAAGGTTAAAATAGGTGTTACAGCCTGTGCAAGTATAAAAAAAAAACAATATAATTGTATATAACATTCCTCGATAGATGGGCTATACAGGGTTATTTGTAAAACACCGGTAACCTCTCAGGACTACGTTACTAACATCATAATCAACAACTTTTGTTCTATGACTTTCAAAAATTCATCATATTTTAATTCATCAGATTTACACACAAAAATAAAAATATTTAAATTCAACGCTCTAAATGTTACGAAGTCTATGCGAAGCAAAATAAAGCGATAGTACCGACAATAGCGAGGGGAACGGGGAATACAGAGTTGAAATGTGTTAGATAGGACAACGAAATATTGAAGGTTTGTTTTTGGTAAATGTATTATGTTTTGTAAAAAGTCGTAGAACAAAAGTTGTTGTTTATGATGTTAGTAATATAGTCCTGAGAGGTTACCGGTGTTTTACAAATAACCCTGTATAACACAGATTTTTTTTCTAATCGGACCTATAGTTCTTGTTCAAGCTAACAAACAACACATGCTTTGCAATAAACGAATTTAATTGAATTGAACAAACAAACTAACTCTTCAACTTTATATGTTAATATAAGATTTAAAAAACCGGCCAAGTGCGAGTCAGACTCCCGCATGAAGGGTTTCGTACAATTTTCAAGTGGCTACTGTCGCAGTAATAGATATCGAGCAAAAAATAAAAAACATTGTTGTATAGGAGCCCCCTAAATATTTATTTTTAGTATTGGTTGTTATAGCGACAATAGAAAAACATCATGTGTAATAATTTTAGCTGTCTAGCTATCGCGGTTCTTGAGATACAGCCTGGACAGACAGACAGCGAAGTCTTAGTAATAGGGTCCCGTTTACACTTCGAAACCTTAAAAATACAAACACTGAGATTTCGTCTTAATAAAGATTTATGTATCATGCTTTCTAGCCAGAATTGGATAAAAAAAAGATTTTAGTCCAGTAGGGTGGGACTGACTATTATATTATTCATCTTTGACAATACTGTTCCCTCAATCAGAGTTGAGTTTTTGGCCCATCTATATTTTATTATCTCTACGGGTATATATTATATGGGTCATGTCAGATAAAGGTCAGCTTCTATTATTTTGAAACTGTATGTGAGCTACTTAAAACATTGCTTAACGGTCAATGACTACCTTCTAAGCATATATTTATCGACTTGTAAATCGAATTCTCGAAGACCATAATGATAAAAACTGCTTAAACGGAGTATAGATACGTATCAGAGAAAATCTTTTTAACTTATCATATAATCAACTGTATATAATTATTCCAAACAGTATAACTGTATTCTGCACTAACTGAAAATTCATTGTTTGAAAATATTAACCGAGAAATACCTACTTATTTTGTATAAAACTATTTATTTATTTATTGAGGCACATCAACAACATAAACACATACATTGATAAATAGGTATTACATATACAAAAAAATAGGGCTAGGTGTTTACATCTATTACAGACTAGCGGCCCGCCCCGGCTTCGCACGGGTGGACTTTTATACCCTACCCCTGCCCTACCCTACCCCTACCCTAACCCTACCCTACTCCTACCCTACCCCTACCCTACCCCTACCCCTACCCTACCCTACCCCTACCCCTACCCTACACCTACCCTACCCTACCCCTACCCTACCCTACCCCTACCCTACCCCTACCCTACCCCTACCCCTACCCTACCCCTACCCTACCCTACCCCTACCCTACCCCTACCCCTACCCTACCCTACCCTACCCTACCCTACCCTACCCTACCCTACCCTACCCTACCCTACCCTACCCCTACCCAAAAGTATCCTATGTCCTTCTCCCAGTTCTTAGCTACCTCCCTACCAATTTTCAGCCAAATCGGTTCAGCCGTTCTTGAGTTATAAATAGTGTAACTAACACGACTTTCTTTTGTTTTAAAATGTATTCTGCTATTCGGGACGGAAACAAATCCAACAAATCAAAAACCATGGCAATCGGTCCAGCCGTTCTCGAGTTATAAGTGTTGTAACAAACACGACTTTCTTTTATATATATAGATATGCACAACATTTGTTATAAAAATAGTGAACAACAGCTTAAAAGTTAAATAGGTTTTATATAATTAAATTGTATTGCATGCATAGTCACTTTCTAACTAAATAAAATAAATTGTAATATTTAAAACATGGTTATTAATTGAAACGAGATGTCAAAATATAAGGAGCAAATTAAATGAAATAAATAAATAAATTTTTAATAATAACTTAATTGATTTTATGTCAATTTGGCAAGCTATTTTTGTTAACCGCGTTTAAGATCTTTTGTTTATTATCTATTATTTATTTTTAATATCCGAGTATAGTTGGAATTAAATTTGCAAATTAGTCAAAATTGTATAGCACTAATAAGACACATAAATAATTACCACTTAAAATACAAAAGATCTATTTAAAATAATTACCACTTAAAATACAAAAGATCTATTTACATTTTTATTTCAATACCCACGTAGGTACGGGATCTATCTGTATGGGTCTTGACTTATTAATTGCGGTGGGCCTACATTTGCTTTTGCCTTATAATTTCTGATACGAAATCCCGTAGAGGCCCGTAAAATAAAGCGACAGTTGCGCAAAATTTCCCTAAAAATCACTAACGTGATATTTCATTAATCCCTCCCCCAGCAAAAGCCAGCGACCAAAACCCAGGCACACTATTTTTAAAAAATATAAAATGAAAACATTTTAATATTGACGTGACATATAGAAACGAAAATGGTGTTTGCCGTGTTGACCAGGCATATATTTGTTATGACGTCATTATAACAGTAAAGGGCGACCCTTTACTGTACAAATGAATAATTTTATAACCCTGAATTTCGATAATTTAAACAAGGAATACATTAATTATCACTATACCTATGAGCCTGCAAAAAAACACCGATAAAGACCCTCGATAAATAGAAATTGAAAGGCTCAAAATACTATTGAAGTCAGTGCCGAAAACCGCGATTGTAGTTTTTTTTCATATGATGTCACCAAACGGCTAATAGCGTTTTAGGCGATTGAGAACATAGAAAAATATCTATATATATAAAAGAAAGTCGTGTTTGTTACAACACTTATAACTCGAGAACGGCTGGACCGATTGCCATGGTTTTTGATTTGTTGGATTTGTTTCCGTCCCGAATAGCAGAATACATTTTAAAAACAAAAGAAAGTCGTGTTAGTTACACTATTTGTAACTCAAGAACGGCTGAACCGATTTGGCTGAAAATTGGTAGGGAGGTAGCTAAGAACTGGGAGAAGGACATAGGATACTTTTGGGCAGGGGTAGGGTAGGGTAGGGTAGGGTAGGGGAAGGGGAGGGGTAGGGTAGGGGTAGGGTAGGGTAGGGGTAGATGTAGGGTAGGGGTAGGGTAGGGTAGGGTAGGGTTAGGGTAGGGGTAGGGTAGGGCAGGGGTAGGGTATAAAAGTCCACCCGTGCGAAGCCGGGGCGGGCCGCTAGTAGAATATAAAAATACTTAAAAAATACTTATATTTATACAGCCATGTTTCAGTTTTATGAATTAAAATTGTTATGTTTATGTTCCTTATGACAAATATGTACTTACAAAAGTAAACATCATTGTAGCATAATTTGATATGAGTCAATTGGCCTATTGCTACTTCATAAATTGTTTTGTTGAATAGTCGGTTGTATGTCATTTTTTTTTAATTAGCAGACTTGACCGCGTCTTATAGTTACTGCAGTTATATATAGGGTGACTGGTAATTAGTGACCGATACCTAAACACATGATTGTGCTCATGATAATAAACAACTTTTACTATGGCACCAACCATGAAATCGCGAAAAAAAAGTTGGTGCCATAGTAAAAGTTGTTTGTTATCATGAGCACAATCATGTGTTTAAGTATCGGTCACTAATTACCAGTCACCCTATATAATGGAATTAACGGTACGCAACAAAAGTTTACAGACCTCTTTTCGATTGTGGATTTACGTTTAAATATTGTTACAGATGAGCGGCCAGTGATGTTCTTATACACGACAGTTGCATTTGAATGGAATGTTACCCAATTCAGTAATTTCAGAACGTTTTTGAGCGCTCTTTATGTGTTGGCTATGCTATTTGGAATACCACTTATGACAAGAGTATTAAATTGGAAAGACACGGTAATTTTAAAAGTTTCACTTAGGTACATTATGTATTAGAATAAGGAACCGCTAGGTGTACTTTTACTCTTTCAAAATAACTTCTTGTCAACTACATTTGTAATGGATACATCAGATTAAAAGTACAACAGACGAAAATACTATCGAACGACCGAGTACATCTTATAGATTTACTGGCAGTGCCCAAAGGCGGATTGAACATTTGGAGCGCCGTAGGCAAGCATGTCATCGGTGCCCCTATTTTATAAATAGTCTAGTTCAAGTAAAAATTTGCATTTGGATCTGAGACGTGGTCTCTTATCTTACTATGTGCCTCATAAGAAAGCTCAAAGTCGCTCAGCGAGCTATGGAAAGAGCTATGCTCGGCGTTTCCCTGCGTGATCGAATCAGAAATGAAGAGATCCGCAGGAGAACGAAGGTCACTGACATAGCTCAACGGATAAGCAAGCTGAAGTGGCAATGGGCAGGACACATAGCTCGAAGAACTGACGGTCGATGGAGCAAAAAGGTTCTCGAGTGGAGACCACGAACTGGCAAGCGCAGCTTAGGACGACCGCCTGCACGATGGACCGACTACCTCATAAAGGTCACGGGGAGTCTGTGGATGCAGGCCGCTAGCGATCGTTCCCGTTGGAAATCGGCCTATGTTCAGCAGTGGACTACAACAGGCTAATGATGATGAAGTAAAAAGGATGATGAGACATTTTGGTACCCGGTCCAATAACAATAATTATTGTATTATTGAATTGGTCTAACCTATAGGAGAAAAAAATTGTATGGTGACGAAACCTGAATGTTAGTATCTTCAGAGATATATATGAATATGTTTCATTTGTTCACCATAACAATATAAGTGTCATATTAAAAACTTAAGCGATACAACTGAAAACTTGATTTACTG
This sequence comes from Nycteola revayana, assembly GCA_947037095.2. Taxonomy (NCBI): domain Eukaryota; kingdom Metazoa; phylum Arthropoda; class Insecta; order Lepidoptera; family Nolidae; genus Nycteola; species Nycteola revayana. The sequence continues at coordinate 29,841,863 of OX344842.1, read as the reverse complement.
ATACCAACCTAGGAGGCACCACGGCTCCAGCAGCATTTCTCAATGATGTCATTGTAGACAACGAAAACAGTCTATAACTGTAAAACTATAAAAAATAAAGTTGTTTTTGATTTATACTTGTATTTTTTTACTCAAATAAGTAAATAACTTACTTGAGCGTATAATGACTTTGAGTCATGCGTTTTTGTCATACGTGCCTGATTTAAAAAAATAAACGTGTAAGTATTTTTATTCTTAGTGACTACTCACACCCGCATGTTCAAGCAAAAACGCATGACACAAAAATCGCTCTAACTCCTTAAATACTAATATTTGAGACAAGCGCTCAAGTTTACATTATTCTACACAAAAATACCTTTTCAATGATGTATAACATGTTTCTATTGGAGTGGGTACCAGACTCCATACATTCTGCCCATCATCCTTTGATCACTGTAGTTGGCGTTATTACATGTATGCTAGAGGTTACTCGAATTTGTAGCTGGCATTTCTATATTCTGACTTGTAGTAGCCTGAACTACAGTTGTTGTTCCAGCGTCTATTCGCCCGCCCCTAGGCACGTGCCTAGTTTGCCTTAAGCTTAATCCGCCTCAGGGCAATGCGCTAAGCGATAGCGATTACAGAGCAGCTAGTTAGCGAATAATCTCAAACCATAAAAATATTGTATCATATAAAAAGGTTTAATGTTGAGACTGCTTGTTGCTTTTTAGCAGGTAGTTGACAATTATAACTACGAATTCTGTTTATACATAATACCTATTGGCCGCGGGCACCGGTGTAAGGCCGCAGGCACCGTTGTGTCAATTATGCCCCCCATCTCCTCCCGTGGGCGCCGTAGGACCCGGCCAAGGGAAATATACCAGAAGATGGGCAGCAGCATCTTCTTAGATTACAAAACCTAATACTGCTACTCGCCAACCCACCTGTCAGGCCTGGCCAGTATTGGCAAACCGTGTGGTGTGTTTTCAGAAATGTTCATAAGAAATGAACATTTCTGAAAACACTCGGCCCCGATTCCCTAGTCGGCCCCGCTAGGTCTGGCTACGATGGCGGTCATGTCATGGTATCGGCAGGTGCTATGAATCGGGAGACGAGTGGCTACCAATTTTACAGGCGAACACTGGCCCACTATACGGACCGACGAAAAGATTGTTGAGTTTTAAGAAGAATTGAGCAGGCTCAGTTGAGATATTCTAGGGTTGTCTGAATTCCGTAGAAAGGGACTGGACACGATAACCCTGAAATCTGGCAACCTGCTCTTCTACCGGGAGGGCGACCAACAGTCTCAACGTGGTCGGGTTTCTTGTTCACAAGTCCCGTTAACAACATAATTAACATCAACAGTGTGTTTAGCAGGGTGGTTTACTTAACACCGAGAGTATCTAAAAGATACTTCCTGAAAGTCGTCCAGGTCTATGTACCGACCTCGACACACCCAGATAAAGAAGTTGAGTGTATGTATGAGGACATTAGTAGGGCCATACATAATCATAAGACTCACTTCAATGTTTTTATGGGGGAGTTCAATGCAATACTGGGCAAGAGAAAATATTTGATCGCTCGTCTACTACTCCATAATCGCACGAACCCTTTTACGCACTCGCGAACAACATATCAGCCAAAAGTGCGGGGAACTATATCAAAACAAACTGTCAATGTGTTCAAAATTATTGTTCCATGTTCATAAAGTTATTGAAATGACTGAAAATGTAATGTTTAACTCAAATAACTTAAACTTTCAGGTAATATTAATGATAGGGGCGACTGCCCATATATGTGGACACTTGATTTACTCGCAAGCCACGTCCGGTGAGTTGATGTATGTAGGGGCGGTGGCCGCGGCTCTGGGGCCCGTCATTGCTCCGCTCATACGATCCATGACTTCTAAAGTGCTGCCACCGAATGAAAGAGGTATTTATGCATTAATCATCAACATCAGCCAGTATAACGTAGGGAGGGTTATTGCCATAATTACCACGCTTGGCAGGCGGATTGGTGACCGCAGTATTATGTTGTAAAACACAAGGAAACGCTGCTGCCCGTATCCTGGTATACGAAAGTTATAGATGATGTTATTACAATCGGGACCAACGGATTAACGTGCTTTCCAACACACGGTGGGTAGTCCCTCAGCCAACGGGACCCGGAAAGAAAGCTTACTACTTACAGTTTTTTACTTTGATACATATTTTTTTAATCATAGTCTAACCGCATCAAAAGTTTTTAAACGACGTGTTACAAAGAGATTAAAAAATTTCGATGACCGGCTGTGGTTCCACCGTAGCCTAATTGGTTAGGCATTAGGGGCTTTATCTAAGATGCAGGTTCGAGTCCTGCCGGTGGTCGAATTTTATTAATCACAATTTTGAAATATTGTAAAAATATATCTATCTGTCCGCGCTACCAAAACCCGTCGGAAACAAGACGAATAAGAATTAATGTCGCATTACAACATTTATTCCAATTCGTCTAGTTTTAGAACTGCAGACGATTTGTAATTATTGTCATTCCTAATAATAATTATATCTAGAAACAATGTCACACAGAACATCCTAGCCCCAAACTAAGCAAAGCTTGTACTATGGGTACCAGGCGACGATATACATACTTATATAGATAGATAAATACTTAAATACATAGAAAACATCCATGACTCAGAAACAAATATTCGTACTCATCACACAAATATTTGCACTTACCGGGATTCGAACCCAGGACCACCAGCTTCGTAGGCAGGAGCACTACCAACTAGGCTACGGTGACCGTCGAATTGTTAATTTACAATATTTTAATATATTTCCAGGTGTGGCATACGCATTCCTATCGGTGATGGAGAATGCCGTAGCGATGTTCGCTTCCATCATATATTCTCAGATCTACAACAAAACATTACGCACCAGCTTTTCCAATGCAATATTTTACTTCACGATCTGTACGCAAGTTGTAGTATTCTTGTTAGCACTGTAAGTAATGCACATTTTTTTTGTAATATCATCATACTAATATTATAAACGCGAAAGTTTTTAAGTATGGATGGATGGATGTTTGGTACTCTTTCACGCCAAAACTACTGAAAGGAATTGGCTGAAATTTTGCACCGGGATAGGTTATACGCTGGATTAACATATAGGCTACGAAACATCACGCTCCGACCCACTGGAGCAGAGTAACGCGGGTAAAACCTCCATATGCAGTATAGCCTTTTTTTTCAGGGTGTTATAGATTATTATACCCCTGAGGCCACGTCGCGAGACGAGGAGAGGGAGGCCTCTAGATTGTCAATGGCATGCTATTTTTTTTTTGTGACTAGTCCCTTCCACACTCCTGCCATCAACAGCGGCACACGTGGAAGAGGTTCTAAGCTGTTAGGCTTAGGCTGTTCCCGGGACACCTAAATGTCTTGGATACCGCAGCGAATTTAATCAGAAAGTTTATCGGAGGAGTTGAAAAGTAAAATTCCATTTCCATCCAGCGCAAAGCGGGAGACATAAATGAACGAATGAGATAGTAAACCTCAGGAAGAGTCACTTACAATTGTATAAGCCGATTTCATGCTAGTCATACCACAAAGCAATTTACTGCCCACTAAAATCCCCAGGTGCTCCTCCGTCCCCATTTTGTCACTATCGGGGTATGCATCTGTATGACATAGATCCGGTACACATAAAATATAGTCCAAGTATAGATAAAACTGGTGAAAGAACTTTTCAAATTAGTTTCATTGTTTTTTACGGTATTCGTTTCGCAATTTTTTTAATATAGCGTTCGTATATTTATGTTATGTATATTAAAAGTAATCATTAAGGCGGAAACATATTGTTAAAATGCGACCCGAACTGATGAAACCATGAAGACCACAATCACACTATTAACACGTCGCGTCGCGTCGGATGTTCATAATGTGATTCTGGTCTATAGAAAACAATACATTTGATCCGACTCAACACGCGCCGCGTTTCATCGGGTCGCGTCGCGTTTTATCAATATGTTTCCGCCTTTAAAGGTTACAAAACGTAAAATATATTTTTCTTATAAAATTTCAGGTCAATTGAATTGATGATGAGAGGAAGACCTATAGAAGAAATGATGTTTGAAAAGGAGGAATCTGATATCTACCAGAAGTAAATGAGTTCGAGTGTGAGACAGAAAATGAATTCCTTTCCATTTTTAGAATAGTATTAGATTTAGAATTCCATCAGGGGTCCATAAATGTAGAGAATCAATTTACTTGGTGTACATAGATTGCTCAAAAATAATAATTTTATATTTATTAAAAAAAAAAATCTAAATTTTAAGAAGTGAATAGAAAACGGAATGTGTTCGTTATCTACATGAATAATTATCAATAAATTTTTCTTGTATTAATTACAAATTTGTTATTACATTTTGAAATTATAATGATATTATTAATTTTATTTATAAATATTTACAGTTCATTAATTACTAAAAAATACATATTTAAATGTACTTCTTATTTAAAAAATTAAGTTAATAAAACTATAGGTAATGTAAACAGGTTATACAAATGTTTATGGTTGTGATCTAAGATACTAATCTTAATCAAAACATGTAGCAATGAAATTTTAAATAGAATTTTGAATGTTGGCTAGCGATTTCTATTTATTGTGATAAATAATTTGACATTTCTTTCTGAATTAAGTTAAGAACAAAAGGGAACATCGTTTTAATATATTTATGCTTTTTTTTCTTATTCTTCTATTAGTTAAAATATTACTTGTCATTGATTGTGCTTGATATTGATTTATAATGATAAATTCTATTATTTTAATAATTATATTCCCGAATACAATATTTAATTCACATGAAGGGTAAGGGAAAGAACAGGGAATATCCATCCTATTAATAGAAACGCAATCAAAATTTATGCCACGCCCGAAAGTTGGTATCTATTTGAGGTTGTTTTTTTTATAATAAGTAAATGATTGAAGATTAAGTGTGTGAGCTATATCAACAAAACTTACTAATAGAAAAACATGAATAGTGTCATTCACTGTTCTTTTCATTCACATAATCTTGTTAAAATTGTTATTTATTAACATTATATCACTATTATGGTTTATATAAAGTATTTTAGGTTTATTCCACTTTGAACACCCAGGTGATATCACCTGGGTGTTCAAAGTGGAATAAACCGTATTTTATGCCTAATGTACTCCACTGAACTTTCCAAAACTCGAATAAAAAATGGCTGCATAAAATGTATTTAATGCATTTCACAATGTGATAATTTTTATTAGAATTAAGATAACAAATACAAAGTACCTATGATGTATTAAATGTACAAAATAAAGGTATTAAGTTCCAATAAAGCGATAGGTAACATTTATAAACTTAGTTGTAACCGTAAGCGTAAGTTTTAACTGAGTTATATCAATACATTGTTAATGTTTTATAAAATTAAATGTTATTATTAATATATTTCTTGGTTTCATTTTGTTTAATGCCCTCGGTATACATTATTTTCCACTTTTCACCAAAGAATAAAAGTTTTCTCGAATGGTAAACTGCAATTTATATATTTTCCTAGTTCAATTTTGTACGTAACACAAAACCTACATAATTACAATTTTGATGTATTTAAGATTTTCATAAAAGTGTGTAGATCCGTTTAGCAAATTAAGTATTTTATACTATAATATTATATTGAGGAAAGATTTGATTATTCATTGGTTTGTTTGTTTGAATAGAATAGCCTTCGAAACTACTTAATGGATACTTGATACTCGATTTGATCAAACTTTTGGGTTGGTTTTAAATAAATAAAAAAAGTTTTTATTTACGTAAACCTATTACAGGCATTTGCAAATAGTCAAAACATATTTGGCTCATTAATATAATACATTTAATTTATTAATTTAGTTTAGTTATTATAGTTATAATAATAATAAATAGTTTGTATTAGATATTTTTTATAGCTTTAGCGTAAAAGCTGTCAGGTATGAAAATAGATTTTTATCTTTAATCTATAATTTAATAGTCTAAAGTTCTGTCCTATGAGTATGTTATTATTTAGATGGACCATAAGTATATCGTCGGACGCGATTTTATGATACCATCGGATCCAATACGCCCCAACTGAGAAGATCCGGCGAAACAAACTCAGTGGGGTATTCTACTGCCGGTTTCATCGCGGCCTCATTGAGACGATCCGGCGAAACATACTCAAATTGGCATGTCAACATTGTTTAGATCCAGTTACTGTCATTATTTGGTTGGTTTGGTTTGGGTTAATTGGCTTACACAATTTAACAATCGGCCGTCTTTATACAACTTTTATTTTTATTTTGCTACTTTAACAGATCAGGTAAGTTATTTTTACATCACATAACTGTGTCCAATTCATCTCCTTTTGCATAAGGTCTATAATTGGCCATAATAGACATCTCAAAATGCCTGAGAGCCTAAAACAAAAACATCTCCCAAATTATTTACACGTACTCAGCAGTATAACAAAGTTGTAAAGTACACTTCTCATCAGAAAAAACGAAACACCTTGCAAGTTTATGTTTTGTAATGATTATCAGTAAAATTTGTATATATAAGACTATTTAATATGAGGTTTTCAAATCCTAATCCTAGTATGAAGCAAATTAATAAAAAACAATATACGTAAATCAAAAAAGCTAGGAAACCTTTATTTAAAAACTTGTATTCCCTGCGTATTACTGCTTCCACACGGTTCTACATCGATCGGATGAGAGTCGCGATCAAATGATGTTGCATTCCATTCCATTCCTCTTGGATTACATGTTGCAGATGGCTAAGTGTTTCTAGGGCAGGATCTCTGGCATGAATTCGTCTCTTTAATTCATCCCATTCAATCGGTTTCATGTCCGGGCTTCTTGCTGACCATTCCATAATGGAGATACCGACTTGGGTGCGGTGGGAGCCCGCATTGTCGTGCATGAATATGAAACCGTTGCCAAAAAAATGTGCAAAGTTAAGGCGCGCTCTTCGATGGTCTGCAGTTAATTTCGGCCCATTTGCTGGATTTTTCGGTACCAGTCCACGTTCCTTCAACCTTCTTCTAGTACACGAAGCTGCTGCAGTTGAAAAGCATAAAGTGACCTGATTCCTGCCTGATCTTGAACGGCGCATGAACAAATATAACAAGAGGGTTCTACTGAGTTTTTGGCAGTGTTTCTCAGTAGTCTCCACGCACTGCACGGTAGGAAAAAAATATGACGATTCCAAACAAATGTAACCATTTTTACGGAATAAATTAATTTTGAATTTGGATTTGATTCCTGGCGTAACAGTTTTATTAACTGATAGTGACGACGAAACTACCTAATATTTTAATAAAACTTATTTTTTTCTTAAATACATTTTTTTTTGCTTATATACCTAATATATTTTATTTATAACACCTAATAAACTTTACGAATTCCTCTCCTTTCTTTAATAATGACAAGCAAAAATAGTGAGCAGTTTTTTGTTCCACTAAGTGCACGATGCGCGAACTTTCCCCCACTGAGCCAAAACCTTGCCAAATTACGTGCCGGGGACTGTACCCATGTTATGGGTAAGGTAAAACTTATGTCCACTGGCCACCCCTAACCTTTGCTGTCAAACGTTCGTGATGTTGACACGAACTTCTTTTATTACATTGTTTAAACCAAACCAATTTATGCTTTTCCAACAGTTTATAAGAAGTTAAGAACTAATAGTAATGTCGTAAATACTTAACAGTTTATAAAAGCGCAACAATAAACTGTTACTTGATATTTTCTGACTTAACCTAAAACTTTGTGTTGCGGAACTTGCGGAGCATCTTTTTGTACTTACACCAAAAAAAAAGCTATACGCGGAGTGAGATGCAGGATGGCATTTTGCATCCTGTTCTTTCCTATAGGAAACGGCATAAGACTTGTAGCGACATCTACAGTAGCCGCACAAAAACTTCAAGAAGACAAGCAGCGCCATCTACCACCTAGAATCCCAACTAACCTGTATCACGCAATACAAGTTCGCAAGCCAATTCGAACATATACAAGTTCCGAACAGTAACAAATGGCCGTCGGTCGCCGGGCATACCACCTCGCCCGGTAAAGAAGATCTTCATTTTCTGTGGAGGAACACCACCAACCGTTCCTCTATAATTGGTGACCCCGAAGACAGCACGCAACAGGCTACTTCAGCAACGTACTCCTTATCCAGCTCTACAACCAACTAGCTTCCGCAACACGGCTCCATCGACTCCGGCTACAGCACCACGGCACTGCGTACACGACCTCGCACACCGGTCTGCGCAGCACTGCCAGCTTCGCCGCACGCAGTCTCAGCCACAACGGTCCCGACTCACTGGGACCCAGCATCGATTCCGACTCACTGGGATCAGTTCCGACTCACTGGAACTCCAACAAAGTAAGAACGACTTTCAGTCTCAGAGGGGAGTACTGTAGCGACATCTACAGTAGCCGCACAAAAACTTCAAGAAGACAAGCAGCGCCATCCACCACCTAGAATCCCAACTAACCTGTATCACGCAATACAAGTTCGCAAGGCAATTCGAACATATACAAGTTCCGAACAGTAACAAATGGCCGTCGGTCGCCGGGCATACCACCTCGCCCGGCAAAGAAGATCTTTATTTTCTGTGGAGGAACACCACCAACCGTTCCTCTACAGACTCCTCTATTTATTCTCCATGTATCCTCCCTCTACGGTTTTGATCGAAGTTGTGACAGCTATTTCATCTACTCCGTAGTGCTAACTACAGTTATCGATAAAAAATATCGATACTTTAGTATAGATTACAAAAATATTTTTTTCCTAAATTAAATATCTAATAGGTAACACAAATATTTCATGCATGGATTATAAAAGAAAAAAAATATATATTTATTTGCAACGGATAAACTCAGAAACTTTCATTGTCTATTTAAAATTAGAGCATATTCAATTTAGCGAGTAATCTAGCTATATCTTATAGAAAAGTTCCCACTAATAGATTGTAGATATTAAAATTTTCGCAGCTGAGCATTATGTTCATCCTTACTAACATTTATCATAGACAATAAAAACTTTTTTTAGACCGAAGAAGATAGATAGAATCTTTTTTAGAGAAGAAAACCGTAAATATATAATAATATAAGACCGAGATATAAGGTGCCTGTGCTAGGTGGGCAGCTATAAAAAACTCCTCAAGAACCTTAGATCACTAGAAATAAATTACTCACGTTTACGTTAACTTCTTAATTCAATATAACCTTAAACCTATAGCCTTCCTCGGTTAATGAGCTATGTAATACTGAAATATTTTTTTTATCTGATTTGTAGTTCCTGAGATATAGTATTGCAAAATTTAGAGCGTTCAAGCAAATAAACAAATTATTCAGCTTTATAAATTAGTAAAGATGACATAAGAATTCAGGTAACACATAATTAAAAAAAACAGAAAAGCCAATTTAAGAATATCCTCCTTCTATTTGAGGTCGGTTAAATGTATTCAATTCAACAGTATTTAGTCGAGTTTCAACTCGGTGTCACTACAAACTACAATTCGTTTAAATATATTATCTGTGCACCCATTTAGACTACATACATTGAGATACCTACAGAGTGTGACTAAACTGACATCCTTTCGTTTTATTGATTGATTTTCAAAAAGAGAAAATATAATTTTATAAGTTTGTACTCAGAAATTCAGTATTAAAATTTTATTAGTTTCTATTTTTTATTGTTTGTGAAATGTAAGAAAGCATGAGAGCCCAGAAGGCGAGCTTGTTACCGTGACACACTAAGTAAACGCAGATATTCCGACGTTCGGCTCTGATCTCTACGTCGCATTCTGCCTTTAGTTGAATATTTTCTTTATAAACAACCAAGTTTATTCGTTGCCGTACCACTATAAGTTAAGGTGAGTACATAAATTATAAAATTATATTCGAAATTCTGGTAGCATCAACTAAGGTGAAATTACTAAAATTAACCTATCTCTATGTATAGTTGACCGCTCATTGCGAATGTAATTAACTATTTATGCTTTCTATTCTGGTAGTTGCTATAGATTTTACCTGAAGAAGCAAATGCATTCAATAATATAAGTGTTTATTTATATTTCAATTGTATTTTGTGTGTAGTAAGTGTATTTTAGTTATATATGACTTTTATGATGATTAATATTTGATTTATCAAGGCTGGTGCATTTGTGTTATATTTTTTTAATTATTAGACATATCCTATGCCTGTATCTGTTACATTGTTCTTATTTTGACTTACTTATTATGTTATTTACTATTCAGCTTGCTAACTTCCTACAAATATTGTATATGCAAAAGATTGTATGCATAAATGGATCTGTGGATGTTTGTTACTCTTTCACACACTGTTACGATTTACATGTAGGCTATAAAATGTACTGTGATGCACTGTAGCGGAGTAATAATTCAACTCGGCTAAAACTATTTCGGGTTCATGTAAAAAATTGACAAAGTAAAAAGTTGTGAAACACTTTAACTAAATTTTAAATTATTTGGTGAATGAATATTACCTAGATAAAAATATTAACGAATATCAGTTTTTGTTTTTATTCACCAGCAGTCAATTTAAATTTGGTTGTTATCACAGAACCACATAACCACTACTGCATCTAAATAAAAAATAAAAAATTGTTGCCACAGCATGAAATTATGGTGATGTCTAATTTTCTGTACTATGTCATATACTTTTTGTGCTGTCAACTGTCACATTCTCTGCTAATATATTGCTTTTCATCGCTCTTTAGGCTGGCTGTGTATTTGTTTATTCTTCTTAAAGAGAAATTGGGGCGATGTATATGTTTGATTGCTTGCCTTTTGTAGGTATATGTTACTGATTACTTTTTGCACTAATTTAAAAATCTTTGGTGAATATTAATTACCTGCGAATGTTTCTTCGCATTATTAAGATAAATTTAAAGTATTTAGTGTGCATTACCTTTAAAATTTACTGGTTTTGGTGGACTCCCTGTTGCTCCATTTCTATCAAATTACATACAGAAGTGTGTAATTTGTGAACTTGTTTTTTTTACATGGGCATAGACCTCTGTCAACTCTTCCATGAAATCTCGGGCATTTATCTGTACTACATTGAGCATCCCTAATCTAGAGTAAATTTGACAATACTATATTTTGTACTTGAGTATAAAAAGAATGCAGATCATGTTAGCATCTAATAAATAATAATATAAACGGTCAATTAGATATGTAACAAATAGCTGTGGTACTAAAAAAAATTACTAAAAATATTATAACAATCCTTACTATCCTTATCCTTACTTCCTTACTAATATTATAAATGTGAAAGTAACTCTGTCTGTTTGTCTGTTACGCAATGACGCCTTAACTACTGAAGCGATTTAAATGAAATTTGGTACAGATATAGTCTAGAGCCTGAGAAAGAACATAGGCTATATTTTATTATGAATTTCCCACGGGAACGGGAGTTACGCGGGTGAAACCGCGCGCGGGAAGCTAGATCATTATAAATTGTCATTGCCCTCTGTCTTTATTATTAACTATGGTATGTTGTTAAAATATTCCAGATTCCTAGAAGCATTCAATGATACATGAATTCTATGACAGTTCTGAAGATGATGAGATGGATAGTCAGTATCTAATAGACCCAGAATGCTTGGTTTCAACAAAGCCTGATTGCGACATGCATAACCGGTGTTGTGGTGGTAAAGCTTGGTGTATTAGGGTAAGCCATAAACATACATATAATTGTAGTATTTTTTATTATACAAATGCATAATCTCTATTCATTCTCTCAGATCCCTGAATAAAACACTATATTTTAACTCATTTTAAAGCAATAAGTTTGATTTTATGTAATTTTCATTCTGTTTCAGGATATTTGTGGTATCATCTGTGCGGTGCTAACATGGCTCTTGATACTTTATGCAGAGTTTGTAGTCATGATGGTGATGTTGCTGCCCGGAGTCTCAACATACCCTGTTTACAGTTACATCAATATTTTTATATTCCAAAGTTTGGCATTCCTAGCTTTTGCGTCGCATCTAAGAACTATGTTCACTGATCCTGTAAGTAAGGAAACTTCATGTACTTGTAAAGTCTTGTAAAATTAATTAACAAGGTTTTTTTTAGTTACTAGACAACCATATTATGTTTCCAGGGGGCGGTTCCAAAAGGAAATGCAACAAAAGAAATGATAAAACAAATGAGCTTCCGAGAAGGCCAAGTAATTTTCAAATGTACAAAATGCTGCAGCATCAAGCCTGAACGGGCTCATCATTGTTCTGTGTGCCAGCGGTGCATTAGGAAGATGGACCACCACTGTCCGTGGGTCAACAATTGTGTTGGAGAGAACAATCAAAAATATTTTGTGCTTTTCACGGTAATCATTGTACATTATAATTATTAAACTATTAAAATGACATTTTACAAAGATAGTTCTATATGTAACACATTCTGTATATTTGTGGTTTTATGAAAATAATTTAATTAATTAATTAAGTTTTCATTAAGTTAATATATCATCTTCAATGTTAATTATATTGATGTAATCTCATGTTTTTGGGTATTACTTGTTCTGACAAAAACATAAATAAAATATTTTTGAATAAAAAAATTGTAACTAAATGTATATTAAAAAAAATATTAATACATTTTTTTCAGTTCTACATCGCAGCAATATCAATCCATGCAGTGGGGTTGTCTGTCTATCAATTCGTGACGTGCATCAGACACGAATGGCGAGATTGCAGCGCGTATTCTCCCCCAGCGACGGTGGTGTTACTCCTGTTTCTAATTGCAGAAGCGTTGCTGTTCGCTATTTTTACAGCTGTTATGCTTGGCACACAGCTACATGCGATATGGAATGATGAGACCGTAAGTTGTGTTTTTTATTCAAGATTAGCTTCCCACAAAGCTCCCGTCCTCACGAACTTCATAATTAACTATCACCTATAGGCTTCCTCAATAATTGGGCTTATCTAACACTATAATAATTTTTCAAATTCTTTTGTTTTTTCGGCTCATGGCGGTCGCTGACGGTGAGATTGAGGGATTATGGATTTTAGTTTCTTTAGGGGAGTTTTATGCACCGGGCATCGGAAGGTTCTTAACAAACTAAGGGTCGGGAGAATGAATACAACTCAAAAACTACAGTGCCGATTTCAAAAATTCTTGCACCATTGGCAATCTACATTCACCCACATGGCTATGTTTATTTATGAAGTTCCCACGGGAACGGGAGTTAAGCGGGGAGTTCTCGCGCGCGGGATGCTAGTGTTTAATATTGTCAGGAGAGAAAAAATAAGAAAATTGCGTCGAAAATATGAAAATTTAAGAATTCTTAACCACTATATTATTTTTTTTAAGTCTTAAGTTTAATGTAATCTTATGGCGTTTGACATAACATTGACAGAATGCGTGCTGCTGTAAGTGCACATCACTGTTAGTTCAGAGCTATCACGCCTTATGTTAAAAGTTGTTTTTCTTTTTTCTCTTTCTAACTGCAATCAGCCCCACAGCTATAATCAGATTTTATTTTGATAATTGACTTTTTTTGAGATTCTCTTATTTTTATATCTATATTATGGCTAGTCGAGACCTCTTTAGTCTGAAGATGCAGTCTTTGGTATCCAGTAGTGCCCTGGATAGTTGGTGTTTATGCTCTTGTCTATAGTCTGTTTTTGTAGTCCTCACATGACTTTTCTATCTGTTCCATCACTGTAGGAACCTCTAGGTACTCATGAACTTCTGTGTTTTTAATGAACCAAGATGCACAGCATATTAACTTTAGTTTAAAAGTTGAATTTAATATAGAGTTTTAGTTAAGATAGGACAACATCTGTCGGATCAGCTAGTCTATTCATTATCATCATCACGTCCACTGCTGAACATGGGCCTCCTCCCGAGGGAGGGTATTTGCCATAGTCACCACGCTTGGCAGGCGGATTGGTGACCGCAGTATTATGTTGTACCACACAAGGAAACGCTGCTGCCCGTTCCTTGATATACGATTATTATACAACGGCTTCGCGTGCTTTCCGAGGCACGGAAAGAAATCTTATAATTTACACAAAGATTTTTTGTCCGGCGTGGGGATCGAACCCACGACGTCCGAGATTTAAAGCGAGCCAAATACCGCTACGCTACGGAGGTTGTCTAGTTAGTCCATTATAAATGATATATTTTAATTTCCAGGGTATAGAACAACTCAAGAAGGAGCAAGCCCGATGGGTCCGCAAGTCTCGATGGAAGAGCATACAATCTGTTTTTGGCAGATTCTCTATACTATGGTTTTCACCATTCACACAGCCTTCGCCTAAAACAAAATTGGAGAGCTACCTGTACAGTGTTTAAATATGGTATTGTAAAATACAAATTCTCAATATCCACAGAGGTTATAGTCGGGAAACTTTTGCAAGGAAACGGTAGCTACGGCATTTAACAATTAGACTAATATTTAACTTATTTTTAGAATGTCTTTGAGCACTTTGCCTAAGAGTTATACATAATGGGCCGTCCATTAATCACGTTATCTTTTTTAAAGCATTTTTAACCCCCCCCCTCCCCCTTGGTGATACATGGTGAGGTTTAAGACTACCCCCCCACCCCCTACCCAACATCACGTGTATTTTTAGTATCTACAAAGAATCTTGAATTTTTCAGAATATTTTCTTAAATATCATTTTCCCGTTGCTTAGTTTTAAAATGAGAAGTTTGATCACGTGGTTAATAAAGAAATGTGTGGCTGGGCTTATAATTTCCCAAACATAAATACACGTGATATCTTACTACACCCCCCTCCCCCCTTGTGACATTTCGTGATTTTTGTCTAACCCCTCCCTCCCCCTTTCAAGCCTCACGTGATTAATGGACGGCCCCTAAGCTGTGTTAAGTTATGCTCGATTTTACCTGCGATTTTTTATTATTATAGAACCAGTTGCTCCATATTCAATAACATAAAAATTCTTCCATAAATGAACTTGCTATAACTGACAATCTGTTCAGCATTATTATATTGTTAGGAATTATTTTTTTATTTACTAGTAATGTAGATACCTCAGTATATCTTACTAATATTATAAACGTGAAAGTTTGTAGGTATGGATGGATGGTTGTTTGTTACTCTTTCACACCTAAAATACTGAACGGAATTGGCTGTAATTTTGCCCCGGGATAGGTTATACGCTGGATTAACATATATGCTACAAAACATCATGCTCCGACCCACTGGAGCAGAATAACGCGGGTAAAACCGCGTTAAAATATATTTATAACGTTTGTGGACGTTGATTACTAATCCAAAGGTAAATATCGTGGTTCAAGTCGACTTTCCTGATTTTATTTATAACTAGCTGCGTCCCGCAATTTTACCCGCGTTTCTCTGCTCCTGTGGGTCGGAGCGTGATTCTATACAGATTATAAATTATCCACGAGCGAACTTTCAGCCAAATACGCTTATTAGTGTTGGCGTAACAATCATCCATCCATCCATATTCACAAACTTTCGCGTTTATAATATTAGTAAGGATTGCATTATGTCTAGCCAGCCTCATTATAACTATAAATTATTAATATAATTTTCATTATACATAACTTCTTAAAACGAAGTTTACATTCAGAAAGGTTATATAGATAACTCCAGTTGTCTTTTGCTTTGTTGTAGTATGTTTTTCAGATTGTGGCGAATGTTTTTTAAATATTTTTTGTGTGCATTTTTGCGACAGTTAACCTAACCGAGGGTTACGGATCATATGTAATTCGTATTAAAACGAACTCATCAACATCAACAATTTGTTTAATTCTAGCAGTATAGGCATATTTTTGTTCTAATTTCATTAGTAATTTAACTTAGAGCATGGAGTATCATCGCTAGCAGTATATTATTTTGTTATAATTTCCTGAGTAGGTACTTTCACATAGAGCATGGAATCCTTAATCCTACAATTAAGTTACCAGTATTTTTTTTCTTCTTTTCCACTCGAAATTCGATCAAAATTATATCCGAAATTTGCAAAAGAAATTAAATAATGAACCTAATAGCGGCCGTTTCATTGCAATAGTATTACAAATAATATATAATATAACCAGTAGATATATTTATAAAATATCATTCTAAATAATACGATCTAGCAATAATATTGGATATTACTAATATTAATTGTAACCGACACTCACTTCGTCTATAGTTTTTGTGTGATACGGCGGGCTGAAACCGTCTGATACCATGTGGCCTAAAAATATTCTTCGTTTTGTATATACAAAGCTTCATCACACCAATAGATAACACTAGCCATATTATATAGAATAGCTGTTATATTTCTTTATTATGTACTAAAATGGTTTTGGTCCGTCTCCCGCCTTTGCTAAAGTCGTTATTTTCTCACTGTGTGACTCCTGACTGACAATGGAATTTGTAGAATGCGTAGACAATTAGTGAACCAAACATCTGCATTTACTATTTTAAATGTTAAAAATAATTCGGATGCGTGAAATTATTCTTAAATAGTTAAGAGAATATAGGAACTGCGTTAGGCTCTCTTCTGTTCTCGACGCTAGTGCGATGTAAACGATAGCGCGTTCGCACATACTGATATCTAGTGAACGTCTATTGAAGGTCGTGCGATGTGACCGTATGCGATATGCGATGTCATCGCACGATCGCATCGCATATATCGCATCGCATCATCGTACTTCCGTCGAAAATAGGATAGCGCCTTAGTATGTTACGAGTAATTAATTTATAATATTGTGGTACTATCTCCACTTGCACTTTACCGTGTATAAAGACATAGGCATGTAGACTTTTTAAAGTATAACATTTCATATTTTCTGGGTGTTGTATCGAACTAATATCTAATGTATATTTGTCACAGTCGTAACGATCTCTCATTGTTTTAACATATTAAGTTCTTGTGCTATGATAAAAGTTCAAATCACAAAGTATATGTAAGCTAGGATACAGACGTTTATGATATAGCAAATAAAATTTAACTTTCTCGGACGCATATTGTAACTAAATTACTATTTGTATTAGATAGTTATACGAGTGAGATTTTGACATAGATTGCCCTTTTTTCTATCTACACGACTATGTAGTGGGTTTTTGATTTTGTTTGTCTGTCTTGCCTTTTCGTTTCCAGATAGGCATTCATTACCTCCGTACGCGAACAACGTCTTTAGTAATTTTAAAGTAGCTATTCCATGTCGTAAATGACAAAGTTCTACGTTATTTTGTTTTAAATACATTTTATTTCCGTCTTCAATCACTCTCATTTTTTTAAAATAATCAGCAATAAAAGACAATTTTAGTTTCATATTTTATATCATTATAATTATATATTAACTATCAAAATTGTTTGAATTACGGTGGCAGTATTCTTTCTGTTAAATATGGTTGCGTTATTTTCTTTTTTATGAATTAGATTAATTATTATTATTAAATATAATCGGACTAATAGATATGGGAACAAACATTAGTTATTTTTATTTGTGATTTATTTATGTTTTAAGTCTTATTTAAATAATTATAAGTATATAATAATATCAAGTATAAACATTCATAACACTTTGATTTTTGGTGAGTCATTCACATATTTTGGGTTTCGTACCATTATTATTATGATGTATACAATTTGGGGTAAACGTAATGAATTTTATAGAACTGAATATTAGTCAAGATTAAGACCATCAACAAAATCCAGATTTGGTTCCCAGTTAACGGTCTAAAACAGGGGTCTCCAAACTACGACCCGCGGGCCAAATCCAGTGTCATCAAACTGGCCCGTGACAGCCAATGTTTTATTGTTGTAACTATTGCTAGAAATACGAGTATAGATAAGGGCAGAAAAAATAATCTGTTTTGACCCATGAAGCATACTGAAAATATCATTATGGCCCTAAGACTTCAAAGTTTGGAGACCCCTGGTCTAAAATATCGATAGGTCCTAATTAAATCGTCTCAATTATAGATAGGCCATAATTTAATCGTCTCAATTATACATAGGCCATGATTTGAGTGTCTAAAATATAGATTACTTAAGAATTACTCACACATACTCATAACTATCTCAGCAACAGCTTTGAAAACAACGAATTAGTATGGAAACACAAACGCATCCGTTTATCTGGACGCTCCATACACATTCGTTGTTTTGTATGGACATAAGCTTAATAGAATAGAATATATGTGAGTAGTCCTACAAAATCTCTAAACATATATCAGCGTTCTTGTTCGGAACATAACAGCGCTCAAAAGTACTGTAGCAATAAAAGACTGGCTAACCAATGATTGACATAAATCCCGCAAGTTTTTTCAATGTGTTTAAGATTTCGTTGGTCAAGCACTTTATATTATAGATAAGTTTGTACTTAGTGATGCTCATTAGGCTTTCGCCCTTCCTCAGATACCAGTGAATGAGTTGAGTAAACCAATGAGTATTTGATTAGCCAATATCTTTTGAGCTTCTGTCCGTTCATGTTCCCGGCATAGCACTGATGTATTTTACATTTTAAATAATTTCACAACATATTAATTTTAGATGGCGCAAGATTAAAGGAAACATATTGTTAAAACGCGACGCGACTCGATGAAACGCGATGCGTGTTGAGTCGAATCAAATGTATTGTTTTCTATAGACCAGAATCACATTATGATCAACCGACGCGTCGCGTTTCATCAGGTCGCGTCGCATTTTAACAATATGTTTCCGCCTTAATTCACTCTTGAGTATGTATGGAACCCTTATATATTTGTTTGTTTTACTTAATTATTTACAATGCTTAATTTATATAGCTCTTAACTGTAATAAAGAGTGATTAAAACGTGTCTATTAATAAGGTCATTCATTAAAATTTTGCAATATAATGCTCTATAAGTTAGTCAATATTATATACTAGCCCCCCCTCCGCGCGGTGTCTTTATATGAGATATAACCCGATCCTGTGAAGATCTTATCCATAAAATATGGCCTGTTATTATCCAATGTTAACTATGTGTCTTACTTGTGAAACATTACCATTAAAATGGTTCCATATAAAATGTATGAGAAAATAAACCAGCCGTTCTCGAGTTATAAATTGTGTAACTTTTAACTCGAGAACGGCTACAGAACAGAACGGAGACAATAGATAATAAGGTTGAAAATCAAATGTAGCAATGTAAATAAAAACCATATATGTTGACACACGAAATTAAACCTTATTAGCATCTGTCACTTACGCGGTATAAATATTGCCTAACTTATAGAACTACTGTTGGGCTATAACCTTATGTGTTGTGTATAATTTTCATTGTAATGTAACTTATTATATTCACCAATCATTGTAAACAATATTTATAATATTCAATTGTAACAAACGTATGTATATTTGTATTGTGACTGTTCGAAAGACATTGTACATCGAGTCGATTAAGACAATCTTATTTAGAGGCTGAAAACAGTCTAATTTCCATTCTAACACACCTTTTCATAATTGTATGTAACTGTTTATTAGACTTCTAATTGTATTCCGCTACATTTTATGTTCATGAGAACCATCCTACTTTTCACCCTGAGATCTAACTCGGCTCGGTATAGCTTATGAGTGTTATATATGACTGCCAACTATGAAATAAGATATATACGCTTGAGACACCATATTGATATATCTAAATGCAATAATAGAATGTGTAACTTAACATAGGTAAATGTAGCCAATATTTATTTGGCTTTCGAAGATTATTTTTAAGAGAAAAAGCCTTCAAATTGATGTTATGCTAAGAGAATATATAATTAAAGAATACGCTTAATTATACAAATACATAAGCTGTTATCGTGCCGGATGCGAGGAATATATGCAATTTGTTGGCAAATGTATACGTTATTACAAAACGCATATACAGGGTGTCCCAAAAGGTTAAGTAGCTGGGAAAGGGGGTGACAGGGGTGGACACAATGGTCACTAGAAAAATAGAAAAAAAAACCGCTTTGGGTATTTAAAAAAAAAATGGCATTATTTTAAAAACATAAAATTTTACACCTTTTTATTTTTGATGTTGATGTTGATGACCTTGTTGTTATTGAAGATTACATAACAGCATTTTTTTAAATACAGCCATATTTGTAGGTACAGTTAGCACAAGGTGTAAAATTTTTAGTCTTTCAAAAAATGCCATTTATTTTTTTAAACACCCAGAGGGAATTTTTTATATTTTTCTGGTGACCCTTGTGACCATCCCTATCACCCCCCTTCCCAGCTACGTAATCTTTTGGGACACCCTGTATATATTCACATAAAAGCCTTAATATTAATGTCGCCTGGTATCATTAATATACCACCAATCCCTGACCTCGGTTTCCTTAAGAGTTATATTAACAGGCTGGTCCCTGTTACTAAGGTGAACTCTATTACTGCCTCGTTGTAAGTAATGCCTTACTATTTACATTTAAGATCTGATGCTGCAGCTGGCATGCTTTAGTTAATTGTTGAAATCGCGGTCAGGGATATGTCTCGACATACTTCACAATTTGAGCAGTCGCCTCAAGGTGCCTCTCAAAGTTCCACAAAGTCAGTATCAACCCAACTTTTACACTGTAAACGTACAGTAAAACGGTGGAATCAATACATAATACTGAATACCGATAGTGGGTCTGCTAGTTCAAAATTACACCGATAGTGCCGCCTTCTTATACTCATGAACATATAATTAAATAATAAGAGCTAGCGTGTACAAGCGAATTGTCTCCGTGCTTAGTGACTTGTTTGGTCTTGAGTATTGTTGTGTGATGTTACAACATTATGAATATTACCGCAATGGGCTAGTTGATTCTATTTTGAAATTGATTTTATTTAATTAATCATGGTTTTACATGACCTAGAAAAAAATATGATATGTATTTAGGACTAGAAAGCTCTAAAATATTTATTCAAGCGATTTCTAGTCCTAAGTTTTATATTTGAGGTGACATAAAGAGATGAAGACAGTGTCAGCCATCATAGTCTATATATTATCTGTTGCGTGACGTCATTCCTGTAGTAATAACATCATGACACAAATAATCTACTAGTAAAAGACCGCGTACAAATTTATATTCATATAATAAGAGCGGTTTCGCACTATGTCCGATCCGAACTCGATCCGAATCCGTGAAAATATTGGTCTAGAAATTTGGAAGAAATCAGATGACGGACATCGGATCTAGTGCGTAAATTACCATAGGAATAGTCTACGGCTACTACGGACCATATTTTCACGGGTTCAGATCGGATTCGGATCGGACGTAGTGCGAAACCGTTCTAAGTATATTAAATTAAACAAAAATACTGTAATTATCACTATATTTATCCTTCGAGGCTACAAGAATACGGGTGACAAAATCGCGTCCAAAGCCTAAGTCTCAAAATAAGACAAAGACTGCAAAATACAATTCTTATTTAATTTAGACAGCCATCTTCCAGTTTTGTGAACTGAAATGATTATATTTAGGTTCATTATGCAAATGAAATTTGATATGAGTCAACCAGCCTACTGTCACCGACGTACTTCAGTATGTAATGAAATTATATGTATGTAGGTAGTTAGTTAAAATAAATAGAAATATAACCGCATAACCTGATATGTTATAGAAAAAGCAATATTAGCGTTTAAGGAAATACACTCAACCTTTGTTTAATATGTAATTGTAAACTCAAGTGCTCATATATAAGTTAAACGAGAATCTGAATAAAATAGTGTAATACAGAATGATCGAGCTACATAGCTAAATTGGACATGAGGGATGACCACAAAAAAAATATTAATTTGTCAGTTTTATTAACAAAAAATATTGGACACGTGTTTTTCTTTTACCTCGGTGTGGCGTCACAAGCCCTTTTTTTGTTGTCCGTGAGAAATTTATTTACGCATTCCCACCTCCGCTGCAGCGTATTCGCGCGCTGGCGGCGGGATATATGGGACGATGAGAGGACCCTAAACCACTAAACCCCCCCCCCCCCGGACACTCCTTCGATCCACCGTCGGCGGGGGCCGGGTACGCACGAAGCAATCCGGCGACGTCACAAGCCCTCCCCCCATGAAGTTTGTTGCTCTGTATCAATTGTATTTTTTTATGGATTTAATTAACAAATACGTGTCCAATATTTTTCGATTATCTTACTGATGGACCATATAGATATTTTTTCTCGTCATCCCTATTTTTTTAGTAGTCAAAACGTCGACACTAGCATACAAATACATATTGTATTTAGTTATGATTGTCGCCCTTGCACGCTAGCACTTATTTTTGAATATTTTTATATATAATGTGTTAACGGTTAGCTACGAGTTATTTATATTATTCGAGTCGTTATTTGAATATAGAACATGAGAAATTGCTTTGTATCATGTGTGGCTGACGCAGCACTGTGAGTGCGTCTTCTAGAGGTAGTATGCTTAGATTAACACCGGTATTCAAGGACATAAAGTTACAACTTTACATAAAGATTGTTACAATATTTTTTGCTATTACAACAGAGCGTTTAAGGAATCAATTACAGTCAAATCCTTTTCTTGTTCAATACGAACTTTCGTTATTTAAAATTTCAATATACATAGTTACGAGTACTGTAACTAAGATGCTATATTTGTATTCAATCGTATCGGGTAACAGCCGTTGATTGTTTCGTCAATCAATATTAGTTTTGACTGTAAATAGATATACCTATAAATTATCTAAACAATGTTCTTGAATATGGGAGTAAAGTATTCTTTAGCGGACAATAAATTGATGTTCGTTTGCAATAATTTAATACCTCAGTCGTCGTAGTGTGACTATTAATATCGATATGACAATCGATTTACGAATACACGCGTGGTAAATGAAAGTATATTTTTAATAAAATCAAATTGTTGTATAGCTATATCGTGACGCGTAACACAGCCATCAGTAATTTTGTAGAAACCTTAACCCGTTCCTACTAAGTGTGCCTATATTAAATACTAGTGGGCAAGTAATAACGGACAAAATTAAAATACAACCCTTCCATTATTTTAATAGCAATTGTGACTGCATATTGGGACAAAAAGTTGTACATACGCTTCCAATTTGAAATGTATTTATATGCAAACTGGATATAGGTCACAATTTCAAGTTTGAAGTTTTTAGTAAATTTTGAAATGATACAACTTTTTTTTTTAACTCTGATGTCGGTATTGTAAAATTAATAATATTTTTTTCATAATCATGATGTTGATAATCTCACTTACTCTTGTATTAATATAATTCGCACACTTAATTAGTAATATACTGATAATTAAAAATACGTTTTAGCTCCAAATTACATATGTATTACTCAGTCACAAATTAACATAGGTCTTATACCTTGCAGCCATGCTTGGGAGATACGATGACTGTCGGTTAAAACCTACAAACGTAGGTTTCTCATTTGTTGCCTGATAGATACACTCTTTACATGATATTTGTTAAAAATAAGGTGACAGATGCACTTAGATTATATAACATACAAGTGCGTAAATATGAGCAGCCTTAAAATTTCAAATCAACATTAATGGTAGTTGTGTTGGTAGAAAAAAAAAACGAATTAGTATTAAATGAAATCTTGTATACATTTTTGTCATAATATTAAATACAAGTCGTATTTTTTTGGATCAAATTTGCGGAGTAAATTAGTTGTTAGATAGCTACTTGTACAAAATTTAAATTATATAATGGTTTTGGCCATAAACTCTTATTAAAAATTATTTTGGGTAAATTTCTAAACTTCATTATTTTGAGCTCAGACGTGAGTATTGCGAGAGTAATAAAAAAGGATTATTAATGATTTGATTTAGGAACATTGCGAAATTAAATTACAATTTTATTAAAACAATAAACTATGTTAAGACCTAGCAAACTACGGTCCAATTAATAAAATGACAATTAATATTTCATTTTAATATAACACTTTGGGCAACTTCATGGCGGACTGTCGCTGTATTATTGGTTATTAACGGCTGATAAAAAGATGCACGTGGGAAAATTATATACAAATTAATGTATAAAAAAAGTAGTATGTATAAAAAACATTGAAATCTAATAATTCATCATTCTAACTACGGTATAACACACCAATGAAGTTTATTTATTTAAAAATTGCTGAATCTAATTAAGTATTTATAAATATCACGTTCTAGTGGTTATCATTGAGAATCCAATAATTTATAGTATTTTTGTATTGACCTTATTTATAATGGAATATATTAATTTAAAGCCAAGGGCGCTTATAGGAAATAAATCATAGCAGGTCTCAATCAAAAGAGTTGTAAAATCCTTTTTATTTATGGTGACTTACTTTTTAGATAAAACCTCAATCCCTCTTAATTGTGACACACAAAATTTACATCCTATATACATTTAACCTAAATACTTATAAAAAACTACGTAGGTATACTATAATATATACAATACAACAATAAATTATAATAATAATCTGATGTGCAAGTATTACATATTACGATATTTGTCAGATGATTAAATTTCATGTCACAAAAAGAAACAGACTTTTTATTAAAGTATGTGTTTGGCTTAGGTTTTCGTTAAACTTAGGTATTTTTATTACTAAAAGTCAAAATAATTACAGCGTTTAGTTGTCGCATGTGTATAAATTTCGCTATCGAATCATAATCTAAAAAAAATAAATTAATGAATAATTATTTTTTCTGCTATAAATGTATTAGCTGATAGTGTTTCAATCATTTGCACCATCACAATGCATAGTATTGAATATTGGAATAATTAACTATTTACCATCCGTAAATCCATTTAAAAAAATCCAGCAATCATTAAAAAAATGTATTTAACTGAAAAAGCCTTAACTTAAAAAAGTCCTACGCAGGATGGTTAACAAAAAAATTATATCTTTCAAGTTGGCCAGATCGCTGTAAATGCCGATCTGTATTCAAATCATATATGTATGCATGTTTCGTTATTGAGTCGCTAGTAATCAAAAACTTTGATACTTATTTTTAATATGATAAGGTTGATATTTTGAAAGTACTGTCTATGATACATATTGATTTGAAAATACCATATCTATTCTTCTATGACATGCTGCATTATTTAAAAACACAAAATAAAATTGTTGTTTATAAAAGGAACAGAAAAAAATCGACATTTCTATTTGTTTTAAATTTTCCCTTGTTTGACCCTTCGTTATGATAGTTGGAAATGACAAATAATCGTGCGTGATCCACAGAAAGTAGTTGTTAACCAGCCTACCTCGGACTTTTTCTTTACATCAATATAAAACACCAAATAAAATAGTGAGCATATACTTGAATACCAATAAAATGTTATAAAATCTCATACTTATGTAGAAGAATTTTATTATTATACTGTAACATTTTCAAGTTGATAATTAGATTTTACTCACGTTAAACATAAAGGTCTACAATTTTCAACATGTGCCTATTTAGTAAAGCTAATTGACATGTAAGTAAAAGTATAGAGACATTATTTTTATGAAAATAGTAAACTCTGTCGTACGATGTGTGTTTTTATTATGTACCTAACATTTCACTGTAATAATTGTGTAATATGAATAGTGCTAAAATTCATTATAATGTTGTAACATCGTATATTAAGTAATTTTGTTTCATACATTTTGTGGAGGCCCTTGCACCAATTCGCCGTATGGATTCATTCACTTTTGTTTTGGGCATACAAGTGATGTCGGTGATACTCCAAAACCGTGTAATTGACCGTTGCTAATAGGGTTAATTTTATCTGTCAATTAATATTTCCTTTGTACATGTTTTAAAGGGGAAAAATCGATTAGGTACATGTGATTTTCAACCTTATTAGGTATTGTCACTTAAGCAGTGTTACAGTATTACCGACGATATAATTATGTATCGCTTGAAGACTGACTTTCATATTCAAGAACAAGGTACATTCCCAAGTAAGCTCATAGTGCCAAGTGTTGTTCATGAATACGAGAGTTATTTATTACTTTGTTTAAATATGTAATATATGAATATATAATTTTATTTATATAAGGTGTTTCCAAAGTTAAAGGTTAGGTGATTTATAGTAAATAAATTTCTGTGACATATTTTGTCATACAGAAAATATAAAAGCTACCTACGCTTCTTTTGAACAAAGTCCCCCATTGTACTGGTTGTGTTGACCGCAAATGCGGTGCATCGCGATGTAATTATTGTTCTCAAATTTAGTTTTATTAGAATAAATTGCTTCACAAAATAAACCTAATGAATAAATTTTGGAAGCATCTTATTACAACTCTCAACAGTAAAAATAGTTACTTTTATTATTAAAAATTAATTTCATATTATAGAATAGTAATTTTATCAGGAACTGGAATGGTTATGCTAAATACAATTCAGTATTATTTACTAAACAATGCTAGGAATAGATGTATGTTATTTTTATACAGTCTCGTGGTGCAAGTAGGCCTAATTATTATTGGTTTTACTCTTTTCTTTATAAAACGACTTTAAAGTTAAGCGTTAAATATATTTTCTTTTTTTTCAATTGTATAAAGTATAATATTTACAGTAGAAATGTTAAAGGTACCTTTTATTTGTATATATCGAGAAGGTCTTTATTTTCTATAATATTAATCATGTGCCACGTTGTATACAAAGTAAATATATTACGATAACATATTATTAGACAATGTAATTGTAGAAATATTTATTTTATATATTTATTACATTTTAAAATTATTCTGTCAAGAATAAGCTGCATTTTATTTTATTGTTTTATTTTTTTATACATTTTCTCTGTATATGACGTGGTATATGCAGTGTTGGTTTTTTGTGATTATGGTTAGTGTATTTTTCACCCTTTTAGATAGATGTATACACAAAGATTCCTTGCAACATTCAATGTTTTTTAGACTGTGGCTCCAAGTATTAATAAGAAGCGTGCTCTAGACATTTAATTGCGGTGTTAACCTAGTATGTCCTTCAGATGAATTAGCTTCACTTTATATTTTATAGTATGAATTTTGGAACTCATAGCTGTTTATATGTGCTGAATGCTGATTGGTTCAAACCTCTAATTATGCTTCGTGGTCCCTAAATATCGGTTTGTACCAAAATCAAAAAATATTTACATTGATTGTTACCTTTGTTCAGTTTCCTTCATTTGGATCGTATGATTTGACACTTTGATAACACCATAATACAAATATTGTGATGGTAGCAAAGTGACTAATATTTATAGTACCTATAGACTTATTAAATCGTCTCTTCATTCATTATTGAGTCGACTCTATTGTTATTGTGTAAATTTGTATCTGTCCTTAAAATTATAATAGCAACATTTTTAATTTATCGATTAATTTATTTTTTATAGAAATAAAATTTGAAATTATTCTCAATTTTATGATGGCTTTTTATTGTATGGAATGTTTAAAACTCTCAATTACCGATATTCCCTCTTATTTTGTTTCAAAGTGAACGTTGAAGAGTCTAATAAGACGCTCCCTTTTAAAGTCACGGTTTATAATGTAAAAGTACCTAATTAAAAAAAAACCTTGAAATATGGGAATTAGCAGAACTTACCTTTCCAATTCTTTTCTTTCTATAGCTAATAAGAGTCAAAACTATCTTAAAATGTGCTTTGATGTGCTAGAATTTTATTTAAACTGCGGTTCTTCTGTATTTGCCCAATTGAAAACACCGTAAACACAACTCAATATTGATAAGGACTTACAATTACATTTTATAGTTTTCTGGCAATGTCCGTGGTCCGTGGCACATTGCTCATTCTGTGTTTCAGGTAATCCACGAAAATTCTATACCGGATTTAAATCCGTTTTATAGTTTTTGCGTAATTTCTTATGCGACGCTGTGTATCACAAATACAATGATATCACAACTTCCCTCAGGAGCTTCTTGAGGTACAGAGGCTTGGGTGTGTGAGGTAGTTTTGGATGGGGAACCGAGTTCCTAAAGCCAGCCCCCTAACTATACGTCTGGCTACTACACTAAAACCATTCCGACAGTGATGGTTTTAGTGGATATTCTGGTCTATGTTACAAAGAACTGGAGAAGGTGATGAGAGTCACATAAGGAGCGACGAATTCATCATTGCGTCGTCACTAATGTGAAGGGGACCTAACAATTCTTTAAGTCATCGGCCTGCCAAGCGTGGTTACTATGGGTTTTTTTCTTCAGAAATCCATGACAGTGTTTTAAATTGTAAACAAATCTCTCATATGTAAGTACTTTTATCTTCATCAGTTTGCATTAGGTCTACACCTAGTCATGAGCTTAAGGATTTTTTAGGCACCGATTTTGGCAGGCTCGTTGATGCGCATTGTTTGATATTTTGTTATGCAGGTAGACTCTGCAGCTGATTTTCTGATATTTTAATGTATTTGATGATGTTACGACAATCGGCACTAACGGCTTTCGTATCCAAGAACACTTTGATGATTTCTATTAACATAGCGATACTTACTGAATATCTAAAGCCAAGTATTGTTCTTGCATTCCACTGTTACTTAGTGAGAAGACTGTCCCGACCATATAGGCCGGAAAGATCGATTGTGCCACGCTTGGCAGGTCGGTGACCTAACGATACGATACATGAACGATAACTGAAGGTAAAATTTAGATTTAGACAGAGGTCTGTTACACCCCGGCTACACCTAGATTTTGGTTCACTTCTGATCATAGCCGTAAATTATAGGAACCAACTTTTTAGGAAATTAGAAGTAGGTATAGAACCTAACTAGGTTTGCGGTATGCCTTGACAATAAGCACTTCGATCGTTTAATAAATAATATCATACTAACTGTTATGATATCTAATATTCAAAACTTATATATTCACGCGTGATAAAGAGATAGGTATCTACCTACGTATTTGACAACACGCCAATTTATTTTTCAGAAATAATGACTCGAAATAGCATAAGTAAGTATATCCATTAATGATTATTTATTCTTAATGTCCTCCATTGATTTCATAACCATCAAAAAGTAGCAAATAATTTTAATTAGGTAGGTACCTAAATAATACGAAATACCAAAATAAGACATGACTGTACTTAAGTAAGTAATAAGTTAATGTTTGAATTGCACCAATTGATTTATACCAAACGTCTTTCTGAACTGGAAACCAGACTACATAGGTAGTTATGTACACCGCTATGGAGAGGACGAGTCCCGCACATATCCCGCCGCCAGTAAATGCATTTACCAATGGACAACAAGAAAAAATTATATATATATGGTCCATACCCATACCATTTTTTTAAAGGTTATTTAAGGCATTATTTAAATCTTATAAATTGAAATGGAACGCCTTTAAATCCCTGGATATTAACTCCAAGTAAATTTAGACTCGGAGCCAAGGTAATCCAGTTTACTTTGTACAATTTTATTTAATTAAGGTACTTTATTATTAATTGTGTGAAATAAAAGTGTTTAACTGACTTTCTTCATTCATTTGAAACTCAAAACGTTAAAACAATAAGCGAATATGAATTAGATATCCACCCACCTAGTTATGCCGTATGGTTATGTCAATGTTTTCTTTGATGTGTGTGCTATATGAAAACATGTCAGCGTATATGAACATGAGTGCAATGGAGATGTCCTCCAGTGTGTGGGTGGCCGGCCACAGCGTCGTTAGTACCTCTGTAACAAGCGCGCGAAGGGAAAGTATTGTGTTGCGGAACTCGTGCGTCACGGCGGGCTTGTTAGACTTCTCGGATTTTAGCATGGACTGCGCACCGTCAAGGTGATCGACTGTGTCCGTTCGCTGTCGAAAGCGCACCAGTATCGATTCTAATTTGCTAGTATATCGATTACGCAATCACCACCAAACCATCGAGTCGCAATTAATTGGCATCGCTAATCATCATAGTACGTAATATTTTTAGTTTATCTATCGTATTTTAGTTTGATAGTTGTATAGACTTTGTGCGGTTGTTCCAGATGCGGCTTCGCGTATGTTGCATATATTTTTTGACGACCGTGTCGCTATCTATGTGTTTGCCATACGACCCAGAAGACGGCAGTTTGAAGGATGTGCTGCCCTCTACCGGCGAGTTCGAAGCGTTTTACCCTCGCGAGGCGCACGGCATACCGAATGGCTCGTCGAGGCCTGCGCACGGGCACGGTAGTTTCTACAAGCACCGCAACCCGGCGCTAGTAGATGTAAAAAACGCGCCCGCGTATGGATTTCGTTTCGACGGCATGAGGAGATTCAACTATGATGATGAGTAAACTATGTATAATACCTGTACTACTTTACCTACTTTTTATTTACCTACAACAACTTACCTAATTAACATTTATTTTATAATGTGAAACCTATAATTGTAACCTATGTCAACAAATAACGTTTCAACGTATAAAAAAATTGTAAAAGTAGTTAAACATAATCATTGTTTTATCTTTTATTTTGTTTGAAAAAAATTACGAAAATCGAATAGGTACCTACATTTTTTAAAATATCAACTGCTTACCAACTTGTGTTAAATAAAATATTGTTTTCTTTATATTTCTTTAATTTCTTCTTTTACCTATACACTTGACTTATGATATAATCCAAATTTAATTTAAAACGGAATGATTATTTCCATACACAACTATAGGTATAATCTACTTAGGCTTGCGATTAATAATATAACAGTGTGTTAGTTTAATACACTAATATAAAATCATTAAACATTTATTAAGGTTATTCGAAGTGGTCTCCATTGGCTGCAATACGGAAAATTCTTCACTGCCAATCGTATGGATTGTTTTGTTTAAGAGACTCCAAATTTTCATGGCGTTTAGAGCAAGCCATACTTTTTTAAACTGACTGATGGGACTAGATGACGGCCAGTCTTTAGCTCTGATGAAGTCCGGAACGTTCGTTTCTAAGCAAGATTGAATAGATCGAGCTTTATAATATAATATCTAGGGACAATGTCACACAGATCACAAAAATATAGCTCAGTCACTCCTTCATAGCTTACACCCCACCAAACCATCACTGAAGTCGGATAATGCTCACGTTGTACTCTGTTAACTAATTGGGAAGCTTCTTTAGAGCTTTGAGCATAAACACGGTCATTTTGTTTGTTAAAATATTGCTCGATTGTAAAAAAAAATCTCATCCGTAAACAAAATTCTGTGACCCCCTTTTGCCTACCGCTTAATTAGTTGTTACGATTTTACCACCCTATCTTTTTTTATTATCAGTTAAGAAAAGAACAGTGCGTCCATAAGCTGCAAGTCCTTAGTCATCTTTTAAAATACCCGACATGGTTGTAGATGCTATCTCCATAAATAAAATATTTGGCTTTCGGACCGGATTTCTGCCAATTCTTTCCCTTAGGTACTGCTTTGATCGCCTTTTTTGTACGAACACTGCGTAGACGGCCAGATCTTTTTTTTCTCACAAAGGGAGGAGGTTTCATTGTACCTACCTATAAATAGCCCGGTACACAAACATTTGACTATAAAGTTTTAAAAATTGTATTTGGCTGCATACCTATTTTGTGTAATGCAATCAGAGCGATACGGTTCTCTCTATTACGCCACTCCATTTTAATATCTCAAATTATTTAAAAATGTAATGGCGCGAAAATGAGAAAATTCAATGAACAATCATATCAAAATGACAAATTCCAAATTTAAATGTAATATTTTGTTTATTTTTAATTGTAATAGTATCTATGGCCAGACTAAGTACTTATCTACACTAATATTATAAAGAGGAAAGATTTGTACCTATTTTTGTATGTTTGTATGTTTGTAATGAATAGGCTCAAAAAGTACTGGGCCGATTTAAAAAAATCTTTCACCTTTCGAAAGCTACATTATCCACGAGTAACATAGGCTAAATTTTATTTTGGAAAAAAATAGGGTTCCGTAAGATATTTGGGTTTTTCTGACACAAGGTGTAAAAAATCAACCAGAAAAGTTACTTATTTTGCGTACGCTGCCTAAACTATAAAAGATAGAACCATAAAATGTTCTAATTAATTATAGATCTTATAAATATCTACAAAAAAGTCCGCGACACACTATACCTATCTATGTCGAGTGAGGCACAACGACCATTTTTTTATTTAGTTTTTTGGACTACATTTAAACGCGTTTATTTTACTCATGCTATTAATCCTTATCAAAATAAATTATTTCATCACTAAGAACAGTTTATGTAGATAATATTTGGTCTTTGAATGATTAAAATTGGACGTTTGGTTTTGAAGTTATGGCGAAATTAAAATATTACGATTTCTGCTGCACGGCCCGTTGCGAAGTCTAATAATTTTTTTAGATTTCTTTCTTAAAACTACACCTACGCAAAAGTTCTTCTCAGAGCTAATCAACAGTTCTTCTCAGAGCTAAACAACAGTTCTTTTCAGAGCTTTGAAAATGCCTAAAATGCCTAATCCCTAAAATGCCTATTAATTACATCATTAATTATATTTTCATCATTAACAACTTTAACATCCACAGAAAGACAATCTGTGCAGCCTGCGGATAATGACTGCGTTGTCGATGTTTATGTCGGTGTCTGTGAATTGACCTGGGAATCATTTTGCTGACCGTGTCTTTCCTGGGTAGGCTTTTTGCAGCGGTAACCGACATCCGCACGGAGCCGCGGGCGACCGCTATCACTACATCACTACATATTATAAACAAAGTCCCCTGCCGTGTCTGTCTGTCTGTTCGCGATAAACTCAAAAACTACTACATCGATTTTCATGCGGATGTTACCAATCGATAGAACGATTCTTCCGGAAGGTTTACGTATATGATTTGTTTAGTTTATGTGTACATTTGACTAATATATATTGATATTTGTCAGAGGTGTCGGAAAAAATTAAGCCATTTGGGAGCTTTCAACGAAAACGCTGCCTAAACCCTATGAGATATAACAAAACAATGTATGGTGGCAAATATTCTTCTCTTTTAGATCTACAAAAAAGTCTGCGATAGCATATGTCTATCTTTCAAGGTTAACTTGCTATATCCATTATAAGGTACTTGATACAAATAAAGCCTATGCTCAAATAAGGCCTGTAGTGCGAAAAAGTCGTTTAAAATATAATTACATCAGAAATACTTTACACTCACATATTCGACAGCTCCAGGACTCCGAAAACAGTGCGCGATAGACCTGGCCGTGCTCACAGCGACTGTAGTGGCCAGTCATTTGTCGAGGATGCGCGTTTTCATTGCGCGTTATTAATTTGTCGTCATTTGTATCGAATTTTAATACGTTATTCATTGAAGTTTTGTTCCAAGTAATGTATGCGGATCACGGTATAACTCATCAAAAAGGTAACTACGACTTTAAATTATATTTTTTTTAATATGCGAATTAAGTACTGCTTATAACATTTATAAAGTATAATGGACTAAATAAGGCCTACTTTTTTAATAGGCCTTATTTCTGACCCTAGGCCTTAATAGGAATTTTGCTGAATTTAACTCTTTTATTACGTTGATTTACAGATTGATCATCTTAGTATGTCTCCTCCAAGACCAAAACGTGTTACGTGGTCCGAAGAAAGCAAGACTGAAGATAGAAAACCGTGGTACTGTCTTGCATGTAACAGGATAGAATTGCAGATATGAGACAATGCGTGGAGTATCATCAGTGGTACTAAGAGGACTGCGACGGCTTGACAAAAAGTGATTTAGATATATTTTATGTGTATTGTATGTCCTAATTGTCAGAAAAAGTGATTTTAGAGTTACCTTGAAAATCGATTGATTTTAATTTATTTTAAAGCTAGGGGTTGCTTTAAAATAAATTAAAATCAATCGATTTTAATTGTTTTAAAGTACTGATTATCAGTAAGACTGATTAATGTTCCTAAGCAAGTTATGCGACTTTATACGTTCCAAGGCCTTATTTAGTTACCTTGTTTAATTAAAGCCTATCAAAATATATTTAATTTTTCAATATTTAATAATATTTTTTGGAAAATATGTTAATTTGCTAATATTTGTTTGAATGGATACGATATTTTTCAAATTATTCTTTATTTTTTGTTAATATTCGACTTCAAGTCTGAATAGCAATTTAAGCACAATATTTAGTTTAATAACTTAGAAAGTTGTTCAAAGATCTCATGGAAACACTTGATAAAAGGCTCAGAAATATATATTTTATGTATTTAATACTCTAATAACAATATTCCTATAATTTAAGTACATAGGCTTTGTTAAGTCACTATATTTTTAAAAGGCCTAAGACTAAGGTTCTACAATTATCTCTTTTTAAGTGATTTTTTATAAAAAATTACAATATGTTTTCTTAAATAATTAAAATTTATAAACCAAAGAATAATGCCTTGCTTTTATTTATCACCATATTCGAATAATTTATCAAGATATGAATGTTTGAAATTAGGTAGGCCTTATTTGTATCACTTACCTTATCTTAGAAAAATGATAATTTCTAATGCGGTAATTGTAAAGCTAATCAGACGGATTCAGTATTTATCCTTATCATTTTAAATGAGTTAATATTCTTAAGCATTTCATGCAGATTATTTTACCCCTACACTATATACTTTTAATGAATAACTTAGAAGTTATCGCAAAATAACAGCGCGTGTTTTAGGTAGGCCTAATGCGATTATGCGCGCTCGATCCTTAAGAATTATAGGGCAAATTTTTTGTTTTGTGTTCGTTGTAACTATGATGGATAGATACTTGAATACTTATTTATTTAGTGTTTGTTGTATTGTTAGTCCTGAAGAGTATAGGTATTTCATACGATAAAAGTATACCCACCTACTTATTTCACTGAGTTTTAGTAGGTCATCATCATCATCAGCACGTATTTCGTCCACTGCTGAACATGGGCCTCCTCCCGAGGGAGGGTATTGCCATAGTCACCACGTTTGGCAGGCGGGTTGGTGACCGCAGAATTATGTTGTAACACACAAGGAAACGCTGCTGCCCTTTCCTTGATATACGATTATAATAGATGATGTTATAATCGGGACCAACGGCTTAACGTGCTTTCCGAGGCACGGAGGGTAGTCCCTCAACCAACCAAACCCGGAAAGAAATCTTAGAATTTACACAAAGATTTCATGTCCGGTGTGGGGATCAAACCCACGACCTCCGAGATTTAAAGCGAGCCAATTACCGCTACGCTACGGAGGTTGGCCGAATGCGATTATGCGCGCTCGATCCTTAAGAATTATAGGGCAAATTTTTTGTTTTGTGTTCGTTGTAACTATGATGGATATCTATCCATCATAGTTACAACGAACACAAAACAAAAAATTCGGTCGGTAACAATACAACAAACACTAAATAAATAGGTATTCAAGTATCTACTTGAATACCTATTTATTTAGTGTTTGTTGTATTGTTAGTCCTGAAGAGTATAGGTATTTCATACGATAAAAGTATACCCACCTACTTATTTCACTGAGTTTTAGTAGGTACCTATATTAATTTGTTTCTGTTTGTTTTGACCAAATTTCGCCCGTTTGTTAGAGGTTTAAAGACATTATGTAGTATAATTATCAGTATTGTACCCGTGCGAAGCCGGGGCGGGTCGCTAGTATAATATATAAAGCTGAAGAAGTTGTTTGTTCTAAGGCACTTTACTGAGGGCCTATGCTGAAAATCGCTATGCTGTCTACAAGAATTATGCAGGTTGCATAAACCTTGTAAATCGCTTAATCACGTGACAATTGTCATGTATCCATAGATTTAAGCCTTAAGGATTTTCTGCTAGCGATCACTCCGCTGAAGTGGCATTTTGTATAGGCTCATACGCCCTGCACACTTTGTCGTTGCCTACCATGGCTTAACTGAAAGACATCTACGGTATGATGTTATTTTCTGAGGCAATTCGACAGTAAAAGAGACTGTGTTTAAGGCCCAAAAGAGATGCTTACAGGGCCGGATTAAGAAGTCTGGAGGCCCCGGGCAACAAAGGGGAAGAGGCCCCATGGCCACAAATTACGTTCCCTGTAAATATGTAGAAAATTCGAAGTATATTTCACTTTTTAGGAAGATTTGAATGCTGATATTTTACTGATCGTCTAATTGAAGTGAACAAGTAAGTATAGGTGAATTCCCGGTATTACAATATTTAACAACTGTTTCATTAATCATGATTCTACAAAATACTGATTGTAAAGTACAACACAGAAAAAAAAGAAAAAAAAAAGTTGTAGAGTTTACTCGTCAGAATTTTAAAGATTTTAACTTTGAACTCTATTGTGGGGGCCCCGTTATTGTGGAGGCCCCGGGGTAGTTGCCCTGGATGCCCTCCCTTAAATCCGGCCTTGGATGCATACATACAATGTTCAACATTAAACGTACTGATAGTTGTGTTGATTTTAAACAATATAAAATACTAACTTCGTCTTGCATATACATTCTAGAAGTAGCTGTTTTTGTCAAAACACATCCGGAACGTTTCAAACGATTCTATAAAGTAGTCCCGCGCATTAGACGCGACAACGCCAGAATATGTCTTCATACTGCTGGAACAACCCTTAAGCACAAAAGTATTTTCAGTATGGCTCCTATGATCCCTTGTAGTTTTTTAAAATAAAGAGTATACTACAGTATTTTAGACTTTCTAAATGAAAAAGACTTTTCTCTTCCGGCTAATGTAACTTAAACTCTAAAACTCTATCCGACCCGCCGGAAAAGAGTGCGCCCGCGAACGACACGCGTCTCCCCTCGCCTTCCCGACCCTTAGTTTGCTAAGAACCTTCCGATGTCCTCGTTGACCCGAAGTCCGAGAGGCCCGCGAACTGTAAAGTAGAGCGACAGTTGCACAAAACCCCTAACGGAAATAAAAGCCATAATCCCGCAATCTCCCCGTCGTCAGCGACTACCCTGAGCCGAGGTCCGTACCGCATCAAAATCCGTTGCGTAGTTTTAAAGATTTAAGCATACATAGGGATATAGGGACAGACAAAGCGAGTTTGTTTTATACTATGTAGTGATACTGTACGTAGGTACTCAAAGGGGACAACTCAGCTGCGACGGTCGACGACTCTGAGAGTTGTTTGCTGATATGTAAGCTTACTATACTCTTATATGAAAAACGATTCATCCATCCTGATTAAAAAAAAGGTAACTCATATGTCGCGGCTTTAATGTGATAGTGACACAAAATAAGGTTATGATTCAACACAAATTGATCCGTAAAATCATGCGAATAAAATTCATTATCGATTAGTTACACATTTTGTTTTGTGTCACTATTACATTGAAGCAGCGATTATGTGGGGGTAGATGACTTTAGGTATAATAAAATACACACGACACTACTTGAAACTTTAAGGAAGTTCATGAGAAATAGAAAGAATTTTCACGTATCACGAATTTACGCGATAAAGTAAGACTGCACTCTGGTCGAGATTTATTATAGTGTCCCGCGCGGATTCACCCGCGTAGCTCCCGGTCCCGTGGGAATCTCGTTTTAAAATACAGTCGATGACATTCACAAATAATGTGACTTTCTATCGATCGTTGACAGTTATTATATGGTGGCTCGAAGGTTTGCTGGTTGCTCAGTACCAGTAAAAATCACATTGATGAAGGCTTATTTTTTTGTTTTGTTTTTTTTCGGACGGACATATGTACTTAGCCCTGTGGCTTTTGCTACTTCACCGGGCATAAAGGCGAGCAGAGCTCAACTAAGCAACCTGCGCAAGAGGGCGTCCTCGGCTCAGGGCGGTCGCTGACGGGGAGATTGAGGGATTATGGCTTTTAGTGTCTTTAGGGGAGTTTTGTGCAACTGTCGCTCTACTTTACAGTTCGCGGGCCTCTCGGACTTCGGGTCTACGAAGGCATCGGAAGGTTCTTAGCAAACTAAGGGTCGGGAGGTGTTCAAGGCTTACTGCCAAACTTTTTACACCTGCAGCCTTTGGGCTAATCATACCCAGCAGATAATGCCCAACGAATACAATATAATAATACCTCAACCTATAGCCTCAACAACACCCTAAAGGGGTGTTGTGGAGCTTCAACCCTATTGTAGTGCGTCAGGTATGTTCACCGATGCCCACACCGACGACCATTTTGCAATAATGCGTAAGAAGGTGGCGTCGATGATACGCAGAGTGGGAGCTGCTGAAAGGCTGGATGGGCCTACCATGGGTAGATTTATCAAGCTACATGTTTCACATGGGGCTTGATGAACTTATCTATGGCCGGAACATTATTTATTTAATTCATATTTTATTTCCCCTTTTAATTAGATACTAACATAGCTTTTAATGCTTTGTACTTACACAATGTGGGCTTTGTAGTCTGTCAATAAAAGATTTTTATTTTTATATTATTTATTTCAAACAACTGACAGTATTGTCAAGTCATTACAAAAATAATATTGCAGTTAAGTTTACTTAAATTTTCTAATCTTTCGAGCAACTTTCTTAATAATCACAACAAAGAAAGAATTAGCGAAATATGTCCAGCCAGTCACGCGTGATGTCGTGACCAAGGGAAATAGGGATTCATTTTTTTATTTTTTATATATACTGGGTGACTTTTTTTACTGTCTTGAAAATAATAGGGCGTGATATTTATATTAAATAGATGTCTAAGGCATAGTTATTTTACCATTTTTCTTTTACTGGCATATAGAGTGAAAATCGTAATCGTAAAAATGCGTACCTAAGTAGGTAGTTACGCTATTTCGCTCACATTTTTCATTTATTATGATTGCGGCCTAGGTATTATAGGCACCTATTTTAAGTAATATAACGTTAACTACCTAATGGGGTACGTATTTTTAACGTTATGATTTTCACTCATAAGCCAGTAAAAAAAAAAAGATAAAATAACTATGTTTTAGACATTTATTTCATATACATATCACGCCCTATTATTTTCAAGACGGTAAAAAATGACCCAGTGTAGATGGAAATGAGATTCATACAGAAATCATGAACAGTGTAGATTTTAGTTACTAATTAAATAAAGTTATTCATCTTAATATCCTTGTATTCATCGTATTGTGATTAGCGCTTTTTATGCATTAATCACAATACGATGCACCTTTAATCACCTTTAACTAACTATCGGTCCAATAAAAAAGGAGTAATTGTGGTAGGTACATGATTTGCATTTTTATTATTCATAGTATCTTTTCTTGACTTTACTCATTTAAGATTTCATGGTCAGTGTAGCAAAGCAAATCACGGGAGTCCACAACTAGGGGGATAAGCTTCACAGGCTATTTGAGTTTAAATTATAATGACCACGTCCTGGCAATTCGATACGACTGTCAACCGCTTCCTTCCCGTCCAACACCCTACAGTTAGCGCCACACTATCACCTCTACTTCTATTTAAACTTGGCTTTAAAAACTCCGAATCACTTAAGCTGTCCTAAGAGAAATGTGTGAAATTAACTTAAGTGGCCAGTATCTAAGAAACTCCTTTTTAAAATCAGTCTAAAATAACTATACGTTCTAAGTGAAGATAGAAGTGTAGATAAGTTAATAAGATTATTATTATACCCCAAGTTGAGGTCGGAGACCGGCTTTTAAGGACGGAATGTTTCTGAAACCGTCTATAAAAAACGAATGGTCTCCAGGGATCGGTCATTCCGTGGTCGGAGTGGGTGCACGCATCTTCGTTCTCAAAATAACGATATTTTTTTGTGTTAGTCTTTAATTCACCGTCGGACTTGAACCAGTAGTTTTGAGTCCAGTGCCGTAGGGGGTGAACGTACCTCTAATCATTTCCTTCAGTTAGTAACGTCATAATAATAGTGATGTTTCCGGATTCAGCTAGAGTGGTATGTAAATTTTATATTACATTATTTAATGTAGGTATAGGTTATTATTTATTTGTAACTCGATATAAATATTATAATGATTTTTTGGTTCAAAATTGTCAAAAAAAGTTTCTGACATTTAATATTAATTTATATACTTATTACAATTTAAATATAACTTTGATGTGTTGTTAATGTGACATGATGAGTTGTTAATGGGAAATACAATAAATATGAAATTTATAAAGACGAAGAAAGGAACAAAAAAAAAAAAAACAATGATAGGAAGAATCAATAGTCGGATTCTAAAGCGGAAAGTGAAAGGCCGATGCAAGTCATCCCATTCGTAGATAATGTAATATCACTTTATTAACACTGTTATGACAGCTGCCTTTAAATCAAATTAATGTGATATAGAATATAAATATCATCGTCATTACAACTTTTATTGGTCAATGATTCGGCGTCTTTTTATTTAGAACTTTTATTGGGTCCAAGTAATTTGGAACTCAATTATTTAATTAAACCTAGTTTTATGGGTGTTCATTCCTTAATTTTTATTGAATGAATGTTAATTACATTCTTTGTTAGTGGTTTGAAATTAAATAATATAGATGGTATTGAGCGATGCTTAAAAAACAAATTAGTGAAGCATTTATGAGTGTGGGTTTAACACGCACCATTTACCGATTTTCTACGGACCACGACTGGCACAAATCTCTTTATAATGTTCCTATCTAGCGAATCACTGGGAAGCGGTGTTATTGGTTGGCCCCGACTCGAGACACCATAAAAATATCTACCTATTTCTTTTATTATAATTTACCTAAGATGTTATAAGCATGCAAAGTCATTATAACCTTTCGAGTTGATACTGAGAAGTGATTCCATATGCATATCTACAATTACTTGCATATAAAATGTTGATGTCAATACAAATTCCTTTATTTGTAGGATTGCTATGACAGCTGAGACTGTTTCTAATTTTATATTTCATTAATTTTAGTTTAAAGTTAAATTTTATTATCTGGCTTGCGACTTACGCTATGCGAAAATTTGCTCTGCATCTTTTTCTTTTATATTTAGTAGAAGTTAAGCAAACACTGTATTTGTAAATAATAAATTATTTATGTGTGTGTTGTGTGTTTGAGAAGGCATACATAGATTTGAATTCCTAATTATATTTTAGTATCGTAATTGAATCAACTGAATTAGGAGATTTTGTTTTAATAAATGAATATTTGCTGAATGTTAAGTATACCTATTTCTATAAGTTTACAAAAAATACAAACCTAATGTTAACTTGTTGATTATATAAAAAAAAAAAATGTTTAAAACTGAAATGATTTAATCATAGTTAGGCACGTTTTATTTGTATGTTAATGTTTTTAATAAATTTTATTTCAACATGATACAGTGACGCTTCTTTTAAAAGTCTTAAGAAAAATAATATGTTTTTGAAAGGTAAAATGTAAAGCAGAACATGATGATAATATAATCTTTCCCGTATCATAATTATAATACATAGCACACAGGTATTAACGCGATAAAATTACCTAGACTGCAGTCTGCCCGCGACCACGATCAATGTAACTTGATCGAAACGTCGGGTAATATAAAAAAAAAGGTAATTTTATCGCGTTAATACCTGGGTGCTATGTATTATAATGATGACAATAGTTTAAGCAAAGTTTAATTAATAATATATTTGTTTGATTGGAATAGACTCCAAAACTGAACGGATTTTTAATCCGATCCGTTCAAAAAACTTTCACTATTACAAAATTGCGATATCCAGTTGTAACATAGGGTTTATTTAACTTTGAAGTTTCCATGAGGATAGGAGTTACGCGGGTGGACGCACGCGGGATGCTGATTAAAGACAAAATAAAAAAGTCACAAATATAATATAATATCATTTATTAAAGTTTAGGGGTGTCTGGCAGGGGGTAGCAACTGTTATAAGTGTCCGGCAATGGATGACGAGATTTTTTCTAAAGTTATCCATAATAAAATATATAAAAATTGAGCTTTATACTTTAACGAATTTAAGTTACTATTTTATACAGCTTTACTACCTGTTTCCTGCCCAAGTAACCACAACTCAAACTCCCTGGTAGTTTTTACCTGTATAGGGGACATGGACAGAAGAACTTTCAGCTTTTATAAAATAACGAAGGTCTGGCCGTCGTGGGCTCTTGCTCTATAATTACAGTGATAATGAAGTTACTCAGTGGTCGTAAGGAAGCCACACAACACTGGTCTGAAATATTATATTTAACTTTAGAAATTGTACTAATTACCTATTAAAAATGGTGACAATAGAGAGCAATCGTGGCTACCTCTATGTCGTTATACCGTCTAATTATGATGAAAGTAGATAGTTGAGATTTAAAGTAAAATAAGTAGTCAAGTCTTAAAGAAATGTTTCTTTATAAAATTACATCACATTTATAGATTCGTTTGAATTGGCATAATGGTCTTGTAAATTCTCACGTGTTGTTGCGACTACAGCAATACTTTCGATTTCCGCTTAACTTACATGTAGAGTACTAACTTATTTATTTTCATTTTTCCGTTACGTGACCGCTGACGTGACGTAACTTAATCACGAACTTTTTTATTATTTTTTATTTCAAAAATGTTTAGGTACATTTTGTCATGGTTTTAAATAAGAGTTACAATGCGATTGTTCTTTACAGATGCATTTCATCCTAAGCTTGGCGTTGATCGCATCCACCGAGGCATTTTTCTTGAAATGGGGATCCGATTCCACGTAAGCATTTTTTTAAATATATTTATAATTATATTTAAAATTAAGTAATAGCTATAGCGATGTGTTAATGACTGAGTGCGAATGTGTATTAAGTATTTGAGATTATGCTGCATGATGTTTATATAATTAATTTGTGAATTTATCTATTTTGAGTACAAATAGTTACGCATAAAGCATATTCTTACATTAGATTTAATCGATTATTACATGACAATATTTAAATAAATTAAATTTTATTTTACACACGTTTCCGTAGATGATGGCTTTAGGCTGGATTCAGAGTTGGGTGTTTGTTATCGTTCTAACACCTCGTATGTCAGGTAAATAATATCATTTCAAGAAAGCGAAAGAACTACTTTACAATTTCACATAGGCACCAGAACAGTATTACTACGTTTTTTTCAAAATTGAGATTAATAAATTTCGACCACCGGCAGGACTCGAACCTGCATCATGGGTAAAGCCTTCAATGTCTTAACCAATTAGGCTACGGTGGAACCCTACCGATCATCGAAATTTATTAATCTCTTTGTAACACGTCTCTAAGGGGGACGGTATCTTAAATAAATATATGTAGTATAAGGTAATCTTTTCCTTAAAGAGTTCAAAACATTTAAATAAGTTTTACTACTTGTTACTTTGTTTA
This sequence comes from Nycteola revayana, assembly GCA_947037095.2. Lineage (NCBI taxonomy): Eukaryota > Metazoa > Arthropoda > Insecta > Lepidoptera > Nolidae > Nycteola > Nycteola revayana. The sequence continues at coordinate 29,798,740 of OX344842.1, read as the reverse complement.
AGTTGTTTTCTGTTGGACGTGTGTGTCTAATTGATGAAACTTACAAATTTATAACACCTTATGCCTACCGTATTTCATGCAATTATATGATATTATTATTATGTTGGTACATTTTACTGTCACGGGCCCATGGGAACCCGGTCATTTGAAAGGCATTCATGGGGCCGAAGCCAACATTGAAGAGGCCTTTGGTACCTTTTAATATAAAAGTGAGATGGCTGCATCTATGAAGGTCTATCCACTGATTATTAACAACGTGTATTATTATTAACAAAATGTCTTAAACACCAAGAAAATACTTAGGTACTAACGTGTTGTTAGAACTTGATCGACAGTATCGTGTCCCACCTATTTTTAATCAATAACTGCTCGTGTAAGTAGATTAAAAAACAGAAATAAATAATTAACTAATAAAAATGATCTGATAAATATGAAAAAGTACGTCTATTAACATTTTGAAACAACACAATATTTAAAAGGGTTTCGAAACAAACTTTAAAGGGTGTTTTAAAAGATCATTTTAATTATTTTTAATATATAAGTAAGTATTAGTACTTCTTAATCCGTAATCTGTAAAACTTGGAAGTGTCCAGGCTCGTATTTCAGTTTAAATAGGTATTTGTTAACTACATTCTTGAATTAACAATGATTTACGGCAATTATTAGACATGTTTATTGCCTAATAATAGGATTAGCATCATATTATTGCACTTAGGTTCGTACGTAGTCCATAAAAAGAATAATAGGTATATAATACTTTTGCCAAATCAATAGGAAGGTTACTTTAGCTTGGTATAAAACAATAGTGTGTTTATTGTTACTTATTTATATTCGTCGTTAATGCTAATGGTCCACCCAATTAATGACAATTGTTTTGGCATAATATAGACAGAACAAGCATTTGCGTCGCTTGCAACAATATAAATAAATTATAACAATTAATTGAATATAAATAAATAACAAATGTAATTTAATACTTATGGTTAATAATTTTTCTTATTAATGTTTTGACTATTTACAAGTGCCTGTAATTGGTTAACGTATTTTTTTTATTTATCTTGACTGTTGAACTGAATTAAATGTATTTTCTTTCATTCTATAAAAATGGCCGAAATAGTATTAAATAACTGTGAAATAATAATTAGACTCCCGATGTACTATTGTGGGGATAACATTATACAAGTTTATTCCATTGTATGGACGCTAAGACGTCCTTAGCTAGCAAAAAATCTGCATTTCTGCTAGCTAAGGACTTCTTTGCGTCACTCTGCAACTTAACCAAGTACATATTTGCTTATAACAATTTGAAAAAAAAATTACAAAATCGTCGTATTGAAATATAAAATACATTCATTCTGTCCATTATGCTATTTTAATAAAAATGGAGAGAATTATATTCTAGTGAAGCCTTGAGGCCTATTTGGCTATGAAACTTTGACGCAAAAAATCGTATTTCTGATAATTTTAAATTGCATTTAGTCTTAATATCTGGTATACTATTTATTCATGTATTTGGAAGTACCTTTTTTATAGCAACGTGACATCGAATCTTTTTCGAACACTGAACCGGAAGCAAAAATTAACCATCTAATTTTTAGTAATGGTTACCTATATTTTTTAGTATATAAAAAAAAGATTTTTATGATTATAGAAATGGTGTGTGTTACATAGATTTCACTATTAAGTTTTTTCATACATGATTGGAAGCTATACTCTACGGTATTTTTCATTTAAAAATAATACTAACTTTAATCGAATGACCCCTTTTTTTTAGCTTAGTAGGTAACTAGAACATAGATGTGCAGTTTAATAAACAGCATCTGAATAAAATAAAGTTTGGCAAGTCATGACTATAAATGTCACAAATTCTATCTATCCGTTACCCAGACTACTCCACTTTTAACAAATAAAAAATTAAAAACAATTTTTTTTTGAATGTTCTTCCTTGCTTTGACACATAATTTCTTTATTATCTGTGAATTAAGTTGACAACATACATGTTTCTGTCATAATTAAAGACATGAGTTGATGAAGGTGATATGTCACATTTTTGAGATTTTGTGTTTTTTTGCATAGATGAGCTTGAAATGTCGATGACTACAGACTAATGGCCTTAAACCGTCGATTTAAGGCTTATTTTTCAAAATAATATGTTGAAAAAGGTGTTATGTACAGTTAACTTTGAAAATGGCACTGGATGAAAGAGATATGGGCCCATATCACCCTCTTCCAGATAAATAAAGTAAAGACTTTGTTTTTCTTTCGTGGAAGAAAGTGATATGTACGTACATAGCACCTTCTTCCACTCAGCTTACGATGGTTGAAAGACGCGATGTCACTTTTTCATGAATTAAGGTGTTATGTGACATGCATATCACATTCATTTATTCACGACATATAGTTATTTTGATTCTCATTCGGTCACATTATCGCGCATGTTTAGGGTTCCGTACCCGAAGGGTAAAAACGGGACCCTGTTTCTAAGACTTCGCTGTCTATTTGTCTGTCACCAGGCTGTATCCCAAGAACCGCGATAGCTAGACAGTTGAAATTTTGAGAAATTATGTATTTAATTTACTAAAAAATGTATAGCAATTATTTAAGGGGGGCTCCCATACAACAAACGTGAATTGTTTGCTCTTTTTTGCTCGATATTAATGAAAGCGACAGACAGGCACATGAAAATGATACGGAACATTTCGTGCGCGAGTCCGGTTCGCACTTGGCCGGTTTTTTTAATAATGCATAGTGTAACTAAAAAAATATTGTTAAAATACTGCTGATGGTCACCCAGTAACGGAAAAAAAACTAGAATCCATGATGATTCCAAGGATAAGCTTAAAAAAACATTGTCTTAAGTTAAGTTTCTTTAAGTTAAAATTAAAAGTTAAAACATTAATAAATTTACACCATCGGCAGGATTTGAACTTGCATCTTAGGAATACTTAGCCTCTAATGCCTAGACCATTTGGCCACAGTGGAACCCAACCGGTCGTTGAAATTTATCAACCTCTTTATAACACGTCTAACACGGTAACACGTAGATCAGATGCCATCTATCGATAATACTTAACAAGACAAATATGTCCAAAGTTGCATTTGGAATTAAATTTTTATACGATGACACCGCCCGTATTTACATTTTAAAAATTTCGATTATTTTGAATTGAGCTTAATATATTTACACTACCGACAGGCATCTAACCTGCATCTTATGTATAGCCACTAATGCCTTAACCATTCGGTCATGCTAGAACATTCCTTTGGGTAGTGATGGTATTTTATTTGCGGAAAGCCTTTCGTTCTTGTAATGTAAGTGAGCAAGCAGTACAAGGCAAAATTAATTATTCTTTCTACTAGTAACCAACACGAACGTGAAGATTCTGAGATATTAATATGCAAAAACCAAAACAAATCGGAAAAAACACCTCAGAAATACGCAGTAACGCTAATAAGTATAACGTAAAAAACTTAAGGAATCACTAAAGAAATTTCGAACATGTGTGGGATATACCAAATAGTGTCTAAAACAATATAATATTATATAAGTAAAGTAAAATATAATATTTATATTATAATTAAGACAGTACAACTTACATTCTTACTTTAACACCTAACTAAAAGTGCAGAATGTTGATTTTTGTTTATGGAAGAAGGAGTTATGTGTAGTTTTTTTAGAAATTTTATAATAAAAAATATTAATTTGTTTAATTGCTTTCGTACCATTAATATTTCAGGTTGTTTACACAACTTGGCATCATAGTTTAATTTAAAAATCTGTTTCGTAGCGACTTATTTAAAAAAATAAAAGTGAAACTTTAAACTCGATTTACTCGAAATTATGATTTTGTGACTTATCACCTTCATCCACTCACGTCTTCTTGTAATCAGTAGGTAGTTGTATCTTTTTAAATTATGCATTAATAACCGAATACATCAATACAATTATAACACAAACAGAAACCTTTATTTGAATTTTTTTATGTTTGAATGATAATCACCAACCCGCCCAAAAATGAATTCCAGAAATCGATCATTCCATTTTTGAATTTTAACCAAACACACACAGCTGGAGGCTAATTAACCATGTGACCATTATGACTGTTACTTCGATAAAAATTTTTTCGGTAACGAAGATCCATAGACAATGAGTCACAATAACCCTACAGTAATGTAGTGCTATCGTAACGCATTTTGTGTGTTAGTTTTAATTCCCGGTGAAGTAGCAAAAGACTTGTGGATAACTAAATATGTTTGTCGGAAAAAAAAGAAAAAAAAAAACACTGTGTTAGTTTGACTGTATTATTGAAGGCACATCATTATAATTACTTTTTATAATAATAATAATAATAACTCTTTATTTAAATCAAGTATTGTGTACATGCTATATGGAAGCACTGTCTCCTGAACTAGACTATTGACCTGTATCTCAGGAGACAGACCTTCCTAGATTACATTAGTCATGTTTAAGTAGGTAATTTAAATGAAATTATACAGTAAATAAGGAAAAAAAAAACATGGATAAAATACAAAATGGAAATGAATTGACATATTGAAAAAATTACATTCAGGTTTATTTTAAATCGTAATCTACTGATTAAAATGAAATGCTTAGACGGACGGTAGCAAATTAAAAAAAGTAATTTACTATAACTATTTTTAAATTATATCTTACCTCGAAGATCTGATGATAAAAAACTGATTCTATGAGTATTATCTCATACTAGTGATCCTAGTGGGCGAAATTTGACCATTATTGAAAAAAAACTGCACTCCTCTCTATGCTACTTATATAATTAAAACGAAAGTTTGTAAGTATGGATGGATGGATGTACCTATATTTGTTACTCTTTCACGCAAAAACTCCTAAATGGATTTGGCTGAAAGTTGGCACGCGGAGTAAGCTCGATTAACATATAGGCTCAAATTGCACAAAACATCTCACTCCAACCAGGAGCAGAGTGACGCGGGTAAAACCCGGGGTGTAGCTAGTTTAGCTATAAGGCTTTTGCCTACTTCACCGGGCATATTCTATGAGGCAATCGTTTAATTTCTTATTGCTAACCATTTGGCGGTCGAATATTACACAACGATTATACCAAATTATTGCTTTTTCTATTCCAGCAAAAGCTAAAAATTGCTAAAGTTATAGATAACTATATAATAGTATTTTTTAGAAGCAGGTTATTAAGAATTCATCATTATTAAGTAGACTTAATAAAAATAATAAATATAAAATAAGTGAGAGTTTTCGAGGCACGATCTCACTCCACAGCCCAGTATTCCAGTACATTTAACATCCCATCCGTATAGTCCAAACCATGTCTCTTCCTTCCCGGCAATAGTTTCGTATCTCTGGATGACTGTCCATTGGTATATCATTGGATAGACCTTCATAGATGCAGCCATCTCACTTTTATATTAAAAGGTACCAAAGGCCTCTTCAATGTTGGCTTCGGCCCCATGAATGCCTTTCAAATGACTGGGTCCCCATGTGGTTATTTACACCGGTAAATTTTACTGCCACGGTAAAATTTACCGGTATAAATAACCACATTGACAAAATTAAACTCAAGGATAATCGATTCTGTTCGGTAAAAAATATTCAAAAAGCAATTTGTTTGCCCTCTGCTAACATGCGTCTAATTTAATCATACTAATACATAAATATAGTAGTGTATGTAGTATATTATATATAATGTTGTATTTGTGGTCCTTATATAGGTGACTGGTAATTAGTGACCGATACCTAAACACATCATTGTGCTCAAAATAACAAACAACTTTTACTATGGCACCAAACCTGAAATCGCGAAAAAAAAAATCAGCTGCTCCCTACCATGTTGACGAGTTATGTGAACATGAATTTATGGAACAGCTGATTCTTTTTCGCGATTTCAGGGTTGGTGCCATAGTAAAAGTTGTTTGTTATCATGAGCACAATCATCTGTTTAGGTATCGGTCGCTAATTACCAGTCACCCTATAATATAAATTACACACGATATTATTCTTCTTCATTTAAATGTTTCCTGTCGCGGGTCCGCTGGAAGAAATTTCTATTGAAATAAGCTGTAACTGTGTGCAATTGTATCCTAATTTATCTTGTCTCATATTGTTTGTGTGTACATAAATTATTAAATTAATAAATAAATATTATAAAGAGGGATATATATTTTTGTATGTTTGTTTCGAATAAACTCAAAAACTACTTAATGGATTTAGATAATTCTTTCACCATTAGAGTGCTACGTCATCCTTGAGTAACATTAGCTATATTTAATTATGAAGTTCCCACGGGTACTTGAGCTACGCGAGTGAAACCGCGCCCGGGTAGCTAGTGCTAGATAATCTAGTTACATTACTATTAATTCCACTCCTAAGTATTGGATATTTCTAATAAATTTACTGTTTCTTTTTTAGATACCATTTTGTTTATTTTACTTTTTGTGTAGTAAAATAAACAAAATACCTAAAAAAAGAAAGGCTTTTGGTGTGACAACCTCGTGGGTTCGATCCCCACACCGGACAGAAAATCTTTGTGTAAATTCCAAGATTTCTTTCCGGGTCTGGTTGGTTGAGGGACTACCCTCCGTGCCTCGGAAAGCACGTTAAGCCGTTGGTCCCGATTGTTATAACATCATCTATAATAATCGTATGTCAAGGAACGGGCAGCGGCGTTTCCTTGTGTGGTACAACATAATACTGCGGTCACCAAACCGCCTGCCAAGCGTGGTGACTATGGCAAATACCCTCCCTCTCGGGAGGAGGCCCATGTTCAGCAGTGGACGTTATACGGACTGATGATGACTTATGGTGTGCAATAAAGAGTAACGTATGTATGTATCATATTCTTGGTTCTAGAATCTAGATCCAGACGGGAGTTCATGCGAGACAGTCTGGAATCTAAATAAAATTCTTTTTATAAAGCCTATTTCTTTTATTTTAAGTCAGATAGGTGCTTTGCAAAACCGCACAACCTTTTTGTACTTTTACTAATTACTTTTACTTGTCATTTTGATATATATTTTTACTAGCGGCCCGCCCCGGCTTCGCACGGGTGGACTTTTATACCCTACCCCTGCCCTACCCTACCCCTACCCTACCCCTACCCTACTCCTACCCTACCCCTACCCCTACCCTACCCCTACCCTACCCCTACCCTACCCCTACCCTACCCCTACCATACCCCTACCCTACCCTACCCCTACCCTACCCTACCCTACCCCTACCCTACCCCTACCCTACCCTACCCTACCCCTACCCAAAAGTATCCTATGTCCTTCTCCCAGTTCTTAGCTACCTCCCTACCAATTTTCAGCCAAATCGGTTCAGCCGTTCTTGAGTTATAAATAGTGTAACTAACACGACTTTCTTTTGTTTTTAAAATGTATTCTGCTATTCGGGACGGAAACAAATCCAACAAATCAAAAACCATGGCAATCGGTCCAGCCGTTCTCGAGTTATAAGTGTTGTAACAAACACGACTTTCTTTTATATATATAAGATTACACTTTTGATTCCATCGAAACTAACTGCGTTTTAATCTTACAGTCCTTAATAGGTGCTATTATTGCTACAATTATTATTATTACTCGATCGCTTAGGTCTTTTTTATTAGTTGTGTATTGCGCTGATGAGACAGTCTACAAGTGTAATCAAGGCAGCAAATAAAAAAAAATAAAAAACTTTATTTGTCTTCCAAAAAAAGGTACCTTAATAGGCATAAAGAATATTAAAGAAAAGTATTGTACACGTATTTTTGTATTTATCAACTCAATCAAAAATTACAAAGGTATAGAGCAAACTATAAAGTTTAGAAGGAGGGGCTTCTGACGTCACTGCTAGGTAAAATTGTACCTAGAAGTGATGTCACATGAAATTTCAACGCGCTGTATCTTCGTTATTTTTTGTCTGAGGAATGGAAAAAAATACGTGTCCAATATTTTTTGGTAATCTAACTTAATACCGTGACCTGGTTTCCGGCTTAGAATAGACCACCCCATGTCCTCCCATGGGTGTCGTAAAAGGCGACTAAGGGACATATGGCTGATGGATGGGCAGCAGCATCTATTAGCTCAAGGTTGACATCTTACTGCGATCACCAATCAGTCTGCCAAGTGTGGTGATTATGGCAATATCCCTCTACGATCCTGGCTTGCCAAGGTCTGTTATGAGGAGGCCCATGTTCAGTGGACGTAAACGGGCTGTTGATGATGATGATGATAACTTAATAGAAATGGACTAAATAGATTCTTAGAAATAGTCTTAATGCCTAATAGGCATACAATACAATATTATTTACAATAAACTTTTTTGCGAGACTGTTATCCGTACTAAGAAACGCTGTCACACAGAGTACAAAAAAAATAGATTCGAATATAAAATATATAACGCGAATGCAACACGAATTATGTAATAACCACTTACTTACCTATATCTTTCACAATTATAATTTGTAATGTAATTAAAGTTTTATTAGCGGTAGTATTAGGTACCTACTCAATGGAAGGCACACAATTATGTGTTTTGTTTCAATCAATTCACATTTTTGTTGTATTCATTCCTCATGTACGTTCAGTATCATTGTTAATAAAAAGTACAGTTTCCTACTGGGTGGCATTACCTACTTCAGGTTATTTTTTGGCAAACAAAAAAAAACTTTTTTAACACGCTAGCTGTAGCTGTTTCTTATGTATAAGAAACAGCAACAGCTAGCATTGTATTTAAGTCATTAAAACGAAATATAGAGTTCATATCAGCTATGTGTGTGTAGTTATACTTTGGATCTAGCACTTTCTTATACTCATTACTTGTATCTTTTGTTTCAGAAGCCAGTCATCACCGCAAAAGACCTGGGTGCAAACGTTACCCCAAAATTTATCGCCCGGATACCGGTATCAATACTCATACGCTCCATACGAGCCACGCAAGGTTTACCAGGTACAACCGCCGCAGTATCCGAGAGCTGATGTGTCCATGCAACAAAACATGGCCCCAATACCCATAAGCGTGCCAGCGGGTGCCAGCCTCACACCTGTGTCCTTGCAGCACGTACAACTGGTGCCTTGCATGTGTCCAGTGGCACCTGAAGAGGCCGAGAAACTCCAGGAACAAGTAGGACCAGGCCCCTATTTGGCGCAGACTTACTCTCAAGCGCCGTACACTGTCCCACAACAAGTACAGGTTGCTCAAGACAACTCGAAGCCCTCTGAGTAATAGAGCCACATCGGGAGATATGATATTTAAACTCTAAGATATCCTACAGATGACGATTGTTATATTTGTGCCTTTTATTTATTCCATTGCTTTTATGCTAGGAATTAAGTGACGCTTATGATTTGGAGCCTCATTCCATTCCGTAAATATTTAATTATATAGATGCCTTATCCGATAGAAAGACTGATTTAGATTAAGATAACACGTGTACGTTCTAAATAAATTTTATAAAGTATATCAAGATGGTTTTTTTTCCTGCTAATTTGAATTCTATATAAAATGTTATAGATATCGGTATAACGGTTCTTATGAAAGCCATTCACCAATTAGCGGAACGTTGCAAGAGTTAGGTATTGACGTTCCTATAAAAGAATACAATTACGTAAGATTTGATAACTGGATCGATCGGATTAGGTGGTTTACTATTATGATGTCGTAATAAAAAATATGGTGTTGTAAATACAAAAAAAACAAACCGGTATAGGAGTTTATTTTGTAAGCTTCAGATGATTGTTTTGGTTTATGTCTTGCCATCAGCGACGCGATGCGACTCGACTGACGCACCAGTGAACGCTGCGCTGGCGTATTGCCTACATTCGGAAATGTGCGGGAAGTAATGTTACGCAAACACTTTCATTGTGTTTTCGATATTACTAGAACCGCACGTCTAATCATTCAATCAGAATAAGAAACGTATTCACGCTCTAATAACTACGCATGTCAAACTATACGACAACAATACACTAGATTCTAAATTGCTCATAGTTTGGTGTCTGATATCATATTAAAATTATTTATAGACAATCAGTGAAATGCTGTGTTTAAGAAAAAAAAAAAAAAAAAAATGAACGACAGGGAAGAAGATAATTAAGCATACTATATTGAGACTGTTCACACAGAGCTATTAGAAATCTATAGGTGATCCTTTACAAAACCACTACGTCTACAATGCTCTTTAATTTTTATTTACTATTTCATATAAAGAGAAAATCTAGAACCAAACGATTGCCCAGCTAACTAGAAAACTAAGCGGGAATATTAAAACCAATTTTAATAAAAACCGTATTAGCATTAGATATTATTCATTCTCTGTGTCATTCTCTTTCATCCTTTGAGAGGAATCGTAGAAAAATTATTTAAATTCTATGATTACGCATAGAGTAGATTGTTTTTTCCTATAAAGTGGTTATTGTTAAATATGAATACGAGCGTCTATGATTAAATAATGGTATCGTCTTGACAGAAAAGTTGTGATTGAATACTTATTATACCAAAATAAGTGCGCGGTAGTAAAATTGAAATAAATGTGTAATTCTGGTCCACGGTTAGAGGTAGATATGCGTTTTAATAAATCACGGTTTATACGAGTATGTAACTAGTAATGATTGCTTACGTATCTTAGTGGATTACTAGAGTATCATAGGAAGGAAATCGCGTGGGCCACTGGAAGTAAAATATTATATGAATTCTAAAGTTCCTATTAGAGTATTAGCTGAATTATTTCCTTGTAAATGCTATAAAATCACGTATTTGGAAGATTTGTAACTGTTTGGATTAATGTTTAGTGCAATCAGCTATGTGATCTGTTTGTTTGCAAGACGAAGGCTTCTCATACGATGGATTTTAGCGATGACACAGCAATGGTAGGTGCTACCGCAACCTCAGACTGCAACTGTAAAGGAATGCGCTGTTGCCAGTTCGTCCAAAAATATTCGTCTTGTCGTTGCAGATTTAAAATCTCGTAACGTTTTTGACCATAATCATGTTTTCATAAATTATGTTTTCATAAATGCCTATTATAACTATAATAAAATGTCCCAGAGCTGGCAAAAATTTTTGATTAGGTATTCGAGGCAAGCTGAAAACTTGTCACATACCTACCTCTCCTACTGTACCCCAACACCGAACTGCAGACCTGACTGGTGAGTAGTAGGGCTAACTCGAACCCTAATTTTTTTTTCTATAATATTTTTAAGGCGGGGCCATTTTCTTTTCGAGGATCTTATTTATTTGTTATAAATATACCATTTTAAAATGTCAAGTTGTCTCAAATACATTTTTATACATTTTTGCAAAATAGATATGCATGCGTCTGGCAAAGTTAAGATCCCGACTAAATCGTCTAAAACACATAAAAATGTCATACGGCCTGTAAAAAGATAAAAAAAAAATACTGCCCATATCTGCAATTTCGTGTTAGAAAGAAAGAAAAATATTTATTCATAATGCACAGTACCTATTCAATGAAAATAAAAATATACAATATCAAATTAAAAAAAAAATAGACAAGATTCTATGTGCACCATGAATAGGCACCAACTTCAGCTTTATGTTACATCCTCACATTTGTGTATGAACGTAGCGCTGGTATTCTAGTTGGCCCCATTGATGACGCCACGTTTATAAACAAACAAAAATAAATAAATAAATAAATTATGGACTAGTGATGTATTCGCATTCGCATTCGTATTCGCAAAAATTATGCGAATATTTAGCGAATGTTTTTAATAATCAAAAAGGAAATTATTATATGCATGCATATGAAATAATAATACAATACAACTTGCAATTAACATTTTCAGCATCACATATTGTAAAATAAGTCCAAACTTCGCTGATGTGTGCTTTACTCATGCTTTTATGCCACTTTGTCCCTTTAATATTAGTTAAATTTGAAAAATAACATAAAACTAACCTCAACTCAAAACAAAACAAAACTTTTAGAATGAACTTTCTGTGACTAAATTCATTCGGCTCGGCTATGTTCAATTTAAACATGGTCGACACGAAACGTCAAACCAGCCAAACACAGTACGCGCGCTTATTTTTTAAATTTTAAAATATTCGCATTCGCATTCGCATTCGCGAATGTTAAAGATAAATATTCGCAATCGCATTCGCATTCGCGAATGTGAAAAATCCAGCATTCGTTACATCACTATTATGGACATTCAAAAATTCATATTATAATTTTTACTTAAAAATTAAAATAAATTTATTACTAAAATTACAATTTAAAAATATAAAACAAGTAATTAAATAATTAAGATTTTAAATTTGAGACTTACTCAATAAAATAATAATAATAGAATCCTTTTTATACGTATACCTACATGACAATTACACAAATTTAGCAATTTCATTACTAATTATTCCCTATAACTAATATAAGGTGTTGGGGTATTATGAGAGCTCTGTGAATATATAATGATGAATGTGATGTTATAATAGTAGGAGAGCTGGTATCAATTTTTGGGTACGTATTTGAGGCAAGCTGAAAACTTTTATGAAATTAACTCAATATTACCTATACTATAGTTTGGGTTAATTAAAAAAGTGATGCCATATGGAACTGAGAAGTGCCTCATAAGAAACTTCAAAGTCGGTTAGTGAGCTATGAAAAGGACTAGGCCCGGTATTTCCTAAGAGATCCGCTGGAGAACGGAGGTCGCTGATATAGCTAAGCAAGCTCAAATAGCAATGGGCACGAAACATGACTCGATAAGTTGACGACTGATGGAACAGAAAGGTTCTCGAGTGACCTCCTAAAGGTCGCAGGGAGTCTAATATGCTCTATATGGCTTTTGTTTAATCTCGCTGGTTTTATTATGTATCTTAACTCGTGAGGTCCTGAGTTTGAGTCCCAGTTCGGGCAAAATCCGGTGTCGATATAGTTTTACCACATGGAAAGAATAGAATCTTAGGTTATCATAAAATCTCAATCCAACATACCAATTATTAGCGTACAATGTAACACATAATTTACTAACTCCCATCAGTTTCACTAGCTCATACTAAATGAGCCGAGGTTGATATTTTTTAAATAACAATTGTATTGTTGTTATGAGGACTGTTGATGTTATCGTATTGTTGTTGCAATTTGTGCGGCGATGGAAAGTCTATATTTAGAGACGTCAGAATAGACTGTACCTGACTAATAGTGTTTAGCAACGAACAACACTTGTAATAGAACCTTTCTTGGGATTGTCGTGTGTAAATTTGATGATTCCTATTACCTTGGCATTAAGAATGACAACAGTGAGATAGTGCATCTCAATTAAATACCAAAAGATACCTGTAGATAAGTAGGGTTGCAAGGTCGCCAAACCCTGTCTCACGTCCGACCACTCAGTTTGGCTGGACATTTGGTTAAAATGGCTTTTGTGTGAGGATTTTGAGTGTCTGTTATTAAGATGTATTACAAAAAAAAATCTCGTTTGCGGAATATAAGAAGCCTAATAAAACCCGGACATTCTTTAGTTTGGCCGGACACGCAATCAAAAGCCTAACTATCTTCCGTCAATTCCCGTTGTCCACCCCCTCCGTATCCAAACCTGGTGGACAGTGACACGAAATATTCTCTGTCCTCCATTGTGGGACAGTGACATAAACTTTAAAAAATATTTCCGTTGGCCACCCCTGGTGTGCAGAGATACAAACTAAACTTCAACTCAAATTCACACAAGCCACAATTTACCGTCGACCCTGTTGTCCAGCGGAACATGCCTTTACTCATCCCCTCCGCCGCTGCAGCGTTCCCGCGCCGGCGAAAGGGTCGTGATCCTCTCCATAGCGGTGGTCTGCTGACCATACCACGAGGAAAGCATCCTACACCACTAAAACCCCCCGGGTAACTACTACATCCGCCTTTGGGGAGAGGCCCGGGTACTGTGGCAATCCGGGACGCCCTCCGGCGGCACCCGCAGCCAGATTGGCGCAGCTCCCCCTGGCCATACTAATGGTCCATTTGCCCAGTTACCTATAGGGACGCCCGGAGTACTAGGGCGTCTCTACTTCTCTTGAATTTACCCTGTTCACTTCTGAAGACTGCTTAATCACATTTTGTCGCTGCGATGTCCTTTGTTTTTCACGAGTGATCTTATAAGGGCTCCGTTTTTTCATTTTATGTGCAAAACCCTAAATATTATAGGAGTTAAGATGGATCAAATTCTCGAGTTAAAAGTAGGTGCAATTTGAATATACACTATTAGAGCATGGAACTTATAATTCGAGTACCTTTTGTAGCTACAACATATTTAAAAAATATGTTTTTCGAAATCTGGTATTGAGGTTAGATAGGACTGGAAACCATTGTTTATATAAATATTAAAAATCAATTTTATGGTTTTCGTCACCATAACGCGGTAATAAGAAGATTGAAACAGCCACTCACGGAGCGTGAACTATTTTAATGGAAGGTAATTGACCGTTATTTACCTCAATAAAAATTTATGCAATTTTTTATTGAGGCTTACAAATATAGGCATAATAGTTTACTTGAAATACATAAGAAACAGAAACAATATAATTTAATTTAATGGTTAATTGATAGTTTAAAAAAATCAGTAATTATTTATAAATTAAAAATGTATGAACGTATAAAACAAAATAAACTAAACTTATTAAACTAAATAACCATATTATATAATAAACTAGTGGACCCGACAGACGTTGTCCTATCTTAACTTGAACTTTTAGTATTAAGCAAGTATATTTTTTTATCTTATTCATAACTAGGTACTTGAAATAAATTAATTTCAATGACTGTGCGGTAAAGAAGAGATTCGGTATATATTATAACTATTAAAACATATATTGACTAATTGTTCTTTTAATAAATTCAGATCGACAAAATGGCGGGACCACAATTTATATTTCATAACTTCAAAATTATTGTAACAGTAACTTTGAAGTATTAAATTATAAGATTATGTGTAGGTAGGAAATAGGTAGTAAATATTAAAATCAAATGTACTTAATAACAGCGAATCGTTTAGTTTGGTCCCGCGATTTAGATATCAAGATGGCGAGACCAGATAATTTTGCTTATAACTTTACAAATATCAAGGTAGGAATTATTTCACCAAAGGTAGCAAATAGTAGAAATTAGTTAGAATATGTAAGTATCAAAATTATCTGGATTCCAGGTTTGATCCCGCAATTTTGACGGACACCTTAATTTCGCGCGAAATTTTGATTTTTATCTTTTTTTGAACCTTAACCTGAAAATAACAACAAACAAAAAATTTATAAGCGAAAGCGTGAATACCGCACATGTCACCGTCTGTGAGTAGGGTAGGGTAATTCTTTGGTTTAGGTACGTGCCAGCTCTTATGTCACCAAACGAATTGAACAAGGCGCTTGGATAATTCCCCACAAACCGCTTCCCTCTTGGATCCATGGATCAGTTCTGAATGGAAGGAATATGTATCTTTAACCAAGATAATTGTTTTGCCTATTATACCACCGCAGTGGGAGTTGTAGGGTTCAGTTGTTCGGGAAATGCCCAGGTTAACAACAAAAGATGACGAAAAAGAACAATCCCGGAGTTTCTTTCTTTTCTTTTCGTTTCTTTTTTTTTAGATAGCTAGTGAAAGGTTGTATGTTTGCTAGGGTAGGATTCTCGTCGCACCCTCTACTCTGCCCTTTGATTGAGCGCCTGTAGGCGGTGCCAGTGATCACATCACCTTTATGTATCTACCTTTTTTACTTCAGTGGTACCCTCAGGCAGTGATGGGCGTAACTAGTTATTTAAGTAATCTGATTAATAATTGAATTACATAATAATTTGATTAAAATGTAATCTAATTACATAATAATTCAATTACATTGTAATTCAATTACTTTGGATGTGCTATGAAATTAATTGCAATGTATTTAATTACAAAATAATTTAATTACAATGTAACCTAATTACATAGTATTCAATTATATTGTAATTGTAAAAACGTTGAATTTGAAATGTCGCATGCTTGCATCGCATGGCTGCGATGTAGGTAGGTTCTGCAAGTTAGAACCGTACGGCGTGGCGTCATCGGGAAGTAGTAAGGATATGTGAGGGTCGCGGGGGGGGGGGGGGGTTATTTTACTTAATTTATTATTTCCTAAAATACTGAATTTCCTAACTACTTTCCTGTACTTAAATAAAAACTAATCAGCAAAATTTAAGAGAAAAATCAAGAAAACCTACATAAAATTGAGCACGATTTTTCTTTTGCAAATTGTGTCGATTCTACATTAGCCGAAGGAACTTCGTTCCTACCTGGTGTCCCACGACACCATTAAGTTTTTTTATAAGATGCAGGTTTCCCATCACGACCATTACTAATATAAATGTGTAATTACGTTTTATCATCTTACTTATAATATGTAGGTAATCTGTTATAATGTAATCTGTTATAATGTAATTAGGTTAAGTTGCAATTAAATTACTTTGTATTTAATTACAGTAAGTACTCATTGTAATTAGTTACTTAAGTAATCTGTTCGAAAGTATTTTAATTACAAATTACAATGTAACTGTAATTTGTAATTATTAATCTAATTACTTTTTGCCCATCACTGCCCTCAGGTGTGTGTCACTTATCTATACTAATATTATAAAGAGGAAAGATTTGTACCTATTTTTGTATGTTTGTATGTTTGTAATGAATAGGCTCAAAAAGTACTGGGCCGATTTAAAAAATTCTTTCACCATTCGAAAGCTACATTATCCACGAGTAACATAGGCTGAATTTTATTTTGGAAAAAAATAGGGTTCCGTAAGATATTTGGGTTTTTCTGACACAAGGTGTAAAAAATCAACCAGAAAAGTTACTTATTTTGCGTACGCTGCCTAAACTATAAAAGATAGAACCATAAAATGTTCTAATTAATTATAGATCTTATAAATATCTACAAAAAAGTCCGCGACACACTATACCTATCTATGTCGAGTGAGGCACAACGACCATTTTTTTATTTAGAAATCTTGAATTTTTTTTGGACTACATTTAAACGCGTTTATTTTACTCATGCTATTAATCCTTATCAAAATAAATTATTTCATCACTAAGTACAGTTTATGTAGATAATATTTGGTCTTTGAATGATTAAAATTGGACGTTTGGTTTTGAAGTTATGGCGAAATTAAAATATTACGATTTCTGCTGCACGGCCCGTTGCGAAGTCTAATAATTTTCGTGCGATTTTTTTTAGATTTCGTTCTTAAAACTACACCTACGCAAAAGTTCTTCTCAGAGCTAATCAACAGTTCTTCTCAGAGCTAAACAACAGTTCTTTTCAGAGCTTTGAAAATGCCTAAAATGCCTAATCCCTAAAATGCCTATTAATTACATCATTAATTATATTTTCATCATTAACAATTTTAACATCCACAGAAAGACAATCTGTGCAGCCTGCGGATAATGACTGCGTTGTCGATGTTTATGTCGGTGTCCGTGAATTGACCTGGGAATCATTTTGCTGACCGTGTCTTTCCTGGGTAGGCTTTTTGCAGCGGTAACCGACATCCGCACGGAGCCGCGGGCGACCGCTATCACTACATCACTACATATTATAAACAAAGTCCCCTGCCGCGTCTGTCTGTCTGTTCGCGATAAACTCAAAAACTACTACATCGATTTTCATGCGGATGTTACCAATCGATAGAACGATTCTTCCGGAAGGTTTACGTATATGATTTGTTTAGTTTATGTGTACATTTGACTAATATATATTGATATTTGTCAGAGGTGTCGGAAAAAATTAAGCCATTTGGGAGCTTTCAACGAAAACGCTGCCTAAACCCTATGAGATATAACAAAACAATGTATGGTGGCAAATATTCTTCTCTTTTAGATCTACAAAAAAGTCTGCGATAGCATATGTCTATCTTTCAAGGTTAACTTGCTATATCCATTATATCGTAGAAAAATGATAATTTCTAATGCGGTAATTGTAAAGCTAATCAGACGGATTCAGTATTTATCCTTATCATTTTAAATGAGTTAATATTCTTAAGCATTTCATGCATATTATTTTACCCCTACACTATATACTTTTAATGAATAACTTAGAAGTTATCGCAAAATAACAGCGCGTGTTTTAGGTAGGCCTAATGCGATTATGCGCGCTCGATCCTTAAGAATTATAGGGCAAATTTTTTGTTTTGTGTTCGTTGTAAATATGATGGATAGATACTTGAATACCTATTTATTTAGTGTTTGTTGTATTGTTAGTCCTGAAGAGTATAGGTATTTCATACGATAAAAGTATACCCACCTACTTATTTCACTGAGTTTTAGTAGGTCATCATCATCATCAGCACGTATATCGTCCACTGCTGAACATGGGCCTCCTCCCGAGGGAGGGTATTGCCATAGTCACCACGTTTGGCAGGCGGGTTGGTGACCGCAGAATTATGTTGTAACACACAAGGAAACGCTGCTGCCCCTTCCTTGATATACGATTATTATAGATGATGTTATAACAATCGGGACCAACGGCTTAACGTGCTTTCCGAGGCACGGAGGGTAGTCCCTCAACCAACCAGACCCGGAAAGAAATCTTAGAATTTACACAAAGATTTCATGTCCGGTGTGGGGATCAAACCCACGACCTCCGAGATTTAAAGCGAGCCAATTACCGCTACGCTACGGAGGTAGGCCGAATGCGATTATGCGCGCTCGATCCTTAAGAATTATAGGGCAAATTTTTTGTTTTATGTTCGTTGTAACTATGATGGATAGATACTTGAATACCTATTTATTTAGTGTTTGTTGTATTGTTAGTCCTGAAGAGTATAGGTATTTCATACGATAAAAGTATACCCACCTACTTATTTCACTGAGTTTTAGTAGGTACCTATATTCATTTGTTTCTGTTTGTTTTGACCAAATTTCGCCCGTTTGTTAGAGGTTTAAAGACATTATGTAGTATAATTATCAGTATTGTACCCGTGCGAAGCCGGGGCGGGTCGCTAGTATATAGATATAGTGCGACCACTTGCATTTTTTTATAATAATAATTAGATAACAGATATAAATGTCACAGGACAGACGGACAGACTATGTCGCCTGTAGATTTGCTATTGTTATTTACCTAGTCGGATATTTCATAGAGTAAGAATTATCTTATCTGGTCTCTGGTCGCCCTATTACGGATAAAATGGATGCCATTTTTTAAAAAGTAGAGCGAGACCGGCATATCGGTCGTTACGACGTAGCTGACGAACTGGGAATTGACCACAAATAGTTTGGAGCATTTGAAAAAAACTGGGTACACAAATAAGCTCGATATTTGGGTACCTCACGAGCTCATTGAAAGAAACTCGACCGAAGACGTGACTCATTTGTGATTCTTTATTACCACGTTATGAAACCGAACCATTTTTGAAGGAGCTGATGAAAATTGGATCAGGTACGACAAGAACGTGCGAAAAAGGTCGTGGTCAAAGGCCGGTCAGGCTTCACAGACTGTGGCGAAACCCGGGCTAACTCGCAACAAGGTGATGCTATGTGTGTGGTGGGATTGGAAGGGCATTATTCATTATGAGCTGTTACCACCAGGCAGGACCATCGATTCTGAACTCTACTGCGAACAACTGATGAGATTAAAGCAAGAAGTTGAGAGAAAGCGGCCGAAATGAATCAACAGAAGGGGTGTGGTTTTTCATCATGATAACGCTAGACCGCACACATCTTTAGCCACTCAACAAAAAATAAGAGAGTTTGGCTGGGAGGTGCCGTATAGTCCTAACCTTGCACCTTCAGATTTCTACCTGTTTCGGTCTCTTCAGAATTCTTTAGGCAGTGTCAGGTTAACATCACGAGAGGACTACCAAAACCACTTGTCGCGGTATTTTGACCAGGAGTCTCAAAATTTCTATAGCAATGGGATCATGTCCCTACATACAAGACGGCAAAAACTTATCGAACAAAATGGTACCTACATACTTTAGTTAAATTTAAATAAACTATATTAAGAAATGTTTTGAATTATCTTAAAAAATGCGAAGAAACTTTTTCCCCAACCTATTATATAAAGCTGAAGAGTTTGTATATTTGCTTAAAAGAGCTAATCTCAGTAACTAATGGTCCGATTAAAAAAAATCTTTCAGTGTTATATAGCCCATTTATTGAATTATATTTAATTAAATATGAAGTTCCCAACGTGCGCCGAAGCTAGTAAACAAGCATATTACAAATATTTTTAAATTATAGTATATTTAGTCATATTGTTACGTAATTACCCACCTGGTGCCCTGGGTTCAGTTCCCAACCGTGACTACTTACTATAACTTTGAACGACTGATTTTAATGGCGATCTCATCTACTTTAAAATTAAAATACTGACAAATGTTGAACGGATTTTTTTTAATTCAATTCCAACTCCAACCTCATTATTAATTAACTGAATCTGTAAATATCTAATGAATTCGGCTCCATGGGTCTCCAAATTTTGATTAATCTTTTGATCTGTTTATCAAAGAAGAAAATATTTGAAAAAATAGGTCTATCAAATACTTATAGGTTCCTTTTTTAATACATTACTTAAATTAGACTCATCTACTTATACTGTTCTTGTACTTGGTCTTGTAATATTTATGTTTGCTAACTAGTATATCTTTTTTTTTAAATAGATCAATTTATTTATCTTTAACCGTTAGTCAAGCGCGGTTAGGGACATTTTATCTGCGCATGTGTGGGCTTAAAAATTAAAACTATTTAAATAGGTAGGATATCGGACGTTTTTGTTATATCTGTTGACCGAAAGCACCAAATAAACAATCATTCATACTATTCACTTTATTGCATTCATGTGACAACCGTCCTGATCAATTGATCGATCCGATTCTCTCGATGCTGTATAACAAAATTGCTCTAAAAATATTAAAGTCATCATTGTGCATCCAACTTCCAAGGCCGATAGGAGTACTCTCATAAGGAGAATGCTTAGTTTGAAGTTAAACCATTTAATAAATACATACATTAGTATATTAGGTACAGAGGACAAAATGGGCCACTAATAAAAAAATCAAGATCATTTTAACATAAATAGCTATGTAGAATTCAGACAACATCTTAGCAATAAAACTTTTTATTTATAATTGAAACGAACTAAATTTCCGATAAATATATGGTCAATAGATCAAGCACTGTGCATAAAGTGCTACGTAATATGGAAATAGTAGTGAAACCTCATGTTTCCACAATACATGACACTTTGACATCATATTCGATACGAGAGTTACAAAAAATACATCTTATGCCATCAAACAGAGAATCGAAAAGATAATTAAATGCACCCAATTAGTAATAGATAGATATTTGGTTTATTTTTGAGTTACCAATTCTAATTATACTGACCAGTAATATTATGGTCTTAACATGAAACTAGATTGAAAAGCTTTCAATCCATGCCTAGATTATTTCCAATAATAGCCGCATTGTATTGGTACTGATTGATTGCACATAAACAGTATCACTTATGTTATACGGCAAAATAAAGTTTATACCATCTAAAACGGTTAAAGGCCAAAGCCTGTGGAACTATCGACCTCGGCGTCAACAGTCTCACAAGTTATATCGGATTGCCCTTGTGCTCTTCAAATTTCCTGCATGGATATATCAATCCATATTTTAGTGCAGCAATAATATGTTGAGTTTTACTGCCGATATCGAAATTGCAAAACTTTGGCCAAATAACACCCTACGAGTTCGATGTTTCTACGATTTGTACTTTAGACTGAAAACTATAGTTATCTTTTTGTTTTAAAATGTTAACATTCCCCCAAAATAAGTACAAACTTGTTAATGTATTTACGATTACATTGCATTATATAATTTATTTTTACTTAGATAAATATGAGATTTGAGTGCTTAAGAGGGGTGAGATGTTTCTAGACCGATCAGAGAGAGTGAGAAGCATGTATCGATACTGTTTCGATGTAGGACGGCTGGATAATCTAGATGTGTGTTCCCTGAATGGCATATATAAGTATTGATGAGTGAATCAACACTCATTGCTGGTTCGTTGTTAGGCTCGGGCGCATCGTATCAGTGCATCGTAGCAGTGGGAAAGTGCAAATTTTCTGCAAGTGCGCAAAATCGTCGCACGCGTCATCCATTCAGAATCACTTTGCTTCGCACGCCTTCTCCGCGACTTTTTGCGAATCACAACACATGTTCATCTGCTGTGCTTTTCACTACATTGTTATACAACAATAGATTCGATTATGGATTGTAAAACTGCGGTAAGTTTTTTCGTTTGATGGGAATGTTTATCAATTAGCATGTACTGTTTTAGCAGAGGGTTTGTGATATTTATTTTTAAATTGGTAATAGGCGGTTTAACTCAGAACCTAACAAGTCGCAGTTATAAAGCTATTGATAATAAACAACTTTTGAATAAGATCATCGAAAGTTTTCAACGGCGATGCGTACTAAGTTTAAAAATTTGCTGATAATTGATTTATTAAATTTATATTTGTATTAACACAGTGCAATTTATTATATTATTATGATAGGTACTTCTGCATATCATGCAGTATTTTTGTATAAAGTTTATATGATGAGCTTTTGCGACTTATTTAGTATATGTTAAGCTTAAATTTTAACTTATAATAAAACACGTTATCCCAATAGCATGTTCATAACAATTAAATTAAAGATGGACATTCATGGAATATTTTTATTATACCAAATGCGACTATATATTAGTGGTGTCTTTAGCTATTCTTCGTTATAATTTTACTGAGCTGTGTCACTAACACTAATATGAATTTGCAAATATTTTATTTCTGTTAATACTACTTAGATCGAGTATTTAATAATTTTGAACGTAAATACTTATTAAAATGTCTGATCGCGTGGTTTCCGGCTTAGAATAGACCACCCCATGTCCTCCCATGGGTGTCGTAAAAGGCGACTAAGGGATGGCTGATGGATGGGCAGCAGCATCTATTAGCTCAAGGTTTACATCTTACTGCGATCACCAATCCGTCTGCCAAGCGTGGTGATTATGGCAATATCCCTCTACGATCCTGGCTTGCCAAGATCTGTTAAGTGGAGGCCCATGTTCAGTAGTGGACGTTAACGGGCTGTTGATGATGTTTCATTTAATAATTAAATATAATTACTTTTTTACTTTAAGCAGTACCTATGTACTATGTTAACTAAAGGATAGTAATTACTAATTTAGATCAATGATATACACATTTGATCTTAAATATTTATCAGGGTATGTAACAATATAATACTTTTATAATATAGGTAAGAGATTGCTGGAAAGTAATAAATACGTTACTCTTTGAAGTTAATACTAGTAATGAATGCTAAATAGTATTAAATCCTAAAAAAAAAAATATTATATATATTTTTATTACAAAAATATATTTTCCGCTGTTTCAAAGCGCGAAGCGCATTTTTGGACAAATCTTTCAAACATCGTGTACCTATTTGTTAAATATTTTAATTCTTTTAATGTCCTGCTGCCATTTTAATTTTGCTTGTTTTTCACGAGAATTTGGTGCTTATTTGACCTTTGGATATGCATATAAGCTTATATTAATACTCCCTGGCCAGGTTGAACCGGTAACTTGAAAAGGAAAGCCGGAATAAACTGGATGTGCATGACCTAGTATGAAAATAAAAGTATTGATTTAGGATTTGGCAGGGTTTTATCTAATTTCCTACTTTTCGGGAACCAATAACAGCAAGACTACGTAAATCCTGCTAGATTTAGACCTTTACCTAGATTATTTTAGGCGTTCTCTCGAGTCTTGCTACTGCCATTGTCACCACGCTTGGCAGACGGGTTGATGACCGCAGTATTATCTTGTAACGCACGGGATAAGGACCAAGTGTTATGGCGCAGATTAATAGTGGCTTATGTCCTGCCGTGGACTTAATATAATTATGTACCTACAATGGTGTTCGCCAGGTTTACCAAGGTAGGCGCCAAATATGCTTCAGGCGCATCCTTTCGGTTATATCGGTCTATATGTGGTAGATCTCTTACAGAGGTGGTTTTCTTACGTGGCATGGAAGATTGATATTAACGGATTATGAGTTGATGCCGCCTGATATTTTGCGTTGACTTTTACTTCTTCTTTTGCAATACAAACATGATTCACATCGAATCCTCTTTAAACGGCGGAACAGGATTTTTTTGGAATAATGCTTACGCTACTGTCTGTCTGTCTGGTATCCTCTAGTTATGTTAATAAATACATTGTTTAATTATGTGTTTTTTTTCTTTTCAGGTCTTATTTTTTATTGCAGTTCTGGTGGTGCTCCTAGTTACGAATGTAGAAGGGTAAAGTAAATTTCCTTTTTATTGATAACTTATTTTGTTATAACTATTGTCTAATCCTAGTCTCTAACGTAGCGTAGCGGTATTCGGCTCGTTTTAGAGGTCGTGGGTTCGATCCCCATGCTGAACTAGATAATCTTTGTATAGATTCTAAGATTTATTTCCGGGTCTAGTTGGCTGAGGGACTACCCTCCGCACCTCGGATAGCACGTAAAGCCGTTGGTCCCGATTGTTATAATATCATCTATAACAATCGTGCACCAGGGAATGGGCAGCAGCGTTTCTATAATGCTGCGGTCACCAACCCACCTGAGATGCGTGGTGACTATGGCAAAAACCCTCCCCCGGGAGGAGGCCCTTGTTCAACAGTGCACTTTATACGGGCTGATGATGATCTAGAGAAGCTAGAGCTAGAGAATATTTTGAAAAAAACTTACAATAAATTGTCATTTAAGTTTTAACACCACGTACTACTCCTAGAACTACTGAACCCTCCGAGTAACGGGTTTCCTGTAAGGCTAGAAAGGAGATTAACCATTTTTGTATGGACGTTGGAACAAGTGCTGCCCAACATTGAACTATAGTGCATTATGTCTCTTAGACTAATACTAGTTCGTAACCCAAAGCGATTCAGAATCTATCCGAATGGTTTGAGAAAAAAAATCAATTGTATAGGTTTTACATTGACGAAAAATCATAACAGCTTATTCTTAAAATAAATATAATAAAAAAACAGGATTATATTATTACAACAACACTAAGTTAAGGATAGTCATTCAATTAAACAATTATTATTTATTCATTACATAAGTTTACAACATAATAAATTATTCTCTATGTTAGGCCCCATAAAAACATTAAAAACCTTAATGCGTCAATGCATTTCCTCCCGGACAACAAAAAAAAAAAAAAAAAAAATGTCACCTCACAGAGTGTTGGTGCCTAGCCCATACCAAAACCAAAAAGCAAACAACGTGGGCACAACTGCCGATCGTTCTTCACCCAGTAAAATATGAGCAGCAATATTGCTGGACGGAATCGAGCCTATGATTGTTCTCGTCAATTAAAATGTAGCAATGATACACAATAACTTTTCTATTTTTACCGGCCTCAAGTAATCGTATGAACAGATGATAGGTTACCATAGATACTGAGAGTTTACAAAAAAAACTTGCTTCGAGCAAGACTAGCGAGATCGGAACTGGACTCAGGAGGTAGTATAAGTTAGATAACAATATTATTTAACGTAAACGTTAAATATATATATATATATAAATTAATCACCAAAAAGGCATAAGAATTTTCATGTAAGGATAAAATATGAAGTATTCCGATGCCTGGACAGCATTTGGTCCAAAATGGTCAATCTCCTTTGTAGAATGATAAGTCATAGCATGCTATCGGCGATAACCATGACCTGGCAGGCATCAGCCTTGCACGTCATCAGCCCTTTTGTGTCATTTTTGGCGGTTATGACATATTAATGCCTGGTTGATTGATGAGACTCGGAAGACCAATCGATTCAGCCAGTTAGAAACACACATCGTTCAATAAAAACAAGTAAAATAAATAAAAATGTAAAATGGTAAAGTAATAGTATCTGTGTGACATTCGCGGTCTTCGAACTTAAGCGACGAAATATCGAGTTAATTTCAGTTCTTTTTTTTTAATAATGTCTTGTACCGAATACAATTTGCCGGTGTCGGGTAGGTCTATACAGGGTGTCCCAAAAGGTTAAGTAGCTGGGAAAGGGGGTGACAGTGGTGGACACAATGGTCACTAGAAAAATAAAAAAAAAATCCGCTCTGGGTATTTAAAAAAAAAATGGCATTTTTTAAAAACTTAAAATTTTACACCTTGTTATTTTTGATGTTGATGTTGATGACCTTGTTGTTATTGAAGATTACATAACAGCATTTTTTTTAAATACAGCCATATTTGTAGGTACAGTTAGCACAAGGTGTAAAATTTTTAGTCTTTTAAAAAATGCCATTTATTTTTTTAAACACCCAGACGGAATTCTTTATATTTTTCTGGTGACCCTTGTGACCATCCCTATCACCCCCCTTCCCAGCTACGTAATCTTTTGGGACACCCTGTATAAGGCAAAACGTTAATAACGTTGGTTTAAGTTGCATTGGGTCTGGTCATTGGCAAAGACTATCAGTGGTAGAGATTATGACATAATACTTTTACTAAAGATTTAAAGTATTCTATTACTTTTTTAACACCCTTTATTAGCTTGGGTATGTAACGGAATCTTTGAACTTAATTATCACCAGTTTCCAGAAGTCTGATTAATTTGAAACTTTGCATACGTATCAAGGACCGATGACAATGCAATAATTTGATAACAGTTTTCCATTATCCTTAAAAATTAAAAATAAATAATAGTTTAAAAAAAACAAAAAACACGCTTTTATAGCTAACCGAACTAAAAAATAGAAAATAATTTTCACCTCAAAATAAAATTATAATAAATTTTAAGTTATTAACAGAATAATTCAATTCAGAGTGATAAGCGTGGGGTGCTTGATAAAGTAAATGTCACAATCATTCTATTGGCAACTATTTGTAAGAGGAGAGCTATGAAAAGTGGTAAAATGCACCCCACGCTTTTTACTCTGAATTATTCTGTTAATAACTTAAACTTTATTATAATTTTATTTTGAGGTGAAAATTATTTTCTGTTTTTTAGTTCGGTTAGCTATAAAAGCGTGTTTTTTTGGATTTTTTAAACTATTATTTATTTAAATATTAAATCATTTTATTTTTAAATAAGATGGTTTCTTGTACTGTAATAATGAGGCGATGCTCATGAACAGCACAAAAAATCAGATCGCTTTTTAAAGTGCCCAATTTAACTATGTAGATTACACATATTATGTTTATAACATGGCTTAACATTAGAAATACTTAGTTTTATTTTTTAATATTACACTTATGACAAACTTTTAAATATTCTTTTAATAAAATCAATGTACCTACCTATCTCCTTTAAATATTCTTAATGTAGGTACCTACTCTGACAAACTGGGATTTGTAAACACTAAATAACGTGTATTATCCCGCATACAATATCATCTTTATATAGGTTTGTAGCGGAACACTTACATATTTGTTCGTAATCGTATTAGACATCAATGTTAACTGAACCGTCGCCCAATAAAATATTCACTACCTACGCTTACCGTATCGTTAACAAATTTTATTATTTAACAATTTGCAATAAACTCCCACCCGTTCTAGAAGCCCCAACTACAAGTGGGGCTTACCCTTATGAAATAGCAGGAAATGTTAAAATGGCACTCACGCGCAAACTAGGAAGCTGCCGAAATTACTGGCCTATGACGGAACCTGCGCCTGCGTCACGACAATACACGCGCACAGTAATGTAAACAAACGACGCATACCATTACCTCAATTACATTATAGTGAGCAGCTGTAACGATGATATGTTACCACTTAATTATATTCATGTTATGTGGCGGTCATTTAACCATAAACTAGTTGGTCATAAGTAACAAGCACCTGACATAATGAGCACTGGGAAGCATTTATTTTCTGGTCGATATAATACGTGTGAATGGTCTGTTGATGTCCAAACCTAAGCCAGGAAAGTGTACCTATATTTAAATATATGCTGGACACAAGGCTCGAAGAACTGTTGGCATATGGGGTAGAAAGGTTCTCGAGTGGAGACCTCGAAATGGCAGCGTGTGGGACGGACGCCTGCACGATGAATTTACGACCCAGTGATGGGACTGGGAGCCAGTGGATGCAGGTTAGCTATCGTTTCCACTGGATACCGATGAGGCAGGCCTATCTTCAGTGGTGGACGATAGCAGGCTGTTATGATGATACCATATAACTTACAGTTGCATTTAAAAATTATTTGCCCTCTTTATTTTTATGTGAAATTAGTATCTAGTACAGAAAGCCTGAAGGTATTAGATATACTTTGAAAATAATGTATAACAAATATTATGTATATTGGCTTAGTAACTATATATTTTCAGACGTACCAAGAAGGTGGTAATCCATGTGCCGTACAAAGTGAAGAAGATTAAACACACCCACACCGTGTACAAGACGATCCACCATCACCACCATGATTCACATATGGATCACATTCTCCCATCATCCGAAGAACATGAACATTTCCACCATATGCATCTTCATGATATAGAACCCGTGGGCTCTATAGGTCAACACAGTCAACCTGTGCCAGGAATTGGCATACCTGAGTTTCTACCAGATGTGCCTTTAGATGTTCCATTGAACGTACCAGATGTACCAAAGCACGAAATCCCTGGATTCCCTCCGCGACACATAGTCCCTTTGTATCGAAGAAATAAAGTTAATAGTTCAAAGTCTCTATAAAAATATGGTACAGAAACTAATATTTAATATTCGAAAAAAAACTTTCTTCTTTTAAATCTGTTAATTAATTTCAAAAAGGTTTTACGAGTAGAAGCTAATATTATACAAATATCAGACATAGACTGTATTTTCTTAATTCGTTTAGAAATTCCGAGCTATGCAATTAGTAAACTGTACCACACTGCTAGTCTTCTTCTTATCGTGTCGACCTGGCGTTCAAATTTGAGAAGACCAGTACTCGGCCACTAACACAGCATTATCAGCGGCGTTGCACAGGTCCTCGCGTGTACAGGTGTTGGGGCACGCAGGGCAGACTAGGAGGTGCGCCATTGTCTGGGGGGAGATACCACACGCACACGCAACCTCTGAGCTATACCTGTTCTAATCTCCCGGCTTCGTCCGACTTGAGTCCGCAGTCTATTTAAGGACTTCCAAGTCTGCCAAGGAAGTTCATGACCAGGTGGAAGGTAGTTATTCATATTAAACCATAGAACAATTCAAAGGAAAGAGAGATTACAGTGTAACAGGTTAAACAATTTTACTGTAGATACCTACATATGATATACACAGAATTCTGAAAATACTGAGAATACATATTTTTATTAGCTAAACGCGAAAGCTATGTGCGTTAATAAATATTCATTATTTTGCAGTTTAAAAGCCAATAAATACACAAAAGTGCTGATTTTGTCGTTAAACAAATATTTACTATATTTTTTTTTGAAACTTGTTACGAACTAAACTAAAACTTTAGCTATAGTTAACTATCTAGCAAATAGGAAAAATTACCTAAGCATTGTACAAATAATTTTAACATTAAATAAACTGTAATTAAGGCATAACTTTTTGAATAATTTGTGAGATAAATATTTGCTAGCTTCGATGAGGTATTCGCTGTCTCTGGTTGTTTTCGGTTGCACTATTTTGTTTTACATTGTATATTTTGTTTATTATTTATAATTATTGTTAATTTTTTTGTTGTTAAGAGTTTTACTCACATTATGTTATTTATATAGTAATCAATTTATATTTTTTTATCGACACCTAGGTTTAATATTACAAAAAATATGTTAAACTCAGTGCTATTATACAATATTTTTTAATTAAGGTACTTTTTAGAGAATAAAAAAACTCTGAAATACCCTATATAGGTAATTCAGAAATAGTGAGCTTTGCAGACAAAGATAATATATTATTATATATAAGTGTTAATTAGGTTAACTATTTTCTACATTGTATTTATTTTGCATATATGTATTAATTTTGAATATAATATTTTAAGGTTCATTGTTTATGTTTAAAATCTCTTAAATGGATACTTAAAATGTCAAGACAGTGTACATTTGTTCGCCTATTCCTGGGATACACTTTATATTTATAGATTATTTTATTCACCGTGATTTTTTTTGTAGTTGTAGCTGATATTCACAAAAAAAAAATCATATGGGTGTACCTACAATTATCAGTCATCTGTGTTAGGCGTACCTGACCTGCGACTTAACTTAGATTATCTTGTATTGCCATGCAATAGTGCACATTTTGCCATGAAAATTTACTAATGTCGTCTTTTCAAAGGCAACTTTTTTCTGAGAAAAATAATATAATGTTTAGTTTCAAAAGTAGGTAATATTGATGGCAAATCGTTCTACCAATTATTTGCAACACTTCTAAAATCACGGTATACGAATCTAAATGTTACATACTTGATATTGAGTGTAACTCGTAACTCTACAATAATGTGTTATATATATAATATTCTTGAATTCAAACTTAGTACTAGATAATTTATAACTTCCTTTGTTGATTTATTATTAGTGTTTTAGTTAAAGTTACCCATAATTTAAAACTGTGTTGGCGTAAGCGATAAAAGTGTAATCTATATGTAATATTATTAAGCGTCGGATTTTTTAAAAATGTAATAAAAACTAACAAAATTAATTTCGGTAAATCTAATCGATCTAAAGAAAATATGATGAGATTTTTTAAAAGAATAATACTGTAATATAATAAATGAAAACAAATAACTTAATGTGACTTAACAGAAGTAATATGAAAATATATGTAACTAGCGACCCGCCCCGGCTCCGCACGGTTACAATGCTGATGTATTATACATTTGAACCTTCCTCTTGAATCCCTCTATTTATTAAAACAAAACCGCATCAAAATCCGTTGCGTAGTTTTAAAGATTTAAGCATACATAGGGACATAGGGATATAGGGACAAAGAAAGTGACTTTGTTTTATACTATGTATGTAGTGATGATAAGTATATACTTAACCAGGATATTACACAACGATATGACTATGATTACGATAAAGATGATTTTGCTACTCAGGTTTTACAATAAAAAAAAAGAAAATAAAAAAAGTAAAAGTTAATACAGTAATAAAATATGAAATGTTTTATAATAGCCTAAATATATACTTAATGAAAACATTTTCGATGCAACAAATCGAAACCATAGTCATGTCGTTACATTACTACCCTCCAGATTTACCCCTTAGTAAGTGTATTTTCATTGGGTAACAAATTTTAATAATATTTAATAACTCTTTATTCTTGAATATTTACAAAATTTTAACATTCAATTAAATAAATAAATATAAAGTATATGGAAAATTTTTGCTGGTATGCTATTTGAATATGTGCTAAGTTGTTCGTTGCTTGCGCTGCGCCATCACAGGCCCTATTTATTTTATGTTAAGTACATAATTAAGTTATGATAAGTGATATTATTTAAATAAATGATGATTATTAAAATTTCGCTTGGTTATTTTGAAAAAAATTGCCTTTAATTAGAGAGCCTGTATCGTGTTTACCGTGTGGTTTCCGGCTTAGAATAGACCACCCCATGTCTTCCCATGGGCGTCGTAAAAGGCGACTAAGGGACATATGGCTGATGGATGGGCAGCAGCATCTATTAGCTCAAGGTTTACATCTTACTGCGATCACCAATCCGTCTGCCAAGCGTGGTGATTATGGCAATATCCCTCTACGATCCTGGCTTGCCAGGGTCTGTTAAGAGGAGGCCCATGTACAGCAGTGGACGTAAACGGGCTGTTGATGATGAGAGAGCCTGTATAATAACATATTCTTTCATGCTTCAAGATTGACGCTGAAAGAGTTGCGCGACGGAATCTTACGTAGTTAGCCACGAGGCTTTTGCTACCTCACCGGGCATAAAGGCGAGCAGAGCTCCAGCCTTAATAAATGGTTTAAAAACTACAAACTAAGCAACCTGCACAAGAGGGCGCCACCTGTGGGGCTTGGACTTGGCTCAGGGCGGTCGCTGGCGATGAGATTGAGGGATTATGACTTTTAGTATTTTATGGGGTTTTGTGCAACTATCGCTCTACTTTACAATTTGCGGGCCTCTCGGACTTTAGATCTACGAGGGCATCGAATAGTTCTTTGCAAACGAAGGGTCGGGCGGACCAGAGGGGAGTTACCTTAAAGAGACACATTCAAATAGGGGAGAAGTGGCATGAAGGAGCCACTTGCATTATTTCGGTTGTTTATAACTACCGGTAAGCGGCCGTAGCCTAACGGCTAGGGCGTCGGACTTGCGATCATGTGGTCGCCGGTTCGATCCCCACCCATTGCACTACCGACGTGAACCCATTTGTAACACAAGCATTTTAGCTAATCACGAGGGGTTAACAAGAATTGCAAAAACTATGCTAGTAATCTTTTAAAAAAAATAATTTAAGGGATGAATTTGGTTGGTGATTTTATTTTTAAGTGGCAACATTGATCACCAACCACATTCATTCATTTAATGCAAGTGGCTCATTAACCAAATTCGTTCCTAAACTACCGAAATAATGCAAGTGACTCCTTCAAAACCTGGTACCTTCTCTCATACAGTCAAATTAAATTATCTAGTAATTAATATAGCGTGAATGGTCACCAAAGCTTATTGGGGGAACGGGAATGGGCCGATAGGATAACGGTGGCTAGTGATGTACCTACACATACACACATACTCTTATGCCATTATACATCAGGTGGATACGGGTAATTTATCAAGTGGAGTAAGTATAAAAAATGTCCTTATTTACTAGGCTGATCATCATCATCAGCCTCTATAACGTCCTCTGCTGAACATGGATCTCCTATCGGGGGAGGGTATTTGCCATAGTCACCACTCTTGGCAGGCGGATTAGTGACCGCAGTATTATGTTGTACTACACAAGGAAACGCTGCTGCCCATTCCTTGATATACGATTAGATAGATGATCTTATAATAATCGGGACCATCGGCTTAACGTGCTTTCCGAGGCACGGAGGGTAGACCCTCAACCAACCATACCCGGAAAGAAATCTTAGAATTTATACAAATATTTTTTGTCCGGCGTGGGGATCGAACCCACGACCTCAAATACCGCTACGCTACGGAGGTTGTCACTAGGCTGATATGATGATGAAAATTACAATAGCAACTAGCACTGGTATAACTGATTTACCTATAGTAGTGTTTATTTTTACATATTTTTTTAACTATTATGTATTTTAATGTATTTGGGCGTGGTACCCCTACGTCGATTAATACCATTAATAATCGTTCGTATATTCTTTGATAATATGTCGCCAACGTAAAACGTGGAAAGCGATTAGTCGAGTCCTATTTTTGAATTTATGGCCTACGGTGCTAAAATATAGACACTTACATCTACGCTGGTCCACAAATTCAAAGTCGCTTAACGAGATGCGGTGTTAGCTAGCTTGGAGTTTCTCTGAAAGATAAACTTCGTAATGAGGTTATAGGACAGATAGTAATTATAGTTAGTTTCGTTATCTATAAGCAAGTTGAAGTGGCAGAGTCATGTCTACAGGGGGACTAACAGCCGTTGGAACATACACGTTATAGAGTGGAGACCACGACTCGGCAATCGTAAGGTAGGACGTCCCCCCGCATCATGGACCGATGACATAAAAAGGGTAGCATGAGTAAATTGGACAAAAACGAATTTGTCTTCACGTCAAAGAGGAAACGCGCTTTTAGTTCGTCATTCGTCTTCATGTAACGTTCACACTTTAGGTATTTAACAGATACTTTTACGAATCAGCATCCGACGTTAGGCCTTTGCCCACAAAGCGTCGTAAGCGCCGTCGGCCTCGGGGCACCGTAGACCACCCGAAAGACGAATTAACTACTTACCAACTAGCAGCTAAACGACTGCAGGAAACTAGCATCACTACACAAAGACCATTATATCCGACCTGCCGGAGTAGAGTAAGCTCACGAACGCGACGCGTCCCCCCTCGCGCCTAGCAACCTTTAGTTTGAAAGTAGAGCGACAGTTGCACTAAATTTCCCTAAAAATCTTAAGTTATAATTCCTCATTCCCACCGCCAGTAACTATCCTGAACCTAGGTCCAAATCCCTCAGGGGGTGGCCTCTTGCACAGTCTGTGGTTTTAAACCATCTATGAAGGCTGAGGCAATGCTCGCTTTTATGCCCGGTGAAATAGCAAAATATTCGTGGCTAACTACATATGTCCGTCCGAAAATAAAACTTTTACGAAAAATTAACCATTTATCTGTTTTATTAATAAATTATTTATATTGCTATTGATTTTATTTATTGGTACGATATATAGGCACTCTCGGTAGCTAAGACAAGATATAAAAAAGTCACCCCCTAAAGAGATAAAATGGCGGTACAAAGCAGACATCGAAAAATACGCAGACAGAATCACCGACAACTTTTTGAATGTTTGTTTATACAAGTTAATAGGCTGGAGGTTTAAACCTTTTTTATGAGATAAATGAATTAAAATAGTTTTTATTGGCGTTCTCTAATTGAGAATTTACGACTATCATCTAACTTACAAGAGTTATTTATTACATGTAATCCTTACTTGGGCAAAATAAAACAAAAAGAGATGCGAAGGAATAGACAGGATATGTTTTATTTTATTGTGGAGTGAGATTAATGAGAACACATTAATCACGGAAATGGATACATAAACGTTTAAGTAACAGTTAAAAGCTGTCTCAATTAAATGGGTACTGGATTTCCACATTCATTATGTATTGATTGGAAAGAGCTTAAACACACAACTCACGAAATTTGGTATTGATTTTGAAGTGAAGTGATGTATTAATTGACGGTTTACAAATCAATATGTGATAGAACAAAAGCATATCACACGCTAGATCTTACGACTCTGTTTTACATTACCACTTACGTGGTCGCACTCAAAGAGTTCATCCTGAACGTATCCGAAAACAACAACGACTGCTTTTTTTATAGGTACAGTTTTAGTTATATTGATCAACTTTAATATTAGTCGTTATTTGCTTTTAACTTGTTATCAAATTGAATAATAAGTAGCAATTGAAAATCTATTACAGCATCCAACTGCGGTTGAATGGAATGCTTCGTTCATAACGACGGCGAAATAGGTATTACAAAAACCGCACCTAACATCACATTTTATGGGCGGCGAAAAGAACTCTGTCTCAATAGAAATTAGATCGACAATCGTCCCATCGCCCCCGCCCTCTCTTTATTTTGGTATGCTCCGCCGACAGTGGCAATTGTTATCTTTTTGCAGATATTACGGGTTTATTTAAGTGAAATTGGATAAATGGTCAACTCGCTATGTTGTGCGACTCAATCCAGCGCGGCGGGGCGACAGTGCGGAGCTCGGGCCGCAATGTTCGTCGCTCTATTGATCTAAAAAAAGACCAAAAATCTGGAAGGAAAGAAAGTATTGTCTGTGATGTAAAACAAAATGTGAACGTAGGTCCGGACCGCTGGTGTTATTAGTTCAACTGTTGGTCTCTGCGTGTTGTGTCGCTGCGTTCCGTATCAGCTATGGAGCTGACCAAGTATTTGACAGTGTTAGTAGTGCTGTGCCTCGAGGGCGGTGAAACGGGAGGAGGAGGAAAACATCAGTAAGGATCTTTAACTGTCTGAACCTCTATTTCTATAATAACTTTTCATCCCAATGCATGATAATATTTTATTGATATATTGACTGCGAATAAGACTGTTGTTAAATCTATGTATAACGTTTTATCTTGTCGTTAGTATCTATAAAAATCAAAGCCCAGCGAAGTTTTTGAATTAAATGTATTGCTTTTCGTTATGTGCCTATGTTGAAACATATCCTGAGCTTTCAGTTCTTTATTTGGATGATGTGCATACTGCGAATTTCTACTCATTTATCATTTTTAGTAGGTGCCAGATATTTATCATCAAGAGTACTCAGATAGTGCATTTTGTTTTACAGTACCCACGTGAAAGTACACATTCCGGAGTTTATACATCACGATCATCATAAAAAGGTTATAACCATACACCATCACCACCACAAGCCGAAAAAAGAACATCATCATCATCATCACCATCATCAAAAGCCCCACATACCTCACGGACATCATTATCATCATAAGAAAACTGCTACCAAGACAACTTCTAAAGGATCCGGACATCATCACGGTCACGGTCATCATCATACTAAGCATCACGGTCATCATGGACATCATGGACATCACGGTCACCATGGTCATCATGGCCATCATGGTCACGGACATGGTCATCACGATGAACCTGTAGTACCAAGCTTCAGTTATACGCCTAGTTCCGTGCCGTCTTATGAAGACAGCTACAGTCCGTCCTATTCTCCAGCTGTGCCAACCTACGGAAGTGGTGTTTCCAACACAGCCTTCTCGTTTGATTCTCCACATGGTCCCCGAGTGCACGGAGTAACCCACACCGTTAAACAGGTTAAGGTATTCGATTCGAATCCTGCAAACTTACCGACACCTAATGGCCACGGACATGGGTACCAAGTAACCGAGGAAGCCGAGGAAGGCGATGACGTGTTCACTTCTGTAAACAACTTGCAGAACACATACCCAGGATCATTTGGATTTATTCGTAGTGCCGCACCTGAGCAGACACACGATCCTTTTTCAGAAGTAAGTTCCCAGGCCGCAGGATCAACGCACGATCCGTTCAATATAGTGGCTCAGCCAACCATATCTAGTGGTATCGAGACCTTTACGGGACCAGCACAGAATGATCCGTTTGCATCTTCGGCACCGACTTTGAATGCTGGCATTCCAAGCGCACCACCATCTGCGTCGGCTGAGTTTCCAGTTACCTTTACTGGAGAAACTGGTTTTGACGGCAACGTTAACAGTTTTGCGGGACCAGAGGTAGAGGGAGGAGTGTTGTTCCTTTCAAATGACGAGAGCGGTGCAAATGACGATTCTCCTGTAAGTTTTACTAGGGAAGCTGGTATACAACAAACAACAAAAACTGGTAATGTTGAAACACTTGTATATTAGTTTTCAGTTATTTTTTAAGTTAAGTATGATTTTTAATAGTTAAACCTCGCAGTATCTTCTATGTGTAGATAGATAAATGGAACAAATACTTGGTCTTAAGATATAATTAAAAATCTTTTAAAATAAATAGATTTATTGATACTAATGTTAATAAAAAAATATTTAGATAGAAATCGTCGCCTAAATTCTAACAGCCAGTATTTCAGACGTTCACTTTTCAGGAGAGTGAAAATCTATGTACTTTTTACAGTATGTTATAGGTTTCTAATTAGCTAAAATGATTGATCCTGATACAAAGCAAACTAGCTACAGAATGTCATCGTTACCAAAAAATGCTTACTTGTTGTTGGAACTTCATTGACGAAATATAATCATTAATTGTTGTAATTATACCAAAGTTAAAAAAAAAAGATTTGCATAACACTAAAATAGTTAGTTTATATGCCTTAAGTTATTTGAATACCATTAAATGTGTTCCATTTGAATTGTCACAGTCTAACGGTTACAAAACAAACTATCAATTTGTTGGTTACTGGAAGCTCTTATGTCACCAATACGTACTATGCAATTTACTACAGCCCAAATAATAAAAGACTCAAACACCAATTTGATACGCCCTAGATCCGGAGTTACGCAAGTTGATAAAAAGTGCTACAAAAGTTATTTGAGTGTCAACGTAACTGTAACAGAATAACTCAATAAGAAAAAAAATGAAGTAATTGTTGAGCAATAGATAAGAAGAAATCATTCAATAATTACACCCGGAAATAATTTGTCAGTTGGAACCTAACAGAAATGAACTTAAGCTTTGAGCATCGTAGAAATATAGTTTGTGATACTTTAGGTTTCGGACTAGTGTTGGTAAGGGTATCGTTGGATGCGCAAGCGATTGTTATTTCCTTAAGGTATCCAGCTACTTTAATAATTATTATATAAATATTATTTTTGTACAGATCACCATCTCTTTGCGTTCCGATAATAATTAATCTTCAAATATCAAATTGACTTAGCGGAAACATTGAGTATATTTAAAGCTGCCGGTAAAATAAAAAGAATAAACATCCTTACAACATCCTCTTATAAAGGTTGGAACTTCGCCATTAGTAAAAAAAAATCATGGCATAGGAATACATTTCCATTCCGGACAGACATTGTTGATATTCATTCATACATTCATTCATTTTTCATATTCATTTATAAATTATTATTAATGTGATAACTATAGTATAAATAGGCATAAGATGTTATAAAATTATTTGTTGTACTTTGTTATTGTTGTTTTTTTGATTGTTGAAATAAAAATATATAAATTATGTTTTGTTATATTTTATTTAGATTTGAAATAAAATTAAGAATTAAGGAAAGTCTTGGGCTGGAGACAGTGAACTTTAGTAGTAACTTTCCTAATAATATTGCGTAGGTACACAGAAGATTATTGTGGCGAAAAAGAAGTCAAAGTTGTCCAAAATTACAAACAGAATTAAACAGGGAGCTAAATCCGGTTATACTGATAGATTTCTACTCTGAACAATAAGTTGGACAGTATTGTGACGTTTTATAGCAAATTCAATCGTATTAAATTTCCTTACCTACCTCTGTAGGTGTTTTGAGAAAGAGTATGAAACATTAACATAAAATTAATTTTAGAATATGGACATTGACAAGTGAAACAAACCTTATGAAATGAGGTGTTCTCCGGTGTTAAGTAAAACAGGTTGGTATTCAATCATATTATTCAGCTTAATGTTGTAACGTTAGACAAGAAGCGTTACATATAAATGCTTTGATCTTCATCTTGTCCAAGTTCTAATAAGAAACGTCGTAAAAGAACTCTTCTAGAATTTACCATGACCTTAGTACAATAATGAGTAAACTTACATGACTTCATATGGCTAATAATACCGTACAAATCAGGAAGAGGACTTGCTATACCGGAGTAGCGTTCTATTAATACATACTTCATTCAATACAAAGATTATTTAAACAATATGAAATGAATGATATACAGGGTGTCCCAAAAGATTACGTAGCTGGGAAGGGGGGTGATAGGGATGGTCACAAGGGTCACCAGAAAAATATAAAAAAATCCCTCTGGGTGTTTAAAAAAATAAATGGCATTTTTTAAAAGACTAAAAATTTTACACCTTGTGCTAACTGTACCTACAAATATGGCTGTATTTAAAAAAAAATGCTGTTATGTAATCTTTAATAACAACAAGGTCATCAACATCAACATCAAAAATAACAAGGTGTAAAATTTTAAGTTTTAAAAAAAATGCCATTTTTTTTTTAAATACCCAGAGCGGATTTTTTTTATTTTTCTAGTGACCATTGTGTCCACCCCTGTCACCCCCTTTCCCAGCTACTTAACCTTTTGGGACACCCTGTATAACCATTTGCCTACTATTGTCTTTTAACAAAAACCTCTGTTATTGCTCATGAATGTTGGAGTTGGGTTTTCTCACGCATAACCTATGTACATTCGAGTAGCGGAAACCTAGAAGAGAAATTGTAAAATGTAAAAAATAGGAATACCTTTGTTCAGAGAATAGTACTTTTGGAAAAACATGACATGAATGAGACGAGAGTTTCTGTAACATACCTGGTTTAAAAACATTATACCTTAGCATGTTTATACAAAATCTGTTTGAGAAAAAGAGAAAATTCTGTAATATCATAATTTCTCTGTCTTGCTATGCTTGTTTGGGGTCGGTGTAATATGTCATCCTCTTTCATTTTACCCTTAAAGACGTCTCTTCCATACTCACACCTTTCTGACACATGTCATCTTTCACACAAACCATCCATCTTATTCTTGGCCTTCCTCTTCCAACATATCCCTCCATCTTCATATTCAGCATTCTTTTCGAAACATGCATGTTTATTACTTTTTATAAAATAGACAACTACCTAAAAAGACCCGCACTAGGGGAATAAATCCCTGTGTCGCGGGGGACTTTACAAACATACATTTCACGGACACAAAGTACACCCAGACTCAGATCAATTATTTGTGGTTCACACAAATAATTGTCCCGGGTGGGAATCGAACCCAGAACACCAGGTCCCAGAAGCAACTACCGTAACCACTGAGCCACCGGTGCAGTCAGTCATTTGTCATCCCGAAATGCCAAATGTGGCCATGTGGCCAAAATTATGTAACATTTACCTGTGTATGTCTGGACTCTGGTAGTATATTTGTACAATAACTGCAGCTGGACTTATGCTTTTTCGTTGAGAGTATAAGCATGTTGGACACAACATATAGCTGGCAGATTAGTGGTAAAATTTCGAAATATGGTGATATAAGATAAGATAAGATAAGATCATTTTATTTGTATTAAACATGGTAATTATACAGGTCTTAGAACTAAAATAGGGTCCACATGTCTAACCAGATATACTGGTATACAAATATTAAACAGTTAATTATGCTATATTACTTTACATTATTTTATGTCCACTAGTGAATTACAATGATATATTATTTAGATAAAGTCAAGAAGTTAGTAAGTGGGTACACACACAATCGTAAAATGTCAGTAACACAAAATATACAAATAGTTACAAATCACAATTATTATTAATTAATATCCCTTATTGTCAAAAAAATCCTAAACTGTATAAAAACATTTTTCTGTAAGCCATGTCTTCAACTTAAGTTTGAATAACCTAAGGGGTAGTTCCCTTAGCGACTGTGGGATTTTGTTAAAAACTTTGACACACATGAACATACAGTTTTTGTGAGGAAAGGTAGTTCTACACTTCGACATTGCGAGCTTAGTTGGATCCCTTCGGCTAAACAAACTATGTTCACTAGCTCTTTCAAACAGTTGAGGGTGGTTCCTAACAACAAGTCCGATCTCCAGGATGTATAATGAAGTTAACGTTAATAACCTTTTTTCTTTAAAAAGTGGCCTGCATGAGTCAAGAGGATCGGCATTGCATATAGCTCTAATACACTTTTTTTGAGAAAGAAAAACTTGATTTGCAAAGGTAGAGTTTCCCCACAATATCAAACCAAACCGCAGTAGCGATCCGACATAACCATGGTATGCTGTAATTGCTGTATTTTCTGAAGCAGTATAACGTAGATTTTTAAGAGCATACACAAATTTATTTATTTTGGAGCAAATATTAGTTATGTGCGATTTCCAGTTGCAAAAATTGTCAGCAATGGTTCCTAAAAATTTTATATTATTTGTTTTTTCAATAGTAGTATTTTCATATTTCAAAGTCAGTTTTTTACGGTCTTTTTATAGTTGGAAAATTGCATATATTTTGTTTTAGATAAATTAACAGTTAGGTTATTACCTTTAAGCCATTGTATAATCTGTTCTAGGGTTCTGTTAATTTCTAATTCATGGTCGACACTTTCTCGGTTATTATTAGGAATAGTTACACATATATCGTCAGCGAATAGTATGCACTTGTAAGAGATGATGTTAGGAAGATCGTTAATGTAAAGCAAAAACAAAAGTGGCCCCAATATGCTACCTTGCGGGACTCCAG
This sequence comes from Nycteola revayana, assembly GCA_947037095.2. Taxonomy (NCBI): domain Eukaryota; kingdom Metazoa; phylum Arthropoda; class Insecta; order Lepidoptera; family Nolidae; genus Nycteola; species Nycteola revayana. Next base: position 29,757,243 of record OX344842.1, on the reverse strand, counting down.
TTTCATTGCATTGATAAGTTGATCTGAAAGCAGTTGATAGTAGATTGGCATCAAGACGGTTTATTTCTACGCACTGGGAACGCTTCGATAGATAGCTCTGAATCCAATCCAATGCGGGCCCTCTAATACCATAAAGATGGCATTTATTTAAAAGTGTTGCGTGATTAACGTGGTCGAAAGCTTTTGACATATCTAGGAAAATAACTGTTACTGGTACTTTACTGTCAATATTTTCTGTAACAGTTTTTATTAAGGAGTAACCAGCAAGAGTGGTAGATTTATTTCTTTGAAAACCGTTTTGTTCTTCTTTGATTATTTTAAACTTATTAATAAAATTTGTTATTCGGTTATGCATAAGTTTCTCATATATTTTAGATATTGTAGGTATTAATGTTATGGGTCTATAGTTACCTAATTCTAAATCATTGTCTTTTTTGTAGAGTGGCTTTACGATCGATAATTTTAATCTAGAGGGAAATACACCTTGGTAAAAAGACAAATTTACTAGATTAATTAAATTTACTATTATATCCGCGCATGATTGCAAAACGAATGTAGAAATTGAATCGTATCCCACAGATTTAGTGTTATTCAGTCCTTTTATTGTTTTACCGACTTCTGCTGGGGTACATGGAGTCAAAAATATTGATGACTGTATGCTGTTTATAGTATTATAGTTTTTGCGGCTATATGCCATTTTATTGTCATCTGTACTGGTATAGTAATCGTTAAATACATTTGCTATGCCCTCTGGATTGCTAATAATTTTGTTTTCATATTTTACAGCTCTGATGCTTTGATAACATTTCGTGGTGTCCGATTTGTTTTTTATAACGTCCCATGACGCTTTACATTTGTTTTTTGCTCTTTTTACAAATAAGTCATTGGTATTTTTCTTAGAGTAACCTATACATTTTTTAAATATTTTATTGTACGTTTTATAGGTACCAATATTTATTTGTTTTTTTTTTTGTATATATGCTATATCTTAATTTTCTCTTAGTTAGACTAGAGGTCTTGATGCCCTTTGTGATCCATTTTGGACATAAATTATTGCAGTTTATTTTTACCTTTATGCTAGGAAAACATAGATGGTAGAACATACAAAACGTATCATAAAACTGGTTAAAAGCTAAGTTACTGTCACTTTCATTATAAACATCGGACCATTTAAGGCTAGATAGGCACTCAATGAATTTATGTACATTTTCTTTAGTATAGGACTTTTTTATGACATACCAGTAATTCAGTTTATTAATTTTGGTCGTATTTGAGAAGCTAAGAGTTTGACAAGTGTTATGATCTGATAGGTAAATGTTATGTGTTTGACCGTTAGCGTTATTAATATTGCTGTATATATGGTCGATGCAAGACTTTTGCCTGGTTGGAGTTTTTATATATGAAGTCAAGTTATAATTAGATAGAATGTCATTTAATTGAGATGTCAGTTGATTATTTTTCAAAATGTCTATATTCATGTCACCTGCAATTATAATTCTTTTATTCTTATATTTTATGGTCAATTTGTGTAATAATAAATTTAAATTTTCGAGAAAGATCGTAGCATTAGCGTAAGGTATTTTATATAAACAAACAACTATACAGTTTAGGCTAGGGATTTACTACACCACAGCATTCAAATGACTTTTCTACGGCAATTTCTTTACAAATTGTGACCGGTTTAGTGAAAAAATGTTTGTGTAAGTGAAAAAATGTTTGTGTAAGTGAAAAAATGTTTGTGTAGTGAAAAAATGTTTGTGTACAGTACACACGTAGACGTTCGAATTCATATGATTGTCATATATATATAATACATTGATGCTTTAACAACCAAGATCAACTACTTAACATAAAACTACATTCATCATCATCATCATCAACAGCCCGTTGACGTCCACTGCTGAACATGGGCCTCCTCTTAACAGACCTTGGCAAGCCAGGATCGTAGAGGGATTTTGCCATAATCACTACGCTTGGCAGACGGATTGGTGATCGCAGTAAGATGTAAACCTTGAGCTAATAGATGCTGCTGCCCATCCATCAGCCATATGTCCCTTAGTCGCCTTTTACGTCACCCATGGGAGGACGTGGGGTGGTCTATTCTAAGCCGGAAACCACACGGCAAAACTACATTATAATAGGTTAATGAGTAAACTGAGAACATCAATAATTACTTACTTACCCATTATTGTGCCCGAATACTAGGACTTCTCGAATTAATTTATCATGATGTAAGTGACATTTAGTCTACATTATTTTTGTTAAAAAAATATAAACATTTCCTTAAGTTACATATTTCTATGAAGATTGTGACGTGAAGATTAAGGAGAACAATTAGTACTATTTTTGAGTATTTTGATGAAAAATCCAAACTTATGTACAGTCAGCAACAGAGATAGGTTTACACCCTGTGAAACGCATTTACAATTTAAATGTACACGTTTGAGAGAACAGTTCACTATTATGTATATTTGTTAACAACTAGGAGCGAACTCTTCGTCCAGTATGCCCGGTGAAGTAGAAAAAGCCTCGGGGAAAACTAAAAAATGTCAGTCCGAAAAAAAAAATCTTCGCCCAAAAAGAATTACCGGCTGTAGTAAAGAAAAAAAAAATATTTACATTATTTGATTTGTCTTTTGTTGACTGTACGTAGTGGGTTTAAAAAGTTCCCGTTCCCGTGAGCCCTCCTCTATATTATTTATAAGCTATCAATATCTAATATCTGAAAGAATTTTTAAAATCGGACCAATAATTCCCAAGATTAGCGCGTTCCAGCGAATAGCGTTATATATTAGTATAGATGTTAGGTACATTTGAAGGCCTTGTTACATATGGAATGGATGCATAGGAATAGCACTGAGCCTATATTTCATCTAATAATTTCACGCTCGACCATAACATGTAAAGAATAAGCTATCGAGCATGCATTTCTGGCCTCTTCCATTCCAAAAATCAGGACGTCTCCTAATAATGTTGAAATGATTTCATAGTACCGTTTTATTGTGGCATGTGCTGAGGACAGGAAAGCAGGTGAAGAAACACTGGAAATTTTGCGGATGCTAATGCCTCCGAACCTGATGGGTAAAGAAGCTTGGCACCAGGAAGGAGGTATCCGAATATTAATTAATATAGGTTTGACGGACGGGTGCGCCTAAAAGATGTTCTACGTTACATGAATCAGTAATATTGATGTTTTTTTAAAAAGTATTTCGATTTTACAACCGAAAATAAATAATTTCGCAAGCCGCATTTCAAATCTTTGATCTCAAAGTTGGCAAATCTTTTAAATGCATGGTGTTTATAGTTAGTCTTATTGCCTAATTATTTAATAGTATGAATGTAAAAAAAGATAATGCAATTCGCCTCAATATGTGCAATATTTTTAGAATGAAGCTTTCCTTATCCTCCATAAACATATATAAATGTTACGGCTAAAGGTAGGTGTGAACATAAACTTAAGATACGCCGGCTACAACTAGGTGCATCCGACCACATGCGGTTAAACTTAGATGTATCCTACTTATCTTATAGAAGGTTACAAATATAATAAGTTTTAAACACAAAATTAAGAAATTGTTATTTGATGTTCAAATTTCCATCACTTAGCGCAACTTAAAGTACCTACCTAAACTAAAACACTGCACTGATCGCATATAGTTTAAACTATGGAGCTTTTAACCATACCTACAGTCAAAGAGTTTCAAATGAATATGATTGTTATAGCTTGTTACGGCCCGTATACCTTATAATTATAATAATACTTATGGACACATTTTCTTCACAACACATCTAAATCTAGTTTGTTTTATTTTATAATTATACAATACAACTAAAAAACTAAAAAGTAATGATATAATATTCTAATTAATATATAAAATTATTTCTCTATTATGATTTCCAATATAATAAACCTACAATTTCCTTGCCTAGTAACTAATTATACCTAATAACATTTTAAACAGCTTTGAATGTATATACCATACAAATAGAAAATCTGTTATGACACCGAAACTGTATCATAGGTTAATAAAACGTAGGTCCAGTTGAAAATCAGCGCTGCAGTAATCTGTAGCACATGCTGAACTGAGGCCTTTTAGACACGCTGACAATAACAATGCAATGGGTGCAACATCGAGTGCAAATATGTACTTAATAAGGGGGACAAACGTTATAAATTAATGAGTATTATAATAGATATGTACGTACCAGGTCTTCTCACTATTTTAAATGTTGTATGTGATATCTTTAAGTGATGGGTACCTGGGCATATGTTGAGGGGTGGTACGTTCATTCAGCGCCGCGGCAACGCTGCCCTTTTGCTGCAAATTGGCGCATGATGTCCTGGTTCAAGGGGCCTGAAATTTAAATTGTAAACTAATATGAATGACTTTGTAACCTTTTTTGCCATGTTCAGCTAAATACTTTTAATATAGTAGCTACTTACCTACAGACTATAGCCATCATATAGTCGGTCAGTCGCCTTATTGGTCGCAGTTTCGTGGCGGATATGATCTGTCATCTTGTGGGTTCACTAACGGTGGTAGTTGGCCTTTCCACCCTTGTAACATGCTGTGCAATATTTAGTTTTATTTTTCTTTTATTTATGCTCCGGACAACGCCACGCGCTTCATACGATGTTAATCAAACCTCTGATGACTACCTCCTTTCATACTTATTTTTATAACTATTGAAGGGTACAGAATGTGAGTGGACTCATATTCTGTACTTTTTTAAATATCGTTAGTCGAAATGTATCCATATTTATTTATGTTTGTTATCTATTTTGTAATATCTTTTTAATGTAAATTTATATAATTGTATGTGCTCTATTTTTTAATTCCTTAAAATGTATTTACTTGTTTTTCTTTGTCTCCCAATATTATATTATATTGTCATTTGTATTCACTCTGTACCCAATTATTGTTTTGCTATTTGTTGTTTGTGTGTCTAATAAATATATTTTCTTTCTTTCTTTCTTTCTTATCTTCGGCTAGAACTAGGTGTTAATTAAATTAAACAATACCTCATTTCATCATTTCAGCCGTAGGACGTCCACTGCTGGACATAGGCCTCCCTCATAGATCTCCAGTTGTTACGGTTAGAAGCGGCCTGCATCCACCGTGATCCCGCGGCCTTAACCAGATCATCCGTCCATCTAGTAAGTGGACGTCCTACGCTACGCTTTCCGATCCGCGGTCTCCATTCGAGAACTTTTCGGCCCCAACAACGGCCATCTGTTCTCCGTGCAAAACAATACCTATGCACGGCACAAAAAGGTGATGGGGTGGCTAAAAAAATAAAATAACCTAAACCTAAACCAATGGAGTTGAACAGGGACTTATTGAAGTTGATCTAAGTTTAACCGCATGTGGTCGGCTGCACCTAGTTGTAGCCGGCTAGCTAATCTTAAGTTTATGTTCATACCTACCTTTAGCCGTAACATATCTTATATATATAAAAGAAAGTCGTGTTTGTTACAACACTTATAACTCGAGAACGGCTGGACCGATTGCCATGGTTTTTGATTTGTTGGATTTGTTTCCGTCCCGAATAGCAGAATACATTTTAAAAACAAAAGAAAGTCGTGTTAGTTACACTATTTATAACTCAAGAACGGCTGAACCGATTTGGCTGAAAATTGGTATGGAGGTATATAGCTAAGAACTGGGAGAAGGACATAGGATACTTTTGGGTAGGGGTAGGGTAGGGTAGGTTAGGGTAGGGTAGGGTAGGGTAGGGTAGGGGTAGGGTAGGGGTAGGGTAGGGGTATGGTAGGGGTAGGGTAGGGGTAGGGTAGGGGTATGGTAGGGGTAGGGTAGGGGTAGGGTAGGGTAGGGGTAGGGTAGGGTAGGTGTAGGGTAGGGGTAGGGTAGGGGTAGGGGTAGGGTAGGGGTAGGGTAGGGGTAGGGTAGGGTAGGGGTAAGGTAGGGTAGGGGTAGGGTAGGAGTAGGGTAGGGTTAGGGTAGGGCAGGGGTAGGGTATAAAAGTCCACCCGTGCGAAGCCGGGGCGGGCCGCTAGTATGCCAATATAAATGTTTTTATTCGTATCGTTACGTGAGTGGTACCATACTATTCACTCAAACACATAATGCATTCATTTAAAGAAATTTCTTTGCTTCGTTTACTTAATTTTATTGTACAATATCTAGACTCCTAGGTACCTATACCTATTATATAGTTATTGTGTATTTCTCTCGAGAATTCTTTTGTTAGTAAGTACTTTCGACGATCATTAAAAGCCCATTTAATATTACAATGCAAAGTTCCATAATAATGTTCTGGTACATTACTCATAAACATTAAAAAATATATTAAAGCTGTACTTGCTTGAGTATGTTTTTTTTTCTATATATACCTTATTGTATAAAAACCTTTCATTTGAATGTGAAGAAATTAATAAGAGAGCGCAAGACATTTATGGTAAACTAGCTTTCCGCGCGCGGTTTCTCCCGTTCCCGTGGGAAATTCATAATAAAATATAGCCTATGTTCTTTCTCAGGCTCTAGACTATATCTGTACCAAATTTCATTTAAATCGCTTCAGTAGTTAAGGCGTGATTGCGTAACAGACAGACAGACAGACATAGTTACTTTCACATTTATAATATTATATATATATATATATATAATATATATATATATATATATATATATATATATATATATATATATATATAAATATATATATATATATATACATCTTGAAGGACATGTTGCGTCGTACATGGCGTTATTTACCGATGATGCTGCGTCCGACTGACTTTGTGCGTCTGGAATACGGACGCAAGATTGGCCGACCCTCATTTTTAGCCCAAGTGTCCCTTATGATCATTAGAACGCAAGGGCGAAAAATTGGCATGGACGTAATTCCATCACTACAATGCCTTTTAGCGTATAATATAGTTCCGCCATCGTCCGACTGAAATTTGGAGGCCACTAGTGTTCAGCGTATAATTTACCACGTATACTTTGAGTTCAATTCACCGATCTTATCGTGTCCATTGAATATCGTACTTAATATGTAAAGTTTTTATCATGTTTTCTTGACAACAATCTTGCGTCTCTTAAATATCCTTAAACGGGCACTAGGTACGGTGTCTGAGGGGCCCATTCGGGGTACACGAGGGACGCATGGCGCGGGGCGCGGGGCGGCGGGCTTCAGCGCGCTCGCGTGCCGAAGTTTGTTAACAAACAGACATGTGCCGGCCGTGATGTAAGCTTGTCACCAAAGTGAATTATTTGCAAGTGTGTTAAAAGTGGTTATTTATTCAAAGGTATTAACTTCATAGAATTACAGTGCACGATTATTTAGAAAGCGACAAAATTAAACATTAAATGTTTTATATTACGATATGCCTTTTATTCCGTATATTCACCTGCATAAATATGACTAGGTACTATTATATTATTCGTACCATGAAACTTCCTCTTTCTACCTTTGAACCTACATGTTCACACCAGCCTGTGCATCTGAGCTAACCTGTTTATACATACTTACCTGTCCAACTTCGAACTTACCTGTTCACACCAGCCTATGCCTCTGAGCTTACCTGTTTATACATACTTACCTGTCCAACTCCGGACTTACCTGTTCACACCAGCCTGTGCCTCTGAGCTTACCTGTCCAACTCCGGACTTACCTGTTCACACCAGCCTGTGCCTCTGAGCTTACTTGTTTATACATACTTACCTGTCCAACTCCGGACTTACCTCTTTCTAGGCTTGACACAGACAAGAAACTTCAATGGAGTCCCCATATTTCTTGTCTCGCTGGAAAATTGAGCTCAGCTGCTTACGCGGTTAGAAAAGTACGGGAACTCACTAATGTAGAAACTGCATGTTTAGTCTACTTTAGTTATTTTCACAGTATTATGTCCTATGGCATTCTGCTTTGGGGTAAAGCTGCTAATATTCAAAGCATTTTTATACTACAAAACGTGCAGTTCGTTCTATTTATCAACTAAGTACGAGATTCTCTTTAAGAGACTTTTTTAAGGACATAGATATACTAACAGTCGCCAATATAATCTATGTCCGGCAAAATATTAACCTTTTAAACAAAAGAAGTGACATACACACAATAAACACTATATATAAGCATAAACTTTGCGCCGAATACCATCGCCTACAAAAAGTACACTCATCTTTTGTGGGATTAGGAGTTCGTATGAATAACAGAATACCTGTACACCTACAAGAGTTACCTTATGATAGGTTCAAGTCAACTGTTAAGAGGATTCTAATAAAAAGGGCTTATTATTCAGTAAACTACTATTTAAACGACAATAACGCTTGGTTGATCAGAGAAACACAGACAACATTGTAAACTCAGTTATTGAAACAGTTTAAACATTGTTCAACTAAAGGTTTAATATTAATAGACTTGTAGATATCCCCACTTTAGTTCGTCATGCTCCCATTGTCTGTCATTGCTTGCGGTGGCGGTGGGGGGCGGGTCGCCACCTTCCCTCTAATATGGCGAGGGAGGCGATGGCTGCGTCACACGTCATACTCATGAACGGGTGCTGCTTGTGGTGACTGGTCGGCTGTTGTCGGGGATATGTTATGTTAATTTTTATTTTATATTTTGTTAATTATTATTATTATATTAAAGGTATATCCTTTGATTGACCTTGTGTAAATTGTTATATTGTAAATGTGTGTGAATGCATCCGCCATTAGGTTTCTTTGTAGATTGTCTGTGCCTGAGTAAACTTTAATATCTACATTATAGTATTTACTGTATTAATATTATTTATTTCTTGTCTTATTGAACACCTGGTCGGTATAAATTGACCAGGTAATAAATGGTAATGTACGTGCATTCGCTTACATCATATACACGCTGAAATTTAAATGGTTGTTTTCCCGCAGCGAAAAGATTTGGTCTTAGTTAAACATTCAATTTATACAAAAACTAAATATTATAAACCAAAAATGGCCGATTAACAATCGTGAAAAACCAAACTCGAAAGTGACATCGAACCGATAGTAATACCTCGCGATACCTAGCGCTCGCGTCGATCGGTCGCGCGTTCGTTGACCCGGGTGTTAGTCAATCAGCTGATACCTTCACCTTAGGTAATGTAACACAGTACCCAATCATAATAATAAGCTTTATCCAATACCTTTTTAGCTACAACTTACAGAAAACGTAACTTAAAACAAGTTTATTATCTAAGAACAATAATTTTCTGAATTAGATTATAAAGTAATTAAGGCGTATTTAAAAAAATTGAAAAATTAAATGAACTCCGCGGAAATTATATGGATGCAGTCCTTCTGAGTTGAGTAGTTTCCAGACGTAGTATTGGCTTACGCCAAACTTAGCTGCCGCCATTCGCGTACTTCGGCGAGGATCGCGTTCGAAGTACTCGATGATCTCCTCGTCGAGCTCTGGCGAAAGAACGGCCGATCGACCTCTGCCCTGTGCATGTGGTGGCACCTGGAACTGCCCATGATCGAGTAGCCGTCGCCGCTACGATCGTCCGGTCCTATATGACTTGAGGGTTCAGAACTCCGCGAAGACGGAGTGACGCCAAGTGTTGCAGCTCGGCGTAAAGACGCCAGGCAGTATGGGAATTATAATTAGCCCTAGCCTACAGTTGCACCATAGCAACGTACTCTAAATTACTAAAACTGTAATGTCGATCCATAATACTAATAAAGTAATAAGATAACGCGTGCTGCGCTTCCGACGTTCACGGGACAACGAAAGAAGGAGGAAGTCGGAGAGCGCGGGGCGTTCCGGCGTCGGCGCCGCGCGGCGAATTACAAAAGAAGCCGGCTCGTTTGTGATTTTTGCGTGCAGGCTATTTTATGCCGTATAACTACCATTGAGCTCTTATTTTGCTTTGAACGTTTATGGATCGTTCTTTATTTTGTCAGCAGCGCGTGCGATTCGAGTAGTACCTACAAGGTCCGTCTTGTGTTACTGCTGTTTATCACGCTTTCGAGTTGTCTAATATTTTTTTTAATAATTTTAAATCCAAAACATGTCTAAAAAAAAAAAAAAATGTTTCGATAGTACTACCGACGGCAAGTTGTTCTGCTTCGGGAAAACAACCATTAAAATTTCACGGTGTATACAATATTACATGATTGTGATAAAAGACATGACATAAAAAAAGAAACAGAGCAAAAGAGACAAAAAAAAATAATCTCGGAGTTTCTTTCTTCCTTTCTTCTCCGGGTCGTCCACTTAGGTAGCTAGTGAAAGGTTGCAGGCTAGCTAGGGTAGGATCCTCGATGGCATGGCCGAGGACCGCGTTGTAGCTTATTCCCTGAACTGTGATCTCGTGCCAGCGATCATCACCACTGTTCGTAAATCTACTCTTTACTCCAGTGGCACCCTGAGCGTTGGTCCTAACCCCTTAAGGGTGCCCTCAGGTGGATGTCGCTTAGACTTTGGCCGGATTCTTGGAAGTTAATTTTAATTTTAGACCTGTTACCTTTAAGGCATCTTACTATACCTAATGTGTACATTTGTCATTTAGCGCTCGACAGACTGATTAAAAATTCTGTAAGATCAAATAATTATAACAATGTTTATAGCCACTTAAGTGATTCTTTTGTTACACTTGTACTTGTCAAAATTACACTGTATAAGATTTATCTTATAAAGTGTAATTTTGACAAGTACAAGTGTATGTAAATACCTAAGTGCTGAATAAATTTCATTATTTCGCACCAGCCTCTGCCTCAGAGCTGACCTGTTTATACATACTTAGCTGTCCAACTCTGGACTTACCTGTTCACACCAGCCTGTGCCTCTGAGCGTACCTGTTTATACATACTTACCTGTCCAACTCCGAACTTACATGTTCACACCAGCCTGTGCCTCTGAGCTTACCTGTTTATACATACTCACCTGTCCAACTCCGAACTTACCTGTCCACACCAGCCTGTACCTCTGAGCTTATCTGTTTATACATACTTACCTGTTCAACTCCGGACTTACCTGTCCACACCAGCCTGTGCCTCTGAACTTACCTGTTTATACATACAAACTTACCTGTCACTCGTCAAAAATGATTATATTGCTTTTTAAGATTTTGTAGACCACCAAAGTGAAAATACCTACGCTATACAAAGGTATTGTCACTTTTGTATGGTAACTATTAATTATTTATTATCTGTGCCTGGAGTCATTATAAGCCCTTATATAGGTGGAAGCCTCTTGGCTGATAAGCTGGATACAATAATTCAAAAACAGTATTCGGAACCAATCTGAATTCAATAGTAGATGGATGTCATTTAGTTATTATAATCATTATGATATATGCAGAGCATTATACGGAATTGATTTAAACATATAGTTGGATGGAGGCGGGAATGTGCATGCAGTGTTTTGAACGTATACGGAGATATTCAGTGTGCAAGAAAGATTTAAGAGTGAACGGACGCACTAATTCAGTTATTCGGAACCAATCTGCATTCAATAGTAGATGGATGTAATTTTGTTATTATAATCATTATGATATATGCAGAGCATTATACGGAATTGATTTAAAAGTACATTCGGATGGAGGCGGAAATGTGCATGCAGTGTTTAGTAGGTATACGCAGGTATTCAGTGTGCAAGAAAGATTTAAGAGTGAACAGACGCACAAATTCAGCTAGAAATATTTAATTTGAATATTACCATTTAACGTTTAAATGAAATTTGACGTCGACTACTGATATGATACTGATTAAAACATCTTACATACGCATTGAAAACATTAAAAATCTCACTACATTCAGTGGACGCCGCAGGGTGGTAGTTTGTAAAGACGCAAGAAGTCCTTCGCGATTTATATATATATATATATATATATATATATATATATATATAGCAAGGATAAGGATTAGTAAATATAGAATAGAATATAATGCAACTCTCTGCACTGTGAAGTTTTTAGCAATTATGTTGTTTTTTTTTAATTTTGTAAAGAAATGCTCTTATTTTCATTATCTTTATTATTAACACATCTGTAAAATTGTGCGGATGTAGGAGTTAAAAATGCAAAATGTAATGCAAAGTGCTCTATCTATAAATGAATCCCTATTTCCCTTGGTCACGGCATCACGCGTGAACTGCTATACCGATTTCACTAATTCTTTATTTGTTATGTTTATTAATGTCAGGAGAAGGTTCTTAGTTACGAAAAGAATGAGAAAATTGCTCGGAATATTAAAAAAAATTTGAATAATTAAACACCATAATTAATTTATAATGTAACCTAGGCGCTTTTGACAATATCATCATCAACAGCCCGTTGACGTCCACTGCTGAACATGGGCCTCCTCTTAACAGACCTTGGCAAGCCAGGATCGTAGAGGGATATTGCCATAATCACCACGCTTGGCAGACGGATTGGAGATCGCAGTAAGATGCAAATGTTGAGCTAATAGATGCTGCTGTCCATCTATCAGCCATATGTCCTTTAAAGGCATTTTACGACACCCATGGGAACACATGGGGTGGTCTATTCTAAGCCGGAAAACAACACGGCGTTTGTATTAATAATACAATTTCTTCATAACAGAGTACGTGTTAGGTAATTAAGAGCCAGTTAGGACACGTCATTCATTAGTATGCTAAGCCAGAAATACACAAGGGGCAAATATCCCACGAAACGTGTCGGCAACATGATAGGTGAAGGTGGGCAATTTTGTTAGACATGTCTGACCTTTAAATATCCCTATCCCTTGCGATGACAATTATCACGTGAAGTTTCCAGACATCCGACAAAGTCGCATCACATGAACCGCCTGGGCCACGTGGCGCGGGACATTTGTCACTTAGTATCAGGGATACACTATTCAATGTCTTTAATATCTAATACATATCTACTTTGGTTCCATTTCGAACACCATTACGTATATAGAAGACTGTGCGTTTTGTCATAGGTAAGTTTATATGAATCGTAAGTGCGAAGGAGAAAACACATACCTATCTCAAAGTGAGTTAAGCGAAGTTAGTTTCATTTCTCAAATCGATTTCAAGAAGCAGGTTTTTTCATAGTTATTCCTAAGGAGTAGTTTATATGTTAAAATAACCTTTTTAATTTTATAGTGCCAGAAGATGGGCTAATGAAAACATCGCAATGGGCCGTTAATTGTGTAGAAACCACATCTTATCTATTGAAGGAATTATATTTCACTGGCGTAGAAATAGCAGATAATTCATAAATCTAGGCATATTCATATATACCTCACAGTACTTGCTTTAATTTTTCATACCTATCTAGCTCATATTAACTAAATCGGGGCCAATTTTGAAATGAAATACAATTGGATTAACTAATTTAGGTATATTATGTGTAAAGTTAAATGATACAGTAAGTTCTACGTAATCTATATATTAATACGTCAAGCAACAACTTTGTACCCCTTTTTAAGAAAATTGCACGGACGGAGGAGAATTGAACTCTGAAATTGTGTACACTTATCTATACTTCTATACTCTATACTAATATTATAAAGAGGAATGATATAGAATTTTTGTGTGCATGTTTGTAATGAATAAACTCAAAAACAACTGTGCCGATTTCAAAAATTCTTTCACCATTGGAAAGCTACGTTCACCCTGAGTGACATAGGCTATATTTAATTATGAAGTTCCCACGGGAACGGGAGTGATGCGGGTGTTAATAGTTTATATAGTAAAGGAGTGAAGCTGATAATTTGGTGGAATATCGATCACTCGGCGACCACTAGCCAGTATTAATTCTCTGGTTTGCTAACCTCCTTACAATATAATTTAATAATACAACCAAATATCATTATAGTGTAATGTTGTTTATCTTTCTGTAAGATTACTAGACCAATGAGGATGGAGGATTAGGTCAGGCAAAACGTGAGTGATACCTCTAGTATTGCAATCATTGAAACGCTACGGTGACTGCTTAATACCACTTGTTTGCCGAATTTATTACATTTTTCTTAATCATCGGTCATCTATAGAAAGTCTATTGCTGAAAATGGACCTCCCTCGAAGGACGTGTCACGGTCACCATGATGCCAAGCAGGTTGGTGACCGCAGTATTATGTTGCTGCCCGTTACCCGGAATACTATTGTCATCGGCAGATCGAATATGATGACAATCGGGACCAACGGCTTAATGTGCTTTCCCACATTCGTCCAAACGGTTTTTTAGAGTAAACTACTAAATAATAGTTACTTAGTAGTTTACTCTAAAAAAACTGTAGTTAAAAGTAGTAACTGCAGAAATATAAATGTAACACTATCACGGCTATGTGTCAATTAGTTACCGAAAATATTTTTTTCTAATTTAATAAAATCATATTGTGTTATAAAAGTCCATATGTAAGATAAAGATTGCCGCCTTAATATAACAAGTATTTCTTTGGATAAGACACCACGGTGATGTTCATACTCGTGGCACCATTTCACACTCTGTAAGGCGCATTCTATAGCTTGCTTATACAGTGAAACCTGGTTAAATGGGACCTGGATATGTGAGAAACCTCTATTATTGAGAACTACAATGAGGATCCGACACTTTTTCATCGAATTACCTCCATTAATGGGACTTTTCGAACCTGGTTTAATGAGATTTGATTTCTAGGATTTTTTCGATGAATAACTCTATAATTGGGACTCTGGAGCTCAATTCCTTTATAAATAAGACAATCTTTCAGGTTGGGACAGGTTTGGACACGATTATTGTAATTCCCGATGGGTAGTCCATCTTTTTTACATAAAAAAGAGATCATATAAATAAAATTATCAATTTCCAATGCCTTTCAGATACATGTCAGATCTAACCGCAGTAAGTAATAAAACCAACAAAGATGTGCTGTCTTAGAAAGTTGGCCAGTGGTTGTTTTTGCAAGCAAGTTCAATTATATTCTTTGTTTTCTTTAGATAACTAACTACCTACCTGTTGTAACTGTGAAAAAGATTTCACTCTCAGTGCAAGTTTCTTTTGCGGACGCACTTATGTAGTTAAATATTAAGGCACGAGGCTTTTGCTAGTTCAGCGGGCATAAAAGCGACACCTCTCGACTTCCTCCATAACTCCATAACGTAGCGGTATTTGGCTCGCTTCACACCGGACAAAAAAAATCTTTGAGTTATTTCTAAGATTTCTTTCCGGGTCTGGTTGGTTGAGGGATTACTCTCCGTGCCTCGCAAAAAATGTTAAGCCGTTTGTCCCGATTGTTATAACATCATCTATTAATCGTATACCAGGGAACGGGCAACAGCGTTTCTTAGTGTGCTACAACATATACTGCGGTCACCAAGGTGACTATGGCAAAATATCTCCCTCGGGAGGAGGTCCATATTCAGCAGTGGACGTTGTACGGGCTGATGATGACGATGAAAGGCTAGCAGATCTACAGCCTTATTGTAATCACTAATGTAAAAGTAAAGTCAAGAAAGTAAAGCGAGGAATAAAAGACACTCGAAAAAAAAATACTTATTTAACATTAACAACAGTTATACATTTAATAACAAGTCCCATTCATAACAGGATAGTATTCACAACATCGGACTTAAATGTAACTTAGAACTAATGAACAATCGTACAATAACATAAAATACAGTCAAACTGTAGATCTATTTACAAGTAATTACATACAAATATATGTAACAGGCATACAACACTTAAAATATATAAAGAAAAAAAACAGGCGAGTATTCGAGAAAGGCACGTTTCAATGATAAGGATTTTCTTATCACCTGTGACTTTTTAATGTTTGCAATTAATTTGTAATCTAGCTTTATAAAGACGTGAGTGGATGAAGGTGATCTGTCGCATTTTCGAGTTTTTGTGTTTTTTTGCATAGATGAAGGTGATATGTCTATACAATACAACTACAGATCTTAAACCGTCCATTTAAGGCTTTACGAGACAACTACATTCATCTTAGCATCTCATTTTCAATATATAATAATATATAATATATAACTTGCAGAAAAGTTTACTTTTGTTTATGAAAAAAGGAGTTATGTCAAGATTTTTTTAAAATTAAATAATAATAAATATAAATTTGTTTGGTTGCTTTCATGCCATTAATATTTCAGGTTATTTACACAACTTGGCATCATAGTTTAATACAAACATTAGTGTTGTAGCGACTTATCTCAAAAAATAAAAGTGAAACTTAAACTTTGATTTACTCCAAATTTAAATTATGTGACTTATCACCTTCATCCACTCAGGTCTTCTATATATTGTTGATTTGTATTTTTGTACTGAAACTCAACTAATAAACTGGCAAAAAACTAATGCTCAATATGATAACATCACAAAACAGATTGATATAGTCAATCGTCTTTAACGAGTAGCGTGTAGTCAGTGCCGTAAGGCGCAGGTGCAGTTATTGAAGCTAGCAGTAAAAATGGCTAGTTACGGCACTACATACACTTGTTCTAGTATCCGCCATGACCTTCAGAGCCGTAGTCGTATCCTTCATCAGAGGAAAGACCGTACCCCGTGTGATCTCCGCCTTCGAAACTGACGGGAGCCTCGCCGTAACTACCATCGTGAGATTCCTCTGCTGCACCCCAACCGTGACCTTAAATAATAATAGGTAAACTTATTCAAATACAATATATCGAAACTAGCGGCCCGCCCCGGCTTCGCACGGGTAGACTTTTATACCCTACCCCTGCCCTACCCTACCCCTACCCAGCCCTACCCTACCCCTACCCTAACCCTACCCTACCGCTATCCTACCCCCACCCCTACCCTACCCCTACCCTACCCCTACCCCTACCCCTACCCTACTCCTACCCTACCCTACCCAAAAGTATCCTATGTCCTTCTCCCAGTTCTTAGCTACCTCCCTACCAATTTTCAGCCAAATCGGTTCAGCCGTTCTTGAGTTATAAATAGTGTAATTAACACGACTTTCTTTTGTTTTTAATTAAATGTATTCTGCTATTCAGGGCGGAGACAAATCCAACGAAACAAAAACCATGAAAATTGATCCAGCCGATCTCAAGTTATAAGTGTTGTAACAAACCCGTCTTTGTTTTATATATATAGATTAATATAGTCTACTCAAACTTTATTGCCTCTTGAGTCAACCTCTGACCACAGATGGAGCGACTAATATCGAAACATCGGAAATTCAAAAAGGTTATATATTTGCTTTAAACTTGTACTAATTTAGACCCATGTTGAATGTATGTATTGCTCTTGGGTCACCAACAATAATAAGTATCACCCAAGCTCCTATCATCATCAATTCTCATTTCACACTACAAAAATAAGTTTTCATAGCTGTTTTTATGTACCTAGGTTTGTATCCTTACTAATCCTTATCCTTACTAATATTATAAATGTGAAAGTACCTCTGTCTGTCTGTCTGTCTGTTACGCAATCACGGCTTAACTACTGAAGCGATTTAAATGAAATTTGGTACAGATATAGTCTAGAGCCTGAGAAAGAACATATATAATATATATATATTATTATAAATGTGAAAGTAACTCTGTCTGTCTGTCTGTTTGTTACGCAATCACGCCTTAACTACTGAAGCGATTTAAATGAAATTTGGTACAGATATAGTCTAGAGCCTGAGAAAGAACATATTATTATAAATGTGAAAGTAACTCTGTCTGTCTGTCTGTCTGTTACACAATCACGCCTTAACTACTGAAGCGATTTAAATGAAATTTGGTACAGATATAGTCTAGAGCCTGAGAAAGAACATAGGCTATTTTTTATTATGAATTTCCCACGGGAACGGGAGTTACGCGGGTGAAACCGCGCGCGGGAAGCTAGTATAGAATATGTAAAGTATATTTCTTGGTGGTTTAGTATCACCAAGAAAAATAACAATTAGATACAAGGGATACTACAGTTGAATATGTGAAAATGGCAAAACTTTGCTGTTTGTTATTGCAACTAAAAAAGTGACAAACATTTTAAGACGATTTAGTTTAATAATTGTGTCAAACGTTGGACAGTTGCTGTGCTCTATGTCGTAGAATTAAAATTTCAAAGAAAAAACGGGTCCGTCCCAGTTTGGCGTCATTTATTTATGTTATGGTATTTAAAACCATAACACTGAATGTGCAACATACTTTTGCGGTTAGTTAAGGACGACAACAGACACATTTCAAGATTCATTTTACATTTCATTTTTTTTTTAATTAATTAATTGTGCGGTCTATGATGATTAGCGAGAACTTGGGTCAGACTAAAAAAAATTGAGAGTTCTTGACAGAAAATATTAATTTAATAGTAGGTAGCAGTCCCAAATCAGCAAGAGGCGGTGATCCGCCCTTAAGTTTTTTGCCTTCTCTCCTGTCGCGTCGATTACAAACAGAAAATGAAACCACAATCCTGCCAGATTATGAGCGTGAGATTATAAAGATCGAATTGTTCTTTGCACATTTGAACAGCGATTACGGAGCAGAAAAATCGTAAAACGGCAACCCAATTGCGTAAAAAATACGTTATTCAGTCGTTATTTTTTTATTAACAGGGCCTTGCAAATAGTCAAATATTACTTAGAAAATCATAATTTTGTAGATATACCCCAACACGTCAATTAATGATGCATTGATATAGCAACACGATGTTTTACAACAAAATAAATATTTGCTAGCTTATAGGTGAATTTTTTTTTTCGGACGTCGGACATATATATTTTGCCACGAAGCTTTTGCTACTTTACCGGGCATAAAGGCGAGCAGAGCTCCAGCCTTAATTAATGGTTTAAAAAACTACAAAGTAAGCAAGCTATGCAAGAGGGCGCCCCTGTGGGGCTTGGACCTCGGCTCAGGGCGGTCGCTGGCGATGTGATTGAGGCATTGTAACTTTTAGTATTTAAGGGGGCTTTGTGCAACTGTCGCTCTACTTTACAGTTCGCGGGCCTCTCGGACTTCGGGTCTACGAGGGCATCGGATGGTTTATAGGTGACTACTAGCAACCAATTGTTACGACAACGACGTTTGACGTTTTGCGATGAAACTGCTAAATTATCGGTAACGCTTTTTTACATAATAGTCCTGCGGCTCATCTCACTGGCTTCTTTGTTATGGTGGGAATATTCGTAACTCAATAAAATAATACTTAATTTATAACTGCTACTTGTTTGCCATCTGCCCCTATTTATACTTCTATATAAAGCTCAGGAGTTTTAACTACTGATTCGACTTAAAAACTCTTTCAGTGTAAGATCCCATTGATCGATGAAGGCTGTAGACTTAATGCTACTAATATGATAAACGTGAAAGTTTGTAAGTATGGATGGATGAATGTTTGTTACTCTTTCACGCCAAAAATACTGATCAGAATTGGCTGAAATTTTGCACCGAGATAGTTTAAACGCTGGATTAACATATAGGCTACAAAACATCACGCTCCGACTCACTGGGGCGCTGCTAGAATTATATAAGGAGCTGACGTTCTGCGCGCGGTTGCACCCGCGTAACTCCTGTTTTTGCAGGGTATTCATATTTTAAAATAGCCTTCCTCGATCAATGGGCTATCTAACACTCAGTTCCTGAGATTAGCGCGTTCAAGCAAACAAACTCTTCAGCTTTATGTTATTAGTATAAGATTAATAATAGTTACCTCCTCCATGTGGCGCCGGCTTCGGTTCTCCATAAGTGTATCCGAGTACTTCGTAGTGGTCGTCACCGCCGCCGCCGTCCTTGTGATGGACGTGTTTGACTATAGTGTGTTTGTGATGATGATGCTTCACGAATAGGGGCACGTGAATGATGACCTTCTTGTGACCGCCGCCGCCGCCGCCCGCCGCTATTAGCGACGATAGCTCCGCCATGCAGACTAATGCCAACTGGAAATAAAAAAAGTCATTTAAATAAAGTATAATACATACCTATACATATATTAATATATATATATTAATACGAGAAACAAAAACTTTGAACCACTTTTACTAAACTTGCGCGGATATAGGTACTTATGGATGTCTGTCACTTTCAAGTAAAAACTACTGAATGGATTTAGCTAAAATTTTGCACGGGGATAGTTAATTAGCTCAATTAACATATAGGCTACAAAAAATCAAGCTCCGAACCACTGGAGCAGAGTAACGCGGGTATAACCGCGGGGCACAACTAGTCAATCATAATTTAGATGACTAGGTAAGTATTTCAATACAATCTTTTGAGGATATGCGTTGTAAATACTATGTTGCACTATCTACTCAGTGCTTAGTTGTTTTGTAATAAAAACAGCACTTTTCCACGCGTGATAGACATCTTAAACATCGTAGAACACCTAGATAAGCTGAACAAAGAAATTACAAACAGTACCTAAGCTATATGGCAAATGCTTTACATTAATGTGAGTGGATTTCTATCTATTTCCGTTTTTCCGCATGTAGTTATTGTTGGTTTATATAGATATTTACTTTGTATTAATTCAAACCAAAAATACGATTCGATTGCCTACCATTTTATTTATCCTAATTAGAGATGGGCCGACTATAGTATTTGCCGACTAACCGACTAGCCGACTAATCAATCAGTCGGCTGACTAATCGGCATTTTGAAAACGGCCGATCATTCTAATACCTACTTGTCGGAGGTGTTCGGGCTTTTTCGTCATCACTCGGCTTAGTCATCGCGCGGCCGTTGAACTTAATTACTGACTGATTAATACGTTCCTATTTTGTAAAGACTGTAACTTCAGATAACTACTCTAAGTAATGTTTAGAAATTATAAAATAAGTACATTATTTATTTTATAATTTCTAAACATTACTTAGAGTAAGTAATTATTTGTTATATTTCATTTGTTATGTGCCGATCATAATCGGCATATTTTGCCGAATAGTCGCCGACTAGTCGCCAACTACAAACGATGCCGAATAGTAGGCTTTTTTTCTAGGACCATCTCTAATCCTAATGTATTTTTGTACATTATAATGATTATCCTTTTATACTAATAATATTTTAAAGATATTGGTTTGTTCCATTTTAGACAGATACGTTACCCAGAAGTAACATACTATTACATAGGCTATATTTAATTATGAACTTCCTTTGGAAACTGAAACTGCGGACAAAATAATTCTCAGTTGGGGCGTATTGGATCCGGTGGTAGCACTAAAGCGCGTTCGTCGAGATACTTATGGTCCATCTAAATAATAACATACTCAAAGGACAGAACTTAGATTTAATCATAGATAAAAAATAATATTTAATTTTCATACCTGACAGCTTTTAGGCTAAAGCTATATAAACTATTATTATAAGTAGCAATAACCAAATAAAATTAATTAATTTAACACAGTAATAGGTTTACGTAAATAAAAACTTATTTTATTTATGTTATTTAAAAAAAAAATAGGGAAACTAGTAATATGCAATTGTAGTTTCACTACAGTTTCACGGCAGCTCACGTTCCCGCAGTTGTTTTTTGTTTTTTTCAGACGGACATATTTTGTTTGCCCTGAGGCTTTTGCTACTTCACCGGGCATAATTCCCGTAGCAACTTCAACATTAAATATAGCCTATGTTACTTTAAAATAAAGTAGCTTTCTAATAGTTAAAGAATTTTTGAAATCGGTCCATTAGTTCCGGAGTTATTTAATGCAAAAAACAAACAAACAACAAATCTTAAAACGCCTCCCGCGCGCAGTTTCACCCACGTAACTCCCGTTCCCGTGGGAACTTCATAATTAAATATACCCTATGTCACTCAAGGTGAATCCAGCTTTCCAATGGTGAATGAATTTTTAAAATCGGCACAACAGTTTTTGAGTTTATTAATTACAAGCATACACACAAAAATTACAAACCTTTCCTCTTTATAATATAAATATAGAAGTATAGATCCTGACAAATAAAATCATATTCGCTCGAGCAGATACATAGAATATCGCGTAGCATATTAGGTTCAGAGATCGCGTAGCATACACATTCATTATACAATCTAATCGAAACAGAGAAAAACACATTATGTAAAAGATAATATACTTAAGTAAATATGAAATAAAAAACCTAGCAGAACGTGACATTCGAAACCACTTTCTAATTCAACGGAGATATCGAGTATCTAAATAACCAACAGTGAAATATTTCCTATTTATAAAATACAATTACGGTGCTAGGTAACTACCAAGCTATCAATTTATTTAACTAAAATAGTCAGCTAACAACATAAAATAGGAATATGTATATAATATTTCTTAAACGAGCACAAATTAAGCTTTGAATTTCTATTAATCAGCTGCCAAGGTAATATGTTCTCATCGATTAGAAACCAATAAATAATATCGAATACTGAACAATAGGCGAGAACTAATTGTTTACGAACTATTTACGTGAGGTGAAATTGTGTCAAAGTATTTAATTAGATATCGATTGATGAATAAAGCAATGATGTTGTAATAATGATCTCTACTTTATTTTCAAACTACAACTCTAATTTAAATTTTGTAGTTACGAATGGTTGTATCTTTTGATAAAGTAATTGATAGATTTCTAGTCTGTTATAATATTGTCACTTGCTATTTTTGGGAATGTTCAGTTTGGATTTAAATTGTTTTAATGTCATCGACTGCCTCCGCCTAAGTCTCCTTATTCCGCAGCCCCAGGACAGATGCGACTATTTTAACCTAGAATTTTTTAAACACTCAAAAAAATTCAGGAATTTTACTGAATTTTTTTATCAGTTCTTACGCCCTTCCAATTAGTTTTTATGTGGCACTTCGTTCATGTTAAACAATAAATTATATTAATATGAATGAATATTATAAAGGAACTCACCAAAAAACGAGCAGACATGGTGAAAGATGATAGACTGGTGAGTGGCCGAACGCGGGAACAGTCAGTTGGTGTGTGATAAAGAAATTTAAACAAAACTTCCTTTTATATCGCAACGTGGTCGCGTTTCGCGACACTGACTCTCGGCACTTCAGTCTGCAGTACCTCCAACGCTGGCAAAACGATTTTCAGTTCTACTACAATTGAACAAAACGCAATGTTCGTTGCCATAGCTGTAATAGTAAAAAATGGCACTTTACAATTGATCTCAACTCCAAAACATTGATAGATACAGTTCACTATCCATTAGAGCGGTTTTTGCATAGATTCGTTTAAAATTTAGCGTTTGAATGAAAATGCGGTCTACTGTATAGTCTTAGAGCGGAAATTTGTTTGTGATTAATGAACGAAAACAATGTTTGAGATCTTTATCTGTGTGTACTTCAGATTCGGTGGGGGCGCCATATCAAGGAATTAATTTAATTAAAATTTATAATATTTTATAGGCAAGGTAATGATCGCCTGCACTACGGCTATAAATAATTTGGATAATGAGGAATTTATAAATAAGCACGGTTTGTTATCTGGTTCCGTTGCGTGGGAGTGCAACAAGTTTATTGACTTGTATCCTGGTCCTCTACTTCTATTTGAGTTGATTCCGACAATTTATAATTATAGCACACCCAAACTATGAGTATAATTAGATACTGTAGAACATCATGGTAAAGTCGTAGAAACCGTTACAGTAACATCATTGGATTATTTTTATCTTATTGTTAATTTAATTAGCCATTATTTTGATAATTAAATAAAAAGCTTGGATTTTTCATTGCTATATCTCGTTTTTTTCGTTATATTGATTAATTCGATTCCAAACCATAAAAGGATTTAAGCAAGTTTTAGAAATCATTATTAACTAAACTAAATACTGTAGAAATCGCAACATAGTACGTTTGAAATCAATACTGATACCATAATTATGGTTAAAACAAATTCAGAGCAATCCGACTCTAATTGGTTAGGTTAAGACGAGTCAGAACTTCCGTCATAGCCTTCGTGGCTATTTTTATTATAATCCCACAAAAATTGGAGCCCCATCCATCTAACTATTTAGTAATATAGTAACCATTTACTAACTCAGGCTCTACTAATGAGTTCATCATCATCATCATCATCAGCCTGTTGTAGTCCACTGCTGAACATAGGCCTCCCCCATCGATTTCCAGCGGGAACGATCGCTAGCGGCCTGCATCCACCGACTTCCTGCGACCTTTATGAGGTCGTCGGTCCATCGTGCAGGCGGTCGTCCTACGCTGCGCTTGCCAGTACGTGTTCTCCACTCAAGAACCTTTTTGCTCCAGCGGCCGTCAGTTCTTCGAGCTATTTGTCCTGCCCATTGCCACTTCAGCTTGCTTATCCGTTGAGCTATGTCAGTGACCTTCGTTCTCCTGCGGATCTCTTCATTTCTGATTCGATCACGCAGGGAAACGCCGAGCATAGCTCTTTCCATAGCTCGCTAAGCGACTTTGAGATTTCTTAGAGACCACGTCTCAGATCCATGTGTCATCAGTGGTAACACACATTGATTGAAGACTTTGGTCTTCAGGCACTGAGGTATTTTGGACGAGAAAATCTCCCGAAGCTTCCCTACCCACCAAAAGTGAAAAAGAATATACATCAAAATAAGTCAGTAAAAATATAGGTATGTGCTATAGTTAGTCAGCGATCTCTTCCTTAGATTGGAAATAACTAATACTTAGGAGTGGAATGGGTAATGAACAAGACAAAAGTGTTATAAGTAAAGAACAGCGTGAAATTATACGATTAAATTACTTTTTATATCTTTTGCGTGGTATATTCGATTTAATATTCATTAAACGTTACATACGTTCATATTACTAACCTCCATTAATACATATTAAATATCATTCCATTTAATCTACTTAACTACATCTTTGAACACTTGTGACGTGAACTGCTGTAGTAAAATATACACCACTATGGTCTCATCCATGTTACAATACGCGTGCAGTCTTGACCTTGTATAATTTGGAAAGTTGCTGGAGTCCAGCTCGTATTTTGCCCGCTGAAGTAGCAAAAGAGCCCTTCCAACCGTTTGTTTGCAACTAACCGTTTAATGCCCTCATAAACTCTAAGTCCGAAACAGCGGCGGCCTTACCCATTGCGAGGCTCCGGGCGGCAGGTCTTTGCGAGGCCCTTTGTCCTTTGTGAAAAGTGTGTGACGCGAAAGTAAGTCTGGTTGTTTGATTTAGGTATTTGTCATGTTTAACGAGAAATGCTAAGGTTATACCAATAAATAACATTTGAGTTTTAAAATTATGATGATTATAATGATACATTTTAAATTGATGTTTGCGTCTTTTCCTAAGACTGAAATCTTTAATTTAAGTAAAATAAATGTAAGAATGTATACCACATGACCTGTGAAACTACAAATTCGTAGGTAGTTATTTCCTTTTCTATAGAATGGCATTCACTGACCAACTGACAACCTGTTGTAAGTATTTTCTGCTAAATCCTTTAACGCATCACATATATCGCTTAGTTGGTATTTAACGGCCTTCACCGATGCTACCCTGCACTCCCATCTAGTTTCAGAAAGTGGTTTTGAATGAATGAATCAATTAACTAACTTTAAATTAAGGATTAAAATGAAAAGTTTTAAATAAAAATAGAGTTAAAAAAAACTTGGGTTGTTGCGCGAGGCCCCTGCAAGAGCGAGGCCCCGGGCGGTTGCCCTGTTCGCCACCCCCTAAGGCCGCCGCTGGCCGAAATATCCGCGTAACACAGAGCGATAGTTGACAAAACTTCCCCTAAAAACCTAAAAGTCAGAATTACTCACTTTCCTCACTAGCAATAGCCCTGAGCTGAAGTCCAAGTCCAAGTGCAAGTTTATAGTTTAAAAATCATTTAATTAGGAGTAAGTGAGCCCTGCTCGCCATTGGCCGGTGAAGTAGCAAAAGCCTAGCCAAATCTCATCGCCAGTGATCGCCCTGAGCCGAGGTCCAAGCCTCACAGGGGGCGACTCTTGCGCAGGTTGCTTAGTTTGTAGTTTTTAAACCATTTAATAAGGCTGGAGCTCTGTTCGCCTTTATGTCCGGTGAAATAGTAAAAGCCTCATGGCTAACTACATAAGGCGCCGAGAAAAAACAAAAAAAAAACTTCGACGGCATTTTGGCGGCGTTCCCAGTATTTTTTTGTTAATGGACCAGGAGGCTATACACGTAAAGATATCGTTAAGACTTCAATAACAATGTCTTTATTGTTGTAGGGTTACTGTAACTCTTTTTCCTATATTATCGTGACTGTATTATTTAAGCTACATTACCTTGATAAATTGACGTATTTAAAGTATTTTTGCAGGCTTAGTTATCGCTGAGTAGCGAAGAGCGAAGAAAACAGCGATCAAACGCAAGGCCGGATTTAAGGGAGGGCATCCAGGGCAACTGCCCCGGGGCCTCCACAACAGAGGGGCCCCCACAATAGAGATTTAATATCTTACAAATTCTGACGAGTAAACTCTACAACTTTTATTTTATTTATTTTTTCGGTGTTGTAACTTTTCATATAGTACTTTGTAGAATCATGATTAATGTAATAGTTCTTAAATATTGTAAAAACAGTTAGTCATCTATACTTGTTCACTTAAATTAGACAACCAGTAAAATATACTTCAAATGTTCTACACATTTAGATACACAATCTAATTTGTGATCAGGGGGTCTCTTATCCTTTGTTGCCCCGGGGCCTCCGGACTACTAAATCTGGCCCTGATCAAACGTAGAGAAGAGCACGAAGGATTAGTATCAGGAGAAGCAAGTCAACGATTAAATTATATCAATAGACGTTTTAAAAATTCCACTGAATACTCCATTACCACTAACATTGTAACACACTAGGAAACGCTGCTGTCCGTGCCTTGATAAGATAGATAGAGGTATATAATTATTTTAGATAATGTCATAACAAATTGGGACCAACGATTTTCGAGACGCGAAGGTTAATTCCTCAATAATCGGTCATATCGGTCGGCTTAATATCTTAGGTTTTACACAAAGAGTTTTCGTCCGAGTGTTAAAGGGAGATTCCCTTTTTATTCTAAAAAGGCAACACACAACTGTGAAGATTTAATTTTAAATGATTATTATTTCCTGGGTAAACAAACAACATCACATAGAGATTTAAAGGTACTAAACAAATTATATAATTGTGAAATCCGCACCGATTACCACAAATAAAATAATATACCTATATATTTTATATGAGAAGATGAAAGCAGTTTACAGTTATTTAAGTTTTCATGTACTAATTGTTGATGTATGTTTCGCATATACTTTCTGCTTTTCTGAAAGATTTCATAAATAAACCATTAAGACAGTTAATTTTAAAAACAGCTATCGTTACCATATATAACGAATCCTTTGTCGTTCGACACTTTTCAAAGTTGGTGCGCTTCTAGGAAAACCTTAGTGTGCCGTTGGAGTATAGTTAGCGTAAGTGTATACGGCAGTTGTCGTCGACTTTCGTCGATCAGCATCGTTGGTAAAATGCCGTCCGTTTGTATGAGTGAAACCAAATTAAATTCTCGCCGGCGAGGACCGCGTTGTGCCCCTACCCCTGCCCTGTGATCCAGCGCCTGTAGGCCGTGCCAGCGATCACTTCCTCTTATATCCATAAATCTGACTTATATATCAGTGGCACCTCTGGGCTGTGGTCCTAACCCCATAAGGGTGCCCCCAGGTGTGTGTCACTTAATTGTATGCTCTTATAAAATGGATATCAATTTATACCTATAATAATTAATGTAAATTTGAACTTATTATTAGTAGAGGAATTAATGACACACGGACAGACGGAGTAAATTTGTCTGTAATGTCCTACTATTAGCAGCACTCACAGGTTGCACTTGCTAGTTATAGTTACCTAAGTAGTTTTATTTATAAAATAAGAATAATAACCTATTAATTACAGTTCTATTTCATTGTGATTTTGACAAGTACAAGTGTATGTAAATACCTAAGTGCTGAATAAATTCATTATTTCATTATTTCAAATAAGCTGCTGCTTTGGACACCTAAATCACTAAAAACAGACATATTACGATGTATAACTCATTGTTGCACTATTACGCGATAAAAAATATATAGATTCATCACTTAACTCAACTTACGTAGATTATATTAACTACTTTATTGTTTGTTATTATAGATCGCAATCAAAAATATTGGAGTAGGTATAGCAAAGTTGCAATGTAATAGCGAGCGAACGGAAGGCACTTTTACTAGCATCATCGAGAGTGAATCTGATGATATCACGGCGCTTATAACAGTCATGTAAGATCACGATTACCGTTCTAGAACACTGCTCGTTTATTTGTATAGAGATATAAAGCTACTTCGTAGACTTAGCTATAGGTATACGTCGAACGTGTTGCGAATGCTTCAGTTTTTTTATATAATACTAGCTGATGCAAGCGACTTTGTCCGCGTGGTGTTTGTTATAAATTCCTTCGATAAACCTTTTTAACGTGTAGGTACAAACATAAATTCTGTGATTAAAAGTATTTAAAACTTGCTGCACCCCGCTGGTTTACTCGCGTTACTCTGCTCCAGTGGGTCGGAGCGTAGTATTTTGTAGCCTATATGTTAATCGAGCTTATTACCTATCCCCGTGCAAAGTTTCAGCCATATCTTTTGAGCTCTAGAATTAATAATTATTATTATCATTGGCAAGCATGTACTGTGCATAGATTTTGGAAGCATCTGTGGAAATTATGTCATGTGTATCTGTTACGACTAATGGCCGAAGTGCGGCTACACCTAGTTTTATCCGGCTACAACTAGGTCTAGCCGACCACATGCGGTTAAATTTAGATCAACCTGAATAAGTCCCTGTTCAACTCCATTGGTTTAGGTTTTTTTTTATCCACCCCATCTTCTTTTTTGCCATGCATAGGTATTGTTTAATTTAGAGTTGAACAGGGACTTATTGAGACCTTAACCTAAGTTTAACCGCATGTGGTCGGCTAGACCTAGTTGTAGCCGGCTAAAACTAGGTGTAGCCGCACTTCGGCTATTAGCCGTAACATATCGCTCATTTGGAGCGACAGTGACACAAATGCAAATTAGTTAACTTTACACCAGATCAGAATAAAGATTATTTCTTAGTTCAAAAGAAGAATAATGCTACAAAGACTTTTTGCCCTCCTTCAGACGGTTTTTGAACCTACAAATGTGGCGTTTACACTGCCAACGCAGATGATTATGCATAGTATTTTGGCATTAATAAGTCATTTTCGCGTATTTTTGGAAATGTGTCGCTGTCGCTCCAAATGAGCGAATATATATTGATAACTTTAGAGAAATAAAATGTGTTTTATAAAAAATAAAAAAATGGAACGTTGCACCTTCAGGTTTTAAATTTGATTTGACACAAGCATTAATAACAACAGCTATAAAATAAGCCTTGATACAATTTATTAATTTCTTAAACTTCTTTTGTCTCATGATATATTATCATTTATGACGTAAATTATACAGAAACTGCGTAAGGAGAAGATGTGCACAGACGCAGCGCAGACGTGATGTCGCTTCTAATGTTTTTAAACAAAATGTACGAAAACACAAGCGGCATGGTGCAGGTGTCCATGCCATCCCAGGAGAGAATTTGGCCGCGGGTGCTGCCGGAGGGCCGGATTGCTTTTACGTACCCAACCTTCACCAACGGGGGACGGAGGAGTGTCCGAGGGTTTTAGTGGTGTAGGGTCCTCTCCTCGTGGAATGAGTAGCATACCACTGCTATTAAGAGGGCGAGTCCCACATATCCCACCTCCAGCGTGGGAACGCTGCAAAAAAAATGAAACGATAAAAAAAGGTGTCCATGCTTTATTCGTCTCGCGTACCCGCTGCTTCTAGAACAAGTCTTCGCTTTACGTTATTTCTGTATAGGTGCTGCCTAATTTTTTTTATTTTTTAAAAAGACTACTCACGCACTAGGGAAATAAATCCCTGTGTCGCGGGGGACTTTACAAACATTCATTTCACGGACACACAGAACACCCAGACTCTGAACAACTATTTGTGGTTCACACAAATAATTGTCCCGGGTGGGAATCGAACCCAGAACACCAGGTCTCAGAGGCAACTATCGTAACCACTGAGCCACCGGTGCAGTCAATAGTAATGCTTTCCCTTTATTTATTTTACATAAGTATGGCTATATCGTTGAACCAATTTTCTTTGATATGCAAAGTGATGATTATTTCCGCTATGTTATGCAAAAAATATATAGACATCGGACTAACTCAGTTATTTTTACATAAGATACAGTTAAAAAAAAAATGCGGCGATTACGTTTTTATATTAATATATAGGTAAATATAACTCATCATAGTAGGTGTGTTAATTTAATCGTTACTGTAGAATGCTTTTTTGACCCAACATTGTCTTGAGGTGAAGACCGTTAGTATGCTATCAAATAGTCCTTAGTAGTTCCGTCTGTAAGTATGTATGGATGGATGTTTGTTAGTCTTTCACGCAAAAACGAATGAATGAATTTGGCTGAAAGTTTGCACGCGGATAGTTTATAAGCTGGATTAACATATAGGTTACAAAATATCACGCTCCGATCCACTGGAGTTGAGTGACGCGGGTAAAACCTCGGGGCGCTGCTAGTAAAATTATAAATAACTGGTATACGATTATACATAACATTAGGTATACCTTATAAAGTTCACCAGGATTTAAGTCATTGCAAAAATCTCATCGAAACGGTGTAGTTTTGGTAGGAGGCATTAAAAATTACAGAATAATTTGATTTCGAACCTGCGTTAAGTGCACCCGTTTGTACACCAGAGATAATTTTGGCATATACCTTATCCTAGCTGTAGGATGAGATAAAAGCAGATAAAGTTGATTTTTGTAATATTGCGTACCTTGATGGCTGGTCCGAAGTGGCACTAGAAAAGAGGACTTGGAAAGATATGGGGTAGGCCTTTGCCAGGCTGAGGGAAATAATCGGTTAATTAAAAAAAAAATGCCTTCCGATAATAATACTGATGATTCGAGTGATCGTCTCTCCCATTCGTCTTCAACTTATTCTATACAATTATTACGAGACCTCAGAAGTATTATGTCGAAAGTGTCTTTACATTTCAGAACTAATCGTTCGGATGTACCATCTATACTAATATTATAAAGAGGAAACATTTGTATTTTTGTGTGTGTGTGTATGTTTGTAATGAACAAACTCAAAAAATACTGTGCCGATTTAAAAAAATCTTCCACCATTGGAAAGCTACATACACCCAGAGTGTCGTACCTATCTATATTTAACTATGAAGCTCCCACGGGAACGGGAGTTACGCGGATGAAGCCGCGGGCGGGAAGCTAGTATATGATAAAAGCATATACGACCAAATGATTCTGACGTATATAAACCTGAATGGTGACATCGAGAGTACGCGAGACGTGCGGTGATCCGTAACGTCTTAGAGTTTCCTATGTTCGATCAGAAGGTCGTTTGAGGAAATATTCACGTTTCTTGACCTTACAACAATAGTTTCACCTAATTCAATAGGCGTGTATTTTAATTTATAGGTAGGTATAGCTAATTATTGTGAAAATGGCTTATTAATTATATTTGTTGTTAAAGGTAGGAGCAGATATCGCAAAAAAGAGAGGATTCAAAAGAAAAATAAATTATTTTTAACCCCCGACGCAAAAACGGCGGTGTGTTATAAGTTTGATGTGTCTGTGTGTGTGTATGTGTGTGTGTCTGTCTGTGGCATCCTAGCTCAGATGAACCGATTTTGATTTTGTTTGAAAGGTGAATTAGTCGGGAGTGTTCTTTGGAATGTTTGATGAAAATAGGTCCAAGAGGGCCGCCGCGCCGCGCGCCGCCACAATTTTTTTTTCAAGTTTGCAATTTCTTCAATTGTAGGTAAATTGGGACGAAGATACAAATTTTTAGGATAGTAAAAGCCATGTGCACATTAATTTGGGACAACCGATCTGAACTTTTTATGAAATTTTGAATTTGGTCATCTATAAAAGTTGGAACTGATTCATCAAAAATTGGGTAGCCCAAGAGATACAAAGAAGATTTTTCGAATAAATTAATATTAGGGGCCAAAACGTTAAATTTGTGTATTGCCAAAGATTTGGAAGTGCACTTTTAGTAGATAGGTATGTTTTTATTTTGCTTAAGTCCTCAATTGCTAAAACGATATCAGCCATTTTGAGACGTCATAAGTAAAAAGGAGGTAAGGTAAAAAGACCGTATTCGTCGGTAAATTTCAATTTGAAAATATTTATTAAGCTATCTTGCCTTCAAAACATATTTTTTTCTTGTAATCTAACCATCCTTTACCATATAAAAACAATTTCAAAAAAGTGTCAACTAACCTATTAAGAATACCCACGAAAATCACATAACGAAGTTCATACTTCCCTGTGTGCGAATAAACCATGATTGCAACCTGTTGGAATCAACTACAGTATTTTTCGAGGTGTCACTTTTTCACTTTTCATTTATATAATAACTATAGTGTTATTTCTGGTTGTATTGTTTACAGATACGTCATTTCCCTTCGGAAGGACGTTAATGTAGCCACGAGGCTTTTGCTACTTTATCAGGCATAAAAACGAGCAGTTCTCCCGCCTTATTAAATGGTACAGAAATTGAACATTGACCTAGAAGATTTCTCGCAAGGAATTTAGTTTTCTTGTTCTTTTAAGTAATTTATGAGATTTTCGAAACTTACACAACACACCATGTTATTATCAAGACGGTAAAAAGTCACCCAGTATAAGATCTCACAGTTAGAGCAAATAGGATAGATGCTACTGCGATACATACAGCTGACGACCATGGGCATTCAGTAGGTAAACCACTTCGTCTAAACCTTTACTCAGTAGCGGTCAGGAGCTATATAGATCTGAATTTCTATCAATAACTGCCTTAACCGAAATAGCAAGAGGAAAACTTTTCTTAGATAATATAAAAATAACAAAAATCAGAAATCGATTTTAAAGTAAAAACCTATTTCTAAACAAACTTATATGCACTAAAAAGTAAAAAAACCCATAACCTAGCCAACTCTTGAAATACGTCCTTTTCAAGTAAATAAAGAATAATCGAAATCGGTTGCTGCATGGGATATTAAGTTATACGTCCATTTAGCGCGTACATACTTGATGCTAACTTCAGCGTAGCCGTAGCTAGGCCGTTGGACTGGTGATCTTGTGGTCGCCGGTTCGATCCCCACCCATTGCAATACCGAATTTAACCCACTCGTAACATAAGCATTTTAGCTTAGCACGGGGTAACCCCCCGTTAACCACCCAAGCTTAGTAGTAGACTGAAAAGCGTGACAGCTTTTTTAAAAAAATACTTTTATGGCTTTCTCTTGAAGGCCATTGTGAGTATTAGACCAAATTGAAATAAGACCACACGGAAAGCAACCAGCTTTCAAATAAAAGAAGAATCATCAAACAGTACACCGAAAAGTTCTCAAGTTTGGAGTCGGTTGTAAATGAAGGTCGGCTTAATATCGAATTGGTTCTCAGCTAATAACCTTTTGTTAAATGCAGGGAAAACGAAGTGTGTTAAATTTGCACTTCCAAATGTAAATAATGTCACACCTACCATTTCACTCAATAATGAAACGTTGGATCTTGTTCCTTCCACGGTATTTTTGGGAGTAACATTAGATTCTAAATTACAGTGGGTTCCTCACATTGAGAAATTATCGGGTAAATTAAGTTCTGCTTCTTATGCCGTATGGAAAATAAAACAATTGTCGGATGAAGCCACGGCTAGGTTAGTATACTTTGCTTACTTACACCATGTCTTATGGCATCCTGCTCTGGGGGTCAGCTGCTGATATTAATACTATCTTCATTCAACAAAAGAGAGCGCTATTTATGGACTAGGTAGCCGCGATTCTCTGCGAACCTTATTTAAAGATATAAATATATTAACTGTGCCATATGAGTATATCTACCAGAATATTTTATTTGTTCGAAATAATATAGATACTTTTAGTAAGAAAAGTGACTTTCACAATATAAATACTAGAAATAAGAACAAAATAGCTATGCCGTGCTTTAGGGTTAGCAAAGTTAGTAAGTCATTCATGGGAAATTGCATTCGATTTTACAACAAGCTTCCTTCTTATATTACTGACATGCCCGATTCATTATTTAAGACGCACGTCAAACGAATCCTAATGACTAGAGGCTACTATAGTATTAAAGAGTATGTAGATGATAAAGATGTATGGGAAGTTATACCTCCTTGCACTAGATCGTAACCCTATAGCTGTTGAAGCATTGAAAGACCAAGATAATGTATTCTGTATAAAGCTATTCTGTGTACTATCTGTAATAATAAAAATAATACTACCAAATATAGTATATTCAGTTCTGTCTTTAAATAAATTATTTAATCTGTTTTTTAATGAAAATGTAAATAAAATTCGTATAAAGACAACCGATTGGTAAATTGTGAATGCCAACTAAATAATAAAAGTAACTGGACCTAAACTTCTTGGACATGCCCATCTGAGTATGTTTCGCCGGATCGTCTCGATGAGGCCGCGCTGAAACCGGCAGTAGAATAACCCCACTGAGTTTGTTTCGCCGGATCTTCTCAGTTGGGGCGTATTGGATCCGGTGGTAGCACTAAAGCGCGTTCGTCGAGATACTTGGTCCGTCTAAATAATAACATACTCAAAGGACAGAACCTAGATTTAATCATAGATATAAAATAATATTGTACTTTCATACCTGACAGCTTTTAGGCTAAAGTTATATAAACTATTATTATACGTAGCAATAAACAAATAAAATTGATTAATTAAATCAAAAATAAGCCAAATACTTATGTTTTGACTATTTACAAATACCTGTAATAGGTTTACGTGAATAAAAACTTTTTTTATTTTATTTATTTTAAAATGAGTTTGCCTTTTCTTTCCAAGAAATACATAGAAAACAAATGTCTGAACGAACTAAAGACATATACATCATCATCATCAGCCCGTATAACGTCCACTACTGAACATCGGCCTCCTCCCGAAGATGGGTATTTGCCATAGTCACCACGCTTGGCAGGCGGGTTGGTGAACGCAGTATTTTGTTGTGCCACACAAGGAAACGCTGCTGCCCGTTCCTTGATATACGATTATTATAGATGATGTTATAACAATCGGGACCAACGGCTTAACATGCTTTCCGAGGCACGGAGGGTATTCCCTCAACCAACCAGACCCGGAAAGAAATCTTAGAATTTACACAAAGTTTTCCTGTCCGGCGTGGGGATCGAACCCACGATCTCCGAGATTTAAAGCGAGCCAAATAGAAGAAATATACAACCTTTTAGATTTCCGTAACTACCTACTCGTAAATTAATCTACTTATATAATTTTATTACTTTATACACTTTTACTAGCGGCTCGCCCACGCTTCGCACGGGTCGACTTTTATAGTCACTAGCGTCGCCCCGCGGTTTTACCCGCGTTACTCTGCTCCAGTGGGTCGGAGCGTGATGTTTTGTAGCCTATATGTTAATCCAGCGTATAAGCTATCTCGGTGCAAAATTTGCGCCAAATCCGTTCAGAAGTTTTGCCGTGAAAGAGGAACAAATATCCATCCATATTTACAAAATCTCGCGTTTATAATATTGTACGATGTTGTTCAGGGATTATGTAGCGTTCTAGCATTTTGAGTCTATTCGACGTACAAAAATACGAGCTTTTACTCTTTATAATATAGACAATATATAGGGTGACTGGTAATTAGTGACAAACGCTGAAATCGCGAAAAAAAAATCTGCTGTTCCCTACCATGTTGACGAGTTATGTGAACATGAATGTATGGAACAGCTGACTTTTTTTTCGCGATTTCAGAGTTGGTGCCATAGTAAAAGTTGTTTGTTATCATGAGCACAATCATGTGTTTAGGTATCGGTCACTAATTACCAGTCACCCTATATATTTGTATTTAGTATAGACAAACAATTGTTATGTTGATTTGCTATAACTTATCACGTTACCGTCAAGAAGTATCTTACAAATCCGAAGCTTCTCCTTGAACTTAATAATTGAGTAATAGAGGTTGTTATTTTATTTTGTTCGTACGTTTTATTTGCCCATTGTATGCGTATACTCAAGCTATCAGCAGTGTGGAAGTGCATCAGATGTTGCGATAGTAATAATGAAAAGAGGCACGCAACGTATTTGCTCCAGTTACATAACTAAGTCAATAATATAACTTTCATAATGTGTGTCTGTTTTATTGTAAGACATAAAACAAACAATAGAAATAACTTTATAATTAAGTAAGTAGGCTACGAGCGGTGAGATCGAATACCTACTATACTGGAGCAAGTGAATTATACTATCACTTTTAGGGTTCTCTATTTTTACTCATAAAATTGTATGTCATAATGTAACATGGCATACTGCTACTTGTCCTAACTTGTTACGCATTATACTAATTTGCCATGACTTTTTAACCACATTTTTTTAAGTCATAACTACTATAAGCATAATAATTATTAAGCATACTGTCCCAAAGCATAAATTTACTTAGATACGCATAATGCAGATAAGTATAACAACTATACACCGAAAATTTACTACTTAAGTATCATGTGGTTTTTATTTCCCCGTAAAAAGCATGCAAGCAATCATGCAGCGTATCTGTCACGGCTCCAGGGCTGCGTGGCTACGGCGCGCGGCGGCGGTTCGGCAATTCGGTTTTGGCGTTGTATGGCGGCAGTTCTAACCTAACCTAACCGATTGTCATTTGCCCACGATTCGATTCTGCGGTTCGTGACAGATTCGCCGGCCGCTACATCATTATGCCAAATAACCATTAGACGAAAAAACAATATGCATATCAAAGTTATGAATAAAAAAAATAGGATACACTATATTTATGCTAAATAAAACAGTATGCCAAATACCAATTATGGCCCATTATTATTATGCCAAAGAAAAATATGCCTAATACATTATGACAAATTAAATTATGACGAAATATTTTGGTCAAAAAAAGGGATCCCCACTTTTTGCTATATGATTTTTGCCCCACTATATTTAGAGACTGTTACATCATTGATCCTCAACGGCATGACCGCGTTGTTGCTTATTCCCCAAACTGTGTTTTCGTGCCAGCGATCATTACCACTGTTCGTAAATCTACTCTTTACTCCAGTGGCACCGTGAGCGTTGGTCCTAACCTCTTAAAGGTGCCCTCAGGTGGATGTCGCTTAGACCTTGGCCGAATTCTTGGAAGTTAATTTTAGACCTGTCACCTTTAAGGCATCTTACTGTACATTGTACATTTATCATTTATCGCACGACAGACGAACAGACTGATTAAAAAATCTGTAAGATCAAAAAATCTTAAATTTTTTTTTTTTTTTTCGGAAGGACATTTCTTTTTTGCCAGGAGACTTTTGCTATTTCACCGGGCATAAAAGGCGAGCAGAGTTCCAGCCTTAAATTTTAACTATGTTTTTAGCTACTTAAGTGATACTTTTGTTAGATTTTGTGTGTAATTTTGACAAGTACAAGTGTATGTACATACCTAAGCGCTGAATACATTTCATTATTTCATTATGAAGGCTATTGACTAATCACTTAACCATATTTCTATGGCTTTGATAAAAATGTTTTATCTACTCAATATTTACTTTGAATGCAAAAAATAATTAAATTATGTATATTTATTAAGTTGTTTCAATAATAACAACAAAATTAAGACATTTACAACAGACAGACAACCTCCGTAGCGTAGCGGTAAGTGGCTCGCTTTAAATCTCGGAGGTCGTGGGTTCGATTCCCACACCGGAGAAGAAATCTTTGTGTAAATTCTAAGATTTCTTTCCGGGTCTGGTTGGTTGAGGGACCACCCTCCGTGCCTCGGAAAGCAGGTTAAGCCGTTGGTCCCGATTGTTATAACATCATCTATAACAAACGAACCAGGGAACGGGCAGCAGCGTTTCCCCTGCGGTCACCAATCCGCCTGCCAAGCGTGGTGACTATGGCAAAGACCCTCCCTCGATAGGAGGCCCATGTTCAGCAGTGGACGTTGACGAATGTAATAGGCTGATGATGATGACGATGATAAAGACATTTTTGTCGAAATCATAGTCATATCGTTACATGATTAGCCTCTCGATATTTTTGTTCTCTTATGTTTTTCAAAGCCGGGGATGCACCGGCATTAGGTTGCTATATATTTTTATTGGATAAGCCAAAATATAGGTAACATGCTACATTTACAGTTAATGTTATATTTAAATTTTAGATGAAATTATTTTCATTTATTTATTTACCTATAACCATTCATAATGTAAATAGATATAAATAAAACCGGCCAAGAGCGTGTCGGGCACGCACATGAAAGGGTTCCGTAGCCATGCATACCTAACTAAACGTTAGGACGACTGAACCTACATAAGTTGGTCGAGTTGTATAAACATAGTACATTCTTTTTTTAAATAAAAGATTACTAGCACACTTTTTGCAGTCTACTAGTATTCTTGTTAACCCCTCGTACTAAGCTAAATGCTTGTGTTACGAGTAGGTTCACGTCGGTAGTGCAATGAGTGGGGATCGAACCGGCGACCTCAAGATCACAAGTCCGACGCCCTAGCCATTGGACAGCTTCAGCAGCTTCATTCTGTAGTTTGAAAGTTAAACACTTTTGAATGGACACTTTAAAATAGCAAATCATTTCTAACATAACACCAAAATTGAATCTTATACCTATAAAAATAAGATTCATTATTAAAAGTGCATGTAATTTACAGTCTTATTGTGTGAATGGTTGGTCCACTCACTAAGTCAGTTTGGAATACGAGCGTCCACTCCTCGGACTGACATTTAATTATAGGTAGGTATCTAATAACCTTTTTATTCTCTGACAGTACACTACATTGGCCGTGTGGTTTCCGGCTTAGAATAGACCACCCCATGTCTTCCCAACGGTGTCGTAAAAGGCAACTAAGGGACATATGGCTGATGGATGGGCAGCAGCATCTATTAGCTCAAGGTTTACATCTTACTGCGATCACCAATCCGTCTGCCAAGCGTGGTGATTATGGCAATATCCCTCTACGATCCTGGCTTGCCAAGGTCTGTTAAGAGGAGGCCCATGTTCAGCAGTGGACGTAAACGGGCTGTTGATGAGTACACTACATGAGTGGTTATCCGCCGAATGTAATAGGCATTAAAAATCAAATCGTAAAAATTTAAGTGTGTGTAGTTTGTCTATATGTTGAACCGATTTACGTAAACGTTGAAACATATTATAATATATAATATAAAAAAACTTAGATTTACATTCATTTTATTATATGCTTTTTGAACGTAGGCCCCTTATATCGGTGTTTTCTCTGATGTAAATCACTATTATATAACGTAGTACATAACAAACCTATTAGGCTATATATCTAGTTCCGGATTTCCAGGTATGGATCGTTCTATGTACGAACAGTAAATATCATGATTTGAGTCAATTTATGTGTGACATATGATATGTAACTGGTGTCGGTAGATATTATATGAACGAGTAATGAAGACATACACAAGTAACGTGATTTCGTCGTCGTTCAAATTACATAAAAGGTAACGTAATATGAAACCCAGTGCCGCCAGTGAAAAAAATATCGATTAATGCAAAAAAAAAAAATTACTAAATGGTTTTATAATCCTTCATAGATTTTAGAATGATATTCGAATAGTGATCATTATCAAAATTTCAGACATAGGACGTCCACTGCTGGATATAGGCCTTCCTCATAGATATCCAGTCACTGCTGTTGGAAGCAGCCTGCATCCACCGTGATCTCGCAGCCTTACCGAGATCATCCGCCCATCTAGTTGATGGACGTCCTACGCAACGCTTATCGATCCGCGGTCTCAATTCGAGAACTTTTCGACCCGCAACGGCCAACTGTTCGCCGTGCTCATTGCCACTTAAATGAACTAATCCGTTGGGCTATGTCGGTGAACCGCGTTCTTCTACTTATCTCCTCATTCCTGATTCGATCTCATAAAGAAACCCCGAGCAAAGCAATCTCTTCATAGCCTGTTGAGCGACTCGAGTCTGTTCATAAGGCCTATTGCGCAGCACCACGTTTTGGATCCATAGGCACTGGTAACACTCTGGTTAAGGATTCTATTCGAATAGTTTGAGCAAAACTATTCCAATAACTCGCCCATTATGCAGATTCGCTGCCATTATGGTATGCTACTAACAGTTATAATCCGACCCGAGGTCTAAGTCCCACAGGGGGTGCCCATGATGTTATAACAGTCGGGACCAACGGCTTAACGTGCTTTCTGAGGCACGGAGGGTAGTCCCTCAACCAACCAGACCCGAAAAGAAATCTTATAATTTACACAAAGAAGTGCGGCGCGGGAATCGAACCCTCGACCTCCCAGATTTAAAGTGTGCCAAATACTGCTAAGCTATGGAGGTTGTCTACCTACCTGAAAAAAATCACTAAGGCGTAGGCGGTTAGTGCTGTGCTTATACAGAAATCTGGTGCTGCTCAATCATCAGCTGTCCTTGTCAGGTCCTATAAAAAAAAGAGCAAATCCTATATGAGCCGTTAAGTTTGTACTTATTAGCTAGTGACCGTGTGATAACAATACTGTGGACATCAAAATACAGAAAACTTATTTAAAAAAATTGACCGTTTGACTGAAATCATTTTATTTTAAGATAATTTTTTACATATCTTTATAATTATGAACTCCTAAACGGCTGAACCAATTTGAATGATATTTTTTGTATGCGTTTGGGTGGCGCCCTGGATGGTTTAGATACACAAATCATATTTATATAATATATATACTGATTAATATATATATCGTGAGGGACGTCTGTCGGGTCCTAATAGACACAAGGGTGTACTTTGACATTTATATATTTGTAACTTCTTTTTCGGGGTAACAACCCTGAACAACTATTCGTGATTCACACATTCAAATGTCTCGGGTGGGAAAGGCACCCAGAAGTCTTAGAAGCCGGTGCCGTAACCACTGAGCCATCGGTGCACTCATTGTACAAGATTCTTTCGTGTCCTCAGGTTATACAAAAAAAAAGTTCGATTAACTACAAGGCCCCTTACAATAATGACAGACCTTGTACCTTACGACGGGAGAAATCGCAGTATGCCTACTTAGTTAATTTATAAAAATAATTAAAAAAATTTGCAATTATGTTTTTTTTACGAATTGATATCCATAGTTAGCCAAGAGGCTTTTGCTACTTCACCGGGCATAAAGGCGAGCAGAACTCCAACCTTAAAAAATGGTTTAAAAACAAACAAACTAAGCAACCTGCGCAAGAGGGCGCCCCCTGTGGGGCTTGGACCCCGGCTCAGGGCGGTCGCTGGCGATGAGATTGAGGGATTATGACTTTTAGTATTTTAGGGGATTGTGTGCAACTGTCGCTCTACTGCAAATGTTGAAAGTATGTCTATATTAGACATAGTAGGTAATTAAAGCAGGCTAGCTCAAGCCTGACTCGCATTGTTGATGGTTACTCCATTCTTACTTTTCAGTTCTTTTTCCTTGGTGCTTGTCATGAAGATTGTTTTAATGTATTTTAGATTCAATTATTTAGAGAGACAACGTTCAAAATAATTGAAACATTTTGTCTCCTGCGTCTTTTGTTCTAGAGTTCCAAACCGGCCGAGACCCGTGGCATTTTGCCCATATTGACACCCGATTGTAGGAAATCGAACCCCCTCGTCCTCCTGACCCTAAGCTTGCAAAGAACCATCCGATGCCCTCGTAGACCCGAAGTCCGAGAGGCCCGCGAACTATAAAGTAGAGCGACAGTTGCATAAAACTCCTCAATATACTAAAAGTCATAATCCCTCAATCTCATCACCAGCGACCGCCTCTTGCGCAGTTTGCTTAGATTGTAGTTTTTAAACCATTTATTAAGGCTGGAGCTCTGCTCGCCTTTATGCCCGGTGAAGTAGCAAAAGCCTCGTGTGTACCTAAGAATGTGAATACGAAAAAAAAGTAGGAAATCGAATACATTGGAAATTGTATTTTTCCAGAATGTAATTGCATGACTAATTTCAAAAAGGACACAACTCCAATAGACGTGTCATATGAGATGTGAGTATACTGTGAGTATACTGCTGTTATTTTAGCGATAAAGACAATGACCAGAAACGCTAAACCTACTAATTACTACTCGTAATTAAGTAACTAATTTAAGTCCCACTCCCATAGTAAATGACTGTACTGTAAGAAAATAACCACGCTGCAACTAAAGTTATGTAAATAAAACATACAGTAATTGTCACCTCCTCTATCATAGTCAAATAACTCTGTATCGACGAAAGCATCAATTACTTTCCCAGTGAGGTATCATGGACAACTTTAAAACATTACGAAGAACCCTCCTACATTCCGATATAATCAATACTTGGATTTAACCGAGACGATAATCATTGAGAGTGCGTTTACCTTCTTGTTGACGGGATGTACTCACGTGTACAATTTATAGATATATATTCTATATTATATATCTATATATAAGTATAAAAATTAATCAC
The DNA here is from genome assembly GCA_947037095.2 of Nycteola revayana. Lineage (NCBI taxonomy): Eukaryota > Metazoa > Arthropoda > Insecta > Lepidoptera > Nolidae > Nycteola > Nycteola revayana. The sequence goes on along the minus strand of OX344842.1, from coordinate 29,714,913 downwards.
GCGTGAACGCCAACACAGGTATCGCTAATTATTTTTTTGTTGTGTATGTTATTGGCAGGAGAAGGTTCTCATGAAAGAAAGAATAAGAAAATTGAGCGGAAAATTTGAAAATTTAAGAATACTGAACTACATTAAAAAAGTTTTATATTGTCAACTTCAGAAAATTTTATACGGAGGGTATAAAAATTTTTGAAGTTGACAATATAAAACTTTTTTAATATAACCTTTTGGCGTTTGACAAAATTGTGCTGCTTTTATAGCACATCACGATTACTTCAGAGTTATCTTTAGCTAAACTTTTTAAGTATACCTATTTGAATTATTAATACCTACATATACGGTACTTTGTTTACTTTTGGGATTTTCAAAACGCACTAATATTTAAACGAATTTTAATAAGAAATTTATTTTATTTATAGACACCGTATCCTTTTTTTTTGAGGCAAAACCACATATGTTGGTCCTTCAAGTAAATAATGACAGTAACAGTATTTCTTATGAAAATATTTGAATTATTTATATCAATTTAACTTACTTTAACTTAATATACGTAATAATATAAATGATACTAACAGTATCTTTATAAAAATGCATTTATATTATAAGTAAATAAGGAAAAAGAATTATAAGGAAAAAGTAGTAAACTACTATTTAAAAAATGTATTTGAACATAATTATATGTCATAAGGGCATTTTCACTTTTAAGTGTACCCGCGATTTTAAGACTGTCCCACTTATTCAAAATTTTATAGCAAAATTAATTATGGGCATATGGTTTAATTTATGGAATAAAAAAGTAAATTATTAATTAAATTGATGAATTCATCTGAAATCCAGGTAAAACACGTATTAATTATTCATTTATGCGTATTTCAAATATTCATAGTAACTTTTTTTGGCATGTCCCACCCCTTGCCAGCATTGAATTGACCAAAATTACTAAAATACTACTATGAATACATTTAAAAGTTTTGGTGTGTTCATAGTGTATATCTTTGTCGTCACATAAATTAAATTTATACAATTTAAACTATAATAACAAAGGCCACAATACGTTTTCAAAAAATGTTCTAAATTGATACCGGTCGGACATGTCAGTTTAGTGACGGTTCCAGTTGTTCAAAATAATTACTAAAGGAACTCATAATAATTTAAATGGCAAAATTAAGTGAAGAAGATCACGGCAAATTTTTTTCATAAAAAAAATTGCGGCTGTGTCTCGAGTAAAAGGTTGTTATTGTTTGTGTCGGCAGCTGTCTCCAATTTTTATGTCAGGTTAGTGACGTTATTTCCTTGTTAATATAGAACGTTTTACATCCTACAACTGTTTCAACCGAATCAGATAAAACTTACAAATATTTTTACATGTTTTATTCTTACTTAATATTTAATTGTGATTAGAAAACATTTTTCTTTAATATTTACCCGCGAATGTGACGTCAGTTTGGTGACATTTTTATTCCGTCACATATAGGACTGACTACAAATGTCACCAAACTGACACATAAAGCTAGGATTACATAGCTACAATGTGCAATATTTTATTTTCAGGTATTTTTTTTTAATAAATCTCACTATGCCACTAAGTGGCGCGGAAAGAACGAAACGATATAGGGAAAAACTGAAATTAGAACGCCCTCAGGAATATGAAAAATAGAGGAAGAAAAATTTCTGAATTGCCGCCAGAAGAAGCTGACTGAACTGACCTATACATTGCAAAAAACGCAAGAAAACTTAAACTTCGCGGGCTAACACAGCCTATCCGCCCTCAGATATAAAAATATTAGTTTAAATACTTTTAATAGAAATGTTAAAGAATAAAGACTTTTATTTACCAACGCTATGTTTTATTTTGTATCATGTAATCTCAGCTTAAAGTTATTCAATGTGTAACTTTGGTGACTGTCCCGAATTTGTATTTGAACAAAAAATATTTTTTTAACTTTTGTTTCATTGTTAAATTATATTTGTTTGAATATTGTTTAAGCCTTTTGCAATATTGAACACTACAAAATACATTAATTAAAAAAACTAAGCCCTTTATCAAGGGAATTAATAAAAAATCGATCTTCTTAGCGTCACTTGTCACAAAATAGAAGTTGAAACCTCAATTTAGAGAAATGAGATTTTAATTAAAGGTTAGTATATATTTTTTTCGATGGATTGTTAAATATTCAGTAGAAAAAGAAAATAAAAATTGAGTCATATTACTTAAAATAATAAAACAGGATGATTTTTATGTAGTCACCAAACTGACACTTTTTCACTACAAAGTCCAATTATTTTCCGTTTTTAATAAGGAAAGCACTCGATTTATTAAAAATAAAATACTATCTCCAGTCCGTCATACTATGAAGTACAGGTTGAGATCTTTAAACATATTAAAAACACAACTTTAAAAAAAATGTCGTAATTTTAACAGGGTACACTTATAAGTGAAAATGCCCATAAAACATATTCTAAACGCCACGTTGAAAGAATATGCATACATTACCAATACCAATTAATGTCAAATATACTATAAAATCGTGGGATATTTTAAGACACCCCATAAATTATAGCTTACTGACGCAAAGTTTATCTTCTGACATGAGATTCTTCAATAAAAAACTACCTGCCATAAATTACCAACGATGGGAATTTTTGTTCTCAGACTAATCTCAGATCAGATAATAAGCTAATTTGACGACATGCTAATTAATAATGCGTTCAGGACACTTCAGGAGAAACACGCTAACGCTTAATTCACCATAAAAATGCAAGAATTATAATACTAAACTACTTAAATACCTACTTATGTCTAATAGTAAAAGCTTCATAGGCGGGACCATAAAAAGCGAAGACGAAAAATTAAGCCGTAAAAAATAGTTCCTTGAATTAAACTATGATAAATAGGTGTCCGTTAAAACGGAGTATTGCTCAATATATTTTGTTTATGATCTTATGTTATGAGTCCGCTGTCAAAGTGGGTGGTTCATCGTGAGTAAAGGTCATCTGACCCTCCCGCAGTCCATAAAGTCTACATAATATTATATCATCCAATCTTTTTAAACTAACTATTACAATTAATTTAACCTTGTATCCTGCCGCCGGTAGTCATTTGTTGAATGACAATTATGATTTTATTACTTCGATGGGAATTTATTTTGTAACGGTATCGGCTAGGTTAGAGATTTGTTAATAATATGCTTTAAGTATTCGCTGCTTTTAAAAATAGGTATTAAGTCAATGCAACTAGCGTTATTGAATGTTTTGTTGAAGATATTTGCCGGTTATAATATGCTGAAGGACCAACATGCAAAATTTTACGTATAATTATGACGATAAATATGACTATTACTTCGATAGAAATGTCTTCATTATTATAGGGTTACTGGACATCTGTAGAAAAAGCTGAGTAGGGAAGACAATTTTATCAAAGTCATAGTAGTAATATTACATGATTAGGCCATCCAGACACTGAAATGTTTAATGAGCTAGTGTCGATTTTTTAATGAATCACAAATTAATGATCTGTCTGACAATCGAGGAGTCATGCGTCGTGATGGATCAATTAGAAAATAATAATTTTCATTAGCTTTTTTAAGGCTTAGAATAGACCACCATACATGTCGTAAAAGGCGACTAAGGGACATACGGCAGCAGCATCTATTAGCTCAAAGTTTACATATGCCAAGCGTGGTGATTATGCAATATCCCTCAACGATCCTGGCTTGCCAAGGTCTGCTAAAAGGAGGCCCATGTTCAACAGTGGACGTAAACGGACTGTTGAATGATGAAAGGAGTTCAAGCATCACAAAATTGATTTATATTTTTAGCTATTAAAGTCCCTAGGAGTTTTACTTATTGTTATAATGCTAGGTAGCTCCATCTAGGTGTACAACCACGAAGTTTGTGCAAAACATGAAGTGGTAAATAGTCAATGTACTGCAACAATCTTCGCACTCCTACTCCAGCAAAATATGAAAGGTAGTGAACTACACAGCGACGCAAACGAGAAAGTGTTGTAGGTACTACTACCATTCGTTTCGCATTCGTTCGGCTGAAGGAAGGTAGATGGCGACCCACTACTGTACTAAATATATTCATTTAGTATGTAATCAAATACTTTAAATCTTGAAAATAAAAAAATAATAATTTGGCAATACTACGCATTGAAATTAGGCACAAATAGCCGGTATTTTTTGTTTATTTACATTTTAATTATGTAATTATAAAGAATCTGAGAATTACACCGACATTTACTTCAATATATACCTAACAAAATACATAAAACGAAAACATTACTCTTTCAGCATTAAACAATTCAATCAATTCAAACGAAAGTGCAGGAATGAATATTTCATTCCTGCACTTTACTATAGGTACTTATTATAATTATGTTTTAATATTTCGTATGATTCGAATTTTAAAAAATAGCCAACGAAGTTACAACCAGTTGATACAAAAAAGTTAGTACGTCAATTATTTTTAGAATTAGATGTACAACTTTTTATTTATAAACTTCTCTAGGATTCCACTAGTAGCGAGTCTTAATTAAAAACTTTTTTGACATTCATGAGCATTCCATTTATGTCATAAAACAAATGTCAAAATAATTTATGTAACTCCTGTCGTATTTAACGAGTCGGTACTAATCTCATGTTAAGTTTTTAGATATATCTGAGGCCGCTCTCGTCGAGATACGGACAGACAGAGCAAACGACCGTCAAGCCGATTTACCGTAACACAAAAAATGTTCAGATAAGCCGACTTTCTAATAAACCCTGCTAGACAACCGACCCTTCTTCCTTGTACATAATAAATCTTAAGGAGTCTCTTTTTGAACGAAGTGGTTCCCAATGTTTGATAATTGTATAAAGCTAGAGTATTATTGAAATTCTGACTGTATTTAAAATACATTTAGAGTATTAAGAGATTTATTTTATTTATGATGAACTACTTTTTGATTCGGCTGATTCTATGCGTGTATTTTATGAGGAGCCCATGACCGCTACTTATAAGGTTTTATATTTAACATTTTTTTTTATTTCTACTATGCACTGTAGAATCATTTAAAATTTGATAATAGTCCCTTATTTTTATAGTAGTTTGAATACAGTAGTTTTTATTGTTAAGATTAATAATAAAATATGAATGTTATCAATATTATTATAATAATTAAATTTGTTATGGTCTTCGAAAATTATTGCAACATAGTAGGTACTTACACTTTTCTCTCATTTGAAATATTTTTAATTCACATCATTAACTGCTGTAGGTACTAATTATCCGTATACTTTTCTCACATATCATAATTAAAATTTATTAACACAATAAAAATGATAATAGAGACAGTAACTTAACATTATTTTAAACAAAAAAGTCTATTTTCCATATGCCACCATTACAATCATAACCAAAATATTAAAATAAATATCAGGTAAGTAGGCAACTACCAGCGAAAACATTTGTAGACATAGAACAAAGTTTCACAATCACTGGCTGTTATTTTAATGTGGCCTAATAATCGGAAAAAAATAAAAAAAGGATTGCTTTGGGAGTGTGCCGGTGGGCTTTAGCATGGTTCCAGATTGATGCACCTCTCAAAGTACTGCGTAGGCCACTTTTATCGACCTTTTTTACCTTTTTATCTTTGAATATTGCCTCTCATAATAAGGGCTCGGACCGTTAAAAGTTGGGGAATGCACGTCCAGTGAATGAACTCCTATATCCACGTGTTTGGATTACGTATACTGTTTCTTTAACGAGTGTTAGTTTCTGTCGAGGAATGCGTAGGCGGCGCTTACCTTTTCCGTTATACACGTTGTATCAGAATAAATTAACTGATACCATTTTCTTTACAACAGTGATATATAACTGATAATTTCCTTATAACACAAACCATTAAAAATATTGAAAAGAAAGCAACAATAAGAAATTAACTATTTGTTGTGTTACTTTCTTTATCGACAATAAGTTTATTAATTAAATATTAAAAGTGGTATTTTCTTCTAATATTTCCATAAGCATTATAAAGCACCACTCCATAAATCAATTGAAATTTATGGAGCGAGATTGCATTATTTATTATTAACGATAAACAATTAATTTTTTATATTTCGTTTGGCGGTAGGTAAAGTACATTATTCCTACAATAACTAAGTACGATATTTGTAATATAATTTAATACTATATAGAACGTCTAGCTAAAACTAACTAATTTCTAATTGATTCTCCAATTTCTATACTTAGGTACATAATTCTTGTAAATCGTATAATATTATTGATCAATAATAATAAAAAGATCCATAATAGATACTGATAGAATCCAAATTTATAAATCAACCTATTCACTTAAAGAATTTAATAGACATTGAATATTTAGACTGTACATCGTTATACAGAACACAAGTACCTTTTTTAAATAAAGTGTCATAACAAAAACTCAATCATCCATTACAAACATAGGTTTTTTACTAACCTACTAATTAACACCTACTTTGAGCTCGAGTATAGAATGATTTCACACGGACCAATTAATTTTACCTTACTTAAGGCTCGCCGGAGCATCGTCCAACATTACCTATCTACGATCTCTATCCTATAATTTGTGAGTACGTGGGCAGCCAGCAGAGATGGGTTGCTTATCCTCATATGCTTGTTTCCGAAACTATAAATTAAACACTGACAGCCTCTTTAATCGATAAAATATTAATCATGTGTAAGCCTTTAGTCTTACAACGGTGCGTTGTAAACAAAGTTATTATAATAAAATTATGTTGAACTTGAGTTTGGACCTTTGGGAATTATTGATAATCTTTTATGAACTAGTGGCGTTTTTGAATTGACTATGCATCTATACAAATAAATAAAATCGAAGTGTCTGTCTGTGATCCTGGTTATCTCACGATCACGGTAACGGGCGATTTTGACGGGTCTAGTCTTACCCAACTAGCAAAAACTAGGCTTACAACAATCTCAAGACTACTGTTTTTTTGCTCTTACATCGCTCCTATATAATAATATAAGCCTGGGTTTGGGCACTAATTATAAGCATATTTAGTTTAATATCGATCTAATATCAGTCTAATTGAATGCTGTTTGCACTTACTGAAATGTAGCCAAAATTAATTTAAGCCGACTTAGGCTAATATTGCTTTTACGTAAGTATCTTATAAGCCTGCATAGGCTTATATTGGTCTAAAGTTAGAATATTTTGAGAATTTTACGTCAGATCCAACTTAAAAGTTTGTGTGAGTGTTGGAAATTAAAATAAAACAAATTAAAGTTGCGTGAAGTTAATGTTTATACTATATTAAAAGTATAAAAGTACGAGTTAAAGTAGTTTTACGGTCAGTAATCATATTGGAATTTATTATTTACTGTTAATTAGACCTCGTTTTACGCTTCAAAATTCATGCGCCTTGTTAAATAAGGTATTTCGTGTTCTCGTTAAATTATTTTATTTGTTAATTTGTATTGATAGTGTCGCCATTAGTATAGCTGCATTTTACAAATGCACTATTAGACTAATGTAAGATTGTTTACTCTAATTTTAGCATTCGGTATAACTACTAAAGATAACTCCATATTGGAATAAATTAGGGTTCCTCGCAATTTTACATAAAACCTTAAATCGACAGAGAGAAAAAAAAAGAACTTAATCTTAAGGCTATACGGACACGAAATCGGCGCGCGCGGCGCGGGTGGCGGTGGCGGGGCGGCGGTGGCGCGGGGAGTGGCGTACGTAGGAGTGGTGCGCGGTGCGCACCAGTCTAGCATTGCCCGCGCGTTTGCAAAATTACTCTTAAAACTATTAAAATTAGTTATTCCCAAAATCGATCTAAGATCAAACGCTCTTAAATAGGTCTTGTCTTTTGTATTGTAAATATGTTGTCCAAAATCACTCTAATATCATACTTATCCAGTGCTATTGATCTTATATTAGTTTCAAATAAGATCAGAAATGCACGTACTCACAATACTCTTATGCTATGCTGATATTAGTCTGACATCTTACATTAGCATTTAACAAGTCTAATATAAAATCAAACGAGCTTAGAAAATACCCATATAAGAGCAAGTTTTTCTCAAGTGCAACCAGTCTTAGTAAATGCTCTTATATACATATATGAGATTTGGTTATGAGACTGAGCGTTCTTGAGACCATACCAGCTTGTCTAAAAGTAATATAGGATCGATGGTATGTTCTAAAACAAATATAAGAGCGCTTTAAGCCTACCACTCTTAAAAAGTGCGAGTTCTGAGACTGTTTTGCTAGTTGGGTATTAATATACGCTATTTATTATTTATTTAGTCTGCCTGATTATTTATCCGTGTTTTCCGTCTAATTTTCTAAACGGTGTAACCGATTTAGACGGGATCATGATTATCAGCCCGTATAACGTCCACTACTGAACATGGGCCTCCTCTCGAGGAAGGGTATTTGCCATAGTCACCACGCTTGGCGGGTTGGTGACCGCAGTATAATGTTGTACCACACAAGGAAACGCTGCTGCCCGTTCCTTGATATACGATTATTATAGATGATGTTATAACAATCGGGACGAACGGCTTAACGTGCTTTCCGAGGTACGGATTGTAGTCCCTCAACCAACCATACCCGCGTGGGGATAGAACCCACCACCTCCGAGATTTAATGCGAGCCAAATACCGCTACGCTACGGAGGTTGTCAACGGACATGGACCATGATTAGATACTTAGTTAATAAAATCATTGTGTTACGCGGATTAGGTCGCGGGTAAGTTTGTAAATTGTTTGTGAGTTTGTAGGGATACCAATCCCTACAAACTATCGGTTCATACCAATAAAATGCCACATTATTTGTGAGTGTCATAGGCTATATTTTAAGTCAAGGTTTCCAAGAGAACGCCTTCTACGCGGATGAAGCCGCGCAGGACAGCTAGTTATATAATAAATTAAATCTCTTTCTTCTTAGTCGTACACTCTTGACAGAATGGTCGTAGTCATGTCAAAGACGATGCAACGATGCGACCCGTCGCCATGTGTCTCTGTTTCTGGTGGAGTGGGTACACTCGTTCATCGTATTCCCTGTGATGGACTTAATGAGGTCTGTCCATCGTGTGGCGAAGCGGCCACGAGATTTGCTCTCAACTTTCCCTTGCACCACCAAACGTTTCATGGAGTCCTCGTTGCAAGTGATGTACAAACAATTTGAGGAAATTAAATCTATGTGTCGTATAAAGCCTTCTAAGCACTGTAAGATTTATGTCCAGTATTATGACATTAAGCTCATCTGTTTTATTATAGCCTTTCTATAAATGAAGGGTGGTGCAGTTAATTAATGTTAAATGTGCAACAGTAACCCCGATGTACACCGTAACGAAGAAGGCCGGTGAATGTGTTGCAGCTCAACGTTCGGATAGTTGCGTGCGCGTGCGTCGTATTTCCTGTACTTACGCCGCGAGTGAAACTCATGAAAATGCAGCGCCAATCAGGGAAATGCGATCGCGAAAGTGATTTATTAATTTAACCAAAAATTGCTTCGTTAGTCAAGATTGTATACAGAAGATTCACGGTGTTATATGTTTATTTTTTATTGCTTTCCTTATGACCAATGCGGACCGTTTTTTCTATATAATTATACCAATAAATTGACTAATGATGTTAAGGTGTATGCGTATAAACTGTTTTTTTCTTTATGAATTAATTAAGTATGTAAAAGTATACAACTTAGTTATGTGTAGATAGAGTAAAACAGGAATTCTAAATTATAGAAAGGTATAAATTTACCATTATAATTGCAATAAGGTATAGCCAAGATTGTAACGTAATAATGTTTACAACTTCCGAAGAAAATATCAAGTCGAACTTTGTTATCTGTGTGCATTGGTTTGTCTGTGACATAGTGACTTCAGAACGGACTAACCGGCTTTTTTCAATAGTTTAGTCGAGTATGTTTTATAATAATTGTTATGCCAATAACCAGTGGAACATTATCAATAATTTAATAATTATTTATATTTACCTTTTTATATATGGTTTTTATTTTTACTTGAAAACTAAAAGCGATTTTAAATTTATTTCTTTTATGTATCTTTAATAAAAGCTAGACAGCGCTTGTCTGACGATGGAGTCAGAACATTGATGGAATCGTGATTACTTGAAGGTCAATGAATTGGCTTGAACTAAATAATATTATATAATAATATGGCTTGATTTTTACTTCGAACAATCAAAATTCGGAATACCAACATTACTATTATGGAGCTTGCTAAATTACTATACCAAAAGTCATAATCCCTCCATCCCTCCGTCAGCGACCGCCCAAAACCGAGGTCCAAGTCCCACAGGGTGGCGCCTTCTTGCTCAGATCCATTAAATTGTTGTTTAGGTATAAACCATATAATAAGCCTGGAGCTTTGCTTAATTAGTTTACATGGTAATGCTCATTTTCCGTCTTATTCAACAATCATCGCAATATGTCGGCCAATTCATATTAAAACCTCTTTATATTTTAATAGCTTCCCGCGCGCGGTTTCACCTGCGTAACTCCCGTTCCCGTAGGAACTTCATAATTAAATATAGCTTATGTCACTCAGGGTGAATGTAGCTTTCCAATGGTGCAAGAATTTTCGAAATCGGCACATTAGTTTTCGAGTTTATTTATTACAAACATTCACACAAAAATACAAATCTTTCCTCTTTATAATATTAGTATAAATAGTATAGATTTATATACGAGCATTGTACACACACGATACGAAAATGAAATAAGACGTAATTATCAACATACAACACGCCCTTGCTAATGGGTGTTGTACGAATTCTGCACAACGCGCCTAGAGCCCAGTTATACCCGATAAATAAAACACCAAATACTTCAGGACAAGATTAGACAATTTATTAGAAAATCTGCAAATGACCCATGCTACGGTGTGAGTCAAACGCTTGCGAGATCTAATTCAGCAGTAGCGACATCTATTGATAGAAGGTGTAAACTTTTTCCTTTAAACATGGAATTCGAATTCGAATCGTTTTTAAATAACAAAGAAATCTTAACATTCCGCCCACCAAAAACATAACTTTTTCTTTTTACACCGCCCACCATGAAAAACTTAAGCGAAAAGAGACAATGGACTGTATGTAAAACTAAAAACATTACTTTAAACACGGTAAAGAAGACGGTGCTTTAACATTGGTAAATGTACCACATTTGGCTTAAGATAAACATATCAACACATTAAAAGTAGTAAAATTATAAAAAATAACAATTTTAAACTAAATTAACATAAGAATAGAAATAATATAATATTAAGGTTAATTTTGCAAAGGGAGTAAGCATAACTTTGAAGTTGGACGTTTGAGAGAAATTCCTTTGCAACGTAGAGTAACAACGCGCGTTATACCATCCTTTCCTGGGTGTGTCTCCACGATCCTACCATATAACCACTTAGCCGGTGGCAAGTGATCTTCCTTGACCAACACTATGTCGTTAACTTTGAATTCTGTTGATCGTGTTGCCCATTTATGTCTTTGGAAGAATTGCGTAAGATATTCATTCTTCCATCGATGCCAAAACACTTGTATCATACGTTGCGTCAACTGCCATCTACGTAGAGTACTCACTGTAGCATCCGTATAGTTATAATCTGCTGTTACTATCAACGGCTGACCTACTAAGAAGTGTCCAGGAGTTAACGGCGCAGGATCTTCCGAATTACTACCCTGAGAAAGTGGCCGAGAATTGAGGCACGCCTCAATTTGGCACAAAACCGTGGACATCTCTTCGAAGGTAAGTGTCGAGTCACCTATAGTACGTTTTAAGTGGTGTTTTACTCCCTTTATACCAGCTTCCCAGAGCCCACCATGATTTGGAGCACGAGGAGGGATGAAATGCCAGTCTGTTTGCGAATCTGCAAGAGCTGTTGCTATCTCTTGGAACATTGAACTTTCATGAGCGAACAGCACACTTAGTTCTTTGGCAGCCCCAACAAAATTGGTTCCATTATCGCTCCAAATATGGCGACAATGCCCACGCCTACTCACAAACCGTTTAAATGCTGCCAAGAAACCTTCCGTAGTCATATCGGAAACCGTTTCAAGATGTACCGCGCGCGTCACCATACAAACAAACAAGCATATATACCCCTTGTAGGATCTCTGACCACGACCCTTGGAATACCTTATATTTATAGGCCCGGCATAATCAACGCCGGAGTTATAAAACGGTTTGCATGGCGTCACCCTGGAAGCGGGAAGTTCTCCCATCAACTGGTGTTTCGTGATACCAGCATATCGTATGCAATGAACACAAGTGCGTATATGAGCTTTAATTAAATTCTTCAACCGACTGATCCAGTATTTCGCTCGTATAAAATTGAGCATCAATTGCTGTCCTCCGTGAAGGGTTTTTTGATGAGCATCACCTACAATTAGTTTAGCCAAAAATGATTCCCGAGGGATAACAATTGGGTGCTTTGTATCATCGGGAAGTTGCGAATGCTGTAGCCTACCTCCAACTCTTAAAAGTTCATTTTCATCAATGAAGATATTTAATTTATATAATGGACTCTTTTTGTCCAACGGTGCATTATTTTTCAACGCAACAATTTCAGCATAAAGCCACTCCCGTTGACTTTGTCTAATGCATACATCCAAAGCATCACGAATTTCTTTAACCTCAAGGTAAGGCATTAATTTAATATTATTTCTACGAGGCTTAGGGATTGCAAAAATCTGTTGCAGAATGCAACAACCCGAACTAATTTTCGTAATGACGAGAACCTAACTCCAAAACTTTCATCGAAATTGGACTTTACTACATTAACAGAATGAACTTTAATAGCTTTTCTTTCTTCATTAGTGCCTGCAGAACAAGGTCTTGGATATTCCATAGGATCACTCCTTAACCACGTTGGTCCTTGTTTCCACAGGTTACTACTAAGCAAAGTAGCCGAAGAAGCTCCGCGCGAAGCAATATCTGCCGGGTTGTCTTTAGACTGGACATGAGCCCATTGTGAGTTTTCCAACAAACCAAGAATCTCCGATGTTCGATTGGCCACATACGTTTTCCAACGACTTGGGTGGTCGTTTAACCACGCCAAAACAACCGATGAATCGGTCCACGCATGCAGATTGGTCTTAGGAATACTTAACACCTGAGCTACTTCGGTAAGTAACTTTGCTACTAACACAGCTCCACATAATTCCAGACGAGGAATTGATACTTGCTTAATAGGAGCAACCTTTGTTTTAGCAGTTATCAGATGCGTGTATATTTTGCCATTGGAGTCAATGACTCGACTATACACCACAGCTGCATAAGCCATGTTAGACGCGTCACTAAATCCATGGAGCTCTATTGCTATATCTCCTTCAGCTTTACCAATCCATCTGAGAATGTGAAAGTCAACTAGCTTTTCCAGCTCTGATCTGTAACTTTCCCACTCTTTTAGGAGATTTGGTGGTAGCTCTTCATCCCAGTCTATGCCAGCAATCCACAGCTTCTGAATGAAAACCTTTGATGTAATTATACACGGTGCTATCCATCCTAATGGATCATACAAACGAGATATTTCTGACACTACAGTTCTTTTTGTTTCAGGTGCTGCAGAAGGTGACATCCGTACGGAGTAATCTAGTTCATCTGTGCTTCGATTCCAGGTAAGTCCTAACACTTTAGTTACTTTGTCCGTTTTAATTTCCAAATCCTTACCCGAACCTTCCTGTAATTCCTCCAGTAAGTGCATTCTATTGCTTGTCCATTTCTGTAGTTGAAATCCGCCTTTCTCTAATAAAGCATTCAATTCATGATATATTTTTCTTGCCTCTGTTTCAGTTTGACAGCCAGTCATGAGATCATCCATGTAAAAGTCTGCCGTTACCTTATCAGCAGCCATGGGATAGTTTTTACCTTCATCGTAAGCAATTTGATGTAAGGATCGAACTGCCAAATAGGGAGCGCAAGAAGTTCCGAAAGTAACCGTCAGAAGTCGGAAATCTTCAATCTCTTTAGAAGGATCCTCTCTCCAGACAATCCTCTGAAAATCCGTATCTGACCGCGCAACATTTATTTGCCTGTACATTTTAACGATGTCTGCCACCAGACAGATTCGATGTAGACGCCATCTCATGACTATATGTCTCAAATCCGCCTGGAGAGTGGGTCCTACCATTAGGTTATCATTCAAAGAGACTCCGTTAGTCCCTTTGCATGATGCATCATACACCACTCTTACCTTTGTGGTCAGTTTATCCTGTCGTACCACTGCGTGGTGAGGCAAATAAACTGCATCGTGTTTGTTCTTATCGGATTCATCATGTATTTTTTCCAGATGACCGAGCTGAATATATTCTTTGATGACCTCTGAATATTGATGTTTTAGTTCACTATCCCGAGCCAATTTCCTTTCTAAACCTATCAATCGTTTTATGGCGATACTTTTAGAATTGCCATATTTACAAGGAGGGTCATCCGAACGAAACGGTAATTTTACAACGTAACGTCCGTATTCATCGCGTTTCGTCGTGTTAGCATAGAAATATTCACAAGCCTGCTCTTCTAATGAGTAAAGCTTCTTTGTTAAAACGGGCTCGGCATCAAGCTCCCATAATCGTTTTAACATGTCATTTTCAGTTTGGTGAAGTGCATGCAATGACACGACCGTATTGTGAAAAGAGGTAGGACATTCCTCGACACAGACATGGCCCGACACAATCCATCCCAAGTGGGTGTCTTGTGCGACCGGAGAGCCACCAGGGCTCTTGATTAGTCCTACCTTCAAAACACGGCCATATATATCCGCCCCCAATAAAACATCAATTTTGTGGGGAGTGTTAAATTGTGGATCGGCCAACTTAATTTCATTTATTGCTGGCCAATTTTCCAGTTTGAAATGAGAGTCTGGCATAACGGATGTCAGAGAGGTTAAGACATGCGCATTTACTATTGTGGTGAAGGAAGAGTCATGAATTGAGTGTATTTTAACTTTAACAACATGTCGCGAAACTATCTTTTCATGACCTCCTACACCAGCAATTGTAGTTTTCGAAACTACCTTCGTTAAGCGAAGTAATTGCGCTGCTGACTCCGTAATAAAGGATGCTTGTGATCCTTGGTCTAAAAGCGCCCTTAACACCTGAAAGGACCCATCACATGATTCGGCCTTAATTAAGGCCGTGGCTAACAGGACTTGACCCTGCGCTCGTCCATTCACGTGATGAGTTGCGGTGTTTGCACTAATTTCCTTTGGTGGGGGCTCTGGGGTACTTTCCTGTGAAGTTGTTGGCTCCATTGGTGTAACAACACCACTGGTAAAACTGGTACTCTTTGGATGCAACAATGTATGATGCTTGCGCTGGCATATACGACATTTTGAATGAACACGACAAAATTTAGAAGTGTGATTGTTTCCCAAACAATTAAAACACACACCCAAAGACTGGACAATATTACGGCGTTTGTCACAAGGTTCGCTGCAAAACCTTTTACAACTACCTAATTTGTGATTTTCGGAACAATGGGGACAAGTAACACTAATGACGCCATGCAGAACTTTGGCGTGAGATGTAGGATTGCTGTGACTTTTGAATTTAGCTTTAGGTTCTACTAATTCAAGGGCTCGATAACGCGTTTCTAAGAATTCACGAAATTGTTTAAAAGAGGGCAGATCGTCAGATGATTTGCTTACCTGCAGTTCCCACTGCTTCCGACTTTCCACGTCCAACTTCAAACTTACCACGTATATAATAATTACATCCCACGAACTGACATCAGTCCCGAGATTGGTAAGTTCATGCAAACAATCACTAGTGACATCAAGAAGTTCCTTTAATGCGCTTGACGACTCATCAGTCATGTTACGTTGGCTAAATAATCTTTGGAGAATACAAGTGGACATAAATTTCTTATTGTTAAATCTGTGTTCTAACATTTCCCAACACTTTTTGTAGTTCCCATCGGTGATAGGAATGTGTCTGATTAGTTGTTCTGCCTCGCCTGACAACTGTGTCTTTAAATAATGTAGTCGCTGTACATCATCCAGCTTTTTATTGTTGTGCACTAACGATATAAATAAGTCTCTAAACGACGACCACTCGGTATATTTTCCGCTAAAAGTAGGCAAAACAATTTTTGGTAACCTTAGGTTGTCAGATGAGGCATCACTAGTTACCTGATTGGGACAAGGAACTGGAACTTTAAATTGAGACAGCGCATTCTTAAGTGCTACCTTATACTCTAAATAAGTTTCGTAAACTTTTTCATAAACGTCTTCCTTAAAATACTCGAGCATTTCGTCGTCCTCACACTCGCCGATTGCATCCTCATGCTTGGAACAAAATTTCTTAAATTGGTTCTCTAACATTTCCAGCCGCGCATCGACGTACTCGTACGAAATACGATCTTTTGGAGACTTTTTAAAGTTTACTAGCCCTTTCTCAATTTGTGTTTTGATTTCATTGATCTTTCTTAGTTCCTTTTCCATCTTGAAGGTATACTAAGGCAAACCAAGTGTAAATTTTCCTAAATGTCGAAAAGTTGATTTTTTTTCTAAGTGTTTTTGTAGCTCTTATACCGCACAGTAAACCGGCGTAGGTTCCCCGTCTCTTCACTTTTATCGAATGAATTTTATCACTTAGAATGAATTGGATATAAGAGTACTCACGGATTATTATCCACTTTGCACTTCACTACTCACGCAATAAGGTTCAATTTTCATCAACAACTGTTCCGGTTCCGGTCTACAGCAGCTTTCCAAATATTTTCAGCAACAATCACCAACGGCAACGTTTGTCGTACAACTGCAGGCACCTTGTCTTCGGGCGAATTATCGTGTTCTTCCAATTTGTCATCCGACTCGTAAGGACCATGTACGAATTCTGCACAACGCGCCTAGAGCCCAGTTATACCCGATAAATAAAACACCAAATACTTCAGGACAAGATTAGACAATTTATTAGAAAATCTGCAAATGACCCATGCTACGGTGTGAGTCAAACGCTTGCGAGATCTAATTCAGCAGTAGCGACATCTATTGATAGAAGGTGTAAACTTTTTCCTTTAAACATGGAATTCGAATTCGAATCGTTTTTAAATAACAAAGAAATCTTAACAGGTGTACTACGCCAAATCGAATGCCAAATAATCGAATATCAATTGATCGACCACTATAAATCGAACGACTAAATACTCGAACGTTCATAACATCGAATGGTTATTAAATCGAACATTCAATACATCGCACACTCAATACATCGAGTGTTCAGAATATCGAATGTTTGTTTGATCGAGTGATCAAAATATCGAATGTTTGTTTGATCGAGCGTTCAACGCATCGCATATTCATTCTATCCAAAGATCAATACAAATATTTTTTAAGAATACAAAAAAAAACTAAATTTTAATTGCATTGAAAAGGCAAACGCAAGATTGGGAAGACATTCTTCACAAAAAAGAGGCAAAAGAGATGTTAATGCAATTAAAATTTAGTTTTTTTTTGTATTCTTAAAAAATATTTGTATTGATCTTTGGATAGAATGAATATGCGATGCGTTGAACGCTCGATCAAACAAACATTCGATATTTTGATCACTCGATGTATTGAGTGTGCGATGTATTGAATGTTCGATTTAATAACCATTCGATGTTATGAACGTTCGAGTATTTAGTCGTTCGATTTATAGTGGTCGATCAATTGATATTCGATTATTTGGCATTCGATTTGGCGTAGTACACCCCTTGCTAATTCACCCAATAGCCCCAATACGGGCAGATGACGGGAGATGGAAGCATGATGACTTAAATTTGTAGGCGAATTATGTGCAACTGTCGCTCTATTTTACAGTTCGCAGGCCACTCGGACTTTGGGTCTACGAGGACATCGGAAGTTAAACCTTCATGAACGACTCCATCTTATAATTAATCATCGTATGTATTTGCGATATTTTTATTTTATATAGACTGGTACACACAGACGCGGCGGGGGGAACTTAGTTTTATATTATGTTGGGACGATTATCTTCTTCCGATGCTGGCTCAACCTTCGTAATTACGATTGGTAAATCACCTTCCCACGGCTTTGAATTTAATGTCATCTATAACTATAATGAGATAAGAATATTTGATGTCGTGAGAATCTTATTTAAGTACCAATATATATAGGTATATATATGATTACATATCAAAACTCACATTTGATCTTGATTGGCAACTCAGTTTAGCTTAGAAGATCGTGTTATTGTTGATTAACAAATGGCCTGCTTCCGCTGTTAGAGATGATTTTGCCAATGTCAGAGTATTTAATTGTTGAAATATCTTGTAAAAGTATCTTAAATGTTCGAGAGTAAAAAATAACACACACTCTTGGAACTCACTCCTTCTTAACTTCAACAGGAACATGGGTCTCCCCATTACTTACGTTGGCAAGCCAAGGTTGTTGGCAGGCAAATGGGCCACTATAAGTATGGCCCCAAGAGATCCCTCGGTGCCATATTGGCCGCGGGTACCGTCGGGGAGCCGGATTGCTTATGCGTGCACGGAGTGTCCGGGGGGTTTAAGTGGTGTAGGGTCCTCTCGATACGCTATGTAGAGGGCGAGTCCCACATATCCCAACGCCAGAACGCGAATACGCTGCAGCGGCGGTGGGAATGAGTAAATGCATTAAACCCGGAAAAAAAAAGTTTATTGGCAGGCGGGTTGATGATCGTAATAAAATGAAAAGTAACTTAAGTTGTGTATGTTCTTTAATCACCCTTTACGACAAACATGGGTAGGTCTATTTTGAGCCGGAAACATATTTTAATACATAGTTTAAACACGCCATATTTGCTCCCTTATTAACGTTACATAACCTTTGACAGCTAGTTTCTGAAAGGTCAACTTTGAAATTGACTGTCGAAGCTCATGCTATGGGTCAAACGACTTTCCCAAAGCATTATTACCTAGTTTGATTTGATTATTGTGTTAGTATAGTTCATTTAAGATTAACATTGACATTTGGAATCGAACGACAAACGTCCTTTTTGGTGTAATTCTTATTTCAGAAACTTAATTTGTATTGACGGGGATGTTTGGTAAACTGTTATGTTAGTTGATTTTTGATTTGACTGACTGACATGTGATTATTTACAGGGCCGGATTTACAAGTCTGGAGGCCCCAGGGCAACAAAGAAGGCCACAAATAAGTTTCCCTCTTAACATGTAGAAAATTTGAAGTATGTACCTAATTTTATAGATAATTTATATGATTTATTTATTTATTTTAATATATATATATAGATAACCGTTATTACAATATTTAAGAACATTAATCACGATTCTACAAAAAACAGTATGTAAAGATACCACACCGAAAAAATAAATTAAAAAAAAAGTTCTACTTTCTCTATTGTGGGGACTCCTCCACTGTGGAGGCCCCGGGGCAGTTGCCCTGGATGCCCTCCCTTAAATCCGGCCTTGCATTTTTATTGTATGTTTTAAATAAACTTTGTTAAGTTACGTATATTACAAACATAGTAAGAGGCATAAAAGTTAGCACGTGTAGTAATAGCACTTGATGTGCACTTTCTCAATTCATAACGGCTACAAAGTAATATAGAGGTATAAGTAGCTACCATAACAAGTAGTTTCATCCACGGGAATCATTAAAAGTGGAAGTATGAAGTAACTACTATATTATTATGGTGCAATGCATTATTTACGAGTAAGTTACTGGACTATTATTGAGAGTTTTAGACGGCTTCTATGTTTAACCGCTTAACAATATTAAGTTTAAATGATTAACAATATAGTAATATATATTTGATATAGGAGCCGCCAGAATTTCATAAAGAAAGTACCCCCTCTGGATGGTAAGGCAAACCAAGCCCGATTAGGTCTTTGGAAAGAGAGGTTTCCTACGACTCTACCTATTCCTCTTGCGGAGCACCTTCCAACTGGTCATGAACTTCCTTGGCAGACTTGGAAGTCCTTAAGACGACTGTGAACTCAAGTTGGACGAAGCCGGGAGTACATGAATAGCTCAGAGGTTGCGTGTCCCAACACCTGTACACGCGAGGACCTGTGCAACGCCACTGATGATGCTGTGTCAGTAGCCGAGTACTGGTCTTCTCAAATTTGAACGATACGATGATACCGGATCAACACGAAAAGAAGAAAAAGAATAGATATTATACAAACACAATAACTCCAAAAGATAATATATCTCCAGCACCAGGGAAGGGTCTGGGCAATGTGCCACTGGCGACTTCACAAACACTCAATCCATGGACACAACGTACACCCAGACTCTCAACAATTATCTGTGGTTTACCAAAATAATTGTTGTAGGTGGAAATCGAACCCAGAACGCGTCTTAGGAGCAACTACAGTAACCACTGAACCACCAGCCGATACTTAGAATTATTATCCAATTTATTTTAATGATATAACATGAGAGAGTATAAATTTACTTAGCATTAGAAATGGTTATTTTATTTAGAATCCATGGGAGAACAAAGTTAGAACCAATAATATATTTATTAAAAAAATCGAATACTACTATTAAATATAATTGGTCGTTCTTTAAATATCTACTAAAGAGTTTTGGCGAGTGTATGTACGTCCCTCAATCCGACAAAGAGTGCCGCTGTACTCTCCTCGAGATTCAACAGTCCACCGGTCATTCCACCGGTAAGATGTTCGGCGAACCAATCCCTTAGGAACGGCAAGCCAAGTACTTAGGCGTAATCCTTGACCGAAACCTAAACTCCAGGGCGCATGTAGAAAGTTGAAACCGATCGTGCACGGGCTTTACTTACGCTCAGTCGACTACACTGTCTTTTAAATTAAAGCAGTAAACTATCACTTGATAACAAAGTTAGGATTTATAGCACGTGTATAAGGCCGATTATGACTTACGCGAGCACCGTATTCGCTCATACAGCGTCTAGCAGTTTGTACCGCTTACAAACTGTTCAAAGTAGATTCACTCGACGTGCCACCGGGGCACCGTGGTTCATTCGTAATTGCAACTTGCATTCTGATCTCCAACTGCCTGATGAAATAACGTGAATATAGAATAAATAATGTAAATATAAATAAGTTTTTTTTTTAATATTCCTACAGCCCACAAGAAAGCGACCCTTACCATATTAAACTAGAGACATTTATCTATATATCCTCACAATATAATTTCTGTCCGCCGTGGGTTTATCTCCCATACTATTTGCCCATTGACCTTTAATGTCTAATGAAATATATAAAGAAAAAGAAAAACAATTGTTTGTATTGTCAAAAATAATATTTTTTGTGATGTCTGAGTAACACTGAGTGGAATAATAAAAAAAATAATACCTATTTCTTATTTTCAAGACGTGGTCTCCCGTAATTTATATCCCACTAATATTATTGTTCCTATTTCTAGTTGAAAAGACGTATTACTCGATTGAAGACTTTTTAAATGACAAATTATGACTAAATTTAATTTTCTTTGACATTTTTAATAATGAATAATGAAATTCAATTACTTTATTTTATGCGGCTTATGACATTTTTCAAGTGCTTCATTTATTTTATCCTAGAATTTATTAATTATGATAGTAAGATACAAAATATTTGTATGCCGATTATTGGCCGAACATACAGATCAGCCAAAATGTATAAATAACACCTTTTTGTACTTATGTTCACAAATAAAGTTTGATTTGATTTGATTATAAACGCGAAAGTTTGTAAGTGTGGATGTGAGGATGTTTGTTACTCTTTCACGTAAAAACTACTGAATGGATTTGGCTGAAACGTTGCACGGGGATAGTTAATAGCTCGATTAACATATAGGCTACAAAAAATCACGCTCCGACCCACTGGAGCAGAGTTACGCGGGTAAAACCGCGGGGCGCAGTTAGTAAATAAATAAATATTTGATATCATCATAGAAAAACCTCCTTACTGAACCGTCGCAATCCCCTTTTACGAGGTGACGTCACTGAAGCGTGATAAGCAGTTAGGCACAGATAAGTATCAAGTAGGGAGTAATAAATAGGGTCACAAATTGGTCACAATTACTCCGCTTACTGTATCGTGTCAAGGTAATGGCAAACATCTATTATGTGTGGGAAGAAAATATGTGAAATTGCCCCTGAGACAAAAGGTTAACGAAGACAAAGGAAAGGAACTAACGCGTCTGTTCAAGAACAAAACATAAACAGAAACGTTGACGATAAGGAAATAAGGAATTCCTGTCAAGATGAATCATTACTCATCTATACTTCACTATCATCACTACATAGTATAAAACAAAGTCGCTTTCCCTGTCCCTATAACCCTATGTATGCTTAAATTTTTAAAACTACGCAACGTATTTTGATGCGGTTTTTTTTAATAGATAGAGTGATTCAAAAGGATGGTTTATATCTATAATATATCAGCATTGCACCCGGTGCAGTGCAGTGCGAAGCCGGGGCTGGTCGCTAGTAATATTATAAAAATGAACTGTATATTTACAAAAAAACTTAAAACTCTGCTAACAAGTAAATCCTATTATAGCGTAAATGAATATTTGAAAAACAACTTAAAATCGTAAAATATCCTAAAAATCTAAAAAACAATACCTTCCTCTTTCCTATTTTGCTGTGCCCGTCATTTTAAGACCTAATGTACATAATAAAGGAAGCAATTAAAATTTGAATTTGAATTATAAAGTTTTTGAGTTTGTGAGTTTGCATTGATTAATCTCCGGATCTACTGAACCGATTTTGCGAGTGTAAATCCATATTTTAAGATGAGGTTCCCACGAGGGATTGGAATCTAAGCGTGTACAACCACGCGAGCAGAATCATCATCATCATCATCAGCCCGTACAACGTCCACTGCTGAACATGGGCTTCCTCCCGAGGGAGGGTTTTGTAATGGTGACCGCAGTATTATGTTGTAATACACAGGGAAACGCTGCTGCCCGTTCCCTGGTATAGTCTCGTTATTGATAATGTTTTATCAATCATGACCAACGGCTTAACGTGCTTTCCGAGGCACGGAGTCCCTCAACCAACCAGACCCGGAAAGATATCTTAGAATTTACACAAAGATATCTTTGTCCGGTGTGGGGATCGAACCAAAGACCTCCGAGACTTAAATCGAGCCAAATACCTATGCTACTCCCCTCTAGCTTAATTTGTAAATTTACCTCATTTAATAAGAATCTGAATCCTCGCCTGCCTTTATGCAGGACGGAAAGATTCTGTAATTATAAATCGTTATTAATAGTTAGCAGGACGATTTAGCATCAATGTTACTATGAAAAACGTAACATTAAAATGTAAAAAAGAAAACATGTTAGAAAAAAAAATATACAAGATATGATACAATTTATAACTCATAAGATTTATATCCCAAGAATTTAATCACTAATAAATCTGCTTGTAGATGTAATTGGTTCGCATAAAAAAGGGGTTTTATGCTCAATGGAAGTATTATCCATTCAGCATAAATCTCGTTTTAGGTGGACATATTGTAGTAGTTATGTGTAAATGAAGTAGTAAGTTATAAAAATACAACAACTATTATTAAAGATAATGTACAATGGCGATCGTAACTCATTTGTAATATATGCCGGGTGAAGTAGCAATAGCCTCGTGGTTAATTAAATATGTCGGTCCGAAAAAAAAACATTTGTAATAAACGGGCAAAAATTATGTAAGTACACAACAAATTTCAGATGAAATAGTAACAATTTTTATATAGAATTATATATTTAACTAATGCTTATATAAAATAATAAATCTATACGAATACAATACATACATACTTAATAAAAAATAAACTAATACATATTTATAAAAAAAATATTCAATAAAGAGATTATTTTTTTTAATTACACTTCGCCATTCTAACTACACTGCAGAATTTCATAACATTCGTTCATTACAAGATCAATGTTAAGATTATATTATCTTTTTAACATAATTACAAAAGTAGCATTTCATTGTGTTGTCAGTAAATCATTGGTATTGCGCACAAAGATAAATGAAAAAACCGGCCAAGTGCGAGTCGGCCTCGCGCACGAAGGGTTCCGTTTCAGTTACAAAGCGTACCTATTTTTGATATCAAGAATAAATAAAAAAGCGTATGTTTATGAAATGAAATGTTATTTTATATTTTTATATTCGAGTTGATTGAATGAAAGCTAAATTGCGGTTTACGATTTTTGACGTATTAAAAAAAAAAACTACTTACAAGATCTCGTTCAAACCAATTTTCGGTGGAAGTTTACATGGTAATGTACATCATATATTTTTTTTAGATTTATCATTCTCTTATTTTAGAAGTTACAGGGGGGGGGACACACATTTTACCACTTTGGAAGTGTCTCTCGCGCAAACTATTCAGTTTAGAAAAAAATTACATTAGAAACCTCAACATCATTTTTGAAGACCTATTCATAGATACCCCACACGTATGGGTTCGTTGAAAAAAAATTTTTTGAGTTTGAGTTCTATGTATGGGGAACCCCAAAATTTATTGTTTTTTTTCTATTTTTGTGTGAAAATCTTAATGCGGTTCACAACATACATCTACTTGCCAAGTTTCAACATTATAGTTCTTATAGTTTCGGAAAAAAGTGGCTGTGACATACGGACGGACAGACAGACAGACAGACAGACAGACAGACAGACAGACAGACAGATATGACGAATCTATAAGGGTTCCGTTTTTTGCCATTTGGCTACGGAACCCTAAAAAAAACATAATAGGTACCTATTTCAAAATTTTGAATTATATTTTTTTTTTTTTTTATTCTCAAGTCAGTAGTAGTCTTTTCTCGTAATTTCAACCGCGTAGATACCGTACTTTTTTCCTTTTTTTTCGGACGGACATAATATTAGGCCCGAGGCTTTTGCTACTTCACCGGGCATAAAGGCGAGCAGAGCTCAAACAAATCAAATGGTTTAAACACTACAAACTAAGCAACCTACGCAAGGGTGTCCCCTGTGGGACTTGGACCTCGGCTCAGGGCGGTCGCTGACGGGGAGATTGAGGTATTATGGCTTTTAGTTTTTTTAGGGGAGTTTGCGGCCGTCTCTGACTTCGGGTCCACGAGGGCTTTGGAAAGTTCTAAGCAAACTAAGGGTCGGCGACCGGGCGGGGGGGGAGGTAGCTACCGACCCCGGGGGAATCTTACTATGAAATAAAGCCAACATTACCTACACCTGGATAAAGTATATTTCAAAAGAATTGTTAAGCTCAATCTTATGGTTTTCGAACTTACTTAGTAACGAAAATATAAATACAATAATCATACCTTTATCTACATACATACATACATATAATCACGCCTTGTCCTATGGCGGTAGGTAGAAACTACAGAACGCCACCTGCTACGATCCTTACACACTCCCTTTGCTTCGTCCACTTTCATACATCTGGTCATACACGCACGCTGGTTGCGAGTACTACGCACCTGACCTTTCTGAAGAACATCACCTATGAGGTCAGTGTATGTCCTTCTAATGCGCCTTTTCCCGGCGTTTCCACTCACATCTGCCTTGTAAATACCATTTGTTACTCGCCTTTCATTCATCCTTTCCACATGACCAAACCACCTAAGCATACTCTTTTCAATTTTTGTCACTACATCTTCTTTTAAACCGCAACGTTGTCTAATTATATCATTCCTCAATCTATCCTTTAGAGTTACACCACATTAGTTACCTTTATTTATATATAGTATATATCTATATGTTTATTTAAAGGAAGGAAGAAATACTGAATGTAGTTGTGGTTGCATTACCTGATGTGTGATAGACAGAACGAGTAGAGTACAAGCATTAGCAGGTAGAAAGTGGGAAGCCAGCGCTTATACAACACTTGAGTAAAAACAACTTATTTTAGCCGCTATTTTACACTGAATGCTCGTAATATTATCGTTTGTGGATAACTATATAGGTTACTTTGTGTATTAAATTTTACTATATAAAACTTTAATTTGTGTGATTTTAATCATTTTACAATTTATATCGTTAGGTATTTTGTTATTAATATGTTTTATTAGACAGGTGTAATTGTTTGATTTAAATAAAAATAGTTGCGCATTACTAAATGATTTACGGTACATGCTATAAATGCAATACGTGTTTAGAAAGTCCAAATACGTAATGGCAGTGTAAGCTATTATTTATACAAATAATAGCTATTTGTAATATAACATTTTTTTAGAAAACAAAATCATATATAGGTACCTACCTATATAACACAAAGGTACCTATGAACGCATCAGCTTAGAAAGCTGCTAGTGCATTAAGGAATAATAATAAGATTAATATTTATTTTTATGTTTCAAAACATTTCAAAGAAGGTTACAATATTTAAATATACCGTTATTCCGAGCCTTAAAACAACAAAAACCATTTCAAGCCGAGTCCATTACCAAAACAATTTTATAAAGACGTTCCTATCACAAATAAGGGCTTTCACACGATAGTAATACATAATAACATGTTATCAAACGTTGGTTTGTCCGTTTCTCGTAATAGTTCTGACTAACTGTTACATAAGACGTCGCATGTCCAACGCAGACTGTGTAGGGTTATCACAAACCGTGAGGCACGGCTCGGGTGTACTTTATGGTCAGTGACTAGTGTTAAAGCAAAACCCATTCCTTACCTCTTTTGATTTGAAGGCCCTGTGTCACGGGCTACTATAAAAATACATAATTAATGTACGGTCTTAAATAACACCCAGACTCCGGATTACTATAATTGTGAATTACAGAATGGTTCACACCTAGTCCCGGATGGGAAATCGAACTCAGGATTAAAACCCCAAAATTCCAGGACTGAACCTTTCACTTTCACTAAACCTGATAGGTACTTATTAAAACCTTAAAAAAAATCAATAAATTTTATTAATTTTCCTTTATTACTTTTAAAGCAACATATCAACAATTAAGTTACCTACCAGAAAACGTTCAAGGTACAATTTGTATCATACAAAAATACATAATTTTAATGTTTTACTCTGATGACTGTTATACAGGGTGTCCCAAAATATTACGTAGCTGGGAAGGGGGGTGATAGGGATGGTCACAAGGGTCACCAGAAAAATATAAAAAATTCCCTCTGGGTGTTTAAAAAAATAAATGGCATTTTTTAAAAGACTAAAAATTTTACACCTTGTGCTAACTGTACCTACAAATATGGCTGTATTTAAAAAAAATGCTGTTATGTAATCTTCAATAACAACAAGGTCATCAACATCAACATCAAAAATAACAAGGTGTAAAATTTTAAGTTTTTATTAAAATGCCATTTTTTTTAAATACCCAGAGCGGATTTTTTATTTATTTTTCTAATGACCATTGTGTCCACCCCTGTCACCCCCTTTCCCAGCTACTTAACCTTTTGGGACACCCTGTATATATATTTTTTTTAAACTCTTATATATTAAGTTACTTTTGCTACTGTACAGAGTATAAAGGCGAACATTGTTGCCAGACTTATTAAATCTCATACGGGACAACAATCATAATTTATTGTATCAAAATATTGAAATCAGTTTGTGAGTATTATTCAAGTCGAAGTGAATTAATTAATTCTAAGATTTTTTTTGATAATTTTTGATAGAATCATATTTCGTTTTGTGTAAATAAAACAAACAAAACAAAAACTGAGTTGTTCAACCCTAGAGAGCTCCATGGCCCAGCAATGATCGTTTTGTAGACGCCGAACGCTTAAACCGACCGTCCAGAACTGATAATCGTAGGTGCCGGATGTGAAAGCTTGTGAGCGACAGTCGCTCTTGAAGTATAGCTCCGACATGATCATGATCATGATCCGACATCTCGATTTACTATCAATGATACCTACAAAGTATAGGTTCGTAGCTTTATATTTCTAGCTTAAAGCTGTATTTGTGGTCGCCCAGTGGTCGAAATTCAATCATTATTAAAATACTAGCTTCAACAATTTGGCGGCTGATTATATTTTATTGTATTCAAAATTCTGAAATAATATACTGAATAATATTATAGATAATGAATCAAACATTCTTAACGTTAAACACCCGTTGAAAAAGGTGTTATTATATTAAAATGGTCAGGCAAAATGAGCGCCAATGTTTATAATTCGTTTCATTTTAAATACTAGGTAAGAACTTGGTACTATTACCTACACCACTCTCGCACATACGAAATAATATTGTGTTACACTGCAAGTGAATGAAGCGCTTAACATCCAGACACAAAACAAGCCAGACTCAGAATTCAATTCAATTCAATTCAACATATTTATTGCATTCCACAATGTGAACCAAGTAATAATTCAGATTATCGTTAACGCCGGGCACAGCAATTTAGAAGAGAGAAGAATGATCATCATCATCATCAACGTCCACTGCACGACATGAGCCTTCTTCCGAGGGAGAGTTTTTGCCATAGTCATCACGCTTGGCAGGCGGAAACGCTGCTGCCCGTTTTCCCTGGTTCACTTGCTATAGATGATGTTATAACAATCGGGACCAGCGGCTGAACGTGCTTTCCAAAGCACGGAGGGTAATCCCTGAACCAGACCCAGAGGTTTTCCATAGTTAACATGCTTGGCGGGTTAGTGACCCCATTACACAAAGAGCAATGCTGCTTCTCAGTTTCGGGGTATCCAATTGCTATAAATTATGTTTTAACAATTAGGACCAATGACGGAGGGTAATCCATTAACCAACCAGACCTGTAAAGAAATCTATAATATTATACAAGAAGATTTCTTGTCCGTAACTTATACAGCTTCGCTATCTTATATATTATTTATCGTAATAGGCAATTATAAACATAGAATGCCAATGCAGAACACAAGCCTCTCCTACATATCTTTAATTTACCTTAAAGTTCTACCATCTCCTTACTATTATTTCGTATTTAGGAGTGGAGAATGTTGACCGAATTCGAGGTTCGTCAGCAAGATGGCCGTTGAGATTTAATTAATAACCATAAAAATATGGTAATTTTATTTGTTATTTTATTATTCAAACAAACAGTTAACTTAACTTTCCCGTATAATATTGAATTAGACGGGAAGGTTAAGTTAACTGTTAAAAACATGAATTATTTTAATGAAAAACTTCTCAACAATTACGGTTTTCATTCGATTCTGAACTGTACAGAGATCAGAGATTAAAAATGTAATCATTTAACAAAAATGTAATCTTTTGATGAGTTAATAGTTATAAATAGGTACTAGCTGCGATTGCTACTCTGTTCCAATGGGTCAGAGCCCACTCGTCTCCTAAAATTCGTCCCCCAGCATAAAAGTTGTAGATTCGGCCCCTATATAGGTGCCCATTGGTCTCCTGGTAGGGGACCAATTAATATTTTAATAAAAAATATTTTTTTAAGGTACCCATTCGTCCCCTCTAATATATATACAATATAAGTTAAAGATTCGGCACCTATTCAGGTGCCTATTGGTCCCCTGAGATAAAATTAGCTATATTTTACATAAGAAACGGTTAACATAGTACACTTGTGAACAGTTTATTAACGGAATTAATTTAATAAATCATAACAGATCATTGAAAAAAGAGCTATGATGAATGATAATCCGTCATGATAATAATATAACCTGTTGATAGGCTTACGATGTAAAATTGTCTCACTACGAATGGCTTGTTAAAAAAACGGGTTATAAATAAGAGATAAGGTGGAATGCCGAAGCGGGAGGGGTAATCTTAGCCATAGTATCTGCGCGCGAGCAAATAACAAAGGCGTAGCCCAAAACAATAGACGCTCGATGAAAGGACTTACACCTGATTGGCTAACACCAGTACTAGACAACTTCGGCGTATTTATTTTCGAGGAATGTGTTACTACATTAAGTTTACTTATAGTTGCAAATCCAAGCATACTGATTTTTATACTGTCTCGAGTGAAAGTTTTCATTAGCGTATCCTGTAGGATTACTTATTAAATTTAATTAGTGAGTCAAGTGATCAGTGCATGTACGTGAAGGAAAAATTCGTAAGTTCTACTATTTACCTATACATCCCTATTTCAAAAGAATTACGTGTATATAATTGGAACGAAGACACAGAAAAAAAAATTCAACTGCTGCTACTTTTTAATAGTTACTATTAAATACTTTATTTTATTTTAAGGTAAAACATAGATTTTTAGTATACTACTGTGTATGCACTCACATAATTTTCTATTTTGTATGATAAAATATTACTTTTTCTACTTTTTCAGTGAAAAATACGGTGATTTTAGCCAATTTTAATATAGGTACTTCTAGTTACAATTTATTAGATTTAAGTTATTACGATTTTGCATGTAGTTGGTTAATATACAAAAAATAAGAAGTGATTATTTACTGTTGATATGTGTTCTATTTTTTTTTTGCATATTTTATATTTAATGTTTATTTATATGATGGTCAATCAAGGCTGATTTTTGTAAAAGAGTTGTATTTCGTTAGTTTCTAGGACATTGTGTTTTTTATGTGTTAATCTTATTTGAAATAAACATGATATCTACCGAATTACTATATTTTTTATTTTAGCCTTTTCTGCGCGACTGTACCAAGCTGCAGTATACACATATACATGTACTTATATTAGAATAATTAATAAAAATAAATATTCTTCAGGGGGCGAATGGGCCCCTCAAAAGTTCCAGGGGACGAGTGGGCACAGGGTGCGAATCTTAGGAGACGAGTGGGCTCTGACCCGTTCCAATTGAGCGTAGCGTTATGTTTTTTAACTTCTATGCTAATCCAGCTTACAGCAAAATTCGTTCAACACCTAGATTTCAAAAAACTAACATACATCCATACAACCTTTTGTGTTTATAATATTATTACGGTTTACTGGTTATGATTTATTCTTTTATTAGTTCACTTTATTCATACTATTAATTCTAGCTAACTCAAAACTACATACATACACAGTACATTATATAGTGAATTATTATTCATTGCTATTTCAATTAATCACGCACACAATGACATCTGTTATTAATAAAAAGAAAGAAACCCGGTATCGTGGACTAGACGCACTTCCGTTTCCCATATAAATATAAAAACAGGTTCTCAAGAGTTCATTCCCATTTGATCGAAGTCAAATTTGTAGCTTTTATATTCATTCATTTATTTCTCTCACAAAGTTTAAAAACATACAGCAATTTTCTTTTTAAATGAAACGAAATCAACGATATATCCACATTGTGAGAGCTGGAGCCCGTTGTGGGTTATAAAAACCTGTATTACAGGTCACCAGTGCCCACTCTTAGGTTACATTATAGTCGTATGGCAAAAAATATGGTATGCATAAAAGTAACAAATAACAGGTATGAAACTCTAAAACCAAAATATCTAAATTTAACAATAACGAAGTGTATCGTGGTATCGTTGTCATACCAACAAGCAGTAAGTAGTGTCCATCGAAGCGTGTGCAAGTGCAAGGCTCCCCACGGTCATGGATTACTGCAGCGGATAATTTCCACCGCCCCGCCGTAATCACTTGTTATAAATATATCACTGATGCAATAAAGGGAAAACGTTCACTTACTCATATCTGTCTATATTATTAGTTATGATATTTACATTAATTCAAATGTAATTCATTGTTTCCTACTGTTTTTACTTACTTAGATTATAATATACAATAGATATATAATCCAAACTGATATTATAACGAGGAAATAATTGTTTGTTTGTTTGTATTTAATAGACTCTAAGTGCAGTCATTGAAGCGTTATAGGTCCGAATTTTTTTACTGTGAACCGATTTGCATGAAATTTTGGAATTAGGCTCATCTTACCCTTAACTTCAAAAGTGTAAATGATCTGAACTCCGCACTCACCCTGGGGGGGGTTGCCACCCCTTCTCGGTGGTGTATTTTTTTTTACAAAATAACGTCGGATATCGATAGAAGGTCTAATATCAAGACAAAAAAATCTATATTTTTTTTCAAAAAACCAAATATCTCCAAAAATATGCATTGTAACGAAAATTTTATGATATACAAAATGTAGCAGGTAAAAAACTGAACAAATTGGTTCTTATTGCAATATTAAATTAGATATTAAAGATCAAAGCCGTTTTTTTTTTAGTCCTAAATTTAATCGATGTATTCAATGCCCTCTAGATACATTTTATGCCTTCTAATGAAATAGGGTTTTGTAGTGCTTGAAATAAGCTTTAAAATGAGCACTGTTAAAAGTCTTTTGCACGTAAAATGAGTGAGCTGCAATGCAAATAAGAGGAACATCTAATGGTTTTTTTTTTTAAATCAATGGGTTTCATAAGTGCCATTTCCTACAAAATTAAAATTAATCGTATTTCGTCTAGAATTAACTTTAATATAAAGAGTTTGATGGATTCTAGCAGTTTGGCTGCTTTAGGACACATATTTTTCAAAAAAATCACGAGTTTTAGAAAATAATAATTTTCGAATATTTACAAAAACCACCTTCTTTTCTTAATATCTCAAAAATGATGAATGATACGTATCAAAGTATAATAATAAAAAATGTAGGTCTTTTTCTGACAAAAAATATTTATTTTTTACTTTTTTCTGTCACACAAAAATTGACGGAGATATGATTGTTTAAAGAGCGCGCGGCAGCGCAATCACAGTCTCTCTCGAGCCCTTTGACCCTTGACCGTTTTAAAATAAAAGGTTTTTAACTATATATTGTAATCTAAAGTTGTAGCTCTTTTAATTACCTTTAAAATGGTATTTTATAAGTTGTGATAGCATCAGAATTGAAGAAGTTATGGTCCAAAAAGTAATCGTATTCTAGCGATAAAATGGCTCAATCTAAATTTTTCCATTAAGGGGTTTTTTACACCCTTTAAAAATAATAGGCGGAGTTCAGATCATTTTCACTTTTGAAGTTAAGGATAAGATGAGCCTAATTCCAAAAATGTAATGCAAATCGGTTCACAGTAAAAAAATTTCGAGGTAAGACCTAATTTTTCGCTTCAATGACTGCACTATCTGGAACTACTAGACTGATTACAAACATTCTTTCACCATTAGAAAGCCACGCTATTCTCAGTTCTGCTATATTCAGTTCTGTCTTAAAATAAATTATTTAATCTGTTTTTTAATGAAAATGTAAATAAAATTCGTATGAAGACCACCGATTGGTGAATTGTGAATGCCAATCCGTCAGGATAAAGCTTGTTTCATTTTGTTTGCGCACAGCTTTGCAAGGGATCATTATTAAGTCATTAGGTATCACCATTATTAGCTTTTGATTTTAAAGAAAAAGCGATAATTTTGTATATTTCATTTTGGTTAGTCCAGAAACAATTCGGCCACCAAAACGGTAATTTGTCGAGATTTATCGTTATTGGATTTAAAACCGAGTCAAATTTATTACAAAACACTCGGCATTACTTGAGGGAGCTGTCAAGAGGCCTGGTGGTGAAATCGGTCTTACACTTGCCTCCACCACTAATAAGTTTAGCTATACAATCTTAACCTCCTATCAAGCAGTGAAAGAAAGAGGTATCAGAATGCTGTTGCGAGTCCACGGCTCAACACCCAAAAGCCTTGGTTATTGTGGCACCCGACTCAGGGTGGCCTAGACGACCCCGACATCAAGATGACAAGCTGCCAACTAGCTGTATAGAGACTGCAAAAAACTGCACTACAACAAAGATACCACTCGATTATTGAATCGAGAGGTGGGTCGCCGTCGAAGAAGAGCCAAAGTAGCACAAAACTCCTCTGAAAATCTAGAAGTAATAATTCCTTAATGCCTCCTGCCTGCGTCCGCAATTGGCTGAGGTCCAATTCCCACAGGAACCGCTATCTTGCGCAGGTTGAGCGTTCGTTTATAGTTTTAAACAACTTCGACCCGATGAAGTAAAAGCCTTGTGGCTAACTATTATGTCCGTACAAAAAATAATGATATTTATATTATTCAGCGGTTTCATAGTAGAGCGAGAGTGAGAGTACTTTAAAATGGAAATAAGTTTGTGAGTTTGAATGTTCGTTAGTTCAAATCGAACAAGAACGGATCCTATCTTTTTTTTTTTCAAAGAAACTGGCAGATTTCTGTTGCCACCCCAACCTTGGGCCAACGAATAATCTTGTCGATCTGGCGGGGTAAAAGAGCAAGATGGGACGGTTCTTAAAATTAAAAAAAA
Source organism: Nycteola revayana (assembly GCA_947037095.2). Lineage (NCBI taxonomy): Eukaryota > Metazoa > Arthropoda > Insecta > Lepidoptera > Nolidae > Nycteola > Nycteola revayana. Next base: position 29,680,826 of record OX344842.1, on the reverse strand, counting down.
TACTACTAAAACTATGTCTAATTTGAAACTTTTGTGTGCTGTCGAGAGTAAACATGAACATAAATCTTACAGATGTATCTTGTATTCTTCGGTATGTTTTCTTACGACTAATTATATAACCATTATCTTATCGGTAAAGTAACTAGCATACCAAATATTTTTTTCTTCCAATTATTTTGATACCATCTATCGATAAAAATATAAATGTCAAGTGTTTTAATATTAATGTACGTTTACGCACCGGTATATTTAAATGATTTGTAAAATAACTTACACAAATCTGAGTCTCTCAGACTATATGGCAAATAGGTATTTGATGAAATACAAATGTTCCTTTTTCCATTATAAAGTGCTTCGAAAATAAATGTCATATATTCAAATGTAGATATTGTCACGTACAATGAAGTTAGAAAAAGAAATGTTATTTTTGCATACAACTTTTTTTTTTTTTAACGTCGAAAGATTTATGCTAGCCGCCATTTCAGTTGTGTAATTAAGATAGGCCTCACCTTGCTCTTATATTATTACACTTGTATTTTAATGCAATATTATTTTTAGTAATAATATTGACTCCTGTGCTTTGAATAGTTGTGTCATTGTGTGGTTTCCGACTTGGAATAGACTGCTCTATATCTTCCGTATCCTACGAGGTGACTAAGGGATATATTACTGAAGGATGGGCAGCAGCATCTATTAGCTCAAAGATACTCCCATACAACTGCGCGCCAATCTGCCTGCCAATCATGGAAATAACCTCAACAACCCTGGCTTCCCAAGGTCAGTTAAAGAGGATGTTCAACAGTGGAGGTAAACAGTTTAATGAAGTAGAAATTATTGGCATTCTTTTTTCTTTTTACTTTCTTCGCCGACGTGTAGTGTACACTTGTATTTTAGAAGCTTATTATACGAACAAGATAATAAGAACTCGCTCCATACCAAATTTCATGGCGGTAAGTACTCTTTTGATTTTAATTTAGGCTTTTGCTTAGGTTTTCTCAACATAATAGCCATAGCTTCAGACTCATTGACAAAACATCTCGTTTTTTTTTATCTTGAGAAAAGGATATGGAATTATGTAATTGATATAAGTATCAACTAATTTCATCTCAACATTTCTAAGATATTGACAGACCAACTATCAGACCCCAAAAGGTATTTTAATAACATCATAACAGAAGTTCAATATATAAATACTTATCTATTAAAAATGCTTACTAATGAATATTTATTTGTTTATTAATTCATGAAAAATCTAAAGCTAAATACAACAAAAATGTACTTATTACTATGAAGTATACAACTACTGGAAGCCAATTACAGTTCTCACTTATAATTACAGGTTCTCACTTGTTCGATATGCAGCACACATTAAAGAGTTCAACGCGTTTTACGTAGCAAGACTGATGAAAGTTAAAATACTTTCATCATAAATGTGTTAGAATTTGATTTTCATCTAAATCGTAAATAGCCAGTTTGATGACTATTCTTAGGGTTGCTGACCTTTTTTTTTGTCCGGGGGGAAATGCATTTACGCATTCCCACCGCCGCTGCAGCTTATTCTCGCGCCGGCGGTGGGATATGTGGGGCCCGCCCTCTCCATAGCGTGGTATGCTAAACTCATACCACGAGGAGAGGACCCTTCTAACCACTAAAACCCCCCGGACACTCCTTTGATCCGCCGTTGGCGGGGCCGGGTACGCATAAGCAATCCGGCCCTTGGGTGGCTGACCAGGGCCCCGAGTCTACTATCGTAATAGCGTGTCCATGAACTGTCAATGACTGTTCATTGGTCGGTTTTTTTCCTATTTGGTAATCTAATAATTCAAATGACGTCTGGTGTCACTATGACGCCACTATGACATTAGCGTAGTTGAATATAATAACAAATGATACATTTATAAGTTTTGAAATCGCCTAAATAAACATTACAATCCCCCTAACCATCTCCCCTGCTACTTCTCTTGACGGCCTTTTTCTGTGGTAGCAACACCGACTGCCATTCCAGCGCCGACACCATAGTGAGATTAGTAAATTACCGTTTTTGGCAATGATAACATGATGGAACTACGGTGGCACAATACTTAAAAAAATAGCAGACACGGCGCCCTACTGAGGATCAACCACCTTTTTAAAAACTTTATCCTTTTTATTATGATTCCTTTTTTTTATCTGTGATGTGACAAGAAAAAAAACTTTTTCAAAGCTGTCAGGATCACGTAACGATAATAATATGAATTTGATAAAAATGTGTTCGCTTTTCAGCGTTTACTATGCACGTAAAAAATATTTTAAATATTAATCACTCAAATCAATAATACAGTTACAATAACGTAGGAAATACGTTAGGAAATTCCTTTAGCAACGAAGTTATTTTTATCGAAAGTCATAGTGATTACGTGATTAGCCTCAATGATCATTTGTCAAAAAAACACATTGATTAACTCAAAATGCAAACTTATTTCATTAACTGCTCAGTCTACCACTACATCACAGTTAGTTAGGTGAAATTTACCAAAATAACATAATTATTTACTAAGTAAATCTAGCGGTAGTTAAAATGTTCAGTATTATTCAGTTGTAGCAAGCGAAGTCCCCGTGTTCAAATTCCGAACAAAGTGGGTTACAAACAAAAATTTGCGCCGCCATAGCACAATATAGTGAGACGGAGCAAAACTTATCCCGGCTGATCCGATTTAAACTTTATTACAAGAACATAGAGTGCATAATAATCTGATCAGTATGAGATCAATAACTGGCTAAAATTTAAAAAATATCTAAGTCACCCGTCATTATAGGTTCACGATTTAACTTAAAAAATTAAATAGTCGCAACAACACAATTTCCTCGTTAGACGCCGATTTGTTTTAAGTGTTCGCGCAAACAAAATGCGGATGTTTCTACATGATTAGTGAGCCATATAAGTAATGTGAATGTTATGAAATCATTTTTATTAGATCATTATTGTATCGTTCGTTTTACACGTAAACTCTTTCCTTCAATAAATATTGAAATGCAGTTTTGTTTACGTTTTAAATTCATTCAGTCATTAACATTCTTTTGAGACGTTATCTTGAGAATGATATATTTTATGTATGTATTGGACTTAAACTCGCCGTAAAATCTTCGACCAATTAAATAGTAAGAAGTCCAGTTACGAAATATAAGATTAGTGTTATCAATTGTTTAGAATTTTTTTTTATTTTACATTATATTGAAGAAAGGGATATCAAAATGAATGCTGATTTCCTTTTTTGGTACATAACACCGATTTTAATTTATGGACAGTAAAAAGAAATTAGTTTTTTTTATTAACTTATTTTAATGAGGTATTATAAAAAGTTTACTTCAGCACTAAATAAATTAATCGCTTAACAAACAAATACCTATATTGAACACAAAGCACAACCGTAACCAGAATAACTATCCTTGGTTCGTTCAATTAGGGTTTTACCGGATAAGAATCGAACTTATAAGAAAATATAAAAGTGCCAGTGCAATCATATAAAGCAAGTATAAAAGTTCTTAGTCATACAAAATACTCGTAAGAATATTACGTATTCAAAGTACTTCGTAAATTTGATGCTAATGAATGTAAATACGTGTAGGAACATATTGATCATTGTATTATTGGGCTAATGTGAATATTTACTGGTGTTTGGTCAGATGTTGATAAATCGATCGTGCACGCATTATGCATGCCATTCTACTAAGTAGTATTGTAATTTTTGCTAGGATATGGATGAATACATGTAAATCTATTGCGAAATGCATTTTTTTCCTCAATGCATTACGCTTCCCTTCTTCTTTTTACTGCTACTGCGGCGGTTTATGTGGAACTCTGCTCCATCGCAATTATATGCAACTCATAAAATATGGAAAAGGTTTATCTCCTAAAACAAACCACCGAGCGCATTCCAAAATATGGTGGACACGGGTGGCCATTAGTATTACTACAGGCTTCAGATTCTCATTCACGGATATATCTGACTAGAATTAAAAAAAAATCATATGTTTATTAAGGTGTAACTGCGTAGATCAGCTAGAGAGCTGGCCTGCGGATTTTTTTTTCTGACGGACATTTGTAGTTAGCCCTGAGGCTTTTGCTACTTCACCGGGCATAAACTGGCCCGCGGAGTTACACCTTAGTAGCTCCTATTCCCACGGGAATCTCATCATAAAATTTAGCCTATGTTACTGCTGAATAAGATATCTTTCTTATGGTGATAGATGACTTGACTAGATCCTATAACTGTATTTTTGGAACAGCGTATGCTTTATTTATTGTCTCTCTGACTCTCACCTTATTAAATTGTTCGAAACTACAAACTAATGCGCAACCTGCTTAAAAGGGCGCCCTTTTAAGCAGGTTGCGCAGGATCCGCGCCTGTACTTTACCAACTTTTGTACATAATACAAGAAATCCACACAACGCCGCGCACAGACAATTTGAACTTCGAGTTTATATTGCGAAATGTGTGTATTCATTCAGTCCCCTTGGAAATCAATGATTTATTATTTAGTAGGTATATCATCAAGTTAATCAACTTTCGTGCCACTCATATTGTTAAATTTAGTTGCCAGTTTCAGTGAACGCGCATAATTATTATATTATTTACTGACCTAATTATTATGAATAAAACTTCAGCTTCAATAAGTCCCGTTGAACTGTTGGAAGCGGCCGTAGCCCAATGGCTAGGGCGTCGGACTTGTGATCTTGAGGTCGCCGGTTTGAACCCCACCCATTGCACTACCGACGTGAACCCACTCGTAACACAAGCATTTAGCGTAGTACGAGGGATTAACAAGAATACTAGTAGACTGCAAAAAGTCTGCTAGTAATCTTTAAAAAAAAACTCCATTGGTTTAGATTTAAGTTATTTTTTTAACCACTAGGAATCACGTTAATTTATTAACTAGCTACAAAGTTGATCAACTACCGATTGTTATTATTTTACGATGACATATACAGGGTTATTTTTAAAACACCAATAACCTTTTAGAGGGTGAAAGTACTGATGATTGTAAACAACTTTTTCTATGGGACCCCAACCCTGAAATCGCGAAAATAAAATCAGCTGTTCCATACATTTTGTCGAGGTAAGTAAACATAAATGTATGGAACAGCTGATTTTTTTTCCGCGATTTCAGGTTTGGTCCCATAGTAAAAGTTGTTCATAATCATGAGTACTTCTATTCCCCAAAAGGTTGTTGGTGTTTTAAAAATAACCCTGTATAAGCTGATTTTAACGATAACAACGCCATCACGGTGCCTTGCATGTATTAAAAATATTGTTAGGATAAAGTACAAAAACAAATAAACTAGAACAAAGTAATTTTTCCTGTTACATATTGTTTTTATTTTAAAATGTAAAGAACTCTGTAATTGCTAAGTGCGATACGCGTCATTTGTAAACACAACGGCTTACTTTATTTCATTGCTTGATAATTATTGTTGGATATTAATTAAGGAATAATTTACATGGTCGTACATTGTTCCTTGGACAATTTAATGGAAAACCAACCATTATGCGTGATTTATTAGATAAATTTCATATTCATTATCAATCGCTTCATAATTAATAGTTTTTTACGATGACGTGTGCCTAGTTTGTCATTTTTGTAGTTAAAATATTACCTATTTTACTACTACCTTACACGGTTTCACTCGTAACATCTGGGTTCCATGACATGTATCTTGTTATTGAATATGCGATTTCGAAAAGGTCTCATCTCTTATGGTGGCTTGGCTATTGGAGTTGCTAATTCAATAATAAGCGGAACCTATGCTCCAGGTTGGAAGTGTAAAATTTCATAACGCCGGGGGCACTTGACTGTAAAAGGATCTTGCGCCCCGCAGTCTCACCTCTCGACAACCTTAGCTGTTTACATAGTGTTGCTCCCTGGCCGCCATGTTGTGGCTTTTTATAGGGGGCCCACAGAAGCATACTCGTTGGTTAGCGTCAGACAGCGAGTCACTGTCTGCCAATATAAAATATGAGAGAGTTTTCAAGGCAGATGTCCGATCTCACTCCATAGCGCAGTATTCCAGTACATTAACCATCCCATCCGTATAGCCCAAACCAAGTTTCTCCCTTTCCGGCAATAGTTTCGTATCTGTGGAGGACTGTCCATTGGTATATCTCAATAGTTTATCAGTGAATAGACCTTCATAGATGCAGCCATCTCACTTTTATATTAAAAGGTACCAAAGGCCTCTTCAATGTTGACTTCGGCCCCATGAATGCCTTTCAAATGACCGGGTCCCCATGGGCCCGTGACAGTAAATTGTACCAACATAATAATAATAACAAATATTTATTTGTCTTTAATAAGCATGTAGATATAAGTACCTATATCTTTATATATAAAAATAGGTTACTTAATATGATTAAATTATTTTAGATTTTTGAAGAATTAATTTATCGCTTCCTCCTCTCTTCTAACTTGCCGTGCCCGACAGGGTCCATACTTTGTACTGGTTGTGTCTTTGTAACAACTTATTCATACATATTATTTTGTTTTTTTTGTTTGTTTGTTTTTAAAAAGACAACTCCCGCACTAGGGAAATAAATCCCTGTGTCGCGGGGGACTTTACAAACATACATTTCACGGACACAAAGTACACCCAGACTCAGAACAATTATTTGTGGTTCACACAAATAATTGTCCCGGGTGGGAATCGAACCCAGAACACCAGGTCCCAGAAGCAACTACCGTAACCACTGAGCCACCGGTGCAGTAGCATGCACCGGTGGCTCAGTGCAGCATTATGGTGTGCAATAAATTAATATGAATATGAATCCATATTTCTCTTGCTTCTCTTCTCTATTCTGTTTTTGTTGTGTTTGTTATTGTCAGATGAAGGTTATATTAAGAATACTTAACCACCATATTCAATTTCATTAGGTAAACTTAACTTTTGATAATATACACTGTTTTAATGTAATCTTATGGCGTTTGACATAACATTGACAGAATGAGTGCTGCTCACAATGCACATCACGGTTAGTTTAAAGCTATCTCACCTAATATGAAAAGTTCAATTTAATATAGAGTTTTGAGTTAGGATAGCACAAAGTCTGTCGGGTCACCTAGTTTATTTTAAGTGTTTGGTTTTGTTTTGTGTGTTCTCTTAATCATCATCATCATTTCATAGACTTCGACTTCCTCTGTTGGACATAGGCGTTCCTCATAGATCTCCAGTTGTTGCGGTTAGAAGCGGCCTGCATACACTGTGATCCCGCGGCCTTAACCAGATCATCCGTCCATCTATCTCTTAATAGCGTATTTATAAATATTGGATCGTTTCTGAGTACCATTGTGACTTTTGGCACTACAAATGCTGCGTATTGTGTTGACATCTATACTAATATTATAAAGAGGAAAAAATTGTATTTTGTTGTGAATGTTTAAATGAATAAACTCGAAAACTACTGTGCCGATTTCAAAAATTATTTCACCATTGGATAGCTACATTTGCCCTGAGTGACATAGGCTATATTTAATGATGAAGTTCCCACGGAAACAGGAGTTACGCGGGTGAAACCGCGCGCGGGAAGCTAGTTTATTGATAAAACCTTAACGTTTTAGGGGCAGCATTTTTTTTGGTCCCAGAGCTCTTGATCACCATTGCTTTAGGGGTGATAGTTTGCTCTATTTCATCACTAAAACAATTCTTCATGTGGAGTCTAAACCCAACGCCCCATTTTTGACGTATGTACGTAGTTAGCCACGAGGCTATTGCTACATCAAAAAAACTACAAACCAAGCAACCTGCGCAAGAGGGCGCCCCCTGTGGGGCTTGGACCTCAGCTCAGGGCGGTCGCTGGCGATGAGATTGAAGGATGATGACTTTTAGTATTTTAGGGGGTTTTGTGCAACTGTCGCCCTACTTTACAGTTCGCGGGCCTCTCGGATTTCGGGTTTACGAGGGCATCGAATGGTTCTCAGCAAACTAAGGATCGAGAGGACGAGGGGGGCGGGCGGGCCCAGTCCTCTCCGACGGGTCGGATAGAGTTGTCTCTGTGTAGTGGTGCTCTGAATGGCAGCCATTTTTTGTGTTTTGGTTGACTTTTTCGTAGCACCCATGCTAAAAGTTATGTAAATGCCCGATTATAGTAAAAAAAATCCCATAACGTGCATAAATAATTGTAATAGTTGCATTTTGAAATAAATGCTTAAATATGTTAATTTAGACGTAAAGTTAGTATTTATTTCAATATTTAGGTATACCTAAAGAGTTTGATTAGGTAATCTAAACCTAGTCGTATATCAGGGAACGGGCAGCAGCGACTCCTTGTGAATTACTACATAATACTGCGGTCACCAATCCGCCTGCCAAGCGTGGTGACTATGGCAAATATTCTCCTTCGGGAGGAGGCCCATGTCCAGCAGTGGACGTTATACGGGCTGATGATGAAACCTAGTCTCAAAGTTTTATAGACAGATTGATGTGTTAAAACATGACTGATGCTGTCATATTTTAACACACAGGTAAACATTGCAGCCAGTTCTCTGGCATTTGAAGGTCAAGCATGATGCAAGTATACATTCGTGACTAATGGCGAGGATATAGGGTAGCTCCTCAACTAACCAACAAAAAATACTTTTTTGGTGGGGGAAATGAAATGCGAGCCCTCCAAGAATACAATAAGCTGCAATGGTTATTTTAAATACCTATATTTATCGGTCGTGGTGGTTCGATCCTTACACCGGATAAGAAATCTTTGTGTAAATTCTAAGATTTCTTTCAGGGTCTAGGTCAGGCCTCGGAAAGCACGTTAAGCCGCTGGTCCCGATTATTATAACGTCGTATATCACAAACATATTCTAGGGAATGAGCAGCAGCGCTTTCCTGTCTTACATCATAATACTGCGGTCACCAACCTGCCTGCCAAGCGTGGTGACTGTGGCAAAAATCTTCCCAAAGGCCCATGTTTAGCAGTGGAGGTTATACGGAATGATATTTATGTTAGTAAACCTTTAAGTGCTTTGACTTCATATATGTGTTATTTAACAATGAATATCCGCTCTTCATACAGATTTTAACAAGTAGGTATCGAATCAAATTTATTTATGAGCTAGCTTCCCGCGCGCGGTTTCACCCGCGTAACTCCCGTTCCCGTGGGAAATTCATAATAAAATATAGCCTATGTTCTTTCTCAGGCTCTAGACTATATCTGTACCAAATTTCATTTAAATCGCTTCAGTGGTTAAGGCGTGATTGCGTAACAGACAGACATACAGACAGACAGACAGACAGACAGACAGAGTTACTTTCACATTTATAATATTAGTAAGGATATTCAGATACCACCAAATCTTATTAAACTTGCCCAATTCCCAATCCTTGCTGAAACCTTAATAACTGTAAACAAAAGTGAAGACGTATCATTCTGTTTATTCGTATAAATCTATAAATTATTTACAATTATAAGAATTTTCAAAGCTTCTATCATCAGACAGAAGCACACAGTTGTCACGGACTGCATCGAATGCTTGACTGCGAAACACACACTAGTCTAGGTATTCTTTCAGGCGTGAAAATGAATGTTATAAATAATCAGGCGCACCGCGAACAATTATCATATGAGCTTGAAGGCCAGTGCAGTTTCCACTTGTTTAGTTAATCGAAAAAAAAAAGTTGTGAAAAGACGGAAAAAATATTCGCAAATTCGTCCTTAGTCTACCACAGAGGCGGCCATGGATTGGTTGAAATTGGTCGGTATTCCGTGAACCTGTACCTAAAAATTTGTGATAGTGATACCCTGTGTTGGACTGTGCATTATAATGTGACAATGAAGTAAAAAGTGAATAATAATAATAATAAAGCTATGAATGTGACTGTGATATGCGGAATACAAACTTTTTGATGATGCCCATAATTAGGACTAGGCCTAGTTTTAAAGTCCTCAGTTAAAAATTATAAGAGTGATAAATTGGAAATTAGACAGAATTACCATGCAAAATCTGTTCAATTGAAAATTTTTCCCTCTCATAATTTTATTTGAGAATTAAAAAATTAGCCTTCATATTAAGTGGAGAAAAGTTTGCGTAAAAAATGCATTAAAATCTGCTTAATCTATGTCCCAATTGTTTTCCAAACACATTTCGGGATGCTTAATAATCTTGTTACTTTAGATAGTGTTCAATTCAATTAATGCATGCATTATTTAAAAATCCTGATTTATTACATAATGGAACTATCATAACAAGTATCAAAATACTGTAGCAATAAAAATACTAATCTAAACTTAAACTTCATATGAATTAACAAAGATGTGAAAATGTAGAAAATTCAACTCTACTTAATTATCTGTTAATTTTATCGCATTGCATCATAATCTCATTTTAGGATAAGAACTTAGTTACGAGATATAATTTTCTTTATTCACATTACATTATGTCTCTACGAAGAGATTCTTGTAGAACAAGCGAAATCTATAATTTGTCTGCATTCATCCAAAAATAAGGAATTGAATAGTAATACATAATATAATACATTTTTATTATTTTTATGGGCATATTGTATATACTGAAGCAATGGGTAAACAATGATAAGTCTAAGTAGTGTCGTACTATTAATATGAAAACTGGACTGGCATGTTCCTGAACTTAGTTGATTTATTGCTAAATATAAAAGATGATTGTATAAAAACTGATAGTGGCTAATAAGGTATCATTTCATCCATCATAAAATATGTTCTTTATTTGTGTATTATGGCGAATCATCAGTTTAGTACATTGGATCTTCAACCTTATTAGATATTGTCGATTACGCGTTATTACACTATCACCGAAGATCATCAGTCTGGGCTAAATCAAATGCGAAAAAAACAATAGTAACAGTAATCATTTTAATTTGATCTTTTAATAGATTGAAAGTCATGGACATACCAAATTTTATAGTAAAATTTTAATGAAATCACGTTGTAGTTTGACCAAATTTCATATAATTCTTATGATATATCTTAATTTTAATGACTAGGTATATGTTATCCTGTTAGGTTAAAATTGTTATATGTTTACACCAACCGTTTGATATTCAGCTGTTGTTTAAACTTTACTGGATTGATAGATATACCTACATAAACATGGAATGGTTGTATTATCATCATCAGTGAGGATTGAGCCGCGAAAATGTTGTAAACCTGAAATCAAATTGCAAAGTACAATTGCATATCGACCAATGCGATAATATACAAAAAACTCGTTCAACGGTGCGCAGATGTCAAATCACCATCAGAACCACGCAAAGCATACCTCATCCCACAATAAATCATTAATATATCATTGATTGAGTACTAATCTGATAAAAGAACAAATTATTAAATCAATTTGGTACATATTCCTATCACACAAAATCGACGAGCTTGATTTTTAATATCTTATTGGTGGTTGTGACCTGCTCAAAGTAGAACCAGGGTCCCCTCACAACCTTTGCAACACTAGTTTATCTATATTTTGTCTATTACTGTAGGTAAAATAAAATTATTATTAATAAATAACTGTTTCTATTACTCTTAATTTTATTTTACCTTTTAGTAAACGAGAAAAACTGCAGATGTTAGCTATCGAACTTATTTGAAGAATTAGCAAGATATTTAAACGTATATACCCAGGGATCGGAATAGGTTTGAGTTTTGTAAATGTATTGTAAACATGGATATGCCTATATATGGATATTCCTATATGGGCATATCCATTTTTATATCTACTTATAGAACTCTGTTATATAAGTCAAACGTGAATTTAATGTGGAGTTAGATTATAGTTGTACCTAAAAATATTTCGAATAAACAGTACCTAAATAATTAAAATGAGATATGACACAGTATTTTTATTCTAATATGTATAATTACCGGAATCTCAGTAACGGAGACATTAGTCATGTCCACGTTATGATTTCGCTATGTAAATGACGTGATTTGTTACTTATAATCTATTTATACGACCCCTGGACACATTGAAATTATCAAATTCAACAATGATTGCTGCTGCTCGCCATATATTTATACAAGACCACTAAAAAGATCTAAAGGCACAAATCACTGAACTACGATTGCAATAGTAGAGTAGGGTCCTAAATCAAAAGCCATCCACCGGTTGGTGACGCTCTTAAAATTGATGCTATAAGTATTTTTCTGCACTTACAGTTCGCACTTCTGGTAGCTGTAGCAATAGTACAGACCGCGGCAGATGCGCCTAAGTAAGTACTACATTTATTAAGTATTATATTAGTCTATCTGAATTAGAATAGTATTGTTATAATTTTAAATTTCTTATATGCTGATAATGTTATCAATAAAATCCGTTTATTTTTTAATTAAGTTCTCCTTTCTTTGTGGCTATTCTACCAAAAATCATTTCTAGATATACAAATTGCCCCTATAGTTGCATTTAATTTTAAAGATAATTTCTTCTAAAGGTCGAGAAGGATAGGTATCAATGCATAGCGAGAAAAGGATTATTGTTCAGTATATTTGCTATTAATCCTGCTGGCGCCATCTTTGTCAAATTTGTAGCAGAAAATCGAATATACTTTGCCATACCTAGGCCAACGCTTGTAATTTTTCTAGTTGTATGTAGGTACGTAGTTACATTGTGTTACGACAATAATTCAGCGAAAGTATATTGATCGCTAGCTACGCGACTTCGAGTAAAGTTTATAGCATTGTCAATGTCAGTATGCTGGCGAATGTGTGCAAATTGTCATGTTTCACCGCTTAGCGTTAATTGCTTGAACGTTGAACAAACTTCAACCAGGCGCATAATAAGCGCTCATTAGAAAGTGTAAGTCAATCCTCATCGACGGCGAACATACTACATATTACGAAAAATTAATGTCATAAGTAGAATCGTATCAGCCGTACGAAGACAGGGCAGGCAGTGACTCGGCGACATCGCGAGGACTGAGAGCGAAAGCCGCCCGTTGTCGAGTCACGCGTCATGCCATTGACATTTCACTAGACGGAACAGTGGCTAACATAAAAAAACTTCACCGCTTGCATGCATGCGATCGATTAATTCATGACGGAATACCGGCACTGTAATTTTTTGTTGTTGCAGGAAAAAGATCCGCATACATCTACCGCAAAAAGTTAAGCATATCCACCATCATAAGAAAATCTACATAACAAATCATCCAGCGTCGCCCCAGTATGCACCGGCTTTCATGCCGAGCGCTGAAGGTGCGGTGGCAGTGCCGACCAACGTCGCGATGCCAGCCGTGGCAAGCATGTTACCTGTCAATTCTGTAGAACTATACGACGAGCAGCCGACTCGCATGCCCGGCATCTCCGCGGCGGCCTCCAAGTTGTTGCCGCTGTACCGAGCGCGTGGCTACTATGGGCCCACGCCTCATGCGTGGGACGAACAAGAGTACGATATGGCGCCACCGCCGGAACCGACGGACGGTTATATACCCACTGCCTTCTCAGCTCCAGCGGCCGCAACGTTACCGCCTAGTTATCCTCCAAAAAGGGTCAAGCTCTTAAAAGTTAATGAACCACCGCGAAAAAAAATACCTCGAAAGGTGAAATCGAAACGCGTTATATTCCGCGGCAAACCACAATTGGAAGAGGAACATCCTGTGTCCACCTTCCATGAACAATTTTATTCCGACGTGGATGGTTCAGGAACTATCAGAAAAATAAGAAAGCCGCCACGAGTTGAAAAAATTATCGACGGTGATACCGAACATATCCATACTTACAGCGAGGAACACATACACAAACTGATATATGATGATGGGTCAAAAATTCCCGGAATGGTTGGTCTGGACTCCATCAGCAGCATGTCTGCGCTCTCCGCTCAGCATCCACATCTGAAGAACCCTCAATCCCTTTTAGCAATACCTTCAGATACTCTTACAGGTTTCACTGCGGTTGGTTCCATGGGGACCCCATCGCATTTAGAGTATTCCGCATATAACCCTCGCGATGCGACACACGACCACATATTCCATGATCACGGTGAGATTCCTGCCGATGCAGATATAACAAAAGATCAGTTATTCCCGACGAGAATCAATTACAATAATCAAGGTACGCGCTTTGGATTGGCTGGCACAAAAAAACTTAAAACCAAATATGGTCAAAAATTTTTAAAACCGCGCCCTAAACCAACGGAATTATATTTTGATAATATCTATAATCCTTACAATAATAGGCTTCGCCCGCAAAAGCCTACTATTCCCACATCATTTGAGCCTGCTCAACAGTCATCACTAGAGGATTTCAGACCTCTCCCGTCGTTTAAATTAAAAGATAAAACAAATGTTAAGTCTCGTAATGTAGTACCAGCACTATATTTTGGAAATGGAAAACAAGTGTCTGACTACAGATTGCAACAACCGCAAAACATTCAGTCCCCATATTCCGTGTCTTCGACCGTCGTCCACGAATACAAGCCTAAACCATATTCGGACAATTTTGATGGAACGGTTGGTATAAATAAGTATAATAAAAATCTTTACAACTATCCGAACAATTTCGAATTCGATACATACCCATCCTCATCAAGTTACTTTGGATCTGAGAACCCTGCGATAAATTATCAAGCCAAAAAGGGAAAAAAGAAGTCAATTTCTACCCAAAATATAAGCTTCGGAGGACTGGATCACCAAACCACCGTTGATCATTTGGAAGATTCCGGGGTTTCCGGGACATCGCTGAATGGAATTATTCCCTCAGCTTTGGATACTTATCACAATTATGAGCAGCCAAAAGCTTTGGAACCTGCGCCATCAACAGCCTTTACTATAAGAGAATCGTCTCCCGTCCATCCCTATTATTCAGCTATGGCAGTGAAAGCTTTACATGGCGAGCAGTTTTCATTAGCGGAAGCTTCAAACGACAACTTTCAGTACGCTGAAGCTCCGTCACAATCGTCAACCTCTTTTCCGGCATCAGTAACACAATCTACTCCAACACCAGAATATTTTGAATTACACAGTTCGGAAGCAGTAACAACAGAGCCTGCCAGCCATGAAACGAGACAAAGGAGCATACTTAAAGAAAACATTCCAGATACAATAAGTGTTCATAAGGAGCCCAGACCTAGGTATAAAATAATTGCATTGCAAACTCAAGATTCAAGTCAAGAGACTGAACCAAAATATTTCAAAAAGAGTGCAGACTCATCAAGTGGTACGGGTAAACTCAAATATGGTGACAAAATTTAAGGCGTAACGAACTTAATTAGTGCTATTTAGTAAATTAAGTATGTGATCTAAGGTCTGTGTGTTGCACGTAATGCCGTGAGTAATGTGAGTTTCATTGTTTGTCCCTTTGTGAATATTTTTTATTATTTATTCTACTCAAATAGCTGCTATAATCTTCTTTAGATTATTATAAGCTATAAGTTGAACGCGAACGACAATTTAATGGTATTCATGCATTTTATACGAATCTATAGGCGAAGTTAAAATATAAATTAATTTAAATTGAAAAGATTTTTATTTCTTGTACGTTCTGTTATCGTATCTGTAATAATTTAAGCAAGGAATTTGCAGAATATATTATATGCCGTCTATTCCTCTAAAAGGTAGAGAGAAGCGGCGGGTTTCGCAGGCGATTGAGACGGTATTCGCAGACTTCATTTGGTTCCTTTGTTTTATATGTTCATGACATCAGAGTTAACGTACGTATTTCCTTTAAAAAATAATGTGTTTCATTATATACCCGTACATTATATAATATTAGCTAAGAAGCTTTCACACACGGCTTCCTAATTTGCGTTCTTGTGTGAATGTCACTATAAAGTACCAGCAATTGGATAGTGTAATTATAGTAACGAAATAATTTTTTTAAATCAGTTTTGTATTTATCGAGTCAAATAGTCCTGATACAAAATACATAATAATACAATATGAACTCTTTAACACAAGCTCGTGGATATTAATTTCCCACACGCCTTAAGATTTTTTTTACTCTTTCGTAGAAAATTAACTTATTGCTAACAAAAAACTATCAGGCGAATTGCAGAATTTACTTCACTCGTCGAAGCATATAAGCTACTAAGACTTGCTTCTATAAGAGAAAATGATAATTTATGTATTAACATCATAGAAGGTAATGTAAACATAATTTTACCCTCGACCTATCTATACTAATATTATAAAGAGGAAAGATTTGTACCTATTTTTGTATGTTTGTATGTTTGTAATGAATAGGCTCAAAAAGTACTGGGCCGATTTAAAAAAATATTTCACCAATAGAATGCTACATTCTTCCAATTTGACATAGGCTACATTTCATTTTGAAAAAAATTAGGGATCCTTGGTAAAATTTGAACAATGTAACCGAAGGTGTAGAAAAATGAGTCTTAAAATGTCTTTCGTCGAATGCGCTGCCGAAACTATTGAAGTAGAACAAAATAATATACAACAATATTGAAGAACATCATAATGTCTACAAAAAACTCCGCGGTAGCATATGTCCAACTATTGTAGTTATGTCACTACAACAACTTTTTTCATTTTAAACATTAATATTATATATAAAAGAAAGTCGTGTTAGTTACACTATTTATAACTCAAGAACGGCTAAACCGATTTGGCTGAAAATTGGTAGGGAGGTAGCTAAGAACTGGGAGAAGGACATAAGATTTTTTTGGGTAGGGTAGGGGTATGGTAGGGGTAGGGTAGGGGTAGGGTAGGGGTTGGGTAGGGGTAGGGTAGGGGTAGGGTAGGGTAGGGGTAGGGTAGGGGTAGGGTAGGGGTAGAGTAGGGTAGGGGTAGGGTAGGGGTAGGGGTAGGGGTAGGGTAGGGGTAGGGTAGGGGTAGGGTAGGTTAGGGGTAGGGTAGGGGTAGGGTAGGGCAGGGGTAGGGTATAAAAGTCCACCCGTGCGAAGCCGGGGCAGGCCGCTAGTTATTATATAAAATTGTGTACAGTAGTCAATACCTAATATGTGTCTGTTGGTAGGTAAAATTGTTGATAGATATTCAAAAAATGCAAACTATAAATACATATCTATGTAAAATGTATTACAACACATTACATATATTTACAAATTGCATATGCCAAACTTAAAATGATAGCCAGTTATTTTTTTAAAGATATTTTTTTGTTTAAGGGTAGGCTATTTTTATTTATTCTAGGTACATTGCATAAAATATGGTGTCGATGGTAAGTTATTCATACTTAAGTTTTCATATTTATAACTACAAAAAAATTAAGATGACCTTCATTTACGCGATATAATCTAAAAGAGAGTGATTTGTGATAGTGTTGCCTATCGATAGTTGACGTCATATCAATAGTATCGATAGTATCGATATTAGTGATAGTATCGATACTATCGAGAACCAATATGTGTTTAGGAGCAATACTATCGATAGTATTGCTCTTAAACATGGGTTGGTCTTCGATAGTATCGATAGTTTTACAAACTATCGATAGTATTGATAGTTTTACTTTAAAAATATCGATACTAACGATAGTATTATGATTTAATAGTATCGATACTATCGATACTATTGCTTCCAATCAATAGTATTAGTTAATTTGTGATATCGATAGCACTATCGATATTGTTACTATTTTTCGAGGTCATCTATCGATAGCGAAACTATCGATAGTTGGGCAACTCTAATTTGTGAATCAGATCACGCTCTTTTCTTTGCTCTGGCGTAGAGCTCCACTCTTTATAATGGCTTTAAAAACTTCAAACTAATCAACCTGCATAAGAGAGGATAAATTTTACAATAGTGCATATAATCTTCACTTTTTTTTTTTTATTGGCCTTTTAAAAAATAGGCACGTAATATTTAATTACCTAGTTAGCTTATTTTAAAGCGTTTTTGTGATAAGTAATTAAAACAGTTTGATTAAGTATTTAAAGTTATCATACAATACTTTCTGATCTTCTCGTAACTCAAATAAAAGTGACCATTACGCATATTAGCAGCATATTTCTCAAAGAAAGCGTTTATAATTCTGAATGATGTTGATGTTCAATACTTTACTGACATCGTGTTGAAGACATCACTTCCCACATCACAGCTATGAATAATTTAAACCGGCTGTTTGCGAATCGGACTCTCGCACGACGACGGCCTTCCCATACATATATTAGACTCTATATTATTTTTGAAGTGAATACAACAACATATTCTTTAAATATTAAGTTAATTGTAGTGTTATTAGGTCTTTTGCCGTTATTTTAATTATTAATATCAAGCAAAATATAATAATTTTAAGACCTATATTTATTTTATTCTGTTTTTAGTAGTTGTAGTAAATATCGCTAGAAGAATCTACGGTCTAACTATCACGATACTTAAGATATACCCTGTTAACAGACAGACAGACGGACATACAGTGGAGTCTTTAACCTTTAGGTACGGAACCGATAAATCGTGAAGAACATGATCAACATAAGCGGTATAATAGAAGCTTTACGGAAGTATCCTGGTGAAGGGTGGACCCGCTAGGTTCGCAACTGGCTCTTATATAAGTAACGGCTTTAGAGATCAATGCCTTTCTTGCAAAGGAAATATACATAACGCTTAAATGAATATTAACGACTAGCTCATGCACACGACTTTGTCCGCGTAGTGTTTGTTATTCCTTCGGTTTTATAACTATACCACGGGAGCTCATTAACTTTCTGTGATTAATTGTATTTATAATGTTGACTGGGGATGTAAGATACAACCAGGCAAAAAAAATAATTTTAATCAGTGCAACAGTTTCGGAGATTATCCCGTACAAACAGGCAAACAGATAGAGGAACAAAAAAATAAAAATAAATCTGTATGTGTTCTATTTTACTCCTAGCATCCCCCTGACTCGGTTTTTAGCGTTTTTGTACATGTACAGTCAATTGACCTGTTCAGTTTTATTAGATATGTATAGGAGATATTATGATATCATCGTTTCTAGTAGTCTATCTATATTATCTACTTATATCTAAATAAACTATTTAAATTAAATACTAGCATTCTGCACTCCTTCCCTATATAAAGTATGAGTGTGCGAAATTTTGTATTCTTCCGTCCGAGAGATTTTCGTAAAAAGTGACTCTGCTCCAGTGGTTCGGAGCGTGATATTTTGTAGCCTATATGTTAATCCATCTTATAAACTATTCGCCTGCAAATTTTCAGCTGAATCCATTCAGTAGTTTTTGCGTGAAAGAGTTACAAACATACATACATCCACACATACAAACTTTCGTATTTATAATATTAGTAGAATTGAACTTAAGTTTTGTTTGCAATAGAAAAATAACTATAATAAATGTAGGGACCTACTTACATAGATCTATACAGTTATCCCGTTTGTATACTAAAAAGTACTAAAGGCCTCCACTTCAATGCCTTTCAAATGACCGGGTCCCCATGGGCCATAGCAGTAAAATGAGCCAAAATAGCAAAATAGCTAAAGTTAATGTTATATGCCATAGTCACCACGCTTGGCAGGCGAATTGATGACCGCAGTATTATGTTGTACATCACAAGGAAACGCTGCTGCCCGTTCCTTGATATACCTACGATTATTTTAGATGGTGCTATAACAAACGGCTTAACATGCTTTCCGAGGCACGGAGAAAATAAATCTTAGAATTTACACAAAGATTTCCTATCCGGCGTGGGGATCGAACCCACGACCTCCAAGATTTAAAGCGAGCCAAATACCGCTACGCTACGGAGATTGTCCAAACTATTGTGTATTTTGATATTAACAAATATTACCATCACCTCCATTGTAAAAATGCAAATTCAAATTCAAATTGTGAGACTAGGTTAGTGGCTTTATAAAATATAATCGCTGACTTACATCAATTTTAATATAAACAGGTATCTGTTGTGTGTGTTTACATAATATAAATTGCAATTTAGTTGAGAGTGAAACTGGCTACGTGCGATTCTTCCTGTTCTTCTCATGCTTATGACATAACTATTACTTAACTGGCATTCTACTTAATTGTTGGTTACTACGAAATGTATCTCGCATCTTGCACTGTGTGACCTACACGTTATTATACGAGTATTACCTCATATGCCGTGTATGTAAAGTCACATCTAAATAAATCAACTGGAAGGTATGTGTAAATAGTACGTTAAATACGTTTGTTAATTGGTTATGGTTATTTATATATTTAATGCCCCGAATATCCACTACGATTACAGTTATCCAATTCGATAGGGTTACAACAAAATTTTACAATTTTTATGTACAATTTAATGTTGTAAGTATTGTTATCTGACAATCATTAATTAGGTTTGTTTGATTCGTAATTATCGTTTGATTAAAACAATGCCAAAGTAATAAAACTTATGTAGAGTAAAAATAACGTCTTAATTTGCTATGATTTATTGTTTTATTCATAAGTAATATGTAATTGTCTTAAAAAATAATTGATTATAGATATAGGTACCTACTCAATTGTTTTTTTAGTCGTGTCATGCTGTTGCTATAACAATAAAGATAATTGAATTGACAATTACAACAATTTCAAGTTGTCAGGGTAAGAATTATTTAATCGTATAGGGTAAAGGATAAACAAATAATAACACACTTACCATTAAATAACATAATACATTTATTATAAAACAACAACAATAACTTAATAACTAACCTATTTACAATATAACAACAAGTTTTACTAAATGATAAAGCACTGATAGCATATTTAATCGAGAGGACTATGACTTAGTTGACTTTTCAATGCTACTGCTCTTATTACTTTCGCTTATGGTAGGGTCCACCACCATGGCCGGATCCTATGGCGTTCGTATAACTATCGCCTCCGAAACCACCTCCGCCATGTCCCCCCAAATCTCCTAAGCTATAGCCTCCGTGGCCACCACCACTATGATGGAAGTCACCTCCTGAGCCATGGCCTCCAAAGCCAGCACTATAACTGTCACCCCCACTCAAACCTCCCCCGTGACCTCCTCCTACGCTATAGCTGTCACTACCGTGACCTCCTCCAAAAGAACCAAGACTGGGTACGGAGTAACTATCATGGCCACCGCCTCCCCCGTGGCCTCCGATACTATTGTAGCTGTCGTGACCGGCTCCACTGCTGCCATGGCCTCCAAGGCTGTAACTGTCATGACCACCGCCGCCGCCGCCGCCGTGACCTCCAAATCCTCCGAAAGATCCACTGTCATGTCCTCCAGCCGAGTATCCACCGCCACCGCCTACACTGTAGCTATCGTGGCCTCCTGAGAAACTGCTACCGTGGTCATCGTGACCTCCATATCCACCTCCGAGACTTGCACCGAAACCACCGCCGTGGTCATGGTCTCCGTGGCCGCCACCGTGTCCACCACCAAAACCACCTCCATGGCCACCTCCGAATCCTCCTGCACCGTGTCCATGATCATCGTGACCGCCGCCAAAACCACCTCCAAATCCACCACTACTGCCGTGGCCGTGGTCATCGTGACCGCCGCCATAACCGCCTCCATGGCCACCGCCAAAACCACCTCCAAATCCACCACTACTGCCGTGGCCGTGATCATCGTGACCGCCTCCGAAACCACCTCCATGGCCACCGCCACCTCCGCCTAAGTCGAATCCTCCACCGTGACCACCTAGGTCATATCCTCCGTGACCACCGCCTCCAAAATCTCCGCCGCCGTGTCCGCCACCTAAGTCATATCCTCCGTGATCCCCACCGAAGTCATGTCCTCCGTGTCCGCCACCGAAACCTCCGCCTCCGCCGCCGTAACCACCTCCATGACCTCCATGGCCACCCCCGTGACCGCCACCTTTCAAGTAGTCGGCAAATCCACCGTGGAGATGGTCAGATAGGGATCCTCCGTGACCTCCACCGTGACCTCCGCCGCCTCCATGTCCGTGGTCATCGTGGTGTATTATCTCCTCCTTATGCGAATGCGAATGATGTTCCTCAGGTAGGTGGACGCGGATGTGCACACTAAAAAAAAAACAAAGTTTGTTACGCACTCTTACATGACAATAAACAGTGTATTCGCACCGTTACAAAAGTTGCTTGAACAATAACATGTAATAAGTGAAGAACAATAGATCGCAAAGCCAGCAGGTCAAACGTGACACCAGTGAAAACTTCAAGGGTAGCTCTATCATTAAAACACAATAGCTTGATTTTCACCATTTACCGCAATGTAGAAGCGTGAGAATCGTTATAGAAATCTCAACCGAATTGCTCTATCCATGGTATTTTTTGCGGTGTACGTAGCGAAACTAATTGTTTATTTATTGAGTATACCACAGTATGGTTGTAGTTACAAAGTTAAATGTAAAACATTTAAAGGATACAGATACAAAATACTAACTGTTCATGTCCAAAAGTCGCCAGGCAGACGCCAACGCTAGCCAGTAGAAAGCAGCTCAGCTGAAATTATAACAAGTGTGTAAACAACTTGTAACATACTTCAATACCAAAATATTTAGATAGCTTTGAACCCTTAACGGTCAGTAGGTATTTTTCAAAATTCTTAGTTTTGAACTTAATTAGAATCCAATAGAGTTCAAAATATGATGGGTTATATATTCCCTCTGCCTGTTAAAAGCACGGTAGGACATTACGTTTGAAAAAAGCCACCTAAATCTATCACAACTTTTGAGTATCCACCGACACAATCCATACTTAAGATTTATGAACGTAAGCGTAGCTAGCCCACAATCGAATTCTATACAACCCTAATTAATCCTCCCATTGTTCCATGTAATCAGATCACTTGACAATGACGATCAAATCTTTATGCCTGCGTAAGAAAACGGAAGTGGTGTGCCCCAGATAACGATGTGCAATCGCGTCTGGATCAAAGAACTCGATTCTCGGTGATAATGAACATATCAAAACTATTGTGTTACGTAAACAAACTATATCACTTAATTACGATGGAAAGTTTTAATTAGATATTATGCTTAAAATTTTAACAATGGCTGAGTTAATGGGCACTTAGATACACTTGTAAATAATAAATGTTAAGTTATGGGTAGGCGTTACGTAAGAAATAAGGTCCATTTTTGTAGTTGCGGATAGTTTATCTGTGGACTTTAACAAACACAATCAAGATGATGTCCACAGGCACAATAATAACTGATGATTTAATTTTGTTATTATGTAATTCGGCACGCTTAATTTAATAACCGTGTATTTTTTTCTGTTCCTCGCAACTGTTACAATATATCGCAAAAGATGCATATCCCATGCATATATGGTCAGCGTATAGTACTAATGTATTCGCGGTCGCGTAAATGTACTAGTAAATGTACTCACGGCTAAACGACCAGCCATGGTGGATAGTGTTGGTGAAGCTGAGATCGACTTCTCGCGGCTCCTGACGCAGACGAAACGAATGTAACTACTCTTATGAGCTGCTTGAATCTCGAAAGCCTTATATATGACAGTGAATGTACACGACCCCTCCGCCTACCGCTTAATATTATATACATAATATAAAGTAATTAAAAAATCTAATATCTTGCTATACTCTATACATTTTATTATAAGATAATTACAATAGCGGTATGTTTGTGATGTTTGATTCGAAGAAAACATCATATCCTAATACGAATTTGGGAATATAGACCTTTTTACCTTATCCTTAAAACTTGTATTTGAAACACGTTTTATCTCCAAGTAATATTTATATATAATGATAACAACTTTATTACTTCCGGATTAGCTTTTTCCGACAATAGGAAATGGACTACAATATAAATTCCGTTGAAATTACTCAATTAAACATTGAACCAATACTAGAAGCGATTTTTCATATTTATGACTACGTAATTATGTCAATTATTTAACGTTGGACAGTTTATTGCGTAAAAGTACACGTCATTCTGAGTGGAAGCTCCCTGCACATTATTGTCATACATAACACCTAGCCAGTTTTCCACTAGCCGTTCGAGTAGAAAATTGTTTACTCTAAAGTGGTTACGGACGCGATGTATATACTTATAGTTGGTGGACCAAATACATAAATGATCCCATTTTTGTATTCTATTTTGTTATTGATACCTAATAAAAAGCTCAATTTCTTTTAGAAATGGGTTTACCTGGTTAAAAGAAATAGAGCGCAATGGTGCACATTTCAGTATATTGCGTAACATTGTTAATATTGATGTAAGCCCCGCATATGTTTATTCTTTATTCTTTTTAGTAAGCAATAAAGCTCAATATTAACTTGAGAATCAATTTTAAAGTAATAATTAAAGGATATGATTTCTTTCCGGGTCTGGATGGTTGAGGGACGGGAAGTCCGTGCCTCGGAAAACACATTAAACCGTTGGTCCCGATTGTAATTGTATACCAGGGAAAGGGCAGCAGCTTGTGTTACTACATAATACTGCGGTCACTAACCCACCTGCCAAGCGTGGTGACTATGGCAAAAACTCTCTCTCGGGGCGAGGCCCATGTTCAGCAGTGGACGTTATACGGGCTGATGACGATGATGATGAAGACGGGCAACACCGAGGAATACGTTTGACTGACATACATATCGTCGCTTTTGTTCTAACATCACGTCAGACACAAATTGTAACATTTCATGATAGTGATAGAATATAACATAGACATCAGAACAATATCAGTTTAATTTTTATTTTATTTTACAATTTTCTACGGACGAATCTAATTGGCGAAACATCGTGTAATCCAATTCTCTAGCTAGCTCTAAAATGTCAAAAGAGCCAAAAAATTGTTATACATGAGAACTTTAACTAAGATATACCTATATGACGTTAAACACCTTTAATCAGTAGCCGTAATAGCTTTGCCAACATTTTAATCCCATAACAAATGACCATGTTACATAACGTATTATGTCGTATGTCGATTACGTCGATGTTATAACCAATAACAACTACAGTATACGTATAATAATAGAGCATACATCTGCAACTCACACGTGCAGGTCACAATCAAATCATAAAACGATTATTGAATTAGGGTTATGAATATTAGATCAAGAGTAACTTTTGAACTAATTTTTTCAGCCTTCTGATGCATCCAATGCAATATTGGATGAGTATTGTCCTATCATATCATTTCATCAAGAACTGACTTTGACTTCATTGAAAGGGATGCGTCAAATTGAATCAGGTCAAGTTGTTATTCATTATTAGGCTACATACGGCTATAAATCGATGTTGCACTCGTAATATTTACAAGCGACTAGTCAATAAGTGTTTACTTGGCAAAAGCATGTTTCTATTTGATCATTGTAATTGCCATCCTAGTTAAAGAGACCACGGAAGTGATGTAAACATTTTCAAGCACCTAAATGCTTTTACCGGCGACGCGGTAGGCCCAGAAGGAGATTGCGAAAGAAATGATGGCTGAAAGATTGGCCTCAGGTGGCTTGTGATAGGGAGAAGAGGAAAGTAGGAAGGGAGGCCTTTGCCCTGCAGTGGGAAACATGGGGCTGATAATAATAATAAATGCTTTTCGTCATCATGAGCTCATATTACGACTTATGCTGGACACGAGCTCCCTCTCCTCTCCCTCGAGAGTGATGCCCTAATCACTACCAGTCACCACGCTTGGCAGGGGAATTGGTAACCGCAGGATGAGACATATTGTATTACATCTTTTGTCCGTCCCTGGTATACGAATGTTATTCCTAGATGATTTTATAACTATCGGGACCAACAGCCTTTGAATCTTCAAGATAGTCTTTGAATCATCGAGACCCGAAAAGGAATATTTGAATTAACAATAAGATTTCTTGTCCAGTTCAAAGCGGCTGGCCAATTACGTTAAAATTGGGCCAAACATCATTTAGCTGATTAATAGCAAAACGTCAAAAATTTACGACATTTTACTAATATAAAACATTCGCGTTTGTAACGCGAAAGTTTGTAAATATGGATGGATATTTGTTACTCTTTCACGTCAAAACTACTGAACGGAATTGTTTGAAATGACCGTGACATTCATTGGCACCGGGATAGGTTTTACGCTGGATTAACATATAGGCAAAACACCACTCCGACCTACTGGAGCAGAGTAACGCGGATGAAACCGCGGGGCGCAGCTAGTCATAAGTAAAAGCTACAGTTGACAACCTGCAGCCACAAATGATATCAGGGGCAGCCTGAAAGCCGGCGGCATGTGCGCCATTACCACCTTATAATATTAATATATTTTAGATAGTATATAAATACTAACTTAAGTAAGTTGGTTGACAAGTTTTTGTAGATGAAATGTAGTCTGGAGTCTAATCACACAGTAACAATAACACAGGAAATGTGTTACAATAAACCTAACAGTAATAAAGACATTTTTATCGAAGTCATATAGTCATATCCTTACAAGGTACATTTACAATTCCAGGGATTACGCTCCCCTTAGTTCACCGTTCCCAGAGAAGGTCATCGTTCCCGGAGAAGGTCATCGTTCCCGGAGAAGGTCACCATTACCGGAAAAAGTTCACCGCTAAAGAACCCGGGGCTGCCAACATCGGCGGCCAATATCAGAGCAGTCGTAACTATAAGCGAGTAATCAGATTAGGCGTTACCACGATTTATATTTTTTTGCTTTTTTCACTACCTGGATTAATTACAAAACAATATTTAAATACCGTCTTTGGATTTTCTACCAATTTTACCGAATCCAGGTAAATCACCCTTACATGTAGCTATAGTCCATTTTACCTTCACTTTTGTCTCGCATTATTTTTTTTCGGATGGACTTACTTAGGTAGCCACAAGGCTTTTGCTACTTCACCGGGCATAAAGGCGAGCAAAGCTCTAGCCTTAAATAATGGGTTGAAAACTACAAACTAAGCAACCTGCGCAAGAGGGCGCCCTTGTGGGGCTTGGACCCCGGCTCAGGGTGGTCGCTGGCGATGAGATTGAGGGATTATGACTTTTAGTATTTTAGGGGGTTTTGTGCAACTGTCGCTCTTCTTTACAGTTCGCGGACCGCTCGGACTTCGGGTCTACGAAGGCATCGGATGGTTCTTTGCAAACTAAGGGTCGGGAGGACGAGGGGAGATTTGGTATCGCGAAGATGTTGTTGTCCCGGAAAAGATTTTCATGTGAACGAATCAGTGATATTGTGAACAACCTCCATGGCATAGCGGTAGAAGTATCGGCGGTCTTGGGTTCGATTTACACCGTTCTGGACAAAATATTTCGTTCCGGGTTGGTTGAGGGACTACTTTCTATGTCTCTGAAGTCACGATAAGCCGTTGATTCCTTCTTTTACGACAATAATTTACCTGTGTATTTTCTATAGGTACCTACCTACATAATACTGCGGTTACCAACCCGCCTAACAAGCGTGGTGACTATGGGCACTGCTGAACATGGGCCTTCGTCCCCTTTGAGTAAGGCCCATATTCAACAGTGGACGTTATGATTATTTTCAAATCTTTTTGCATACTTTAAGATAATAAACATATACCTAATATGTTTCAAAATTAAGATTAATGTAATTCGACCACCGGCACTATTCGAACCTGCATCTTAGGTATAGCCCTTAATGCCTTAGCCAATTAGGCTACGGTGGAACCCCACCAGTCGTCGAAATTTATCAATCCCTTTAAAACACGTCTCTAAGGGGAATGACGATTACGTGAACGAAGCTGAAGCAAATCGTCGATGATACTGCAGTACCGCGAAAGTAACAATAGCCTATAAGGTTGAGAATAAAATTAAGCAAATTGTTTTTTGACCCTTTGAAACATATATAACGTAAATATTTATTGACAGATAAAATTACACCTTATTAGCAAGTGCCACTTACGCGGTTTTGCAGTTTCAACGACGAAATAATAGTATGTTATAAACAGGACTGTTCGCTATGAGAAAATTAATTTAAAAGCAACTGTTTCCTACTTAAGTTAAAGTAATTTATGTATAAAGAGAACTGGATTCCCGCGCGCGGTAGACCCGCGTAACTTCCGGTTCCGTTGGGACTGCATAATTAAATATAGAATATAGCCTTCCTCGCTAAATAGGCTCTCTGAAAGAAGAAAGAAAAGTAGTAGATTTCCTTTCCTTCCTGAGATTAGCGCGTTCAAGCTAACAAACAAACTCTTCTTTTATATATATTAGTATAAGATAAATGAGAACTATTTACAATGGGCATGAGGACAAAAAAAAAACTATTTAGTCCGTCAGTTAGATTACTAAAAAATATTGGATACGTATTTTTTTAATTATCAAATCAATAAAAATTGACAAAGATACAAAGCAAAAACAAACTATAAATTTCAGGAGAGGGGGTGGCTTGTGACGTCACTATTAGGTAAAATTGTACCTAAAAGTGACGTCACACAAAATGTCAACGCGCTGTATCTTCGTCATCTTTTGTTTGAGGAACGAAAAAAAAAATACGGGTCCAATATTTTTTTGGTAATCTAACTGACGGACTAAATAGGTTTTTTTAGTCCTCATGCCTATTGATTGTGTAAACTACGACCAAGTAATCATTTTTTGAAAACCTTCATAACTGTTTTTGACTTTTTTGTATTACAAAAATAAATAAATTCATCATCATCAGCCCGTATAACGTCCACTGCTGAACAAGGGCCTCCTCCCGAGGGAGGGTTTTGCCATCGTCACCACGCTTGGCAGATTGGTGACCGCAGTATTAAGTTGTAATACACAGGGGAAACGCTGCTGCCCGTTCCCTGGTATACGCTTGTTATAGATGATGTTATAACAATCGGGACCAACGGCTTACCGTGCTTTCCGAGGCACGGAGGATAGTCCCTCAACCAACCAGACCGGAGAGAAATTTTAGAATTTACACAAAAATTTCTTGTCCGTCGTTTGGATCGAACCCACGACCTCCGAGACTTAAAGCGAGCCAAATACCGCTACGCTACGGAGGTTTTCCTATGTATGTATTCCTTTATATTATTATTAGTTTATATTTATAGAAAATCATTAATTTTTAAAAGGCAAAGTTTACGTAATATAACATTAGAAACGACGCACTACGCTTTTATAATTAAAACTTATAATATTAAATTCAGATAAATGTCAAATTTTAATACAATAGGTTTCATTGAGTTTTTAGTGAAGGCCATTAATACTATTGTTATAAAATAAGTGTAATAATTCCCTGCTTGCGGATGTCAAAGATCACATCTAGAATCAGATTACTTACAATGGGTCGTGGGGCTTTTGGGACCGGGACCGCGGTCCCGGATTCCACCTATAAATGAAATATTTATTTTTCAGTAGTATTTAAGGACCACAAATAAAAAAAGTAAAGTATGTCTTACGAAAGTACGGTCAACCAAAAAATTTTGAATATGTATAAAACTATTTTTATTAAATTATATATTGTCTTTTATTTTCTATTATAGCTTTCTGGTGGTTTCATACAAATGGTTATCCTCGGTGGAACATCAGGCCTTAGAGACATTACCAAATCACTACAGAATCCTTACTAATATTATAAATGTGAAAGTAACTCTGTCTGTCTGTCTGTCACGCCTTAACTAATGAAGCGATTTAAATGAAATTTGGTACAGATATAGTCTAGAGCCTGAGAAAGGACATAGGCTATATTTTATTATGAATTTCCCACGGGAACGGGAGTTACGCGGGTGAAACCGCGTGCGGGAAGCTATCCTTACTAATATTATAAAAGTGAAAGTAACTCTGTCTGTCTGTCTGCCTGTCTGTTACGCTATCACGCCTTAACTAATGAAGCGATTTAAATGAGCCTGAGAAAGGACATAGGCTATATTTTATTATGAATTTCCCACGGGAACGGGAGTTACGCGGGTGAAACCGCGTGCGGGAAGCTAGTACAAAATAAAGTCGCTTCCCGTTGTAAGCAGTGCCGGTTTTAGCGCTACCAGCGCCCCCTAACAGAAATTCAATGACATAAACATAATGTATATTTATAATTATAAAACTAATAAAATTAAACTTTTCTAGCTTTTCTATCGTCGAACTCTTTTATTAGTTTATCAAAATCAATCGATTGACAAAGTTGTTAAGTTTGTCAACTTAGATTGGGATATTCTTGATCGGAACTAGGTTTAAATCAGTAAGTTTTGAAAACCTTGACTGAAATTATTGTAGTGTCCAAAAGACAGTTGAAAAATTAAACCTCAATTACTTGACGCTAAACACATCGAATTCTTGCCAATTCCTTTGTATAGTTAAAATGGCACTTTTATGATACTTCAGTTAATGTTGGGAATTTACCGCCCCTTAATATCTGGCGCCCTGGGCGGTCGCCCAACCGCCCCCTACCCTAAGGCCGCCACTGGTTGTATGTCTGTCCCTATGTATGCTTAGATCTTTAAAACTGCGCAACGGATTTTTATGTGTTTTTTAATAGATAGAGCGATTCAAGAGGAAGGTTTATGTGTATTACACATCAGCATCGTGCCCGTGAGAAGCCCGGGGCGGGTCGCTAGTGTGGATATAAAAATTGAACTTTAATAAAATCAAAACGTATATCGAGGATTAACAAGGAACTATGAACGAAAAGATGAAAAGATTTGGTTCAAAAAGGGGTTAAGCGATGAGACACTGTCAATAGTCAAGTTTCAACATCAGCTCATGAGCTCCAGCTCCTCCAGTTCTTACCGACACGAAGTCCGTGAAGCCCGTGATCTGTGCAGTAAAGAAACCGTTGCACAATGATCGCCCTGAGCCGGAGTCCAAGCAACACAATGGATAGCCAATTGCACTTGTTGGTTAATTTTTAAAATCTGTAATCTACCTTATAGTTACTAATCACTACATAGTATAAAGCAAAGTCGCTTTCTCTGTCCCTATATCCCTAAGTCCCTATGTATACTTAAATCTTTAAAACTACGCAACGGATTTTGATGCGGTTTTTTTTAATAGATAGAGGGATTCAAGAGGAAGGTTTATATGTATAATACATCAGAATCGTACCCGTGCGGAGCCGGGGCAGTTCGCTAGTATATGTATAAATAGTGTATCTATATACGTATAAATAGCCCACGACATTGCGACATGTCAAGCTAAACTGAGTCAAGCTAAGCGACCGTAGCCCAATGGCTAGGGCGTCGGATTTGTGATCTTGAGGTCGCGGGTTCGAACCCCACCCATTGCTCTACCGACGTGAACCCATTCGTAACACAAGCATTTTAGCTCACTATGAGGGGTTAACAAGAATACTATTAGACTGCAAAACTCTGCTAGTATGCATCTTTAAAAAAAAAAGAGTAATAAAAAGATACTGAGTGATTTCACTTGACATTTCTGGTATAATATTCGACGACTTACGTCCATAGATACTCGTGAACGACACTCTACGTGTCGCGCGACGCCGTACGTTACCAGATTTATCGAGTTAAGTCCGACAACCTAAGCATTCGTTGCCGGAGACATATTGTAGGACGCCTGTCCCCTAGTGGATCCTTCGCTTTATGCACAATGCTTGAATTAAGTTGAATACAGATGTAGCCCAGGGGAAGTTGTAAAGGTTAGATAACTATGACCTAAAACGAATTACCTACCAGTTACATAAATGTTGACACTAAAGTTATTACGGTTTTACTTATTAACAGTACAACATTTAACTAAGTACTTATTACTAACTATATTATTATGGTGCACTGGCAGATTGGTGTTCTAAGTACTTCTAAGTTCTATTCCCATTCAGGATAATTAATTTTCGTGAACTACGAATGGTTTTTCTGAACATGCGTGTGTTTTGTGTTCGTAATTTTTTGTGTTTAGTAATAGTTGTAAAATTAACCAGCAATTTATCATAGCTACTAATTTATCTAATTACAAACAATTGTAGGCAGTTGTTTGTAATTAGATAAATTAGTATATATAGTCAGTCAGTAACATACTGCTTGTGTTACAATTAGCTTCAGAATATTTTTTTAAGAAATGCATATTATGTTCAACGAACTAAGTATGACTAATCGTCGATGATATTGCAATATCGCGTAAGTAACAATAGCTAATAAGGTTGAATATTAAATGTAACTAATTGATATTTGGCCCTTTACAATACAAACAAATAAATTATTTCTGGACAGATGAAATTATAGCTTATTAGCAACCGTCACTTTTTTGGCACTTAATTGGCTCGCTTTAAATCTCGGAGGTTGTGGGTTCGATCACCACACCGGACAAAAAATCTTTGTGTAAATTCTAAGATTTCTTTCCGGGTCTGGTTGGTTAAAACTAACCTCCGTGCCTCGGAAAGCACGATAAGCCGTAGGTCCCGATTTTTATAACATCATCTAAAGCAAGCGAACCAGGGAAAACGGGCAGCGGCGT
This sequence comes from Nycteola revayana, assembly GCA_947037095.2. Taxonomy (NCBI): domain Eukaryota; kingdom Metazoa; phylum Arthropoda; class Insecta; order Lepidoptera; family Nolidae; genus Nycteola; species Nycteola revayana. The sequence goes on along the minus strand of OX344842.1, from coordinate 29,648,634 downwards.
TTTCCATATGTATCACAACATAATACTTCGATCACCAATCCGCCTGCCAAGCGTGGTGACTTTGGCAAAAACCCTCCCTCGGGAGGATGCCCATGTTCAGCAGTGGACGTTTTACGGGGTGATGATGACGAAAATCCATTTTATACATTTCTAACACAAAAAGTTAGTACTATAAAAACAGAATGAATCATCATCATTATTATTTGCAAATTACCACAATTTACTAAATAAATAAGTAGGTTTAACTTTGTATTCTACATTAAGAAATTTACTTATTACATTATGAAAGTATTTACGTACGTACCTACGTATAAGCCGTCGCAAAATTACTTTCATTTCACTGGAATTTCGCCGGAAGGTTGCTCCAGCCCAAGAAAATAAGTGTTCAATGATCACAGGTGATTTCAATAAGTCTTAGGTATCAATAACTACCTAAGTACTTATCTAGTAAAACTAGCGAGGAAACAATTTATTACGAGTAAATGTGTGGTAATGTTACGAATCACTCCGTAATTTATAGGTACTCTTTCGCGCGTTGTCTCCCGTCAATAAATCTAACACTTCCCAGTGTCTATTTTTTAAATGATCTTTCATGCACTTACACTTACTACGAACACAATAATAAAATATCATGGAACGGGCAGCAGCGTTTCCTTGTGTGTTACAACTTATTACTGCGGTCACCACCTGCCAAGCGTGGTGACTATGGCAAATACCCTCCCTCGGCAGGAGGCCCATGTTCAGCAGTGGACGTTATACTCTGACTCTGTATCTACATGGAAAAATGGTTTATTGATTGGATATACCTAATGAAAACGATGCGCAGAATTGTCTGCAAAATGTGTTCTGCAGTAAAAAAAAATCTCAATCCGTAAAACATAATATAACCGTTAAAATAAACCTGTTCAAATTACATTAAATACTAAAAAAGTTTATCAAATTACCTACCTAAAATCAAGTTAACTAACTACGGTATTTAGGAACATAATACTATACTGATATAGACAGAACAAGCATTTTGCGTCGTTAACAACAATATAAATAAATTATAATACCGCCCAATTTCTACTGAATTTTATTGAATATACCAATTAATGTTTGACTTTTTACAATTGCCTGTAATGGTTTACGTAAATAAAATTGATTTTTATTTTATTTACTTACGATGTCCCTACGATAGCCCTGCTTAATGACACCCGGTTTTTTACATTATTGTCTTTATCTATAGACTTTTTGTATATTATATTTTTTTACTTAGCAGCACCACTTTTTCTCACATCATCATTTACGAGAGACAATGCACAATGTTTAGGGGACAACTACCTACTTCCTCACATATAAGTATTTTATGCAAGACTGTGAATAAAACTAACATATTTTATCGTGAAATTATAGTTGATGTTTTATGTAATAGTTTGTTTACCTACATACATAACATTATTTCACCTGAACAATTTCGCAATAAGACTAGAATGCTAAATAAAAAGTGATATTGCGGCACGGTTTAAAACACAAATAAACGAATAAATAATGAAAAACATTAACATTATTTTAACTAAGTACACTAATTATTTTAAGATTAGCTGATGTCCGCGTGGTGTTTTGTTATTCCTTCGGTTTTTAACTATCCTACGGAAACTCATTAATTTTCTGTGATTAAAAGTATTTAAAATGTTGACCGGGGATGTAAGGTACCACCATGCCAAGTTTAAATCGGTGCACAACAGCAACAGACAGAAAAACAAAAACAAAACAAAATATCTGGATGCGTTTTATTTTACTTCTAACATCCCTCTTATTCGGTATTTAACGTTTTTTTTTTCAATTTACAGACATTCGACCTCTACAGTTTTATTATATTTATAGAAAGATATAGATAGATTTTTAAATAAAAACTACATCAAGCGTCTACCTACTTTATCATCCTGTTGACGTCCACTGTTGAACATGGGTCTCCTCTTTAACAGACCTTTGAGTGAACAGACACTTTCTAGGCAAGCGTGTATCATCTTACGCCTAATCTTCGCCTTCCATCAAGCGAGATTATGGTCAAACGTAAGCCTATATTTAGTTTAAAAAAAAAAGACCTGCCAGGGTTGTTAACGGATATTGCCGTCCTCATCATGCTAGGCAGGCGGATTAGTGATAGTAGTTAGATCTATGGGGAGTATCTTTTAGCTAATAGATGCTGCTGTCCATCCATCAGTTGTCTCTTAGTCGCCTCTGAAGGCACCCATGGAAAGATATGTGATGGTCTATTCTAAGCCGGAACCACAAGGCATGACGTCTTGATTCATTCCCCCCTCGTCCTCCTGACCCTTAGTTTGCAAAGAACCATTCGATGCCTTCGTAGACCCGAAGTCCGAGAGGCCCGCGAATTGTAAAGTAGAGCGGCAGTTGTAGAATACTCTCCTAAAATACTAAAAGTCATAATCCCTCAATCTCATCGCTAGCGACCACCCTGAGTCGAGGTCCTAGCCCCAAAGGAGGCGTCCTCTTGCGCAGGTTGCTTAGTTTGTAGTTTTTAAACCATTTAGTAAGGCTGGAGCTCTGCTCGCCTTTATGCCCGGTGAAGTAGCAAAAGCCTCATGTCTAACTACGTAAGTCCAAGCGAAAAAAAAACCTGATTCATTTTTTTTATGACTTAATTTTTTTTCGTTACATGACTTAATCTCCCTGATTAGTTATTTTCTGTCAAGGTATATATAAGCATAGGATTCCCCTTAAACCTACCGCCATAGACAACCAACATACCAACCGTAACCTCAAATGTAAAATTAAACTTGTAAAATGACTATCCATGCAGGTACGACTTCCTTGTCTATTGAAAACAGCTTAGGTGTAATCGGACTGACTTACCAAGTTACTTTCGCTTTATTTTATCTGGCTGGTACTAGTCCGATCTATTTTATTACAGTTAGTGGATATGTATGTCGATATGTTATGAAACTGTTCATAAGAAAATAAATATAAAAAACATTTTATAAAAACAGGGTTGTTATTTAAATGCTCTAAATATAATTAGATTAAATTAATTGTACTACCGACGTGAACCCACTCGTAACACAAGCATTTAGCTTAGTAGGGGTTAACAAGAATACTAGAAGACTGCAAAAGTATTGCTATCTGTAAACAAAAAAAATGCTATACTAGCAGCCCGCTATAGTCTTCAATATACATCGTTTTTTTTTAAATTAAATATAGTCATATGTTTCACCATAAACTCGCTTGATGGAGGGCGAAGATAAGGCCTAAGATGATACACGCTTGATTTGGACCTCGACCAGTTTTATTATATGTCATTGTCATCACCCGTATAGCGTTCACTGCTCAACATGGGCCTCCTCCCGAGGGAGGGGTATGCCATAGTCATTACGCTTGGAAGGCGGGTTGGTGACCGCAGTATTATGTTGTGGCACACAAGTAAACACTGCTGCCCGCTGCCGTAATAGATGATGTAATAATAATCGGGACAAAGGCTTAACGTGCTTTCTGAGGCACGGAGGGAAGTCCCAGAAGATCACCAGATACAAACAACCCCTTCGTACTCAAAGCTCCCCCCTCCATTAGTTCCTTAGGGTTACCAGATGGAAAAATCAAAAGTCCGGAGAGAAGGCCTGATTTCCATTGAAATATCCTGAGATTTTTTACAGTTTGAAAATTTTCTTTCAAACTTACTTAACAATTAATTTTAAAAAGTCGTAATATTATCGCTTTTATACACTGCGGATCTCGCTCATGCGTGCAATTATCACCAAAAGAAGATAATAATACATATATATATATATATTTAGTTTGTTTAACTTTTTATTAAAGAGATCTTTAAAATGCAAGCTGTATTTTATTGAAAATTCTAAAATTCTCGAGATTTCATGAGATTTCCAAAATCCGGCCGCAATCCTAAGAAGAGTCCTAAAATCCTGAAATCTCAGGACAACCCTTTGAAGCATCTTACTATAATGTGTACATGTGTCATTTACCGCACGACAGACGGACAGACTGATTAAAAAATCTGTAAGATCAAATTAACAATGTTTTTAGCTTCTTAACTTTTGTTCAGTTTAATCTTATACAGTGTAATTTTGACAAGTACAACAAGTGTATGTAAATACCTAAGTGCTGAGTAAATTTCATTCATCCGTCCTTATGTTTCTGTGGTCTAGAACTGTTAACAGTGTTAATGATAACAAAACTACACACAGGATGTGTTAGCTTAACACGTGTCCCGCGTGTCTTTCGTGCAATTTTTTGGTAGTCAAATGAATTCCTTCGTTACAGATTACCATTGAAAATGTGTATATTATATTCTTATGTACCTATGATAAGCCATCAGTAAGTATGCAATGATGGTAAATCGTGTCTTCCAGCAGCAGCTCTTATCAACGGATTTTGATACAGTTTTTTTTAATAGATACAGTGATTCCAGAGGAGGGTTTATATTTATAAGACATTAGGATAGCACCCGTGCGAAGCCGGGGCGGGTCGCGAGTACCTTATAAAATTAGATATCTACCAGTGTAAGTTCAATTAAAATCGGACCAGCCGTTATTGAAATTAGCCGGAACAAACAGACATAGATAGACGTTGTTTTGTTAAAATTGTATTTTTAGTCTATATTAACTTCCCACGCGTGGTTTAACCCGCGAAACTCCCGTTCCCATGGGACCTTCTGGCTCCAAAAACAATTAATTGGATTATCCAAATTAAAAGTTTAGCTTATTCCGATGTCAGGAAGCGGGTCTAATTCAGCTTGCAAGATTTTCTTCTTTAGTTTTGCTTTAATAATAAGCATTTTTTTATTATTAAATATAGGCTTACGTTTGACCATAATCTCGCTTGATGGAAGGCGAAGATAAGGCCTAAGATGATATACGCTTGCCTAGAAAGTGTCTGTCCCCTTTAGCCTTAAAGATGTCTAGATTATAGCGTTCCGGAAAAACTTAGCCTTCCGCATTATGAAAGAAGAAGCAAATCGCTTCGTGCGTATTGAAGGAATGTCTACAACAAAAGGGTGAAACCGATCGCCGCGCCTAGTCGTCCGGCGATGGAAGGGTGAAGGGGGTATCAGGTTATGTAGAACCTCCACACACTCCCCGAAATGTACATTCTTGCTTGCTTCCCGCGTGCGGTTTCGTCCGCGTAACTTCCGTCCCCGTGGGTACCTATTTCATAAAAAAACCTTTGTCACGCAGGGTGAATGTAGCTTTCCATTGGTGAAAGAATTGTTGAAATCGGCACAGTAGTTTTTGAGTTTATTCATTACAAACATACACACAAAAATACAATTTTTTCCTCTTTGTAATATTAGTATAGATATCATAGACAGGTCATAGACCCAGCAACGAAGCGGTGGATGGAAAATATAAGATATCTCTTTAAATCAATAGGCACCTTAGATGTCATATTAAAATTTAGAAGGATTTATTTAGTTAATTAATAAAAGGACTATCTAAGTAGGTATATAACTATGTACTTTTATATAAAGCTGAAGAGTATGTTTGTTTGTTTAAACGCGCTGCTCAGAAACTGCCGTGTCGATTTGTAAGTTACGGGGGTAAAATGGCGCGGTAAAAAGTAGTAGGTAGGTATTTTTACCAAAAACATTAAATTCAGCTTAGTTTTTAAACCCACTGTCTTTGATTTGAATAATGTAGCCATTAAATAATCACAATTATACAATAGTTACATCAAATAAACCACTTAATTGTCTTGGATTGCAATAGTCTTAAGAAATATGTGTTTACAGTTGTATTGTAATAATTGCTCACAACACACGAGTCGAGCGAATAAAGCCAGAGTGCCGCGGCAGCGTGCGTTGAATTAAAGATGCGAATTATACCTATCTTACTCGGTTAAGTTAGGTTATAAATAGACACAACTGTGCATTATCTCGCAGTTCAAACCTAACGTTGGCAAGTAAATAGGTAGTTTTAGGATCTAGCACTCGCCGCATAGTACAACGCATTATAACGGCCGGCGAGGTCTGAATATTTATTTGATTTTAGCCTCAGATAGGGTTGCCAGGTCCCCCTTACTAAAATCCGGACAGACCAGCCATTTTGGCCGGACATTTAGATAAAAAGGCCGGACACCTCATTGAGGATTTTTAGTTTCATTATTATTGGGTACCATAAAAAAATGCAAAAGCAAAAGCTTAGCAAAAGGCTTTGTAAAAAGCCTAACAAAAGCCGGAAAACGATTATTTTGGCCGGACACCCTACCAAAAAGCCTAACTATGTCCGGCTTTATCCGGACGCCTGGCAACGCTAGCCTCAGACGAAATACGGTGTCAGGTTTTAGTAAAAAAAATATTTATGTTTTTTATTATATATTAGGTATATACCTACACCCTATACATAATATGCTGTACTACAGAATCAATCAAGTAGGTACATTATTGTTTAAATATTTTTTGAAATGTAGCCTACGTCATTTACCTAATGAATTCCATTTTCCATCCAAAGGTTGTCTGGAAGAAATTGTTTTATGCGATAAGCCCGCCCATTGTACTATGTCTATTATATTTTCTTTGTCCTGTTTACTTATGTGTGTACAGTAAAAATTAATTTATTCTATTGTTTCTAGATTCTTCGATCTTTGAACCTATGTGGTTCAAAGATCGAACAAATGATAAAAAATGTCAATAGTTCAACGTTTGAACTAATGAGTAAAAATTGCGATGATCGAACGGGAAAACTAATGAATTACTATTAAATTCTAACTCGGTGAAAGTATAAGAAGGGAAACATCTCATTGTTAATGAGAGTCGTGTGGTGTTATATTAAAAATAACGTTTTCACTTATTTATTACGCAAAACGGAACAATTAGCGGTGTTGATTAAATTGTTCACGATGACACAGATTTTATTTTGAAGCTTTGTATTCTAAGTCACGATTTAACTACTTACCTACATCAATAGTTAGGTTCTTTTACGGTAAAAGTATGTAATTTACCTAATAATTTATCACAATTCCTAGGAAATGTGTACAATTCCGATGCCATTCAGGAAATATTAGGTATTAGGTAAATTATGTATCAAAAATTCTTATGAATACGAAATATTTCTGGATTAGCTTTGTCAGCGTCATCAGAATCCCATGTTCTTTTGAGTTACTTTGTTTATTTGTTTGCTTATACACCCAAACACACATATTTATAAACTAAGTCCTCAGGTCCATATGGAATTCTGTTGACTATATTATATCTATTAACAAAGGTAGCCCTATTAATGAATTAGTTCGCGATTTTTACTTAAAACTGACATAAGACACGTTTTTCCATTTCACACCTGACATTGGCAGAAATGACGTCACCCGGCACATTGCCATTAAAAAAAAGTAGAAGAAAAAAAAGGTAGCCCAGAAAATACCTATATTATGTTTTTAAAAATATTTCAACCCCATATTTGAGCGTGGCCACAACCTAACGACCTTTAAAATAGACAGTGACTGTAGCTGCTGTCTGCTTCATCCACGTTAAAAAAGAAAGTGAGATACTCCTTATAATTATCTAATATCTGCTTCTAAATTGCCGATTTCATCAGGACTTAATAATCCGCCGTGAAGAAGCATCGACCAAAAATACACGGATATATTTTTAAAGACGAACATGTATAATAAAAGCGTACGTACCTACATGGGATTGTACCGTATTAGAATTTAATGATCACTTACATAACCTTTAATCGAATTGATATTTTAGGTAGTGTGAAACAATATTGGATTTTATTGCGTCAAGAACAGCCAGGTGGGTAGGTGTTTTTTTTTTTAACCTTGCTTTATTTTGACAAATCTAGACCTGAGAAGCATAGGCTCTATGGCTCTTACGACCATATGCTCCTAAAGTATATACGTATACTTCAAAAGCATTTGATAGTAAGAGCTAGTTTACAAAGGCATAAACGACGAACGTTTACATTCTTAGGTACCTATATTTTTTTAAACCTGAATAATTAAAAGTTAAGTTAGCAAAACATCTCAGTTCCCCACTTGGGAAACTGTTTGCTTCTATTTCCGCTTGCTTGAACTAAGTAAGAAGTTCATAGCTCTCTATTGTTCGAGTGGTACCATCATTATTGTGTCCCCATTGCGGAAGCGCAAATCTAAGTATAAAAGGTGAATAACATTTTTTATCCCGTCGCTACACTTGACCTCTTGGCAAATTGCCGAAGATCATTGAAGTGTACCTATTGATATCCACTCATAACACAATATACTTACAGCAATAGTATGTCTGATGTTACGTATTTTATGCGTTCACTTTTTTTAGAGAGGAAAGGCATCCGCTGCATTTATTATGTAACTGCCCTCTATAACCGGCACACGCTTTCGACCTGCATATGACGAAGATTCTAGGCCCTTTCATAATTTAATAATAAATACTTAAACTAGTGCAGTGGTCGTAATTCGACCATAATTTAAAAACGTATTAGCATTATATATGTGTGCGAAATTTTATACTCCGCCGTCTTGTTTTTTAATTTGAAATAGGTTAGTGTTTGACTACACCCTGCCTGATGTTAAGCATCGGAATAGCCTAAGATGGAGCACGCTTACCTAGAAGGAACCGGTTTACTCTTGATTTGAAGAGACCCATATCGTATTTATCGGGAAATATAGACCCCGGCACATCTTCGTAGTACGTACAAAAAACGTGGACTAACGACTATTTTGGGAATATCGACCATGTACTGATGGCGCCTCTCCGAGGGTCTTGTTGTCCGATAGAAGAAAGGGGAAGGCAGAACTAAGTTGTGCAGTTCCTCAGCACACTCTCCGAAATGTATCCGATAAAAAACCGACAAACTGGCAACCCTTCGTCGGTGCTCAAGGCTTTGCAGCTGAGACTCTTCCAGAGCTACGTTGCCTATTAACTTTTTGGCGCGCCTCTAATTCGACTCCAGTGCCTCTAGTTGATACTTGGCTTCCGCCGTCCGCGCATTTTTGGTAAAAATGGGTACAAAGTTTTCGCTTCATGTACCTATTATCTATTAGTAGACAGCAAATACCGGGCCACCCGCCACCTTAAAACTCCAATCCGATTTTCTCAAATAATATAAAAATTTATATTTTCTGAAAAAGTCTTTAATGACGATTGTAACGACTATCAATTTAATCTTAAGTGCTTTGAATTCACATTGTAATCAAGCAACAAACATAATGCTAAAGATTTGGTCTGTTATGACAAGAGTTCTCGCGCTTCTTCAGAGAGGGCAGTCGGATATTTGTTCTGATTTCTTTATGTTAGGCCTATCGTTTTTTTTCGGTCCTTAATGGATACTACACCTAAGGAAATATTCCACGCTGTAGCATTAGTTCAAGCAGGCTTCGGGCATCGCAGGGTTGTCGGTAGGACTTCTAATCAGCAGATCTATCTTCGGTGCAACGAAACTTAGAGGATCAGGTACGGGAAGACGGGCTGTACGCGTGAATTGCCTACTCATCGTTACATAACTGAAATTCACGCAGACCATGTGTACCTTATGCGGTCATATCGCGCAAGATAGCAATTGATGCATGATATTGCACGGCCTCTTGTTGCTCATGCGGCGACCGAGTATCTACACGACGTCGATTTGAATCCGATAGATAGTTATAGTATGAGTTGAAACGTCGGATTCGAGCCCGGGCATCTTCTCCAACAATGCTTTCAGAGGTGCGAATCGCAATTGAAGAGAAGCGGAATGCAATTCCTCAAGATTTCATCGTCAGTCTTGTGAGGTCTATGGAAACCAGGATGCGAGCAATTATTTAAGCAAAAGGTGGGAACACTGAGTACGTGTTTGAACATTATTTTCAGCTTTTTTTTTACTTGGTTATAACCAAGGCTTAACACGACTGGGAAACCAATCTTGTTTGAAAAAAGTAAAATCCTTAATAGGTATAGGTACGCTTAATTAATTCATAAAACCAAATGTATTTCCATTCGTTTAAATCGTCATGAAACGCACTTTCTGTTGTTATAGGTAACATTAGGTGAGACAATCGCTCTAGCGTAGGTAATGTAATGAAAACTTTGAGATGAAGATTAGGTATATGTGTGCAGGTCAAGGGAAATTTTTGTGCCTATTGTAGATGTTACCACCTAATTTACAATTTGCACTTAAAAATAATGGTTTGTCGATACCCTGGGTTTTAGTAAATATTGCACGTCTCGCTAGATTACACACTCTACTCGTACCAACCTCCGAGACAACGTAGAAAGTGGGCATTGCACTTGTTTACTTTACAGACAGGAAATATGGAAGTAGTATATGAGTTCGACAGGTTCCTATAACCAGAATCCATACGCTATACCTACCTACACGCTAATGTAGGCACTTAACTTGTCCAACAATGCAAATAAAAGTAAGTACTAACTGGTATGATGTGAAAATGTTGCTCGGTATTTATAAACTTTACGGATTATAACCTCACTCGCGTTATAGGTATTTTAAACTCATCGTTACAGAATTGTGTAACTGCTATTACTATTTCGGCACTTTCTTATAGACCGGCAACAATTTATAAGAATAAATGCTCATAATCAGTATTTTTACATTGGCGTTTTGTATTTTTGTCAATTCGAAAATAATCTGATTTGCAAAGATTTTTAAATGTACCTATAGATTTGTCCCACTTAACCAGAAGCGGGCACTTTATCTGATCAACAAGCTTCACATGTGCTATAGGCATAATTAAGTTATTTTTGCGCCCTTAAACGCGTATGTCTTTGCAGCTTTGTTATCACGATTTCTATTACCACGTTGCGTCGGTTTAGAAAATTCATACACACAATGCATAATAGATGGCAATGTAAATGAAATAATGCCTCTTAGAATTTTATTTCAATATACACACAATAAGGTAATTTTTTATTTATTTATTAAGTTATCGCGCTATATGTGTATATGCTTATTTATTTCCGTTTGATGAAAGATCGAGAACATAACAATGGAACATAGTAATTTTTAATACATGGGATGCTACTATACCGATGGCATTTTAGCTGTTACGTGCTTTCGGTGGCGTGGTTGTAACGAAGTATTAGGCGTAGATGCGTCAATATTTATAATCATTTTGGATGTTGCTATATATTTTTAAATCTTCACTGTCACTATCTATTTGATGCTGACTGTACAACTAGCTGTACGACAAAATATCACATTATATGACTAGGTATAAAGTTGATCAGTGATTCGAAAACTATAATAGATTTCGATGTTTGGATCGATAAAATTTGATGTCAGCCATATAGGTACGTTTCTAGTTAAGTGATTAGCCATACACATTTCTAGTTATGTGTTAGGTTCTACTTGTCTGTAGTCTGTAGTAGATGAAAAATATGTATTGAAAATGAGACAGACAGACCACAGAGATTAAAAAGTTAAAAAGATTTTTTCCTTTTTAACTTTTTAATCTCTGTGGTCTTAGAGTACGTTTAGTTGACAAGCGCTCAACGAGCGTTTTGATGACCGTACACAATCATGCTAACGCTAGATTTAATCAGGGCGCGTTGAAAGCTGCCCCAGCGCTCGACTCTTGTCAGCGCGCGCTTTAAGATTTTATATATTTCCGTTTAGTTGAGCGCGAGCTTTCGACGCGACTTCAGTATCAGTCCGTCCAGAAATCGTCTAAAATCGAAACCGAAGCTTTTAATACGGAATTATTTAAAGTTGGAATAGAGAAACGTCGTGCGATATGGGGCCTGACAAATTGCGATTATTCAGATAGGAACTTAAAGAGATAGGCTTGGTAAGAAGTCATTCTCTTATTCTGGAATAATGAAGAAATGAAGAAATTAATGATAAGTGATGAATTATTACGAAATTATTATATTAAATTATTATTTATTTACATCAGTTTGTGTACATTTAATTACTAAATTTAGGCACATTTGCAATCAGTTTGTGTTAGAAATTAAATATTGTCATCTAGCCAATGAACTTTTCCTTCTTTGATGCCAGTGAACTCTTCCTATAGCACAGCACGCCCACTGAATACTGAACCATGGCGGTCGCGGCAACGCGCGTTTAACGCTTGACAAGCGCGTGACATGTGAACACTATACAAAAATATTGCGCGCGTTGAACGCTTGTCATCTGAACGTATTCTTACTTAGGCCCACATTACACTATCAATCTGGATCGAGATCCGTGATCGAGATCAATGATCTAAATCCAGATTGACTGTTTAATGTGTGTGATTGACGGATCGCGACATCGGATCGCAAATTATCAAATATTTTGAAATCCATGATCTCGATCCGTTTATCGCAATCCAGATTGAGCGTCTAATGTGCAACATATAATTCGAAAGATACTATTAAAATTACTAGTAGTAATAAGAGAATAAAAAAATATATTAAAATTAATTACTACACATGCTTTTTTGTTCAGATCCATTTTGCAATTCGTCATCATCAGCCCGTATAACGTCCACTGCTGAAAATGGGCCTCCTCCCGGGGAGGGTATTCGCCATAATCACCACGCTTGGCAGGCGGGTTGATGACCGCAGTATTATGTTGTACCACACAAGGAAAGGCTGCTGCCCGTTCCTTCATATACGATTATTATAGATGATTTTATAACAATCGGCAAACGGCTTAACGTGCTTTCCGAGGCACGGAGGGTAGTCCCTCAATCAACCAGACCCGGAAGGATATCTTAGAATTTACACAAAGATTTACTGCCCGGCGTGGGAATCGAATCCACGACCTCCTAGATTTAAAGTGAGCCAAATACCGCTACGCTACGGAGGCTTTCGCGATTGTGAACACACAATCTTCATATTTTTTTATTAATGGCAATCAGAATCCTCTGAGCACACGTCTTCATGTGATCATTGCGAACAGTGGACTGACGTGATCTGGATTGACTGTGTAATGTGACATCAATCCAAATCAGTTTATATCAATCTACCGCGATCACGGATCTCGATCCAGATTGAGCGTGTAATGTCGGCCACGCGGGGCGTCGGGCATGGCGTCTGGCGGCGAAACTTGCATCTAAATGAAAATAAAATCGCTTCTCCGTAAACACACTCGTACAACGCAATATGAATGTATTAGTTTGTGCGGGATTCGCCCACCGCCACGCACGATGTTCGTCAATAAGAACTTACACTGTTTAACACTTCTACCACCTATAATACTACTTCTTCGTGGTTCACAAAACTCATTTTCTAAACTGTTCGAATAGAAACACTGAATATACAAGTAAATGACTCAAATATTATATTCTGTAATCTGAATATGTATATTTTTTATAGGAGTTTTTAATAAAAATGCAACATAAATGAAATGATTTTATTTATCAGAAATAATGCCGTTTGCATCGAGTAATGGCCTAATGTTATACACAAGTAGAACAGCAAAACATATTGACATAATTCTTGATATACCTCTAGTATGCACATGCATATTATCATGTTATGACTCTGGTTGATTCATTTATTATTACAATTTACATACCAAAAGGACATAGACTAATATTGTTGGTTTGATCACATAGTTGGATCTACCAAAAGAATTAAAAATAAAAAGTTATATGGAGTCCCAATGCTTTAGGTATTCGATTCAATAATATAAAATCTTAAAAATAACTTACAATATAACATTAATAGTGTGTGCAAAATTTCGGAAAACTAAATTCAACACAATCCGAACATAAACAATTTGGAAAATAGAATCTGAACAATAAATAATAAAGACTATACAAAACAAAGAAAATACAAAAGCACGGCAATAAATTTCGTGAGTACTCACTATATATGTACCCCTCAATACATTTAAATTTACTACATGTTACACTTACACAATAATGGTATTGTTCACTGAGTGGCGTTTACAATGTCTACGAATTCTGGCTTAAGACTGGCTCCTCCAACGAGGAAACCGTCGATGTCTGCGCACGCGGCCAGTTCCTTGGCGTTGGCGGCGGTGACTGAGCCACCATATTGGATACGAACGTTATTTGCGATGTCTGTTGATGAATTAGATGACAGCCAGTTGCGCAATGAAGCGTGTACGTCTTGAGCCTGTATAGTGACAAAATATTGAATTAATGAAATTTATTCATCAATTAGGTATTTACATACACATTAACTTGTTAAAATTACACTGTATAAGACGAAATCTAAGTATCAATTAAGTAACTAAAAACATTGTTAAAATTATTTGATCTTACATATTTTTTTATCAGTCTGTTTGATTGTCATGCGATAAATGACAAATATACATATTATAGTAAAATGCCTAAAAGGTGACAGGTCTAAAATTAACTTCCAAGAATCCGGCCAATGTCTAAGCGACATCCACCTGAGGGCACCCTTAAGGGGTTAGGGCCAACGCTCAGGGTGCCACCGGAGTAAAGAATATATTTACGAACAGTGATTATTTAATTATTTAACCCTTTCTACATATAGTATATATTAAAGTAGAAGCTGTGTGGATCCCAGTTTAGAATAGACCATGCCATGTCTACCCATGGGTCTCGTACGAGTCGACTGAGGGACTGATAGATGGGTAGCAGCATCTCTCATCTCAAGATTAATTTTTTTTTATATTTAGTTACTATCTTACTGTGATCACCAAACGGCCTACTCAGTGGCTAACTCCCGCAACATAAGCTTTAGTTCATCATCATCATCAACAGCCCGTTTACGTCCACTGCTGAACATGGGCCTCCTCTTAACAGACCTTGGCAGGTCAGGGTCGTTGAGGGATATTGCCATAATCACCACGCTTGGCAGACGGATTGGTGATCGCAGTAAGATGTAAACCTTGAGCTAATAGATGCTGCTGCCCATCTATCAGCCATATGTCCCTTAGTCGCCTTTTACGACACCCATGGGAGGATATGGGGTGGTATATTCTAAACCGGAAACCACACGGCAGCGATTTTTAGTTGTTACTTATAAATTGCAGGAGGATTTGGTATTAGTAACTATCGAAATGTAACAATACGAACGGGCGCTCCTAATGAAGGTTCGAAGTCATTTTAATTTATAATGATATTGAAAACAGATCGATTGTAAAACCAAAAATCAATAATTTTGCAAAAACAAAAAAGTCATGGTGTCTATAATTTTTACTATAACAAATTACATACCTGCTGAGGAGAAGCAGTCTTGCCAGTGCCTATGGCCCAAACAGGTTCATAGGCAAGCACAACCTTGTCCCAGTTGTTGCCAATAGCTGGCAACAGAGCTTTGGTCTGCCTGAAGACTACTTCCTCAGTCTTGCCTGCTTCCCTCTCTTCAAGGGTCTCACCAATGCAGGCAATCACCTTCAACCCTGACTCCAAGGCATGGGCAACCTACAAATATAATAAGGAACATTATTTTGTAATAGTGCTACACTGTTGCCCTTGTAGAGCAATATCATTAGATGCCTTTTTAAAAATAATACAGGCCTAGATTTGACGGACTTAAAGTTTAGCTCATAGGGTTTGTGTGACATAAGAAAGTCAGAGATTGATTAAGTACTCAATTGTAATTTACTGACTATAAACCTTTGCATCTTTATCTCACAACTATTCCGAATTTCCTTATCGAAAATTCTATAATAAAGGTTTGGAGGTCTTTTTTTGTTTTGGAGTGCCTCCAAGTATCACTGTTTAGCCATTATCAGCACATTCTCATATCGTCATCACATTCTTGTACAAATTATCATTGACTTTGATAATATCTCCTTAAAATATAACTCAATAATTAATGACTTACTTTTTCAGCGACTAAGTCATCCTTTTCACCAAAAATTGTCCTCCTTTCTGAATGTCCAAGAATAACCCAGTTGACGCCAATATCTTTAATCATGGCTGGGGATATTTCACCTGTAATGCAAAAGGTATAATTAGTAGGTATCAACATGGAGCTTCCCCCAAAAGGAGTTTTGTCAGTAACAACTCTTGGCAGGCTGGTCGCTAACCGCAGTGTTATGTTTTAAAAACATAGGGAAACACAGCTGTGCAATTTGGTCTACATTAATAACATTTTACACAAAGATGTTTTGTCCACCATGTGAGATGCACCACAACTTTTAAGACTTACATAATCAATTTTTATTTAGTGTATTTGAGTAGGTACTTTCTTACCAGTGAAAGCTCCTTTAGCGACCTTCCAGGAGTTTTGAGCAGCCACTTCAATGGATGCGGGAACAAGGCCTTTTACATAATCCAGATAAATAGCTGGCACACCAATAATCACCTATGGAAAATAAATGAGACATATATATAATATTAATCTAACAACTCTATACATATCAAGCAAATTATCTCTATACATAGGAAGCGGCCATAGCCCAATGGCCAGGGCGTAGGACTTGTTATCTTGAGGTCGCTGGTTCGAACCCCACCCATTATATCAAGCAAATTATCTCTATACATAGGAAGCGGCCATAGCCCAATGGCCAGGGCGACGGACTTGTTATCTTGAGGTCGCTGGTTTGAACCCCACCCATTGCACTACTGACGTGAACCCACTCGTAACACAGCATTTTAGCTTAGCATAAGGGGTTAACAAGAATACTAGTAGATTGCAAAACACTGCTATTAAGCTTATTTAAAAAAAAAAAAAAACAAGATTTGAATATATTTTAGTACCTACATACTTCCTAAGCCAAGTGTAATAATATAATATGTTTATTTTACCTCAACATTGGGGTCCAGTGGACCCTTCTTCAATGTCTCCACAATATCGGTGATTTGCTTCTTATCACCATTCATCTTCCAGTTGCCACCAACCACAAATTTACGACCCATGTTTCAAGTGTTATTTCTGTTAAAAAACATATTATGTAGAAACAACATTATTTTATATGTAAAAACAACACTTGGTATACACAAGATAAGTTAGGCAGGCAGGCAGACTCCAAAAAAAACCAAAATTTACTTAACTAATTTATTAAAATAAAGAAAGTATTACAAAAGTTGAATTAAACTAAGTAGTGACGATCGTTCGATGTTAGAAACAAAAGTGAGTCGATTCCGGAATATGATGCCGTTGTTGGATGCGCCGAGTGTGTCGCGTTGCGTCTTGTCAGCAATTCTTGGTTGATGCAATATTGATAATGAATTGCGGTATGTTTCCTTAGTATGCACATTCTAGGTAATATGGATACTTAACATCTCCCCCCTGAAGATCAGTGATTACTGGTGAACATTGTTCTCAAGTATCGCTGAGAATGTTGCTTGGACTGGAATTGTAGCGGGACGATTCTGTATTTCAGCATAACTATTACCGAGTTCAATTTTGTTATTTCCATCTCGTGAAGTAACTTCCATATGTCGTTTCCAGTATTTCCGTGCGAGGAAAGTTATACCAAGTACACTTGCACCGAATAGGAATAAGTACAATGGGGTTATGGTATAATATACATTGTTCAACACGCCGTTATCCAGAGTCAACGGCGATTCCATAGATAGTTCATCAGTACTGACTTGTAATCGATGAAGATTTATAGAATTAAGCACCATTTTCTTTTCCTTAATATCGCTTTTCATTTCTCCGTGATACGATGGGCTAATTATTTTAATTACTTGCCCTTTTACTCGGTCATCACGATTGGTAAGTATCAATTTTGGACTTCGTAGACTACAGCCTTTTGGAATGATAATTAGGAAGCTTCCTTGTAGTGTGGTATACTGATCTTGCGTACAGGATAGGTGAACTTTAGTAGGTGCAGGAAAACTCACTGCATAGTGTCGGTCATCTAATGTTTCAACGGCTTCTATCGTTAGCTTTGCAGTTGTGAAAGTACAAGTTTCGTGAATTTGCTGAGCGGTAATCAGATTGTAGATGCAGTCGTCTTGGTTACTGTAGTGATAGTTGATATTGTCTTCGCAGAGATAATATGTACCAGACTTCGGGCATTCAGCCTCTATGTACATAAAATCCTTATTATGAATTGCTAGGAAGGGATATGGAGGAATGAGTATCTTAGAATTGTTGTTAGGAACTATAGATAATTTAAAAAGGTCGTATGTGGAAGGGTTAACAATTGGGAATTTAAAAATTATTACTAAATTGTCACTATTATAATAGTAGCCTAATTTAATTATATCGAAGTATTCTCTAAAACTAACATTAAGTATTTGTTCTCTGCCATAGAGAACATTTAATTGTTTCATCATATCATTAAACATTTCTAGCTTAAACATTAGAAAGTGTGTGCTTCTAGCACGTATAAAAGCTAACAAATTTTCTAATCTAAGAATTTCATCAGATAAAGATTCTATATTATCTGCTAATACTAATATAAGCTGCGTAAGATGGGTATATTTAACAAAATCGCTTTGAATATTTTTCGTTAAAATATCGTTAATAGTCATTTGTATTTTATTCTGATTTGAAATTAGGTCTTTTAAAATTATAGAATTTTGTGTCATCCAATCTTTATTTAAACTAATGCGATTATTGATTTGCGTGACAAGTTTGTTCTCATTTTCTTGCAATAACTTTAAGCCATTATCATAACGAACGGCGTCCGTTGCGTCTAAGTTTCCAGAAATACTCTTAATAATGGTACCCAATCCGTCAACTAAACCTCTCTTATTACGATGAGACTGAAAAAGTTCTAACTGCTCATATAATATTTCTATTTTACTATCAAGATATCCAATATGCGGTTCAAATAGCGAGAGGGTTTTATTATTGAGCTGAGGCGTAATATTAAATAATTGTTCCTTAACAACATTTATATTTTCATGAATAGCTTCTAAATTTACCGGTTGTATAAAAGTATGATAATGTGAAATTATTTTAGTTTTCCCTAAATTGAAGGGTAAGATGCCTGGACCCTTATCTAGGCTGTTCAGAATTATCTCTTGCGCTTGGACCAGGCTCAGGATCAGGAGAAGAATTCTGTAACAAGCGGGCACTATTAGGCATTCGTTTTAAACGGGATTTGGCTACTGGTCCACGTTTCTTTTTAGTATAAATGTGGATTGGTAAGTCTGCTAATACTGTATCCGAAGTAAATCTAGGAGCTAATTTTTGACGGCTGGCCATAGGGTTACGTATAAAAATTTGTTGGTCTGGGGAATATTCCTGTTCTGGTTCTCTATCTTTGTTCATGTTTTCAATTATTTGAGTACGATCATGTAGAGCAGAATTATTCATTATTCCATATACTTCTTTCATCTTACTACGATGGTCCTGAATATATTGTTGTAGAATATTTTCTGAGAGATTAATATCTAAAGGATTGCGTGGATCCATATGGCCTGTAATAATATCTATGGGTCTAACCTTGGTAAAACTGTGTATCGAATTATTATAACCTAAAATGGCATATGGCATAAGATTTATGACAGACTCTCCCCGTTGTTGTAGTTTTAATACGCGTAGGTGTTCTAGTAGGGTTGAATGTAGCCTCTCTACCATACCATTCTCATTTGGGGTATAAGCTAATATCTTGTGATGCTGAATCTTATGTAATTTAAGAAACTCAGCAAACATCTGGTTTGTAAACTCAGGTCCCCTATCGGTTACTATAGTTAAGGGAAACCCGTGATGAGTACTATATATCAATAAAGCCTGAATTACTGAAATTGCTGTAGAATCGCTTAGCAAGTATGATTGAGCATATTTAGAGAATGCATCTATGATAGTTAAATATTTTTGGGTTTCAACACTAAGCAGATCTAAATGAACTATTTCGAAAGGTTTGCTTGGCGGTGGAACAGTTTGAAATTTTTGTTTTATTGGATTCCTGTCATATTTAGCCTGGCCACATATATTACATTCATTTATATATTTAGAAATATGCTCTTTCATCTTGGGCCAATAATATTTGTTAGATAGGGATAGATAACATTCATTAATGCCTCTGTGATTTGTTTTGCCCTCATGATAGCTACGTATTATTTCTTGTTGCTTTAAGTAATCTTTCACGTTAGTCAATTCTTCTTTAGTAAGAACTAGGTCCATAGCGGAACTTTTAAATTTACTTTGAATTATTGGTATAATTTGATACATTGCCAGTGGAGGATTAATAAGTAGTCCAGTTTTCACCTTAGGATTAATATACTCTTTGATAGCGCTAACTACATCTTCTTCGAGATTATTTTTTGAAATTTGGATATGTGTTCTGACGTGGGACTCAAAAGGTTTAGATACGGAAGGTCTATTCTTAATGTCTTCAACTACTGTTAGGACAATCTGTTTATGATATTTATTAAGGGGGTAATCTGTAATGGGTACTTCTAATATTGGATTTTCTGCGTCAGTGTGAACTGTAGCGGTATTTGAATTGTCTGGCAGAGATGGTGGCCTCTCAGTTGGATTAGCTATAAATGATTCAATCTCGGCTATAATTGATTCAATTTCTTCATTGTGCAATTCTACGCGAGACAATGCATCGGCATTAGTATTGAATTTTCCTTGTTTGTATTCAACTGAAAAATCATATTCGCTTAATTTCAGTCGCCATCGAGTAAGACGTGAATTAGGCTCCTTCAGATTCATAACCCACTGAAGTGGCCTATGATCTGTAATTATCTTAAATTTACGCCCAAACAAATAAGGCCGGAAGTATTTGGTTGCCCACACAATGGCTAGTAATTCTTTCTCGATGGTACTGTAATTAATTTCACTGCTATTTAAGGTTCTGGACGCGTAAGCAATAGGTTTATCTAAACCAACACTACCTTGAGATAATACAGCTCCTATGGCTAAATTAGAGGCATCCGTGGTTAATATGAAAGGTTTTGAGAAATCCGGGTATTGAAGTATAGGATCGTTCATAAGAAGATTCTTACATTTTTCAAAACATTGAGTATAATTAGGATCGAAAATAATCTTTGAACCCTTCTTTAAACATTGGGTTAAAGGTTTAGTCGTTCTGGCGAAATCGGGAATAAATTTCCTGTAATAACCTAGGAGTCCTAAAAATCTTTTGATCTCGGTAGGGGTTTTCGGAAGAGGATATTTCTTTATTGCAGATATTTTATCAGGGTTAGGTTTGATGCCATCTTTGCTTATGATATGTCCAAGATAGGATGTTTCCAATTTAAGAAACTCGGACTTATCCATCTGTATTTTAAAATTTGATTCGCGTAATCGGGCAAACACTTTTTCAAGGTTGATCATATGTTCTTGCAAAGAGGTAGAGAAAACTATGACATCGTCTAGATAGACTAGGCATATTTTATTTTGTAAATCACGTAATACGTTATCCATTACGCGTTGAAAGGTGGATGGACTATTTTTGAGACCCATTGGCATCCTTAAAAATTCAAAATGGCCGTGTTCTACTGTGAATGCAGTTTTATGAATGTCCACAGGGTTCATCTGTACTTGATAAAAACCACTGGCCAAGTCCAAAGTGGTAAAATATTGACAATTTCCTAGTTTGTCTAAAATATCTACAATATTAGGTATTGGGTATTTATCGTCTAACGTCTTATCATTCAGCTTCCGAAAATCTACTACGATCCTCCATTTTACTTTACCCGAGGCATCTGCTTTTTTGGGAACTACCCAAATCGGCGAGCTCCAGGCAGACTCTGAAGGTTGAATAATACCCTGTTCCAACATTTTATCAATCTGATCCTGTACTTCTTGCCTATGAATAAAGGGATAGCGGTAACTTTTTGTATATATAGGTATTTCATCTGTAGTCCTAATTGAATGCTTAATTTTATTGGTGAATGTTAAATTTTCTCCATCTAAATAAAATATATCCGCATACTTTGAACACAATAACTCTAGATTAATTCGTTCCTCATCATTTAAATGGTTAGTACGTAATCGTGATAAGACTTCCTTTACTCTTAGAGGTACTTGTTCAGTACGCGTGCACTCAATATTATAGACTTGTGCGCATATCGGGCGGTCCATTGAAAATATGATGTCATTATGACTAGGATTGAATACTTCTAAAATGCCTCTGTTATTTTTTACCACAGTCAAACACTCGCCTATGTGGCAGTTAGATAGAATTTGCTCAGGAATAATAACTTCACCATCTTTAGCATTAATCGGTAATTTAATTAGTTTTGACGAGCGAGCGGGAATAATATCTTCGTATAAATTTGCGTTATGTGAGTCATAAACTTGTATTGGATTTGCTGCGTTTTTAGTTATTAAAGATTTCGTTTTAAAGTCAATCGTAGCCTCCCATTTATCTAATAAATCTGATCCAATAAGACCATCAAAATAGTCGTGGAATTTGTATACAAAAAGTGTAATACAATTATTGTCGTTAAGCTCTGAGAAACAAGGTAGAGTTATTGACGAATCACTACGTGTCACTGCGTGCATATTACATACTTCAAATGGATTATAATCTAATTTTATATGACTGAAATATGATTGAACTGCATCCGGACTAATAAATGATTGGTTAGCACCGGTATCAATCAAAAGCTTTAGAGGAGGGTTTTTAATTTCAAGATAAGGCAATTGGCGTTGGGTTTGAAGGTTGACTTCTATTTTGGTTTGTCTGATTTCTGAACGTTCTGAAAATCCGGATAATCATTTGGAGTTGAATTAGACTCTACATTTTGTTCATCAAACATTAATTCTGGTTGCTGAGTTGACATTGAATCGAACTCAGGGTAATATTCAGTTGGATAGTAATCACACGGGTCGTAATAATAATAGCTATAATCATTATAGTTATCATAATTATAATCCCAACAATCATTGAAATTCATTTCGCGGCTTTTAAAATAATTGCTAGGTGGCGGATTACCGGACTTTAACCAATTATGACCCTTTACTCCAGCACCAGTATTTGAAGGCAAATACCGTGTGGCAAAGTTACTAACACCACTCATTGGTCGTGGTTGTTGAAAGTTAGGTTGAGGAGCTGGGTTACGTGGCTGAAATTTAAATCCATTGTTAGGATTATGCTGAGGGGGTGTACTACGGAACATTTGTTGTGTTCGTGATGGCCCAGGCTGGTTTTGATAATTATAATTTGGACGCCATTGCGGGGGACCCTGAGGCATTGGTGGTGCAAAATTAGATTTTGGTGGTCCACCCATATTAAATGCGAATGGCTTAGGCATAGGAATGCCAAAATTTTGAAAAGGTGGTTGTTTCGGTAATTGTGGTTGCGGCATTGCCTTCCTATCTAGGAACGCATTATTACGTTGCTGAATGTACAGAGTATTCTGTTCTTCGTGAACAAGTTCTAAAGCTTTTTCCATATTCTCTGGGCGCATACAACGTATACGTGAACCTAAGGGGTCTTTTAGTCCGCGTAGATATACCTGAAGGGTTAATTTTTTGTAAAGGTCCCTCTTCGCGGTTACTGTGGTTGACAATGTTTCGTGAAGCGATATATATGTCATTATAGTGCTAAATAAATTTTGGCACTTTTCATAAAACTCCTGTGGGGTTTCTGACCCCTGACTTAAAAGTGATAGATCATTATATAGCGCTGTTTCATCGCGCTGATCAGCAAAATTGTTGATTAAAGCTTTACGAATGCCCGGCCAATCGGATGGAACGCCATTAGCATTAATTAATCGTGCAGCAGGACCCGTTACCTTATTTAAGATACCATTAAGAAGAGCAGTAGTACATAAAGTTGAAACCTCTTTTTTCTCAAATTCGCTAACTAACTCATCACATAAAGCAATAAATCTAGTTAAAACATGAACATTACCATCAAATTCCGGCAACAAACGGAGTGCATTAAATATACCATCTAGTCCGGTCGCCATCTTAACCTTCGATAAATCAGAAACAAGGGTTGGATTTAAGTCTAAATCTCTATTAGTATCTATATTAACTTGCCTACTACTACAGCTACGATCTAACCTATTAGACCGCGATTCACGTGGGTGAAAAATCTTGGTATCTATATAGGGAACTTAAGGGGTAAAAATATAGGAGAGCAATCCACTAAAAAGATTTTAGAGGTACTCACAATATCTGCATTTCGGTCTTCTTTGATGTATCAATAGCTGGATACGTCTGCTGCTGGGCCCAACGTGTAGATTCTTCTCCGCTTGACGGCGTGACGGCCGCTCGGGCGACTCGCGAGGTCACGAAAATCGATTTTTGAGTCTTAAAATGCTCGCGAACCGGCCTGCGAAGATCCTTAAGACTGCGCCAGATAAGTTAGGCAGGCAGGCAGACTCCAAAAAAAACCAAAATTTACTTAACTAATTTATTAAAATAAAGAAAGTATTACAAAAGTTGAATTAAACTAAGTAGTGACGATCGTTCGATGTTAGAAACAAAAGTGAGTCGATTCCGGAATATGATGCCGTTGTTGGATGCGCCGAGTGTGTCGCGTTGCGTCTTGTCAGCAATTCTTGGTTGATGCAATATTGATAATGAATTGCGGTATGTTTCCTTAGTATGCACATTCTAGGTAATATGGATACTTAACACACACAACAACAAATACTATGAGTGTACTTGAGCATCTTATTAGTCATTTTGATGACCTATATTTTACTAGTTGACGCGACAGACATTGTCCTGTTTTAACTGAAACTGTGTACTATATTAAATTGAACTTTTAATATTAGACATGATAGCTCTGAACTAACTGTGATGTGCACTAAGAGCAGCATTCCGTCAATGTTGTGTCAAACAACATAAGATAACATTTAAAAAGTTTATAATAATATTGTCAAAAGCACTAAGGTTATGTTATAAAATTTGATGTGGTGGTTGAGTATTCTTAAAAAAAGAATTCATGAAATCGGCCATTCACACTTTATACAATGACCAATGGATATTACTTATTATGAGGATTCATTTTAATACTCTTTCTATATTGCTCTGGTTGTACATCTTAAACATTCAAGTAACAGTTAATAGTGAAGAGCTGCTGCTTTGTGCGCTATTTAGGTCAGTATCCAAGTTTAACTTTTCTTGTAGGTGCTAAAAACTTATATCTGATTTTTCAACAAGTCATGTTTACATTTTTAGAGTGAATTTTGAAGCAACAAGTTTTAACTTGTGAAATTCTAGCACAACTATCAAATTAGAATGAAGGATTTTGTAACAATAATAGTTTCTTCTTAATAATGCTAATCATTTTAGTGATAATTTGGTTATTGAAGGAAACATTGTAATGGAATCCATAGTCACAATCAGGTTCTGAATCAAGTTTTCAAAAAGATGCCCTAGAAAACTCAAATAGAAGTATGTTTTTAATAAACCTCAATAGGCACAAAATGTCAAAGCAGAAAGTGAAAAGATGATATAATGACAATGCTGTGGCGATTTTGACAGTATGGAGAAGAGAAAAACACAATATTGTTGGTGATATTGCAATACCGCATATTGTCGGTGATATTGCAATACCGCGTATGTGACAGTTGCTACTAAGGTGTAATTTCATATGTCAAGAAATATGTTTTTTCTTTATCTTTTAGGGCAAATAATATAATTTGCTATATTTGATTTCAACCTTATAAGCTATTGTCACTTACGCCGTATTGCAATATCACCGACGATATGTGACAGTTGCTACTAAGGAGTGATTTCATATGTCAAGAAATATGTTTTTTCTTTATCTTTTAGGGCAAAAAATATAATTTGCTATATTTGATTTCAACCTTATAAGCTATTGTCACTTATGCGGTATTGCAATATCACCGACGATATGTTTACATATTTGCAAAAGGACTTTTATAAATATTTTAATACAACAATTTTATTTTTTAATATTTATCTTGTTGCTTGCTTGAAAATTATATTCATCATGGAAAGTTGCAAAAAACCACTGCTAATTTATAAAACATATTTGTAATCATAGAACAATACCTGATCTTAAATTAAAGATCCATGAAGGTTCTAAAATCACAACTTAATGTTTGGGTAATTAAATTTTATGAAAAAGAAAGAATGGAATGACTGAAGACTCAGGGATCAGCTAGAATAAGTTTTTTTTTATTTGCAAGGCCATTTATGTATTTAGCCATGAAGCTTTTGCTACTTAACTGGGCATTTCTTTAATGTTGAGTGCAAATATTATATATGAGAGAGAACTCTCAAGATAAATATCAGACTAATATAACATTATTCTGACCATAGGAGCAAAACATATGAATGAGCTTCATTTCACTTTCTAAATCAGTAATTTTTGATAATCAGTTATTAAATATTATCATTAGGGTATGATGAAACCTGACGACATTGACTCATGACCTATTTGACCGGCGTAACCCATCTCATACATAGATATAATAATTACAACACTGGTTACACGTAACGCATTTGTTCGAAAATATATTTGTTTTATAAACTTTAAGTTATAATATATTACGCCGTAGTCATCAGTGTTTCATTACTAACGTATATTCAATTTATGCCAACTCAATTAACAGTAAATTCAATATAATGCGAACTAAATAAATTTATAAGTAGCTACCTATTTACCGCACCCTAAGAAAAACATATTTGACTACCATTTTATGACTATTCGTTGTATTACAAATAACGTAACTCATTGAAGGTGATTTGTTGAGATTTTTATGATAAATAAATATTTTAACCACTTACCAATAAAGGCAAATACTTAAATTCAGCACTGCCGATTCTCACACTAATATCTCGCGGTGGTGGAAAAATATTCGCCGCTAGTTAATTCTATTTGTTCTGAAAACGAAATGTATCATGTGTCATTAGATATAATCGTTTCTGTCCAATAAAACGGCGTCAAAAGTATCCTATCCTTATACTGCACCAATCAAATGGGTGTAGATGTTTATGGTGTAAAGTATTTTTGTATTCGCTCAGAGAAAACAGTTTTGATAACTTTGACCCTTGTGACATTGAGTTTTTTTTTTAATGTAAGTGAGATCGTGTATTTTCAGACACGATTGATCATAGACAATGATCTGAATATCTTGGTGCAAGGTGTAATACCAAACCTTACTCAGAAAAAAATCTTTATTTTTTATTTTGCTCATAATTACATTAACAAATTATGTGCTGCCTTTCTGCCAATGTAGATGCGATAATCAGGGTGATATAGTTTGGTATATCCATGGAAGCGTTAGGCAGCATTTTTTTTCTCGTCGTCAGACTCACAAATCTAAACCGTTAATCATATTCTACAATATAAATAAACAAGTATATTAATTCATCATCATCATCAACAGCCCGTTATCGTCCACTGCTGAACATGGGCCTCCTCTTAACAGACCTTGGCAAACCAGGATCGTAGAGGGATATTGCCATAATCACCACGCTTGGCTGACGGATTGGTGATCGCAGTAAGATGTAAACCTTGAGATAATAGATGCTGCTGCCCATCCATCAGCCATATATCCCTAAGTCGACTTTTACGACACCCATGGGAAGACATGGGGTGGTCTATTCTAAGCCGGAAACCACACGGCACATATACAGTACATTAATAAGTTGTTCATAATTTTGTTAAAATTTAGATTATATCACTGGTTTTTTTTTTTTTGTAAACAACCATATCCCTTAACCACTGACTCACGTATAATATGGTACCTACGTAGTTTTCCGTTAAAAACTTCAATTTGTACCATAATTTGCACGTCCTTTTTGGTAGCTTCCTATTATGCAGCAACGTGTAAAAGGCGGTAAGCAGCGAATGCCTGCCATGCCATGTCTCTAAGCAGGTAGTTTGACTACCCGATGTATGTAGTAGGTACGTAGCGTTAGTGATAATGTGTCACTTAAAAATAATATTTGTTTAGGTAATGTACGGTTCATTTTATGTACCAACAAGGTTGATAAAAATCAACTTAATCGGCTGAATTTTTATGCAACCTACATCTAAAATAGTCTAATGCAAGTGAATTTTTATATATGTATGTTTTCACACTTTTGCTCGTCGTCGTCGCGCCGTCCGTTCCCGCTGTTTGTGTGACGTCGTACTGCTTATCGTGCTTTTCTCCGTGCGAACTGGAGGCGGAGGAATTGGCTGCCGCATACCGGCGCAGTTGCGAGGAGGTGCAGCACAGCCGTCATCCGTTTCCGGAGGGCATGGCGACTTGGCGTACAGAGTCACGACGCCGTGTTCTACAGAGATGGAAAGACCAGCTGGAAGTCGACCCGCCATTGAGCAGATCGCACACGGTGGATGCGTTTCGGCCTCACTTACTCGAGTAGGCCGGACGCAAGGGAGGGGAGGTGACCTTTCGCCTTGCGCAGGTGATGACGGGCCATGGGTGCTTCGGTCATTACCTGTGCAAGGTGGTAAAGAGAGAGCTGGACACTCGTGATTGCGCCGATGACACGGCGCAACACATGCTGGGCGAGTGTCCAGCTTATGCGGCGGAGCGCAGTGCGCTTCGTCACCCAGGTAGTGGACGATCTCTCGCTTTCGACCATCACTAAGAAGATGCTCAAGAGCGAGAGATCGTGGGAGTTGGTTTTCCTAGTGTCATAGAAGGATTCGGCAGAGCGGGGGGGTGTAAATAATTCCAGCTCTCATCCGCTCCGTAGAAGTCGCATTGGCCGGTGGCTCCCGCTATAGAGTGTGACCCTGGGGAACAGACAACATGGGCTCTGCTCTCTAGGGCCACACTCATGAGCAGGTCGGGGGCGCTTTTGTGTTCAGGCGACCCTGAAGGTGTAGGAATGGGCTTCCTTGCAGCTGCTTATCAACCGCAAGGGCCCAAGGGAAGGGGGGACTCATGCCCTTTTATCGGGGCCAGGGTCCAGGAGAGCCCGCAGCTTTCACCTACGGGAGCTGCCGGGGTGATACCCGAAGGCAGAGACCGGTGCTCGGGTCCCCCACTGCCAAACACCATGGGAAGGAACACTTGGGGGTTTTTAGTGGGTATAACCTCTCCGCGGCGTGTATTCGTTTTGAGAGTCCCACATACCGCGCGCGCGATCACAAATTCCGAGATCCCTGCGAGAGCGAGGGGATGCGTAATGCACTTTACCCCGGAAAACAAAAAAAAAGGTTATATTGTTATACTACTTACGCATGAAAATTTTATTTTATTGATACAAGAACAGGCCGCAGGTTGAATAGTATAAATCTTAAATACGGATTTAGAAAGCTTCAAATCGTTGTATCACGGTAACCGTGTATTTAAGTCAGATCAGTTACAAAGGTCAATTATACGAAATTTACTTGATAATGGCACCAGAGTGGCCACCAATATTTTGGCTACAAGATCTGAAATCCAGAGCGCTAGATCATCCACGCGAACTCCAGAACCTGTCAGAAACCATGTAAGATATGGTAACGTAACGCTGCAACGTTCCCTGCACATACAAACCTTGGCTTAATAATTTAGGGTACACTAACAGCCATTGGAATAAACAGAGAATAATAAAACCACACAGTTCACATGGGATCCTCGATCGGTTTGGTATTTCCTCTCATCAGATCCACTTAGAGATATACAGTAAAGTAGAGGAGCCCACGATGCTAAATCGGGAGTTACTCGAGCGTCATAGAGACCTATTGGATTGCGAAGCTTAGATAAAAAGAAAAAATGTCATATCATATACCTTTTCATGTATATATTATATGACGGTGTGAGAAATAATACTGATGCATGGACGTACTCGAGCGCGTCAGGTAAAGATAGTATCCATGTCCTATGTATTTTTTTAAATGTACGTAAAAATTAAATTGGGCTACTAGTCTACAGTATAATAAAGAAAGACAACGAGGGAGTACTTAGTTTTTTAATAAATGCTAAAGATATTAATATATAGGTACATTCAACATTTTGCCTGAGTCTTCTCTTGATTGAATATCACGTCTGTAAATTGAACAGATACAAAATTAACATGTGAATACAATTTCATCTAAATCATATATCAGATACCTATTGAAACAGTAGTAAGTTGAGGCATTGTGAGCTGGTACACTAGGCGAGATATATCAACAACAGCATAGTCTATGTACTTATAACTTACCTATTATTAAGAAATACACCTGAATCTATACTATTATTAAGAGGAAAGGTTGGAATGCTTTTTTATTGGCTACGAAATTATTGGACTAATTTCAAGAATTCTATCAACATAGGAAAGCCATGTTATCTAGGCGAGTCATATGCTATATTTATGATGTTCCCACGGCAATGTTAGCTACGAGGCTGAACCGCGCGCAGGAAGCTAGTGTTACCAATAATAATAAACATTGATAGTATTGGTTCAGGTATATTTTTTAGGAGTATGAATTGTTCAAGAATGATCCTAGTTGACTATCTATATCTTGGTCGTACTAATATATATAAAATTACACCTACATTTATTTTTATATGAACAATGATCGAATTGTACTGCTTGTGTTATTATTGTCAGCGCATTGTATTTCAATGATCAATTTTGTCCTGAAGTGGGGCGGAGTCGAAATGCAAGGAATGATAGTGGTTATGTAGGTCTGTGTGGTGAAAATTCAGGAAGACGAGGAACTAATGGAGCTTACGTTTACTGATGTCCACTACATAGGACATCAGTGGCAAAGACTATAAAATGTCAATGTATCGATCTCAATGAGTGTATACACCCACCATTAGGAATGAAAAGATAATATATACATGATATATGCCCCGTGTCCCAACACACTAATCCAGTTCGTCGTTGGAGTTGGAAGACCTTCAATAAAATTCATTGTCAACGACACCTATTGGTTTTATGATTTTTTTTATGATGAAGTCGTCTAACACAGGATCTCAGTGCAGATCTTGAGCGTGCATAAAATTAGTAAAAGGCCGCACTGGTATATGGCGACCACCAGGCTTCGGGCATGCTACGCAATGTCACTTGTCGTTCATGCATTGTGGCCGCCGATATATGTTTATATGAGTTTGTTTTCACGAATCGCCGTTGAGTCGCAGTAGACGTAACAGTGCGACCCCGCATAAAAAAAATGAACTCTTCTTGGTGTTGTTGACAATAATGAGACTAAAACTTAAAAATTGAATACTATATAAAAAAATAGACTTCGAATTGCATGCTAAATTTAGGCTAGTTAAAATAGCGGTTGGAATACTGTATGTAATAAATAATAATATTTCGATCGTAGTACATTAAGGATGACGACTAGAAAATTCTATATGGTCAGTTAAAATACAAAAAAAAATTGGACACGTATTTATTTATTTGTCAAATTAATAAAAAAATAAGATACAATGCAAAAGAGGCCTTGTGGCGACACTTCTATTTAAAATTTTACCTAGAAGTGACTTTAACATGAAATTTCAACGCGTTGTATCTTGGTATTTTTTTTAACGGAAGACTAAGAATTCCTGTCTAATATTTTATGGTAATCTAAGTGACAGACCTAATAGAATTTTGCTAACGTCAAACCTATTACTCTTTCACTTTATTATTTCTAAAGATTGCAGCTAGTTAGGTTATAAGATTGCAAGTCTCAGGGTCCACAGATTATTTACGTTTTGTTTACAATTTCCAAAGTCGTCACTGTTATAAAAATTTAAAAAGATTTTAAACGTCATGAACGAGATATTTTTTGTGAGACATATAGATATTTTCTGATACATGATACTTAAATATAGTTATGCAAAAAAAATCATTTCTACTCTCAAATCATATAAAAATAGCATGTGATCTTAAACCGGTAAAATATTAATGTTGTGAGAAGTATTTAGAACATTTCACATAAATCAACAGTACAATGCTTACTTAAAAATTTATTCATTACTTAAAATAAGAGCAGAACGTGATGTAAGTCTTTAAAATATATCTATTTTTTTTGTTCTTCAAACTAGTAACAAGAGTAAAATTTACTTATAAAAATATGATTATATATGGTATTGGTATTATGTAAAATGACTAACTTCTAGAAACCACAAATACGTCATTGTGTGATTTTATTTACGTGCTGTGTTGTGTACCAGTGTCATACAATTCTATTATGGTAATTAATAAAACGGCTCCTAGTTTAAAAATATAGATATAAGCAAGCGTTTAATATGTTATAACCATGAAGAAACAATTGAACTCTAGAACTTTAAGAATTAATATATTAATTGTATTATCTTTATCTTGTACCAGTGGATTAATTTACTTTTTTTTTATTTTTTTTCAATTATTATTTCATTAATTTATTTTAAGTTATTTTTTTTACTTTTTGTGTTACATACGAATAATAAAATTTATTTTATTTCAATTATGTCATCGAGATTAAATATATGCTATGCATATACCAAAAATTAAAACGTTTATTATGTTATTACGTTACAAATATGCAGGCCGAATGTATTTATGATAAAAAGCTATATAAAATACTTATCGATTATTGTGTTAATTATTCAGTTAGTTTTCCAATGAACAGATATAAAATACCAGCAGATTTAAATTTTGACAAAACGTCCATAAAAAAAATTGATAAATTTAAAATTAAAAGAAAAAAAATATTTTAGTGAATTTGCTCACAGACTAAACAATCAAGTACGCATTCTAGTTTATGAATGATATACACTGGAATTCAAAATAGTTAAAATATAGCGAATATTTTTGTCATGTTTATATCTTACATATAAAATTCTCGTGTCACAATGGCAATTCGTTCCCGTACTCCTCCGAAACGGCTTGACCGATTCTCATGAAATTTTGTGAGCATATTGAGTAGGTCTGAGAATCGGCCAACATCTATTTGCCGGGTCAGCTAGTAATATATAATGCTAAAAGCTTATGTTTTCATTTAGATTATATAAATTAAAAATAGGTAATAAGCAATGAAATTTTTTTTTACAATTTTTTTTCTAAGATAATCACAATTACACCATTAGAAATCCCAATTGAAGCGGTAATTGGGATGTCTCATTCACAAATGGATATTTACTATAAAACTATAAAATTCGTGTAAATAAAATAATTAAGTACCAAATATGTAATATGTGAATATTCAAACAGTGATAATTATATTATGCAACATTATAAGTATTATTTAACACTTTCTAAATAGAAAAATTGACTAAAAAGTCATCTAGATCATAGAAATGTACTTATAAAAATAAAATATTAAAGACTTAATATGCATTGACTAATATTATATTATAATATGTTTAGTTTAGTCTTTTAATTAATTCATAATTATTATTAATACATAATAGCAACTAACATCATTTGAGCATACATGGCTCTAAATAACAATAACGCGATTAAATAAATTTGACGAATTAGTAATAATGAGTCAGTCAAATTTATATTTAATATATTTTCTACTATTGTATTGTCAATGTTATTATCGTCTTAAAATATAGTTTGATATATCTATATATATATAAGAAAGTCGTGTTAGTTACACTAATTATAACTCAAGAACGGCTGAACCATTTTTGGCTGAAAATTGGTAGGGAGGTAGCTAAGAACTGGGAGAAGGACATAGGATGATTTTTATGCCGTTCCCGTGTGACGCGACATAAAACGTGGTAGGGGTAGGGTTCGGGTAGGGTAGGGGTATGGTAGGGTAGGGGTAGGGTAGGGGTAGGGGTAGGGGTAGGGTAGGGGTAGGGTAGAGGTAGAGTAGGGGTAGGGTAGGGTAGATGTAGGACACCGCGTAGATTTTGAGGCGGTACGAAGTTTGCCGGGTCAGCTAGTATTATTATAAGATTGGGTTTAGCAGCTCATCATACACGATATTAATGACATCTACACAATAGAAGCGAGACAATTTTCCCTCCATTACTATTACGTCTAACGCATTACATTATCAATTCGGATACAATTTACTGACATGTTCAGCTAAATGCAAAGTTTCAATTATACATTACGATACATTAAATGATATGAATAAATTGATGGGGTATTTTTGCTAGGATCACAATTCGTCTTTCACCTGTGCGTGTGTTTTGGTGAAACTGATCATATCTTCGAAGGATCGGTCGCCTTCGTAGTCGGCTAGATGTTTTCCATTAGCATATATTTTGAAGGTAGGCAGTGTTTGTATGCCAGCGAATTCCGCAACTTTTGAGTTTTCTGACGCGTCGACAGCAATCGCCTTGACTGGACTACCGTCTTCTTTCAGTTTAGTCGCCAAACGGCTATACGCTGGCTTAACTGCTGAACAGTGTCCGCACCCTGTTGGTAAATAAATATTTCTGTACAAAAATAATTAAAAATGCATACCTACTACTTACATACATGCATTACTTGAGAGAATCATCATAATCATCATCAGCCCGTGTAACGTCCATTGCTGAACATGGGCCTCCTTCCGAGGAAGGGTATTTGCCATAGTCACCACGCTTGGCAGACGGGTTGGCGACCTTAGTAGTATGTTGTGCCATACAAGGAAACGCTGCTGCCTGTTCCTTGATATACGATTATTATAGATGGTGTTATAATAATCGGGACCAACGGCTTAACGTGCCTTCCGAGGCACGGAGGGTAGTCCCTCAACCAACCAGACCCGGAAAGAAATCTTAGAATTTACACAAAGATTTCTTGTACGGAGTGGTGATCGAACCCACGACCTCTGAGATTTAAAGCGAGCCAAATACCGCTACGCTACGGAGGTTGTCATTATTTCTTATACTTGATAATATTAATTATATTGTGCCTACACTACCCAGCGGGGTAGGCAGAGACAATGGACCTCCACTTGCTACGATTCCTACAAACATCTTTCGCTTCATTCACTCTCATAACATTCTTCATACAAGCACGTCGGTTTAGGGTGGATCTTATTTGACCTTTTGCGAGGATGTCTCCGATTTGGTCAGAGAACGTTCGTCGAGGTCTTCCCCTTCCAACTGTTCCACTCACACTTGCCATGTATACCTGTTTTGTCAATCTTCTTCATCCATTCTTTCCACGTGACCAAACCATCTCAACATTCCCTTCTCAATCT
This sequence comes from Nycteola revayana, assembly GCA_947037095.2. Lineage (NCBI taxonomy): Eukaryota > Metazoa > Arthropoda > Insecta > Lepidoptera > Nolidae > Nycteola > Nycteola revayana. The sequence continues at coordinate 29,613,913 of OX344842.1, read as the reverse complement.
TCGTCATCACGACCGCTTTCACTCCACACCGTTCTCTTATCACGCTATTCCTTATTCTGTCATTCAATGCTAACCCACACATACTTCTCAAAGCTCTCATTTCCACTGCATTAATTTTACTTAGTATACGGCAACATTTTCCTAATTCGCAATAATTTGTCATCAACGTATGATCTAATAACAATTACTAAGTATAACCCCATATTGTATACTACTTTTGAACAGTCATCTAATACTAGAGGTACTGAAAATACGTCTCATTATTTTACCCATCAACCAGTCTACCCTAACACACATACAACCCCAGAGTGTATAATATCATAGGTGATAATGCTATACCGTGTAATTGACTATAGCTAATAAGGTTGAAAATCAAATCGATTGTTGTCCTTTAAAACATATACAAAGAAAATATTTGTTGACAGATGAAATTACAGCATTACGCAGTATCGCCGACAGTAGTATATATGTTGCAGTCAAGACTCTTAGCCAGTCAAAAGTACTTTTGACTAGCAAAATCAGTCAAAAGTAGTTTAAGGTTAGGTTATGTTTAGTTAGTTTTGACTGATTTTGCTGGTTAAAAGTACTTTTGACTGGTTAAGAGTTTTGACTGCAACCTTAACATATCTGCGTAGTATATGTTGCAATATAGTATTAAAATATTACGTTCATGCTTTATATAAGGAATATGTAAGAAACTCAAGTTTAAGTTAGTAAATTCCATATACTTAGAGTCATGACCATTTTCAGGGTTTCGTAACCGAAGAGTAAAAACGGGACCCTATTACTAAGACTTCGCTGTCTGTCTGTCAGCAGGCTGTATCTCAAGAACCGTGCTTGCTAGACAGTTGAGATTTTCACAGATGATGTATTTCTATTGCCGCTATAACAATAAATACTAAAAATAAAATAAAATACATATTGAAGGCGATTCCCATTCAACAATATTTGTTATTGCCCTTTTTTGCTTGATATCGATAACGGCAACAGGTACACGATTGGAAACGGTACGGAACCCTTCGAGCGCGAGTCCGACTCGCACTTGACCAGTTCTTTTTTAAATGCCCCTTCCCCGCTCGGTGTTATACACTGTTGCTAATTTCTTTTTTTTTTAGCATGGATATACTTAGGTAGCCACGAGGCTTTTGCTACTTCACCGGGCATAAAGGCGAGCAGAGCTCCAGCCTTAATAAATGGTTTAAAAACTACAAACTAAGCAACCTGCGCTGCGGGGCGCCCCTGTGAGGCTTGGACCTCGGCTCAGGGCGGTTGCTGGCGATGAGATTGAGGGATTATGACTTTTAGACTGTTGTTAATAGGTATATACCTAATACTACTAAAATAACGAGGACAAATATCACTTATTTACTTACATGTAGCGTAAAACATGACAAAAGTCGGGGTTTTTGATGCAATATATTGATTGAAGTCGTTGTCCGTAGCTATGACGACATTGACACCAAAACCAGAGTCTTGTGCAGACTTTGTCTTCTCAGTTTTACTTGCCTGTTGCACGTTCATGTGACTGTGGATGAATGCAACGAAGTCCGATTCCTGTATGATAAAGAAATTATAAATCATAGGAAAGTTTGAAAAAAATAATGGCTAATTACTTAGAATACATACAATATACATACATACGCCTTGTTTTCCAGCGGGGTAGGCAGAGACAATGGACCTCCACTTGCTACGATCCCTAAACACATTTCGCTTCATTCATTCTACTTAGAATATCTATACTAATATTATAAAAGACTTGAATGTTTGCATTGAATAGACTCCGAAACTACTAACCGATTTGAAAAACACTTTCTCTATTAGAATCCTACATTATAGTAGTAAAAAGGCCGGACATTCTACATTATTGGAAATTTTGCGACATGTTAACCTTTTGGGCGCCATTGTCACGTATACGTGACAAGCGAAAACTGTCTCTGGACGCCAACGACACAAATACGTGACAGAAAAAGTGGTATACAGAAACCCGAAATAAACAATTTGAACATTACTTTAATGCCTGTTTATTTATATAACCTTAAAATAGAAGCTCTAATTCTTGTTTATTTCTATTAAACGAATTAAATAGCATTATAGATATTGAGAATTAAAAAGTAAGAAATATTAAATATTTGCGTAGAATTTGTGGCTTGGCGTTGAGGGCAGGTTCATGTGTTTTTGTTTTGGCGTTCAAAAGGTTAATAGTACAATATAAAATCAATTTAACTATTGCAGGAGCGCCCGACTGTGATATTGAAAGCCTAACAAAAGCCGGACTCCGTTTATTTTGGCCGGACACACAATCAAAAAGCCTAAGTATGTCCGGCTTTATCCGGACGCCTGGCAACGCTATCCGTGACGAACATAGACTATAGAATAATTTAAAAACAATGTGGCTCGCGCATGAAAACTAGGATAACCTAATCCAATGTGTGAAACAATACCAAAGAAACTGCGGAAACTATTGAAATAGAGCTAAGTGATGCACAACAGTTTTATAGATGACTAGCTGGCCCGGCAAACTTCGTACCGCCTCAAAATCTACGCGGTGCCCTACATCTTCCCTACCCTACCCCTACCCTACCCCCCTACCCTACCCCTACTCTACCCCTACCCCTACCGGGAACGACATAAAAAGTATCAAGTATAAGTACAAATATCCTATGTCCTTCTCCCAGTTCTTAGCTACCTCCCTAACAATTTTCAGCCAAATCGGTTCAGCCGTTCTTTCTTTTATATATATAGATATCATTATCTAGAAAAAGTTTACACGTGGATAGTATACAACGTTGATATGACAGAGGGGCATTAAATTACGCTACGTTTACTATACGTGTTTTTTATTAATCCGATACGGTATAAAAATAAAAAGCAACCAAATTGAGTTTTTTTTTCTTTCAATCAAACTAAATAGCTTACAAATCAGAGTAAAACGTAACCACCCTTTGTAAATAAATTTCACTGACCTAGCAGCGTAGACATAATCAGCTGTTAGGATAGATAAACATCGTGTTCAAACGGCGCAAAAACTTAAAAAAATCATTAGCGACTAAACTACTGCTCCTATTTAATTGATTTTTGGTACAAAGCTTGGAAATGGTACGTAGTATAGGCAGTTTAAAGGAAAGCCCCTCTGTCGTATCAACGTTGTATAAGCGAGATCAATATATTGCACCTTCATTTCGAATTCGTTACTAAACGAAATTTTCACGATATTGATATAATATAATAATCTTACTTAGATCGGCAAAATCTACAGAATTAATTTGACAGTTCTACATTTTTTTTTTTTGATGACTACAAAACATAACTCAGACAGTATTCAATATATAATCAATTACCTTTCTACCGCCAGAGTATTCAAGGACTGCTTTATCATAGTAACTCAAATACTTTATGGTGGGATATCCTCTAACATCGTAGTTAGCACACAACTCCTGATCTGCGGTACAGTCCACAGCGCCGAAAGCCACCATCAATTCGTCAGCAAACTTTTCAGCCGCCTTTACGAACTCCGGCTTAGTACTTTTGCAGTGGCCACACCCTGTTGAAAAAAAATAAAAAATCGTTACCGTAGCCTAGTTGGTAGTGCTCCTGCCTACGAAGCTGGTGGTCCTGGGTTCGAATCCCGGTACGTGCAAATATTTGTGTGATGAGCACGAATATTTGTTTCTGAGTCATGGATGTTTTCTATGTATTTAAGTATTTATCTATCTATATAAGTATGTATATCGTCGCCTGGTACCCATAGTACAAGCTTTGCTTAGTTTGGGGCTAGGATGATCTGTGTGACATTGTCCCTAGATATTATTATTATTAAAAAACATGTTCCAAGGCGGGTCCACCGTTGTGACATCTTGTCCTAAGGCGCGGAAAGAAGGAAATAAAAACATTTAAAAATCATTAGTCATTATTAATAATGGGCGAGTTCGTACTCCGACTCGCACATGGCTGATTTTCGGGTGGTTGAGACAACCTTTTTTGAGAGCTGGATCCGTGAAATTTAGATTCATAAATTAGTATTATTATCATAAATACATAATTCTCTTATAAATTACTTGGAATGGGCCATCTGCCTGCTATTTAAAAATAAACTTACAGGGGGCATAAAACATGACGATGGCATGTTTGATCTTGCGCAGTGTGTTTCTGAAGGTCGAGGAGTCGAGGTGGCGAACGGGCGAATCCTCTTCGGACCACGGCTTTTCCGGGGGCGGGGGTGGTGGCGGCTCTTTAGGGTCCTACAATGTGACATAAAAATCTTAAAATAATTTAATTAGGCAGCTTCACTTGTGCTTTTTAAAGCTTTAACTGCTGACTAGGCTGACTTCGACGCTGAGGATTTCAATACTCTCGAAAATACGAAAAGTAGCGGTATTTCGCTGGCTTTAATTTCTCTCGGATCTCAGAGGTCGTAGGTTCGATCCCCACGCCGGTCAAGAAATGTTTCGTGAAGATTCTAAGATTTTTTTCTGGCTTTCCCTCGCAGTTTAAACCGTTTGTCCCGATTGTTATAACATCATCTATAATAATCGTATACCAGGGAATTTTCCTTGTGGGTTCCAACATAATACTGCGGTAACCAACCCGTTTGAAAACGAGATGACTACGAGAAAATCCCTCTCTCGGAGGTCTTAGTGTATCCATGTTCAGTTTAGTCATCCGGGCTGATGATGAAGATAACTAAAAATTGGAAGTAAGGCGCTATGATAAAAGGGTCTTCCTTCGCAGTCTTCCTTCAACACCAAAACTTGTGTCTTGGTAGGGTTGAACTGACTCGGTTCCTTTTTCCCGTTCTGAAGACTGCTTATGCCTTTGCGGTACACAAAGACATTGGCTGAACCGCCAAATGGAAGAACTTCCACCAAATCCACCAAGTCTCGCTAGTCCCAAAATCAGACAAAACTATATATACCTAACACATATATAGAAAAAGAGACGAAAGACGGGTGGAATGAGGTGACGATTGGGTCTCCAGCGTACTCATATATCAAGCACCAGTGTCTTAAAAAGCCTTTTCTGGATACACTTAAAACTAAAACTCGCAAGTTAACCAGTGCACTAGTATAAATGCGTTGCCCGTTAACATTATTTTTTTAATGAGCAATTAGAAGCAAACCGAAAAAATAATAGTCCTGCCTGGTCTAGCCATTAGCCCCATAGTCTACGCCCTGTGCCTGGGCACCGGTGGCACCGCCCTATTTACGGCACTGCCAAGCACAAGACAGCAGTAAAAGGTGACTTAAGTCGTCCTTCTGTGACAGTTGTACTTCTTTCATTAAAACTAAAAAACAAAGTCTATACTGTTAAAAAATTACTTACTTTAATGAAACTAATAATCTGATCCTCTTGCCGTGCGTGCCCCGCGTCATACTGAAACTCCCCTTTGTAGAAATACTTGAGTGTAGGATAGCCTTTCACACCGAATCGCGAAGCTAGCTCTGGCTGCTTAGTAGCGTCCACTGCTGCCAAAATACCATTGATCTGAAATATAATATACAGATTCATATATATAGCTACCAATCTATACTAAGAATATACCGTGAAAAAACGTGTATTATAACATTATTGTTTGTAAGAAATAAACTATAATAGTATAAAATTCTTCCACTATAAGAAAACTACATTATCCAATCGAATCGAAGACGATCTAAATATATTTGGGGGGTAAGGGGGGAACGGAACTAAGATCTTATGTCACCCTATTGGCAACCTCACCTGCACGCGCCAGATGGCGGCGGGGTAGCGTATTACTGGACAACCTCCGTGGCGTAGCGGTCATTAGCTTGCTTTAAATCTCGGAGGTCGTGGGTTCGATCCCCACGCCGGACAGGAAATCTTTGTGTAAATTCTAAGATTTCTTTCCGGGTCTGGTTGGTTGAGGGATTACCCTCCGTGCCTCGGAAAGCAAGTTAAGCCGTATATCAAGGAACGGGCAGCAGCGTTTTCTTGTGTTGTACAACATAATACTGCGGTCACCAACCCGCCTGCCAAGCGTGGTGGCTATGGCAAACTGGCTAAGGCCCATGTTCAGCAATGGACGTTATACGGGCCGATGATGATGCTACATAACAGACGACCGTCGAGAACTCGAAATCAAAGAGAGTTTATCATCTTTGGCATGGTCTCGTATGCTCACTATTTTTAACACGTAAGCCGCCGAGGAGAGTTGGCTATTGAGCGACTTGTGGTACCGAGAAATATTGAGGGTACCAGGCCACGAAGAAGATCGCCGAGGTCGACTGACCAGATAAAAGCCGTAGTAAAGCACATAATCACTACAAGAATGCACGAGGAAGGTGGCCATCAGAGAAGAGGGGCGGCGTGTTGTGAAGCTTGCCACCAACATCTGAAGTGATGACTACGACCACTCTATCATAAGTTATACCGACAAGAAGAAACATATTAATTTGTAACCCAGAGGTAACTTTCTAATGGTGAAAGAATTTTGGAAATCGGTCCATTAGTTCCGGGGAAAATTCGATGCAAACAATCAAATGTTTCCTCCTTATATTGTTAGTAAAGATTTTTAGTGAGCCTTTAGTGAGTTTTAAATCATTTAATTGTTCTCATTAATCCCAAATCTAGAGAACAATTTGTGAGAGCATGTGTTATCATTTATTGATATCCTTAAAGTTTCTTAGTAGCGGAAGTTTTATTTTTTATTTTTTTACCAGCCGAGTTTTGCTATCTACTTGTATTCTTGTTAACCCCTCGTGCTAACGTCAGTAGTATAATGGGTGGGGTTCAAACCGGCGACCTCAACATCACAAGTCCGACGCCCTACCTATTAGGCTACAGCCGCTTTGAAAAGTTAGTAGTAGTTGAAAAAATACTTAACAGATTGTTAAACTGACCTTTTCAGACTTTATTCTTGTAGCTGCTTTTTCAAACTCTGGTTTGATTCGTTTGCAATGTCCGCACCATGGAGCATAAAATACAACTAAAGCATGTTGTGCCTTAGTAAGCGTTGTTTCGAAATTGTCAACTGAAAAATAATAACAAGGATTTAAAATACACCGAAGACACACTGACTGTCCAGTTTTGGCTTTAGATGTTTTATATTGTCTGCTGTTAGTTAGTTTTATTTAGTAAGACTATTTAGAACTAAATCGCTTTGTTAGTGATTTAGTTCTAAACGTAAATTAATTGTCCAGTTTCAGAAACGATAACGATATGTGTAGCAAAAACTTTGTATTCCTTTTTATGAAAATTGCATGGACGGAGGAGTGTGAAATTTCACACACTTCTATTATATATATATATAGAGGAGTGAAGAATGCTAGATTTATTTTTTATTATGGATAATAGTTGGTATAGCTAAGATTTACATTATTTACCCAAAAGACCCAAGTCATATTCCAAGAATTAAACCGCGAGTGTAACGACTGGATCTGTACCCGCCTCAATTTGTTTTACTTACAAAGGACTTACCTCTAAGAAATTTAAGTAACAAACTTTTAAATAACATATTTAGATATCAAACATTGTTCACTTTCAAACATCTGTGGCAAGTATTTGTCAAAATAATAGAAAGAAAATGTCAAAGAACATTATTTTTTTTCTTTACTTAAAATGTCACTTGCAGAAAGTATCAAATAGATGAAAATATCAGATACAAAAAAAATAAGAAGTTACAATTACATTGATATAATATATATACTTTTTAGGGTTCCGTACCCCAAGGGTAACAACGGGACCCTAATAATAAGACTTCGCTGTCTGTCTGTCACCAGGCTGTATCTCAAGAACCGCAATAGCTAGACAGTTGAAATTTTCACAGATTATGCCGCACACAGATTATTCTGTTGCCGCTAAAACTACAAATATACTAAAAATAAAATAAAATATATTTTTAGGGGGGCTCCCATACAACAAGCGTTTTATTTGCCTTTTTTGGCTCGATGTCAATAAAGTCAACAGGTAGGCACTTGAAAATGGAACGGAACCATTCGTGCGCGAGTCCGACTCGCACTTGGCCGGTTTTTTTGTAGTTGCTACAAAAAACGCAGTATGATTAGCGTTGGACTGCTATTCTGCTCCAGTGGGTATTGTAGCGTGATAATTTATAGGCTATTTGTTAGTCTAGCTTATAAACTAGCCCTCCCGACCCTTCATCGCAAATAACTTTTCGATGCCCTCGTAGACCCAAAGCCTGAGAGGCGCGTGAACTGTAATGTAGAGCAATAGTTGCACAAAACTCCCCTAAACAATTACGTTTTAATCTCACAATCCTTCGCGACCGCCGTGAGCCGATGTCCAAGTCCCACAGAGGACGCTCTCTTGCGCTGGTTGCTTAGTTTGCAGTTTATAAACCATTTTATAAGGCTGGAGCAGAGAATAACGGATAGCCCACTATGCAGAAGATGCATGGAAGCTCCCGAAACACCGGCACACGTAATTATGGACTGCAAAAGCGTATGTCAACAACGGGCAAATTTCCTGAACAACCCAAACTTAATGTCCGTGGCTCTTGAAGACATTAAGGGCCCTCGCCCACGGGCGACTTTTTGTAGCGATGCAGTCGCGATGCTCTCGCGCGTAGCATCGATACAGACGCGAAGCGGTCGCTAGCTGTGTGCCCGCGCCCACGGGACCAGATTCAGTCGCGATGCAAACGCGATTCGGTCGCGATGCAAACGCGATTCGGTCGCGATGCAGTTACGATACAAAAATACCTTGGATCAGTACAGTTGCAAGATGGACTCCGTTGAGGCAACATTAGTCACGTTGTCTTTGGTGCTGCTTTTACGTAAGCAGCCGAAGCGTAGGCACGGAACGGAAGCAGCGTCAATATTGGATGCATCCATTTAATACCCAGAGATTACTTTGTGGACATCATGTAACAACATTCAAACAACTCAAAAATTATGATCTTAAATTCAAAAGTTGTTATAGAATGTCATACTCGACGTTTTGTGAATTGCTTTCCATTGTAAAACCAGAGTTGACACGCAGAAATACAATGATGAGACAGTGTATATCAGCTGAAGAACGACTAACCATAACTTTAAGGTAAGAAAAACCAAATATTATATTAATTATCTTTTAATGGTTCATTCAATGGCACAGTGGTACTGAAAGTTGTATTATATAATGTAATATGTGGTGTTGTCCACATTTAAAAAAAAAAATCTTAAACAGGTTTGTAATTTCTAAATTTTTACTTTACGGTGAATATAGATTTGTGATAATAGAATCTTGTGTAGAATCATCATTAATATAATTATATTCATCATCATTATATTGCAACGAAGCTGCAGTATTGATGTTGGTACTAGCAGGCGTTGGCAGCGTGTTGTTGTTACTTATTAGTTGCGATTGCGACACGCTATTTTCAGTACTTGTACGAGCTGTTGTGTCGTAGCTTTGATATCCAGACTGATATCCATAGTGACTGACGTATGCAGACGTCTGTGCCCTATTGTTATATTTGCAAAGCAAATTTATCATGTCGGCTTATGCATCGAGTTTATATTCTTCCTTTATGGAATGAAAATAAAATATATCGATACAATCGCGATGCAGTAGCGCGTTAGTAACGCGACGCGGTCGCGCGTTTGTATCGATACAATCGCGATGCAGTAGCGCGTTAGTAGCGCGACGCGGTCGCGCTTTTGTATCGATACAATCGCGATGCAGTAGCGCGTTAGTAGCGCAACGCGGTCGCGCGTTTGTATCGATACAATCGCGATGCAGTAGCGCGTTGCAAATGCGACTAATACGCGTTAGTGGCGACCGTGGGCGAGGGCCCTAAGAGGCTGAAAGAGTTCTGGGAGGATACAGGGTGGTTAAATTAATTAATCGGACGATCACGTACAAAGGCCCACTAGGAGGCTAAGTGCGGAAAGCCTTTTGCCTTACTAACTAACTAAGGCTGGAGCACTGCTCACTTTTATACCCGGTGAAGTAGCAAAGTAAATTAGCAAAAACCTAGTGGTTTAATAAATGTCCGTCCGAAAAAAAAGTTGTATTCGCGCCTAATCAGGTTCCATACTGTAGATAATAATTGAATATTATGCAATTTATAAAAAGGCACATCTCATTTCGAAATTGGCCATTCAATTAAATAAAATGTCTTATAATGAATGCAACAGAATCGTGGTTTTGTGGGCGATAGCACACAGCTAATGACCGCATCGCGACTGTATCCATGCAAACGCGCGACATCATCGCTACTGTATCGCTGCAAAAAGTCGCCGTGGGCGAGGGGCCTTTGTATCGATACAATCGCGATGCAGTAGCGCGTTAGTAGCGCGACGCGGTCGCGCTTTTGTATCGATACAATCGCGATGCAGTAGCGCGTTAGTAGCGCAACGCGGTCGCGCGTTTGTATCGATACAATCGCGATGCAGTAGCGCGTTAGTAGCGCGACGCGGTCGCGCTTTTGGCCCCTCGCCCACGGCGACTTTTTGCAGCGATGCAGTCGCGCGACATCATCGCTACTATATCGCTGCAAAAAGACGCCGTGGGCGAGACGCCTTTGTATCGATACAATCGCGATGCAGTAGCGCGTTAGTAGCGCGACGCGGTCGCGCGTTTGTATCGATACAATCGCGATGCAGTAGCGCGTTAGTAGCGCGACGCGGTCGCGCTACTGCATCGCGATTGTATCGCTACTATATCGCTGCAAAAAGTCGCCGTGGGCGAGGGGCCTTTGAATCGATACAATCGCGATGCAGTAGCGCGTTAGTAGCGCGACGCGGTCGCGCGTTTGTATCGATACAATCGCGATGCAGTAGCGCGTTAGTAGCGCGACACGGTCGCGCTTTTGTATCGATACAATCGCGATGCAGTAGCGCGTTAGTAGCGCGACGCGGTCGCGCGTTTGTATCGATACAATCGCGATGCAGTCGCGCGTTTCGTAAACGCGCAACAGCATCGCGACTGAATCGTGGTTTTGTGGGCGATAGCACACAGCTAATGACCGCATCGCGACTGTATCCATGCAAACGCGCGACATCATCGCTACTGTATCGCTGCAAAAAGTCGCCGTGGGCGAGGGGCCTTTGTATCGATACAATCGCGATGCAGTAGCGCGTTAGTAGCGCGACGCGGTCGCGCGTGTCGCGCTTTTGGCCCCTTGCCCACGGCGACTTCTTGCAGCGATGCAGTCGCGCGTTTCGTAAACGCGCAACAGAATGCAACAGAATCGTGGTTTTGTGGGCGATAGCACACAGCTAATGACCGCATCGCGACTGTATCCATGCAAACGCGCGACATCATCGCTACTGTATCGCTGCAAAAAGTCGCCGTGGGCGAGGGGCCTTTGTATCGATACAATCGCGATGCAGTAGCGCGTTAGTAGCGCGACGCGGTCGCGCGTTTGTATCGATACAATCGCGATGCAGTAGCGCGTTAGTAGCGCGACGCGGTCGCGCGTTTGCATCGATACAATCGCGATGCAATAGCGCGTTAGTAGCGCGACGCGGTCGCGCGTTTGTATCGATACAATCGCGATGCAGTAGCGCGTTAGTAGCGCAACGCGGTCGCGCGTTTGTATCGATACAATCGCGATGCAGTCGCGCGTTTCGTAAACGCGCAACAGAATGCAACAGAATCGTGGTTTTGTGGGCGATAGCACACAGCTAATGACCGCATCGCGACTGTATCCATGCAAACGCGCGACATCATCGCTACTGTATCGCTGCAAAAAGTCGCCGTGGGCGAGGGGCCTTTGTATCGATACAATCGCGATGCAGTAGCGCGTTAGTAGCGCGACGCGGTCGCGCGTGTCGCGCTTTTGGCCCCTCGCCCACGGCGACTTCTTGCAGCGATGCAGTCGCGCGTTTCGTAAACGCGCAACAGAATGCAATCGCTACTGTATCGCTGCAAAAAGTCGCCGTGGGCGAGGGGCCTTTGTATCGATACAATCGCGATGCAGTAGCGCGTTAGTAGCGCGACGCGGTCGCGCTTTTGTATCGATACAATCGCGATGCAGTAGCGCGTTAGTAGCGCGACGCGGTCGCGCGTTTGTATCGATACAATCGCGATGCAGTCGCGCGTTTCGTAAACGCGCAACAGCATCGCGACTGAATCGTGGTTTTGTGGGCGATAGCATACAGCTAATGACCGCATCGCGACTGTATCCATGCAAACGCGCGACATCATCGCTACTGTATCGCTGCAAAAAGTCGCCGTGGGCGAGGGGCCTTTGTATCGACACAATCGCGATGCAGTAGCGCGTTAGTAGCGCAACGCGGTCGTGCGTTTGTATCGATACAATCGCGATGCAGTAGCGCGTTAGTAGCGCGACGCGGTCGCGCTACTGCATCGCGATTGTATCGCTACTATATCGCTGCAAAAAGTCGCCGTGGGCGAGGGGCCTTTGAATCGATACAATCGCGATGCAGTAGCGCGTTAGTAGCGCGACGCGATCGCGCTTTTGTATCGATACAATCGCGATGCAGTAGCGCGTTAGTAGCGCGACGCGGTCGCGCGTTTGTATCGATACAATCGCGATGCAGTCGCGCGTTTCGTAAACGCGCAACAGCATCGCGACTGAATCGTGGTTTTGTGGGCGATAGCACACAGCTAATGACCGCATCGCGACTGTATCCATGCAAACGCGCGACATCATCGCTACTGTATCGCTGCAAAAAGTCGCCGTGGGCGAGGGGCCTTTGTATCGACACAATCGCGATGCAGTAGCGCGTTAGTAGCGCAACGCGGTCGTGCGTTTGTATCGATACAATCGCGATGCAGTAGCGCGTTAGTAGCGCGACGCGGTCGCGCTTTTGTATCGATACAATCGCGATGCAGTAGCGCGTTAGTAGCGCGACGCGGTCGCGTGTTGCGCGTTTACGAAACGCGCGACTGCATCGCTGCAAAAAGTCGCCGTGGGCGAGGGGCCTTTGTATCGATACAATCGCGATGCAGTAGCGCGTTAGTAACGCGACGCGGTCGCGCGTTTGTATCGATACAATCGCGATGCAGTAGCGCGTTAGTAGCGCGTTAGTAGCGCGACGCGGTCGCGCTTTTGTATCGATACAATCGCGATGCAGTAGCGCGTTAGTAGCGCGACGCGGTCGCGCTTTTGGCCCCTCGCCCACGGCGACTTCTTGCAGCGATGCAGTCGCGCGTTTCGTAAACGCGCAACAGAATGCAACAGAATCGTGGTTTTGTGGGCGATAGCACACAGCTAATGACCGCATCGCGACTGTATCCATGCAAACGCGCGACATCATCGCTACTGTATCGCTGCAAAAAGTCGCCGTGGGCGAGGGGCCTTTGTATCGATACAATCGCGATGCAGTAGCGCGTTAGTAGCGCGACGCGGTCGCGCGTTTGTATCGATACAATCGCGATGTAGTAGCGCGTTAGTAGCGCAACGCTGTCGCGCGTTTGTATCGATACAATCGCGATGCAGTAGCGCGTTAGTAGCGCGACGCGGTCGCGCGTTTGTATCGATACAATCGCGATGTAGTAGCGCGTTAGTAGCGCGTTAGTAGCGCAACGCGGTCGCGCGTTTGTTTCGATACAATCGCGATGCAGTAGCGCGTTAGTAGCGCGACGCGGTCGCGCGTTTGTATCGATACAATCGCGATGTAGTAGCGCGTTAGTAGCGCGTTAGTAGCGCAACGCGGTCGCGCGTTTGTATCGATACAATCGCGATGCAGCAGCGCGTTAGTAGCGCGACGCGGTCGCGCTTTTGTATCGATACAATCGCGATGCAGTAGCGCGTTAGTAGCGCGACGCGGTCGCGCTTTTGGCCCACGGCGACTTCTTGCAGCGATGCAGTCGCGCGTTTCGTAAACGCGCAACAGAATGCAACAGAATCGTGGTTTTGTGGGCGATAGCACACAGCTAATGACCGCATCGCGACTGTATCCATGCAAACGCGCGACATCATCGCTACTGTATCGCTGCAAAAAGTCGCCGTGGGCGAGGGGCCTTTGTATCGATACAATCGCGATGCAGTAGCGCGTTAGTAGCGCGACGCGGTCGCGCGTTTGTATCGATACAATCGCGATGTAGTAGCGCGTTAGTAGCGCGTTAGTAGCGCAACGCGGTCGCGCGTTTGTATCGATACAATCGCGATGCAGCAGCGCGTTAGTAGCGCGACGCGGTCGCGCTTTTGTATCGATACAATCGCGATGCAGTAGCGCGTTAGTAGCGCGACGCGGTCGCGCGTTTGTATCGATACAATCGCGATGTAGTAGCGCGTTAGTAGCGCGTTAGTAGCGCAACGCGGTCGCGCGTTTGTATCGATACAATCGCGATGCAGTAGCGCGTTAGTAGCGCGACGCGGTCGCGCGTTTGTATCGATACAATCGCGATGCAGTAGCGCGTTAGTAGCGCGACGCGGTCGCGCTTTTGGCCCCTCGCCCACGGCGACTTTTTGCAGCGATGCAGTCGCGCGACATCATCGCTACTATATCGCTGCAAAAAGTCGCCGTGGGCGAGGGGCCTTTGTATCGATACAATCGCGATGCAGTAGCGCGTTAGTAGCGCGACGCGGTCGCGCGTTTGTATCGATACAATCGCGATGCAGTAGCGCGTTAGTAGCGCAACGCGGTCGCGCGTTTGTATCGATACAATCGCGATGCAGTAGCGCGTTGCAAATGCGACTAATACGCGTTAGTGGCGACCGTGGGCGAGGGCCCTAAGAGGCTGAAAGAGTTCTGGGAGGATACAGGGTGGTTAAATTAATTAATCGGACGATCACGTACAAAGGCCCACTAGGAGGCTAAGTGCGGAAAGCCTTTTGCCTTACTAACTAACTAAGGCTGGAGCACTGCTCACTTTTATACCCGGTGAAGTAGCAAAGTAAATTAGCAAAAACCTAGTGGTTTAATAAATGTCCGTCCGAAAAAAAAGTTGTATTCGCGCCTAATCAGGTTCCATACTGTAGATAATAATTGAATATTATGCAATTTATAAAAAGGCACATCTCATTTCGAAATTGGCCATTCAATTTAATAAAATGTCTTATAATCATACCAGTCAAATGTATGACATCAGTATCTTCAGACCAACTGTCATCAGCAACTTCGTTTTTCTTCTGTTGTTGGGACGCAGCTGTGGGGTCTCTCATGAAGTCAACTATAGCTTGCCTCTTGTTGTCTCCATTGTACGGTAACTTGAACTGGCCCTTCCTAAAACAAATAAAAATAATAAGGTTTTACATAATTAATTTCAAATGCTGCCAGCATTCTGGAAATGAACTAATTAAATTTATTCAACACTTAGGTATTAACATACACTTGTACTTGTCAAACAACCTTCGTAGCTTAGCGGTATTTGGCTCGCTCTCCTATCTCGAAGGTCGTGAGTTCTATACCCACTCCGGACAGGAAATCTTTGTGTAAATTCTAAGATTTCTTTCTGAGTCTGGTTGGTTGAGGGACTACCCTCCGTGCCTCGGAAAGTTCCTTAAGCCGTTGGTCCCGATTATTATAACATCCTCTATAATAATCGTATAACAAAGAACGGGCAGCTGCGTTTCCTTGTGTGGCACAAAATAATACTGCGGTCACCAACCCGCCTGCCAAGCGTGTGACTATGGCAAATACCCTCCCTTGGGAGGAGGCCCATGTTGAGCAATGGACGTTATACGGGCTGATGATGATGATGTACTTGTCAAAATTACACGGTATAAGATTATATCTATTTATTTTTTATTTTTATTATCTAACATAAGTATCACTTAAGTAGCTAAAAACATTGTTAAAATTATTTGATTTTACAGATTTTTTAATCATTCTGTCCGTCTGTCGTGCAATAAATGACAAATGTACACATTATTGTAAGATGCCTAAAAGGTAACAGGTCTGAAATTAACTTCCAAGAATCCGGCTAAAGTCTAAGCGAATCCCCAGAGGGCACCCTTAAGGGGTTAGGACCAACGCTCAGGGTGCCACTGGAGTAAAGAGTAGATTTACGCACAGTGGTGATGATCGCTGGCACGAGATCACAGTTCGGGGAATAAGCAACAACGCGGTCCTCGGCCATGCCGTCGAGGATCCTACCCTAGCTAACCTGCAACCTTTCACTAGCTAAGTGAACGACCCGGAAAAGAAAGGAAGAAAGAAACTCCGAGATTATTTTTTTCGTCTCTTTTGCTCTGTTACGTACATCGTCTGTTGTGTCTGAAATGTTACCAAGTAGCATGGATTTAAAATAGTTAGTATTCTTTAAGTTGGTATTAGTTTTACTTTACATTCAATTATTTATTTTTATAAATAAGTTGTAATATCATAATTGGCCCGTATAGCGTCCACTACAACCACAAGGTATTATAGTCACCAAGCTTGGCATGCGGGTTGGTGACCGAAATGTAAGAAATTACACAAAGATACCTAATAAGCGTGGAGATCAAACCCGTTATGATTAATGTAGCTTAATATGCTAAATCTTGGATGGTTGGGATTAAATTAATTTTCCCACAAAAACGCACCCGTGAAAGGCAGTTTATCTATCAGACGAAAATCGTACTATTTTCACATAAATGGTTTTTATACACATACTATCATTGTGTCAATTTTATCAAGATCCGTAATGTATTTCCATTATAAATGAGTAATAAGCAGGCATCAATCTTCAAGCCTTCGTATTTATGTGCGCTATAAGTAATATTTTACGTTTTATTTACATTTTATTATGCAAATAAAATATTTTATTCTTTATTTTAATATGCTTCAGTTTTTACTGTAAGTAAATAATTATACAATGTCATAATCATACTTACTCATAATACAATAAAGTAGGAAACCCAGTTATGTTGTACAACTGACGTATTTTTGAGTTACCAGGTTTGGCGACATCAATGGCGGCTAATAAAGATTCACCCTGAAAGGAAATACCAACAACGATTACCACATTATAATTTATTTTTGTGAAACACCTAAATACTATGTAATATAAATTATCATCAGGTAAACAGGCTATCTCCGGAGGGTGTCCCGGAAATCCATAGGTTCCTGGGCCCCTCGCCAACGGCAGACTCCCATATACCCCCTTTTTTTACCTGGGCGATATGCATTTACGCATTCCCACCGCCGCTGCAGCGTATTCGCGCGCTGGCGGTGGGATATGTGGGACTCGCCCTCTCCATAGCGTGGCATGCGACACTCATACCACGAGGAGAGGACCCTACACCACTGGGATATGTGGGACTCGCCCTCTCCATAGCGTGGTATGCGACACTCATACCACGAGGAGAGGACCCTACACCACTGGGATATGTGGGACTCGCCCTCTCCATAGCGTGATATGCGACACTCATACCACGAGGAGAGGACCCTACACCACTGAGATATGTGGGACTCGCCCTCTCCATAGCGTGGTATGCGACACTCATACCACGAGGAGAGGACCCTACACCACTGAGATATGTGGGACTCGCCCTCTCCATAGCGTGGTATGCGACACTCATACCACGAGGAGAGGACCCTACACCACTGAGATATGTGGGACTCGCCCTCTCCATAGCGTGGTATGCGACACTCATACCACGAGGAGAGGACCCTACACTACTAAAACCTCCCGGAAACTCCTTCGATCCGCCGTTGGCGAGGGCCGGCCAGTCCCACATGCCGCTTCGACAGCGCGGGAAAAAACAGTTGCGTAACATAGACCACCAAAAAGTTTTGTGACTTCTGACTTGTTAACAACAGCTTCAATAAGGACTGTTATTTGTTGTCCTTGCGTATTGCAATAATTAATTATATAAAAACAAGCTGTAAGTGCCCAGCTTCATCCGTTAGAAATTCTGACTATTTCCGTGATTCTTCCGAAATATTATTTTGTACAAACCTTGTAATCAGAATTACCAACATAATGAAAAAGCCAAATACAAACATTGTATGTACTTTATTTATTACTAGCTGACCCAGACAACAGACAGATTTATTAACTATGAATATTGAATTCGAATTGGTATTAAAAACTCCGACCAAAGCATCTGTTTTAAACAATATTCAATTTTTTTAACACCCTTTTCGAGGATATTGATTGATTGATTGATTGTAAAAAGACAACTCCCGCACTAGGGAAATAAATCCCTGTGTCGCGGGGGACTTTACAAACATTCATTTCACGGACACACAGAACACCCAGACTCAGAACAACTATTTGTGGTTCACACAAATAATTGTCCCGGGTGGGAATCGAACCCAGAACATCAGGTCTCAGAGGCAACTATCGTAACCACTGAGCCAACGGTGCTTATATTTTAAACTTAAAGTTTATATGGTCAACTTTAGAAAATTTAATATGGTGGTAAAGTATTCTATTTTTTTTTCGTTATCTCCGCAATTTTCTTTTTTTTCTTTCATAAGAATCCTCTTCTGACAGTAACAAATACAACTAAAAAAAAATTAGCGTAAATGGTCCTGCCGTTCGCTAGGCTAGCCGGTACGCTTGATGCCGTGACCAAGGGAAAAGTTACAAAGCCTAACTATGTCCTTTTTTTTCTTTTTCTTTTCGGACGGACATATATAGTTCGCCTCGAGGCTTTTGCTACTTCACCGGGCATAAAGGCGAGCAGAGCTCCAGCCTAGTAAATGGTTTAAACACTACAAACTAAGCAACCTGCGCAAAAGTGCTTCCCCTGTGGGAGTTGGCCCTCGGCTCAGGGCGGTCGCTGGCGAAGAGTTTGAGGGATTTTGACATTTTGTATTTTGAGGATTTTTTGTGCAATTGTCTAACTATGTCCGTCTTTATCCAGACGCCTGGCAGCACTAGGTCCGTGTAGATGTGAGCTGGGGAATTAAAGCATTAAGGTGAATTTGATCACTCACCTTAAGGTCAGCAGCGGCCTGCACATAGTCAGGTTTCATTGTTTTACAGTAGCCACACCATGGGGCATAGAACATTATCATAGCATTCTTATAAGATGCAGGTCCTCGTTTCAAAAACTTTGTAAGAGCCTGAAATAAAAGAAAATGTATGTTTCTTAGTTAAGCTTCTAGCTTAGTGAGTGAGTCAAATAATTTACAATGAATTAGATGGAAAAATATAGAATGAAGAATTATATATTTCTCAACATCAAAACATATGGCTGACTCTGTCATTATACTTATAAAGATACAACAAAATCCTGATTTAAGTAATTATTTTAAAAGGAACATCACCTTGGAAGAAATATATTATACTTGTTAAGTACAAGCCAAACACTACGAAAAGAGGCAAAAGAGATGTTAATGCAATGCAAGTTTTTTTTTGTATTCTTAAAAAATATTTGTATTGATCTTTGGATAGAATGAATATGCGATGCGTTGAACGCTTGATCAAACAAACATTCGATATTTTGATCACTCGATGTGTGCGATGTTTTGAATATTCGATTTAATAACCATTCGATGTTATGAACGTTCGAGTATTTAGTCGTTCAATTTATAGTGGTCGATCAATTGATTTTCGATTATTTGGCATTCGATTCGGCGTAGTACACCCATTAAAAAAAACCGCATCTAAATCTGTTGTGTAGTTTTAAAGATCTAAGCATACATAAGGACTGACAGACTGCAGCAAGCTACTTTGTTTTATACTATGTAGTTATAAGCTTAAATGAGTTTCGATTTAAAAAGGAAACTTTATTATCAGAATTTATCTGAAACTAGCAGTTGGTGCCCAGAATCATCTGTCAACAATTCTGACACATACCTACTATGATTTTCCAAAAATTTCTTTCATACAAACCTTGTCCTCCTAATTAAGAAGACAATAAAAAAAGAAAGAGCCAGATTGGTAATGTCATTCTCAAGTTATGTACATACATAAATTTTAGAGATTCATTTTTATTTGTATACTAGCGAC
Source organism: Nycteola revayana (assembly GCA_947037095.2). Taxonomy (NCBI): domain Eukaryota; kingdom Metazoa; phylum Arthropoda; class Insecta; order Lepidoptera; family Nolidae; genus Nycteola; species Nycteola revayana. The sequence continues at coordinate 29,594,155 of OX344842.1, read as the reverse complement.
CCACCCCGGCTTCGCATGGGCGCAATGCTGATGTATTATACATATAAACCTTCCTCTTGAATCATTCTATCTATTAAAAAAAACCACATCAAAATCTGTTGCATAATTTTAAAGATCTAAGCATACATAGTGACAGACAGACAGGAAACTGACTTTGTTTAATACTATGTAGTGATGATACATATTATTACGTATACATAGGATAATTCTAATATGGTATCAGTTTCAGTAGATTTTCTGGTCAATAAAATTTACTGCTTACCTCACCATCTTGTAGATGGACTATGTCAGCAGCACTTGGATCTTCATCCCATGGCAAATCTCCAGTGGGGTCTCGGAGGAAATTTGACATTGAATTGATGGACACACTCCTGTCATAGTCTTTGTGGAAATCTCCGTCTTTATAATGTTTTATGTAGTATGGCTTGTCAGACACTATTTTCAACTTTTTACATAACTTTTTTGATTCTCTGAAAAAATATATAATTAATCTACACTTATATATAAAGCTAAAGAGTTTGTTTGTTTGTTTGAACGCATTAATCTTAGGAACTACTGGTCCAATTTGCAAAATTCTTTCAGTGTTAGATAGCCCATTTATCAAGGACTAGCCTACAGTCTATGGCTATATATTATTATGAAGTTTCTTCAGAAAGGGTAAACTAGTTTGAGACTTGAGATAAAATTCACTCAAAATTATCTTAATAAAATTCATAAATTTACATAACCCTCATAATATGCCAGCCAAAACTGACTTCCACCTAGTTAAGAAGAGAGAGATAACATAATCATAATACCTACCTATATTGTATATTGTAAAATATATATACATTTTTCATTAATAATAGCAATGTGGGTGGAAAGATAAACTTCGTAGCTTCAGTTAAAAATAAGGAAATATAATGTAATCTACATGACAACCTCCATAGTGCTATTTTGCTTGCTTTAAATCTTGGAGGTTGTGGGTTCGATCCGCACACTAGACTGGAAATCTTTATGTAAATTCTAAGATTTATTTTTCGGTCTGGTTGTTTGAGGGACTACCGTCTATGCTTCAGTAAGCATGTTAAGCCATTGGTCGCGACTGTTATAACATCATCTATAGTAATTGTATATCAAGGAACAGGCAGCAGCATTTCCTTGTGTGGTACAACATAATACTACAGTCTCCAATCTGCCTGCCATGCATGGTGACTATGGCAAATACCCTCCACCAGGAGGAGGCCCATGTTCAGCATTGGATGTTATGCAGGCTGATGATGATGATGTTGTCACATTCTATATTTCACTTTGTAAAGATAAAATAACTTACCCAGAATTACAATCAATTATAGCCAATGTTGCTTGCCCTTTCATAGCATCAGCAGTGTCCTTAAATATATCTATGACTGACTGAGAAGGTCTCTGCTCATTCACAAATAAAACCAATACATTTGTTTTAGTTCTTAATAACTTTTTAAATTCTTTTATTTCACTTATGTCTGATATAACTGCAGTTTTTTGTTTTTTAGCTTGCACTGATGTTTGTACTATGGTTGCAATTAACAATAGTAATATCTGCAATAGAAATTATATATTATGGAGTTATTTTTGTTTCTAAACAGTAAAGTGAAGTGCTTCTGTTTAAGTCCCTTGCACATTCTGTCTACTGCTTTTCTACAGATTTTTTTTACAAATAGTGTCCAATAGATTACATTCAGGTCATTCTATCAAATCTGTTATGTTTGCTACAGCCACAATACCAATAAGAGACAGTTTATTGTAAAAATAGAAACATAAAAATAGCTCATAAGGAAACGGAGAGGAGCGAACGAAGGCCATGGTTCTCGATACTTAAATGGCCAAGGTCAACCTAAAAGTGCAAATTTGGTTATTTTCGAAAAAGTACGATTTTTTTAAGTTGTGGATAAGCTAGTCCATAGAACCCCTTAGGCTACTCCAAGCAATTATTCTTTTTTTCAAGAAATATAAAAATATTTACGAAATGATCAAAATTAAAATAAATGCTTGTTTATTCAATGCTGAGATAACGCCGGTAGGTACCTAATACTTGCATTAGGTACTATTTTTATTTTCCGTTGAATAGATAAAAATAGATGAGATGACGTAGAGTATATCTAAACTTAGTCATATACCAGTAAAACTAAATTTTAATTTTATTTATAATTAAGTGAAAGTTAAATACTACAAGGCGAATGAAAAGCAGACAAATGTAAATCCGTTTGGGCACACGAATTACCAAATTTTATGGTTATTTACCTTCCAAAATTGTTTCCCGCCCATTGTGGTGGCAACTTACATCACCTGTTGCTAAACTAAATATCTTTTTCTATTGTTTTACTTGTATTCGTTTTGCATTAAATCTACTTTTAGAAAAGAACAAAAAACAACCACTGAAATCGTAAGCAAACTTTTTGTACGTCAACTACGGTGTTGCAAGTTTTTGGATAAAAGACAATATAGACAGTGTTGCCACCTCACAAAACAAATATAACTAGATCCGGATTCAACTCGGAAAAAAAGTGTGTGCGAAAGCTGTGTATTTACACGCTAGGGCAGAGTTTTTCTGGTGTCGGTGCAATACTCGCAGCGCGCTCACCCTTTCCTATTTATTTGGTCTGAGTAAAATACTGCTCTTGATAATTAGAACAAAATTGATGGTTCCGATTCATTACTACATTGCAAAAACTCGTACGGGAACAACTTCTAATGGAACAACTGTTAAAGCTATTGGCAAAGGTACTGTTGACTTGAAAACTATTATCAATAGCCATAGCTGGGCATTAACTCGTTAATCCGTTAATTAACGAAGTTAACCCTTAATTAAACGCGAGCCTGTGAAGGAGTTATCCCTTAACAATCAACTTAAAAATTTAACATTAAAACCATCATAAATTCGGGTTAGTCACTATCTGGACATAGAGACTGGACATAAGTGTGTCAAGTTGGTGAAACTCGGAATTGGGATCACTTATTATTGCGTCATTCACTTAGTGAAACTTAAATTAAATCTTTTCATGTTTTCGTTAACTGGACATAAGGTATGTCCTTTTTCGCAAAAGAACTAGGTACCTAATTCTTTTGCGAAAAAGAAGTACAGTCGGGTTAATAATCGTTTTCGTTTTATGTAAGAAAAATATTGAAATAAAACCAATGTGTAACTATCAAACATTTATATTACTTAGATGATTTATTTATATAAATACAAGCTCTCTCGCAATCATTTAAATTTATGAGAATCTGGTTATTTGTTGTATCAACCTCAATATTATGATCTGTTGTTTTTAATATAATGGTGTTAGTTACATTTAATTTGATTACAGCTGGACCAGTTAACTTTTTCGAACAACGCCACATTGAAGATTTATCTTTATTTGGTCTTAGGTGTATATATTTGTATCCATCTTTTAATAAACGTAACAGCTAATATGACCAAAGGGTTACCGGGTTGGGATTTATTACCTGTGTCAACCAATTAGAGCAGACTACGACATTTTTAGTTACCGGTTACCTTGGGAATACAAAAGAGTGTAATAAAACTAGTTCCGCGATGACGATTATAGACAAGCATAGTGACATGGTGACTTTCGATCTTTCGTGTAATATCTTAGCAAATTCACAAATGGTGAATAATTTTACCATGACATACAAAATGATCCGTCGCTAATAGAGGCCAATGATGAATGTGATTCAAAAAAAAATGTTTGTCTGTAAAATCGGTTTACGGACGATAATTTTACGTGATAACGTCAGAAGAAAACGTTGATGACAAAATTACATGCTTTTTGAATTATTATCACTGAATTATCATTATTTTGTATAATACAAAGGAGTTAATGTTAAACGGCCGATTGAGTGGAAGAGAGATAGATGCATCACAAGCCGAATGCTTGGGCCGATCGTGCCTCTCTATCACATGTTCCGCGCTCTCGCTTGCACGTTCGGCTCAGGCGGAACGTGACAATGAGTCATGCTTTTTCGTGAGTGCAGCCAGCGTTCATCGATTTATAAGATGTTATCAAAAAAGTAAGATACGTTCCTGGGTAATTTTGGGTCGTAAATTTCAAAAATATACACAAAAGAGGGGTTAGTGGGGGGGGGAAGTTTTTTTGGTGGGAAGTATATATCCCGTCGTCTGTTCTCTCTTGTAAAAAAGTTGGAAAGGTGGGAACTATAGCTCCCAGTGTCCAGTATGACATCTATATTTCAAAACGGCTCCCGGTCCCGGCTCCTTTTGTGAATTAAATTTTAACGTAAAAAATTACATAGCTCGTGATTTTTATCAAGGAGATAAAAGTACTCATCAATACAAGTTAACTATGGAAAGATGAAAGAAATGAATTTGTAGTAACAAGCTACTTGTATTGGTGGGTAGGTACTATATATTCGGCACTCGGATTACCAATAAAATAAATTACTATTATAATAGATGTTTTTTTTTTATAAATATTGTTTGAAAATATACTTAAGTATACTTATTATGTATTTGGGACTGTTTCTATCACATTGATCAGACTATCCTTTTCGTGAAATAACGAATAATAACTAATAAGTTGCATATACCAAGTTTTTTTAGACACACGGATTTTATTTATAGAATTTGCGAATGTGACGCAGTGACGAACACTGCGATGATATCTTCCCACTTAGAGACTCAATTTCAATCGACTCTACCAAGGTATAAACGAATGATTCTGTGCATATTTTACGTTTCATGCAGCCGTAATATAGTCTAGTTTACAAAGCTAAAACTGCTTACCTAATTTTTTTTCAGAACTACCCTCAAAAACATAAAAATAACGGTTATTTCGGCGGCAAAATCTCGTGATTACCATGACATGTCATAATTCTCTAAAGTGTTGCCACTAAAAAAGGTTCTCCGAAATATAAAGATTGCGTAGATAAATATTACATTGCATTATGTCTAAGCATATAAATAAAAAACATGATTTACTTCAATCTGAGATGTGGGAAGTATGGCTCCCAACGTTTTAATAAGGGTTAACATTTAGAGTAGCGGATTCACTTTTAAGTTAACATAAAAATATGTTAATTTCTGTTAAATTTCGAACTACGCAAAGAGTCTGTCTTAATAAAATTAATTCTAAATCTTAATCCAGATGAATGAAAAAACATTGTTTGTCAACATGCTTACCACACTCTAATAATAATTATTATACTTACCTACCCGTCTTTTTTTGTTTCTAATCTGTTAACTTTCAAAACCAACAGTTTTTATAAAAGATGCACCTTTTATCACATGTTAACGGATTAACGTAAAATTTTCGGAAATATAACGACTTAACTTTTATCAAAGTTAACTATTTGTTTAACGGTGTCAATGGCAAGTTATTCAGATTACGACTCTATGATGTATGGTACGTTCGTGATAATATGATATTTAATGTTCAGTACTGGCCGCTCAAGGCTGGCAATAGGCATGAGGCAAGATTTTGAAATCCTCTTGCGCAACGTGGGTAGTCATTTTCTAAGTCCGAAAAACACAATATTTCGGTAATAAATTTAAATTTAACGAAGTTTAAGCCACATTTCTATTAAATTTTAAATAGCGCGCGAAAAAAGGCCTCAAGTGTCATGGCGTCGGCTATGACGTCACGCTATTGTAAAAAATGTCATTGAGTCCGCCAAACATAACGTAGTGGTTAAATTCTCTTTGATGGTTACAATATCGTGACGTCATGCGCCGTGATTGGCGTTTCAGTCAAAATGGCCGATAGCAGTATTTTAATCTTTTATTTTATTAAAAATCACATTAATCTCAAGGTTAAATATAAAAATAAATAAGTGTTATAATTTCTTTTTATATGTACTTTCCCCTAAAAACATTAAATCTTTAATTTTCTGATACTGTCGTCACGCCTAATTGTGTGTGTGCGGATTTATACAAGCTTAATGTAGAGACTAAAACGAAGTCAACTCGAGATCTGAACGACTTATCAACAGATAACTAACTACAACTTTACCACGATCGTTTAGTCCACCAGAATAAGAAACACGTCAAAGCAGCTATTGAAAGGGAACTTGGAATTAAAGTTCGTCTATATTCTGAATTATATATCGGGTGTATTTACGGAAAAACTCACTGGAAAACTTTTGGAACAAGAGAACGAGATATGAAACCTGCAGAAATTATTCTCTCTCTTCTCTCTGTTCAAAGACGATTTTAGCAAGTACCATCACGTTTATTTTATGCGGCAGAAATCGGAAGTTAACGTGATCTCCGGCAAATGTTATAAGAATTGTAGCAACATCTTCAGCTGGAATAAGACAAAGGCTCAAAATGCTGTGTAGGTACACCATAACAAAATGGTCTTAGCGAACGTGAAAACAGAACCTTAGTCGATGCCGCTCGTTATTAAATGAACATAATGATAAATGTTAACATACTAATTAAAGTACATAAGGTAATATGTTATACTAATTAAAGTACATACAGCATATGCACACACACTATTGTAATCAGTATATGATTACAATAATGTGTGTGCATATGCTATACCTAATCATAAAATTGTTGGACAAAATTTGTATTGATAAAATTTATTATTTGCATGGTGTCACAATGGCGAAACATGCTGAACTAGTTTATAATTGTAACATTCTGTCCCTAACCATGTTTTCAAGCAAATAAATATTTGAACTTGAAAAAAAAAAATGCATCCTCACGAAAAATGTCCTCTCGCTACATGTCATCGGGTAGAATTAATAAATACTGCGTCGTACATTATAAACAACTGGCCTAACTCCAGAAAGTGGTAAATTGCTATTTGAATTTTAACTTTGACTAACTTGAAATTTAACTTATATATTTTAACTGACTTAAGAAAAAAATTCAACAACTTACCTAAATATTATTGGAATTAACATTCACAGTGTTACGCTCATATTTCTCAACAAAAGAGAGCAAAGCTGTCTAAACAAAAGGCTAATAAAAGGTCAAGAGACTTTATATTTAAGAGTCAGGACATATAATATACCGTCGGGCGATATGGAAGAATATTACTCGGCTGAAATCTATTTTCCACTTTAAGCACCACCGATCTGTGATGCCAGGGGGGGATAATCCTACCGAATACAGCTCGGATCACATTACAAGAAACACAGAAGAGTTTATTCGTATGATTGTGCCTCTCACATCACCGGTAGGTACTTGTTGAAAATCAGGAAGAAGAAATCCAAGACAGACAGAATCATTTGATCCGTCTTCAGAAACATTAAAGACAGGATTGCGGCTGTATGAAGATGCTTTAGGTGATAATGAGACACCAATAAACTAAGATGATATAGCAAAAGGAATGACTGCGTGGCAGGAGTCAGATTTGGCCACCTGATCGATTTGGAGATTATGTTATGATCTCAGCTGATGGTATTAATGACATCAATGAACCAAAAACCTACAATGTAGCAATGTAATATCAATAGCCTGCATAAAGATCTGTGGGTCAAAGCAATGGAAAGTGAAGTAAAATATTTAAAGAAAAGTAAACCTGGATACAAAGCCTGTAAATGGATAAACAAGATCAAGACCAATACAGACGGCTCATTAGATAAATTTAAGGCGAGGCTAGTTGCTCGATACGCAGATACAGAAAAAAGAATCGACTATGATTAGACTTTTAGCCCAGTTGCTAAGATGACGACAATTTATCTATCTTAAGCGTTGCTGTTAATGAAGATTAAATACTCACACAGTTTGACGTATCAACCGCATTCTTGTATGGTTCACCAAACTACCTTAATATGAATCAACCTTATGGCTATTCCGATAGATTGAAAAAGGTCTGCAGGCTGAAGAGAACTAAGCATTTTATTTATATATACAAACATAATAACGACTCTATAAATCGTTGGCTAACGTCAAAAAAGCGCCAGATCATTAGAACATTTTATCGTCAGTGCAATAGAATATTTTATCGCTCTGGTCACACTGAAATGTGAGAGCGACACGCCGCGTCGGCGGGTTTTTTAAAATTACTGTGGTTCATAGTATTAGTCCTATATGGACAATAAAATACAGAATAAAACAAGACTGAAACAAATAAACCGGAGTTCCTTTCTGAGTTTCTTCTCCGGTCCATCCACTTAGGTATCTAGAGAAACCTGCAGGGCTCACAGACCGAGGACCGCGTTGGCTCGTGCCCCTGTCGTGCGATCCAGTGCCTGTAGTACGTGCCAGTGGTCACGTCCTCTTTGTTTACCTTTAATTTCTATTGTGTGACTTCTAGCTTCAGCGGTCTCTATGCCCTCAGCCGTGTGTCGCTTAAATATAATAGAATCTGGCTGAGGACGTTTGATCTCGGCATTTGACCGGTCAATATACCTACCTACTATATTTTTTTACTATTGTTATTTATTTTTAATTTAGAAAATGCTTGACTAACCATATTTAGCAAATCGTTTATAGCATTAAAACTAAGAATTTATTTATTTCTTTCTTTTATAGATTGTACTCAATACATTTCCTTTACAAATAAGAGTGGTGGGGTAAAAAAATGGATCGAATATTTGACTGGCAAAATCCACATTATTAATTTTTGAACTTTTTTTAACGTAAATCCATTGGTGGAATTTAATTGGAGGTTTATTTTGCATACTCACTTACTTTAAGGCGCGGTGAATAGACGACTTTTACGTAGGTATTAGTTTTGTCACTGTTGCTCCGCGTAGAAATGAAAAAGAAGCGAAGAGACGCCGCGATGGCGCAACGTTTCGTTCGACTCGTTCGAGTTATTTAATACATTAATCCTTGCAAATTTCTTATTCCAATCAATAAATAAAAACAACAGTTCCCTTTTTTTATTATATATTACATCACTGTTATTAATATTATCAAGATTTGTTTATAAATAATACAGTTACAATTGCTACAATTTCAATTTAAATGGTTATTTTATGGTTTTTTTTTATCGAGAAAATTTACCGAAAACGTGTTTTGAACACAATGGTCCCCCCATAAATATGATCAAGATTAACATATATTTTTTAGCTGCTCTAAAATGTAAACATTTGGCTAAAAAACTGTTTTGTGAAGCCTATTTTGACTAAGTACAGCGCCTTAAGCGCCTGGTCTAATATGCTTCATCGGCTCGCTTACGCCAGGCTGGTCCGGATTGGTGATCGCTAGTGATCGCAGTAAGATAGTAACTAATCTTAAGATGAGAGTTGCTGCTACCCATCTATCAGGTGTATGTCCCTTAGTCGACTCGGACGAGTCCCATGGGTAGACATGGCGTATTCTATTTTAAGCTGGGAGCCTTACAGCTTCTACTTAATACTTAGTTCTGTATGTATATAAAAGTAGATATAGAAGAGAAAGCTAGGACAAAAACAAAACGTGCTCGGTAGTAGTTTATTATGATTAAAAAATGGCATGTATAACTCTTAGATTAAACCAAAATAGCGAAGTTTCCGAAAAATAAACTCCCTAAGCCTAGGACTTAAAAAAAAACATAATATATTGAATTATATTGTCACGGTATTTGGCTCGCTTTAAATCTCAGAGGTCGTGGGTTCGGTCCCCACGCCGGACAGGAAATCTTTGTGTAAATTTTAAGATTTATTTCCGGGTCTGGTTGGTTGAGAGACTACCCTCCGTGCCTCGGAAAGCACGTTAACCTGTTGGTCCCGATAGTTATAACATAATAGTTACAACCCGCCTGTCAAGCGTGGTGACTATAGCACGTACCATCCCTCGGGTGGAGGGCCATGTTCAGCAGTGGACGTTGTACGGGCTGATGATGATGATGATTAATATGTACCTACATTTTTTTAGTTTCCAATGACTTCATCGTTGGCAACTATGTCCGATATAGATAATTACCAATGATGAAATCATTGGAAACTATGTCAGATATAGATATGTGCTGAAAGGAATACCTTTCAGTACAGATCTATATCTGACTGATGAAGTTTGTCATGAGTTTTAAGGCGTGTTTCAGAAAGCTCCAGAGTGTTCACAACATCTGGTGCTTTTTGAAACACGTTTTATTGCAAATATCACAGCCGACCCATGTAATCTGGGGAACCAAACGATAGCGACTTCTAATTTGCGTAGCAGTTCCATCTGTCGGAGTCTTGTCAGATTACAACAGCACTGTCTAGTCAAGTACAAGTTACAACGCGGAAAACTACCCTGGCGTTATGTGGTTCGTAGTTATGTGCCTACCCCGTTTTACTAGATGGCGCTTAACACGGTTCTTACAGTGTGAAGGGTTGTTTACTAATCCCATAACGATATTGCGGAGCGTTCAAGTAATACGTAACGCAATTTTTAAAGATTTTGGACCCCTCCTCCCCCCCCTTGTAACGCACCGTAACGTTTTTCTGGACCCCCCCTCCCCGTCTCTAAGCGTTACGTAACACTCAAGTGATAATTTTTACCCTAAAGTCGTACCTAAAAAGTTATGTAATCGTTTTTACACATGGTATAGTTTCAATATACTAAATAAAACATGAGAATTTTAATTCTAAACACCTGCGTATTTTGTTTATTTTTCATAAATTGATGGCTTCAAATTTTTTTTTTGGTTTTGTTTTTAATTCCCAAATTTTTTAGAAAACGATGTTATGTAACGAGTTGTAAGAAAGACCCCTCCCGCCCCTTTAACGCATCGTAACGTAATCGTTTTACGAGACCCCCTCCCCCCCCAAATTGCGTTACGTAATACTTGAACGCTCCCTTACTATGACTTTGAAACAAATGTCTTTGCTAAGCATGTTATTAAGTTAATGTAGCTTTGACAATACAGTAACATTTTGAACTTGGACTTGGATACACAAGGAAACGCTGCAGCCCGTTTCCTTATAAACGATTATTATAGATGATGTGATAACATTCGGGACCAACGGCTTAACGTGCTTTCCGAATCACCAGACCTTCCCTCCCTTAACCAAACAGACCCGGAAAGAAATCTTAGAATTCACTCAAAGATACCGTGTCCGGCGTGGGAATCGAACTCACGACCTCCGATATTTAAAGCGAGTCAAATACAGCTACGCTACGGATTTTGTCAACACTCTTCTTGTAATATAATGCTTAAGTGATGGTATTCATTCAATTTTAGGGATATGTATTATTGCTTGAATGCTTCTGAACACTGGCGTTTGGTTTGCTCTATCGGTATTATAAACCCTTTCCGTTGTGTAAGGCATATCAAACCCTGAGACCGCGCAAATCGTTAGGCCTTAAGCAATAATACGATCTTATTTATTCTCTAATTCTTATAACGTTTTCCAAATCAATTAAATTTATACTAATATTATAAAGAGCAGGGCCGGATTTAAGGGAGGGCATCCAGGGCAACTGCCCCGGGCCTCCAAAATAGATGGCCCCCCACAATAGAAATTAAAAATCTTTCAAATTCTGACGAGTAAACTCTACAACTTTTATTTATTTGTTCGATGTTGTACCTTTACATACAGTAGGTACTTTGTAGAATCATGATTAATGATTACTACTATATCTCATATAATATATCAGAACTATTAAGTACTGATATATTATTGTTAAGTGGACTGTATTTAATTAATAAGTTGTACGAAGTACCGACATGCGAGATTTTAAATTTGAAGCTGGATTCAACAAGACTTACTTGGTTTTGCTTGCAGTGATGTTTGTATCGGTTCACGTGATAGTTTCAGGCTTCAGGACCTAATGGCTCGTCCAGACTTACCTTCAAACCCTTTCAACCTTACCACACAACACGTTCAACCGATAAACTGCTGCCCGAAGAGACTTGCTCGAAACCAGCTTCAATGCGATAGACGACACTGATTTTATAGTTCTAATGCACTAAAATGTGGATAACCACCGAAAACAAGGTTTAGTGACTTATGAACTGCGAAACGATATGAAAATTTAGCACGAGATGTACAACGAAGTTACGACAAGTACGATACGAAAGAAGAAAACTTTTTTTAATATCGAGGGGTGAAAGGCTATTTGTTTGAAGCGACATTTTGGACGATATGGAGTTATATACATATTCGGATTCAGCGAATTTTTCTGCGTCGTCTGAGCCGGGTTTCGTACAATTCTGAGCACTTTTATGGCGCTTAAAACAATGCCATTTTAGTGCATAATTCTCAAACATGATGTATGATCAGACTTCAAATTTGCCATATTTTTTTAGTATATCATTTAAGCTGTATACAAAAACAGAGAATCGGATCATAAGCCGTTATTCCCTTCCTAAAATTTTAGTTCGATGGCAGATAAATCGTTTTTCGATGTAGCTATCTTTAGATGAAAAGTCCCTTCAAACATTTTGCTTACGACTACTTACTCTGTGCAATGTCGCTTCAACCAATTATTATTTGCCGTCAGCCAAATTCATTAAGACATGTCGTCGGTTCAACCGTTTCGCTACAACTGTTTTTCACTCTGTTTAGAACAACCAAGTTATATAACTCCTTTCAAAATCTGAGACATCAAACAACTCTTTAAGAATGTTCATCGTTGCTTAAGCCAACTTTCCTGAATCGTTAACAAAACCCAAAACCCAAACCCAAATTGGTAGTTAAACAAAATAGCCTATTCCTATTATTATTGAGTAACGTCGATTCAATCATTTTGCTTTCTCCTGCATAAGTACTGTAAAGTCACTTAAACCATTTTGCCTGCTGCTGATTAGTGACAATGTTGGAAGTTGAATCATTTTTCTTTACTCTAAAAATAAGGCGATACAGATCATTTTGTATTAAGCGACAATTTATCTTATACTCATAACTGTTTTTTAATTGAAAATTAAACCAAAACATTAAGGGATTTTTTTTCAATAAAAATTTGCGATCCCCATTATAGAAAGAGCACTAGTTTTTTCATAACGATTTTTTTTCCAAATTTTGAATCTTTAAATGGCTCTCCTGTAAAGTTCGTAAAATGTCGCTTCAAACAAATAGCCTTTCACCCCTCGATATGTTAATGTTGCCAGATTAAATTTTAAATTTTACTACTATTCTTAACATTCCGCCCACCAAATACAAGGTATTTTAAAGAATTTACAAACAAAACTACACGTGAGCATTGGGTTTTATGTTAAAGACTTCCTTAAACTTTACTATAATAAACTAAATTAACTAAGTATCTACGATAAACCAATTAGCAAACAAATTTAATTTTGCATTGGCAAAGGACACAGTTTAACAACTGGCCTCTTGAATTCCCCAGAATCTGTTTTAATAGTTACCACGCGACAAATCCCATCAGTCCCACAATGAAGTTTAAGCACTCGACCAATTTTCCATTTCATCGGACTGCATTGCTCATTTACAATGAGAACAAGAGTCCCGACAGAGATATGTCCTTCCTTGTCATCGAACCACTTATGACGCTGTTGCAACGTATGCAAATATTCCAAATGCCACTTACGCCAGAAATTCTGATGAATTTGTTGTAATAATTTCCATCTCTGTAGAACACTAACTTGCGTCTCTACTAAATCACTCTCAGGTAATATAGTGAGCGGCTCTAAAGTAAGAAAATGGCCTGGAGTTAATACCGAAAAATCGTTGGGGTCCGAGCTGATCGGCGACAAAGGTCTTGAATTCAACATGGCTTCTATTTGGGTTAAGACAGTATAAAATTCTTCAAAAGTAAGGCGTTGCTGCCCTATCACGCGATATAAATGTGTTTTTACAGACTTTATGCCAGCTTCTGCCAAACCAGACATATGAGGGCTCCCTGGGGGATTCAGAACGAATTCAATCTGCTCGGTGCGCGAAGCTTTCGCCATCAAATCATGTAAAATATTAGAAGCTCCTACGAAATTCCTACCTTGGTCAGAAACTAACCTAGAGCAACGACCGCGTCGCGCTATGAAACGCCGCAAAGCTGCCAAATAGGCTTCCGAAGACAACTCTGAAACGAGCTCTAAATGTACTGCCTTAATGAAATAATGAAATAATGAATTTATTCAGCACTTAGGTATTTACATACACTTGTACTTGTCAAAATCACAATAACAAAGAAATATAATTAATAGGTTATTATTCTTATTCTATGAATAGAACTACTTAGGTAACTATAACTAACAAATGCAACCTGTGAGTGCTGCTAATTGTAGGACATTACAGACAATTTACTCCGTCTGTCCGTGTGTCATTAATTCCTCTACTCATAATTAGTTAATACTTACATTAAAAAAATTTGAAAGCATACAATTAAGTGACACACACTTAGGGGCACCCTTATGAGGTTAGGACCACAACCCAGAGGTGCCATTGATATTAAAGTCAGATTTGTGGATATAAGAGGAAGTGATCGCTGGCACGGCCTACAGGCGCTGGATCACAGGGCAGGGGTAGGGGTACAACGCGGTCCTCGCCGGCGAGAATCCTACCCTAGCTAACCTGCAACCTTTCACTAGCTACCTAGGTGGACGACCCGGAGAAGAAAGGGAGAAAGAAACTCCGGGATTTTTTTTTTCGTCATCTTTTTTATCACAGTGTGTCCATTTTTTTTTAAATATATGTTTTCTTTACAATATTTCATTTAAAGTATAATATGAAGCATGTGCGCTAATGCACGCTCTAGACGTTTTCATAGATATAGCTAAATAGTGATTAAAAATCCTCAAGCAAAAAGTAAGTAAGAGCCTCATAAACCTCTAGCACTTGAAAACGGAGGGCGCATCCACACACATTACCAAAGAACAAGCCATGTGAGAAAATTATCGTCTTAAGCGGTCACACACTAATGTTTTAACAACCATCTCAAATACAACCACCAGCAAGCCGACCAGCCACCGCAAGCAGCACCCGTTCACGAGTATGACGTGTGAGCACACAGCCATCGTCTCCCTCGCCATATTAGAGGGAAGGAGGCGACCCGACTCACATCGCCACCGCAAGCAATGACAAACAATGGGAGCATGACGAGCACACTGATAGCAACATTTGAGGAATCACGTTTAAAAGGAGAGGCAAAAGTTAGACTCAGCATAGCATGTTCCGAAGTACATCAAAGTATACAATAATAACATTGGCAATAAAATAATAAAAAATACAAAACATCCAATAATGTAAGTTTGCGTGTGTTACACCGCTAGCACCATGCAGTTTTATCATTAATATATTCATTTATTGTGTAATAACCTTTTTTCATTAAGGTAGTCTTTACATGAGTTTTAAATTTATTGAGTGGTAACTCTTGCACTAATTCCGGTAGTTTGTTATACATACGCAAACTAAGCCCTACAAACGAAGAATGGACTCTCTGCAGACGGTGGTAATCAGCACACAATTTGTGTTTATTTCTTGTATTTTTTGTGTGCATGTCGCTTCTCTTCTGATATTGATTTAAATTTTGTCTTATATGAATTAAATTTTCATAAATGTATTGAGAAGCAACCGTTAATATATTAATATTTTTAAACAAATCTCTTAGGGAAGTTCGGGCACTTAGTTGGTAAATAGATCGAATCGCCCGTTTCTGTAAAATAAATATACTTTGGATATCGGCAGATTTGCCCCAAAGTAGAATTCCATATGATAAAATGCTGTGGAAATAACTAAAATAGACCATACGTGCAGTTTCTACGTTGGTCAGTTGTCTAACTTTCCTAACAGCGTAAGCAGCAGAGGTCAACTTTTTGGCCAAGTTCGACACATGAGCATTCCATTTTAAATGTGTATCCAGCGTTATACCTAAGAACACTGTGGAGCTAACAGTTTCCAGCACTTCATTATTGAGAATTAAATTAGGTCCAGTATTTTTCACATTGGGCGTAGTGAATTTTATACATTTAGTTTTTTTTGCGTTTAGCACCAAGTTATTTACAGTAAACCAATGAGTTATATGTGTGAGTGCACAATTAATAAAATCGAAATCGTCAATATTACGTTTCACTTTAAAAATAAGTGAAGTGTCGTCAGCAAAGAGTACAACATCACACAATTTCTCCAAATAATACGGCAAATCATTAATATATACCAGGAATAAAAAAGGACCCAGAATGGAACCTTGTGGCACACCTAACTTAACGGGTAAGGATTCCGATACTACACCACCTACATCAACGCACTGAACTCTCTGAGAAAGGTATGAAGACATCATATCCAGTGCATCGTCCTTAATACCATAGTGACGTAATTTTAATAAGAGCGAGTCGTGCCGAACGCAATCGAAGGCCTTTGAAAGATCACAGAATACACCGATGGCATTTTGCGACTGCTCCCACGCATCATATATAGATTTAATAAGAGCGACTCCAGCATCTAAAGTTGAGCGACCTTTAGTAAAACCAAACTGATTCGCGTGCAAGAGGTTTTTAAAATTGAAATGCTTGAGGAGCTGATTAAGTATTATTTTTTCAAAGATTTTACTAAACACTGGTAATATTGAGATTGGTCTATAATTGGCTGGGTCGTCTTTCGAACCTGATTTCAATAAGGGTATGATTTTACTGTACTTCATTTTGTCAGGAAATGTACCAGTATCTACACATTCATTAAAAATAATCATTAGATAAGGCGCTACTATATCAATTATTTCTTTCAGGATTTTAACTGAAATACCCCATAAATCACCTGTATTTTTTGAATCAAAAGCCTTGACTACGTTTATCACTTCCGTTACAGTAACATGCTTGAATTTGAATAAAGAATTACATCCCGGTACGCTACTGCATAAAAGTAGCTCAGCCTCACTGGCTGATGAATTTAAAGAACGCGTAGTGGCTATTGGTATGTCAGAGAAAAAAGTATTAAATGCATGAGCCACGTCAGATTTATTACTAGTAAGTTTATCATCGACTTTTATTTCTAACAGATTATCCCGGTTAAAAGTCTTGCCACTTTCTTTATTTATTATTCCCCAGGTGGTTTTTATTTTGTTACTGGAGTTTTCTATCTTATGTCTAATATGATTGGCTCTAGCAATGCTACAAACTATTTTAAAAGTTTTAGAATACTTTCTTACATGCTCTAAAAAGTCATCATCGGATCTATACATTTTCATGCCATAAAGCTCATACAATCTAGATCGACTCTTATATATTCCTGGAGTAGCCCATTCATTAAATTTACAGTGAACTTTACTATTATAAGTTTTAGTTTTAAAATTACTTCTAAATTCGGTCTCTACAATGTTAAAAACGGCTCCATAGTTACTATCCGGATTCTGCTTAACTAACAAAGAAGGATTTAACTTTGACATAATATTTTCCTTAAAGCGATTAATTCGACCAGCAGTGATAGGGCGGCACGTTATTTTTGACGTTGTTTTGTCTTCTGTGCTTGGAAAGACTGCCAACTGTCCACAGTGATCAGATGTTAGATTATATAAAATCTGCGTATTTATCGTTTGACAGTTTGAAAATATGTTGTCAAGACAAGTGGACGAGTGTGAAGTTATCCTAGTGGGTTCATAAAAAAGATGTTTTAAATTAAAAGAATTAAATAGATTAAGGAGTCTCCCACTAGTAGACGAGGCTTCAAGAATATTAACATTAAAGTCTCCACACACTATTATCCCCTTACCTGAACAACTTAACCTCGTGAGGGCATCTTCTACAACAGATTCAAATAAATCAAAGTTACCTAAAGGTGGACGGTACACACATACAACTACATGATGCTGCAGTTCCACACAAGACAACTCGGCATTCCGCTCAATGGACAGATTTACAATATCATGTCTTGATTTACATTTTATGTGAGATGATACAATAATTAGTGAGCCACCATGAATGGCTTGTTTTCTCACAAAAGCACTCTGTACTGTGTACTTATCATTGTTAATGAAACATAACTGAAAATCTTTTAACCAATGTTCAGTAAGACATAAAACATGAACATTAAAGTTTTCTAAAAATAAACTTAACTCTAATTCTTTGCCAGAAAGACCCTGCATGTTCTGATGTACAATATTTAAATCATGCAGGCCTTCTGTTGTCCTTAAATCTAGTTTAAAATATTTAAGTTAGTAGAAATACTAACATCTAATTCAGTGTTACACTGAAACAAATCAGACTTGTCTGAATCTTCCTTTAAAAAACTCTCAGAAATTAGAGTAGTCAATGTACTACTCTGTGATAATCTATGATTATCTGTGTCAGTAAAAAAATTAAATGCTAACATATTAGCAAGTTGTTTTTTCGTAAAATAGGGTAGGTACAATGTACCATTTGTCAAATTAAAATTATGTGAAATAATACTATTTATGTCAAAATAATCAAGGAACTCATTACAATTACAGATATTGTACAATAACATATTTAAGTCATAAATATGTTTACTTTGTTCCTTCGTCAAATTATTACAATAAGGTAGTGAACATAATATAAATTGACTGTTATATTTACTGTTATAGTATTTGATCTTATTAATTAATTTTAGAATATGATTCCTATTAACAGTCAAACTGTCACCATACAATATAATGAATCTGTTGTATTCATTATGTTCACAAACTGAATCAATTTTTGAAACTAAATTACTAAAATTAACTCCGGGTAAGCAAACATTAAGTATAGACTGAGTCTAGTCGCAGTACACACAAAAACACAAATATATGATTTGAATGTGCGCAAACCTCGACCTCGACCAAGACTAATATCAAATGGACCACCATAATCAACAGCAACAGACGAAAAAGGTTTGATTTGAGTAATACGAAAGGCCGGTAAATTGCCCATCATAGGTGGTAACGAAAGTTTAGGATGAACACGAAAACATTTCATGCACGACGAAATAACTCGATGAATAGCCCTCTTCGAAGACAATATCCAAAACTCTTGAGCTAACATATTTTGCAAAGTTTGCAATCCAGGATGCATAAAGCGTCGATGATAATCCTCAATAATCAATGTAGTTAATCTATGATCACGAGGCAATAAAAGTGGATGTTTAACATCAAACGAGAGATCTCCTTTGAAGAGTCGACCACCCACCCTCATTAGTCCATGGTCATCCAAAAAAGGGGATAATTTCCGCATTGGTTTCGAAACTAGGCGAGATGATTTCTCCTTCGACAAACAACGGAGCTCTGATGCGAAAGAACACTCCTGTACATGCTTCACGAGGAAACGAAGTACGTCATTAGTTTCCTGACAAGATAGTTCAGAGTTTGTAACCTTCGAAGATGGATATTTCAAATTACGAATATAACGAAAACAATACGCTAAAATACGCAAAATGCGTTGTAAAGATGAAAATTTATTCAAAATTTGATCAACAAACGATACATTGGAAACTGTGAAGAAACTATAAATCTTCTGTTCATCAGAAGCCACTTGATCAAAAGAGATGACAGATTGTGGCCAAGTTTCCTGAGGACTCGAAAGCCAGTGAGGTCCCGCCCACCATGAGGCATGCTGGACTAAATCAGCTGGTAGCAGACCACGCGAGCCGCAGTCCGCTGGATTTTCAGAGCCAGCGATGTGATGCCAGTTTTGAGGGGGAACTTTTTCCTGTATATGAGCGACCCTATTAGCCACAAAGGTCTTCCACTTTGATGGACACGAACGAATCCAAGTTAACGCAACGCTCGAGTCTGACCAAGCGAAAATATCATCAAATACTTGAAAATCTTTTAGCGATTCCATAAACGAAGTTATTAAATCAGATAGTAGTACGGCTGATAATAATTCTAAGCGCGGAATAGAACACCGACGAAGTGGGGCCACTTTAGACTTTGCACAACAAAGGCGTACGATAATAGTCCCGTCACTTTTAACCATACGACAATAAATAACACTACAGTATCCCTTCTCCGACGCGTCGCAATAGCCGTGGAGTTGAATTGATACGAAAGATTCTATCATTCTGCGAGGAATAGACAACGAGCTTAATAACGAAAGTTGTGATTTGAACTTACGCCATTCTCGAGCGATATTTTCTGGAGCTTCACAATCCCAGTCGACTCCAGATATCCATAAAAGTTGGATTATATATTTAGCGAAAAATACAACAGGCGATAATAATCCTAAAGGATCAAAAATCCTAGCTATGTCTGAGAGGATGGATCGCTTTGTACACGGACATTCATTCCACGAGGTTTTGAAGGTGAATGTATCATCCTTAGGCAGCCACGATAATCCCAAGATTTTCAACGACAAGTCACACTCACCCTCAAAGCCCCGAAGGCGGTCAGAGTACAAATCGTCCTCCGGACATGCATTCAAAAAATTTAAATTATTAGAAGCCCACTTGCGCAAATGAAGATGAGCTGTTGACAGAATTTGCACTAACTCCTTTTGGGCATGCAAAGCACTCTCAACTGAGTCCGAACCAGACACTACATCATCAACATACACATCCCTTGCTAATATAGCAGCACCTCTAGGAAAACGAGAAGAAAATTCCCTAGCCAACTTGGAGATACACCAAAGAGCTTGATAAGGAGCGCAACTAACACCGTACGCTACTGTTATTAACCGAAAATCTTTAATTGGCTCTTCTGGAGAGAAACGCCATAAAATGCGTTGATAATCAGAATCTGATTTATGAACAAGAAACTGACGATACATTTGTTTGATATCTCCCGTAAACGCGACTGCATGCCAGCGAAACCTAACTAATAAGTCGAAAATGTTGTTTTGTAATTTAGGACCAGGCAGCAATGAGTCATTCAGGGACATTCCTGCAGCATCTTTGGCGCTTGCATCGAAAACGGTATGCAAGGGTGTAGTAACAGAGTCAGGACGTAAAATTCCATGATGTGGTAAATAATAAAAATGCCTACTCGACGATAATGGAGGGTCAACTTCTTCCATATGACAACACTTCAAATAGTCATCCATAAAATCGATGTAAGCTGAACGAAAAAGTGAGTTTAATTTAAACTTCTTTTCTAAATTTAAGAAACGTTTTAAAGCAATCTCACGAGAACTCGAAAACTGGGGCTTCTCCAGAGGGTCAACGAAAGTTAATGGTACAACCATCCAACCATCAGGATTACGACAAAATGAAGCCTCCATATAATTTTTACACGACAATTCAGGTTGCGAAAGAACGACAGGTTTAGGAGTATCCAGATTTTCCAATTCCCAGAACCGCTTAATATTGTTGTCTAATGACAAATTCGACACGAGAAGGCAGCTCTTATTTACAACACATGACCTATTGCGAAAACGAGAACGACAAGAGTCAACGTCAATAGCACATTCACCCATTACTACCCAGCCGAAAACAGTGCGGATAGCAACAGGCTGACCTGACTCACCTTTAACAAGACCAGGTTGAAGTGCTGAAGCGAGAAGGTTGACGTTGACCAACATATCAATAGGCCCAGGTTTGTAAAAGAATGGATCAGCTAGATCTAATTCCTTAATATGCCTCCAAGACGAAACATCAATTTGATCCGAGGGCATATCGGAACAAATCTGTGACAAAACAAAAGCTTCTAACGAAAATTTACATGCTAAGTCTCTATTTGATGGGACCAACTCACAATCAATGGACCCAAGAGTATCAGTTGAGACTTGACCAATACCATCAACAGATTGACCGTTGTCCTTTATACTAAGTCCAAGCTTATGTGCACAAGTCGCTGTGATAAAATTACATGCACTTGCACTATCTAATAAAATGCGAATCGGAATCAATTTATTAAATTTATTTTTAATCAAAACCATTGCGGTAGAAAATAAAGCCTGAGAATCACTTCCCGGAACAACCAGTGCGGGCCCCGGAGAGGGTCGCTGTGAAGTGTCATCCTCTTTATTCTTCTCAAAATGGAGCAAAGTGTGATGTCTATATTTACACTTATCACAGTGCACCGATAACTTACAATGTCTAACTCTATGCGATGGAAGAAAGCAAAGTAAACAAAGTCGTTTATCTTTTACAAATGTAAATCTATCAGTGGGAGTCAATTTTAAAAAGTCAGGACATTTACTTATATTATGACCTAATTCTGAACACATAACACACTGGCTCACAGGTGGGACAATAAATGATAATTTATTCTTTACAACCGGCTTATTCGAAACAATATTTAATTTAATATTTGAATTTTCTAAAGCTTGACTTCTCTTCTCGATAAATTTACTTAATACCTCATATGTTGGAATATCAACATCAGAAGCAAGCTGAAGCTCAAATGATTCCTTAGTCGCAAGATCTAACCTGGACCACAACAAATAGTATAGCATAAAATCCTTAGTAGGCAAATTATATTTTTCTAATATTTCTAAATTTTCTTTAAAGGTTCTAAATATTCTATTTAAATCACTACTACTTTTAGTTCTAATTGGTTCACAATTCAAAAGTTTTTCATAAAATGTTATTGCTATTATTCTTCTTTTACCATAGTAATTTTTCAAAGTGTTATATGCATTCAAATTAGGGATGGCGATTCTTTCCGAAAAAGATCGATTTTTAAATCGATTCGAATCGTGACCTAATGAATCGATCCACAAAAAAATCGAGGCCAAAAAGATCGATTTCTGAAAAATCGATCTTTTCTTCAAGTTTTTGTTTAAGTATAATGTTAAATTAAATTAATTTTTTGTAAATAAATCTATTTTATTTAAAACATGACACATATTATAATTTAACGATCTCTTATTAGTAAAATCAGGTGATTCGATGATAAAAAATATTTTTATTACCATATCAAAAGATCAGATCAGGTATAAAATAAGACATTTATTTTTTTATGTATTGGTTTACAAAGTTAAGAAAATAGATAATGTAGCTTATAGTTCCCAATGTTTAATATCTAAACTTTTTAAAAACAACAGTCTGTCATAAAATCGAATGTCGATTTTTAAGGGTGAAATATCGATTCACTGAATCGATTCAGTACTACATATCGATTTAAAAAATCGATCTTTTTGGCTCCAAAAATCGATTCTTCGATTAATCGATCTCAGATCGCCATCCCTAATTCAAATAACTTTCATTTGTAATGGGGTAATTTTTAATTAAGTCTAATGCATACCCTTTTACATTTGATAATAAATAATGCAACTTTTCGACTTCAGGAATAAAATCCTTATTGTGGATAAGTGAGTCAAATAATTGAATAAATGAAACCCAATTTTCTATTTTGCCATCAAAAGGCGTAATGTTGATTTTCGGTAACTTTGCACTAAAACTGGCGTTATTTGTGATTTTGTTTTTACTATCACTAAAGGTTGTTGACAAACGCAATTTTATGTTTTTAACTTTATGTTCGAAAGTAGATGACAGTTTTAATTCGGCAGCGCTTTCGTGCTGCGACAAAGTGGATAATAGTTCTATTTGCGCCGAATGAAAACTGTTTTCAATATCTTTTAAATCTTGGAGACAGTAACCTAGCAAATCCGTACTCTCCATTAGTTCTACACGGGCGAATGCATAATCTCTTGCAATACGATTTTTATCCCCAGAAAAAGTCATACTGTTGTCGTCATTCATATCTAAAATTCAATAAATAAAAACAATCGCAATCTAAAACCAATGCAAAATTATAACAACAGGCTATAAACTACTATAAAGTGTTTGACGTTGACATTCAACTTGACACTAGAGATGTGGTAAGTTGGTGTTCCGTTCGGAAACCGCACTAAAATAGTCGATTTGTTGGTTCAGTGTATACTAGAAATCGAGAACAACACTAGTTTAATTTTATTATTATGGCCACACTGTATGGTGACATGACAACGTTAAATTGCAAAATATACTAAAACCCAACGCGAAGTTTTATTTTTATACCCACAATAAAAAAAAATATTAAAATAAAAATAAAATATATTTTTAATATTACGATAAGGTTAATCTGGCAAAATAAACGAAAATACGATAACTATCCTTCGGTTGCTTTACAAATATATCCGGCCGAAGTACCAAAAATGTTAAGTGGACTGTATTAAATTAATAAGTTGTACGAAGTACCGACATGCGAGATTTTAAATTTGAAGCTGGATTCAACAAGACTTACTTGGTTTCGCTTGCAGTGATGTTTGTATCGGTTCACGTGATAGTTTCAGGCTTCAGGACCTAATGGCTCGTCCAGACTTACCTTCAAACCCTTTCAACCTTACCACACAACACGTTCAACCGATAAACTGCTGCCCGAAGAGACTTGCTCGAAACCAGCTTCAATGCGATAGACGACACTGATTTTATAGTTCTAATGCACTAAAATGTGGATAACCACCGAAAACAAGGTTTAGTGACTTATGAATTATGAACTGCGAAACGATATGAAAATTTAGCACGAGATGTACAACGAAGTTACGACAAGACGATACGAATAAAACTTTTTTTTATATGTTAATGTTGCCAGATTAAATTTAAATTTTACTACTATTCTTAACAATTATAATAACGGTTATTCATCTATACTTGTTCACTTAATTAGACAATCAGTAAAATATCAGAACTCAACTCGCCCTGAAAAGTAGGTACATACTTAAAATTTCTACAAATGTAGAGGGAAAGTGACCAGGCCTCTTCTCTTTTGTTGCCCGGGGCCTCCGGACTTCTTAATCCGGCCCTGATAAAGAGGTAAAGTTTGTAAGGTTGTAGGGCATAATCTGTGGACCTACTGAACTGACTTTAGTAATAGAAAACTACATTATTCCCATGGGAACAGTATCTACGCGGCGAAGTCGTAAAAGAGAAAAGAAAACTATCCTATGGCTTCTAATCATCCAAAAATCTATCTTCCTTCATCATCTATAATAATCGTACCTATATCCAGGATCGGGCAACAGCGTTTCCTTGTGTGGGTACATCATAATATTGCGGTCACTAACCCGCAAACCCGCGTGACTATGGCAAATACCCTCCTTCGGCAGGAGGCCCATGTTCAGCAGTGGACATTATACGGGCTGAAGATGATGATGTTGAAGAAGTTTATTTTTGACAGTTGCCTTTACCTATTATACCTACCTATATTTTTAAGTAAAAGGTTTTTTGTCATGTAATCCTTTGTTATATACTAATGTTCTGCGAATCTAATTACTGAATTATTTATATTCAGATTGGGTACAATTAAGTTTTTCCCAAACTTTGCACACACTATGAATCTTATATTGTAAGTTATTTTTAAGATTTTATATTATTATAGTAGCTTTTTTCCAGTGGTTTCACGCCGTGGAAAAGCTATCCTAAAGCATTGGAACTTCATATTCACATTTATGTGTTACCATGTGATCAAACAGACATCCTTTTGGTAGAGTAAATTTTAAATTGTACGTAATAATAAATGAATCAAGGGGAACGTTTTTTTTTTCTCCGATTGACATACGTAGATAGCCACAAGGCTTTTGCTACTTCACCGGGCATAGTGGCGATGGCCTTAATAAATGGTTTTAAAACTACAAACTAAGCAACCTGCGCCAGATTGCGCCGCTCCCTGTGGGCTTGGACTGTGTGGGGATTGAGGGATTATGACCTTTAGTAGAGATGGGCCGACTATAGTATTTGCCGACTAACCGACTAGCCGACTAATCGGTTTTCCGCCTAATTACTGACTGATTAATACGTTCCTATGTTGTAACAACTGTAACTTTAGTTAACTTACTCTAAGTAATGTTTAGAAATTATAAATCAAGTACAAATTATTTGTTTTATTTCATTTGTTATGCGCCGATTATAATCGGCATATTTTGCCGAATAGTCGCCGACTACAAACGATGCCGAATAGTCGGCTTTCCCGACTAGTCGGCGGCTAGTCGGCCCATCTCTAACCTTTAGTATTTTAGGGGAGTTTTGTTCGCTCTACTATACAGTTCGCGGGTCTCTTGGACTTCGGGTCTACGAGGGCATCGGGTGGTTCTTTGCAAATTAAGGGTCAGGAGGACGAGGGGGGAGAATCAATGGGAACGATAAGAATAAGTGTTTACATAACATCATAATATTCATGTGCATAATATTATATATAGCCATTATTCGATGCAAACGGGATTATTTCTTAAGAATAAAATCATGTAATTTATATTGCATTTTTATTAAAAACTCTTATAAAAATATACATAATCAGATTACAAAATAATCAATACTTATTATAATATTTGAGTACTTTGAGACTTGTACTTTCATAATCAGTGTTTCTATTCGAAACAATTTGGAAACTGGGTTTTGTTTACCACGAAGAAGTAATACTATGGCTACTATACCTGGAAGTGTTAAACAATGTAAGTTCTTATTTACGAACACGCGCAGTGGCGGTGCAAGAGCTAAATTGGAAGTGGGCGAATTGTATTTTGCGCGGCCCTAGCGCTTGTGAGCCTGCTGTTATTATTTATTCCGTGGCGCGAGGCCCTCCAACCGCGAGGCCGTAGGCGATGGCCCACGTCGCCCACGCCTTGCGCCGCCTCTGAACACGCGGGTCTACGTGCGTGGCGGCGGTGGGCGGCGCATCCCGCACAAATTTATAATTTCAAACATATTGCTACTTAATTTTTATTAGAATTCAGATGCGAGCCGAGCCTAGGATTGCCAACTTTCTTTAAAGAAAAAGCAGCAAAACAGTTAAAAAAAAAATTGAGAGTACATGTCATACTTGATGTTTTGAATTTTTTTTATATAAAAAAAAATGGGTCAGCGTCTAAGTCTTTATTCTACATCATTTTGTATGACAGTGTGGAAAGCCCACGAAACTACCCATGGTAAGATCCATGCCATGCATAGTGTGTAATTCGTCGTACCAACTATCTAATTTGTACTTTCCCCAGTAAATTACCTAATATTTCCTTATGAATTAGAACGCAATACTTAGGCTATACTACGATACCTAAATAATCAAAATTAGATCATCAAAGTGGTTCAGCTAATTCAAACATTATTACACATCGCTACGATTTAAAATATAAATCTATGCGTGGCTGTAGACTTGCTATGGTGCACCTAGTTGTAGATATCGGTTTAATTAAGTCTCATGAGTTAAGGCGGAAACATATTGTTAAAACGCGATGCGACCTGACGAAACGCGCCGCGTGTTATGTCGAATCAAATGTATTGACCATGTATTAACAGAATCACACTATGAACCCGACGCGACGTCGCGTCGGGTGTTCATAGTGTGATTCTGGTCTATAGAAAACAATACATTTGATTTGAATCAACACGCGTCGCGTGTCGTCAGGTCGCGGCGCGTTTTAACTATATGTTTCTGCCTTTATCTACGTTATTAGTACCCATACCATGCATATTTTCCTGTAACGGTTATGTCATAAATCGCTGTCTAAAATACCATCAGCCTTAATTTTATTAATCTCAAAACTGGATCTGTTCTTTTGAAATACATTTTTATTCAATTCGTTTGTGACATTATTATATGGCAAAAAGTTGTTAACATAGCACAATATTTACCAAGTATTCCTATTCACTAATATTAAATTGCCTCAATCCCTCATGTACCTATTCTAAAGTTAAAGTTATAAGCTTATGCTAGTATTGTTGTAATTTTAAATACATTGTTCATATAGGTATCGTACCTACTACGTAACTTCTGATTTCTATATGAACGATGCGATACATCTTAAGTTAGTTAGTATGTAAGTAGACAGTCGTCGTTTGAATTTTTCATAAAAAAAATGATGTTGCTTGGTTGACGTATGAGATAATGTACAACTAAGTAGTACCTACTTAGCTCTATATTATCTCATACCAGACCAAAAAAAGTAAAGACGGCTGTCGAACAATGCATTGAGGCCGTTTTTTTTGGTAGATACATTAGTGTGGGTAAAAGTGTTACAATAATTTTTAGTACACAGTAGGTACCCCAATGTTATAAAATAATGTTGACCTTTGATTTGTACACAATTCGGCATTTTTGTTCGCAATATAATGAAGTTTTTTATGGCATTAAGCACCTGACACTATGGTCCTGAAGGTTATAGTCTAAGATCCGAACCTACCTCGAATTTCACCGAGCTGATAATAGAATGAAACATCTTTTATAATGAATTAAGTATATTAGAAAATATATTAATTTTTAATTAACTGTTGCAAACATTTAATCAAAAATCATTTAAAAAAATAGTCTGTCCAGGATCTAGCCAACCCATTTTTAGTATTTTCTTAGATACTAAATGCATTATAAAACATGTTTCATTCTATTATCAACTAGGTGGAAGGTCGATGTAGGTTTAGATCTTCTACTAATAGTTTGGATACGTGTGTGTGTGTTACCTACTCGTAGCGCGCCGTCCTTACTTTTTATTCAGTCTGAAGAGGTTTTATACCTTGAAGCCCACCCAAGGTTTTCTTCAATTTTTATATTTTTAATTACTATCGGGAGGCGCTACTAAAAGGAGCGCCCCGACGAATAAAAAAGGAGCGCCTCATTAGGAGCGCCTCAAAATGGTAGCGCTTCGAGGAATACCTCAGTCTGAAGTAGTATAGTAGGTATACGAAAAATAAAGTATAATAGGTATCAATATTGAATATCGCCCTTGAAGTTTTAACACCACGTACAGAAATGATAACTTTTCAGGAGACTGAACTGTATAATTTTACTATTTTACTTTTTACATTATTTAACAGGTTTATTATAATATGACGATTTTTGTTTCTACGATTTTTCTTCCGATGCCCAAGCAAAATATGGCATCTTAATGTTGTCATCGCCATAAATGACTTACCTACATGGTGTTTGAACTTCAATGACGTTGTTGGTAGGTATACTAGTATAGGTACCAAAATGGTAAAAAATAGATGGCTGGATTTGTAAAAAAAAAAAAAAATTATCCACTAACTTAAGTTCCATGTCATACACAATCCATTTTACAATCAATGTAGGTAATTGAATGACCAATTTCGAGAAGTTCTCCACTCCAATAGACAAGCGATATGAGTTGTTTAAAAAATCTCAGGTAAGTTTTTAATACCTATATAAATTTAGTGACTTAAACGATGATGATAATGGCAATGCTAGCAACGATGTTAATACTAAACATTGATTGTAACAATGGACCGTGCCACAGATTACATTCACTGTATCTCGATTGTAACTTAATTAATTAATTGTCGAAAACCGCTGGTCCCAAGAATGGCATATGCTTGACTACTGGTTCACCGTAAGAGAAGAGTTCCTTCAAAGGCTTGAACCAAGAGACCAAGAAAGATAGGATCAGAAGCCAAAACATGATCTTCATGATCCAGTCCAGTACGTAGAGGCTGAAACAAGATAAATGTACTTAGTTTCCGCGTAGCTTTAATGTAATGGTATTAAAATAAAATAAAACAAAAAAATGTTTTTATTCACGTTAACCTATTAGAGGTACCTATTTGTAAATAGTGAAACGATATTTTGGCTAATTTTTTATTAATTGTGTTAAATTAATTAAGTTTATTTGGTTATTGCTACTTATTATAATAGTTTATATAGCCTAAAAGCTGTCAGGTATCAAAATACAATATTATTCTAGATGTATTATTAAATCTAATTCTATTATTATTAGCCTTATACTTATGACTGATATTGTTTACATTCGTAAAACTATAAAAACAAAGCTGGAACTTGTTGAATCTATGGCGTTCCTAAGCTGCTGATAGCTCACTAGCTATCTTCGTATCAATGATACGGGCCCCCAAGTTACTGAGGCCCCGAAAGTAGGTAAACAAAAATTCGTATTTTAAATTGTACAAAACGCTGTCAGGTAAAACCCCACCAATAAGCCCTCCCCGCTCCGTTCACCACGACTAATCTGTTTAATCTGTGTGGTCTGCCCTTTCCTATGGAATTTTTATTGCATTAACATTGATAATAGTGAGGTCGGACCCGTGCTTCAACTAATTGCCAGGAAAAATATATGACATATGTACTGCTGCCGCTTCATGTTACGATAACTTGAGGCAAGCCGCCGGGTTTGCCGTCGGCTTTCAGGCTACCTATGCAAGTTTCTAAAGATGCGCGTGCCGGCGGCCGCCAGATTGGCCGCCAGGTTGGCCGCCAGGTTGGCCGCCGGTCGTGCCTCTCGGCATGTGTGGATTCGCCATAAAATATCAACTGTCTAACTGTCACGGTTCATGAAATGCATCTGGTGACAGACTGATGGTGGGGTCTTAGTAATACCAATTTTAGCCCCTTGTGTAAGGAATCCTGATAAGGGGGGTACGTCAGATAACCTTCTGATATTGCTTTAAAAATAAAGTTTTCCATTTGGCTAGACAAGTAACGGCATGTGTCTTCTTGAGAAACAGGTAGATAATTAAGTAACATGTAATAATTAACATCAAAGTATGATACTAATTAAAATCTAGATTTTTGTATTTATTAAGTACCTAGTCAGTTAGGTACCTACGTCATTTCATCTTTTTTATCGTTGATAAAAGATAAGCAATTAGTGAAAATGTGCTGTAAATGTTTCAATTATGTTGAATATAGTTGACTAATATTTATAAACCGCAGGTAGGTAGTTAGGTACTTGAGTTTTTTAAATATAAAAACTAGCATATTTATTCAATCCACCGAGTTAGTGTTCAAAACAGATAGAACTGTTCGACATTTTAAAAGTGATTTCTTTTTTGTTGATGTCGTCACGCTAAGACCAAATAAAAGTAAAGAGGGAACGCTGTCTAACAATGCACTAAGGCCGGGTTTTTGTGCATACCTAAGTAATTGTGTTTAAAAGTGTTGCTATGATTTTTCACAGTAGTAGTGACACTTTGATTTGTACACTCTTTTTCGACACACATTTTTGTTAACAATAAATAATGTAGTTTTTTATGACATCAAGCACCTGACTGCGACAGATCGACTGACAAAGTAAAGGTTAAAAAGTTGTTAAAACGCGACGCGACCCCATGAAACGCGGCGCCTGTTGAGTCGAATCAAATGTATTGTTTCCTATAGACCGTAATCACACTATGAACACCCGACGCGACGCCACGACGACGGTGCATATCAGGTTTCGACACGTTGCGTCGCGTCACGTTTTAATAATGTGTTTGCGCCTTGAGTCATAGTTTTGGTACGTGTGTGAGCGTTAGCTGTGTACGTAAACGCCAAGCTAGAGTTTTACCAGCGTCTTACTAACAGCGTAGTCTTTACTTTTTTAGGGTTCAGTACCCGAAGGGGAAAAACGGGTGATGAAATCAAGAGATGAAACTTAGTATTTAGATAGGCTGTAGGTAGGTTTTAAAACTACTTACATATTGTGATGGATTCTGTTTGCGGTTATTTTAGTAGGGTCTTCTTTGAGACAGAACATGCGTCCTCCTTCCACGCAGTTCTTTAGATACTCTTCACGGTTTATATTCAACAAGTTTGTGTTGAAGATCAAGTTTTCTTCTTCATTCAGTTTCACTCGAATGCTGTCGTAGTTTGCATTTGCGAAATTCCATTGTCTCATAGTGAAATATTGTAACACTTCTAAACCTTGCGAAATTCTATTTTGGATTCGAATCATGCTGAAATAAATATGTAGGTATGTGTGTAAAAGTATTTTTTACTAAATACATTGTGTTATGATGAAGTGGTATGATCAGTGGTACCACTGGGTCGTGGTCCTAACCCCTTAAGGGTGCCCCCAGGTGTGTGCCACTTAATTGTATGTTTTTTTTTCCAAATTTTTTTATATTGATCCATTAAAGTCTAAAATAATTAATATGAACTTAAACTTATTATGAGTAGAGAAATTAATGACCAGCTGACGGACGGACTACTTTGTCTGTAATATCCTACAATTTGCTACCGGTTAATTAAGTATCTAGTTTAATTCAAAGAGTAAGAATAATTGTGTAACATTGTGATTCTGACAAGTACAAGTGTATGTAAATACCTAAGTGCTGAATAAATTCATTATTTCATTAAGTATTTTTATTGTTATTTTAGTATAGATATACCTAATACTTAAACTAGTATTTAGTATCCTTATATATTTTCCTTTCCCTGTGTAAAAAGAAAAAGAAATAGGGTAGCATAGGGTGTACCTTATGCTACCCTATTTATTTTTGGTCCAACCTATGCATAAGGTTGCCTGGAAGAGATCGCTTTTAGCGATAAGGCCGCCGATTGCAAAATATTATTAGGATAATTCTCATATGATGTTATTGATGATAAATTTACTGTATTGTTTTATATTTTGCTATAAAGTGTAATTCTTCTTCTTCTTATTGGTTCCACTCAAGGGTACATTTGTAATATCAACTCCAGGATTTCCTTAACATAGTTTTACTGTGACTCCCTTGGGATTTTTTGGTACTCTTCTTACCAAAATCTGTCTACCATACAAGTACTAGTTCTAACTTAATTTATCAGAAACTATGTATATAGTTTATCAGAGATAAATTTTTGATCTTTCAACGGCTAGACTGCAGATCTCTGTGTTTGACCATAGGTATTATCTACACGATCAATGTATCTAGATCGGAAAAAAGAAATTAGACCAATGTTTTGTTTGGTCAA
Source organism: Nycteola revayana (assembly GCA_947037095.2). Lineage (NCBI taxonomy): Eukaryota > Metazoa > Arthropoda > Insecta > Lepidoptera > Nolidae > Nycteola > Nycteola revayana. The sequence goes on along the minus strand of OX344842.1, from coordinate 29,561,847 downwards.
AGCATTCAAAGTCAAAGATTAGCGCAATCAAGCAAGCATACAAACGACCAAAATCTTCAGCTTTTATATATTATTATAGATTTGAAATACTTACAATCTCTTCTGGCCCAGTAGAAGCAGCAATGTATCAATGCAGTATGCGGGCACTAAATGATAGAATATTCTTCGGAATTCGTGCAGAATGGGATTCGTGGTGATGTCGCCGTTCGGATACCACAAAGGCCACGCCAGAGGCCGCTCCCTACCACATTGCTTGCCTATGTCCAGCACTTCCCCCCAAGTAGTAGGTTTCTCATGACCGTTGTTGACGTTGTAGACAGGTATGTTATTTGGCCTGTAAATAGTTTTCGTTCCTTTAGTTACTAGTGATGAGCGTTGAATGAACGAACTAGTTAATTCGACCGTCGACGTACTGTGAACGTATCGACGGTTCACCGTTATACGATGGACTAGTCGAATCCGTAGACGCCTCAGAGGGCTAAACTGAAACTCGCAACGCGACGACCGACGACGCGCGACGGCGACGACGGCGAGACGAGACGAGAACGTAGTCGGGTGATAGAAATTCATTCGTCCGTTGAAATATCGTGCAAACTTTGAACTCTAAATCTAGTAGAAGGGTATTGATATTTGTTCGGGTCGAATGTAATTATTGTTGTGCTATGTGAAGAAAGGATGCCGAAGGAAAGGTCTATTTAATAAAAATAATGTAGATATATAAAATCAGTTGATGTTCTAAATACGCCAGAATAGTGAATAAAACTTTATAATTAATTCTATTCAGTATTCAGCCAGTCCTAAGCATACGAGAGACTAGTCTAAGTCTACCGCCTACGTCGCCGTCGCCGCCGTAGACTTCGTCCGTTCGTCGTAATGTGTACCAAGTTAACGCGTAAACTAGTCGACGAATTCAACTAGTTGATCGACTAGTCGATGAACGAAATTGGACGGTCTAGTTTCGTTGACGTCAAATACGTCGACGACCCATCACTATAATAGTTACCTTTTATACGATTAATTGAATAAAAAAACATTGTGAAGAATTTAGAGAAATATTTATCTTTTTAATCTTAATATATTTTTACTTTACTTTGTGTAAAGAAAAAAGATTCTTAAACAACATATCCCTATATACTAAAGTGCTTATTTATGTAATTTTTATAAAAATAGCTTTTGAAATGATTATTAAATCCTGTTCTCTAGTTTTTTTGTTTAACCATTACATTCGTCTAGCTTATTTGCTTAAAGCTTAATGCTAATCACACAAAGTTTACATAGATACTTGCAAAGTGTTTGGTGGAATAGTTTTATTACAATTCATTATAGTTGCTGAATAACCATCTAAAACAACCTTATTTAAAATAATCACACAACAACTGAACTAACCTTTCTTTTCGACTTCCTTCTAACATTCCGATGGCAATGATTGCATTAATTGCGACATCGACAGGTATCACCTGTGCTATAAAAGAGCCATTGCAAAGCATAGACCTGATAACGCCTTTTCCTGCGCCAATCATCACACCTATTGGGCCGTTCAAACTATCGACCCAGCCTGGAATAGGATCCGTATGGGCCGGTGTTACTGTAATGAAAACAACTGGTATTAAATTTTATTTGTTTACGGAAAAGTATTTCTCGTAGTTGTGGAGAATACTGAGACCACCGAATTAAAGAACTGAAGAACCGAAGACCTATAGAATTTTATTTTATTTACAATCAGTTACAGAAAATTTACACCCATCGCTGTAGCGTTCCTATTAATCTGGTTAAATTTAAAACATGAAACGTACCTACTATACTAGAAAGGATCCCGTGCGAGTAAAGTATACATACCATTTATACAACAAATATATATAAAGTTATATATAGAAATGAATTGAAATTATATATGAAATTAACTGTCCAACAAAATCGGATAACATTGCAGTTACCGATGACGTTACATTGCAGGTTAGATTGAAATTGGATATAGGCCCTTTTTCGACTTCAGATACTCCAGCCCGGCTAGCATAGGCAGCGCGACTCGCGAGTCTACGGAGGCCGACCAATCACATTGCAGAAAGTGTCACGTGACAGTGCGTTTCTGCAAAGTGATTGGTCGGCCTCCGTAGAGTAGACTCGAGTCGCGCTGCCTATGCTAGCCGGGCAGGACAGATTGAGAGTAGGTATTACTGCTAGTAGTTGGTTCGGCTTTTGAGGCGCGAGGACTTAGGTAGTGGCACATACTCGCACTGCCCACGTTTACGCTGCCTTTACAGATTAATAGGTGTTCCATCTCCTATCCAAACCTACAGAATTGTTACATTTTTTGGCCAGTTGTATCATGACTCCATTTGAAATTCTTACCAATACTTGGACGTGCGACGACAACCGGAAGCTTGTCATGAAAAGCTTGTCCAACAATCGCTTCGGCAAGTCTCTTGGAAAAAGTGTAGCAGTTTGGATGTGGTCCGAGAAGGGAAGGGGTGATCAAAGCCAGTTGTTTGTCGTCCAACCATTCTATAAGCTTCATAACATTCGCAGGGTTGTTGGGAGGTGCATGCAACTGCAATTATATCCATAATATCAAGATCTCTTTTTAAAGCTTGTTTTGAAATAAGGGTCAAAACCTCGAAGTCTTTAAATGTGACTTCTATAACTAGTTTTCATGTCCTTTCTGGGACAACCGACTACGGCTTAATGATGCTCTCTATACTTCTCTAAGGCATAGGTATAGGTAATATCCTAGGTTCATCGCATTAGGTTGCTACTTGGAGGACTTCATGCATGGATGAAGGATAAGGTCCTGATAAGGTAACCGTGCAGCCGCTAACTACTTATTTTTATTTGTATAATACATAATACAGAATAGATTTTTTTGGAATTTGATATGAACAACAAGATACAAAGCACAGTTCAGCAATATTCTACATATAACTGCTCCATTAACTGCAAATAATACAAAAGTAAAGGCGCAAAACTGTTTAAGAATGATTAATGTGCGCTTCTATCTTATCTTTCAACAAGACGATTGAGGAAATCTTCTTCTTGACGGAGAGCATTGCAACTTTTAGATATGTGACGACTAGATATTGTGTATTTATATATTTAACTGAAAGAACATACTGAAAGCTTGGAGAAATTATGGTATATATATTAATATAGTACCTACACGAATTAAGAATGGTATGGTAGTATACTTACTTCTGCCATTTTTATTCGGCAAAAATATTTGTTTCAGCCAAAGTATGATTGCACGCAGTTCATCAAAAGTCATATAGTTAAAATGTGTAAAAGGTAACGTAACAAGGAAACTACACAAAAATAAGCTTACCCTTTCTCCCAACATCTCATAATCAGGATAGCAGAATGCGGTGGACAAGTGGACAAATATGCTTAGTTTTTCTAATTTCTTCGCAATGTTCAAAGCTCTTACGGTACCACAAGTATTCATGTCGACATTGTCTTTCAGTGGTGCTTCTAGCTTTAGCGTCGCAGCAAAGTGAAAAACTACAGACACTTCTTCAGCTAAAGTTTTTATATCTGAGTCCGATAGGCCTAAATTATCGAAAAGAACGTCTCCTTGCAACGGTTTCACCTTTTTCAAAGCGTCAGGATTGTCGACTCGTAATCGTTCGAATAGCTGAAACAATTTAGTTATATAAGTTAGTAATTAATTGATATACTACTTAGTGATTCAACTGCACTAATCAATACTAGCCATGCCCGTTTTAGCCACTGCCTCTCTGCTCAACACAGTCGTAACGTGGTGTATGTAGCCTTAATCTGTATAATACTGTACAGATTCAACTGTAATTTTGCGCAGTAATAGTCAAGCTGGATTAACATAAAAATATTAACCAGCTTAACTATCGCCGCGCAAAATGTCAGTTGAAGCCGTTCAGTACTTCTACGTGTAATAATTATATAGATACAATTATACATCCATTCATACAAACTACTGGGTGGCAAAGGCGTACGCTTTTAAAAACGCTTTTGCCTTGAAACAACGTAGGTACGGGAGCGGAGCCTCTATCCGACCCGCTGGAGAAGAGTGCGCCCGCGAACGCGACGCGACGCGTCCCCCTTCGTTCTCCTGACCCTTAGTTTGCAAAGAACCATCCGATGCCTCGTAGACCCGAAGTCCGAGAGGCTCGCGAACTGTAATGTGGACCTACAGTTGCACAAAACTTCCCTAAAATACTAAAGTCATAATCCCTCAATCTCATCGCCAGGGACCGCCCCGAGCTGCGGTCCAAGTCCCACAGGGGGTGCCCTCTTGCGCAGGTTGCTTAGTATGTAGTTTTTATTAAGGCTGGAGCTCTGCTCGCCTTTATGCCCGGTGAAATGAAGAAACGGCCGCTAATTCACGCGCCATGTGCGAGCGAGTTTTTAGCAATTTGAAGTCTAGATTTTTGAAGAGTGTTTGCAGCGCAATAAAAGATGATATTTTCAAAAAACAATTCCCAAATGTCGTCTTTAATTTTAATAAAAAATTGAATAAGTACTATTTTTAGTTTTATGTAAAATATAAAAAGGTCCGTTAGGGGCAGCACTGGTGGGGGGGTGCATATGTTTTGAATTCTCTATTGACAACAACGTCAAACGTATAGAATTATAATGGAATTAGCCTTTTTCCTGAGAAGATTTAAAAAAGATCCGCTAGGGGCAGCACCGGTGATGTACCCCCCCACCGATGCTGCCCCTAGCGGATCTTTATACAGATTATACAGATTAAGGAATTTACTACAAATTTTAATGAGGTCTGAACAAAAGTTTTATGTTGTTGAATAATGTCTATTATTATTATTATCTATACATCTACAGAAGAAAACTGGTGACTCTCAATTATTATTGAACACTGCTTCCACAACGTTCCACAGCTAATTATTAAAAAAACTAGGTAACTCCGATAAGTCACTTACCTTTAACCTTAGCATGTCCTCCATTCTCTGACTGATAGATTTCCCTCTCTTTGGTCTCATAATCACGTAAATATTGCCGATGTCGGGAACAGAGTACAGCAGTTTCTCTATGAGAACTTTTCCCATAAAGCCTGTTCCACCAGTGACGAGGATACTCCTGCCTCTGTAGTAATCGCGGACCGTAGGATCAGACATTTCTGAAAATAATAAATGGAAACTATTATTGAAAGTTGAAAATATAGCGTAAGGTACACAAAATAAAAATCAATTCACTCAATTTAAAAACAAATTTTAATTTTGATTGTCTTCAAATTGTTAAATTATATAGGTAAATCTATTATATAACGAAGCAACACATAGTCTAGACAAACCTATCGCATAGCAATGTTCTATCTCACAATGCACATGTAATGCTCGAGCAGACCGGGTGCGTATGCGTAGTCGTAAGCTTAGACGTGCAAGTACCACTGAGTTGTAAATACATTAAAACTCAGTGCTACATAAAAATCGCAATGAACAGTTTTCAAAACGCACAGCTGCTACCAATAGTAATAGCGGTTGACTATTTCTTATTATAATTATGCACGCATAGCATTTGACTTATGATACATTTATTTATATAGGATTAAGTATCTGAACCGTTGCTTTGTGACATTTCGTAGGTTAGCGACCATCAATCCGATCACAAAGTGACAATTGTACTTGGTTCAGAGCGTCTTTTGTACTCATTATGTTGAAAATACAAAAAACTCGTACGACTCTGTGCAGATGTGAAATTATGATTGTTATTCCACTGGCGGTCTCTAAAATCTCTTTTTAATCATTTTAATAAGGCGAAAGCCACGATTCTCACAATCAAAGCAACGGTAAACTAGCATAGCAGCTATCATAGCTTCGCTGTCAAATCAAATTCAGTTATACAACGCGTCTGCCTGTCGGCAATTTTTTTTATAAATTAATTTAGTATCATTGACATCTTGGTCATAGGAGTACCGACATCGATGTCCGAAATCGAAGTCTTTACCTGTATTTACAAACAAAATATTGCCCAAAATCAACAGAACTATACACTTGATAGCTCACAACGCCACAAGACAGGTAAAAAAGACGCAGCAAACTGTCGCTACATTATTCAAACGTCAGCGGTTATTTGCAAAGCCCTCATAAGAAAAGATAGAATATTTGTGAACTGGTCATCTTGCCCAGTGAGAGACTTCACCTTAGTCACGCGTTGCTATAATTGTCAGCAGTCGCATCACGCAGCTAAATCGTGTAGAGAAACAACTTGCACTTGCGGTTATTGTGGCGTACAAGGCCACTCGTTAAAAGATTGGCCTTGTACGCCCAAAACGAGACCAAGACCCTAAATGTGCCAGCTGTCTTCGCTAAAAAAACCTAGCAATCATACTACAGGCTCTACTATATGCCCGACGAGAATAATGGCTGAAAAGAGATATATAAACTCTATTGATTATGAAGATGCATAACGCGGTACATTATAAAAGATGCAATAATTAATTTAGTATAACTCGTTTTATATAAATTTTTATTAACAACTAATAATATCAGTATTGTAAGTATTTTTTTTATTTGTGTCATGTTTTGCTTCGTCATAACATTTGTAGTATATTGATATGCTTAGGTACCTATCATTCAGATGACTGACTTTTTCAGTTAGGAACTTTGAGTTAGTTTTTTTATTGTCAATTTTAATTTGTAGTTACCTATGTTTTATTTACTTTGATTTTATTATTAAATGAATATGTATGTGATTGGTGATTGGGGTTAAATGATTGGTGCTTTTAGCTTGAGATACAGGATAAACCTAGTTCAGGCAAAGTACTAAGCTATACCTTACGTTACACTGTTCCTTATTTGTAAATTTAAGAGAGAGAATAAAATTATAATTTTATATTAATAACATAATATATAACATTAACATTCGTTGAGAACGATTACCCTCCGTGCCTCGGAAAGCACGTTAAGCCGTTAGTCTCGATTGTTATAACATCATCTTAAAAAAAGCGTGGTGACTATGGCAAACACACTCCCTCGGGAGAAGGCCTATGTTCGCTTAGGGAGAGATGTGGGTCTTGATAATATTGATTGGTTCTTATATTGTTTTTACTAGCTGTATTTAATAAACATAATAAGGCCACCCTACAAATAAATTCATTACACTAGTCATTCCTGGAACGTGACCGCCGATGTTATGTGAGTTTGTTTTCACGAAATCGTCGTCACGTCTCATCGTCCCTTCAATCGTTTTATCCCCTCGCCCTCCCGACCCTTAGTTTGCAAAGAACCCTCCGATATCCTCGTAGACTCGGAGTCCGAGGAGCTGGCGAACTGTAAAGTAAAGCGACAGCGACAGCTGCACAAAACTCCCTCAATCTCATCGCCAGCGACCGCCCTGAGCCGAGGTCCAAGTCCCACAGGGGGTGCCCTCTTGCGCAGGTTGCTTAGTTAGTAGTTTTTAAACTATTTATTAAGGTTGGAGCTCTGTTCACCTTTATGTCCGGTGGAGTAGCAAAAGATAACTGGCTGAATACGTATGTCCCTCCGCAAAGAAAAAAACATTTGTCTTAATAGTGCGGCCGCGACTTAAGAAACGATGTTTATTACGTTTGTACACAATGACATTCAATTATTTGTTACGCATACCTTGAGTAAACTCTCGTGAGAAACTCACAATGTGTCAGTATAAAGATAAAAGTTGTAGTTATTAATTTATCATTCATTCTTTTTTATTCTTACACTTTTGTATAAACACCAAGGAACTAAAATAACGGTTTTTGGTTCGTGAATTAAGTGTTTGTAAAGTCTCCCGTCGTTTCACAGATTTTTGACTTAAATGAGAGACATTCATAAAACACGACTCATTTACGGTTACGTTTATGGCCTGGGAGTTTATACCGCAGTTTTAACCGTACCTAAACCAAACTATAAGACCGATTCGGTCCTGGCACTTCACCGGCCGCTGCCGCGGCACGCTCGCTTCGCTCGCTCGGCTCGTGCGTTGTGGTCACAGTTCTAACCTAACCTAAACCAATAATTATAAATAGGACCGATTCGTTTCTGGAACTTGACTGACTGACTGCAGCGGGACTCTGGCTTCGCCCGCTCGGCTCGTGCGTTATGGTCGCCGTTCTAACTTTACTTAAACCAATGACTATAAATAGTACCGTGGTATATATACGTGAAAATAACTAAATAACTAAAACTGTAAAAGTTACGCAATTAATTAATGTATATAATACCGATTATTATGAATAAAACGAAATCTAAACAAAAAAGATATGATACGACTTTGAATAATAGTGTAAAAGATGGATATGTTGATAAAATATAGGACAACAAATAAAAGTACCTATAATAGATGTTTATTGCTACTGACATTATGAAGTTGAATGCTTCGGAATTATGAACATTAGAGACAGAGTAGTTAGGAATTGTGATTGTTAGGAAGAACAAATTCGGATTTCCAATTAAGTATCAGTGCTGAAAATGTAGGTGAATTTTGGCGCACACAGAAAAAGTAGGTACCTATAGATCAGTAGTTTCTAGTCTTTTAGAAGTGAAGTATCATATTTTTACTACATTTATCGCCACACGACCGCAATGACAGCTGTCATTAATGACAGCAATCTATTGATTAACTCCCGGTGTAGGAGTTATATTCAGTTTAGGGTGAAATTTTTCAAGAGACTTCGTGGACTCACAGGGACCAAATGCGGTTGGGAACCAGCGGCATAAACTGACAGAGTCAACTTCGAACTATTACGGAGACAATAGGATCTTAGTGCTGTGTGAAATTGCTGTACCTGCTACATTCCCATACTAATAAAGAAATTACTATGAACTCCATTTTTTTAAACAATTCTCGCACTATTAATCTCTATGTAAGAAACGCTTAATGAATGTAATAATTGTCCTGAGTGGGACTCGAACTCACAATACCAAGTTTACTGTAATTACTGAGCAGTGCATTCTTACAAATGAATGACGAGGTGACTTCTGCTTTATTAAGGCTGCAGCTGGACACTGCTCGCCTTTATACCCGATAAAGTAGCATAAGCCTCGTGGCTAACTACATATGTCCGTCAAAAAAGCGACGTCGGCAGTCCACACGCCAACGCACCACCAATACCTATGGAATGGTGACACCAGTAGTAGACACCCTTAAAATTTGAGCAGATCAAAGGTAACACCAAAAAGTGGGTATTAAGTACCAGTTATGAGTCAGGTGGTTAGTAGACATGGGCCGACTAGCCGCCGACTAGTCGGGAAAGCCGACTATTCGGCATCGTTTGTAGTCGGCTATTAGTCGGCGACTATTCGGCAAAATAAGCCGATTATGATCGGCGCATAGCAAATGAAATAAAACAAATAATTTGTAGGTACTTGTTTTATAATTTCTAAACATAACTTAGAATAGTTATCTAAAGTTACAGTTTTTACAACATAGGAACGTATTTATCAGTCAGTAATTAAGCTCAGCGGCCGCGCGATGACTAAGCCGAGTGATGACGAAAAAGCCCGAACATCTCCGACAAGTAGGTATTAGAATGATCGGCATTGCCGATTAGTCGGCCGACTAATCGGCATTTTGAAAACCGATTAGTCGGCTAGTCGGTTAGTCGGCAAATACTATAGTCGGCCCAACTGTAGTGGTTAGCGATTAGACTTATAAAATTTGTAAGTATATATATGTTACATCAACATATTAACGTCTGTTTTTTTTTTTAGAAAAATAAGGTCTACAATCTTTTTTTTTTAATTTAGACTTGATTTATCCGTGCTCCATATACCATGTAGGTACATAGACAAAACCTAACTTAATGAATAGGTAGATTTGACAGATAACTTTATGCAAACAGTAAAAAATATAAAGGTGCAAAATATTACTTCGTGCCAAAAACCGTTAGATTGTTTTCTAAAACATTACGAATTCATTTTGCTTATGACCGCTGCAGATTTGCCACTGGCTACTAAAAAACCAGTGAATGGAAAAAACATCAAAGTAAACATCTTCAATGCAATAAGGGATTCCCTTAAGTAATTATTTGTACTTATTTAACCGTGACTAAGTCAATAATCTAAAACAAGAGTGTGAAGGTGTGAAAGAAAACATGCATGTGTTGTTTGTCTCTTTTATGAGCATTTGTATAAAGAAAACGAGTTTACTATGGAGCGATCTCGTACTTAAAGTTTATTAGATTTATTAAGGATGACTATGATTATAAGAATGTATAAAGTACTTTCCGTGGTTTGCGATTGCGTCTGTCGCAGACTTCGGAAACGGTTTCATACATTCTCATACTCGGACTATTGTCGCATACGGCGCATACCTACGTAGGTATACAACAATCTCACACTATTGAACGCGCGATACATTCTCGACTTATTTGTTAAAGACAATTCTCGCACTACCTATTAATCCCTGTGTAAAAAACGCTTGATGCATGGGATAATTGTGCCGAGTGGGACTCGAACTCAGAACACCAAGTCTTCCGTAACTATTGAGCAGTGCAGTCGCTTAAAAAGAAATGACGACGCGACACCGCCGCGACCGCGACGTCTGCTGTTATAAGCACTGCTCGTCTAAATACCCGGTGAAGTAGCAAAAGACATTTCTTTTTTTTCAGACGGACACTATGTACCTACTTACTAGCAATTTAAGCATTGCTTAATTTCGGTGAAATCGTTTTTGGACTAACTAATAATGACGATACTAAATTAATAAAGATCCCTTGTAAGCCGTGACAGTGTGTTACTTGGCAATATTTTTTTGGAAATAACGAAATTAAGATGCTATTAGAACGGCTTCAGGATAATACGTGTATTTATATTACGTAGGTAATCGTAATGCATGAATTATAGTAACACACTTTTTTGCAATCCTCATTACCATAAGTCGAGAGGACTAATCGGTGTCACCGAACCGGTGGTCACCGAGTCGGTGTCCTAATATAACATATATTAAAATACCTACAAACAATTTAATATCCCTGTTACGCACTAATATATTATTACGTAGGTAATCGTAATGCATGAATTCTAGTAACACACTTTTTTGCAATCCTAATTACCATAAGTCGAGAGGACTAATCGGTGTCACCGAACCAGTGGTCGCCGACTAGTCGGTGTCCTAATATAACAAATATTAAAATACCTACAAACAATTTAATATCCCTGTTACGTATTAATATATTATTTTAATATACTATAAATTATAAAAAGGCGCTGGTCTAGGTTACGTTTTCTATATTTACTTTGACAAAGAAAATCAAACAAAAAGTATATAATATGACAAGTACATTACAATTTTGAATAGACAAAATATATTCCAAATATAGGAGAGGATACGATTAAGAACGACCTTCACCAATCTGTTTATTGGATGAAAAGTTTTTTATATCAAATGTAATATATTAAATACTATAGCGCGGGTGGGTTGACTAAGAAATTCATGGATAACTATTATTTATTAAAAAAAATATTATTTAATTTTTTATTGTAAATCTAAATATTTTATTTTTTATTGCAGATTGTAGCAAAACAATATTATATTTTGATATAAAATTTATTTAGTAAACAAATAGGTGAAGATAAATAGTATCGACATTAATATTAATACCTGGCAACCCAGTAGGTAGTTATGCCAGGAAACAAAAAGAAAACCCAACGTTTTTATATTCTATAGGCTTCATACTTTCGATTAGTATTAAATTTATTCGTTTAAAGTAAAGTAAATTAAATGATTAAATTAAATTTTAAAGTAAATTTTTAAATAATAATAGTTTGGCCAGGAATTTCTTAGGCAACCCACCCGCGTTATATTATTTAAGTCATTAAAGATATACAATATTTTTCATCCAGCAAACAATCGGTGAAGGTCCTTCTTAATCGGATCTTAGACTAATAGGTTTGATTCGTGACAATGCCTTTTGCGCTGTCGGTTAAAATACACTATTACCAGACACTCCATCAGGTGCCATCAACATAATAATATTACATTATTATTGTATTATGTCAATTATATTCGGAGGTTTCATTTGTATTTCTATCACACAAAATTTATTTATTTTTATTTATTTATTTGTTTCACACATACACTATTATCACAGGTAACCTAATACAATACCGTAGTTTAAGTACACTAAATCTATCTAATATAATTTTATTAACAAAAATCAATCTTGAGTCTCACATTAATACCTATCATACATATACACTTATTATTTATGAACTATCAGATAGTACACAATAAGCGGTAAATATATTTTAGATAAATGCCACACGTTGTAAACACAACAAATTTCGGCATTTCGCTACACATATCTAAGTAGGTAGACTGCACTATTACTTAACGCTAAATTGTTTCTCACAAAGTAATTCTAGCGTAGATTTTGTAATAGTTATAAATAGAATAAATGGAGTAATGGACCTCGAGACTCATAAGGTTACGGTTACGGTTATGATCATTTTAATAAAAAAGTAATTTTATAGAACGACGAAAATCCGGTCTCGATGCATTTCGACAATCAGGGCCGGATTTAGAAGTCCGGAGGCCCCGGGGCATCTAAGGAGAAGTGGCCTCCTGGCCACTAATTAGTTTCTCTCTAAATGTGAAGAAAATTTGAAGTTATATACTTCAAATTTTCTTCCTACTTCCTACTTTTTAGGACGATTTGAATTGTGATATTTTAGCGATAGTCTTAGTGAACAAGTATAGATGAATTACCGTTATTATTACAATATTTGGGAACTATTACATTAATCATGATTCTACAAAGTACTGTGTATGTAAAGGTGTACAACACCGAAAAAAGAAATAAAAGAAAAGTTGTAGAGTATACTTGTCAGAATTGGAAAGATTTTGAATCTCTATTGTGTCTATTGTGGGGGCCCCTCTATTGTGGAGGCCCCGGGGCAGTCGCGCTGGTTGCCCTCCCTTAAATCCGGCCTTGTCGACAACCCACAATAATAGGTATGTTAGGATGTAATCCTTTCAAAAGCTTATATTTTACTAACTCCCGTTCTCGTAGAAACTTCATAATTAAATATAGCCTTCCCCGATAAATGTGCTGTCAAACACTAAAGGAATTTTCAAATCGGTCCAGTAGTTACTGAGATAGATATGTACTAGAATTAATAGTGAATTACCTAATTTCCAAGTGTAACATACAACAAACTTAATACCTACTTAACTAAGTACTACAACGACGACTTGATCCAACCGATTCGAGTCGTTGTCATGTCAAGTTATGTGCACACAAGAGATTAATTTTTATGTAGGTACTTAGATTATTTGCTCATCAATTTTACACTGAATTTATAGTGTACCATGTTATCAATGAATAAAAAAATAATCAAACTGACATAATAAAAGCTTACGAGCTTACTTATATCTTTTTTTTTTTTTTTTTAAATATATTCTCCAGCTCTTGGGAAATAAATCCCTGTGTCGCGGGGGACTTTACAAACATTCATTTCACGGACACAAAGAACACCCAGACTCAGAACAACTACTCGTGTTTCACACAAATAATTGTCCCGGGTGGGAATCGAACCCAGAACACCAGGTCTCAGAGGCAACTATCGTAACCACTGAGCCACCGGTGCAGTCATATTGTAAACTATAGTACTTATAGTTTAGTAAAAGTGGACTAGCAAACTAAGGTCTAGTTTACGGAGACGCGGGGCGTCGCGCGGCGCGATGTGCGGCTGAAATCAAACATGACGTTATACGAGTGCGTGTGAGATGCAAGACGGCACGCCGCACGCGACGCGCGACGCCCCGCGTCTTCGTAAACGAGGCTGTATACATTCGGATTAGTTGTCGACATAACATTTTCGTAAGAACTTTCCATAGCCAACGCCTTTCAAATTTTATTCTCATAAATCTATTAGTAAACGACCGACGACCCAATATTCGGAATTGGTAATAATGGTTTTGTAATTTAAATCTTTAAAAGAATATTTGAATATGAATAACGAATATCATGTTGCTTATTCATTAATTCTTCTTCTTTAACAGCCCATTCAAGTCCACTGCTAAACATGGGCTTCCTCTTAGCAGACCAGGCAAGCCATGGTCGTTATATTATATTGTCATAATCACCACGCTAGGTAGGCGGGTTGGTGATCGCAGAAAGATGTTAGTGCCTATCGATGGACACATTATCGCTTATGCTGTCGCTTGTGATAGCTGATGAGCTGTCACAAGCGACACCATAAGCTATAACAGTGGGCTATTCAAGACAAGTCATGAGCCTCCTCATAGCAGACTAGGCAAGCCATGGTCGTTGAAGGATACTGCCAGAATAGAAGTAAGGTGGTAACTAGCCTTGGACTGATAGATGCTGCTGCCCATCGATCAGCTGTATATCCCTTACTCGCTTCTTATAACACCCATCCGAAGACATGAGGTGGTCTATTCTAAGCCACACGGCATATTAAAGTGTATATTTTACGGCTAAAGGTAGGTGTGAACATAAACTTAAGATTAGCCGGCTAAACTTAGGTTTATCTTCGAGAAGCAGCTAAAGTTCGATTTGATGACAGCTGAAGTTTTAATTTTAAGATAAAATTAAACAATACCTATGCACGGCACAAAAGGAGTTGGGGTGGTTAAAAAAAATAAAAATAACCTAAACCAATAGAGGTTAACAGGGACATATAGAGGTTGATCTAAGTTTAATCGCATGTGGTTGGCTAGTCCTAGGTTTAGCCGGCTAATCTTAAGTTTATGTTCACACCTACCTTTAGCCGTAACATATATATACATACTTCAATATAGGTAGGTACATTGAAATACATACATACTTAAGCTCACGCCTGTTTCCCAGCGGGGTAGGCAGAGACAATGGACCTTCACTTTCTACGATTCCTACACACATCTTTCGCTTCATTCACTCTTATAACATTCTTCATACAAGCACGTCGGTTTAGGGTGAATCTTATTTGACCCTTTGCGAGGATGTCTCCGATTTTTAAATGTATATGTTATGTATTTCTAAATAAAGTATATAATTCAATATCTCTCATGGTGTCGCTTTGCTCAGGTGTCCTTTTACCCCTCCAAATGTAGGAACAAAAGAAATATAATGGCATTATCTAGTCATCGCTTTCAGTAATTTCCTCCCACACTCTCCCAAACATTAATATTGCTGATTATGTGTTACCAAAATATTATGTGGTTTTTGTTACTCTGTTCTTTGTACCGGCCTTCATTGACGCTTACACATTTACCGTAAATATCAACATATTTAGTAAATCACCTTATACTTCCATAAAAAAGCATATTCTCTGTCACACAATGCCTTTAAGATACTCAAACAATTATATATTAAAGTTGTCAAACAATAGTTGGTAGCAAACTGACAAAAACTAGTTTTATGGAACTTAAACATGGGAAATAAACAGATAAGCAGCGGTGAAGCCAGCATCCGTCTAAGCGGAGCATAATAAGTACAATCGATATAAATAAAAAATTGTATACAAAATATAATAATATGTCCGCGCATAACTTGAGACCGAAATGACGAATTAGGCTGTTAATTTTTTGTATTGTCTTAGTAATAAGCAGGACAAGGCAATCAAATGAACAATAATTTTGAAAAAATCGACGGGAATTGTCAGAATTTTTTAACGCCGGACCGGACAGCTTGTTAGTAATATTTGCCTGCTTCCAGAGCAATGGGAATTCGGTGTTAAAGATTCGTAGTGATCAGATATTTTGCTCGCATGATTCTGAACTCTAAGGTCTCCGAGTTGTGAGCATCCTCGTCAATCTGCAACCACTTATACTGTGATCGGCAGCGGCCGCTCTCTGCTCTTACTCGCCACGCCCTAACAGGTTACTATTATTTACACAATATTTTAATTTGTATAAGATCTAATCATCTACACCGTTGCTGAAGTATCGTTTATTTATTTATTTTGTATTAAAATTAATGTAACGCGGATTCGTACTCTTTGTATCTATTCATGATGTAGGTACGTATTATTTACCAGACTACTGTAGCGCTGGACAGACGATATTCGATGACATGAAGGAAGGTGGGAACTGGATGGCGGGGCGTAAGTACATCAAGTATGTGGGAAAAAGAGGATTATTCTAATGGAAATACATACATACATACATATAATCACGCCTTTCTCCCATGGGGGTAGGCAGAAACTACAGAACGCCACCTGCTACGATCCTTACCCTCCCTTTGCTTCGTCCACGTTCATACATCTGGTCATACACGCACGCCGGTTGCGAGTACTACGCACCTGACCTTTCTGAAGAACATCACCTATGAGGTCAGTGTATGTCCTTCTAGGGCGTCCCCTCCCGGCGTTTCGAATGAAAATATGTTAGCCTATATGCTTTTGCTACTTAACTCGGCCATTTAGGCAATCTCCGGTTCTTCAGCTGATAAAAACGGTTTAAAACAACAAACTAAGTAACTTGAACAGGCCTTTGAGGCTTGCACCTAGGAACTCAGCCGTCTGTAGCAGAGGGATTTTAGTATGATAACTTTAAGATTTTATTGATGAATTGTATGCAACTGTCGTTTTACTTTCAGTTCGCGGGCATTTTGGACATTAAGTCTACGAGGGAATCGGGCGGTGACGGAAAAATCTCGGAAGCAGCCTATTTCAAATTCTTCTACTTTTTTCTTTTTCAATTTGCCGCTGCTTTTTTTTATTTGCTCGTTAAACAAACGAAACAACGATGCAGACTATTAATGACTTCGTAAACAATATTTTATAAACATATTTTTTTCTATGACTTTCTCGTTTCACATTATTTGCTTTGCTAATAACCTTTAAATGATTACGTTCAGTGATTTAAATATTAAATTTTTTATTTAAATATGATTTTCTCATTCACTTGTCCTTTATGTAAGCGTTTAGAATGTTAAAAATGTCAATGACATGTCTATGTAGAGATTGTCCTAGAAATTGAGGTGCCTGCAGTAGTTTGCGGTCAAAACTCGCTTGATGTGTGGCGTAGATGATTATGTGATATTCTCATCTATATTGTATACACTTCAACCTCCGCTCCGTGGCATAGTGGTATAGTTCTCACTTTATATCTCGGTCGTTGGTATGATTACCACGCCGGACAAGAAACTTGGTGTAAAATCAAAGATTTCTTTACGGGTCTGGTTGGCAGAATAACCACCGATTCTCCGCGACTTGATTGTTGTAACATCATCTATAGCTAATGGTACCTATACCAAGGAACGGGTAGCAGCGTTTCCCTGTGTGTACTTTTACATAATACTGTGGTCACCAACCCACCAGGCAAGCGTGGTGACTATGGTAATAAACCTCCTTTGAAAGGCGGCCCATGTTCAGCAGTGGATGTTATACGGGCTGATGATGATGATAATAATATTATAGTTCCATGTTTGGTTTATGTGCTACAGGAGACTGCTCAGGAAAGCTACTTGCACCGCGTGACATGTAAACCTACACTCATTGGTAGTATGCTTTCAGGGTAATCAATAAAAAAAGTATTGATAAATTTCGTTGCTCCTCGGATAATTTTCAAATAAGTACCTATTCACCGTCGGCTTAACGTGATTTCTGACATACGGAGTCGAATAACCAATCAGCAAAATCCGATTAAATCCGATAGCAATTTGTCATCCGCGCATCGTCCAACGAGGTTTTTGTATTCTCAATATT
This sequence comes from Nycteola revayana, assembly GCA_947037095.2. NCBI lineage: Eukaryota > Metazoa > Arthropoda > Insecta > Lepidoptera > Nolidae > Nycteola > Nycteola revayana. The sequence continues at coordinate 29,544,247 of OX344842.1, read as the reverse complement.
AATGAGTCAAGCATAGCAACGACGCATTAAACAACGTGCATCTGTCACTTTGCGATTGAATCAGTTGCTAAGCATAACCTGTTAAACAAAAATGGTTTGTCAGGCGTGGGAATGGAACCCACCACTTTCGAAATCGAAAGCGGGACTCAAACCGCGAGGCAGTTTTTGCAATATCCGTATATTACACCGCTGCCTCACATATTATCTTAATACATTTTTTTGACAACACAAGCTATTCTTAACTTGATGAGCCAATACTTATTAGAACTATTCTTAAGTTTATGTATTAATGAGCCGAGACTTATTAGCCGAGCATTATTTTCCGTGGCGTTACATTCGGTCGTTCTTGTAGACACGAGGTTGGTTCAGTAAGGCTCTTAACCGACCTCGGTAGTAGACAAGTAGGGATGGATGGACCTATTTTTTTGGCCGGACATGCGTAGTTAACCACGAGGCTTTTGCTACTTCACCGGCCTTAAAGGCGAGCCAAGCTCCAGCCTTAATAAATGGTTTAAACCCAACCTGCGCAAGGTTGTTGTTGGAGGTTTGGGGCGTGAAACTCGGCTCAGGGCGATCGCTGGCGATGAGATTGAGGGTTTATGACTTTTAGTATTTAAGAGGAGTTTTGTGCAACTGTCGCACCACTTTACAGTTCGTGGGCCTCTCGGACTTCGGGTCTACGAGGGCATCGAGGACACGAGGTTGGTTCAGTAACGAATGCATGGGATTGGATGGAACATTCTTACTCATTTTGTCTAAAAACTAAGGAGATAAAAGCTTTTAATTAAGTAATTGTATAGATGATAAACTCACGGGATAACATCGTTTAAATCATAACGTTTCTCATTATTACTTGTCCATTATTGTTTCCCGTAGATAATCACGCTTGCTGAGACAGAATCCATATTATTTTAACATTGTAATATATATTAGTTTTGCATGAACTTACAACAGTTTTAAAGATAATTTTACAAAAGGAAATACCCTAAAGGATATACCATATATAGAAGGTCAAATATTGGATTGTTTCTCCAAATGGTATTGTTTGAACCTTTGTTAAAAGGTTTTAAACACATATTTGGGTGAAGTCGCATAAGTTCGGGCGACCAGTTTTATTTTCAGACGGACATTAGTTAGCCACGAGGGTTATGCTACCTAAAGGCAAGCAGATAGTATCAAGCCAAGACATTCAGTACATTTATTTATCTTCGAAACGAACCTTAGGATGGAATAAAATTTATAAAAGAAATAGGAAGAGTAGTAAAAGACAACAAGAAATAAAAGTTATGATGGCGAGAAATAACCAAAATTTCCAATTTGGATAGTGTCTACTTAATAGTAGTACTACATTGACTAAAAAATACATAGGTATACATAAAACTAATAATACCTGCATATACATAATATAAATCTTAATAATATGTAAATATTATTAAAATTTATTTATATTTATATATAAATAAAATAAATATGCACCAGCTTTGAGATTTGGGAAAGTGCACGAGTAATAAGAAATAATTCTACTAATATTATAAAAGCGAAAGTTTTACTTTTAAGTATGGGTGGATGGATGGGCGTTTGTTACTCTTTCACGCAAAAACTACTGAATCGATTTGGCTGAAAGTTTGCACACGGATAGTTTATAAGCTGGTTTAAGATATAGGCTACAAAATATCACGCTCCGACCTACTGGAGCAGAGTGACGCGGGTAAAACCGCGGGGCGCAGCTAGTATTAATAAAATTTAAATTTAATACGTAAGTTAGATGTTTTTGAGACGAGAGTTAAATATGTTAATATGAATATGATAATAGAAACATATTATTAGGTATACAAAAACTGTAATCGCCTATTGTGTTAAGCTTTATAGGTACTAGGTTGTATTTCAGGATAATTATTGGTGAGAAAATCTGTAAGTATTACAAATAGGTATAGTATAAAAATTGAAGTTTCTTTTTGTCATGAAAAGGTCTTAATCATCAGTCTGTATAGAATCCACTGGGCCTCCTCCCAAGGAACGGTATTGCCATAGTCAAAACGCTTGTCAGGCGGGTAAGTTCCTCCCGACCCTTAGTATGCAAAGAATGATGATGCCCTCGTGGACCCGAAATCTGAAAGGCCCGCGAACTGTAAAGTAGAGCGACAGTTGCACAAAACCCCCTTAAATACTAAAAGTCATAATCCCTCAATCTCATCGCCAGCGACCGCCATGAGCCGAGGTCCAAGCCCCATAGGGGCGCCCTCTTGCGCAGGTTGCTTATTTGTAGTTTTAAAACCATTTATTAAGGCTGGAGCTCTACTCGCCTTTATGCCCGGTGATGTAGCAAAAGCCTCGTGGATAACTAAGAATGAACGTCCGAAAAAAATAAAAAAAAAATCTAAGTTGCAACCAGAGACTATGTAATATAATATAGTCTCTGGTTGTAACACACAAGAAAACGCTGCTGCTCGTTCCCTTCATACGCTAGTAAAATAATTATTTTACGCGAACGAATTGCGGGCACCTACTTAGTATAAAATACAGAGACTGATGATTATACATTAGGTATCATTTCAAAGGCTTAATATCAATATAATACATCGCAATATGAAACACCAAGATATTTTATCGCACGATGTTACCTTGGTGGTTTCGTAATTGCCCTTTAAAACCATAATTTTGATGACTGAGCTAAAATTCTTGCCGTTAAAATTAACTTGTACCTATGTGGAAAGGCAAATCACTAGTTTAAATGAAGTAATTATCATTGTTTAATGGTTATTTTTTACAAAATTACCTATTATAACCTTGTACCTACAATAATTATAGTGGCATTTAAAATGTGTTTTTAATGTAGAACACAACACTTGCGGGGAAGCCATTTATGGAACACTCGCTTACATCATAATTAATTTTAGCCTATGTTACTCAGGGATAATGTAGCACTCTAATGGTGAAAGAATTGTCGTAATATATCCAGTCGTTTTTGAGTTTATTCGTAACAAACATACGCCACGAAACTATAAATCTTTCATATTTATAATATTAGTGTATAAGTTTAGACATATATAACTTCCATTTGCCCTGTGAAGTAGCAAAAGCCTCGTGGCTAACTACGTAAGTCCTTCCAAAAAAAAAGGGAACTTCCATATTTTGTTTAAAATCTATGTTATTTTGTTTGTGTATATGTTACGGCTAATAGCCGAAGTGCGGCTACACCTAGGCATGACACAAAAAGAAGGTGGGGAGGTTAAAAAAAAAAAAAAAAAAACCTTAACCTAAACCAATGGAGTTGAACAGGGACTTATTCAGGTAGATCTGAGTTTAACCGCATGTGGTCGGCTGGATCGGTAGTTGTTGTAGCCGGCTAAAACTAGGTGTAGCCGCACTTCGGCTATTAGCCGTAACATATACAGGGTGTCCCAAAAGATTACGTAGCTGGGAAGGGGGGTGATAGGGATGGTCACAAGGGTCACCAGAAAAATATAAAAAATTCCCTCTGGGTGTTTAAAAAAATAAATGGCATTTTTTAAAAGACTAAAAATTTTATACCTTGTGCTAACTGTACCTACAAGTATGGCTGTATTTAAAAAAAATGCTGTTATGTAATCTTCAATAACAACAAGGTCATCAACATCAACATCAAAAATAACAAGGTGTAAAATTTTAAGTTTTTAAAAAAATGCCATTTTTTTTTAAAATACCCAGAGCAGATTTATTTTTTATTTTTCTAGTGACCATTGTGTCCACCCCTGTCACCCCCTTTCCCAGCTACTTAACCTTTTGGGACACCCTGTATATAATTATAAAACTAAACCCAATTGGTCACAAAGACAGTGTAAAACTTCTTAGTAGCTATAAGTATAAGCTTAAACATTAGAAACCTGTTAGCTAGACAAAAATGTTATCTCTTCGATGAAAAAGATGACGTAAGCTTGTTCGTTAGAGAAGTTTACCTTCTTCATATATTAAGTAAGTTATGTTGTTGGGTCATGCCCCCTAGGGCCCCTATTTATACCTATGTGTTAATACAAATAAATTGGGGCTTCCGGGACGGGTGCCTCGAAGATCAGGAGGCTCATCACGTAACGTACTAAGACTTTGATAAAATTCTTCGCTAGCGTTTACTATGCATGCAAAAAACATGTTAAATAGGTATGTCAATTTATTAAAATGTAGCTTTTATAATACTGTAAAAGGAAAAGCATTATAATAACAATATAGCAATTAAGATATTTTTTTCGAAGTCATATCTTAAAAATAATAATAATAATATAAACAATAAATATCTATAAATATAATATACTAAATATATGTAAAAAAAACTAGTTTCTAAGTTAATGTTAATAAAGATAAATAAAAAAGAATTAAAAAAAAAAGATTAAAATGGCTGGCCCTAATTCCTCTCTTCTATTTTTGCTGTGCCCGACAAGTCCATGTTGGATCTAAAATTGATATTATCTGTAACACCTTATGTAATACCTACACATGGAATGCATTACAATATTTGAGTTTGAGTTTAAAATGATAAGCCTCTTTAGGTACTTAGGACATAATCCATTTTATTATTTGGCTTCTGGATTTTGGCTATATCGATGTAGTAAAGATACAAAATACCTGTAGTATTATGTGTCCTGATTACGTCACATATTTAAAAAGAAAACTGTGGAACAACACATTTTATTTAACATAAATACCAATGTGATATTGAGATTTAAATTACAACAACATAATGCGGGTTGATGCTCCTATCACTTCACGATACAGCGAGAGAAGGGGCCAACATTGGGAGACATCTTTCTTCAAAAGAAACTCATATTAAAATCGATATTTTTTTGTATGGAGAAATTTAAATAACAATTTATTATACTATTACCTATAAGGGTAATTATATTTAGGGAAATTATATTTTGGAAGCTCTTTTTATACGAGTATATCTGTATATTAAGAATAAGACAACTTAATTCTTATTTTAACAATGTGTTTAGCTACTTAAGTAATACTTTTGTTAGATTTACGGTTATACAGTGTAAATTTGACAAGTACAAGTGTATGTAAATACCTAAGTGTTGAATAAATTTCATTATTTCATTAAGGAAATCCGTGCCTGTGGGTCTATCCACAAGTAATCTTCAAAATTCTATATTTTCAAACAGCCTTACCTTTCAGCTTTGCCTTTGTTTTTGATGCTGTTTATGTGATTCTACAATTTTCTGATACTAATCCGTAATGCGTATGAAATGATATACAAAGACGTAGATAATATAGAAAGTCGGAAGATTCCGTTCGTGTTGACGTGACTTGTCCAATTATTCTAAATAGGCCTACAAATACGTTAGTATAGGTACTAACGTATCACTACAGTTGAGAAATTAATTTACCTGAGACACGAATATGGTTCACAATTATCTTAATAATGTATATATATATATAATATATATAACACATGGGCTGAAAAGTCCCGGGCCTAACACATAGATGGCGCTAGTTCTATTGCATTCACCTTTTTTCAGATAATACATTCCTTCAAAAGACAGCTGTTAAAATTTCATGATATTCTATTCATTAGTTTGTGAGTTATTGTGCTAAGAGTGACGCTACTTTTGTTATTTTCAAAACAATGGATCAAAAACAATTTCGTATTTTAATTTGACACTGCTTCTTGATGGGAAAAATACCGATCAAGCGAAGCAATGGCTTGAAAAGTGTTATGGGGACTCCGCTCCATCAGAAACAACAATAAAATGTTGGTTTGCTGACTTCAAACGTGGTCATAGAGACACCGATGAATCAGAACGCAGTGGACGTCCAAATGAAGCGGTAACACCAGAAAACACACAAAAATCCACAAAATCGTTTTGAATGATCGAAAAGTGAAGTTGCGTGAGTTAGCTGACATCGTAAAGATATCAAAAGAACGTTTTGGCTTTATATTGCATGAGCATTTGACTATGAGAAAGCTCTGTTCAAAGTAGGTGCCGCGTTTGCTCACTGTTGACCAAAATCGAGAACGTGTTGATGATTCTGAGCAGTTATTGAAATGTTATTAAAATGTTAGAGCGGCGCTGGATTGATTCCTTTGTCTTGATGGAGATTACGAGATGAATAAAGCTAATTTTGAATCAAAAATACTGTGTTTTCTTTGTTAGGCCCGGGACTTTTCAGCCCATCTAATATATACTGGGTGATGAAAATAATTGGGCGTGATATGTATATGAAATAATAAATTAAACAAAATAATGAGATAACATTTGAAGCGTTGTTATAATTGTAAAGAATTTATACATATATTATATACATCAATGACTACGTTAAGTATAATAGCAATGACATTGAAATATTTACCTACGCCATTGACATGTGCTAAAATTTGCCAAGATTTACCATTCATGTTATGACTATTTTAAAAAACTATATATATATATAGGTAAGTTGTGAATCAACCAATATTGCACAATAATCGCTGAGAGTACCTATCTCACTTTTGGCTTTTTAGCACTGTGTTAACGAGTGGAAGTAAACAGATTGACTAAGTTAATAAACTCACTTTCATTAAGAAATTCACGGATATGACTGTCAAGTCCAGCAATTCCAACAGGAAGCGTTTGTAAAGGATAGAGTTCTGCTTTCTTTTATTGACATTTTATCTATCATCAACATCAGTCCGACGTACAACGTCCACTGCTGAACATGGGCCTCCTCCCGAGGGAGGGTTTTGCCATAGTCCACACTTGGCAGGCGGATTGGTGACCGCAGTATTATGTTGTAATACACAGGGAAACGCTGCTACCCGTTCCCTGTTATAGATGATGTTATAACAATCGGGACCAATGGCTTAACATGCTTTCTAAGGCACAGGGGGTAGTCCCTCAACCAACCAGACCCGGAAAGAAATCTTAGAATGTACTCAAAGGTTTTTATCTATACTAGTCTATACTTCTATAGTCATCTATACTAATATTATAAAGAGGAAAGATTTGTATTTGTGTGTGTGTGTGTGTGTGTGTATGTTTATGACACGCGTAGGACTGATTGATGATTTATCTAAGTTGTAGTAGGTTGAAGGTACCTCAACACATTAATATTTAGAGATTTTGACGTTTCATTGAATTTTTGTCGGTTCGAGATATTTTTCGATTCATGCAAAACTCCAATGTAACAGTATTATTATGTTGTTAGGTTTCCAATACGTACTGGTTAGGTTGGTAACATTTACTAATTAATGCATTTTGTAATATCGTATTAGGGTTAACCACATGATAGGACGAGAATGCCTAGCGTAAAATCACGCTGCCCTTGGGGTCGCGGCGGTCAGAGTGGGGACTCTGGCCGTCATCTCTCAGCGATCCCGGGAAGAGGTAACCAGTTGTAGCCGCTGGTTACCTACCTATGCGCAAATGCGCAGGGGAAGGCCCAATTATTGCCCCTCCCGAGAGGAGTCTCAATCCTCGAGACTAGACGCATGGCGGTGGTCCTGGTTGTCGATCATTTCGAGTGCCCGGGGCCACCGTCAGATGTGTCCGAGGCTGGCTACCGTGGTGGTTTTAGTGGGTACCGGATGCCCCGGCTCACTCGCTACATAGAGCCGGTTGCAAGTGAAGGAGTCCCATATGCCCCCACCGTCTTTCCCCAAGACGGTAGGAAGTCTATCAAAGATTTCAACAAAGTAAAAAAAAAAAAAAAAGGCTTAACCACATGTTCGATTCGTTGTGAGTTATAAAGCAAAATTAAAAAGTAGGTAGGTATATTTGTAAGTCAAATTTTATTGAATACTTGATAGATAATAGATAAGAAAAGCGAAAATAATTATCGAGGCCATTGTTTATAACCCGTAACATGTAATAAATTGGCATTAAAATTAAGCAAGTAATTACATATTCAAGAGAACTGGTTGGTTGATTTGTAAATCCCATAAAATCTATCTTGGAATAGAAAAGATATTTAAGTATAATATTGAGTTTCGATCTTGTAGACTAAGCACCTGCTGTCATGCTTCTGCAATTCTCGGTGCCTCCATTTGACGTTCGGGAGAGCACCACCTACCTCTATGCATTTTTCCGAAATTCCTCTGGTTTTAATGGATAATCCTCCTCGTAGTATGATTAGCATATCATCGTTATAGAGAGGAGCCTGCTACATCTGCAATTTCTCCTCGAAAAAAAAACGGTAAGTTCCAGTATTTTTTATCGGACGGACATTATGTAGTTAGCCAGGATGCTTTTGCTACTTCACCGGACATAAAAGGTTAGTTGCACTATGGTATGGTCCCGCTATGACACCTTCAAAATGTGACACTGTGGTACAGTGGTGGGTGCCAAAGCGGAGCTTTTTAAAAGTACAAGTGTTCGATCATTCGTCGACATTTGACCGTAATTCAAAAAAATATTAGCACTCTGCCCTCCATCTCTATAAAAACTTTAAATGTGCGAAATTCCATACTCCTCTCTTATTTTATAAGGTGTGTGGTTCTTCCTCAGTCACTCATTAAGAGCGTACTGACGCTATACTCAATAGTACATCTCGTAAACGTAATACGTGATTTAAATTACATAAGTAAAATACAATGAACGCGTACAACTAAAAATAAAGCAAGATGGCTAGCAGCATTCTAATCGTTACGTAACTGTTAATCAATCAATGAAGCATTCTCGTTCACTTTTTTATTTCTCAACTAGATCCCTACTCATTGGTTTGGCCTTGTTTTTTGGTTAGGTTATGATTTGGTTTTAATACGTCATAAGGTAACGGAGCAGGGGGCCTGTTTTAACGGGGTAGGTTAATTAACAAGCCTCTAAATTTTAAACTGTAAACGACAAAGTACCAATTTCAAGGTTATAAATTCGCGTGGTGTTAACGAACAAGTGGCTGCAAGCCAGAAGCCGCCGTATATTTTTTATTTTTATTTACTAAGTTACTACAGTGGAGATCTTTCATGTGGGTGCAAAATGTATACGTTTTTAAACATTTTTACGTCGTGATTTTCTTATTTTGAGCTAAATATATAATTAATAATTATTATTTAGTGGGCTGATTGTGGACTGTGGTGTGTAACTGTATATCTCGTTTGGTGTATTTAATATTTTCATGTATGAAAAGTACCTCTGGTAGTTTAAACCAAATGAGTGGGGTAACTATTAACTTGTTAATATTTCCCACCGAGAAATGTATTAGGTTGGGTAGGTATTGAAAATGGAGTTCACTGTTGCAGAATGAGGCCGGGGTACCACAAGTTCAGAGGTGTATTTCGATGCGCCGTTGGCGGGGGCCGCGGACGCATAAGCGGCTAATCCGGCCCATGACATCAAGCACCTGACGCTGCGACAGATCGACTGACATGGTAAGGTATAGTTTTGTTACGCGTGTGTGCGTATGCTGTGTATGTACATACACGCCAAGACAGATTTTAGCCGGCGTCAGTGCGTCACTTTTACTTTTAATTTTATTTGAGCCGTAGCCTATGAACGCTAGCAATACAAGAGAAATGGGTGACTCGTAGCCTAGAACTCACATAGATCTGTTATTTTGATTTAGTTTACTAAGGATTTCTGTGAGATAGAGGTCTTTAGATTAGATTTATTTTAGACTGACTTACGTAGTTGGCACGAGTCTTTTGATACTTCACCGGGGAAAAAGGCGAGCACAGCTCCAGCCTTAATAAATGGTTTAAAAACTACAAACTAAGCAACCTGCGCAAGAAGGCGCCCCTGTGGGGCTTGGACCTCGGCTCATGGCGGTCGCTGGCGATGAGATTGAGGGTTTAGACTTTTTGTATTTAAGGGGAGTTTTGTGCAACTGTCGCTCTACTTTACAGTTCACGGGCCTCCCGAACTTCGGGTCCACGAGGGCATCGGATGGTTTTTTGCAAACTAAGAGTCGCGATAGAGTTGGACTATCTTTTTTGTGTGTTGTTTCGGTGGTAATAAAGGTAACGAAAGATTAGGTATTTACTCATAAATGAAACTCTATATGTTTGTTTTACTCATCACAATACATTCCGCCTTTACCCGTATTCGAGTAGTCAGTCGTTTATAACATAATATTATACAGTATTTTAAAATTGAGATAAATAAAATTCTACTGCAGGATTTGAACCTGCATCTTAGGTTTAGGCCCTAATGCCTTAACCAATTAGGCTACGGTGGAACCACAACCGGTCGCCGAAATTTATTAATCTCTGGTTACCCGTCTTTAAGGGGGACGTTAGATTTTAGTTTGTTTTTTGATATATAGTAATCTATTTATCGTTCACAAAAAATTATACAGTATTCTATTTATTGTTCACTAAATAAGAAATATTGATTTTATCATCTTAATAAAAATAAACATATTTATTAACACGTAAACGGACTTTAATCAGTAGGTACATCACGTCACTGACTTTGGCTAAAATTAATATTTACACATAGTTCATAAATAGCTGATTATGAAGAAATAATCAAAAGTATAAAGTATTAAAAAAAATACACGTAGGTATAGGTACTGTTAATAATTACTACAAATCTATATTAATATATAAAGAGTTTGTTTGTTTGTTCGAACGCGCTTATCTCAGGAACTCAGGTATTATCTTATCGAGGAAGTCTGAAGGCTATATTTAATTTTGAAGTTCCTACGGGAACTGGAGTCACGCGGGTGAAACCGCACGCGGGAAGCTAGCTATATATAAAGTACAAAACAAAAAAGTACCTATATCGTTTCGAAAAAGGCTCTAAATCATATGGGAATTGGATGATCCTTAGAGTATAAATAAGCAAGCTATTGAGTGGGCATAAAACCGCGGCCCCTAACTATTAGAGTTGCCAACGTCTTGTTTTGCCAGGACATGTGTTAGTTTTATTAATGTCCTGGGAAGTCCTGGATAGTTCGTAAGCAGCGTCCTGGGTTTTTAAAGCGCTCTTATAAGATTATATTATTATTGCGTCTTTTTTTTTATGTCCTGGTTAACTGACCAGGATTTAACAACTTTAAGTCCTAGTTTTTCGAAATTGCCGTTAGCAACCCTTAGACTGGAGCGAATGGAACGCACGCTGTCAAACAACGCCGGCAACGCTGTCCCCGCAGGAAGCAGACTGTGACGCAGAGTCCGAGGTCTTGTTACCACATTAGTTGTAAACCTTATGAACGGTAAGCACGGGTATTAACATCACTGTGGTGTCTATGCCAAAATAATAATCGTAATATTTAATCGGCAATCTTAATTTTATCTATTTTGTAATAATGTTGATGAAATGTACGGTTTGAAAGGCAAAGTTGCAAAAGTGATTCGTGGAAGCAAAATTAAAGATACGGATATATTTATTAGTGTTTTTCATTATTTACTAGTCCGTGTGGTTTCCGGCTTAGAATAGACCACCCCATGTCTTCCCATGGGTGTCGTAAAAGGCGACTAAGGGACATATGGTTGATAGATGGGCAGCAGCATCTATTAGCTCAAGGTTGACATCTTACTGCGATCACCAATCCGTCTGCCAAGCGTGGTGATTATGGCAATATCCCTCTGCGATCATGGCTTGCCGGGGTCTGTTAAGAGGAGGCCCATGTTCAGCAGTGGACGGAAACGGGCTGTTGATGATGATGATGATATATTATTAACACTAATATTACAAAAGTGCCATGACGTTACACCGTAATAATACAAAAGAGCGTACCCATAACTGCGCCCTATCATATCTATACTAATATTATAAAGCTGCAGAGTTTGTTTGTTTGTTTGAACGCGCTAATCTCAGGAACTACTGGTCCGATTTCAAAAATTCTTTCAGTGTTGGATAGTCCATTTATCGAGGAAGGTTCTAGGCTATATTTTATTTTCAAAAAAATTATAGATCCGTAAGATAATTGCGATTTTATAACCCAAGGTGTAAAAGCGAAAACCTATTTATGCGTGCGCTGCAAAAACTATTGACAATAGAACAAAATGATGTACTACGGGTTTGTAAGTCTTATTAAGATCTACAAAAAAGTCCACGAGAGCATATATCTAACTATCATAGTTTAGTCACAATAACCGCATTTATGTTCATAAAAAAATATTAAATCGTCTGAAGTAATAAACTACGTTAAATGTATATAATAATATTAATCCTTATCCAAATTAAGCATTATGTTATCAAGGGTATTTATGTAGAAGTAAAATACTTTTTGTTTTATTCCAATCGGACATTTCGTTGAGAAATTATCACGAGTATAAAAACGCAAAGAATCGGTACCTAATAATGAGTTATTTGCCATAATAGATGAAGCTGAAGAGTTTATTTGCTTGAACGCGCTAATCTCAGCAACTACTGGTCCGATTTGAAAAATTATTTCAATGTTAGATAGCCCATTTATCGAGGAAGGTTATAAGCTATATTTTATTATAAAGTTTCTACGGGAACGGGAGTTACGCGGGTGAAACCGCGCGCGGAAAGCTAGTCTTTAATATGTTCCATAGGAGGATCAGCATTCTGGTAATTTGGGGTCATAACATTTACAACGCACTGACTTTCGTTTTATAAACACACAATTATTCCATGTGTAATTTTAGTAAACTCTATTACAAAGTCAAAGTCAAAGTCAAAATTTCTTTATTCATATAGACACAATTCAAAAAATTAAATCATGTTCTTATGATGCGTCCATTTCTTTTCCTACCTCCAGTTCAAGATGTGGCAACTCTGAGAAGAACTGGCAAGAAACTCAGAGGAATCCTTTTTAAAAAAATTACAATTTCTCATTACTTTTACAATGTTGTTTAGCAGCAGTGTCATTCCAGACCAAGTTACTCCCATGCCATTCTGTCATTAACATAGTCTGATATTTTATAATATGCCTTTTTACATAATTTAGCTTTAACAATGGCTTTAAATTTATTAACAGGTAGTTTTCTAATATTATTTGGGAGTTTGTTATAAAAGCGAATACATTGCCCCATAAAAGAGTTGCTTATTCTATGGAGACGAGTTGCAAGTACAACTAAGTCATGCTTATGTCTAGTATTCATATTATGTATTATGTATGTATTATATTACGAGAGCAAGAGATAATTTCAAAGTGACCAGACATTCCGAAGTTAGTTAGAGTTAGTATGGTTAAGTAATGACCAAATTATTTCACGTATCATTTTAGTGAACTCTATTAGCAAGAGAGATAATATCAAATTGACGCAAGACATTCCGAACAAATTCGGCAAGTTAAGATGTGTGAGACAACCTCCGTAGCGTAGCGGTATTTGGCTCGCCTTGAATCGGACATGAAATCTTTGTGTAAATTCTAAGATTTCTTTCCGGGTCTGGTTGGTTGAGGGACTACCCTCCGTGCCTCGGAAAGCACGTTAAGCCGTTGGTCCCGATTGTTATAACATCATCTATAAAATCGTATATCAAGGAACGGGCAGCAGCGTTTCCTTGTGTGGTACAACATAATACTGCGGTCACCAACCCGCCTGCCAAGCGTGGTGACTATGGCAAATACCCTCCCTCAGGAGGAGGCCCATGTTCAGCAGTGGACGCTATACGGGCTGATGATGATGAAGATGTGTGTGGTTAATACCATACAGAGAAAACATCTGTAAGATCGCGAAAATGAACTCTGCGATTTACTGAATATCTGTGGTTTCGAAAAGACGCGGCGGCGTAGTGTGGTGAGAGATTTCACAACGTCAATACAGATGCACGGACGCCTCTAAAAAAGTTGCTTTCGTGCTCTCGTGCCGTGCCTACTCCTTTCACTCATACCATACCAGCTCCTCAGCACTCACGCTCATGTCTACTATTAAAACTATAGGTAGTTTCATACCAACTTTGCAACGCCTTTTTATCTCTTTACGGATTGACTTTTGCACAATGCCGTCTTTTTTTTTTTTTTATAAAAGGACAACTCCCGCACTAGGGAAATAAATCCCTGTGTCGCGGGGTACTTTACAACAAACATTCATTTCACGGACACAAAGAACACCCAGACTCAGAACAACTATTTGTGGTTCACACAAATAATTGTCCAAGGTGGAAATCGAACCCAGAACACCAGGTCTCAGAGGCAACTATCGTAACCACTGAGCCACCGGTGCAGTCTGTCTAGGTGAGCATCTAAGAACTAAAAGGATCACTGTTGACTTCTTGCACTTATAGATCTGATTTAAGAATTGTACATATTTATATAATTGTTAAAGATTCACTATACATATATTCCGTCTAGTTGTTACAAAAATATTGGACCCTTTTTATCCGTAAAGTGGCCAAATTTAATAATCGTAAGTTTTGTCTAAATATTTTCCTTTCACTGAGTCGGATGATATGTTTTATTTTTATTATAAAACTAGCTGGCCCGGCAAACTTCGTACCGCTTCAAAATCTACGCGGTGTCCTACATCTACCCTACCCTACCCCTACCCTACCCCTACCCTACCCCTACCCTACCCTAAAGTATCCTATGTCCTTCTTCCAGTTCTTAGCTACCTCCCTACCAATTTGCAGCCAAATCGTTTCAGCCGTTCTTGAGTTATAAATAGTGTAACTAACACGACTTTCTTTTATATACAGGGTTATTTTTAAAACACCAACAACCTTTCAGGGGGTGAAAGTACTGATGATTAAAAACAACTTTTACTATGGGACCAACCATGAAATCGCGAAAAAAAAATCAGATATTCCATACATTTTGTCGAGGTAAGTGAACATAAATGTATGGAACAGCTGTTTTTGTTTTCGCGATTTCAAGGTTGGTCCCATAGTAAAAGGTGTTTATAATCATTAGTATTTTCACGGCCTGAAAGGTTGTTGGTGTTTGAAAAATAACCCTGTATATAGATGGATAAAAGAGTGATTAAATAACTGTGTAATGGACAGTTCTTTTGAAACCTAGCTTAAGAATCTAGCTGGGTATATTCAATTCGACATACAACAATGTCGTTTTGTTAATAAATATAAAGCTACTATAAAATAACTTGGCAAAAGTGGATACTGGCTGGATGATTGGTCTTTTCTACAAAGTATTTACTGTTCATATTTATTCTTCTTCATTTATAATTTATCTACTTCCATTTTTAGGGTTCCGTAGCCAAATGGCAAAAAACGGAACCCTTATAGATTCGTCATGTCTGTCTGTCTGTCTGTCTGTCCGTCCGTATGTCACAGCCACTTTTTTCCGAAACTATAAGAACTATAATGTTGAAACTTGGCAAGTAGATGTATGTTGTGAACCGCATTAAGATTTTCACACAAAAAAAGAAAAAAAACAATAAATTTTGGGGTTCCCCATACATAGAACTGAAACTCAAAAAAATGTTTTTCATCGTACCCATACGTGTGGGGTGTCTATGAATAGTTCTTCAAAAATGATGTTGAGGTTTTTAATGTAATTTTTTTCTAAACTGAATAGTTTGCGCGAGAGACACTTCCAAAGTGGTAAAATGTGTGTCCCCCCCCTGTAACTTCTAAAATAAGAGAATGATAAATCTAAAAAAATATATAATGTACATTACCATGCAAACTTCCACTGAAAATTGGTTTGAACGAGATCTTGTAAGTAGTTTTTTTTAATACGTCATAAATCGTAAACCGCAATTTACCTTTCATTCAATCAACTCGAATATAAAAATATAAAGTAACATTTCATTTCATAAACATACGCTTTTTTATTCTTGATATCAAAAATAGGTACGCACTTGTAACTGATACGGAACCCTTCGTGCGCGTGTCCGACTCGCACTTGGCCGGTTTTTTATTGACAGTTTTTGTTTCATAATAACATTTATTATTAACTAGCTTCCCGCGCGCGGTTTCACCCGCGTAACTCCCGTTCCCGTGGGAACTTCATAATTAAATATAGCCTATGTTCTTTCTCAGGTTCTAGACTATATCTGTACCAAATTTCATTTAATCGCTTCAGTAGTTAAGACGTGATTGCGTAACAGACAGACAGACAGAGTTACTTTCATATTTATAATATTAGTAAGGAATAATGAATAGTAAGGATTAGTAAGGATAAGTGCAAGAGGACGCGTTACGTAGAGCTTGGAGATAGCTGAATGGGTTTGCGAAACTTCTACTTATTTCATTTTTTTTTTTTTTTTTAAAAGACAACTCCCGCACTAGCGAAATAAATCCCTGTGTCGCGGGGGACTTTACAAACATTCATTTCACGGACACAAAGAACACCCAGACTCAGAACAACTATTTGTGGTTCACACAAATAATTGTCCCGGGTGGGAATCGAACCCAGAACACCAGGTCTCAGAAGTAACTTCCGTAACCACTGAGCCACCGGTGCAGTCAAACTTATAAGTTTTGTCTAACTGTCTGTAACTCTATGTTTCAAGAAAATCAAAATCATAATAAAATTATTTTGATCTAAACATCATGCATCTAAACAGCATGTAATATTATAAATACATCTACCATATTTAGATCTCTATATTACTCTATTGCCGTGTGGTTTCCGGCTTAGAATAGACCACCCCATGTCCTTCCATGGGTGTCGTAAAAGGCGACTAAGGGACATATAGCTGATGGATGGGCAGCAGCATCTATTAGCTCAAGGTTTACATCTTACTGCGATCACCAATCCGGCTTCCAAGCGTGGTGATTATGGCAATATCCCTCAACGATCCTGGCTTGCCAAGGTCTTAAGAGGAGGCCCATATTCAGCAGTGGACGTAAACGGGCTGTTGATGATGATGATGATGATATTACTCTAAGCTTGACTAGTAGTTATATTCATCAGCCCGTATAACGTCCACTGCTGAACATCGGCCTCCTCCCGAGGGAGGTAATTTGCCATAGTCACCAAGGTTGGCAGATGGGTTGGTGACCGCAGTATTATGTTGTACAATATTATAGATGATGTTATAATAATCGGGACCAACGGCTTAACGTGCTTTCCGAGGCACGGAGGGTAGTCCCTCAACCAACCAGACCCGGAAAGAAATCTTAGAATTTACACAAAGATTTCTTGTCCGATGTGGGGATCGAACCCACGACCTCCGAGACTTAAAGCGAGCCAAATACCGCTACGCTACGGAGGTTGTCAATATTATATTACCTTGCGCATTTAATGGTTGCCCTACTTAAATTTATACTAAATAAGAGATAAAATATTGCCATCAGGCTCGTCTATAAGTGTTGATAGCTTGTTATATTTCTCATCATTAATACCTGTGTCCATGCATGTACAGTTAGCAGAATCTCTTACGAAATATAAGCAACAGAGCAGATCATACCCCGCCAGTGACCGCCCTATTACTAAAGACTAAATAACAATGACCGTTCATCGTTAAATAAAAAACTTATTTTTAATAACCTATTCAGCGATGCTTTTTAAAAACCTATAACGACTAAGACTCAACATAAAACACAACGTTATTTTACTGACTGTACGAGCATCACATCATTGTATCATTCCCTGACTTGTTTGAATACTGTACAAGTAATTATACAGACATACGTACAACCTATCATTTACTCGTATTGCGACATTTAACTATCGGCAAATTGTTTTTCAACTTTGAATAATATTGTTTTTATCACATCTATTCAAAAAGAGCTAGTTTATTCCTCGTAAACAGGGACCAAAATAGCTCATTAATCCCTTAGGGACCAAAACTGATTTGAATTTGGAATGTGAATATTGTTAATAATTTTTCAATCAGCAAAGAGGTGAATCACAAACCATGCGGGAACAATGTATTGAATATATGACTGGCTGAAAAACTACGAGCGCGCCAAATTTAAAAAAAGTTGATGAAAAATAAACAACGCGCGAAATTAAATGCATTCTGCTTTCGTTCGTAGTTGATTCATATTCAGATTTTAGAATTATAAAAATGAGTGCGTCTTCCTCAAGTGAAAGTATTATTATGTCTTATGGTTCTTCATTGTACGTAAATAAATTCTTGTTCATAAGTCGCACTTACTTATTTTCTCATAGAGGGTGATAAAAAGTAGAGTGTCCACCTCGGGAGCAACACTATTTTAAGCTCGAGTGACATATTTTTAATCCCTCGCTCCGCTCTGGATTTAAAAAAACACTCTCGCCTTTAAAATAGATGTTTGCTCCCTAGATAAACAATCTACTATTAGTTCACCACCCTGTAGCAAGGCGGGATTTAAAAATGTCATCGTCGTCATCATCACCATATTAGCCTGTTATCGTCCACTGCAGAACATGGCCTCTTTGGATGGGTATATTTCCTCATCAAATTCCAGCGGAACGATTGTTAGCAGCCTGCATCCTGCGACCTTTATGAGGTCGTCGTCGGTCCATCATGCAGGTGTCCAACGGTGCGCTTGTCACTTCGTGTTCTCCACTAGAGAACCTTTTTGCTCTTCGAGTTAGTTTTTTTTTTTTTTATCGTTTATTCAGAACCCAAAATCAAAATTACAATTAAATTGTTTCTCGCCAAGCGACAGAGCTTGTTGGCGAGACGCGCTCATTTACATAATATTAAAGGTATATCACAATTATTATTATACTTACTTAAATATTTTAAACCCTTAAATCTATGTTAAAACTAAAAAAAAAAACAAAAAAATAACTAAAACACAACAAAGAGAAAACATAATTACAACAAAACAGCCAATCCTAAACTAGCGGATCCACTACATCGCGGGAATGTAACTCACTATAACAGTGTCACATTCGCCGAGCAGTATGTTCTTAAGCTTACGTTTTATTAAATATCTACTTATTTTAGGTTCTAATCTTAGTAAGTCTATTTCGTTAAATATTTTAGGGACTAGATATTCAGTCATTCTCTCTCCATAGTAATTTTTAATTGTTGGTTTAATTAATTTTTCCTGTCTTACATTTCTAGTATTATATGAGTTATTAATCTTAGTTTTATTTTCATCTGTATAGTAGTTTTCTATTGCTATTAAAAATTTTACTTTTAAGTCAATTGGTAATATTTTACATAAGGGATACAGTTTTTCATAATCTTTATTGCACTTTATTTTTACTTTTTTACTAACTAAATATTTAATAAGTCTCGTCTGTATATATTTTATTTCTTTAATATAAGTTATAAATGTACGCCCATATACACTAAGACCATAGCTGAGTATCGAGTCTGCAAGGGCATAGTAAACCATAGCCATTGTACGCTTGTTAATAACCGGACTAAGTTGGTAAAATTTACTCAGCACTGATCTTAGTCTATTGCACACTTCGTTTACATGCGCTTTGAGGTTGAAATTTCTATCTACAGTAAGCCCAAAATATGTGTATGTGTTAACTGATTTTATCGTAGAACAATTGCAATTAATTTTATATTTATGTAAACAATCATATGTATGACCTATTATTTTAATATTATCTATTGGCATGGACTTGGCTCGATGATTGTAGGGCGAGTGTATGTGCATGTACTTAGTTTTTTCTAGGTTTAAGATGATTCCATTGTCATGTCCTGCCTATTGCCATTTTGTTGAGCTTTGTCAGCAACCTTAGTTCTCCTGTGGACTTCTTAATTTCTGATTCGACTTTGAGCTTTCTTATAAGGTACGTAGTGAGACTACTTCAGCCCTTCAATGTACCGAGAGTCGGTATGACACAACTAAAAAGCCCTTGAAACGACAAAAAAAAACAAATTGCCACCCCTACTGACTTTAACAATTCAACTTATTCTAAGGGTGCGAACACAATTTAATTTTATATGCGATGTTCGGGTAAAACTTAGGTTTGTCTTTCTAGATCGATATAATTTTGTACTGGTTTGTGATTTACCAAAGATTTTTTTTTTTTTAAGGTTACTAGCTTATTTTTTCCACAAGTATTTCTGTAAACCCCTCATGCTTGTGTTACGAGTGGGTTCACGTCGGTAGAGCAATGGGTGGGGAGCGAACCGCCGATCACAAGATCACAACTCCGATGCCATGCCATTAGGCTACGGCCGCTTAAGTTTACGGTTTCTTTCATACAAACCATTTTCTTTACAATAGGTAACGAAAACTATAAAAAAAAAACAAATTCGTAAAGTCGTTATTAAGTTACGCGTTTTGTGTTAACTAGGCACACCTCTTAATATTTGAAGTAGGTAAACATAAAACATGCAGGAACCATAGATAATAAAATTGTTATTTTACTATCGTTTTACGTATCATATACCCAAGTATATATTACCTACATTAATATATTCAAAATTTAGTTACAAATAAATCATTAAATTTGTTAAGGCCCAGGTGGAATGAAATAGTCGACTGTAACTGTATATAATAGGTTTATTGCCGGTATTACAAATCTAATTATTTAAAAAATACAATAATGTTGCACGCGGTCGGGACGGACGATTCTCTCTTCCTTTGTTTTCTTATAGTTTTCTTTTTAATTTTGATTTCGCGCGCTTTTCCAGTTGGCTATGGTTTGTGTTTATTTTTAAATGTAGTTTATAACTTTAGAATGTGTTAATGGTTTTTGCATTAACAAATTACAAATAAAATACTTCCCACTGACGTTTAGTGTGGTTGCCCTATATTTGGTGTCGTAAGCAATAGAATAAGTTTATTTATTTGTTATAATTCTTTTTTTTTTATCTCTCCGGTGGTAAGGCTAAGCCCCCAAGTTCCACCCATAAGCTTAACTTACGTGTTCTTTAGCTTTTCTTAATTAAAACTAAAGAGCACGTGTATCGCCGTGGTCATTTGCGTCAATTTTAAGCAGATGTAATATTTGACATAACATGAATGTAGCTAAAGTGAAAATCAATACTTTAGTCTCTTTTATTTTAGTTCCGTGGGTCGCTTTTACACATTTTATCACATTTTTTTTAAATATTACTAATAGAGTTTTTGTACACTATTGAGCAAAATTAAAATGCTTGTGTTACAAGTGGTTTTGCAAGTGGTGGGGATTGAACCGGCGGCGGCGACCACATGATAGCAAGTCCAACGCCCTGCCATCGGGCTACAGCCGCTCGTCACAAAAAAAAAATAAGGCGCCGACTTAATGTAACGATTATTATTTGGTCAAAACACCACGGTGTTGTCCATACCTACTTGTACTTTCTGTACGTTTTCTGTAAGGCGCGCTATACATCTTATATAAGTAAACGCTATGGTACCACCTCTTATTTCTATTATAAACGATGACTGGAACCGCATCGTGTATGTCATCATCGTTCCCTCGTAAACCACAAATCAGTTCTATCTTCAATATTAAAACCACACGCTCTGATGTAAACTTACACTTACAAAAGGGAATTTCTGGATAAATTGGTACCTATTTTATTTTTACAGAGCATAGCGACTGAGGAAGTAAACCCATCCATTTTTTTTCCTTGTGGGAATAGCACTTCGCTCTTAATAGCGGTGATATATAAATCATACCATGACAAAAGAATACCCATTTAAACTGTCTGAGTGCTCCTGCGAACGCCAGCTACCAAATGTATCATATCTGATGCCCAAGTCTCCAACCTACAGATTTATCATCAGCCTGTATAACACGCACTGCTGAGCAAAGGTTGTAACTACGCTATAGTCTCATAGCTTTGCGAGCTGGCTGGAGACCACCCTATTATGTTGAAATACACTGGTAAAACTGTTACCCCTATTGGCATATGATGTATTAACAAATAAGAATTGTGACCAACGGTTTAACGTCAAAAAAAGTAAATTATTAACGTTGTGGTAACTACTACTTGAGTAAGGCTTATCTCATTTTTGAGTAGCTCTTCTCGAAAATCTCTAAACAAGAGGGAGATTAGTTTCCAGTGGTTTTCCGCAAAGTAACACCTGATTCTTTTAATTATCTTCCACAGAGTTGTCAACAAAGAATAAAATCACACCACCTTAAAAGGTGGTGTGATTAAAATCTAACATGTCATTATATTATCTTTGATCTCCTTAAAGAGGTTGGAAGTGCTATGTTTGCGTGCAGGTAATAAAAGTAACCTTTAATTCTGTAAATTACAGTAGTTACTAATTGTCGAGTAAAACATCGAGATAAATAAGAATTTAATACTTAGTACCTATTTGATGATAAAAAATATTTTTTAGTTATGTCTTAGGTTTGTGGATGATGATCGGAGTGATAGGTAAACATTATTATTTCGCAAATCATTTTATTTAACCTGGAGCACTGCTCATTTATGTCTAGTAAAGTAGAAAAAACCCCGTTGCTAACAACTTATTTCCGTCCGAAAAAGTGAATCTTTGTATACCTATATATCATTTTATGAAGGCTGGAGCACTACTCATTTATGTCCATTGAAGTAGCAAAAGCCTTGTGGCAAACAACATGTCCGTCAGAAAAGGAAAATCTTTGTCACAGTAAAATATTTTGTTTTTAATTTTATTAAAAAGTCTACTGCCGCGCTATTTAATTAGATCACTGGTGTCGCAGGAGACTTCACAAATATATAATTCACAACAACCTCAAAAAAGGTCGCAGCGAGTCAGTGGATGCAGGAAATCGATGGAGGCGGCCTATGTTCAGCAATGGATGACATCAGGCTGATGATGATGATAAATTCAACATATCTGGCATGTCACCGGCTAAACCGGTAAACCGGCTGCCGAAAGACACCGTTTTCTTAAGTAGTTTCAGTATAATTTATTCATATAAAAAACTCTCTATGTCATGGTAGAGGAATGCTTTTTAAATCAATAAAAAAAAAAAAACTACTACAAATAATGCCAGCTAGTGATGTGATGACACACATATATTTATAATTTCGTTATTTTAGTACGAATTATCTAAAGATGTCGATAATATGTATATCTATACTAATATTATAAAAATGCAGAGTTTGTTTGTTTGATCGCGCAAATCTCAGGAACTACTGGTCCGATTTCAAAAAATCTTTTAGTGTTGGATAGTCCATTTATCGAGGAAGGTTATAGACTATATTTTATTACGAAGATCCCACGGGCACGGGAGCTACGCGGATGAAACCGCGCGCGGGAAGCTAATAATATATATATTAGCTTCCCGTTTATCTCGCTCTTGTTTCCATGATAATCTCATGATTATATATAGCCTATGTTACTCGTTGATGACGCAGGTTTCCAATTGTGAAAGAATTTTTGGTAATAATGACTTCGCTACTCAGCGTAGGTATACTATGCATGCAAAAAATATTTTAAATATGTCATTTTCTTTAGTTTATGTAGCTTAAATAATACAGTAACAATAACTTAGGAATGCGTCACAATAAGCCTACAATAAATAAATATTTTTTTATCGAAGAACCTACGTTATTAGCCTCCTACTCAATGCAAACAAACAAACAATCAAATATTTCCTCTTTATTCTTATATACTAATAATATAGTATAAATAAATACCAGCTAC
Source organism: Nycteola revayana (assembly GCA_947037095.2). Classification (NCBI taxonomy): domain Eukaryota; kingdom Metazoa; phylum Arthropoda; class Insecta; order Lepidoptera; family Nolidae; genus Nycteola; species Nycteola revayana. Next base: position 29,521,001 of record OX344842.1, on the reverse strand, counting down.
CAGCAGGACAACCTCCGTAGCGTAGCGGTATTCGGCTCGCTTTAAATCTCAGAGGTCGTGGGCTCGATCCCCACACCGGACAAGAAATCTTTGTGTAAATTCTAAGATTTATTTCCGGGTCTGGTTGGTTGAGGGACTACCCTCCGTGCACGTGAAGCCGTTGGTCCCGATTGTTATAACATCATTTATAATAATCGTAAAACCAAGGAACGGGCAGCAGCGTTTCTTTGTGTGGTACAACATAATACTGCGGTCACCAACCCGCCTGCCAAGCGTGGTGACTATGGCAACTATCCTCTCTCGGGAGGAGGCCCATGTTCAGCAGTGGACGTTATACGGGCTGATGATGATGATGATAAAATACCAGCTCTTCTAATTATTATATTTCGTTGTTTTAGTTCTATCCCCATGTAAGTATGTCAGAAATATTTTCCATACAATTTTACACCATTACATTACATTGACATGTTACTTTTAGCTTCATTTTGTAAGATTTTATTAGAGTGTGTGTTATTAATTGACAAAAACACGTGTCTTCCTTTTTAATGATATAGCTAATCTCATCAATATTAAAATAGCACATAAAAAATGATGTTAATACACAAAAAACCATCCAAACATTTTTTTATTGAAGGTTAGACCAAATGAAAGTAAGGACGAGATCGAGCAATGCACTGAGCCTGGTTTTTTGTGCATTAGTGAGGGTAAAATTATTGCAATGATTTTTCCAACTACTTTTTATAAAATATGTTATATACAGGGTGTCCCAAAAGGTTAAGTAGCTGGGAAAGGGGGTGACAGGGGTGGACACAATGGTCACTAGAAAAATAAAAAAAAAATCCGCTCTGGGTATTTAAAAAAAAATGCCATTTTTTTAAAAACTTAAAATTTTACACCTTGTTATTTTTGATGTTGATGTTGATGACCTTGTTGTTATTGAAGATTACATAACAGCATTTTTTTTAAATACAACCATATTTGTAGGTACAGTTAGCACAAGGTGTAAAATTTTTAGTCTTTTAAAAAATGCATTTATTTTTTTAAACACCCAGAGGGAATTTTTTATATTTTTCTGGTGACCCTTGTGACCATCCCTATCACCCCCCTTCCCAGCTACGTAATCTTTTGGGACACCCTGTATAAACAACGTTGAGCTTTGATTTGTACTCTTTAATGTCATCATTCGGAATTTTTGTTGACAAATAATGATAATTAAATTTCGCGAGGAGGCTTTTACTACTTCACCGGGCATAAAATGGTTTGAAAATTACAAAGTAAGCAACTTGCGCAAGACGGCGCTTCCTGTAGGGCTTGGATCTCGGCTCAGGGCGGTCGCTGGCGATTTTAGTATTTTAAGGGAGTTTTGTGCAACTGTCGCTCTACTTTACAGTTCGCGGGCTTCTCGGACTTTGGGTCTACGAGGGCATCGGATGGTTTATCAACTGACAAGGTAAGGCATTAATAAAGGCATAGTTAATTTTGGTACGCGTGTGTGCATAAGCTATGTATCTACGCTGGCGTGTACATAGGTAGGTACACAGCTTACGCACGGTAGAGATTTACCAGCGCAAGGCGTCATTTACGGAGACGCGGGGCGTCGCGCGTCGCGTTGTCATCGGCCCGCACTGAATTCAAACAAATGGCGTTGTATGAGTGCGTGTAAGATGCGAGACGCCACGCCGCACGTGACGCGTGACGTCCCGCGACTCCGTAAATGAGGCCTAAGTGCGTTACCAGCAGAGCTCCGTTTTAACTTTTTATTTGGTCTGTGTATTGAAGGAAACCTATTAACATGTGTAGACATGTTGGGTTACACGCTAAAGTAGTGTGGCAGTCAAAAAAAGAAAATGTAATTAAACAAGTCATCTAGAATTATCGTTTGTTCCGAAAGCTATTTTCTCATTTCGAATTTCGGTTTAAAAACCGTATTCACGAAGATTTCAATATGTTATAGTTATCAGCTAGTTTGAGATCAACTTGATCAATGTTTCATATTCAATTCGAGATCCTACAAGAGATTTTTGATCAATATTCAAATCATGTAGGTACCTATATTCAGTGCGAAGTCCATTTTATTTCATTAATTGGAAATCAATGTTGTATTAATATAAATAATACAAAAATATAAGCTAGTCACGCTAATTGTAAGGCTTTTCAATATGAACACATTGCAAAAAATAATTACACAAAAAAGTCACTTGTTATTCCATGTCGATGGTAATGATCATCATTAGCTTAATACTAGATTAATTCTAAATACAACGTAAGAGTTTTTTATGTAATTAAAGTAGTTTCCAAACGGAAAATAATCGTAAGTCATAAATCAATAAGATAACAGGTACAGTAGAACGTCAATTACCCGAATCCGTCACTTAACGAATAAATTTAAAAAAATATATATTATTTACTAGACATAATGAAATAATGAATTTATTCAGCACCTTAGGTATTTACATACACTTGTACTTGTCAAAATCACAATGAAAAATAAATGTAATTAATAGGTTATTATTCTTATTCTATGAATAAAACTACTTAGGTAACTATAACTAGCAAGTGCAACCGGGCAAATACCCTCCTTCGGAAGGAGGCCCATGTTCAGCAGTGGACGTTATACGGACTGATCGTGATGATGATGTATTTGTATTTTTTATGTAGTTAAAGTAGTTTTTAAACGGGAAATAATCATTAATCAATAATATAAGTACATATTAATAACGACCTTAAACATTTTTACAGTTTTGACAGCAGCAAGGCCTTTGCCATGTAACCGCATTGTGTGTTTAAATATATAAATACAATCTACTTATATCCCAATTTCCCTTGGTCATGGCATCACGTGTGAACGGTTGGACCGACATCGTTAATTCTTTTTTTGTTGTGTTTGTTATTGTCAGGAGAAGTTTCTTATGAAAGAAAAAATTAAGAGTACAGTAATACCCCGACTTACGCGAATTCGGAGAAACGCGGTTTTTATTTTTGATCACCACGCGTATAACTTGCAGTAAACCGAACACGCCGTTCAGTTTACTGCAAGTTAAACTGCTAACTGCTAAAGTAACCTAACATGAAATGAAAAACACTGTCTTTTGGAGTGTAAACTTAATATTTATCATTATAACCTTAAGAGGACTTTGAATCTAAAATTAAAAAAAGGAATTGGCAAAAATATTTGATCGAACCAAATAATAAGTGAAAATCTTTCTATTTTAATTCAGACGTCACGGTATTATCGCTTAGATGGAAACCATGTTAGAATTATGGTGTGATAATGTAAAGATTAATTATAATTTAGCGTATTATTAACCATGTTTCTTCTAATCTATTGTTTTTTTTTTTAGACTCTGGTCCCGATTACACAAACATTATATGTATTTATAGGGAAAGTTGAACCCCGCCTTTAGTGAATTAGACTTAAACGGCTATCCCTTGGTCCCACCTATCGCGTAAGTCCGGGGTATTACTGTACTAAACCACCATATTCAATTTTCTAATGTTAGCTTAACGCTTTTGACAATGTAAACTTCTTTGTAACCTTATGGCGTTGACGGTTCATTGACAGGTGCTGCAAATAATGTCAAAGAGGATAAAATAATAAAGGCGGAAACATATTATTAAAACGCCACGCCACCCGACGACACGCCACGCATGTTGAGTCGAATCAAATGTATTATTTTCTATAGACCAGAATCACACTATGAACACCCGTGTTGACACGTGGCGTGGCGTGGCGTTTTAATAATGTGTTTTCGCCTTTAATAATATGATCGTTTAACATAGATGCTTCGATCGCAGTTATGAATACCAATTCGAATTCAATATTCATAGTTGAGACATGACGACGTCTGTCGGGTCAGATAGTTTTTATATAAATACGATTCCAAAGATTTATCGATGAACCCACTTTCATTTTATTTAATCTTTCTTAATTGTTGGCGACTGGCTGAGACTCGACTTCTTTTTTCTATAAATTGTATCCTTTTCAAATGACTATTCTTTTGTTATTCCTTTTTTCTCTTTCTTATTACGTCAACACACATAATTCTTACTGATTAGTGCTTTCAGGTCGTCGAGATCGTAGACAATTATTTGCTATCATAAAAAGTATTTTAGGTCCATTATTGCTTGTCAACACAACCTCTGTAGCGTAGCGGTATGTGGGTCGCTTTAAATCTCGGAGTACGTGGGTTCGATCCCCACACCGGACAAGAAATCTTTCTGTAAATTCTAAGATTTCTTTCCTGGTCTGGATGGTTGAGGGACTACACTCCTTGCCTCAGAAAACATGTTAGCCGTTGGTCCCGATTGTTATAACATCATCTTTAACAATCGTATACCATGGAACGGGCTGCAGCGTGTCCTTGTGTGTTACAACATAATACTGCGGTCACCAACCCGCCGGCAAACAAAAACCCTCCCTTGGGAGACCCATGTTCAGCAGTGGACGTTGTACGGGCTGATGATGATGATGATTATTTCTTGTTATGTTCACGAAATAAATAATCTATTCATTTAGGTAATAAGAAGAACGCGGCTTGATTAATCAAATTGTCAGTTAAATAACGAAAGTGCACAAAAGTTATAGTTAAATAGAATCGTCTTTTCTTTTTACAGGTATAGTATAATTATGCAGTCACCACTAGCTTTCTGCGCGCGGATTCACCTGCATATCACTGGTTTCTGTGGGAACTTAATAATGAAATATAGCCTTCATCGATAAATGGGGCTATCTAATACTGAAAGATGTTGTTAAATCGAGCCAGAAGTTCCTGAGATTAACAAGAAACGAACTCTTCAGGTTGGGCACAACCTGATAGGGTTCACGGGTATATGTTGATACTGTATTAACCGTAAAACACATGAAAACAATAAAGACTGAATTTACTAAGCAGAAATAAATAAGCCTTTGTGTTTAGTTGGTTTTTTTTTTTTTTAATTTATTTATTTATTCATTTATTTCAGGTGAGGCGCAGGCGAGTCCCATATTAAAGCTAGGCGGAGAGCCTCACACGTCAGGTACTCTTGTTGCCCTGGGCCCCATGTTATTGATACGGCTGATGCCTACGCTCCAGATTAGTACACCATTCATTGTTTTGATCTCATTATTCAGAAGTAGGACTATACTTATATATTTTTTTTTTCTTGTTTTTGTTTTTTTTTATATAAAGTCTCATTCTTGTCTAACATCCTGGGAAGGAGCGAGACAGCCCCAACACAAGTATGATAAATTACTTACTGGGGCTGTTTCATTTAAAATGTCGAAAATGTAATCTTTTGAGAATCAATATCAATTTATTTATTTATATTTTTTTATTTTTTAGGATAACAACGTTAGACTAAATATAGTATAGGTAGGTATATCTATTAAAATACATTCGCATGGTATAAGGCTAAGACATAGTATGGGAAAAACATGTAAACGCTCAGCAAAGGGTTTTAAGAGCTTCTAGAATAGTAATTACATATTATATCCGTATGTTTATTTGTGAGAAAAGTTTATTCTGTTTTTTTTTTAATTAGACTGTTTTGTATCAACAAAAAAATATAATACAATAAACAATTGTTCCCATAATTTCGTAATTACCACTGACAATATTTTTTTCATCAAGTTTTCCAATATCAATTAAAAACCAACTGGATAATATTATCAAACACATATGAAAACATAGTACCTAGAATGGGAATAATATATAAACAATATTATTATGACACGCAAAAAAGTGCGGGAAAAAATATTTGCGTTGATATATTACACGAGTAAACAACATACATACAAATGATTAATGAATAACCAACAGGTAAATAACAATAATGTATTTTAGATGTGTATTTATAAACTATTATTGCTACGATAATTCATAAACATATTCATACAATAATATTTTTTCCCATAACCGCGAAGCTATTTTATGTAACACTCTAGAAACTACCATATAATACGCTGATTCTTTCTATAAGGTCGGTGTTGCAATCAAAAATAGTAACGGTTAAAAAATGAACTCACTATTTTGGTCGTGGATTCTTGAGCGCAGTGGAACGGTCGAGGGATTGCTCAAATGATACAGCCTCTATCGCGCACGAGTGACAACAGACTGAATGCTAGTCGCGCTTCTCAATAACACCTACTTGTTTAGATAGCAATGAACCATACGCTTGACCGTTACGTAGATTTGATTAACTAAACTGTCTTAGTGGTAAGGGTCATAGCATCTGAGATTTCGTTTTTTTTTCGGACCAATATACGAAATGAGGCTTTTGCTACTTTCCGGACATAAAGGCGAGCAGAGCCTTAATAAATAATAGGCTAGTTGACACATATAAAATTATGCTACAATGATATTTATTTCTCAAAGTAATTGTCATATGGAACCTAAATATAATATGTAATTTTTGTTAAAAAAACTTGAATATGTTTGTATAAATTCAGTATGAAAATTATTTCTTTTGTCTATGTCTTTAAATTTTGTAGGTATTTAGTGTCTATTTAAGTATGTGTTTGTTAAACAAACTATTTCTGATAATCTGAAGTGAAATCATAGCTCCGAATAACTCTTTTCGTAGTAGGTATGTCTCATCTGTTGTGCTAATATTCATCTCGGATGTGTGGAAGTTAAATTCTCTTGTCCAATAAATACCTATGTGACAAATCAAAGATTTCGTTCTAGGTCTATTTGGTTGAGGGACTTCATGCTTCGGAAAGCTCGCTCAATTGGTTATCATCTATGAAATTCGTATAGGTACTCGGAAACGGAAAGCGGTCGGTCACCGACCCGGTTACCAAGCGTGACTATTTATTTATTTATACTTTATGTAATATCAAATTTTAAACTAACAAATAACAACTAAGTTAAGATTCATTCATGACGGCGAAATCTCATGCTGATGAAAATGTCCTATTGAGGTAGGCTATATCCAGTAATCCACAATAAAGTGCTTGATTACTTGAACGCGCTAATCGTGACCGATAAGATTTTTTTTCAGTGTTAGACAGCCCATTTATCGGGAAAGGCTATAGACTATTTTATTATGAAGTTCCCTAGGGGATGGGAGATACGCGCAAGAAACTACAGGAAGCTAGTCATATCAATTGAATGAAGATTCGAGCGTTCTAGCGAACAAATAAAAAAATAATAATAATGGTTCAGCTCTATGATATATTACTAGTGTCCGACCGAAAGATTCAGCATGTGTTTCGGCCAAAAATCTAGTTTCGGGCTTACTTTCGGTTTCAGCAAACAAATGGCCGAAACTTTCGGCTGCGCCAAAATTCGAGTGTTTGTGAATTATCATGCCTTGTTCGGCAAACTCAGGCCTGTCCACCTCGCCCCTTAAAATATTGTTAAAGGAATAATTAAAATATTAAAATGAGAGCCCGAAGCTATGATATTCGTGTCCAAAAGGTAGCTTTCTCAATTCTCAGAAGAAAAAAAATATTTTGATCTCTAATTCAAACTCAATAATGTTTTATTTTTACTTCCTTATTTTATCATATTTTTTTCATGACAAAAATATATTAGTTACACGTAATTTAGTGATTATTTTTTTAGTACAGTACAGCAAAAAGTACACCTTTTTTTTAAAATATCTACAGGCACACACATTTCAAAATACTACAGACATTTTAAAAATATGTTTAAGAAGTTTCGGTTTCGGCCGGAACTGAGAGGTAGGTAGAAGGTTCGGTTTCGGTATTAGCTGCTAAAACAGTTTTTTATAATAATAATATTATAAAGAGGAAACATTTCTATTTTTGTGTGTATGTTTGTAATGAATAAACTCAAAAATCACTGTGCTGATTTCAAAAGTTCTTTCACCATTGGAAAGCTATGTTCATCCTTAGTGACATAGGCTATATATATTTAATTATAAAGTTACCACGGGCACGGGAGATACGCGGGTGAAACCGCGCGCGGGAAGCTAGTAAAAGATCATTTATACAATGTACTTTTCTTACAACCATTTTTAGCGCCACAGCGACGCACATTGCGACTTGCGTTTATGTATTCTCTTGGTTGAATACCATCAATTATTTTTAATGGCTTCTGGAATATTCTTTCTTTCCGTTCATCAAGGATTTCATGATGAAATTATTCAATGTTACGACCTTCTCTTTGTTACATATTTTTATGGAAATCATTATAAAGTACGTTATAATTAAAACGCATAGTAGGTAATTTAAAATTTAATTATTATTCGTTTTATTGCAGGTGAATGTCAAGCAATGTATCGTAGTGTTATCTTCTTGATTAGTAGGTATCTCGGTGACTGTATTATGAGTTATTTTCCAGATATTCTAGAAAAATCTATGAAGAAGATTGGTTCCATCTCTCTGAGCTTTTATGTGTAATGGTGAAATAGATATAGTATATATATAAGTGTATCGATTTGCCGATTACCGATTGCATGATTCGATTATAGGTATAATTTTAATGAATTTATTTTTTAATCAAATCTAACTAGCCTGTGTTGTCCCACTGCAGGGCAAAGGCCTCTCTCTCCCTTTTACACACAATTCCGTCTTTTACGAGTGCCGGCCGGACTCTAAGGTAGGAGTCAAGCTCGTCCCGCCATCTTCGTCTCGGCCTGCTGCGATGGCGTCGTGCGTTTATTTGGACCCAATCGGTGGTTCTTTTAGCCCAATTGTCATCTGACATGCGGCAGACATGTCCAGCCCAGTCCCACTTAAGTTTAGCAGCTTTCTGGGTAACGTCTGTTATCTGAATTTCTTTTATTCAACCCAAATACACTTGAGAGCAATAAAATCGCACACCCCTTGTAATTTGGTTTATTACTGATTGTTTTCTAAAATCTAAAGATATTGAGTAAAAATCATTAGACAAAATTAAAGCATACAAGCTTAGCTTTACAAAAACATAAAATTAAAATCATTGACCTTTACGTAACTTACAAAAACCGACCGTACACCGAATTCCCCAAATTCACGCGTTTGCGTTGTCACTACTTGCACCCTTAGCCGCAGGTATAAAAAGGTCGGTTTATTGGAATTTTTAATCAGTTGCATACCGAAGGTCAACGTGATAACATCTCTACTGGAAGCATACGGATTTACTGGAAAAATATGGATACCACGCCCGCAGAAGCCGCTCAAGTTATTGCCTTGCTCGAAGCAGGCCATAACCAAAGTGAAGTTGCTCGACGGCTAAATTTGAGCCGCTACTCTGTTCGTCGTGTATACCAGAGGTTCCAAGAGACCGGTGGCTACATTCGGCGACCAGGATCTGGCCGGCGACGCACAACATCAGAGCGTGATGACCGCTTTCTTGTGACAAGGTCTTTGAGAAATCGGCAACTGAACGCGGTTCAACTGGGACAACAGCTTCGAGAAGTTCGCAATGTCAGTATAAGTCGGTGGACAGTTCGAAGAAGACTAGGTGAAGCAGGAATGACTTCACATCGCCCAGCAAATGGTCCCAAATTGACCACAGCTCACCGACAAGCCCGGCTACAATTTGCTAGGGAACATTTAAATTGGACGTATGACCAATGGCGGGCTGTTATGTTCTCTGATGAGTGCAGAATGACTTTACATGGTCATGATGGACGCATGTCTGGGATGAGCTAAAAAGAAGAGTTCGAGCAAGAAGCCCTGCTCCTACGCGCCTCCAAGAGCTTCAACTTGCCATTGAAGAGGAGTGGAACGCCATACCACAAGATTTCATGGTGAAATTAATACGGTCCATGAAAAACCGATTAAGAGCTGTAATCAAGGCTAGGGGAGGGAATACACCTTATTAAAAAACAATTTGATCAAGCATTTTGAGTTTTATTTTTATTCTTTCTTAAGCTAAATTGGGTAATTTTATCCGTATGTTGGGTTTTGTGCCCTAAAACTCCCTATGGGTACTTTTTTTACACTGTATTTGATATCATTAGAAAGGTACTGAAGTAAACATTCAAATAGTGTAAGTTTTATTTTAATATGTATTCACATTCATGAAAAAAACTGCTTTAACAACAAAAAGTCAACGTGTGCGATTTTATTGCTCTCAAGTGTATTATGTTCCTTATTCTTCCTATGGCTAATATTGCAGAAAACCATATTATTATTATGAATTGCAAAAACAGAAACGAATCTGGGGGCAAATTAAGCAAAAAAGGGGGCACGTCCGCACCATCCTTTTCTCGGAGTAGTTAATTTGTTTGTCAGAATCGTAAGCTTAATATTGTATAAGTCTCATTGAAGTCTATATATGTAAAAGCAAAAGGTCATACATACACTCATCACGAAATCTCAGAAACTACAAATGCTAGGCGGCTTAAATTTAGCGTGGGGGTTCCTTTAAGAACATAAGTGCAGACTGAGACGGGATTCTGCAAAATTCAATCCCTAAGGAGGAAACAGGGGTGTCAATGTTTGTATGAAATTTCTACAGTTTTAGTGATAGCCATTCCTAAATTTTAAGAAGGGTTCATTGAGTCCGAAACGTCTAGATTCCTAAGGGAACGGGAGTTAAGCGAGTGAAACCGTGGGCAGCTACTTAGTTATAATATAATCTGTTTTTTATACATCGCTTATAGTAAACATATGATTGCTAAAGGTTATAAATTTAAAATATCTTTTAATGTTTATGTACCTGCTTATTTAATATGTTTGTGAGATCAACATTCAGTTTTTCTCGTTATAATTTCAATTTATCTTGACTTCAAATTTGCAAAACATTGAATTATTAAACTCTGACCTAGATGCTTTAGAAGTGGCTAAAACCATCATTTGTGATATTAAGGACGTTAAAAACCATATATTTTTAAATGAATCTCGCTCATTTAACCTATTGTCTCAACAATATTCCTAGCATAAACTGCAATATGCCTAATTTTACTACACTCCTACAAAGATCTGCAATTACTTGGGATATTATAGTCCTTAACGAATGCTGGCTTCCTTCTGCTAAGAGTATACCTCCCCTTGCAAATTATGATTACGCAACCACTAACTCTCATAAAAGCCTAAATGAAGGAGTATTTATTTACTACGATAAGCGTCTCAAAATATCCCATGAATATGTCAATTGCGTCTTAATAAAATAAACTCTCAAAATTAACTCCGATACATGTATCATTGCAATCTACCGCCCTCCTAGTCAAAACAACACTACAAAATTCATAAATTCTACAGACTCCCTTCTCTCTAAATGAAAAAGTTTTAAAAATATATTCATTTGTGGAGATATCATCGATATAGGCTCTAGCAGCAACGATAATCGTATGCACGAGTATTTAAATGTACTTGCAAGTTACGGGTTACTCGCAGGTAGTGCACCCACACATGGGCGAACATGTCTACACCATATGATGATCAAAACAAAAAACCAAGCAATATGCTCCATTATTGAATCCATCGTTACAAATCACGAATTTGTAGCTACCAGTTTTAATCTGAACACTCGTCCGGACTTTCACACCACAATCCTTTGCTCAGTTGTACTTTGTAGGACTTGATATAGCGTTCCAAAATATTGACTTCCAGCCTATATTTGATTGTTCTTTTGTTTTCTTGGGCAATACTTATGTAATAAAATAAACACCACACCAAACATATACCCACAAAACACCTCACGCTGCAAAAAGACTGTCACCTTGTTCCTTAAAACCCTTGACTAGCTAAAAACTGAAAAAAGCTGATCCCTCTAAAATAAGCACCTAAAGTTACTATGTATCCTTACACAGTTTGATAACCTTCTAATCGCTCTTCTCAACAGTCTCGCTCTCTCATTAACCATACCCTTTATGACGCTTGCATCACTCATACTTACTCTCAAATACATGCACACACATATACTCAGTATCACTCTCACACTCACTTTTTTTTTTCTAAATCCCTATTAACCATATTAGTATTAAAAGTATTTATTCATGTCCTTATTTCTAAGAACTTTTCTTTTGTATTTTTTAGTTTTTAAATAATTTTAGTTCTTCGCATAAAGTGTGTCAAGAAGCCTTGTTATGAACTTTAACCGCGTGGGGCCCTGGTGACCTGTAATACAGGTTTCTCGTAAACCTACAACAGGCACGAGTCTGTCACAAAGTTGGGTTCTAGCTGGCATTAGCATACTACTAGTTACTTGTCTATAGTTATGAAATCCTAATGGTGTACAGAAAAATAAACGAATTATGAATTGAATGTTGAACTTACTAGAAAGGGCAAAAAAAAAATTTACTTACTTTCAGGATGTTTTAGGTTTTGTTATGCTGTTTAACTTAGATAAATGATGGGTCTCGCGTGCTTCTTTCAATATTGTTACTCAATATTGTAGAGTGCTGTGTGTATAAGACGCTGTGTCGATGGCATGTGATCGCGATCTCCTTCTTATCTCTGTAGTGTTATTTTTATACAGCTTACTAACTGAAAACTTTGATTAAAACCAAAATTTTATAAAACTTTCGACACTCTTAAGGTATTCGTCATATAGAGTGTGCCTGGCTTGGGTACGCCGATTTCAGCGTAGTATTTTTGCCGCATTTATCAAATACAACCGCGGTATCTCGGCGCGTTTTCTAAGAGAGTATGGTACTTCCTTAGAAAACTATTTTGCGTTTTACCCTGTTTATTTTTGTAATACAATCGATCTATTAATATAGTTTTTTTAAACATTAAACATAACAGATTATAAAATGACATAGAACATGTGTAAGGGACGCTCCTTCGTACAACCTACCTTCTCATGTTTTGCAAGGCAAGAATAGGCTTGTCATACGTCCCGGTGGGCGCACTAACCAAAAAAAATAAGAACCCTGCTTCGTTCGAAAAACGCGCTCGCACGCTAGTCCTGCGGGCGCAATGGTAGAACTCCCCCGGGTGACTTGTTATTGTTTCATCTACCCCCCCCCCCCCCACTCTGACCAATCCTACACTAGAGCCCATTTTGAACGCACAATTGAACATTTACCATTGCCGCCTTAATTCTATTTTAATGTTACGTTTCGTTAGTTATACTGTTGAAAAATCGCCTTTCCGAAATTATTAGCAATGATTAAAAAAATACGGTGTTTATAGGACACTAATAACAAAAACACAATAAAAATAAATGTCTGTATGTCTGTTGGTTTCCTTAAGCATTGGCATGTCCGATTATGACTGGATTTTCACTGGTAATAAGCAGTGAAATTTATACGGGCTGATGATGAAATTAACAAGATGAAGGAATTCAAACACAACAATTTTGATTATAGTTTTATTTTATTGTTTTGTCATTCTGAAATGTCGGTTACTTATAATATAGTGAATATTTTTGTAAATTTGTTATTAAATAATTGTAATAAATTAATAATTAATTTTTGATATAAATTCAAATTATAAGTATAATTACGACGGATCTTCTATTGTTCTATACATGCAACTTCATTTCGCCAAGTCTGTGCACTGGCCACATGCACTCACACCCAGCCGGGATCACCATGGTTTTTGTTTCCCAACAATCACTGAAATTAAGAGACAAGAAAAATGTTAATGGGAAAATAAGGTATAACATGTTAATATTAGTTATTTTCTTTTAAAGCATGTCAGAACATTTTATGGTGGAGTTCAACAACTGACACATTTCAAGGTTGCCTGATATTTTGTAGATCCAAAACAACTTTGAGAATAACACGAGATTTCAACAAACTCAGGGAATGTCATCACAGATTGCGAAGATTGGTGGATTTTTCTTACTTCTTTTTTCAAAAGTAAACAAACATTAATATAAAGACTGTGAATGAGTAGTATAGGATGAGTCCTTCTTGTCTCATACCAAGATTAAGGGTATTTAAACAAGAACTTTGCTTAAATCGAATTGAATACTAAATTTAATTGAAAATGATTACCTCCATCTTTTGTAATAAAAACAAACAAGGTTAGGCATTTATAAACGAACACACGGCTACAGACCTCGAATCTTACATCAAAGTTTGCGTTTATTTGAGTTTTTTTTTTTTTTTTTTTTTTTTGTTTTCTTTTTTAAAGACAACGCCCGCACTAGGGTTCTTGTTAAGTGGCCACTTCGACCATGTAATCTCTTATTCTTAAGTTACACAGTTTATACAGAGTAAATCGAATGGATTGTAGCCTTAAAACTCAACAGTCCTGAATTCATTAACAAAGGAACGACAATAGACCCACCATTTTCTGATTTTTTACCAAATTTAAAGAAAGAATTAACGCCTGTTGCCGTGGTTGTGGTGGAAATTTATCAGATATCATTTTGCATTCTTAACTGGCAAACCTTACTTTTTCAATAAAAATTCAATACAAATATTACAAAGCGAAGACCTTGTTTAAAACCCCTTTAAAACTCAATTTGTAAACTTTATATCTACTTACATCGCTTTTATAGTAATCGAAATATGTATTTTGGTGTCTATTATTATTATTCTCTATTCTCTACATAGGTACCAAAGCATTAAAGTAACTTAAAATTGGAGCTAACATTATCGATCTAGGTGTTCGAGTGGTATTTAGTAGGTTAGACGCATATTCAAGATGTTTGAAGTTGTCAGACAAGTTTTAAACTTGTACTGACCAGCCTCACTAATCATGACGTTGATTATACTTAACTTTTATGGATTGGTACAGTTATGGAAAGCCCTTAAAATCTACAGCAGCCCTGTACGTTACATGAAGGGATGAATATACTTAGTCTGGCCATAAAAATACTGTTAGAAAAATAAGAAAAATATTACATTTGAATATGGAATCTGTAATTTTTGTATTATTGTTTTTCGCGCCATGCCATTACATTTACATTGTCAAATAATTTGTGATATTAAAATGCAGTGGGGTGATAAAGAGAACCGAAACGCTGTGATTGCATTACAAAAAGTAGGTATGGAGCTAAATACAATTTTTAAAACTCTCCATACGCTTGTAATTTAGTCAACTAAAGGTAAAATGAACCCTCCTTCGATTCAAATGTTTGTGTGCCAGGCTTTTAGATAGGTAAAATGAATCTTCCTCTGTTCGTGACAGAGAAAGATCTGGCGGTCCACGTAGTGTTCGTACAAAAAAGGCGATCAAAGCAGTAAGGGAAAGAACGCAAAGAATTCCTGTCCGAAAGCAAAAGATTTTATCTCGGGAGATGAATATAGCATCTAGAACCATGTCACGTATTTTAAAAGATGAGTTAGGACTTGCAGCCTATAAGAGACGTACTGGCCATTTCTGAACTGATCTTTTAAAAAAGAATAGGGTGGTAAAACAATACTTAAGCAGTACTGAAAAGGAGGTCACAGAAAAATATTGTTTACGGATGACAATTTTTTTACAATCGAGCAATGTTTTAACAAACTAAATGACCGTGTTTATGCTCAAAGCTCTAAAAAGGCTTCCCAATTCGTCAACAAAGTACAACGTGGGCAGCATTATTCGACTTCAGTGATGGTTTGGTGGGGTGATAGCTGAAAAGGAGTGACTGAGGCATATTTTTGTGAAAAAGGTATCGGCACAAATGTGTCAAGATACCATTCTTGAGAGGGTAGTTAAGCCCCTTAACTACACCATGTTCAATAACCAAGAATGGCCCTTTCAGCAAGACTCTGCACCGGGTCATAAAGCTCGATCCATTCAATCTTGGTTAGAAACGAACGTTTCGGACTTCATCAGAGCTGAAGACTGGCCGTCATTTAGTCCCGATCTTACTCCGGATTATGATTTATGGTCAGTTTTAGTTTGGCTTGCTCTAAACGCCATAATAATTTAGAGTCCCCAAAACAATCCATATCATCTATATCCATTGAAAGAGTGCGTCCTTCTATTGACAACTGGCCTTAACTTTTAAATTGATGTACGATTATTATAGATGATGTTATAACAATCGGGACCAACGGCTTAACGTGCTATCCCAGGCACGGAGGGTAGACCCTCAACCAACCAGACCCGAAAAGAAATCTTTGAATTTACACAAAGATTTCCTGTCTGGCTAGGGGATCAAACTCACGACCTCCGAGATTTAAAGCGAGGATTTACGGAGGTTTGTCAGCCACTTCGAAATTACATTTATTTATTTTTTATGATTTTATATTAATGTATTCAACTAACACACTGTAATAGTAATAAATTTTACGTACAATATATATTTTTTATTTATAACAATATTTATAGCAAGACTAAGTATAATTTAGTCCTAAACCGGAAGCCTACGAAGGGTGCCTACGTTACACTCTTATTGTAAATTAATGAAATACCTTGTTATGTGGATTTTTAAAAAGGTAGGCTAATGTATAAAATAAATTTATTAATATTATTATATTATTAATTACTAAACAAACATGAATAAAATACATAACTAAAAGTAACTAATTAAAAATAAAACTAACTTATAAAATACTACTATTCTAAATACTTAAGTATGGCATAAAGTTCCTAGCAGTTGAAGTAACAAAAGCCTAAAGGCGAACCACATATGTCCCTCCGAAAAATTACCATACAGAAGTGAAATTGGACTACGTCAGAATTTTATTATAAAAAATGCAGGCCTTAATGCCGAGTGGCCTTATTGTTAACACGACTAGAAGGAATGTGATTCTATTTTTTATCGGCGGTCATAGGTAGTTATCCACAGGGCATTTGTTACTAGAAATAAAGGCGAGCAAATGGTCTCGAGCAATGGACCATCAGCTGATTGGTGAAGCGTGAATGTGATCAGATTTACGATGTGCCAAATTATTATGATTACTTACCTGCTGTAACGTCTTCTTGTCAAATGGATAGTCTTATTCCATTGGACACACGAAAACCCGAGACTTGAACAAATCTAAAATGTATTCAAGATATAGGAAGAAGATAAGATATAGTGTATTCACTTGATAGATGAAGTCTGCATATCGAAGATAAATACAGTATGTAACAAAAACCCTGTCCGATCCAATAAAGGCGTATTCCTGGTTCAAAATACGTACTAGAATTAATGGTTATAAAAACCAAAAGTTATTGAATTTTTATTTTTATAATCAATGCGAAATTTACCACTGAGTATGGGAAATTTTCATAAATTGACACTCTTCTTTGACAAAAAACTGTAGTTAGTAAACACGTGAACTGTGTCAGCGATAAGTGTTGCCGTGGATCAGTTTTTATTTTTTATTTTAACTTAATTATATTCACTGGGGAAAAATAATTATCTCAAATCCATTTAATGGTTACGTATATGGGTACCTACGCCGTTCGATGCTGAATAATACCCTTAAGGATCGGACAGGGGTTTTGTTACATGCTGTATGAAGAACATAACCATTGCGGATATTAGTTGCAATTTTCTCAATTCCTGTACCGATTCTCTAACCTACTTAAACGTCCAATGCTGAACATGGACCATTGGGTGAATTTGGGTGGGACAGACACAATCGGGATTACAGGCTTAACGTGATTCAGACACGGATATTAATGTCTCAACTCTCACTCAATCAAATACGGTTTTTTTTTGTTCCTTCGAGGTTGTCCTTGGTAGATAATTAATTAAAACTTAAAATTAAAAAGCGTTTATACTAGAATAGTTTTTATTTTAATTATCGGTTTTTGATATATGCTGTTGTAGTTGAATGAATATAAGGTGCTGCCAAAATATATGCCATCCATTTGACAGAAGATAGAGTCATGTATAGCTACCAACAAATTAGTTGATTGCTACTGATTACATTTTTTTATTTTCGATACCAAAACATCAACATCAACATCTTCCATTATTAACTGTGCTGGTTGCACCTCTTGGTTTATCGTGGTTTAAGAGCATTTCCTCGCACTTGTACCCACTATGTAGGTATTGTAATGTAATAAAAAAATGTTAAAATAAAATAGTATATTTCACAGAAATGTCAAAGTGATGGCATATATTTTGAAAACATTTTATATAATATCTAGACCTCAGAACTATCATCTAATATCCTTTCTTATATCTATCTAGACATAAGAAAGGATGTGTCGGATGTACTGTTATACTCAAGGCCGGATTTAAGGAACGGCGTCCAGGGCAACTGCTCCGGGGCCTCCACAATAGAGGGTCCACAATAGACATTTAAATTCTGGAGAGTAAGCTGTACAACTTTTCTTTTATTTCTTTATTCGGTGTTGTACCTTTACTTACAATACTTTGAAGAATCATGATTAATGTAATATTTATTTAGTATTGTAATACCAGTTATTCATGTATACATGTTCACTTAATTAAGACAATCAGTAAAATATCACAATTAAAATTGTCTTGAAAAGTTGGTACATACTGCAAATCTACACATTTAGAGGGAAACTAAGTTGTGGCCAGGAGGCCTCTTCTCCTTAGTTTCCCCGGGGCCTCCGGACTTCTAAATCCGGCCCTGGTTATACTTCAGAAGCATTTGGTCGTAAGTGCCAGTTTACGATGAAGGCACATACGACGAATGTTTCTGAAATATAATAGGACCTCTGACCTTCTGCTTCTAAGCTCAAGATGTGTTTACTTACCTCATTAGTAACGTCAATCTTTTCATTAGAAGCAGTGGTGCATCGAACCTCCTCATAGTAGGCCGGTCTGTACTCATACTCGTTTGTATTCAGCTTTCGGATCTTTCGCTCTAAATGACAAATCGGATAATGTTTCTGAAAATAATAAGAGTTCTTATTGAAAAACTAAGGCGATAAGAAGAAGAAAATTCGTCGATCGTGAGCCTAATAAGTTGGTTTTGAAAATCTTTGGATTTAGTAAAAATAATATATTATGACATAGATGGCTTTATGAACAGACTCAGAGTCGCTCAACGAGCTATGGAGAGGGCTATGCTCGGGGTTTCTCTACGAGATCGAATCAGAAATGAGGACTATACGTAGAAGAACGCGGGTTACCGACATAGCCCAACGGGTTAGTTCGTTGAAGTGGCAATGGGCATATAGCACGAGAACGAGAACGTTGGGGCCGAAAAGTTCTCGAATGGAGAACGCGGATCGGCAAGCGTAGCGTAGGACGTCCACCTACTAGATGGTCGGATGATCTGGTAAAGGCCGCGGGATCACGGTGGATGCAACTATGAAGCAACTGGAAATCTATGATGGAGGCCTATGTCCTGCAGTGGACGTCCTATGGCTGAAATAATGATGACATAGATTTATAATTAGTTGGCTAATGATGTGATGGTGCTGATTTTCATTTGATCCATCTTAAATCCTCCCAAATCTCTATCAACTCCTGATATTTTCAAAGGAAGGTGGGTATTGAATATGTGTTTTTTAGGAGGTAAGCTTATTAAAAATTACGTATGCCGGCATTTCGGGGGCCTCCATGCATCTTATCATAATAATAATTGGCCGTTCCTATAAATCCCTATTTACCTTGGTAACCGCATCACGCGTGAACAGATGGACCAAAATCGCTGATTCTAATTTTGTTGTGTTTAATATTATCAGCAGAAGGTTCATATAAAAAAAAAGTTGAGCGGAACACTACAAATTAAAAAAAACTTAATCTTATTGTCTTGTCATTTGTTTGAAATAATTGTCAACGATTGACAGAAAACCACATTATTTATTGTCAGTGTCATAGGCATTAGGATGTTTTAGCACTTGTAAACACATGGTGAAATGCAATTTATTTACTATTGAGTATGGAGATGGTCACAAGCCAAGGATACACTAGGGGACAAATGTCGTGCGACACGTGTCGCCAGCGACGTTGGGTGAAGTAACACGACATTGTCGGACTTTGGTCGACATGTCTGGCAACATCGCAAGACACGTGTCGCCAACTACATCGAATGAAGTAGCGCGACGTTGCCGGACTTCGCTCGACATGTCTGGCAACATCGCACCGCAGCCAACAACACTACCTCGGTGGGTGTAATGATATCGATTGCCTTGTGAAACAAAACTTCGTGATGTCGCCAGATATGTCCGGCGAAGCTTCGCGAAGTTGCACGACTTCGCCTGACGTCGCTACGGACGTAAGTCGCGCGATGTCGCCAGATATGTCAGGCGAAATCGGCTGGCTTCGCTTGACATGTCGCCGATACATGTCGTGGCACATTTGTCTCCTAGTGTATCCTTGGCTACATTTGTAACAAGCAAGTCCCTAGGGCTTATAAAATCTTCACTCTTCAGTCAAAGATCTTTCATTAATAACAACGATAGTTTTATTTTAGCACATCATATCAAACGTTATTTGTTGTTCCGAATATATTTTTTTGACTTTTAAATCATTTTAAGAATTGACTTCACGACACAAAAGGTGACTTTAAAGAAATATCGCTACCTAATTAAAGATTATTTTACAGTGAGAAGTTGTTGATGAGCGTTGCATCATATTCATACCCTGGTAATAGAAACTAGTTGCTAATAAAATTAGCGATTCTGCGACCAGTTTCTTTAAATTCTGTATTCCAAGAGGTACCTATAGCAAGTGTTGGTACTGCTTGACCTCGGCAATTAAATTGTTAATTTACTTACCAGTATGTCGTACTAGAGAAGCTAACATCCAGAAATACGTAAATATAATAAGATAAATATTCATCATCATCATCATCAGCCCGTATAACGTCCACTGCTGAACATGGGCCTCCTCCCGAGAGGGAGGGTATTTGCCATAGTCACCACGCTTGGCAGGCGGGTTGGTGACCGCAGTATTATGCTGTAACACACAAGGAAACGCTGCTGCCCGTTCCTTGACATACGATTATTATAGATGATGTTATAACAACGGCTTAACGTGCTTTCCGAGGCACGGAGGGTAGTCCCTCAACCAACCAGACTCGGAAAGAAATCTTAGAATTTACACAAAGATTTTCTGTCCGATGTAGGGATCGAAGCCACGACCTCCGAGATTCAAGGCGAGCCAAATACCGCTACGCTACGGAACCTCCGTAGCGTAGCGGTATTTGGCTCGCCATCAAAGATAAATATTCAACCACTTTTAATTTGAACAAAACTTCCCACTTATATTATAAACGCGAATGTTTGTAAGTATGGATGGATGGATAGATGGAAAAAGACCGCCGGGCGCATTTAGTTATGAAATAAAGTTATATATAATAGGATCCGATGAGTATAAATATGTATGATTGTAATCATTGTTTTTATAACTCTTAACTTTAATCATAAGTGCTAGGTAAGTAGGTATGTACCTATAATATTCGTTTAAATTTAGAAATGTCAATCGGTCGCGGCTGGCGGGATATTCTTTATGGTCCCATTCCCGTATGGCCTCGGCTGGTATGCACTCATTATTGTTTAACAGCTCTTAGTTCACCGGCCGGGGGCATTTTTTTTCGGACAATGTACCCAGTTGGCCAAGACGCTTTTGCAACTTCACCGGGCATAAATGCGAGCAGATCCAGCCTAAGTAAATGGTTGCTTAGTTTTTAGCTTTAACAAAGTAAGCAACCCGCGCAGGAGTTGGCGTCCCCAGTGGGATTAGGACTTCGGCTCAGGGCTCGTTGGCGGGGGATTGGCGGATTTTAGTTTTTTAAGGGTTTTTTTGCAACTCCGGGTGCATATCGCAATAACGGCCGACCAGGCTGATTGCGTTATGTGGATGTTTCTATTAAAAGCGATTGTAGTGTTAAGTTATATTCTGAGAATTATGACATACATTAAATGTTCCAGTTTGTTCTCGCTGCGTACCAGTCGGTTAATGTAAATGACTGTTTATTATATTAATAGTAGCGTTGACCGTGGTTTTACTTGCGTAGAGAAGACTAAGTGGAAGTAGGTTACGGTTTAACTGCCTTTAGCTTTGTGTTTTTTTTTCAATCTTATTGATAGTTTATTACATGAATAAAATAAAAATAATTATATACAACTAAAAGTATCTAATTTGACAACCTCCGTAGCGTAGCGGTTATTGGCTTGCTTTAAATCTCGGAGGTCGTGGGTTCGATCCCCACACCGGACAAGAAATCTTTGTGTAAATTCTAAGATTTCTTTCCGGGTCTGGTTGGTTGAGGGACTACCGTCCGTGCCTCGGAAAGCACGTTAAGCCGTTGGTCCCGATTGTTATAACATCATCTATAATAATCGTATATCAAGGAACGGGCAGCAGCGTTTGCTTGTGTGTTACAACATAATACTGCGGTCACCAACCCGCCTTCCAAGCGTGGTGACTACGGCAATACTCTCCCTCGGGAGGAGGCCCATGTTCAGCAGTGGACGTTATACGGGCTGATGATGATGATGATAAAAAGTTTCTAATTTAAAATAAAACAAACTTCTAAAATACTACTATTCTAAATATATTCTACTTGACAAGGTTCACAGAATGCTGGCAGCATTACCCCGAATTGCAATGCTTAGCTGCTGTGCAAAGTAGAAACCAGCACTCGGAGAACGCACTAAAGAGGTCCACTGCGCGTATTTTTAAATTAATATGGCTCCCGGTCCCCACGGCCCCAATGTTTCGACACCAAAAGGCACAAATACATAACCACTATCAAGGGTCTACATGTTCAATTTGAACTTAATGATGTTGAGTTTTATTTACTACTTTTAAACATATAACTAGTTATATACATATTCTATACTAATGTTTGTATGTATAATAAATACACTATCTAGTTATTTAATAACGTTTAAGCAGAATAATAAATATTTTACTGTCGCAAGGGTATCTAAATGGAGTACCTACCTACCTATCACGGATGGAGAAACACCGTTTGATTGTAACTTCTGATGCCCTCGTGGACTTGTCCAAGTCCGAGAGGCCTGTGAACTGTAAAGCAGTACAACAATTGCACAAAACTCCCATAACAAACTAAGAAGTCTTATCGCTCGGTCAGCAACCACACTAGTCAAGGCCCAAGTCCCGCAAGGGGCGCCCCCTTGAGCAGGTTGCTTCACCCATGTAACTCTTTTTCTCGTAACTTTATAATTGAATATAGCCTATGAGTCTTTTAGTCTATTAGACGTCCGGATCCATTTGACCTCGTGATTTTTATTTTGTACTAGCGGCCCGCCCCGGCTTCGCACGGGTGGACTTTTATACCCTACCCCTGCCCTACCCTACCCCTGCCCTACCCTACCCCGACCCTAACCCTAACCTACCCCTACCCTACCCCTACCCTACCCTACCCCTACCCCTACCCTACCCTACCCCTACCCCTATGCCCCTACCCTACCCCTACCCTACCCTACCCCTACCCTACCCCTACCCTACCCCTACCCTACCCTTCCCCTACCCTACCCCTACCCTACCCCTACCCTACCCCTACCCTACCCTACCCTACCCTACCCTACCCTACCCTACCCTACCCTACCCTACCCTACCCCTACCCAAAAGTATCCTATGTCCTTCTCCCAGTTCTTAGCTACCTCCCTACCAATTTTCAGCCAAATCGGTTCAGCCGTTCTTGAGTTATAAATAGTGTAACTAACACGACTTTCTTTTGTTTTTAAAATGTATTCTGCTATTCAGGGCGTAGACAAATCCAACGAAACAAAAACCATGAAAATTGATCCAGCCGATCTCGAGTTATAAATGTTGTAACAAACCCGTCTTTGTTTTATATATATAGATTTTCATTGGCCAACTGGACCCACAATCAAACTTAACAAAAAATCTAATCTTTTAGAGGCCGATCACTCTACTTCATTTTGTGTGCTCTAGACCAGACGTAAAAGTTAAGCTAACAAACTAGAAGGTAACGTTAAGAACTAATAGCTATTGTATAAGTCCTAAATAACTATTCAGAAACTACATATTTCGAGACTTACATAATTTTAGGACCACTCGCTTGATTATCATGCAAATTAATTCAATGATTTATCTTCCTTCTTTCTTTTGGCACAATCATAGACGATATTATGTAAAAAAGTAATTGAATTAATTAACGCTAACTATGATTTGGTGATTATATGATAATATTTTATAGTTATTATAAAATATTCTATCTTCTGTGCCTCGGAAAGCACGTTAAGCCGTTGGTCCCGATTGTTATAACGTTATCTATAATAATCGTTTATCAAGAAACGAACAGCTGCGTTTCCTTGTGTGGAACAACATAATACTGCGGTTATAAACACGCCTGCGAAGCGTGATGACTATGGCAAATACCCCTCCTGAGGAGGCTGATTTAGTTGATTATAAAATATTATTATACCTATTTACTTAAATTTGCGGCCCATATATCTATACTAATATTATAAAGCTGCAGAGTTTGTTTGTATGTTTGTTTGTTTGTTTGAACGCGCTAATCTCAGGAACTACTGGTCCGATTTCAAAAATTCTTTCAATGTTGCATAGTCCATTTATCGAGGAAGGTTATAGGCTATATTTTATTTTCAAAAAAATTAGGGATCCGTAATAAAATTGCAATTTTGTAACCCAAGGTGTAAAAGCGAAAACCTATTTATGCGGGCGCTGCAAAAACTATTGACAATAGAACAAAATAATGTACTACGGGTTTGTAGGTCTTATTAAGATCTACAAAAAAGTCCGCGAGAGCATATATCTAACTATCATAGTTTAGTCACAATAACCGCTTTTATGTTCATAAAAAAATATTGAATCCGTAATATTAATCCTTATCCAAATTAAGCATTATGTTACCAAGGGTATTTATATAGAAGTAAAATACTTTTTGTTTTATTCCAATCGGATATTTCGTTGAGAAATTATCTCGAGTATAAAAACGCAAGAAATTGGTACCTAATAATGAGTTATTTACCATAATAGATAAAGCTGAAGAGTTTGTTTGCTTGAACGCGCTAATCCAAGCAACTAGGTACTGGTCCGATTTAAAAAAATCTTTCAATGTTAGATAGCCCATTAATCGAGGAAAGTTATAAGCTATATTTTATTATAAAGTTTCTACGGGAACGGGAGTTACGCGGGTAAAACCGCGCGCGGAAAGCTAGTTTATTATATACCTACTATACACACTTTACCAGGTAAGATTAACTTAACTTAGGGGTGGATTTATTTTCGCCGCCTCCCGCCATAGGGGGTGACTTTGGGGAGCAAAGACCATGAGCTCTACTCCCTAGGGCCACAATCATGAGTAGGTCGGGGACGCCTTTGTGATCGGGCTTTTCTGTAGGAGTAGGAATAGGCACCCTTGCGGCTGCTTAACAGCCGTGATGATAACACATACCCCTCGCTGGCGCAGGGATCCCACAATTTAGGATCCTTGCGCCAGCGAGGAGATGCGTGTAGCATTTTACACCAAGTTTCAGATCTCTACGATTATTGGTTTAGGCTGTCGGTCATGGGGACAAAGTTTATTCGATTTTTGATATAGACAGAAAACAATAAATGTAGCAGTGCCTATTAAACCTTTACTCGCGCCTACTTCTTAATTGGGCCGTCATAAGTCCGTTAAATTAACGGAACCACGACATCATCTGTTTTACTTACTTAATATGCAGGTTATCATTTATCATAAGTAATTGTTATCCCATTGTGATGCTACAATTAGTTTATTTAAAAGTTACTCCCAATAAACTGTATACATAAATCGTTTAATTTAACATTTCTATATAACCTAACTTTAAGCTTCGAGATAGTGGTGCCTATCAATAGTCGACTATCGATATACTATCGATAGTCTATCGATAGTTGACGTCATATCAATAGTATCGACAGTCTATCCATAGTATCGATATTAGAGATAGTATCGATACTATCGAGGACGAATTTGTGTTTAGGAGCAATACTATCGAAAGTATCGATAGTATTGCTCCTAAACATGGGTTGGTCTTCGATAGTATCGATAGTTTACAAACTATCGATAGTATTGATAGTTTTAATCATTTAATGCAACGATATCGATAGTATTACTTTAAAAATATCGATACTATCGATAGTATTATATAGTAATAGTATCGATACTATCGATACTATTGCTTTCAAATCAATAGTATTAAGTAGTTAATTTGTGAAATCGATAGTATCGATATTATCGATACTATCGATAGCACTATCGATATTGTTACTATTTTTCGAGGTCATCTATCGATAGCGAAACTATCGATAGTTGGGCAACTCTACTTCGAGATATTTCTATCTTCTTTCGACACAACATAACCACCGAGGCATGGCTAGATGGCTAGTCTATTTGGTCGGATTCTCGCAACAACCTTGATTGGTAATATGTGTGTTATGCAATATTACTGACATACATGTTACAAAAATAGCCAAACTTTTAATAGTCTACTTTTAAACATGATTACGTTTTTGCTTGGGGGTCAAGTTTATATATTTATAACAGTACTGTAACGCCAGTTATTAAAATAGTACCAATTGTTCACCTTTCTGCGCTATATCTATCCTTTGGTCTGCATGTAGGCGTTGCGTTTGCTTCAAACATGACACATTTCAGCGGTTATATAGCTTAATTATATTTAAAAAAATACTACAAGCTTTACAATATGCTCACGGACGATGGCCGGAGGTAGGGATTGATGGTTTTTTTTTTATTGTTGGGGAGGTTTGTGCTACTATAGCTCTTTATTATACATAGTATGTGGGCTTTTTGGACGTCTGGTTGACAATAGCATCTGATCTAAAAGACAAGGAACGCGGTATAACAATTAGTTTAAGTCGTCTTAACGGTGACCGAAACTTATGCATAAATTTCTTTCACGGTTAAGTTATTAGTCCACGGACTAAAGCTATGTTGCCACACAGCCTATCAATGTTATTAATTTTTTTTAATCTATCATATTTTTTATGTTACATTCGAATTTTAATGGGTGTATCGAAGATATGATGCAATAATTGTTTGTAAGTTTACCGTCTGGAACTTTCCATGCCTCGGTTCGTTCACGACCAGTTTAGTAGGTACCTTATATTGTAGAAACTTGAACTAAACAAATTTATGCAGTTAATTTTTAGAAATTGGTGATATATGTTTATAGATATTGTATAATTTATACCCTCCGGTAGCGTAGGGGTATTAGTTTCGGCAGTCTTGGGTTCGATCTCCACGCTGCGCCGCTGGACAAGTTTTTTTTCTCTGAATTCTAAGGTTTCTTTCCGGGTCTGGTTGGATAAAGGACCTGCGAGCCTCAGAAGGCACGTCAACCCGTTGGTCCCGACAGTTACATCATCACCGTAACAAGCGTAAACCAGGACAAATGCGTTTCCTTGTGTGTTGCAATATAATCTCTACTAAGTCTGCGGTCACCAACCCGCCTGCAAAGCGTGGTGGCGGCCCATGTTTAGCAGTGGACGTAATACGGGCTGATGATTATTTATTATTTAGTCTAAAATTTCACCGAGTGGTGAGATAAAGATATAGTATAGCGGATTAGCAAGAATTGCAAGAATTACATTAAAGTACTGTAGCGAAATTTACAGTAGTCACACAAATTATAAGTAGACGAGCAGCGCCATCTACCACCTAGCATCCTAACTAACCTGTATCGCGCAATACAAGTTCGCAAGCTAATTCGAACATATACACGTTCCAATCGGTACCAAATGGCCGTCGGTCGCCGGGCAAAGAAGACCTTCATTTTCTATGGAGGAACACCACCAACCGTTACCACCAACCGTTCCCCTAGAGTACCTTAACCTAGTACATTTTACAACGGAGACAGCCAGTCTTCGAATTAGGTAGCGGTATTTGGCTCGTTTTAAGTCTCGGAGGTCGTGGGTTCGATCCCCACGCCGGACAAGAAATCTTTGTGTAAATTCTAAGCTTTCTTTCTGGGTCTGGTTGGTTGAGGGACTACCCTTCGTGCCTCGGAAAGCACGTTAAGCCGTTGGTCCCGATTGTTATAACATCATCTATAACAAGCGTATACATAACAGGGAACGGGCATCAGCGTTTCCCTGTGTATTACAACATAATACTGCGGTCACCAATCCGCCTGCCAAGCGTGGTGACTATGGCAAAAACCCTCCCTCGGGATGAGGCCCATGTTCAGCAGTGGACGTTGTACGGGCTGATGATTTCATTCTAGAGGCATTTCTAAATAGATATCACCTCGAACCACATAAAAAGTAAAGACGGAGCGCCGAGAGTGCGCCGAGAGTAGAAGCCGATAAAACGCTGCCTTGGCGTACCAAAACAATGCCTTACCTTGTCAGACGATCTGTCGCAGCGTCTAAACTTCAATATTTGTTATCAAAAATGCCGAAAGGATGTACAAATAAAAGCTCAACATTATTTTCATTAGCAGCAATTTTACTCGCTCCAAAAAACCAGCTTCAGTACATTGTTTTTACTTTTTATTTGGTCTGAGGACAAACAATTATTTACCTGTGATCCCAATTGTCTTAAATCCCGTTCCCGAGGGCCCTGCACAGTTTCCGTGTACTCAGGCAAGAGCTGCAAAATTAAAAAGCTCTAATTATCATTCTTGGCTTCTTGGGTTTGGGGTTGAGGTTGAAACTCTTTTTTTATAAACTAAATCCTTTTCAAACTATTGTTATATTATAATTCCTTTTTCTTCTTATTTATTATAGAATATTGACACATAATAAGCATTAGGTAACACAGAAAAGTGTGAAAATAATTAAAGTTTATGTTTATATTATTTGATCTTATACAGATTTTATAATATTTCATAAAAATTTGTTGCCATATAAGCAGTGGTAGATTTACCATAGGGGCAGTCGAGGTTAGTACCCAGGGCGGTAACATTTGGAAAGTGGTAAACTATGTAGTGTACCTGTCCCGCGCAATTTCACCCGCTTCAATCCCGCTCCCGAGGAACTTTAACCCTTAATGAAATAATGAAATTTATTCAGCACTTAGGTATTTACATACACTTATACTTGTCAAAATTACACTGTATAAGACTAAATCTAACAAAAGTATCAGTTAAGTAGCTAAAAACATTGTTAAAATTATTTGATCTTACAATTTTTTTTATCAGTCTGTCCGTCTGTCGTGCTATAAATAACAAATGTACACATTATAGTAGGAGTCCTTAAAGGTAACAGGTTTAAAATTAACTTCCAAGAATCCGGCCAGAGCATCAGCTTTAATAAATGGTTTATAAACTACAAACTAAGCAACCTGCGCAAGAGGACGCCACCTGTGGGGCTTGGACCTCGGCTCAAGGCGGTCGCTGGCGATGAGATTGAGGGATTATGACTTTTTAGTATTTTAGGGGAGTTTTGTGCAACTGTCGCTCTACTTTACAGTTCGCGGGCCTCTCGGACTTCGGGTCTACGAGGGCATCGGATCTTTGCAAACTAAGGGTCAGGAGGACGAGGGGGGACGCGTCGCGTTCGCGGGCGCATTCTTCCCCGGCGGGTCGGATAGAGTGGTCTCTGTGTAGTGGTGCTAGTTTCTTGCAGTCTTTTTACTGCTAGTTGGTAACTTGTTATCTCGTCGTCCGGGTCATCTAGGACTCCCCGCGGCCGACGGTGTTTAGACGCTTTGTAGGCAAAGGCCTATAGTCGGATGCTGCAACAACCAACGGGTTTTGGTGTTGCGCCGCGGATTCGAAGAAGCGTTCCGACGCCTCTTTTATCCACTGCTTGATGGAAGGCAGTTGGAGATCAGAATTTAAGTTGCGATTACGGATGAACCACGGTGCCCCGGTGGCCCGTCGAGTAAATCTACTTTGAACAGTTTGTAAGCGGTACAAACTGCTAGACGCGGTATGAGCAAATACTGTGCTCGCGTACCTACGTCATAATCGGTCGTAACAACATCACAAACTCACACTATTAGTATAGATAATCAAAATTATAATGGTCGGCTTTTTATATTATCATCATCATTATTTCAGCCGTAGGATGCCCACTGCTGGACATAGGCCTCCCTCATAGATTTCCAGTTACTTCGGTTGGAGGCGGCCTGCATCCACCTTGATACCGCGGCCTTTAGCAGGTCATCCGTTCATCTAGCTGGTGGACGTTCTACGCTACCACTTGCCGATCCGCGGTCTCCATTCGAGAACTTTTAGATTTTATTAAATTCTCGAATGGAGACCATCTGTTCTCCGTGCTATATGGCCTGCCCATTGCCACTTCAACGAACTAATCCGTTGAGCTTTGTCGGTAACCCGCGTTCTTCCGCGTTTATATTATATTAAGTACAGGATACATTTTTATATTTATTGTACCTAATAAATTACACAAAATTAGTTGCACTTTGTATAGTTTATACTAGTTGCAGTTTGCGACTTCATCCGCGTAAAACCTTATAATTTACACATGGCTAACAGGATAAACGGCTGGACCGATTAGAATGATTTTTTTTTATGCGGTTGGGTGGCGCCCTAGGTAATTTAGATTCTCAAATCCTATCCTAGTAATACTTATTATAAACGCGAAAGTTTGTAAGTATGGATGGATGGATGTTTGTTACTCCTTCACGCCAATACTACTGAACGGAATTGGTTGAAATTTTGCACCGGGATAGGTTATACGCTGGTTTACATATAGGCTACAAAACATCACGCTCCGACCCATTGGAGCAGAGTAACGCGGGTAAAACCATATATAATACTAGCGACCCGCCCCGGCTCCGCACGGGTACAATTCTGATGTATAATACATATAAACCTTCCTCTTGAATCCTTCGTTTAAAATCCGTTGCGTAGTCTTAGAGCTTTAAGCATACATAGGGATATAGGGACAGAGAAAGCGACTTTGTTTTATACTATGTAGTGATATATTATCATGCAGGACAACCTCTGCCGGGTCCGCTTTTGAGAATTAATTGAGACTGGAATATGTCTGTCGGGTCAGCTAATTTATTATGAAAGTTATTCTTAATGTTAATTCTATTTATGTAATATGGTAAAAGTTGCATCAACCGTCCTCGATTCTATTGTATATATTTTTGTATAAAATTGAATTTGTCTGATGTTTTTGCATAAATTTTATACATTAATCGGATTATTTATTGATCTTTCTACATTGGTTGACGTAGTATTTAATAGGACTGTACATTTACACTAATATATAAAAGAGTTTGTTTTCCTGAACGCGCTATTCTCAGGAACTACAGGTCCAATTTAAAAAAAAAATTCAGTGTCAGATAGCCTATTTATCGAGGAAGGCTAGAGGTTATATTTTATTATAAAGTTCCAACGGAAACTGGAGTTACGCCGGTAAATCCGAGCGCGGGGACATAGTATTAATATACGTGGTAAAATTCATTACTAAAAGGCTGTAAACAGTAGAATACCTACAACTTGTAACCGCCATGACAAGCTGAATGCTACCGTTTTACAGCTCCATAGAGTAACTTTTACAATGACAAATTATACAAACAATAGGGTAATGTTGTAAATGTTAAAATAAAGGCTAATCCGTGAAATCTGTTCCGTACCATTATGAATTGTATAAAAATACCATGTTATTGTGTATATGAGTTTTATTATTATTCAATTTATTCATTATACGCGACAAAAACAAAAGCAGCAGTAATTGACCATTATTTTTATTAAAGTTTTCTTAAGGGTCGTCGACGTCCGACAATCGGTGACCGAATTTTTGTAGGAGAAAATAGAACGTACTAATTGCAATAGTGTAACGCACACATAGCACACATTTTTTCTTTTTTTTTTTGTCCGGGGGAAATGCATTTACGCATTATTCGTAGCGTATTCGCGCGCTGGCGGTGGGATATTTTTTTTTTTTTTTTTTTTTTTTTTTTTTTTTTTTTTTTTTTTTTTTTTTTTTAAAAGATTACTAGCAAATTTTTTAAGTCTACTAGTATTCTTGTTAACCCCTCGTGCTAAGCTAAAATGCTTGTGTTACGAGTGGGTTCACGTCGGTAGTGCAATGGGTGGGGTTCGAACCGGCGACCTCGAGATCACAAGTCCGACGCCCTTAGCCATTGGGCTACGGCCGCTTTGCACTTGCCAGAGCACTTGTCACAAAATCGGTCATAAGAATCAGAAGAATAATCTGCTCGATTATCGTTCTTACAAAAAGTGAAACGTGGGCGGGCTCGCTTAGGGTACCCGCCATCGTCCGACAATCGGTGATCGACTTATTGTAAAACAAAAAAGAACGTACTGATTGCAATAGTACGCACACGTCCTACTAAAAGTCGGTCAGATATAAAATCGGTGCATCCCGACCGATCCGATTGTCGGTGAAAATGGAATGTCCGTAAATGTATGCGTTAACGCACACTGCTCACCGACAGTCGGCCGCTTAGCGTGCCCGCCCACGTCATACTTTTTGTAGGGCCAATAATCTGGCAGATTATTAGTCCTATCAAGTGCAAGCATTAATATCATGTTTTTCCAACAATCAAATATTGAACTGTTTAAGTACAGAATGTTCCCATAATATAGTAGGTAATATTGATCAAAAATAGTAGGTAGGTACCATTTACGAAAACAAATTATATAATAATGTGTGTAATATATAAAAGAAAAATATGGTACCAGCTTATTCTGTGGATTCATTTTATTTAATCGAACTAAATTGTCGATATCCTATTGTTCAAAAATAATAGAAAGAAAAATAAAATAGAATTCATGAATTAAGGTCTAATATGAAATATACATACATTCTGTATTTTATTCATATATTTATTTAACATAAATATGAATACCTACGTATCGCATATTTGATAAAATATTGTATCTTGTACCTCCTTGGTAGGTAATAGTCACTAATTTGATATAAGTACTAACTACTAACCTCTGTAGGGTTGTCACAATCTTCTTCATAAGAATGTCTCTCTTGTTGCTGAATCTTTTCCAGTCTATCAAGTCCCAAGTTCAAGATCTTTTCGGGATTTTGCATCCTCAGCATTTGTTCTATGAACTCCCGGGCTATTTCCTCATTGCGAGTGTCGGGCGACGCTACACATAGCGTCAGACAGAGCGCCTGTGAACAAAATAATATTCACATATTGAAATGATTTTGATGGGACGAAGACTTAAACAAAAAAGAATCG
This sequence comes from Nycteola revayana, assembly GCA_947037095.2. Lineage (NCBI taxonomy): Eukaryota > Metazoa > Arthropoda > Insecta > Lepidoptera > Nolidae > Nycteola > Nycteola revayana. The sequence goes on along the minus strand of OX344842.1, from coordinate 29,488,229 downwards.
CATATACCTACACCGTAATTTTAATCGTTAAAATTGGAAATGTTATATATCATTATGTATGCGACATGACGTCATGTGCTTAATGAAAAAATTGAATCCGGCACCGGTCCAAGTAACTAATAACAATGATATGATTACCTATAATTTCAGTAAAAAAAAAAAAGGAGACAAGGGAGACATCGGCAATTATAGACCCATCAGTCTGATGTCCAATGTCTATAAAATATTCTCAAAGATAATTATTATGTCACGAATCAGCATTACCCTAGACGAGAATTAGCCAAATGAACAAGCAGGTTTCCGTAGCAAATATTCAACAATAGACCACATTCATGTTCTAAGGCAAGTGTTACAAAAGTTCAATGAATATAACAAAACATACTATCTAGGCTTTGTTGATTATAATAAAGCTTTCGACTCCTTGGAACACAAATATTCATGGAAAACACTACGTATACAGGGAATACATGAAAAGTACATAAGAATACTCCAGAGCATATACTCCAAAAGCACAGCCTAAGTCAAACTCGAGACTACGGGAGAAACATTCCCAATAGAAAGAGGTGTACGACAAGGTGACCCCATCTCACCCAAGCTGTTTTCGGCGGCTCTAGAAACGATATTTAGGAATCTGCAATGGGAACAAGAAGAATTGAACATAAACGGCGAAAAGCTTAACCACCTACGTTTCGCAGACGACCTAATTCTGTTTTCAGATTGCCCAAAAAAACTAGAGCGAATGCTACAGCAATTGTCAGATCAAAGTGCGAAGGCAGGGCTCACAATGAACACGGCTAAGCCAAAAGTTATGACTAACACTTCACAGGCTTACAACATCATAGTCAACAACGAGAAAATAGAATATGTTGAAGAATATTATCTAGGGCAACTAATAGCTACAGAAGATACTATGCACAAAGAAATTGAACGAAGGGTAGCTAACACATGGAAAAGATATTGGTCTCTAAGCGAAATTATGAAAAATGTAGACATGCCAATCAAATATAAAAGGAAAGTGTACAATATGTGCATTTTACCATGTCTCACCTATGGTTGCCAAACATGGACATGGACTGAAAAAATTATGAGTAAGATAAATGTATGTCAGTGTTATGGGTGTAAAAAGGAAATATGAAGTAAGATTAGTAAAAATAAAAGATATAACTAAATTTAGAAACGCAAAAAACACATGTAAAACCCTAAAATGGAAATGGACAGGACATATGTTAAGGGAGACAAACAAGAAATAGACTAAAATGGTAACAGAGTGGTACCCCAGAGATGGGAAAAGAAGTAGAGGAGGACAAATCAAACGTTGGGAAGATGACCTTAAAAAAGTGGCTGGCCCAGAGTGGATGAGAATGGCTAGAGAAAGAGATGAATGGAAAACTTTAGAGGAGGCCTATGTCGAAGGACAACCTGTAGATGTAACCGATTGTCTATGATATTAAACTTATTATACTAGTTTGTAAATTTAAAACAGCAATAAAGGCTTATTTTATTATATTTTATTTATTTTACTTGCAGTAAAAGAGGGACGCCTTGTATTAATTTAATAATTGATTTTTATATACCTAAGTATACTTTTACGACTCAAAAATGACCTCAAAGGGCGCCTGATTGTATCTTGTAGGTTACCTTATAAAAAAAGGCTAATTTTACCATGAACATTTATCATTGCGGCCTCCATCAAGTTACTGTTTTGAAAAAAAACATATTATGTCTTTTTTAACATGTTACATTTCGTTAGTAATACTTTGAATGGCGATGGCAATTCGTCCTAGTAATTATTAGCCACTTTATTTGTTCCCAATGGTTGTCGAGCACTGGCGTAGCTACCGAAGGGCTTGGCGGGGCAGTGTCCCAGGGCCCCCGAGCCCGTAGGGCCCCTATACCTTATTAGCAAATATTAGGAATCCTCTTATTTTTAATCAATTTAATGAATGGAATAATGAAATTTAGTCAGCACTTAGGTATTTACATATACACTTGTACTTGTCAAAATTACAATGTGTAAGACTAAATCTAACAAAAGAATCACTTAAGTAGCTAAAAACAATGTTTACATTATTTGATCTTACAGATTAATTAATCCGTCTATCCGTCTGTCGTGCGATAAATGTCAATTGTACACATTATTGTAAAATGCCTTAAAGGCAATAGGAACAAAATTCACATCCAAGAATCTGGCCAACGTGTAAGCGACATCGACCTGAGGGCACCCTTATGGTTCTAGGACCAACGCCCAGGGCGCCACTGATTTACGAAGTGGTAGTGATAGCTGGCACAGGATCACAGTTTGAGGGTGGGGCAGCAACGCGGTCCTCGGTCATTCCGTCGAGCATCCTACCCTAGCTAACGTACAACATTACATTAACTTTAACATTTAATTGAAATATTGTTAAAACCTAAACAGTTTAGGGGCACAGTTTTTTATCTACGCCACTGTTGCGGTGTGCTAATGTTGCTCGTCTACTTAGCTTTGCTGAGAATATTTCTATGTGTCCGAATATGAATGAAATATTCATTGAAAAACTTAAGTAACTGACTAACCTTAAGTAGGTACTATTAAGTTGAAGTGTCGAATGTTCAATGGGTGGTAAAGCATGTCGAGTGCCGATAATGTACTGCCGTCAATGTAGAATAATATAACATGGTAATAGGGGCCAGCTATAGCCCGTACTTAATCAATTTACACTGACAGCTTATCCTGGAGGCTAATAACGAACAAATATCATCCCTACTGAGCGTTTAGGTACTATGCTTGCGAATAATATTTTAAATATGTCAATTTATTAAGTAAATGTAGCTTAAATAATAGAGTAATAGTAACAGGAAATGCGTTACAATAACCCTTCAGTGATTAAGATATTGTTGTGGAAGTCATAGTCATATATCATCCAAGAGGATCCACACTATAAAGTCGATTACGGCTCGATTCAGTCCGATCTCGTTATAGTAAAATATTATTAAATGAAAAACAATGTGTGTATTCATATTAGGGATATTACGGGATTGGTTATCGGAACCGAAGATGGAATCGGAGTTTCGGAACTCGAGTTGTTGGAGTCGGAACCGGAATCTAAATCGAAGTCAGAGCCAGAGTTGGAGCCGAAGGCGGAGGCAGATAAGAGATACCAATGACCACTATTTATGATTTTTCGCTAATGGCTGCAGGTTCTGTAATCTTCAGTTTCTAGTTTATTAAATTCTTCGTAATCAGAAGGAAGTACAGTCTTTGAATGATATAGCCGTAGCTCCTTCGATCGCTTGTTTTTAGTTTCATTGTTACATTCAAATAAAATATAACACAATGCAAAAAAACACATTAACACATTAATTAAGTTTTCCTTAAACACAAGCAAAAGCAAAACAAATGAACCGTCGTCCTCAAACACGGTTTCGCCTCCGATTTAAAAGTGTCGGCACCGAAGTCGTAAACGAAGATCTAAAATATCAATCATCCGTTCCAAATTTTCGGAATCGGAGTCTAACCTCCGTAACATATCTGATTCATACTATCCGAAACAGTAAAGTTCCACACGAATCCCATTGCAGTTTTTAATAACATTTTACAACAATAAATAAACAAATAATAGCAAGACAACCGTTAGGGCAATAAATGTGTGTGCCTACTAAAATATAAATTAAAATAACTGGACCTAAACCCCGCGTAATTGCCCATTTGAGTATGTTTCGCCGGACCGCCTCATGTGGGCCGTGTTGAAACCGGTGGTAGAGTAACCCACTGAGTTTGTTTCGCCGGATCTTCTCAGTTGGGGCGCATTGGATCCGGTGGTAACATTAAAGCGCGTCCGTCGTTATATGCTCATGGTCCACCCAAATAATGACAATTATTTTGGCATAACATAGACAGAACAAGCATTTTGCCTCCTAGCGACAATATACATTAATTATAATAATTAATCTATATATCGCACACCTAGATGAAGACTCCGCTAACTCAAAAATTACGAGTTTTGAGTTAGTAGCTATGATATATTTCTTATATACTCTAAAAACAGTTTTTCGTCATTTCTGAAAAATTAGTTTTTTTTGAGTTGCTGGAGTCTTCATCTAGGGGTGCGATATATAAAAGAAAGTCGTGTTTGTTACAACACTTATAACTCGAGAACGGCTTGACCGATTGCCATGGTTTTTGATTTGTTGGATTTGTTTCCGTCCCGAATAGCAGAATACATCTTAAAAACAAAAGAAAGTCGTGTTAGTTACTCTATTTATAACTCAAGAACGGCTGAACCGATTTAGCTGAAAATTGGTAGGGAGGTAGCTAAGAACTGGGAGAAGGACAAAGGATACTTTTGGGTAGGGGTAGGGGTAGGGTAGGGTAGGGTAGGGTAGGGGTAGGGTAGGGGTAGGGTAGGGGTAGGGTAGGGTAGGGGTAGGGTAGGGGTAGGGTAGGGGTAGGGGTAGGGGTAGGGTAGGGGTAGGGGTAGGGTAGGGGTAGGGTAGGGGTAGGGTATGGGTAGGGTAGGGGTAGGGTAGGGCAGGGGTAGGGTATAAAAGTCAACCCGTGCGAAGCCGGGGCGGGCCGCTAGTTTAATTATAAATAAGTAATTTGAATAGGTTTATAAATAAACAGCAAATGTAATTTAAGATAAATAATAATAAACTTTTAAATAATGTTTGACGATTTACAAGTGCCTGTAATTGGTTTACGTAAATAAAAATGATGTTTATTTTATTTATTTATTTTATAACACCGAGATCAGACCGCGAAAGAACCATCATCTACGTTATAGTGAGGATCCAGCCTTAATGTTCTATTTTGCAAGTTAGTTACTTACTTTATTGCACATAACTCAAACTGACAAAAATTGTTTACTTGCTATCAGTATATTACAATGTAAATACTTGATTGACTGATGAAAGCATGTCGGGAAACATACAACGTGATTCTTTAATGGTTTCTAATACCTACACAGCAAAATGATTGACGGTTAGTAAACAAATCTATGTATGTAAGTATATATTATTCCTTTAATAAATTTGAAAATTACAGAATAAAAATCACGGGATATATAGTAAGGTAAATGTTCCCTACTTCTTCTACTTGCTATTATGTTATTCTGTGACTTTTTTTCGTGCTAAAAATAAGCAATTTAAATATTTTTCATTTAAATTAAACATTAACAAAACATTTCTGTCTGTTAATCTATTTAGGAAACCTATTAGGTACCCATATTTGATCGACTAAACTGAAATTAATACAATGCTCAGAACTATTAGTCAATGGCGGATTTACCAGCAAGCTGAATAGGCTGGAGTCAAGGGCGGCAGAATTTAGGGGGCGGCAAATTTGGCTTACAATTTTTTTTCTTACAGCAACATCAACTTAATGTCTAAAATTGTCAATAGCAAAATTTGAATAACCTACTGGCGGCAAATGTGTAAGACTGCCACTGCATCAGTCGGCTACAAACAGCTTTGCGGTGTACGAATACTACTTGCCGTCGTAAAGTTTAGGTATTCTCCAACTTGATAAGCATACCTACCTATAGAAAAACACAGAATAGTTCATTTCAATGAAACTTTTAGCAGTGTTTGTATGGGTTCCTATACATTTTTTTTTTTTTAATAAAACTTATTAAAACTTATCCCAAGTTTTAAGGCATGTTCTGTCCGCACAGTTTTGTTTTAATCAATACAGTTAATTTGAGTTATTTACTGTATATTTATGATAAAAATTATAGTTTAAAATAATTTAAGTATATACATTAGTCTACAAAGGTAATCCCTACTAATATTATAAATGTGAATGTCCGTTTTGTTACGCTTTCACGCGAAACCTACTCAACCGATCATCATGAAACTTTGTACACATATTCTTGGAGGTATCAGAAGTGGTGTAGGCTTCTCACCCCGGACTACAATAAAAAGGTATCAAAAGTAACATAGGATACATTTTTTTTAAGTTCGAGACAGATAGTAATACTTGTATTTTATCTACCACACATGTGTATCATTTTTGTTTTTGAAGTATTTCTTAGTTAGCCACGAGGATTTTGCTACTTCACCGGGCATAAAGGCGAGCAGACCTCCAGCCTTAATAAATGGTTTAAATACTACAAACTAAGCAACCTGCGCAATAGGGCGCCCCCTGTGGGACTTGGACCTCGAGTCAGGGCGGTCGCTGGCGACGAGATTGAGGAATCCCTCAATCTCATAGCCATAATCATGCCTTTTAGTATTTCAGAGGCTTTAGTGCAACTGTCGCTCTGCTTTACAGTTTGCGTTCCTCTCGGACATCAGATCTACGAGGGCATCGGATGGTTCTTTGCAAACCATTGTGTATCTAATGGATGTTAAACAGTTAGGTTTATTAAGAAGTTAAGAATCCTATATTGTTTTAATAATTTACTCAAACGTTCTCAACTCCATTGGTTCTTTTTATTTTGAGGGGCACTGAAAATGTAGATCAGGCTTTAGCGTCAGTCAGAAATAATGAAGATAGTAGTGTCAATAAAAACGAATTCACGAGCAGAGTCAAATGTTATCACGAAATAGGCGCCAAATAAAATGTCTATAATTCATGCATTGTAAGTTTAGGAATATTAAGAAAAAATAAATGATTCTAAAAGGGGACATTTACTTAAGAGTAGGTGTTTATGAACAATTTGATATTATTATATATTATTTTGCATACTGTGAAGTTCAGTCACGCAACTTCTTTTAATCGAATGTCAATTGGGTGCAGCACCTAACTAAATGTGGCTATGTGTCTATTTATTGTGTATCTATTTATGACTGGAATAGTTATAAGAAACGCGGCACGTCACGTTGTGCCGAATGCTGTTGATTAGTGGCGACTGCCCGCGTTCTGATTGGGAGTAATTCAGACTCGGTGTCACCACGCTGTGCAGGATCGCAGATGTCCGAAACAATTGTTGTTAATCTAATCCTTACATTTATTTACTATTAATTTTACCATGGACATTGGACAATTACAATTGGAATTTATAAAATGTATCTTTTTATTATTTAGGTGTCTATATTATTTGTTATGGTGTATTTATTAATGGTGTACCTAGTGCATGTATTCGCTCACATTAAATACCTATATTGTAAACTATTAAGATTGAGATAAAAGACTTAGCATAATAATAGTAAACTTCTAGGTGTAAAGTTCTTATTAATAATTTTAAAAAAACCTTAACAAACGCACTAGTCGCCTCTACGATTTTTGAAAGTTCCCCTCGATTTCTCTGGTCTGCCATCATCAAACCATCATGGGACCACCTTTGAAATATATTCTTTCCAACAAAAAAATAATAATCAAAATCGGTTCATAAACACCGAAGTTATCCGCGAACAAACATAAAAAAGAAGAGAGAATGAGAAAACTACACCTTCTTTGAAGCCAGTTAAAAAAAAAAAAAAACTATTTCAAATAGACGAAAAGAATAATCTGCTTTGTCCCTTTCTTTTCCGAGTATTAAGTAGCTAGTGAAAGGTTGTAGGTTACCTAAGTTCTTAGACAGAAGGTAATTTTGTACATGTTTGTATGTATGTAATGTAATGATGTGAACATTTGACATATATCGCAGGAAAGATAAAAATAATGTAAAGATCAAATGATGTACCTTACATTGCTTTTAGTTTGGTTAAGTGATAATTTTGTTAGTTTTAGTTTAACATAATTATTGTGATTCTGACAAAAGCAAGTGTATGTTAAAAAAGGTTTTTTTTAATTTTATTTATGAATTATTTTATTTCATTTACTTATTAGTTTAGTAGGAATGTAACAATTTTTTAATTGTATTTAGAAAAGGATGAGGTTCATAATTGTGATTTTTAAGAATGTTACATCAAAACTTTGTCCTTTTTACTTTGGGTGAAGGTATGGAATACTGTGATTAGGTAAGTAAATTCTCTTCATTTTTTCTTTAGTGAAATTATATCTGATATTACTTTTCTATTTCATGTGATGCTACAGATTTTTTTTTTATTTTTATTAATTCAATATGCGCTTTTTTGCAACCATAGCCAACAAATCAATATTAACAAGAATGTGAATAGTTTTCAATGAAATTATTATCAATGCATTTAATATTGCCACGAGCCCTGCTTGAATATATTCCCGGTAAAATAGCAAAACCATCGTGATATCTTGACCTATATATGTTCGTCCGTAAAAAAACGATGCAAGTTACATCTAACAACACAAGCATAAAATATTATTTTAATATCACTATTATTATTATTTTCTTTTTTTTCTATTGCCATGAGTTACCGAACGTGGAGAAGTTGTGACTGCAGGGGCACTACCCCTGCAGTCACAACTTCTCCACGTTCGGTAACTGCACACATCGCTCATACACCTATTACAGCCAATATTATATCCGGGGGTTGCCAAATTATGCTCTTTACATTTTTGAAATATTTTAACATTCCTCACAGCAATTTCTGAGTAGGTATCTTGCCAGTCTTGCCACAAATATTGTTAGAAAGATAAAAAATCTGTTGTAAGTTACCATTCAAAATATATTAAGGTTATTTGAAGTGGTCTCCATTGGCTGCAATACAGTCCTTTAAACGTTGAGGTCAGTTATCAATAGAAGCACACACTCTTTGCATGGGAAAATTCTACACTGCCCATCTTATGGATTGTTTTAAGAACTCCAAATTATCATAGCGTTTAGCGCCATACTCTCTAAAACTGACCATAAATCATAATTCAGCGGATTAAGATCGGGACTAGATGACGGCCAGTCTTCAGCTCTGATGAAGTCCGGAACGTTCGTTTCGATCCAATATTTAGTGGATCGAGCTTTAGGTATACCCGGCGCTGAGTCTTGCTGAACGGGTCATTCTTGGTTATTGAACATGTTGTTGTTAAGGGGCTTAACTACCCTCTCAAGAATGGTATCTTGATACACTTGTGCCGCCACAGTTTTCACAATAATATGTCTCAGTCACTCCTTCATATCGTCAACCTCCGTAGCGTAGCGGTATTTGGCTCGCCTTGAATCTCGGAGGTCGTGGGTTCGATCTCCACACCGGACAGAAAATCTTTGCGTAAATTCTAAGATTTCTTTCCGGGTCTGGTTGGTTGAGGGACTACCCTCCGTGCCTCGGAGAGCACGTTAAGCCGTTGGCCCCGATTGTTATAACATCATCTATAATAATCGTATATCAAGGAACGGGCAGCAGCGTTTTCTTGTGTGGTGCAACATAATACTGCGGTCACCAACCCGCCTACCATGGTGACTATGGCAAATACCCTCCTTCTCGGGAGGAGGCCCATGTTCAGCAGTGGACGTTATACGGGCTGATGATGATGATGACTCCTTCATATCTATCACCCCACCAAACAATCACTGAAGTCGGATAATGCCCACGTTGTACTTTATTGACTATTTGGAAAGCTTCTGTAGAGCTTTGAGCATAAACACGGTCATTTTCTTTGTTAAAATATTTCTCGATGGTAAAAAAAAACTTTTCTATAAACAATGTTTTTCTGTGAAAAGTTTTCTTTTGCGAACCGCTTATGAAGTTGTTTCGATTTTACCTCCCTATTCTTTTTTAAATTATCAGTTAATAATAGTTTAAAAAAACTAAAAAAAACACGCTTTTATAGATAACCGAACTAAAAAATATAAAATATTTTTTTAATTTCAAGGGTTTATATTACAGTAGTAGAAGATCGAACAATCAATCAGAATTTATCACATCAAAATAAAATTATAATAAAGTTTAAGTTATTAACAGAATAATTCAATTCAGAGTAAAAAGCGTGGGGTGCATTTTACCACTTTTCATAACTCTCCTCTCATAGATAGTTGCCAATAGAATGATTGTGACATTTACTCAAGCACCCCACGCTTTTTACTCTAATACCTACCAAGCGTACCTATGGAGAGTTTTAAAAATTGTATTTCGCTCCATAGCCACTTTGTGTAATGCAATCACAGCGGCATTCGGTTCTCTTTATAACCCCACTCCATTTTAATCTCACACATTATTTGACCATGTAATGGCGCGAAAATTAGAAAATACTATGAACAATAATAATAAAATGCTCATTATGCTGAAGTTCTAAATTGTTTACATTTTGCCCGTACAATCTTTCTAAAACTCTGACATTGGCAAAAGTCTTTTCACAAAGTCCACAACAAAAGAAGAAGAAGAAAATTCCAAATTCAAATGTAGGTATCTAATATTTGGTTTAGTATTTTAATTGTAATAAGCATAAATTGAAAAATATATTTTAACTCTCCAGATCAAGATCATAATAATATAATAATAATTAAGAAGAAGAATTCGAGCGTGAGACTGACAAAAGATTACTTAATTATCAACACTGAATAGGATATGTTCCCCTACTATCATATCAGGTACCTACTTAGTTTTATTTTTTGTCTAATGCTGATGGCCAATACTCCATTACTACCTTATTCATATCATGCAATTTTTGTTACCGATAATTATGATGAATTTGATTTTCTCAGAACTTAGTCTTAAATCAAATCAAACACTACTTATTACTTGACTGAAATACAGACAGGCGCAATGTCGGTCGATAATTTTTCTATTTAATTATTTATATGTAGATATGGTGGTAGTAAAAGAATGGGACGCATCATAAGAACATGATTTAAAATATTTTAAATGTGTCTATATGAATAAAGAATTTTTGACTTTGACTTTGACTTTGACATTTAGCATATCGATTTGTATTAAATTGACCGTTTTATGCGCGTTCAATCCGAATTATTGACTTAGCAAGGAAAAATTCGAACAATATAATAAAAAAAAGCAGATCATATGACTTATCGTGGAGTTGTGCCCTTTTCTAGATGTGACATTCAGTTTTATAATTATATCCTCACAACTTAGTATTAAATTAACAAATTGGTTTAGCCGTTCTCCGTTAAAATTGTGATGGTTTATTTCTTACCTTCATGCAAATTTATATTTTTTTTGTTTCAAATTTTTCAACTTGCATGATATAAATACTTCTTCTAGGTATATCATAAACAGTAATATGTTTTTTTAATTATATTCCTTAAATAAAATACGTATGTTATTTTTTCTTCATATATTTCTGTTAACAGATCTGGCAACTCAATAATCACAAGTCCTTCCATAATAGAACAAGAGGCTCAGCGAACAAAATAACGTACACAATACATACAGTACATGACTTATGGCAGTCATCATTGCTCTTATTGTTCAGTTCGTACGCTGCGGTGTAACAAGTATTTGTGAATGAACGTGAATGACAGTATTAATAAGAGTATTAGACGATATATGGAACCAATGTCGACTAATGTTTATTTTTCTTTACTTACACCAAAGAAAAGGTAAGTTACATTGTTGTATGATAAATTTTGTGAGGCAATGAGATTGCTAAGGATCATTTTATTAGCCATTAATTATTTCATTAAGGGATCAGCGGTCATTCTAACTATGTAATGAAATGACTAATAACAAACAGGCAAAGCTGCTTTCGCTTTGTAATTAGTATTCTAATGTTATGGTCGCAAAATATATCTATTTGGTTTTACGATTTTGAATATAAGAAATTAAAAATTAATTCATCAAAATAGTTCTCGTTGTAGACTTAAGTTTTCAATATGATTAGGTACCTATACAATCGGCTGGTGATTATATCTATTTAAATATAAACGAAACTATTTTAATTATGTAGGTAATTTAACAATGTCACTACCCTACTTAACAATGTTTTGTTTGTCAAATATCGTCAACAACTGGTTTATTTACTCACTATATAACTTTAGTAACTGCATTTGTTTGGAATTGGGAGATAAAAACCCGATGTTTTTAAACGATTGCTCTTAATATAATAATACAATATGATTCGGTGATGATTTTTAAATTAAGAAACCGAATCTACGAATACGTGCATCCTTTTTTTTAATCTACCAGAACACAGGCATGTCATAAAATTATTCAGGTTCTGTTAAAGGACAATAAAAAATAAATATAAACTATAACTCGTTTTTTTTTCGGACGGACGTATTTAGTTATCCACCAGGCTTTTGCTACTTCACGGGGCATAAGCCTACCGCGTGATATGCTTATAAGTACAGCCAAAATTTGGCTCATCCGTTTATTTATGTCCCTAATTTTGGATAAGACTTCTACGAAAGGAAATTCAAAAAAAATCTATGGGCAAATATTATCTTTTTATGAGCGATGCTAGTTAATACATAATTATACCTGTAATTTGAAAAGCTCGTTACAAGCTTCAAGTTACTACATAGCATTTTATGTAGATGTTGGACAATAATATTAAAAGTGAAGGCGATTTTTTTTTCTTTTATAGTTTTCTAGCAGCCTTTTGCTATCTACTAGTATTCTTGTTAATCCCTCGAGTTAAGCTAAAATGCTTGTGTTACGAGTGGGTTCACGTCGGTATTGCAATGGGTGGGGTTCGAACCGGCGACCTCAAGATCACAAGTCCGTTGCCATAGCCATTGGCCTACGGCCGTTAATTGACATACGAGTATATGAAAATCATCATTAATATGGTAGCTTCTTGAAGACCGTCTTGGATAGGCCCGTGCCCTTCTATTCATTTTTCATTAACCACTTCTATGTATGATATAGTCTATGCAGCGGTACTGTGCGCTCTTTAGTGTCAGGACCAGGTCCTCATTCTAGGACTCTGCTTGTCAAGGAACATTTTACCATGCTTACAATGTGTCTCGCCTATGCCCAAGAGCTATGACGTAGATCCGTACCTGCTTCACTTTGGTTATACAGTCTCTAAGACTGGGACTGAAACATCCCTCTCTCCTTTTTCCTCTGCGCGACATGGATGCTCCTCATTTCCGCGACCTTCTGTGTTGGAGTCATAGTTTCTGTACCGTAGGCAACGCTAACTACGGTATTAATAAATAAGGAACGGTTATTTTTAATATCAACTATTACATTAAAAATACTCTAGTTACCTTGACTGCACCGGTGGCTCAGTGGTTACGGTAATTACTTCTGAGATCTGGTGTTCTGGGTTCGATTCCCACCGAGAAAAATATTCATTTGTGTGAACCACAAATATTTTTTATATATTTGGACTTTGCTTTGTGTCCGTGAAATTAGTGTTTGTGAAGTCCCCCGCGTGACAGAGACCGTGTTTAATTTCCCTGTTTTTTTATTTTTTTTATCTCAATCTGCCGACCTAGATATTCTGCAATTTCTGCCAGTGTCATGTAATGAAGTTCTTTTAAAATCTAGATAAAAACACGGAGGTCGTTCCAAATGCTAAAATATGGTCGGGTTCGATTAAACAGTCCATTCTTACATAACGTACAGTGGGTAGTAGGAACGTGCTGCAAATAGTCTTTAATTAGAATGATGGCTAGCTGATATTGTTGACGGGTCTGGGGTCATCATTGAGGTCAAAAGGAGCTGATTCATAAAACTGGATTGTTAATAAGGATGGTAATTAATGGTGCATATGTGGAATATGAACCTGTATATATGGTGATGGTTCCATATTTACTTCCAGGCCCACACTCATGACTATGCCCATGCCTATCTTCATTTTCGTTTTCAAGGGCCTTTTCGAAATTTCTGTCAAAAGTTCTATCAAATGTAGCCGCACCGCGCCTTTTCACCCACTAAACTTTAGTTCCCGTATGAGCTCCATTTTAAAATATATCTACTATTCAAAAAGTAGCTTTCTTATGCTAAAATATTTTTTTTTACTTTAGAATATTAGTAGGTGGGTACAGTGCCGGATTAAGCCAGCCCGGGGCTTGTACCAAATTCTGTCCACTTTCATCTCCTATATCTTATAAACGGCTGGAAAGATTTTGATCAAACAAACCTAAGAACACTCTCGATCAAATTGTACTTTTCAAACAAAAAACACAAATCAAAATTGTTGTGCTACGATGCTACTACCTATATACTTTTAACACCCTTCTTTTTACGTCGGGGGTTAAAAACAGAAACTAGATCTAGCTGGAATTCATCGCCTTGGACGCAGATTATAATAATAGGCTAGCAAAGTATATTTCATCTTCACCACACCGGCATTGCTATCAATTCTGACCCTCCCGAAGCCTTGTAACTCTAAGTGCATTTGCTTAGATTGATATTGAATGAATATAATATGTTCGTGCACCCTTTTAGTTCCATTTATTGAATAAGGATGGACCTCATATCCTCCGTGCGTATATAGCGAACGGATTCGTGCCACTTTGTATGATCATGACACTAAATTTAGTTCATCGTTATTTATGGTGCCAATTTTAAGTCTAAAATAAGACTGTGAACCTTGATATAAACTGGGAGAATTTATATTTTTATTTGTTTTTTTTTTTTTGTTTGGCATCTAAACGTATTTTTATTATATTAGATACTAGCTGCGCCCTGCGGTATTTCCCGCGTTACTCTGCTCCAGTGAGTTGGAGCGTGATGTTTTGTAGCCAATTCCGTTCAGTAGTTTTGGCGTGAAAGAGTAACCAACATCCATCTATCCATACTTACAAACTTTCGCGTTTATAAATTAAAATTAGCGTTGCAGTGATTTATTACTACAGTTGTAGCTGAGACAGGTGCATTTTTCTTGATATGCGCATAGTTATTTATTTATAGGTATATCTACCTATATTTTCTATTTTAAAGTTACAATTTTTAATCTGTGATTGTTTTTCTTTTCTTACAGTCTTTTTCTTTTCTAATTGCAAATACAAATACAAAGCTATTTCAATTATTACGAGAATAAAGATTTTTATTTTTTACCTTAAACTGGAACTCTGGAATAGAATTTAGCTTTGTACCATTGTACCTACTCCAAATGACATTTAACTACGCCATTCTACCTTTATGTTTTTTTTTTTTTTTTGTTTTTTTTTTTGTTTGTACTATTCGATCAAACTATATTACTTCTTTAACTACCGATCAGATTAAAAGAAACTGTTAACTAGCAAAGAAATGCATACCTATACAATAATGCATAGAACTTATTATGGATCATCTGGTAGTCATAAGCATTTGTGAAGTTACTGTACTTCATTGAAAAACGAACGTTAATTTTAATAAATCGTACAATTTATTTCAGCTTCCCGGATAAAATGCGGCGAAAACATCAAGGCACGATTCCAATGGAGCCAGTGCCAGAAATGGATGGAATATTTAAAACCAATGATTACAAAGACAGGTACTCATATAATTTATTATGGCTCTTATAATACTAACTTATACTTTAATTACGAAGGTCCTTTACAAATTTAATAATATCCATGGTGCCCCTCTTAGTAATGACTCAGGGTCGAGAGCTTTTTTTAGGCCTATTGTGAAGCACCATGATTCGGATCTATGGGATTTTTTATTTATTGGATCCATTTTCTTGTTTACCCACGTATCTTGGTGTGCGGGGGCCCCGGAATAGCTCAGAGGCCCCCAAATATTCGCGGACCCCCGAATCGCGCACGGCCCGTAGCATTTGCTACTCTTGCTATATGGCTTATCCGGCACTGCATGGTGCTTAACAATTGTTGTATCAGACGTTGCACCTACGACACAGGTGCTAGGCGCTATAAGTTTGGGAATGTCATGTCTCACTGCGGTAATACAGGCATGACGTCATTGTAGCAAATAGACCACGACATAAGTTATACATATTATTATTTTTTAAGTTAACCCATATTACTGATATTTATAATTGGTTAAGCAGTTCCCGCGTGCCAAGCGTGATTGCCTGCCTTTTGAGGGATGCCTATTTAAAGCAGTGACTATGATACGGGTTGATGATGAATTGTATAAGGCTATTTTAACGGTTCAGCCAAAATTAAATCTTCTGAGTATAATTGATGTCCTCCTATAATGAAATAATGAAATTTATTCAGCACTTAGGTTCACTTGTACTTGTCAAAATTACACTGTATAAGAGTAAATCTAACAAAAGTATCACTTAAGTAGTAAAAACATTGTTAAAATTCATTGATCTTACAGAATTTTTTATCAGTCAGTCTGTCTGTCGTGAGATAAATGACAAATGTACACATTATAGTAAGATGCCTTAAAGGTAACAGGTCTAAAATTAACTTCCAAGAATCCGGCCAAAGTCTAAGCGACATCCACCTGAGGGCAGCCTTAAGGGGTTAGGACCAACACTCAGGGTGCTACTGGAGTAAAGTGGATTTACGAACAGTGGTGATGATCGCAGGTACGATATCACAGTTCGGGCAATAAGCAACAACGCGGTCCTCGGTCATGCCGTCGAGGATCCTACCCTAGCTAACCTGAAACCTTTCACTAGCTACCTAAGTGGACGACCATTAACTTTTAAATTTGTACAATATCCAAGACATGTCAGTGTCCATGGATCAGTCTTGTCAGTCTTGAAAGTTTGAGTTAGGCTCGGGATGGCCATATGTCCCGGTACGCCGGGACACACCAAAACAAACATAAGAATATACACGATTCTGTTTGTCTTATCGTCCTGCCTGCAATGGGAGAACCCCCTCGGCCTGTGTCACGTGTTATTGTTTCATCTCCATTCCTGAATTTCGGCAGGCTACAGTTATATATATCGACATCTAAGGCTACTTTATTAATAATACGTATGGCACGCGATATTGGTAATATATGAAATTATTCTACAGTATAACTATATAATTTTTGCATTCTACCGATGTCCTATTGGTGGTCTCTGTGTGCCATAAGAAAAATCACTCAATGAGCTATGAAAAGCGCTATGCTTGGCATTTCCCTGCGCGATTGAATCAGAAATTAAGATATCCGCAATACGGATAACGGATCAGGGACATATCACAACGGATTAGCAAATTGAAATGGCAATGGGCAGTGCACATGGTACTAAAAACTAATCGCTATAGGGGCAGATAGGATTTCGAGTCGAGTCGAAAAATTATTATTATTGAGCGTTTTTATTGGCTATGAAATTTTTACGGCTCTGAATATTATATCTTTATATATTTTTTGTGAAAACCCAATTCCTTTTACAAATTAAAAATGGTTCTTTTCCTTGGTGAAAACACATAATAAAATATGGTAGTCTATACTAATATTATAAAGAGGAAAGATTTGTATTTTTGTGTGTATGTTTGTAATGTATACATTCAAAAACTACTATTCCGATTTCAAAAATTCTTTCACCATTGGAAAGCTACATTCACCCTGAGTGACAAAGCCTATATTTAATTATGAAGTTCCCACGCGACCGGGATATACGCGGTGGAACCGCGTGCAGGAATAAACAGTGGCGTAGCATGGGGGGGGCGGAGGGTGCGGTCCGCACTGGGCGGCACTTTGCCGGGGGCGGCAATGCGGAGGTAGCAGTTAGAAAAAAAAAATTAAAATTAAAAAAAAAGTTAATTTCTTTCAGTGTTTTTTTCTACGGGAACGGGAGTTACGCGGGTGAAACCGCGCGCGGAAAGCTAGTCATTCAATAAAACTAATAAAAGTACTCTTTTTACCATGCCCAAATTTTTTATAATGGATTACAAAAATAAGAGGGCGGCAAATTTGGAATCCGCACCGGGTGCTAGTGACCTATGCTACGCCACTGAGGAATATAGTCATAGATAATGTACTCGTAGCTTACCAATTGTGAAAGAACTTTGAAAATCCTGTTGTTTCTGAGCTTAATAGGCAGGTGGACTAAAAAAATGTATTTAGTCCGTCAGTTAGATTCCCAAAAAATATTGGACACGTATTTTTTTTTTCCACAAACAAATATGGCGAAGATACAGCGCGTTGAAATTTTGTGTGACGTCAGTATTACTCTCCTGAACTTTATACTTTGTTTTTGCTCTGTATCTTTATAAATTTTATTGATTTGATAAATAAAAAAATACGTGTCCAATATTTTTTAGTAATCAAACTGACGGACTAAATAGATTTTTTTAGTCCTCATGCCCATTGTTTCAAACAAAAATACAAATCCCTTTATAGAATATTATAAGTATGTACTTTACTACATAGTATTAAACAAAGTCGCTTGCCGCTATGCTTAGATCTTTAAAACTAAGCAACAGATTTTGATGCGGTTTTTTTTAATGGATAGAGTGATTCAAAAAGAAGGTTTATATGTACGATACATCAGCATTGCAACCGTGCGAAGCCGGGCGGGTCGCTAGTAAACATAAATATAATTTATTAACAGGTTATAAAATTACCGTTATGATGAACTGGCAGGTATACATCTTGGCACTGCTGTTAATTTGCTGAAGATTGTCACTGAACCAGAACAGTTGAATTAATGAATGATTTTCCTAGATTCCATCCTTTTTATATTCTTATCCTTTTTATATCCCAAATTATCTTAATCCGTTACAATAATTGTCCGAGTGTTTTATTAAAAATGTTCAGGTTAATCTGAACGTTGATAAAAGTATGGACATGCTGTGCGGTTTTATATTAGTCGTTTTATTTTAAAACTAGAATCCGCGCGCGGCTTCACTCGCGTAACTCCCATTTCCCAGCTCCATAATTAAATATAGCCTATAGCTTTTTTTTGATAAATGGAATACGCCCCAACTGAGAAGACCCGGCGAAACAAACTCAGTGGGGTATTCTACTGCCGGTTTCATCGCGGCCTCATTGAGACGATCCGGCGAAACATACTCAAATGGGCATGAGGGCAATCAACATTATTTAGGTCCAATTACTGTCATTATTTAGTTAATTGGCTTACACAATTTACCAATCGGCTGTCTACTTTTATTTTTATTATTATTAATATTTTCAAACTCCGAACGACTGACTTTACAGATGAAAATTACTTTGAACCAGTTATAGGCACTCTTTTGTACAAACCTACATTATCCTGAATTGCAAAGCATTATTTAGAGCATTTTTCCGTGTACATTATCATTGCCGTCGACGAGACGGAATTATTTTTTCGTAAAAAACATATTTCATAATTTTTAAAATATTTATGTCATCATCATCAGCCAGTACAACGTCCACTGGTGATCATGGGCCTCCTCCCGAGGAAGGGTTTTGCCATAGTCACCACGCTTGGCAGGCGGATTCGTGACAGCAGTATTATGTTGTAATACACAGGGAAACGCTGCTGCCCGTTCCCTGATATACGCTTGTTATAGATGATGTTATAACAATTGGAACCAACGGCTTAACGTGCTTTCCGAGGCACGGAGGGTAGTCAACCAACCAAAGCCAGAAATAAATTTTAGAATTCACACAAAAGGTTTGAAGTTTGAACCTTCCATTGGTAAAAACCTTATGTAATTAATTAATACTTATAATAAATTAATGATTTAAACAAACAAGATAGTCGTATCCTCCTCATCCAACGTAAACGCAGATAATTTTAATTTTCTATATTAGTCGCCAGTTATAACAACAGGGAGATTAGTGTGGTATTATCGCGACCATTTCTGATTGCTCGTGACAATTACATTGAAAACCAGCCAACATAGTTGGAGAGCTGGTATTAATTTTTGGGTTGGTATTTGACGCAAGCTGAAAACTGGTCACTTATCCTTCCTATTATGGAACTACAGACCTGGCTGGTAAGTAGCGGGGCAAAGACCACTAATTTCTTTTATGTTTAAAATATTGGAAGCATTATATTTGAAGCAATATGACATTGTTATATGTTGTAGTTGAATGTATAAAGAATATAAAAAATAATAAGCCAGACGATTTAGTCGGGATTTTAACATTGCCAAACTGCATTCGTTTGGCAATGTTAAAATCCCGACATTGCAAAAATATTAAATATATAAATGTTTTTGAGGCAACTTGAAAATTTAAAAGGGTATTATTTATAACTAAAAATATGATTCTCTAAAAGAAAACGCCTTTGCCTCAAATATATTTTTGTAAAAAAAAGTAAGGGGTAGAGTTATCCTCGCAACCCAGGTCTGCAATTCCGTGTTGGAGTATAGTAGGAGAGGTATGTGACAATTATTCGGCTTGCCTAAAATATCTACCCAAACATTGGTGCCAGCTCTTGGACTATCAGTAAACCCTATCTACGTCATTCATTAACCTTAAAAGGAATTCATGTGTACTTACCTGCTTTTTATGGAAAATATTTCCTATTTATATAATCACTTAACTAAATGAAATCAAAAGGCCTAATATTTTAGGGAAACAGACATTTTCTGTTGTTTTAATACATTTTAAAGTAACTTTAGCGAAGCAATTCATAACACGATGATTTTAATTGCTATTTTGGTAGGTACCTATACATATAGGTATATTGCCTATTATGGTCGACAAAATTTTTGCCACAGAAAAAGAAATATATTTATCTGGCTTGTAAAATATAGAGAATATTATTTAATCATTAAAAATATTCTATCACGTCTAATTTTGGAGACATTTGAGAATAAACATTACAAAAATTTATACTAATATTATAAAGCTGCAGCTAATCTCAGGAACTAAAGGTCCGATTCCAAAAAATCTTTCAGTGTTGGATAGTCCATTTATTGAGGAAGGTTATAGGCTATATTTTATTACGAAGTTCTCACGGGCACGGGATCTACGCGGATGAAACCACGCGCGGGAAGCTAGTGACATATAAGCCCTTTTTTCACTAAATTGAAAAAAGGCTTAAATAAATCAATAAATCTATTAGTAAATAGTTATTTGTTATACAAGAGTGCAAAGTTGCTTTTTAACCGCGTGTTCAATTTTGATGACCGAGCAAGCGAAGGATTCTAAAATTGAATCACGAGCGCAGCGAGTGATTCAAAATTAGAATCCTGGGCGTTAGCGAGGGAATCAAAAGAGCACGAGGTGAAAAATCTTTGCACTCGAGTGCAACACGTTACTTTTCATTCCACCTCAGCGAGGAAATGCGCATTATTAACAGTTTCAGTCAATTCTGTTGGCGTCAAACAAACTTCCTCGTCGCTAGAATCACTCATTTTAGTTTTTTCACTTGTTTTCAAGTTTCTTGTTTTTAATATAAGGTTTAACAATGACGTGAAAAAATGCCGCGTAAAGAACCGCGTACAAAGCAAATTGAAAAAAGAACACCAAGAAGGTTCCGAGTCTGAGTTTTTAACAAATTAATAAAAAGTTGTATGATATATTCGGCACCATAGAGGTAGCAGTAAATAGGTTTAATGTTTTTTTTAATTCACAAACTTAGTGCACACGATGTTCTAAATTCAATTTACTTTATCCTCTAGAGCAAGGGTGGCCAACTTAATAAGACCTAAGATCGACTTTTTACTGTGTGCGATCGACTATATGGCACATATAACGTTGAATCTCGTATCGTATAAGTCAATCGAAGGATAAACAGCAATTTTTTCTGATTATAAAACGATAAACACTAACTTTGTGCGTCTATGGCACGTATTTGTAGACTAACATGGTCTGAAATGTCACTTTTTACTATAGATGTTGATCGACTGTAATAGCTGCCGGTATCGACCAGTCGATCGCGATCGACCGGTTGGCCACCCCTGCTCTAGAGAATAAAAACGGCTTTTCCACTCAGATATTGAAGATTAAAAATACTCTTTCCGAGATGGTGGGATGAAAATTGTATTTACCGTTTTGTCACTTGCCAATACGGTCGAAATACAGTTTTAGCCACTTGGCTATTCTGAATTCTAATTAACATTTATTTATGATTTTCTTTGTGAAAATATTAACATTTTAGTGTAAAAACAAAAACTCCATACAAAATGACTATTGAAATGTATGGGAAAAAAAAATAGTTCAACAAAATATGTTATATCTTTGCATTAGAAAATCATAGAAGCTTTAAGTACACTGGTTTAAAATATTGATATTTATGACTATCAATATTATTAATAAAATACTTATTATAGTAAAAATATTTAACTTTTCTAAATAAATTTTCAAATATAGCCAAATCAGCATTTTGTTATAGTTAGGTACTTATGTTTTTTTGTTTTGTTGACAATAAAATCAAAATAATATTTGAAGGACATAAAAAGTTAAATTTTGTTGACCAGTGTGGCACTGGCTCACCGTGTGCTTTGCGAGGTACAACCAAGCTAATATAGACTTACATAATACATCATTTTTCTGGTGTCTAATACAGTAAAATAAATTTTAATCTAATTTACTAATAGTTTAAACAATTGTGAAATTTTCAAAAGACTTCTAGATGGAGCCCTAGCTCTAGCCTCCAAGTCTTATATAGTCAGGGACTGCATAGATAAGATAAGATAAGATAAGATACTCTTTATTGCACACCAACATAACAACACAAATACAAATAGCAAAAAGTAATAGTTAGCCATGTACAATCGGCGGTCTTATCGCAGACAGCGATCTCTTCCAGACAACCTTTGGATGGAATGAAAATGAATAAGAAGAAGTATGAAGGGTAGTACTTTAGATAACTGAGAAATTACAGCCACATAATTATTATTGCTTAAATATATTGTTTCTTGACATCAGCATTGTCTCCAAAGTATAATGGTTGCTGTACCTCGTTTGTCTAACGGTAATATATTCGGCCACAACAATCGAATACTCGGGTTCGTTTCTCGTGTCGGCAAAAAAATTGTATAACTAAGTAGGTTTTCTCTATTTTGAAAAATCTAAGTACCAGTTTAAGGTGCTTTCAACAACACTTTAAGCTGGCCTATTACTGGTCGTGCCGTTAAAACTGTCCTACCGGATTTGAGAGTAAATGAACGGAGAGTCCACCAGTGCTGATGCCCAGTGGCGGACTTACACATTTGCCGCTAATAGGCTATTCAAATTTTGCCGCCCGTACTATTGACTACTGAAAATTTTACTATTGCAAACTTTAGCCGTTAATTTTTTTCTGCCAGAAAATTGGCCAAATTTGCCGCCCCCAACATTCTGCCGCCCTAGGCTCCAGCCTACTTAGCCTGCTGGAAAATCCGCCACTGCTGATGCCTCTCCTTAGTAATTCCCATAAGACCCTTAGTTTCTTAAGAACCTTCCGATAGACTCTCGTAGACTCGAAATCCCGCGAACTGTAAAGTAGAGTGACAATTACAAACTTCCTTAAAAAGAGTCATAATTCCTTAATTTTCTTGCAAGCAACCTCCCGAGTTCCAAGACCCACAGGAGGCGCCCTCTTGCGCTGGTTGCTAAATCTGTAGTTTTTAAGCGATTTATTAAACTGTAGCACTGGTAGCCTTTATGCCCGTTGAAGTAGGCTACATATATGCATCCGAAAAATAACTTGGCGGCCGTGGC
Source organism: Nycteola revayana (assembly GCA_947037095.2). NCBI lineage: Eukaryota > Metazoa > Arthropoda > Insecta > Lepidoptera > Nolidae > Nycteola > Nycteola revayana. Next base: position 29,465,072 of record OX344842.1, on the reverse strand, counting down.
TGAAATCGATCGGGAGGATTACTTACTTCTAATATGGCTGGATAAATAATTTGAGCCTGTAAGCTTTCCTAAGCTACGACGACCGACCTTTAGAATTTTATTGTTAAGCAAAAACACAGAAATATATTGGCAAACAGTTTGTCAAACATTGGTAACCAATATTTGATACTTACTTACGTAAGTACGAACTATTGATTACAATTAATGATTTTTAAGATGTATGTCATGTCTTTTTATGTTAGGATTAGGATTCTTTTTCTTAAATTAGAGGAGTTTATGTTATTACCCGTAATTTCAGCTATCTTCTAGTGTAATTGTCGTTCTGACCCCCTGACCCCAAATCTTCTGCGTCTCCATGAATAAATGTAGGGTCCTTGAAGTGTCCGATAAGGTCTACCCCCGGTAGGTACAAAACATCTCAAACTAAAATCCTGGATCCGCCACTCCTAGGGAAAATAATGATTATATTTCGTATGGATTTTTGGGTCCCATTTCCTATTTATTTTTATGATTGCTCACGCCGTTTAAGGGATAAACGAAGTGATATCTTACCTTTGGCCGATGCCAGCTAGATTACTACTTGCCATATAACTTAGTGCCATAAGTAAACCAATTGATACTTAGGAACTGTAAGGTATTTAAACAGCAACCTATGTGCTTCCAATTATTTATGTAATTAAGACTGTTTCGGTTAGTTAGGTATGTTAGTTTCGTTGGTAAGTTTGAGTACCTTAAGCGTCAAAAATTTCAAAGTTATTTAACAACTGTTTATATAAAATATTTGCCGTAAATCAATTCAATACATCCTTTTTTTGTTTTAAATAGTACTTTTAAAAAAAAGTTACAAAATAAATAGGTAAATATTAGATATAGGTACCTAAATAGTATCTATATAGGTACACATTTATTGTTAATCTTTATTTATTTTTCCATGTGTATTCGTACTCTTTGCTTTGGTAATCAAGGATTTTTACCATTAAAATAATTATAAGAATCGGAGCATGTTAGATATTAAAATAAATCAGCAATTAATTTTTTCCAAATGCCGCGCTGAGGGTGCGTTCAAAATTTTAAAAAGGGGCAAAATTTGGATTATCTTAAATATATCTTTTACCTACTATATGATTTTTTTATAACATTTGACTGAAATATAGTTTGATACTATATAGGGTGACTGGTAATTAGTGACCGATACCTAAACACATGATTGTCCTCATGATAACAAACAACTTTTACTATGGCACCAAAACTGAAATCGCGAAAAAAAAATCAGTTGCTCCCTACCATGTTGACGAGTTATGTGAACATGAATGTATGATCACTAATTACCAGTCACCCTATATAATATAGTACAGCCCTACCTACAGTCATCTTCTACTTATATCACTTGAAATTATAACATTTTAGGTTCAATTTTTTATTCCACATCCTAATAAATATTTTTTTTCCCTGTAGTTAAATAGCTGAAGTATAGAAAATAAAGTTAATATGTTTCATTTGTTATTGACAGAACTATGCCTGGAGATATTATTTCTTCTGGTGCACAAGGAGTATTTAGACAGGTAAGTAATATTAAGTAATTATAGAAAGTATATTATTACTAATCATGGATAATTATACGAATCATCCCATCTTGTCCATAGCAGAATGCCCACAGTCTTTATAAACTACCATAGTCCTAAAATGTACAGCTTAGGTACCTATTTGGAATTGATCTGAACCAACGTCGTACAGTTTATAGATTTATTATTTTATATGGACTGTATGAAAATGTTTAAGCCTGTGTGTATATTATAACGTATTATTCATTACATTTTGATTTCTTAAAGAAATGTGTTTGGAATCTGCATGGTCTTGTATCTAGTACCTACCTACCAATAACTGTATTTTTACAATGCACTCATGACAAATATTTCGAATTCTGAAACGGTACAAAATTGATGCGTCGCGTAAAATACATAAAATATCTACTTAGATACGAGAGGTATTATAAATATAAATTTCAATAGATAGTTTGATAGGATTTGCACGTCGTGTTTTACTAAAAATCTTATAATTGCTCCACAAGTGAGACTTAATAAATATTTCCCGATTGTCCCATTGACTATAAGACAGTTCGGAAAATGGAAAATAATACACATTTTAAGCATAAATACCAACTCATAAATTTAAAATATACTTAAGTTCATCATAATTTCTACTACGTTCGTACGTAATTTATTTACGTTCCTACCTTCGTGTTCCTATAATAATGACTGTAAGTAGGTACCAATGTCTAGCGAGTCTATGTAACCGAGATTCTCACTTGCTGAGCTTCTATGTAGAAGTTTGCGTACAGTGACAGTTGTATAAAAATTCATTAACAATACGAAGTCATAAGTAACTTAACGGCCTCAGCCGAGGTCCCAGTCCCACAGGGACACCCTCTTGCGCAGTTTTCTTAGATAGTTTATTTATTCAAGTACAAATACATATTGTTAACAGATAACAATCCTTATACAATAGTATCTCGGTAACATAAATTGGTAGATTCTGTGACATAAGGTACAAAGTATGTAAGTATTATATTATATTATTACTTAGACTTAAAGCTAGACTTTTACTAAATAGCCGGTAGAAATGGATTTTAATTAAGTTATACTACTAGGGGTAACGCCCCGCAGTCCTAGTGAATTGATATTCTGAGCATATGAAAATGTCTAATATCTTATAGCAGTTTTTAAAAGGCTTCATGCTCGATGTAACTAAGCAAAATATTGTGGATAAAAACATACTATTTGGCCAAAAAAAAAGACTTCGAAATATCAACATGTTTACCAACTTATTATGCATTTTAAATTATTTTATGCCACGCTTCCTTATTGCAAACTAGATATTTCCTAATACTAAAAATATGCATGCATATTTATTGTAAAATAACTTTCGAATTATCAAATTTCCTATATTGTGTAATATTTGTTTAGTTTGGTACGGACCATACTAGTTAAGTGTAGTATTTATTGTTGTAAAATACGACTTTTTTATAATATTAGGTATACAAGGTGTAACGTAAAGGGATATATACATAAAAAGAGCAAGGCTTCTTTGGATCATAACAAACGATATGGCAAGGGTTTCAACTCAAAATAAAATAAAATAAAGTCAGTATTATTTTGCAAACAAAAAATAAAAATGCGGAACCCTTTATTCCGAAATACCTGGAGTATGATGTTTATTTTTACTTGAAAATAGTTCGTTGTTCGTAACATCGATCAGCTGATTGAGTGGAGTAGAATACGGAATTTCGACGCACAAAATATCGATAAATGCTTATACGATGCTACAAAATTGCGATTCACGTTACTGCGAAAGATCGTCTCTGCGAAGCCACTCGACTTCGATGTACGTTACCGCGATAGATCATCACTGCGATACCACTTGACTTCGATGCACGTTACCGCGAAAGATTTTCATTGCGATACTACTTAACTTCGATGCACGTTACCGCGTAAAACTACGGAGCTACTTGACTTCAATAAACTATCCAATTTGGTAAAAAATATTTATATTAAATTTGTACATGTTGTTTCCAATTTATAAAAAAAATCATTTATTTTTCCATGTGCAATAAAGTGTAAATAAAATCTACAATCTAACTACCCTCATTGTTAAACTCGTATAAAAATTGGAAATAAATAAGTAATAAAATAAATAAATAGAATTGCTTATCAATACAAGTATATATTATTGGAAGTGCATCGAAGTTTAGTAAAAAAAAAGTAAAAGGCAATATTCATCCGCTATTCTGTCTTGCAAATAGATTCGCCTGTTACTTTAAAAAACTCCTTGTGAGATATTTTATTTAACCTAATTTAGATACCTACAATACGTGTTCTTAGCTACGCTCATCTTATAAATACACCTATCGTCATCATTTGGGGTCGGCGCAATATGTCAGCCTCTTCCATTTTTGGGGTTCCGTAGCCAAATGGCAAATAACGGAACCCTTATGGATTCGTCATGTCTGTCTGTCCGTATGTCACAGCCACTTTTTTCGGAAACTATGAGGACTATACTGTTGAAACTTGGTAAGTAGATGTATTCTGTGAACCGCATTAAGATTTTTATACAAAAACAGAAAAAAACAATAAATATTGGGGGTTCCCCATACTTAGAACTGAAACCCAACAATTTTTTTTTCATCAATCCCATACGTGTGAGGTTATTTATAGATAGGTCTTCAAAAATGATATTAAGGTTTCTAATATAATTTTTTTCTAAACTGAATAGTTTGCGCGAGGCCAAGGCTGGATTTAAGGGAGGGCATCCAGGGCAACTGCCCCGGGGCCTCCACAATAGAGGGGCCCCCACAATAGAGAAACAACTTTTCTTTTATATTTTTTTTCGGATTTGTGTAATCGAATCGAATGTATAGCAGGAAAACCTCCATAGCGTAGCGGTAATTGGCTCGCTTTAAATCTCGGAGGTCGTGGGTTCGATTCCCACACCGGACAAGAAATCTTTGTGTAAATTCTTAGATTTCTTTCCGGGTCTGGTTGATTGAGGGACTACCCTCCGTGCCTCGGAAAGCACGTTAAGCCGTTGGTCCCGATTGTAATAACATCATCTAAAATAATCGTATATCAAGGAACGGACAGCAGCGTTACCTTGTGTGTTACAACATAATACTGCGGTCACCAACCCGCCTGCCAAGCGTGGTGACTATGGCAATGCCCGGGAGGAGGCCCATGTTCAGCAGTGGACGTTATACGGGCTGATGATGAATGTATAGCAGGTGTAGAAGTAGATAGGTGTGTATTCAGTGATGGGCAAAAAGTAATTAGATTAATAATTACAAATTACAGTTACATTGTAATTTGTTATTAAAATACTTTCGAACAGATTACTTAAGTAACTAATTACAATGAGTACTTACTGTAATTAAATACAAAGTAATTTAATTGCAACTTAATCTAATTACATTATAACAGATTACATTATAACAGATTACCTACATATTATAAGTAAGATGATAAAACGTAATTACACATTTATATTAGTAATGGCCGTGATGGGAAACCTGCATCTTATAAAAAAACTTAATGGTGTCGTGGGACACCAGGTAGGAACGAAGTTCCTTCGGCTAATGTAGAATCGACACAATTAGCAAAAGAAAAATCGTGCTCAATTTTATGTAGGTTTTCTTGATTTTTCTCTTAAATTTTGCTTATTCGTTTTTATTTAAGTACAGGAAAGTAGTTAGGAAATTCAGTATTTTAGTAAATAATAAATTAAGTAAAATAACCCCCCCCCCCCGCGACCCCGCACATATCCTTACTACTTCCCGCGATGATGACGCCGCGCCGTACGGTTCTAACTTGCAGTACCTACCTACATCGCAGCCATGCGATGCAAGCATGCGACATTTCAAATTCAACGTTCTTACAATTACAATATAATTGAATACTATGTAATTAGGTTACATTCTAATTAAATTATTTTGTAATTAAATACATTGCAATTAATTTCATAGCACATCCAAAGTAATTGAATTATTATGTAATTAGATTACATTTTAATCAAATTATTATGTAATTCAATTATTAATCAGATTACTTAAGTAACTAGTTACGCCCATCACTGGTGTGTATAGGCTTAGATTAAAAAAATACCTACATTAAGGACATTTTTTTATATGTATAATATATATAACGCTTTAAATATAATATAATAACGGTACAATTCAAAAAGAGTAAGTATGGGAAAAAAAACTTTAATGCCTGAATTTTAAGAACCGTTTTCTCAATGTTTCTCTTATTGAATTGCCTCGTTCTTTCCGCAAAACACCGATAAAGTAACATGTCCTGACTGACTGACAACTGAAGTCACGTGAACTGTAAGTACCTAACTGACAGAGGCACATGATATTAAACTACCACCAATAATAAAGGATTTTGTAAAATTCAACCTCTTAGGAGGTGAAATAGGGGGAATTTAATTGAAACTATTAGTTAAGCAGGTGAAAAAGCGCGCGGGATGCTAGTCGTCCGATAAAAATCGTCGTGTCCGGCTTGAAATAGACCACCATTAGTGATATACAAGCCTCGAGGCGTCGAGTGGTATTTCTGAAGGCACTCGACGCCTCGAGGCGGAATGGCAAGACTCAGTGAGCTCGGTAAGCTCGGAGACCCGAGCCTAACCGAGCCGCGATTTTTTTGAGCCAAGCCACGCGGCTTCAAAAGATTTCAAGCCTTCAAAGGAATTCGAGCCTTCAAAAGAGCTCGAGCCTTCAAAGAACTCGAGTTTTCAAAATTAAAATAAAGTGCACCATAAACGCTTAATCTATTGTGGTTTACATCTACTTATTTTCATTCATCAGCATCCATTAAAACTAGACCAGAAAAAGACTAGTGCGGTAGAGAAATGCTTCGAGATCGATCGAGCGCTCAAAAGGGCTCGTGCCATCAAAAAGGGCAAGAGTCTTCAAAAGAACTCGAACCTTCAAAAGATCTCGAGCCTTCGAAAAGGGCTCGAGCCTTCAAAAAGGACTCGAGACTTCAAAAAAGCTCGAGCTCTGAAAAAGACTCCCGAGTCGTCGGGCGCCATACATACGAGGCGAGCCCTGTAAACGACACCGAGCTCTAGGGAAAGGGACTCGGACGCGTCGAGACTTGTACATCACTGTAGACCACCCCATGTCTTCCCATGGGTGTCGTAAGAGGCGACTGTGGAACGTATACCTTATGGATGGGCAGAGCATTATCAGCTGAAGGTTACTTACCATCTTACTGCGATCACCAATCTGCTCGCCAAATGTGGTGATTATGGTAATATCCTCATCGTGTTAGGTATCGTTAAAAATGTCTCTTGAAATGCAACAAAAACTGCCTTGGAACTCCATAGATCAAACCCTCCAGTCTCGAGATAACCTAATACAAAGTTAAAATTAAAGCGGCCCCCCCACCCCATTAACTTTTGAAATATTACTTAAATAATTCTGAAAAAAATGTGACATACCTCTAAGTAAGTACTTTCAACTAAAACTATAGCGGACTCGGTATCATAGATACTTTTATTGATATACAGCTCGACCAACTTAAGTAGGTAAGTAAGTAGTTACCTACAGTCGTCCTAACAAAATGTATGGAGGCGACCGCAAAATGGAATTTAACTTTATTAATTTCAAAATAGGCATTTTCGATATACATACGGAACCTTTTCATGTGCGTGCCCGACACGCTCTTGGCCGGTTTTTTATCTTAGCATTTAAAAGTTAGCCCTAAGTGGATTATAAACCCGTCATAACTACGTATAATTAATGCTTAAATACCTATAAATATCGGGATCCCTTTTTTTGACCTAATTTTTTTTGGCATAATGAGTTAGGTATATTTTTCTTTGGCATAATAATAATGTGCCATAATTGGTTTTTGGCATACTGTTTTATTTAGCATAAATATAGTTTATCCTATTTTTTTTATTCATAACTTTGATATGCATAAAGTTGTAAGGCATATTGTTTATTCGTCTAATGGTTATTTGGCATAATGATGAAGAGGCCGGCGAGTCTGTCACGAACCTCAGAACCGAATTGTAAGCAAATGACAATCGGTGAGGTTAGGTTAGAACTGCGGCCATACAACGCCAAAACCGAATTGCCGAACCGCCGCGCGCCGTAGCCACGCAGCCCTGAAGCCGTGACAGATACGCTGCATGCTTGCTTGCATGCTTTTTACGGGGAAATAAAAACCACATAATACTTTAGTAGTCAATTTTAGGTGTATAGTTGTTATACTTATACGTCATTATGCGTAAGTAAAGTTATGCTTTGGGACAGTATGCTTAATAATATTATGCTTATAGAAGTTATGACTTAAAAAATGGCGGTTAAAAAGTTATGGCAAATTAGTATTATGCGTAACAAATGTTAGAACAAGTAGCAGTATGCCATGTTAAATTATGAAATAAAATTTAATGCGTAAAAATAGAGAACCATAAATAATACCTGTAATCTATAACTAAGTTGTAAAAAACTATACCAAAAAATCGCATTCACACTTTTAAGTACAGTAGAATCCGTTTATTATGACTCCGCCTATATTGACCAACCGGTTATTATGACGTAATAACACTACGAAATTTGGTTTTCATATAAAATTATTTATAAAAAAGTCGGATATAGTGACTTCCCTTACAGTGACATGTCGCTTATTATGACCCATTTTTTATAAATTATGTCCGGTTATAATTACCGACATGATTTTACACCTTTGTTATGTTCGTTGATTCCCGACGATTTTCGGCACGTGGCTCGTTTTTGTTTCGAATCTCAGTAATTGACACTTGAAGGTCACGCATTGTTTTTCGTTTGTCGTTGGTGTTTTTCATTCTACTGTGAGAAAAATGACATCTCAACGCCGTAAAGCATTTACGATTGAGTAGAAAGGTGCAATAATCTGCAAACTAGAAAAAGGAGAATCAAACTCATCTCTCGCAAAAAGAATATGGCGTGGGTCATTCGGCAATGTTTATTTTGATCTAATATGTATTTATACATACTATATTTCTCTATTAAAGTGCTTAAGTACATATTTACATAAAAAAGGTTTTTTTTTTCACAAAACGCTTTGTATCGCGTCCGCTTATTATGACGTGTTTGTCAATTCCTTTCGATGTCATTATAAACGGATTCCACTGTATATGCAAGCATTCTAAGAACTGCCTACGTTCCCAGAAGGCTAGGTGTTTGAAACTTATAAGTAGTTAACAATAAATCGTGTTCTTATGTATGATCAACTTTTATTCAGAATTCTACTTACTTAGAGGTTGCAACATAAAAATGCAGTGGGCTACTTAACTAATAAATTCACTTATCAACGCTAAATGAAAGTCTTGTTCATAGGTACTCTTTTAGGTACATCTAAATAGATATATTGCAAAGAGGTTGGCGTTACTATACCAATAACTATACTGGGTGACATTTTTTACCGTCTTGAAAATAATAGGGCTTGATATATGAAATAGATGTTTTATCATAGTTATTTTATCTTTTTTTTTACTGACAGAGTGAAAATGATAACGTTAAAAATACGTACTTAATTAAGTAGTTACGTTACGTTAGTTAAATATGTACCTTTAATACCAGGCTGCAATGAAATACAAAAGAAAAGAGTGAGCGAAATAGCGTAACTACCTACTTATAGGTACGCATTTTTACGGTTACGATTTTCACTCCATGCCAGTAAAAAAAGTAATTATTAAATAACTATGCCTTACACATCTATTACATATACATATCACGCCCTATTATTTTCAAGACAGTAAAAAAAGTCATCCAGTATATTGTAGCTAATTAAACTGTCAGCCATTTAATTACACGACTAGTCCATTTATTGAACAACACCATTAAACTAAACTCCTATGTAGGTTTACAGGTACAGGGCCAGATTTAGAATTCCGGAGGCCCCGGGGCATCAAAGAACAAGAGCCCCAGGGGGGCTCTTGTTCCACAAACTAGTTTCCCTCTAAATGTGTAGAAAATTTGAAGTATGTACTTACTTTTCAGTACGATTTCAATTCTGATATATAACGGGTTATCTAATTTAAGTGAACAAATAGGTAAAAATGAATTACCGTTAGGTATTACAATATTTAAGAACTATAACATTAATCATGAGTCTACAAAGTATTGAACGTAAAGGTACAACACCGAAAATATAAATAAAAGAAAAGTTGTAGTGTTTACCTACTCGTCAGAATTTGCAAAACTTTAAATCTCTATTGTGGGGGCCCCTCTATTGTGGCGTCCTCGGGGCAGTACCCCCGGATGCCTTCCCTTAAATCCGGCCTTGCCTATGTAAATAAAAATATCGACCATTTGTATGTAGAGTGCAACACCGTTCACCACCCCCTGTAGATTACGCAACGCTAAGCTATCAATTGAGGTACTTACACATTCATAAATCAACAATAAGTATATTTGATGGCCGCCATTTGAACTCCGAATCTATACTTCTATACTAATATTATAAAGAGAAAAGATTTGATTGTTTGTATTGAATAGGTTCCGAAACTACTGGACCGATTTGAAAAAAACTTGCACCGATGGAAAGCTACACTATCCCCGGATGACATAGGCTATATTTCATTATTCCCACGGGAACGGGAAGCTAGTTGGTTATAAGTTTATTAACAAAGTTTTAAACACTATAATAATTCAATTAAACATTTAGGCGTGTAGTTAAATGCGGCGTTCAATGAAAGGACTAGCCGTTAAAAAGAACGGCAAATCTAACTTAATTATGGGGAGTAGGTACCTAAATCCTACTAGGTAATATTATAAACGCGAAAGTTTGTAAGTATATATGGATGGATGGATGTTTGTTACTCTTTCACGCCAAAACTACTTAACGAAACGGGCTGAAATTTCGCACCGGAATAGGTTATACGCTGGATTAACATATAGGCTACAAAACATCACGCTCAGACCCACTGGAGCAGAGTAACGCGGGTAAACCCGCGGAGCGCAGCTAGTTCACCTAAATAGTTCAATCAATCATTAAAATTTAACCAAGTTATTGAACAGTACCTATTAAGTTTTAATAATATAAAACTGAGTTAGTTAAATTACAAAGTAGTGATGCAAAAAACTATAATTCTATCACACTGTTTATTATTTAGGTACCGTTTACATAAAAAAATATGCAGTCGAACATAAAACCTCCTACTTTTTCGAAGTCAGTAGATAAATAAAATAAGACTACATGCTACTTATTTTGTAAGTATAGAATAGGTATGTAAAAATATGAATGCACATTTGCATCTGTATTGTTAGCTCGCTGCGCTGATTATGGGTTGCTCGCCATTATGCCCGGTATGAAATAGCAAAAGCATCGTGGCTAACTACGTATGTCCGTTCGAAAAAAAGAGATGATTATGGAAGAGGGACGTTTTTAGCTAGCTGTTTTACCTACCTATAGGAATATGTACCTACCTAATTACTGTATGTGCCTATTTATATTCTAAAAAATTTAAAGCGTTTAATAGGTATATTATTATTAGAAATATATTGTGTTAACAATATAAATATACGTACTTTATTTACCTACACTACACAATTCAGTGATTGTATTTAAGATAAAGTCAAAAAAAGGAAAATAGAGACGAAAAGTTTCCGCGCCATAAATAGGGTTGCCCGATGAAAAAACTAAAATTTCGGGGCAAACTTCTATAATGTCGGGATTGTAGTATTACTGTCGGGACAAATAAATCAAAAATCTCACAACATTTTACGGTAAAAGAACAGAGTCGCTGGACTTGGCTTTTTTACAAGTTGTATTTTTTTACGGCATTATAAAGTTACAAGAAGCTATTTGTCGGGGCATTTTGTATTTTGTCGGGAGTCTGGACATCATTATAAAATGTCCCTAGTCATAAACCTAGGTAGGTGTACCTATCTGCCTATCTACTCAAAACATGCACCTAATGCACTTATCATTGCACATAGCACATTCATTATAATTGTCATTAAAATAACGATAAATATGATTTTGATTACGCGATATGCATACCTATATAGATTAAATAGGTAGGTATACATAGGTAATCCTTAATCATTGAAACCGCACGTCTTTAGGAAACTAAACTATAGTTAATAGAAATAATACCACTAGCTAGCGTCACTGGATCTTCGACTATTCTGTAAAAAATGTAACTACGAAAACAGGATTTTTTAAAAAGTATATACCTTCCTTCCAATCCCCTGAACATAAGTTGAAAAGAAAATGCCAATCTACCTATTTCATTCTTACCTACTTATGTATTTATTTATTTACGATTACTTGAAATTGCTCTAATTTTTGGCAATTAAATACCTACCTACGCTCTTTTTTATTATATATATATATAATAAGACGTAGTAGATCATTATCATCATCATTTTTGTAAATCAAGTCATCATAACTAAAGCAGTTATTAAAAATTACGCCATCTGTTATACGTGGCCGAAACGAATGTCATAAAATAACACAAATGACGTTACGGAATTAGTGATTAGGTACATTGAAGTCAATTCACGTGTTTATTTATTAACGTCATCGAAATTATTGTGTTAACTGAATGTAAAAACCATAGTTAAATGTATTTTAAATGATTAAATCATTTTATAGAAATCTTTCGGGACATGCGATCGTCAGATAACCGCATTGTCGTCATATGCGCGGACCGCTCGCCTGTCAATCGGAACGGCTGCTGTTGGATTCGGAAATTTATTCACTCGCAAAATGGCGACCACAGCAAACAATCAGACTTCATGGCCTAATACACATAATGATTATGAACTGCGAGATGTTATCGGTAAGTGGTTTACTTTTGTTCACATAAGAAATAATTTGGAGTTCCAGTGTAGTCATATCTGTCACATTCCGATCACCAAACACCAAAATGTCATTGATTCTTTTTAGTTTTTCTGCATTTACTGTATTAAATGTAGTTTCTATCCAATTAAGATATCTTATCTGTGAAACGTAGATGGTTAGTACTTTATTGTAGTGTATTGTATAATTGCCAAGAAATGAAGTGAGGTGTTGTGTTACCGGTCGTACCTTGGTTCTAGGGGTTGGGGCCACGGCTGTGGTACATGCAGCGTACTGCATTCCCCGCAATGAAAAATGTGCCATAAAACGTATAAACTTGGAGAAATGGAATACATCTATGGACGAATTATTGAAGGAAATTCAGGTAAATGACTACACTGATTAAACACTTTTTAAGTTCAGTGAGATATTATGACGTTTGTAGAAAATTCTTATAATAATATGTTTCTGGTCCCCCAAAAAGGCAGTGACGGCATTGACTTACTAAGTACATTGAAAAATTTAAGTCAGCAATACAACATATTTTGTTTGCCATATACAAGCTTAAAACATGAATATTAAATTTGCTTTAATATTATGTACACAATTACCATTCTTAACTCCTTTATAGTGTAACAGTGCAAGTGTTTCTCAAATCCTCAAAAGGTTGTGAGTCTATCCCTAAACCAGTTTTTTTTATGTATTATAACATGGTTTTTCTAATTGGATGAGCTGCTTTTGGAAAACTTTTTAAGCTGTTGACCACTGCATAAAACATTCTGTAGTGTGAAATACACCATAACCCTTAAACTTATATTTGTATTTTGTACATATTAATAAATCATAACATTTTGTTTTTCCAGGCTATGTCAAGTTGCAATCATGAAAATGTAGTGACATATTATACTAGTTTTGTAGTGAAGGATGAATTATGGTTGGTGTTAAAACTCTTAGAAGGTGAGTTTTGCTTAAGTTATGCTTTATATCCTTTTCTATACTGATGACTGAAATAGAACACAAAAAAAAATCATTCGCTACGTGAGTTGAAAATTGAAATACAATGCTTGGTATCACCTAGGCTATGCTGAGGTGGCTACGGTGGAACATGCTAGGCGTCTTATTGTTTTGTTCATTTAACTAAATGTTTGTTTGCTGTGTAATATCTTGTGTGTTAAATATATTTTCTTTACATGCCCACCACATCAGTATCAAAATGTTGTGACATATAAAGCAAGGCTTCAGCATAAAGGCTTTAAAAAGGCTATTCAATTTATATATATTCAATTGGGTGCATTCCTGAGATTAAAATGTGCAAAAACACTTGTCTTGGGCTTTATTATATTGCATCTATGCAGTAATCGAATAGTTGTTTTTTCATTTCTATAGCCAGTAACAAATACAGAGGATGCTATATCTTAAAAAAAACATTAGATTACTTAATACTTATTTGCTAAGTCAGTGGTGATCAACTTAATAAGACCTAAGATCAACTATTTAGAGTGTGTATCAAGTATCAACCAATGGCGTCTTTGAACCATATTTCGTATATGAAATATGATATGTCAATTGAAAGATGAATAGGTATTATTTCAGAGTATTATACAACAAACACTTACCTACTTTGTATGTATGTGGTATGTATTTGTAGAATAAAATGGACAAAAATATAACTTAAGTAAGTTAATCAATTCTTTTAGTTGTCAGGATCAATAAGTTGATTGTGATTGACTGGTTTGCCACCCCTGTACCAACTTAATTAGATGAAATTCAGAATGAATGTAATTCATGGAAAGTAACTGCTTTGACTTTCAATCAATGTGTCACATTCTGAATTTATGTCATCCAGTTGATTGGCATTATGCCAAAATATCATTATAATTATCTAAATAACTTTTATACTTATTTATATTATATCATTTCATAATATAGTTGTTGTACATACTTACTAGCAAATAATTATGTAATCTAACATTGGATCTTGTCTTTTGTAACATTGTTAAACGGGTACGTATTGTTACCTAAGATAACCATCCAGAGTTTAACACAGGATGTGTATGTTAAACTCTGGATGGTTATCTGTCATGAATGGGAAATATAAAAAGAATTGAGCATTATGCTATTTATAAAACACCTTAACTTAACCCCGGATTGGCAAGCGGATGATCTGGCTAAGGCCACGGGATCAACTGGAGATCTATGTATATGATCTGAAATGATGATGATGAAAACACCTTAAGGCGCTGTACTTAGTCAAAATAGGCTTTACAAAACAGTTTTTTTGCCAAATGTTTACATTTAAGAGCAGCTAAAAAAATATATGTTAATCTTGATCATATTAATGGGGGGACCATTGTGTTCAAAACACGTTTTCGGTAAATTTTCTCGATAAAAAAAAACCATAAAATAACCATTTAAATTGAAATTGTAGCAATTGTAACTGTATTATTTATAAACAAATCTTGATAATATTAATAACAGTGATGTAATATATAATAATAAAGGGAACTGTTGTTTTTATTTATCGATTGGAATAAGATATTTGCAAGGATTAATGTATTAAATAACTCGAACGACTCGAACGAAACGTTGCGCCATCGCGGCGTCTCTTCGCTTCTCTTTCGTTTCCACGCGGAGCAACAGTGACAAAACTAATACGTAAAAGTCGTCTATTCACCGCGCCTTAATGGTGAAAACCATGAATAAAAGAGATAATTATTTGCAGGTGGAAGTTTGCTGGATGTGATAAAACACAAGATAAAAGTATCAAACTGCAAGCACGGAGTATTTGATGAGGCAACTATTGCCACTGTACTGAAAGAGGTTTTAAGAGGACTGGAGTATTTTCATAGTAATGGACAAATTCACAGGTATTCAGTCATTTATTGTATTCAATTTTATTATTAGATTAAGATTATTTCTCTATTGTCAATCAAAACAACAATTAACTTAACTTCGCTGTCAAATCAGTTGCAGAATCATCAATTAAGTTACAAAAATATAAAATTGTGTGTTTGGTGATTCTTAATTCTTTTAATTCACTGAACTCCTCCAAAACATCTAGACCAATTTAAATGTTTTTTTTTTGTATGCGTTTGATATATTAATATATTATCATGCAGGACAATGTCTGTCCGGTCCGTTAGTATTATTATAGACTGAATAACACATTAATCATATCAAAGTTGTTAATCATGCTTTAGTTATTATTTAAACGTTAGTCATTTGTACAACCTCCGTAGCGTAGCGGTATTTGGCTTGCTTTAAATCTCGGAGGTCGTGGGTTCGATCCCCACTCTGGTCCAGAAATGTTTATGTAAATTATAATTCAGGGTCTGGTTGGTTGAGGGACTACCCTCCGTGCCTCGGAAAGCACGATAAGCCGTTGGTCGGGAAGAGGCCCATGTTCAGCAGTGGACGTTATACGGGCTGGATGATGATGATGAATCATTCGTACAGAAACTGTTTCTTTGCTTTGCCCATGTTTGAAAATGTTTGGATGCGCAAAAAAATGTGGTAAATGCAATGTATACACGTAAACCACATTTCTTTAAATATTTTGCTTCATTGTAATATATATATTATACAATAATTCTTACTGATATTCTTATGCAAATCAAGCGACATATTTTTATGTGTATACTTGAATGAATGACACTTGAATTCATTCTTGTCAGCAAATCTAAATTCACTTGATCTTCGATCTTATGTCAATGCAAATGCTCATTAATACAAACTCGCACATTTTTAATATAATTATCATCTGCGAATTGTCGAAGAAATGCGAATGCGAATTGTATAACCTTAATAGTGAAAAAATATTGTCAAAAGCATCTATTAAGTACATCAATATGCTGCAAAACCTTCTTTTACATATAGTTGTTTGTAACAGTTGGTGTTTAGGTAGATTTAGTGTCATACTAGTTCTACTTACCAATAAAAAAGTAAATTGTATTGCTCATCCCGGGCCATATAAGTCGATGATTTATAATGGCTCATATTGCTGGTCTAAGGAGGTGTGAAACAAGCGAATACTCATGAGCCTGTATAAATAATCACTAGCTTACCACGCGCGGTTTCACACGTGTAGCTCCCGTTCCCGTGGGAACTTTTTAATTAAGTATAGCCTATGTCATCCGGGGAAAGTGTAGCTTTCCAACGGTGAAATAATTTTTCAAATCGGTCCAGTAGTTTCGGAGCCTATTCAATACAAACAAACAATCAAATTCTTCCTCTTTACAGTATTAGTATAGATGGACCTGCCTTAAGAGAGTTTTGTTGTAGTCACCACTCTTGGCATATGGGTTGATGACCATAGTATTATGAATTCAACCAAACGAAGAGATCAGAACTATAAAACTGTAATATTAATATTTTGAGTGCTGTACATGATTCACTGCTGAGTGTGGACTTGCCTTGAGAGAGTTTTGCTGTAGTCAGCATCGAAACTATTAACATTACCGTTCTATGGTTCTGATAAGTCTGTTTGGTTGAATACATAATACTATGATCATCAACCCGTGTGCCAAGAGTGGTTCTTGGCACATGGGTTGATGACCAGCCTAATCAGAACCATAGAACAGTAATGTTAATAGTTTTTATGCTTTTGCCAATTAGTTTATTTTTTTTATTTTCATTGCCTTAATAAATGGTTTAAAAACTACAAACTAAGCAACCTGCGCAAGAGGGCGCCCCCTTTGGGGCTTGGACCTCGGCTCAGGGCGGTCGCTGGCGATTAGATTGAGGGATTATGACTTTTAGTATTTTAGGAGAGTTTTGTGCAACTGTCGCACTACTTTACAGTTCGCGGGCCTCTCGGACTTCGGGTCTACGAGGGCATCGGATGGTTCTTTGCAAACTAAGGGTCAGGAGGACGAGGGGGGAAATATCTCTTCAGATTCGACTTTTATTATAATAATTTGCGAAAATTTATTTGCTCTGCATTTATGTTAAGGTTACTTTGCTGCATTAGCGAAATTCTAGATTTTTGCTGCTTAGTTAATAATAAGTATGTTCATTATTATTGTTCTATGGTTTCATTAGATGTCTGCTTATAACCTCCGTAGCGTAGCGGTAATTGGCTCGCTTTAAATCTTGGAGGTCGTGGGTTCGATTCCCACACCGGACAAGAAATCTTTGTGTAAATTATAAGATTTCTTTCCGGGTCTGGTTGGTTGAGGGACTACCCTCCGTGCCTCGGAAAGCACGTTAAGCCGTTGGTCCCGATTGTTTATAACATCATCTATAACAAACGAACCAGGGAACGGGCAGTAGCGTTTCCCCTGTGTATTATAACACAACACTGCGGTCACCAATCCGCCTGCCAAGCGTGGTGACTATGGCAAAGACCCTCCCTCGGGAGGAGGCCCATGTTCAGCAGTGGACGTTATATGGGCTGATGATGATGATGAAGGGTCTGTTTGGTTGATAGGTTTATAAACAATTTGACATTGTTTATAAACGGAAGGAGGCTATATAATTATGCTAAATGTTTATATGCGTTTTGCCGTTTTAGGACATTGAGGTTGGATTTTTGAATTGTTACATAGAACAGATCAAAGCAGCAGTAAATTTTAAATTTGACAATTTTTTTTATAAAAATTTAGTGATAAATGTTATTTTTCAAAATTTTCTTTCGTAGAATCCTTGACCCCATAATAAATAATACAATAAAAACAAGACATTGTAAAGCTACGCGCGTACATATACTTTCACTTTTTGCTGATCCATTTTTATTTATATAGATGCTAGTGAAGTCGTTGCGATTTTGTTATTTTTGGCAGTTGTTCACTTTACTCCATTGCTAAGTCAGCGTTTTATTATTAAATAACGAACAGTCCTCAAATGCGATGCTCACAAAGTATATAAAATGCTATAATGCGAATTTGCGATTTTGCAAAGCGCAGCATAAACCTAATACTTTGCTAATGTTTATAACATCTTCCTGAGAAACAATAGGTACCTACTAATGAAGCGATTTTAATTTATTAACCTTTATTATAAAAGTGGATTTAAAAATTATTTCTCTTACAAAATGAAAATACTAGAAGCTCTTTTCTTCAACATTTGTTATTTATATTAGTATATAGAGGTGGCCCAATGGTCGGGACAAGACAATATTAAAAGTTAAAAAAAAAACAATCTTCCCGCGGCTTCGCTCGTTACCTATGTTACTTATAATACCTCCTGGAATATGTGTACAAAGTTTCATGATAATCGGTTAAGTAGTTTTCGCATGAAAGCGTAACAAACAAACGGACATTCACATTTATAATATTAGTAGCGATAAGTATGCGAAATTTCATATTCCTCCGCCCGCGCATTGTTCCTAAAAGGGGGTCACGTCATTAATAAATATTTTGACTATATATAAATTGACTTGTTGTTTGTGCGTTTGGCGTTACCCATAAATATGTGATATTTTCATAAATTCTCTCTTCAGTCTTTCATACAAACATTGTCCTCCACATAATAAAGATCATTATGAATAGGACTTTGCGTTAAAAAACTAAGCAAACAAAATCATTGACTTTGGAGATCAATTTACATATTACAATATATTATGTATAAATGTATGACCACGTACTTGTATTCTTTTGCAGGGATATAAAGGCTGGAAATATATTGTTAGGTGAAGATGGTACTGTGCAGATAGCCGATTTTGGTGTGTCATCTTGGTTAGCCACTGGTAGAGATATGTCTAGACAAAAAGTTCGACACACATTTGTCGGGACCCCGTGCTGGATGGCGCCCGAAGTTATGGAACAGGTTGGTGTGCTATTATAATGAACTTTATTCAGCACTTAATTATTTACATACACTTGTACTTGTCAAAATTACGCTGTATAAGACTAAATCTAACAAAAGTATCACTTAAGTAGCTAAAAACATTGTTAAAATTAATTGTCTGTCGTACGATAATTGACAAATGTACACATTATAGTAAGATGCCTTAAAGGTGACAGGTCTAATCTATCTGAATATCTGGTTAATTAATGGCTGGACGATTTGCCACCAGCATAACTTTTGAAACGTAACATTAAAATTTAAAAATAGGTTAGCCTCAAGGGGACATGGCAAAATTGAGCTAGAGTGCCTCACAATAAAAGATAATCTAAGTTGTACGAACAGGTGCTAACACAGATTCAAAGTTATTCTAATCGAAAAATGATATAATCAAAACTGAATAATTTTGCTAAGTATTAGAAACAACTAAGAAGTTTCTTATAGAGTAAGAAATTAGCTTCCCGCGTGCGGTTTCACCCGCGTAACTCCCATTCCCGTGGGCACTTCATATCCAAATATAGTCCTATGTCACTCAGGGTGAATGTAGCATTCCAATGGTGAAAGAATTTTTCGAAATCGGCACAGTAGTTTTGAGTTTATTCCTCTTTATAATATTAGTATAGATTAGTATAAGATATGCTGCTCAAATAGAGTTGGGTTCCATTGATAGTCGCTCCTCCAAGAAATTAAAAGACATCATTCAAGTGATCCTTCTGTTTCCTCTTCCCTCCGGGACGCCACAGTGAATAGACGTGTTGCATATTTCTTAGTACTGTGCCATTCTAAATTATATCACAAAATAAATAGTATAAAGTGCTTTTTGGATTGTCGCTAATTAGTCATTAAAAGTGAAAGGTAAATTCACTGCATACGCGGAGTGCCTGTGCGAAGAGTGCGGCTGCATTCATAATACTGCTGTCTCCGTCACGGTTGTGGTAGTGGAGGGGCCTGCTACGACGCGATCCCCACCCACCTCACTCCCTGCTACAGAGTCTACGGGCTACGGGCTACGTAGCGCTGCCGCCGCCAAGTCGCCGCGCCCGCTCCACGCGACCTCTCCGGCCAACTATTGTTTGCGTTTACTGTTTACGTTTTATAATAACTATCAGCATGTCCGTCCGTCGTTCTCCTGTATCGAAAACCTCACCTTTAGTGGAACACACCAGGTCGGAAACGGACCTAAACGCCTTGCAAGAGTATGACGTAGGTTTTGTAAACGTAAATCGTAACAAGCGACTTCGCACGAACCAACCTGGATCACCTGAAATGGAAGAGAACCGTAGTCTGGATATACTGGAATTGCTTCATACTTGGAAATCGGACCTCGATAGTAAAATAGATGAGATTAACAAAAACCAAACCGCACTAATTACTAAACTGTCTTCTGATATCATGGAGTTAAAAGCCCACAATCAAGAAATTCGTAAATCAAATGATGGTATCGAATCTTCTATGTCGTTCATAAACAAACAATATGAAGAAATTAAAATTGGTCTAGAACGTTTACAAAAAGAACGACAAGAGTATAATAGGCACATTCAGGACCTTGAAAGGAAAATACAAGACGTGCAACTCAAATCCAGGTCTTCAAGTGTGGAAATCAGAAACATTCCACAGTCCGAGAAAGAAACTGTAAGTACTCTGAAAAACACAGTTTGTAAGATTGGACAGACCATTGGTACTCCTATCATCGAGTCTAATTTGCGTGATATATACCGGTTACCTGGGAAACCTGGTACCACTCGTCCGATTGTTGCCGAGTTTCAGACCGTGCAATTAAAACTAGACACAATCTCTGCAGTACGCGATTTCAATAAAAATAAGAAAAAGGAGGATAAATTAAATACAGAGTTAATTGAGATCCCTGGTAAACGTCAAGCTGTTTACATATCTGACTATCTTCCTGCAAGCTCCAAGAAGTTGTACTATTTGGCAAGAGAGTACGCTAATCAAAATAGTTATAAATACTGCTGGACCCTAAACGGAAATATCTTCCTTCGCAGAGCAGATGGTGAGAAACAAATATTAATTTCGTCTGAGCAGAACCTACTGGATTTACGCAAAACAATGTGACTAACTTATTTTTTGTACTCGGCTATGGATCTCTTATCTCTTTATAATATTGTATATCTTAAACTTATAATAACTTACGTATGTTTTCTTATGTTAAATATTACTTATATCTCTCCGTTAATAGTAATAATAGTTTGTTATCTAACACTTCACAAAAAAACACACACCTTATTCCTAAGATACACTGATATTTTCTGTACCTATCACATAATTTTATTAACAATAATACACACACTATTTCACACATATCTACTCCCACAACAACACGACGGCCTCGTTAACCCTATGTTACCACACATTATAAATTTTACCGCTTCATTGGTTTGGCTAGAATCATTATACTGCGCTTTATTATTAAAAAATGGCTAATACAAATGATATAAATACGGAATTAGATTCCAATAGCCTCACGTGTGCGTATACTTGTCATCCAGATGATTGCAAAAAATATTTATATAATTTTAATAAATCCCTTAAAATAATTCATTTAAATATATGCAGTTTAAACAAAAACTTCGACCAGTTTTGCGTAATGCTTTCAATGACTAGTGTTACTTTTGATGTAATTGTCTTAACTGAATGTTGGCTTAGTAAAGTTAAAAACTTGCCTACTTTAGACGGTTATGTAGCACATGCCTCGAAAACATTACTCAACCAAAATGACGGGATTATCTTTTACACTAGAAAGAATCTTATATGTAACATAAATGAACCCACCTTTAAGGGTGGAAGCTGTTTAGTATGTCAGGTGGACATGAGTGTTGGGATAGTGGCAATCTATAGATCGCCATCCTTAAATTCTTTGAATGATCACCAAAATTTTATCGATAGTTTAAACAATGTTTACAGTAAGTTAACGACACAGCATTCGATCCTTATTGGCGACATGAATATAAATATATGCCTAAATAGCTCTGATGCTTTATGTGACGAGTATCAAACACTTAATGCATCTTACGGTTTCTTTCCCACTCATACTTACCCCACTAGAATTAGTCAAAAATGCTTAGATCATATTTTTATCAAATCTAGCCACCAATCCACAACATTAGTATTAGACTCCTACATAACTGACCATACCCCTATAGTTTTATTTCTCGATCAGTCTAAGTCCATTTATAATAACTATAGTAACACAAAAATTTATACAGATTTTCTCACAATAAAAACTGAAATAGAAAGATTTCTCCCTCATATTTCATTCACATAACCCAAATTTGGCAATGAACTACCTCATCCATACAATTTCGTCTATCATAACCTCACACACAAAAGTCACTCACATCCCAAAAAAGCATAGAATCCTGAAGCCCTGGATGACACCAGGACTAGTACGCTGTATTAGAAATCGCGACAAGCTGCACACTAAATCTAGAAAATCCCCTGATAATATGACACTTAAAATTACCTACACTCGTTATCGTAACTTTTGTAATGGTCTTATTCGGAAGCTACGACTGGCCTATTTTGCAAAACTCATAGAAAATGCAGGATCCGATCCTAAAGCCTTATGGAAAGCCATTAAAAATGTTACGAATACTAATAAAAATAACGATAGTCCCGTGCAACTCTTGAACATTCTGCCTGATCATATCCAGTCCACTAACCATGTTTGCAGCTTCTTCACCAGTATAGGCAAAGACTTAGCCGCTAAAATCACTCGTCCAAATAATACAATCGCATCAACCCAACATTCTAATCCTTCTACATTTAATAATAGCAATTCAATGGTCTTATTTGAAGCAACTGAAGCTGAAATAGAGAGTATAATTTCACAGTTACGTCTAAACTCTGCCGTAGGGTATGATGGCATATCATCTTATATATTGAAACTCTGCCGCAAATCCTTGATTCCGCCAATTACCTATATTTGTAATCTCTCTATAAGATCAGGTATCTTTCCCGACGCTTTAAAAAGGGCACTCATACACCCAATTCATAAGGGTGGTGACAGAGACTGTGTCAACAATTACCGCCCTATCTCTGTTTTGTCAGCATTATCCAAGATCATGGAAAGATTACTCAACAATGCACTGAAAAAGTATCTTGAAAGATATAACATTATAGCTAAGAATCAATATGGTTTCCGTTCAGGTGTTTCCACCGAAGACGCTGTGATTGACTTAACTAATACTATTGTCAAGAACTTAGATAGTAGTAACAGATGCTTGTGCATATTTCTAGATCTGTCTAAAGCCTTCGACACAGTCTCTGTCCCAATCCTATTGAATAAGCTAGAAGGATTAGGCATAAGAGGCAACTCCCATAGACTTTTCAAAGATTATTTGACAAATCGATCCCAAAGAGTAAAGATTGGTAATCATATTAGCGATGAGTTGGACGTCTCTTTCGGGGTGCCACAGGGCAGTATTCTAGGCCCCACACTCTTTCAGCTGTATGTAAACGACCTTTGCACAATGTCACTTCCTTATACAGACATTTTTTCCTACGCTGATGACACTGCAATTGTCGTCACAGGATCAAGCTGGCAACTAGTGAAAGAGAGGGCAGAATATTCTCTTAGACATATTATGACCTGGTTGTCTAACAATTTACTAACACTTAATCTCAACAAGACACTATACATACCCTTTTCTCTATCTAAAATAAACGCCCCACCTAGTGATTTTAACATAGTAGCCCATGGCTGCGATCTGTACAATAACTGTGACTGTCAAAAATTAACACAAGCTGCAAACACAAAATATCTTGGAGTACAACTGGATAGTGGACTGACATGGGTCAACCATGTTGACACAGTTAAAAAGAGGACTAGAAGGTTAATATCACTCTTTAAAACCCTTCGTGACACAACTACCCAACATAAAGTTAAAATGGTCTACTTGGCCCTCAGTCAGTCCATTATGCAATACTGCATACCTGTTTGGGGAGGGGCGGGAAAAACGCACTTACTAGGCCTGGAAAGAGCACAAAGAGCTGTTCTTAAAGTCATGAACAAAAAGCCTATAAGATATCCCACAGCTCAACTTTACGATGAAAATAAGGTTCTAACGGTGAGACAGCTTTTTGTGCTCCGAACTATATTAAAAACACACCAAAATGTTCCTCTTCCAGACGCCAGTAAACGCAACAGGCAACGGGTTTGCCCAAGTTATAAAGTGAAAACCTCTTTTGCACGTCGACAGTTTAAGAGCTTAGGCTGTAAATTATACAACATGCTCAACAAAAGGGATAGAATTGTTGGCCTATGTAGACATGAGGTTAAAAAGAAAGCTACTAGTTGGCTACTCCAACTGGACTATGTAAAGACCGAAGCGCTTCTTCAATATTTAGATTAATTCATCATACATAGGTACACAAACACACACACATACACACACTCACACACAAGCACATACACACACACACACACAAACATACACACAGATCAACTCACACAATCCATAACATACACCTTCTTATTGCTATTATTGCTACTTGGTATTTAATGCTAAAATATGTTTATTCTTGTTAAGATCTTTCCCCTATTTAATCAATAATGCGTCTGGTATCAATTCTTTGACTGAGCACTATTTCCCTTGATACCGGCTTGAGCCTAGTTTGGGGAATAGTACCAGTACCTATTGTAAATTGCACTATATCATTATTTGTATTCTAATTTTGTAAATGATTTTTTTGTGACAAATAAACATTTTTATTTATTTATTTATTTGTAAATAAGTTTATAATATATTAAAGACAAAATACATAGAAAAGGTTATCATAAAATTTGACACTATGTAAAATAACAAATCTGCTTGGGAGTGAGTTGCTCTGTATGATAGGGCTTTATTCATAGGGGTAGGGTAGGGTAGGGGTAGGGGTAGGGTAGGGGTAGGGTAGGAGTAGGGTAGGGGTAGGGTAGGGTAGGGGTAGGGTAGGGTAGGGGTAGGGGTAGGGTAGGGGTAGGGTAGGAGTAGGGTAGGGGTAGGGTAGGGCAGGGGTAGGGTATAAAAGTCCACCCGTGCGAAGCCGGGGCGGGCCGCTAGTCTATATATATAAAAGAAAGTCGTGTTTGTTACAACACTTATAACTCGAGAACGGCTGGACCGATTGCCATGGTTTTTGATTTGTTGGATTTGTTTCCGTCCCGAATAGCAGAATACATTTTAAAAACAAAAGAAAGTCGTGTTAGTTACACTATTTATAACTCAAGAAAATGAAAATTGGTAGGGAGGTAGCTAAGAACTGGGAGAAGGACATAGTATACTTTTGGGTAGGGGTAGGGAAGGGTAGGGTAGGGGTAGGGGTAGGGTAGGGGTAGGGGTAGTGGTAGGGTAGGGCAGGGGTAGGGTATAAAAGTCCACCCGTGCGAAGCCGGGGCGGGCCGCTAGTTATTGAAATAAAAATCTGTATTTTCGCTTAGGCTCTTTTCACTTGGGCTTTCCTAAGTGGCACTTTACGATAAACGTACGACGAATGATTCTGACGTATAAAAATATTTGGCTTGGAAGAAATTTTGTTCCGCGATGTTCAATGTTTGTTACATGCATTTCAATGAGTTAATATTTTTTTTAGGACCATGGTTACGATTTTAAGGCGGATATATGGTCGTTTGGTATTACGGCTATTGAAATGGCCGCGGGGACGGCGCCATATCATAAGTATCCACCTATGAAGGTGCTGATGCTGACCCTGCAGAATGATCCACCTAACTTGGATACAGGTAAAATTATAATACTTAAATGTATTTAACTTAATCGTCTATGTTGGCTTCGAATGCGGTTAGGGTGTGGAATTCTTCAGATCAGGACACATGTTAAATATTTGTGTTTGTACACACAACACTACCGCTAAGCTACGGACAAACTCCGTAGCGTAGCGGTAATTGGCTCGCTTTAAATCTCGGAGGTCGTGGGTTCGATCCCCACACCGGACAATAAGTCTTTGTGTAAATTCCAAGATTTCTTTCCGGGTCTGGTTGGTTGAGGGACTACCCTCCGTGCCTCGGAAAGCAGGTTAAGTCGTTGGTTCCGATTGTTAGAACATCATCTATAATAATCGTATGTCAAGGAACGGGAAGCAGCGTTTCCTTGCCAAGCGTGGTAACTATGGCATGCCCATGTTCAGCAGTGGACGTTATACGGGCTGATGATGATGATGATGACTGAAGTGTCTCGAGAAAAATGCGCCTCAAGTCAGGAAGTGTTTGTATTTCATCTGTACTTTCAAGAGCACGTTAAGCTGATGGCCCTGCGCCTGATTTCTTAATCGGTCGAGTCGGTAAATTCGTCCCACCGGAGTTTGGATAAGGCATAGAGAATATACCTTTATTTGCGCACACACTTGTACACTATTTTATGTCCAGCATAAATGGCTAATCTCCCTAGAGTTTGTTCGCCGTGAGCATGTAGAGGAATGGTTGTTGGCATTTAGTCCTACTCGCTGCTGCTTAACAACCGTTTTACAATTTGACAACTTGTTTATAGCCTCTAATGGCGTGCGAATTTCCATGGCCCACATTACACCATCAATTTGGATCGAGATCCGTGATCGCGGTAGATTGATATAATTTGATTTGGATTGTTGTCACATTACACAGTCAATCCAGATCACGTCAGTCCATTGTTCGCTATGATCACATGAAGACGTGTGCTCAGGGGATTCTGATTGCCAATAAATAAAAAAATATGAAGATTGTGTGTTCACAATCGCGAAAGCCTCCGTAGCGTATTAGGTATTTGACTCGCTTTAAATCTAGGAGATCGTGGATTCGATTCCCACGCCGTCTCTTTGTGTAAATTCAAAGATATCCTTCCGGGTCTGGTTGATTGAGGGACTACCGTCCGTGCCTCGGAAAGCACGTTAAGCCGTTGGCCGATTGTTATAATATCATCTATAATAATCGTATATCAAGGAACGGGCAGCAGCCTTTCCTTGTGTGGTACAACATAAAACTGCGGTCACCAACCCGCCTGCCAAGCGTGGTGACTATGGCGAATACCCTCCCCGGCAGGACGTCCATCTTCAGCAGTGGACGTTGTACGGGCTGATGATGACGAATTGCAAAATGGATGGATTGACTGGGAGAGAATGCCTCTGGCATTAAGACCGCCTATGTACAGTTATGTGCTGAAGTTTTATATAAATATATTTTTAAATAATCAAACTATTTTTTTCAAACCAGGTGCTGACGAAAAAGAACAATATAAAGCTTATGGGAAGACGTTTAGGAAAATGATAATTGATTGTTTGCAAAAGGATCCGACGAAAAGGCCCACCGCTACAGAGTTGTTAAAACACCCATTTTTTAAGAAAGCTAAAGACAGAAAATATTTGACCCAAACATTAGTCGCTATTGGACCTAGCATGGAGACCAGGGTTCATAAGGTAATTATTGATTAATTGAAATATTATAAGACATAGGTATATTTCAGATTTTTTTACTAAACAACTTCGGTATATGGTAAATAGAGTTATTACACTACTTTACGAGCAGTTAATTAGTAAACAATGAATTTATTCAGCACTAAGGCTGTGTTCAAACCAAACTGACTGTCAGCCGCAGAAAGTGAGCGAACGTTACGCAGTTTATTGTATTTCCATACATATTCACTGTTTCGTTCACATCTAACCGACGATACGTTATTACGCTATGCGTAGACGCTGACATTCGGCGGCCGATGATTAATATAGCGTGTCACTACGCTCCGCGGACGCTGATTGGACGTACGGACGTAAACTATAGCGTAATGTCAGCATACTTTCAACGAAAAATACCGTTTATTTTCACGTTTACACTGAGGCTCACAGTGAGCCTGCCCACATTCGGCGGCTGACAGTCAGTTTCCTTTGATCACAGCCTTAGTTATTTACTTACGCTTGTACTTGTCAGAATCACTATGTAAGAAAAAACTATAGCTAATTAATTATTATTCTTAATTCATAGATAATTAAAATAGGTTACTAACAGGTAGCAGGAAATTGTATGATACTACCGACAATGTACTCTGTCCGTCAGTTTGTCATTAATTCCTCTTTTCATAATAAAATTATATTCAGAGTAATTATAGGTTAAGTAGCCGAACAATATTGGAAATTTGATACAAACATAGAATTAAGTGACACTCACCTGGGGGCCCTCCCAGGACCCACAGTCATGATGGTGATGATGTTTCATTTGTACCACATGATTTTAGTTATAAAGAAAGGAATAGGGAAATGAGAAACGGGGTTTGCTTGCTCACTTTGTATTATTATAGTAAACGCGCGGGTATTCGCGTTCCGTTCTATTACGATATACGCTTGGCATACTAGGAGATGGTCAGTCCAATAAAACCTCCCGGCTACTTCTAATGACTCCAGTAATAGGGGGAAACTGCAACTGCCGAGGTATTATATTTGGTGCTGCCTGTCGGTGTCCATAACAAAGCCGGCTAAAGAAAAATTGGGCGGGCCAGTTCGTTGCCCGCGGGCCTGGTTTTTTTTTCGGACGGACATACGTTGTTAGCCACGAGGCTTTTGCTACTTCACCGGGCATAAAGGCGAGCAGAGCTCCAGCCTTAATAAATGGTTTAAAAACTGCGCAAGAGGGCGCCTCCTGTGGGGCTTGGACCTCGGCCCCGGGCGGTCGCTGGCGATGAGTTTTGTGCAACTGTCGTTCTACTTTACAGTTAGCGGGCCTTTCGGACTTCTGGTCTACGAGGGCATCGGATGGTTCATTGCAAACTAAGGGTCGGGAGGACCGCGGGCCTGGGTTTGGCTGGCCTTACTATATAATAAATGTCCTACGGATGTAGACAAGCAACTTAGAGATGAGCATCTTTATTTATTTTATTATCACGTTTACGCCCACTGCTGAACATGGGCCTCCTCTGTAACAGTCCTTGGCAAGGCAGGCTCGTTGAGGGATAGTGATAATCACCACGCTTGGCACGCGGATTACTGATCGCAGTATCTTATCGGTTAGATGCTGGTGCCCATCGATCAGGTGTATGTCCCTAACTCGCCTCTTAACCATAGGAAGATATGGGGCGGTAACCATACGGGGCAACTGGGCTCATGCAAAATCTGTATAATCACCACAATTTTATTTAGGTCCATATGAAAACTAGCTGCGCCCCGCGGTTTTACCCGCGTTACTCTGCTCCAGTGGGTCGGAGCGTGATTTATTGTAGCCTATATGTTAATCGAGCTTATTAACTATCCCCGTGCAAAGTTTCAGCCAAATCCATTCAGTAGTTTTTGCGTAAAAGAGTAACAAACATCTATCCATCGGCATATTTGTATTTCACCATTTCAGGCTAGTAAAAGGCAGGGTGCTTCAGGCAGACTTCACCGCACTGTCACCGGAGAATGGGTATGGAGTGAGGAAGAAGATGAACATCCAACTGAAGGTTCAGAATCAGAAGACGAATCTTCAGCGAATGATACTAATAGACCTATGAATCATTTGATGAGAGCCGAGTCGAGTGGCAGTGATAATGATGAGGTAATTTTATCTTATTAAATTGCTATAGGAAGATAGAAGGATTCTATACTAGAATGCGTCCATGGCTTTCATTGGCCTTTGTTTTTTTTATAGCTTAAAGGAATATAGCTTCTATAGTACTAACTGCATTCACGGTCCAACTCTAAATGATTATTCACCATATACCGTCAACCGCGAGACTGAAGTCGAGGTCCCGATTTAGGTCTGCTTCCTCAGAATACCTTGACTCAATACCCTCTCATATTCACACCCCCGAGCAAACGCTTAACGCTATCGACTCTCTCACGGCTCACGTCCAAGCGTTGTCGAACACATCCTTGTTAAATCAGGTAAACATAAATGTCATACTGGAGCACTCTTCTTTGACGTAGCTAAAGCGTTCGACAAAGTCTGGCACACTGGCTTAATTAATAAGCTCTACCTCTACCAACTTTAAGTGCCGGACCGTCTAGAGCACATCATAGTAGACTACCTCTCGGGGAGAACGTTTAGAAGATAACTCTTCCCCTTACCCCATCCAAGCAGGAGTGCCACAAGACTCAATACTTTCGCCACTCCTGTTCTCGCTTTACGCAACTGACATCCCGAAACCCAATAAAGCCTATCTGGCTCTCTTTGCGGACTCTAAGCGGATACCGCTTTATACAAATGATTCAGAAAGTGGAGAATCGAAGTAAATCCGACAAAGAGTGCCGCGGTACTCTTCTCGAGATTTAACAGTCCACCAGACATAATAAGGTTAGGATTTACACCACGTGTGTACGACCGATTATGACGTATGCGAGCACCGTTTTTGCTCATACAGCGTCTAGCAGTTTGCACCGCTTACAAACTGTTCAAAGTCGATTCACTCGACGTGCCACCGGTGCACCTTGGTTTATTCGCAACTTTAACTTACATGCTGATCTCCAACTGCCTTCCATCAATCACTGGATGATAGAGGCATCGGAACCGCGGCTCAACACCCAAACCCGTTGGTTGTTGCAGCATCCGACTACAGACCTTTGCCCACAAAAGTCGTAAAAACCGTCGGCCTCGGGGAGTCCTATACGACCCGGACGACGACAACTTACCAACTAGCAGTGCACAGACTTCAAGAAACTAGCACTACTGTTAATAATCGACCAACGACCAACAATAAGTTACTAGCTTCCCGCTAACTCCCGTTCCCGTGGGATCTCCATAATTAAATATAGTCTGTGACACTTAAGTGAAAGTAGCTTTGCAATGGTGGAAGAATTGTTTGTTGTGTTGTGTTGAAATCGGCACAGTAGTTTTTGAATTTATTTATTACAAACATAGACACAAAAATACAAATCTTTCTTCTTTATAATATAAGTATAGATTAACTGCAATAACTCGTCTTGCATACCTACTATTAATAATATTTATTTACATATTTTAAACATAACAGTTCAGCGTTATTAAAACCTAATGAACCAGTTTTATTAGTCGCACACCTAGATATCATTCGATTACAATCGATGATAAAGGACAATCAAAGAAGGGATTTAGAGCAAAATAAGTGCTCGTTCTTTGTTTACAATTTAGGTTTTTGCTATTGTAAATATGTTACTTCAAATAAAAATAACAATATTAACTACTTCCAAGACAAACTTAATAATAAAATGAAAATGAATGAACTGAAAATGGTGAATTATATGAACAATATATCTTAGAAATTAACAAAACTTTTTTTTGTTTCCTTTACGTTTATTATAAATTTCATTTCTTCCACTTAAGCCCCTTCTTATACCGTATACCAATGTAATGGGGAAGGTAAAACTTATCTCCACTGGACACCCTAAACCTTGGCAATCAAATGTACAAAATGTTAAAACGAACTTTTTTTAGTGTAAACCAAACCAATTAATGCTTTTCCAACGGTTTATAATTACAAATAGTAATGTTGCAAATACTTAACAGTTTAAAAAAGCGCTACAATATTTTTGTATGTGAGAGTATCTGACTTAACCTTAAACTTGTGATGCGGATTAACCGCGGGCACGTGTACGTACACCAAAACGTATACGCGAAGTGAGATGAAAGATCGCTGTTTGCATCCTGTTCCTTCCTATAGAAAACGGCATAAGTATATTCCGCTTCCACCATTTGCGAGGGATCAACGACTCCTCTATATATGCTCCCTGTACGAGTGCAAAGTTCCACCTTCCTTGATATGACCTTTCTTTAAGCGAATACAGTAATCCCAAGCCTTATTCAAGATATCTCCTAGTTGGTCAGAGAATGTATTTATTATTTATTTATTATATGTATAAGTTATACTATTCATCTATACATTTATTATAGAGTAAGATTATCTTTTACTGGTTTTGATTTTATATGCACCAACCAAAATATCTCTGGATCACCCAGAGGTAGACTGGTAGATATTGCCTATGGCATTAAGTCCGCCAATGCACATGTACTTTGCATGAAGTTTAATAAATAAATGTCCCACATTGTATTATTTGAATAGAAAGTAAACTATTTCAGTGCTTGTTGAATATTTAAAATATAACAATAATAATGTATTACAGGAATCAAGGAAAAGACCCGCAGAAAAGGTTGAAACGAAAGAATTGAAATCTGATAACGCGGAAGCACCCGTTATTAATCTCGTTTTACGATTAAGGTATGGTATGGTATGGTATATATTTACTCTTCAAATCCAAATTCAAATATTTATATTTGTAGAATACATAGGATACAGATGTCTTATATATGTTGCAATAAAGAACATTTGTTTTATTATGTGTTATTGCAACTAATGAAGTCTAAAGTGATTTAAAAAGTGCGGGTAAGATACTATTTTATAACGAAACTAGCTGTCCCGCGCAGTTTCACAGATCCCGTTCCCGTGGGAATCTCGTCTTAAAATACAGTCGATGACACTCACAAATTATGTGGCTTTCTATCGATCGTTGACAGTTATTTCAAACAACTGACAGTAATGTCAATTTATTACAAAAATAATATTGCAGAGAAGTTTTCTTAAATTTTCTAATTTTCCTAGCAATTTTCTAAAGTTTTTCTTTCTTAACTCTTAAACGGGCAGAAGGTATGTTTAGAAATGATTGGTTTTGATCTTTATTACAATAACATAAAGTTCAAAGTATAGTGGTTTCTATATTCCCTTTTCCGTTTAAGGGTTAAGAACCTTCTCCTGACAATAAAAATCACAACAAAGAAAGAATTAGCGAAATTGGTCAAGCCGGTCACGCTTGATGTAGTGACCAAGGGAGATAGGGATTCATTTTTAATATATAGATGGAACATAGAATCCTACTAATAATATAAACGCGAAAGTTTGTAAGTATGGATGGATGTTTGTTACTCTTTCACGCCAAAACTACTGAACGGAATTGACTGAAATTTTGCACCGGGATAGGTTATACGCTGGATTAACATATAGGCTACATAAAATCACGTTCCGACCCACTGAAGCATAGTAACGCGGGTAAAACCGCGGGGCGCAACTAGTACATTACAATTCACACAGTGAAACCACTTTGCAAAGTTAATCATGTAATAGTAAGACAGGTTTTACAATGATTCATTCATTTGTCTGATATCTTTAAACTACATATCAAAGAGGATAGGAAGATATCTATTCTCTGAGGCTTCAGATAATTTCAATTACCGTAAGATACGTGCAGTTCATATTATTTGTTGTACCCGCTGTTTGACCAGCTCCAGTTCCCGTGTGAATTTCATAATTAAATGTAGCCTAATATTGAAAATTTATCCAGTATTTCCCATTAAATGCAAACATCAAATCTTACTTCTTTATAATATAAGTATAGACTACGGATGACAATTCTAAAGGTACAACAGTGTTTATCGAAGTCATTGCCATTTAAAGGCGAATAATTATTCTTAATTAAGTAAATCAAAAAATGTACTTACAAGTGTTATGCATTGTAAATGACGTATAACAAGCGCGAATTATTCGTCTACGTTACTAATAAAATATTTCATTCCATTTTAATAAAATTTACTGGGCAGGCGACATTTATTTCTTTTCTAAATGACAACTCCAGCACTATGGAAATTAATCCTTGTGTCGCGGGGTACTTTACGAACACTCAGTTGATCGATACAAAGTACACAGACTCAACAACTTTTTTTTTAAATGTTTTTTTAACGATTACTAGCAGTGTTTTGCAGTCTACTTGTACTCTTGTTAACCCCCTCGTGCTAAGCTAAAATGGTTGTGTAACCAGTGGGTTTACATCGGTAGTGCAATGGGTGGGGATCGAACCGGCGACCACAAGATCACAAGTCCGACGCCCTAGGCAACGGCCGCTTCAACGACCTTCAATTTGACCTTCAACAACTATTTGTGGTTCATACAAAAAGTCCCAGAAGACCACGTCTCAGAAGCAACTGCCGTAAGCACTTAGCTACCAGTGCAGTCATCGTAATTGCAAAGTATTTATTGCAATACAGAATATTTTTCGGTTTCAAAAAGATTGGGCACCGTATTAAAGGAGATTTTGCTATGACGCTGTGATAAAAAAAAACCAATGCGCATAATAATATAATGTATGTAATTCTTAATTTATAGTACCGACACAGTCTTTAACCACTATAATGAAACATATGGCTGAACCCTATCTCTTGAGATACAGGTCTAACCTAGTTTAAGGGATAGTACTACACTAAACTGTGCCTCTAACTTATCAT
Source organism: Nycteola revayana (assembly GCA_947037095.2). Taxonomy (NCBI): domain Eukaryota; kingdom Metazoa; phylum Arthropoda; class Insecta; order Lepidoptera; family Nolidae; genus Nycteola; species Nycteola revayana. Next base: position 29,430,764 of record OX344842.1, on the reverse strand, counting down.
GAATAATTTTAAGGATTTGTTGTAAACGTATTCTGTGCACAATGTTTAAGTTGAGATTATTTACGAAATAAAACATTATTATTATTATAATTTGACACCTCTTTTCTGTTTATTTTCAGAAATTCCAATCGTGAGCTTAATGACATACGCTTCGAATTCATAATGGGCAAAGACAGTGCTGAAGGAATTGCCGCAGAGCTAGTCGGCGCTGGTCTAGTGGATCCACAAGATTCTGTGCCTATATCAGTGAATCTTGAAAAACTTCTGGAAGCTCAGTTTCAATTGAAAATTGCGCCCAAAGCTGTTACATTCCATTTGGTAAGATTTTTTTTATTCTTTTTTTTTATTGTTCGTTTTTTTCTTGTTCTCTATAGCAATAATCGAATTGTTTTGTATAAATTTCCGATTCACAATACAAGAATTCGAAAATACAGACAGTGATTTCATAAAGATATTAGTAACTTTTGAGATTAAAATTAATTCCAGCCGATAAAAAAATAAGTATTGTCGTTGTGGTCATAATCATGCTGTTATAACTTCCCTACTTACTTTCGAACTAATGCATAGCTACCGTATTTAAGTTTGACCGTTATTAAAAAGATAAACTAATTAGGATTGTGACAATTATCATTAATATTTAATTACATTTGAAATAAAATTTTATTAAATTTTACCTAACCATAAATAAAAAAGTATATATGTTACACAGAGGTAATATATGTCTTATAATGGTTATTGTTTATTTTAATCAAAAATAATATAAGTAGAATAATACTATTATATAATATATGAATAATACATATAAGATGAGGTAGATTCAAAGCTACAACGCTAATTGGATCCTCATTCTAATATATAACCTAATAATATATATTTGAAAATATTATTAAATGTTCTTCATGTATGAGCATGTCGAAAGGATGGATGAAAGAAGTATCTCGAATAAGTGTAACTGGATACGCCGCTCGAAGGTGCTCCAGGCGTAAATATGTCGACAAAATTGGTGACGTATTAAAAAAGGGCCAAATCAAAAGTACCTATTGCCGGCGAGCATACATGAAGAGACGGATGGAAGTAGAAGAAGCGTAAGAGGTGTCCGAGGATTGAGACAGCTGGCATACGTTTGTTGGCCTACCCATATAGGGGAGAAAGGCGTAAAGATATTATCCAATGTTCCAATCTCGATCCAATCCATCCAATTTGACCATCTATCAGTGTTAATCTAGAAATGCAAGACGCATGGATTCTTAAAGAATTATATTTATAAGAAAATATTTTATGTTTCAGAACTCTGCTGCAGCCAACGAAGAATTCGATGACAAAGCGCTAGTAGGGTTCGCACAGATATCGATCATTGATTAAGGACTACAGGGTAGAATACTTGTACTAACAACATTTTAAATTTGACCATCAAATTAGTTAGATGTAGACTCGTACTAACTCTCTCTCGTCGGATTCAGCTGTTAGTTGAAATGGTCAAATTACTTATAAACCACACCAAATTTATAAATGTAATTTGACTTTAACAGGCTGGTTCATTCTAAGTTCTGCTAACTAAACATACATATTTGTATAGTATATGGTGCTACAACGAAAAGGCTTTCATTTAAATTATTTTATAATGTGCCTTTTATTTTCAAATTATATTTTCTTATTGGCCATTTATTTTTCCACCGAGCCAAAGAATATTAGTCTTTAACTTAAGTAAGCGAGCACTTAAAAGTGTGTGTGTTATTATGTATTTTGTTACTATGTGTTCGGTAATTAATATTACCTATAAATGTGATTTTATTTTGGATATATTCACACAATTTATGAAGGGTAACCTTTTTTTATTGACCAAAATTACTTATAAATATGAGTATTATATTATCGGTTTGAAACTATAGTACCTATCTATTGTAATGTGTGTATGTAGATGTTAAGTGTATCGCACTTGAGTAATTGGTTTCAGCAAAAATAATATTATATTTAGTAGTAGGTATCAAATCATCTTACATATCGTTCGATGTTCCTTATTATTCTATCATTGAAAATTATTTTTTCAACGGATTGTGCAATTTTATTTGTTCATATTATAATATTTGAGTAGTAAAGCGAGTGACCGCTATAATCTTTACTCGTCACGAAATGACATGGCTTAAAATGTGGTTGTGGGTACTAAGCCATGTATTGGTATCACCAGTTTAATACCCAGTATTTGAAAGGATTATAATAAAGTAATCGGCTGTCAAAACTCTCGTTATGATTCAAATGAGTTTGTAAAGACATGTTTACCAACTTCGAATTGACTATCGTGTAAGATAACTATGAATAACTATGAATCAACTCAATCTTCGTTCGTAATCGAAGGATAAACGCCTTTTTGGATATGCTTCGTTTGATAAGGATTGCTTTGCTTCTCATTTCAGAAACTGGGTGTTACTGTATAAATAAACCAACGCCACGTAATGCGTAGTTACCGATCATCCGCGCATCTGTAGACTACATACGTAACTGCATTTGGCACTTTGATGTGTATTTATACCTAAGGCTCGTACATTAATTTTGGTGGTAACACCAGGAGGATTTACAAACAGAAACACTGATACAAAGCACACTCATTCAAATATATCCGAAGTTGAAATTGTTGAACTGTCTGGCGATCGAACCCACAACAGCAACTACCAATCCATTGAGACTTAAATTGATAATTCTTATTCGCGGAAAATATTGAATCTCTTAAGAGCTAACCGCAAGGACTCATTTTGTAAGTACCAATTACTAAGTCCGACTTATTGATTGTTGCCTAGTGAGTGTTTACGCATATTTTTTGAATTTCTGCCGAGAGAGTCATTTCGATTTATACCCAGTATTAGGGTAAGTGAAACGCTGATATTGATCGGGAAAAAATATAGGAAATTCCATAAAATTACTTATAGATTAGGCATATAAGTATATTATTTATCATAATGAAAATGGAAAACAAGCAACTTCTTTTTTAAAATTTTACAGAAAGTATTTGTGCTCTTTTTCGTTACAATGGCAGTAATGTACTAGATAAGTTACACTGTATACCTAAAAAAACGTCATGTTAGCATAGCGTAGCGTAATTGGTGAAACCAAATTATTAATATTATTATAAAAAATAACACTCAAATTCTTTTGGTATTTTCGCAATTAGGAATTATTTCAACCGATATAATTTTTGCTTGTGCCTTCATATATTTATTAATCCTTTTTTTTTATTAAGGACGCGTACAATGTTTGAAGCTTAGATAAATGATTAGTCTCGCGGACTAGACATAATACCGCCGACTAACTTAACAAATGCGGCCAAAAATACTACGCCGTAACCGGCGTACCTGAGCCAGTCACACTGCAACATCTGTGGGAGGTATAACGCGTCCAAAGGTATTAACAAATCCGAAGTAATATGCCAGTTAGCGTATTGAACAATCATTTATCTAAGGGATGAGGTTTAAATTTTTCGTACGTTATAAGAACAATAGAATCTCCCTTTGTATTTGTTACTTTTGTTAATATAAGGTGGAAATATTTAAATAATGTAAAAACCCAAGACGAACGTATGTAAAATTTTGTTAAAATCGAGTTAACATCTTAGACATTGAATTTGAATATAACCAACAAGTCTTATGATCGTCTTCACGAAAATCGTACACACCAATATTTCTATTCAATTCAATCCTCTAAATTAAATTATGAAATGATATGAAATTTCAGATCCATCGATCGTACCTATCTTAACTGTATCTAACTAAATAGTCGGATAGCATTACTGCACATATTTATTTTAAAGATTTTCTGGGAAAACTATAAATAAATAATATAGTCAAAAATATATTTTAAAATAAACATGTACGATAGATAGATTGCGTGCGTAAACGCCCCTTACGCTAGCGTTAGACGCGCGTTGGCATTACGCAAACGCCGCGTTACTGCAGCAAGCGTATACATTGTGTGACATCTGCGCAACGCAACGCGTTAACCGCGTTTAAGTTTGCGTTGTCTACGCCAGTTTTTAAAAGTTAACTTATATCTTTATATTGTACATTATATGAATTTCAATATAAATAAGTTAAGCTTATGACTATCATGAAAAGTTTCTAAAATGTTCATGTGTGCTATAATAAAAAAAAACGACTAAGCTATTTACCGATTAGATCTTAAATAATTTCAATACTTTATTTTTTATAATCTATTCATTGTTGGCTTACTAACAAAGTATTGTGTTTGTCTTGGTTTGCGTTCTACTAATATATTGTTTTCGGTGGTGGCATAAAATATTTTCTAGTTACTAGACGAAATTTAAGTAAGATATACTAGGTCTTACGTTATACCGGATGGGTAACTATTTCAGAATTATTCGACACTAATACATATTAGCAAATAACTGCCTTAACAGCGCATATTTTGTAAGTCTAAATAGACTAAGGGCAAAATAAACATAATGAGTAAGCCAATCTCGATTTACATTGGTCAAGTACAGTGGAAAGCAAATCTAGATTAGTGGTAAATTAGGGAATTAATTACGGAACGATATGACTATGAGTTAGATAAACCACAACTCAGGGTTTACAAGACATGCATAAAGTAGCACACTTAATATAAGCACAGCACAGTAACAGTACTCATCATCAACAGCCCGTTGACGTCCACTGCTGAACATGGGCCTCCTCTTAACAGACCTTGGCAAGCCAGAATCGTAGAGGGATATTGCCATAATCACCACGCTTGGCAGACGGATTGGTGATCGCAGTAAGATGCAAATGTTGAGCTAATAGATGCTGCTGCCCATCCATCAGCCATATGTCCCTTAGTCGCCTTTTACGACACCCATGGGAAGACATGGGGTGCTCTATACTAAGCCGGAAACCACACGGCAACGCATCTAAGTAACGCACGGCATCTAAGTAATATCGTTACTTAATTTCATTCTGGTCAAGTAGTGTTGATTCACACCACTTCACTTACTTACTGTACTTATCCACTTTCTTAAGTACTTGACCAAAGTAAATCGGGCCTAATTGAATTTTGATTCAAACAAATGCTTAATTCTATACATTCCTTTTTATATAGTTGTGGGTGCTTTATTCATTTATTAGTAATTTAAATTGTAATCAAAGATTACACTAGTACAAATATTTTGTATGTATGTCTAGGAACATTATAAATTCTAAAGTAGTTAATATTGGATTCACGTTTTAAATGTACGGTTATGCTGCAGTCTCTAAATTTGGTATTTAATGTATTGTGTATTTTCTCTGTTACCCACCGCCATATATGATTCGTCGAGTTTCAAATTTATTAGTATGCAAATTAAGATAATAATATAAAGAGCTGTACTAAGTATTATAGCAATTCACTGTATTCCCGGGGCCTTTATAAACGTACTTTTGATGGATCTAAACCACCTATAAGCACATTGATTAGTACGTTTGCATATTATTATATGTTTACAAGACTTATTTAAGCGCTACCTCGTGACAATTTAGCTATGTTCTTATTTTAACATCGATCGAAATAATGACCAGAGATAATTTTTAGTGGTTTTATAAAAAAATACAGAATTAATTATTCAAAATAAACTGTTTATACATTTATATGTATAAATATTTATTTTAAACCATGTGAGTTTACTGATTTAATAAAAATATGTTTATAATTACATCTATATTCTCACGCGAATAACTTATATTATGTTCAAATATTTTTTTTGTCGCTCTAACGCGATTTGACGAGGTAGCTTTTTTTTTTTTAATATTTCTATATTCATGATGAAGTTAATCGCTTTGCTACGTTAATGTAAAAAATTCGAAACGTTAATCTTCTCACTAACATGATAACAGTTCCTTCAAACTTTGATTAGGAGCTTTCTGTCTGTGAAATCAAATAATACGCGGATGCTAAGCGAGGTTTAATACAATAATTATAGAATATTGTCGATTGTTTTCTTTTTCATATGCACGTTTACACTTGTAATGACACAAACGGAAAAGAAAACTTTTAATTTATTTATTACTTATATAAATCAGTATTATTTTGTACTTCATTCATATTTAATAACAAACTGCCTACTTTGAATTCTCCATCCAGTAAAAAAAATTAATCATGATCAAACCTACTGTAGTTTAATGAAACTTGTAAACTGAAGTTCCTAGGAATAATGAATAGTGCCTGCTGTTCAAATTAGAATAGTATAAATATAGAGGGGTCTTGGTCATGTAAGTACCGTCGGGGTGCTTCCCATAATACAAATTTGTTCAAGTTACAAAACAAGCCAACTCAGGTCAACTTTGATAGTTACTATAGAGGAATTTAAATGTAGCCTGTGCTAATACTTGTTTTCTACGTTGCCCTCGATAGTTCGTCTACAGAGACTTAAACTATCCGTACGGTAAACCCCTTGGAAGCCCCGTCGGGTATATACATTTTGATATATAATTTTAATTTAGCGAAATATTAGTCTTATGTTTTGGATATTCCATGAGTTTTACCTTCGGATTCTAAACGAGGTGTAGTAAAATTATTCAAATTAAAATAAAAAAAAAATATTAAACTGGTATTTAATATACGCTGTAGTGAAATGAACAACATTATTAATATTAAGAGAATGTCGTACTTACTATTTAACTTGGCACCTCGAAGATCAGCTATTAAAACAACGTGAATATTTTAATTTATTTATTTTCCATAGAGATGGTATGAGTTTGTATGCATTTCTTATGTGGCAATAAAAAGAAAATGGTCGGCTTAAGCATATTTCAAACAAATGCTGGACCAGCTGGATTGCCAGTGTACAAAAAATGAAGGCTGTTTTATTTTTATTGAAGATTTTAAACAGTCATAAGAAGTGAATGTATTTTATTTATATCTTAATATAATATTATAATGTAATAGTTATAGATTATTGAGTTCTTTAAACAGGGTTTAAAGGGATTCGCGGTAAACCTCTTAGAATAGAGTTCAAATTTACTCTTAGATACGTAACCATTTGTATCAGTTGCGTCAAGATGGTATTAGTCATGATAACGTCTTACATGAACCAGTAGCTTGGTTTTTTCAATTTATTGCGAGTACATTGATAATTAGGAATAGGTACTATAATAATTTAAAGGCGTATTTTTCATCGTTTTCGCCATACTTATTAATATTTCCTAAAAAAAATGTAGCGGGACTGACGCTTTCGACACTAATACATAGCCGCGTCGGCTTTGACAAGTTCGATGTAACGGTTGAAAATGTTAAAAAACTTTCCTACGTTGGTCAGAGTGAAATAAACTCTGTTACTCAGTAATAGAGTATATCATTGGAGGCATGCGCGAATAATTTGTAAATTAGTCTATGCAGTTAAACACAAAGTTTGCCGTCCGTTACCCGCGTGACGTCCTAGATTGAATCTAACGGAATATGCTATTTATTTTAGTGTCTTTTTGAGTGAGCCTTCTATACGTAGATATATTTCGATTATGTGCTTCCGGCCGATATATTGCAACACTTTAATCTGTAAATTGCCTAAGGTGTTTAGTAATTATAATTAAGTATCAATATGTGTTATCATTGAAATATGTTACATATCTCAGTGTTAGTCGTGAGTAAAGTAATATAGTTTAATATTTAAAAAAAATATCTTATGACACGGGTATATTTTCAATATTGTGAGCACATAAATATCTACAGGGTCTAAAATTTATTTTGATTTTAGACTAGTGGTTTTTATGTAGCATTTTGAAAACGCTTTATAGAATTTCATTTAAACCATATACTTAAAAAATATTTGTAAAATAATTTCTATTTTTAAGATTAAGATGCAAGCATTGTCCCAAACACCATTGTCATTTGTAAACTGTATTACACAAATAAATACAAACTTAAAACATTGTTTTTTTATTTCATATTATATTTTCTATATTATTGGCTGTTCATTATTATCTAACAGGAGAGATGTGCCATAGGGATGACAACAAAAGAATCCAATTTAGACCGTCGCGTCAGTCAGATGACAAAAAAAATTGGACACTTATTTTTCGACTAGCTGCGCCCCGCGGTTTTACCCGCGTCACTGCTCCAGTGGGTCGGAGCGTGATATTTTGTAGCCTATATGTTAATCCAGCTTATCAAATATCCGGGTGCAAACTTTCAGGCAAATCCATTCAGTAGTTTTTGCGTGAAAGAGTAACAAACATTCATCCATCCATACATACAAACATTCGCCGGAACAAACTTACATATTGTTTTTTTATTATTATATTCATTTATAGTTTTCCTATTTACCTAAAGTTGTTATTTAACTGAGGAAGGTCAATAAGAAGCCCTGACCTAATTATTATTTGGAGAATCATTTTTTGCGCACATACTGATGCGTCATATTGTTATTATGATATCATAGACGATAACAACACAACCGATAAAACTGGGAATTGTGCCTAACCATATAATCCATATGGTACAATGTATGTTGGTGAAGGACAGTACTTACTTACTGGAAATTCCAAATAACACTGTTATAAAGAAACCCAAATTATACAAATTGTACCAACCTACAAAATACATCGCACAGATCACCATCAGCACACCGAGTGGAATACTGTCTCGGAACGCATGTACCCTGTAACCACTTGTAAATATATGTTAGTACTAAAGTAGGCTACCTTTTTAATAAAATAATTTCATTCACTTCAACCCTAGAAGAGACCCCGAGACGATCCATCAACTAAAACATTATAAGAACACATGTACCTACGCACACGCAAAACAAGAAGTGTCGTAAACGAAGGTATCATCAACAAGGGGAAAATATGTTCTAGTTTAAAGGTTCCTCTCTTCGAACACTGGAAGCAGTAGAAACTAAGACTTCGATAAAAAAAAGTATTCAGTACTGTAGGGTTATTGTAACGCATTGCCCATGATATTGTTACTGTATTAGGTATTGAAGCTAAGTACATTAATTGAATGAATACACATACCTACTTCATTAAAAATTTTGTTACCTACATGCATAGTAGGTACACGCTAAGTAGCGAAGACGCTAAGTAGCATTTTTAACTAAGTCATAGTTATATCATTACGTTTAAAGCCTCCTGAATTTTCTTCTTCTTCCTGCCCTTATCCCATATTACTTTGGGTCGGCGCAACACGTTTGTTTCTTCCATTCTGTCCTGTCACCCGTCACAATCACTAACACCTTTTTCTTTCATATCCCTCTTCACACAATCCATCCATCTGTTCTTAGGCCTTCCTCTCCCTCTCCATCCATCTACGTGATGATATTTAAAACTCTTTTAGTAACATGCGTTTTATCCCTCCTCTTCACATGACCGTACCAAGATAAACGATTCCATTTCAACTTTTCAGTCACTGGCGCCAAATCAACGATTAAGAAGTTTACTTAAATATAGTCGCAGTGTTCATTTTAGACTGAATATGAAGAACAATCACTAAAGCAATTTCTTAATAATTTGCCTTAGAGTGTGATTCAGTAGGTAGATATTATGTACACACATCTAAAGATTCGTTTTAGTAGTTGATATTTAATTAATAAAATATTGTTGTTTCTCTCTGATGATGCAAATAATTATAAAAGCAAAAATAGGTAGGTACTTACCTAATTCAATTTTTATTATTATGTAGGTAACTATTAGACTTTTGTTGGATTATTTCTCTCAAACAGTTATTTAATTCAAAATATGGTAAGTGACGTAGGTACCCACTTAGGTTATACAAATTTCAACTTACTTCTTACTTTAACCGTCTGTATAAGTCCACTGCTGATCATGGGCCTCCTATTACAAACCTTGGTAATCCAGGTTCGTTATGGTACAGCTAATCACCACGCTTGGCAGGAGGGTTGTAACATTTAGTTTATAGACGCTGCTGCAGCGGCGGCCTTACCCATTGCGAGGCTCCGGGCGGCAGGTCTTTGCGAGGCCCGTTGTCCTCGGTGAAAAGTGTGTGATGCGAAAGTAAGTCTGGTTGTTTGATTTAGGATCAATTAACTAACTTTAAATTAAGGATCAAAATAAATGTTTTAAATTTTCAAAATAGAGTTTATGTTTAGTTTTTTTTTATTTGCCTGGTGTATTGCGCGAGGCCCCTGCAAGAGCGAGGCCCCGGGCGGTAGCTCTGTTCGCCACCCCCTAAGGCCGCCGCTGCGCTGCTGCCCATCTATAAGTTGTATGTCCCATAGTCGCATTACGACACGGGACCGGGTAGGCCTTTTTTTTTCCGGTGGTAAATGCATTGACGCATTCCCACCGCCGTTGCAGCGTATTCGCGCGCTGGCGGTGGGATATGTGGGACTCGCCCTCTCCATAGCGTGGTATGCTTAACTCATACCACGAGGAGAGGACCCTACACCACTAAAACCTCCCAGAAACTCCTTCGATCCGCCGTTGGCGGGAGGCGGGTACGCATGAGCTATCCGGCCCCCCGACGGCCTTATGGGTAGGCCTGGGGAGGTCTATTCTAAGCTATACACCACACGGAAAGGTATCTAATACATAAATAAATCAAAAATATCCTTTTCAGATTTACATATTCTTCTACGTACCTACCTATATTTCGAGTTATCTAAAACTTACATACCTTGCGTATAATAAATAACTATAAGTAAAACAATATTCTGAAGCTAACAATTTATAAAAGAGAATTGCCACAAGAATTAAGTTTTGACATCATATTAATTAGGTACTTTAAGTCCATTTCGACGAGGACGTCCACTCGAAATTTGATACCAAGTTCCCGGAATCATATTGCGTAGCGCGTGATTAATCAGTAATCTAAAATAGCAATTTAATTGTCACATGAGCGAGAGGGCACAGGTCATCCAACGACAAACAAATGTATTTCAAGGTCAAGAGCAAGTTGGCGGAATTAATTGACTTTTGAGTACGGAGATAATTTTTATATGTTTGTATTTGATATGTATTATGACTGGATTTTCACAAACTGTTTTACATATACGTGTGTAAGGGTTCTGAACATCAAAAGAGGAAGGAATTCCTTATAACTCATGGCATCATAATCAGCTAGTACCTATAACGTCCACTGCTGAACATGGGCAATAAGACGACCCATTAGGTATTCACAATCACAGCAGCAGCTTATAGCGATCTATTGAGAGCAAGAGTCACTACGGATCCGAGTATTTCCAGAAGAAGACTTTTTTCCTCATCTGAACTGAACAATGACAAGGAACAATTTTTTTGCTTGCCGCATGAGCTGTGATACTCGGAGAAGGCAGAATCACGTGAGGCTGGACCCTCAGGGAGCCAGGACCAGGAATAATTCCCAGGGATACCGCTGCTCCAGACAAACAAGTAACAAAGACTCAGACGTAAGACGTAACTACGTTAGGTGTAAAATCGCGACTGAATCGTATTTCTCTTTGGAATGTGCGTAGTTATGCTCGGCAGTCTCCCACGCCGATATACAGGGTGTCCCAAAAGATTACGTAGCTGGGAAGGGGGGTGATAGGGATGGTCACAAGGGTCACCAGAAAAATATAAAAAATTCCCTCTGGGTGTTTAAAAAAATAAATGGCATTTTTTAAAAGACTAAAAATTTTACACCTTGTGCTAACTGTACCTACAAATATGGCTGTATTAAAAAAAATGCTGTTATGTAATCTTCAATAACAACAAGGTCATCAACATCAACATCAAAAATAACAAGGTGTAAAATTTTAAGTTTTTAAAAAAATGCCATTTTTTTTTAAATACCCAGAGCGGATTTTTTTTTTATTTTTCTAGTGACCATTGTGTCCACCCCTGTCACCCCCTTTCCCAGCTACTTAACCTTTTGGGACACCCTGTATAACACCTTTTGGTTAATATTCTGCGTTGAGGTAGGACTCGTGATGGCACACGTAGGTATCACGAAAGATTTAAAGCTTATGTTGTGGCGCGACTGCACGGTCAACCTCTCATTGAGCTATAGCGTAAACTTTTTTTTACAAGAAAAAAATATATTTAGGTCTGAGAAGAATATAGAACAGTATTTAAAAAAAATTTAAGAGTAGGTACTTGTTATATCTACTTGATGTTTTGAGTATTTGACATAAAACAATTGGGTCAGTGTCTAAGTCCATAGGTACTTATGTGTTAAGTATTTTGATGGTCAAAACACTATTTTGTTTAACTTAAGTTTATTTTTGTTCAACAGTAAAAAGTACATTGTAGTGAAAAAACGGTATTATGTTTTAACAGTATAGTTGGCAACCCTACTCTCATGGTCCAGTTGGTCTTCTTGTATGGGTACCTACATTCCCCACGATGACTCTCAGTGAGTTATACAATCGGGACACGTACAGCAAGGTGTTGGAATGGCCGGACGTCGTAGCATGTCCTACTGAATGGGGTCGAAACCCGTGCCGATGCATGCGGTGGCGACGCTCGCGCACGTTGCGACGCACGCAGTATCGGCAGACGGTGACGCAGTCGAATTCATCGATGCAAAACTTCCGATCGATGCAATTGTGTGTGTTGAGTCGAGTTGTACTGCGCCGCGACCAGACTGTTTGTTTTTATGGAGATTGTGGCCATATGGGATTATGGATATGGAGGGTACGAGAGTATGCCTTGAATGGTCTTTTCGGTGAAGCAACCTGAAATATACCAAGCCAAGTTGCTTGTCATATTTCGAATGAGAACATTTTCTATGCAAGTCACAATTTTATAGGCATACACACTTTTTATCGATTTACGATTTTATGCCGAAATTTTGTATAGTTAAAGACGTAGGCATCTATTAGTAAAGTCAACATGTTTTGTAATTGACCTTAAAGCAATCCCGTCCCCCACCGGTCGATCCTCGATATAGGGCATCTTTGGATAACATCCGCGACCGAACGATTAGTGATATAATTTATAAATGTTTATTTATATGTGTTGCGAACTTCACCGAAAATATTTTTTTTTCGTGGCTTCGTAGCTAACTAAGAATATACCTTTGTCTGTAGGTATTTTGTTACGAGGCTTTTGCTACTTCATCTAATGACTGTATAATCTTCTATCGTCTATACCTATATATAAAAATGAATTGCTGTTCATTAGTCTCGCTAAAACTCGAGAACGACTGCGGATTTGACTAATTAGTAGTTAGTCATGAAATATTCGTGAAAGACCAGGGAAGGTTTAAACGGTAAGAAAATATGGAAAAATTGCGAGAAAAATTAACGACTCGCATTTTTTTAAGGTTGTTAACTATTATAGGAACAAATTTTTCTTAATAATTGTTCAAATCAATGGTCGCTTGACAAGTAACCACACTTGACATTGGCAAAGTGCATTGAAGAAAACGCCAAATAAACGAAAAAAAATTATTTATATTTTATTGATGTTAAATTTTTTCCATTCTTTTTTATTATTATTTGCAAATTTACTTAATAAAATTAAGAACAGTTGATGGACGCGTGTCAAATATGACTGTTGCTCGAGGACGATTCGCAAATCCAAATCCAAAATATACGATAGGATATAGGAGTATATAGGATTAATACGCTCAAGGATTCCATCATATCTTCATCACCGCATTAATTCATTCATTGTTTGCGATTATTATATCGACAGGTTTCCTCTCAAATCCGAAAGATTTGTGGAGGAAATATAGGGGTGACCTGTCTGAGGATGTGTTACATCTTACATCGTGTGCGTTGTCAAACTTGGAATCATACACTACAAATTACTGAAGTAATTTATAATGAGACATTGATCTTGGTAGAAGATATGTGTTTATTGATGGCAAATAAAGTATTGTCGTGTTTGGGCCTGACAGCACCCAAACGTTCTATGCAAGATGCATTTGGCCATGAGTTACAAAGAGAACAACAGTAGGTAGGTAGTGAAGCATTGACCGAAACAGTTCGCAAAATTGTTCCACAATTGAATGATCAGCAAAGGATTGCGTACGATAGTTTGATACAAGCTGCGAACAGTGGATCTGGAGGGATTTACTTTCTTGATGCTTCCGGGGGTACTGGAAAAACGTTCCTAATTTCATTGCTATTGGCAAAGATCAGATTTTAATAATGCAAACAACTCTTAAAATTACAAAAACGAAACTAAAAGAAAAACTACTTCCAAATTTACACCGAAATTCCAATAAGATTTAGGAAAATCATTTGAATCACAGGTTTGCCAGCTATTTGCGTAAATTGTTTATCAAACTTGCAGCTGCAGACAGACTAGCTTAAGATCACAAATTTAAATTGCATTTGTATCCCTTTTACCGTGAAAATTTTAATTGAAAATAAAGCCTATGACAATCACAAATAACATGGCTTTCTATTCTGCCGTCCTTACGAAAAGTGCAATAACTCGAGTTTTGCCCCAAATTGAGTTAAGCACATATTTGGAATCTGCAGAATGAGATCTATATTTTCTTCTTAGACACTTTTTACGTATCTATGACGTAGCCAGTTTTAATACCAAGCATAACAGCAATATCTAGTTCGCTGCTTTATGATTTACATATCAAGACCGAAATTACTATAGATAGGAATAACTTACTTACGGTATTAAGTAGTTTTACTAACCATATCTGCAATAAGTATAGGTTAGCACATTTATAATTAGCATAGTTCGTCATTTGTAATATTCATTTACTAGTTATAAGTGCAATAAGTTTGAATTATTGCAGTTATGTTAAGGGGTCTCATTACTAATTATGGGAAGAATACTAAAATTGGTATATTTATTGCATTTATTTGTAGGAAGATTATTAAACGAATACAGTATCCTACCCGAAATAAAATGCAATAAATTCACCATTTATTGTGTTTATAATTACTAGCACCTAGGTTTAGGGGGTACGAGGGGAGTAAAATATTTCGTACAAACGCCAGTCGCGGCTAGGCATCGATTCGCCTCTTCTTGTAGTGCATGATACGGTTTTTCTATGACGTTATTTATCTTTTGGATCCTCTTCTGTAAGGTTGTGGCAGGAGTGTATGCTGCCACCGGCTCGGGCAGCGCAAACGGTCCGCATAAGTCCGCTTCTCTTTTGAGGAACCTTTCTAGTTACAACAGGTCCGGATTATCCCTCGGCTGTGTCGCTGAGAAGTCGTAGAATCTGTACCTTAAAGTCGGTGTCAGTTTATCTACAACTGTCTTGGTTGCTTCCGGGTTGTAGAGGTAGTTGATGCAGCTGTGGGTTTTCAGGGATGTCACGATGTTGGAGACCTTGATGGAGAAGATGCATATATCGCGCGGCGATTCTGTGAGGTGAGGTAGTGCCCGTAGCGCCTTCATCTCCATCATGGCGATCGACTCTGGTCTTCCAAATCGCGACTACATGGCCTTCATGATGTCTGCTGGATGTGTGATGGTGATGAGAAGACTTTAGCTGATTCCCTCGCCTTCCCCTTCAAATCCCCGTCTTTTCAGACGATTTGTGTTTTTATATGGCCGTAAACATGTCTTCGGTTTCATAGTATGCGGCGCGGAAAGGTAACCACTCTTGATGTGACCCATTGAAGAACGGTAGCTCGATCACACGTGGTCGCTGACCCGTGGTGACGGCTCGTACGATGGCTTCAGCCAATGCGAAATAGTCCTGTCGCTCTCCCGCCGGTCGCTGATGATGTTGATGAAGATGCTCTTCTGTAAACTTCGCTAGTGGGCTTTTATCTTCTATTCTGTCTCCCACTTGTTCTATCGGTGGTTTAGCGGCAACAGCTCTATCCGTTTGGCTGTTCAGGCAGGTGACCATGCTCTTGTTCGTCTCTTCATTTTTTGAATAGACTGTGACATTAATATCTTTATAAGTGTCTTCGGTTTTTAGGGCGGCGCGACGCGCGGTTGCAAGCTCCACCTGTAATCCTAATAACTCCTCGTTAGCTTTCGCTCGTTAGATTTTATAGACATCACCCCTCCCTTCCTCTTGCTCGGAGGGTGAGGGTCAAGAGAGCCACTTGGCCGCAACAGACCTTGTACTGTTTTCTTTACTGTGGATGTCCCGATATTCTTGACAGCGGCGGGCGGTTTCATGACCACGTCCACCGGTACAGTCGGTGCAGCAGACGTGGCGATGAATCTTGGCGTCTCGGAAGGATGGGTAGCCGCAGAAGCGGCGGCGGCAGGGGCGGCGGGGCGAGCGTTGTCGGTGGTCGCGGTGGAGGACTCCACGGAGGTTGCTGGTTCGAAGTTCCGGTGACCTCCGTCGCCGCGGTACCTCCCGTGGCGGTGGTACCAGAGGCGGTGGTCACCGAAGTGGCGGTTCCCGTAGTTTCGTCCGACCCGACCGCGGCTCCACTTGCTGCTTACGCCCTTTTTATTTTTTCTCGCTTGAGCTGATGATGTTCTCCTACGAAGAATTATCCGGCTACTGAAGGACCATTTAATGTGCAGTATAGCACATCGACTGTCGGAGGTATCTTGAGGGAATAAAACAGCTTCAAGAGAGGATTTCTTATTTATATACATTCTATTTATCTCCAGGTTGTTCCCGCCGTCTGTGTCGATCGGTCGGGGACACCCTCTTTTATATCGTCATTATGTATTAAATAATTGCCTCTGATTGGTCAGCCAATCAGCATCAGAAAAATATAACTGAAACCACTTTTTTTATCACATCTGAACACATATATAATGAGTAGACTTGGCTTTACCGAAGATTGATTCATAGTAAATCGGTGAGAGGAAGAAAAATTAAGTTTTGCAAGCTTCTATTCATATTTGACATAAAATGTAACACCATGATGTAATGTTTTTCTAATAGTAACAAATTACTACTTTGTCGTTTTAAACTTGTCTCTTACTAATGAAAACCGCAATAAATAAGAAACTTTATGCATTTTTGGTTAGGAAACAGTTAATAAAAAACGATTCATTGCTACTTAAAAATGCATCATGTTGGTTTCCCTAACCATTAGTGCAATAAATAGGTTACTTATTCCGGTTATGACCAGTAAACATTATTTCCAAATAGTAATAATACTTAACATTATAGTACCTATTTATGGTTTTTTTTTGCGGGAATAAATGCGGGAACATTTAGTATCACGTAATATTGTCTACATTGTTACATATCATGTAGTGAAAGTTTCAACTCGATACCATGTATAGTGATGGCGATACAAACAAAACGAAAAAAAAACTTTAACCGCGTTTTTCTCGAAATCAAGTTTAACCTAGTTAAGTATTGCACTTTTCGTTAAGACGGCAGTATTGGTAAAATAATTTCTAAATAAATCTATTTGCTAACTAAATATATTAACTTACTTTCTGTATTGCATGCCTGAATTAGACCAATTGAAGTTGTTTTATATCTGGCATAAACATTACCAGTAAAAATATGGCAAAAGGAGGTCTGAGGAAGAAAAACAACTAGTAGACAAAAAAAGGACATCCAACAAAGATTTTGGATTGAAAGTGAATCATAATATAGGTTGCGGAAAAAGTCTTTTCGCATTATAGTATGTATGAATTTGTAATAAAATCTCTTTGGCTATACCTACTATTTGTATCTGGCTGGTTTTGGTATCATTGAAAGTTTAAATTTTAAAGAACATAATTCCAAATACAAATTAGGAAAATGTGTGATTTTCATTTGTTTTTCGTACTGTCAAGATGAGTGAATCTACTGAAGAAATTCGATATTATCGATATTCGATACATTTTAAAATTTTACTACAAAAAAGGTAAAATTGCAACGAAAGCCGCGAAAAAAATTTGCGATGTTTATGGACCTAGTGTAGTGTCTGTGCACAGTAGCAAAAATTTGGTTTAAGCGTTTTCAATCCGGAAATTTTGATGTCAAAGATACACGTCGCTCTGGAATAGGGCTATTACGGATAAAATTGATGCCATTTTTGAAAAAGTGGAGCATTTTCGGCATTTCAGTAGTTACGACGTAGCTGAAGAACTGAGAGTTGACTACAAAACAGAATTGGCGCATTTGAAAAAAATTGGGTACACAAAAAAGCTCGATATTTGGGTACCTTACGAGCTCACTGGAAGAAACCTAATGAACTGTGTACTCATTTGTGATTCTTTATTACGACGTAATGAAACCGAACCATTTTTGAAGAAGCTGATAACTGGTGATGAAAATTTGATCACGTACGACAAGAACGTGCGAAAAAGGTCGTGGTCAAAGGCCGGTCAGGCTTCCGTACTGTGGCGAAACCCGGGTTAACTCGCAACAAGGTGATGCTGTGTGTGTGGTGGGATTGGAAGGGCATTATTCAATATGAGCTGTTACCACCAGGCAGGACCATCGATTGTGAACTCTACTGCGAACAACTGATGAGATTAAAGCAAGAAGTTGAGAGAAAGCGGCCGGAATTAATCAACAGAAGGGTTGTGGTATTTCATCATGATAACGCTAGACCTCACACATCTTTAGCCACTCTAGCAAAAATTAAGAGAGTTTGGCTGGGAGGTGTTAATGCATCCGCCGTATAGTCCTGACCTTGTACCTTCAGATTTTCACCTGTTTCGGTCTCTTCAGAATTCTTCAGGCAGTGTCAGGTTAACATCACTTGTCGTGGTATTTTGATCAGAAGTCTCAAAATTTCTATAGCAATGGGATCATGTCCCTAACTACAAGATGGCAAAAAGTTATCGAAAAAAATGGTACCTACATACTTTAGTTAAATGTAAATAAACAATATTGAAAAATGTTTTGATTTTCTTAAAAAATGCGAAGAAACTTTTTCCCCAACCTATAATATAATAAATGATTGGTTGACATGCCCAAAACAAATTTCGGAAATACAAATGATGGTAACACCAGTAGGTATTACGAAAATCCCCATTTGGCAGCAGATATAACTTGCATAATTTATAGATTAAAAGTTATATTGGAGATTATTTCAAGGTTAATACTGAGTTTATGTTTATGTACCTACGTACATAAACATAATTTTTTTGGTAGACCGGTACATTAAGGCCATTTTTTTTCAATCCTTAGATACACATGAATTTTCACTAAAGGTCTATAGATACAAAATCTGTCAAATTTTAATTTGATTCCTCTGATAATTAAATATATTTTAATTTGACGTTGGACAAATCAGCCCTTAAACGAAAAGTAATCAAACCATAAATCAAATTTGTAACTTTTTTTGTAACGAGGACCGTGTGGTTTCCGGCTTAGAATAGACCACCCCATATCCTCCCATGGGTGTCGTAAAAGGCGACTAAAGGGCATATGGCTGATGGATGGTCAGCAGCATCTATTAGCTCAAGGTTGACATCTTACTGCGATCACCAATCCGTCTGCCAAGCGTGGTGATTATGGCAATATCCCTCTACGATCCTGGCTTGCCAAGGTCTGTTAAGAGGAGGCCCATGTTCAGCAGTGGACGTCAACAGGCTGTTGATGATGATGATGTAACTAAAATACTAACGAACATAGACATAAACATTTAACATTTCGCAGATGTTACAAACACAGTTAAATGCGAGTATGTGAGCTCGTACTGCACGTAATAGCGCTCAAGTGATTTGTTTATCATTTCGCGTCTATATAAATCTAAGAGCGACCCGCTTCGTCATACATTAGCAATCAACCTCGCCTGGAATACACCAGCGATCTAAACACGTTTACTGAAGATAAAATGTATATGTTCAAAGTAATTGTTTTTGTGATTTTTTCGTTCCTGTTGGTTACAGTTAGAGGTACCCCATTGAAGTTACCGATTGGTAAGCTGTGATTTGTTTTATTTTTTCTGTATTTATTTAATTTTACGTTATATTTAGGTATTACCTATAAGGATTAATTATGTTATAGATTGTGTATTGTACGAATCGGTAGACACTAAGTATAATAAGTTAATATTAATTTCGATTGCGAAAAGCGAATTATGGCCAGTGTAAAAAATATTTAAAATTTATTCTGTATCACAAACGGTTTTGAAAAGTTTTCACATTTTCCCATCACTAATTCCCGTTACTAGTTACGTTATCTACTAGTTGAATTCGAAGTTTTATTTTTAATATAAAGTGTATAATTATTTCAGTGGATTTATTGAATTTTCGAACAGATATAAGCGATATATATACGTTTTAATAGTTTTAATATGATGCAGAAGCTGTGCGTTGGTTTCTATATCTTCTAGGCATATTTTTTCTATTAAGTTCACATATTGAGAAAAGTAGCTAATAAAAATAGTTAATACAGTGTGAATCTATGTATATAAATATATCTATGAATCCCTATTTCCCTTGGTCACGGCATCACGTGAACGGCTGGACAAATTTCGCAAATTCTTTTTAAATAGAAATTGCTAAGCAAAATAGAAAATGTAATAATACTTAACCACCATATTAAATTTTATAATGTAACCTTAGCGATTTTAATAATATTTTTTTTTAATGTATCCTTATGGCTTTTGACATAACATTGAAAGAATCCGTTTTGACGCTATCTGCAGCAGGCAGCTGCAAATATTGTCAAAAAAGTTTAAAAAAGTAATATTATTGAAAACACATGTTTAGGTCGGTTCATAGTTATCAATAGCAATTCAAATTCCATAGGTATGTATTAATAGTTAAGACAGGACAAAGTCTGTCGGGTCAGCAAGTAATAGGTATCTATAGGTTAACTTTGTACCCGTAGGTATTCATAACTATAAAATGTTTAAATGTTTTTTAATAGGTACTTTACGGAAAAGTTTACAATATGTCGTGTTCAAATACCATGTTTCAAAATTGAAATGAATAAAATCCTGCCGGTGCGGTGGTCGAATTTTATTAATCTCAATTTTTAAACATTCATAATTTTTTTATTATATGTTGGTAATACGTAATATTATATCCTACTAATGTAATAAAGGCGATATTTGTATATACTTATGTTTGTTATTCTTTTACTGAACCAATTTTGCCCATATTTTGCATAGTCATCGTTTATTACCTGAACATGAACACTGCTGATTGATGCGCAGCAGAATCTGTCAGCTCTTGGTTACCTACTTGCCATCTTACTGCGATCACTAATCCGTTTGTCAAGCGTGGTGATTATGGCAATATTCCTCAACGGCCCTGAGTTTCCCAGGTCTGTTCCTCATCCAACCAGACCCATATAAATCTTAGAATTTACACAAAGATTTCCTGTTTGTCGTGGGGATCGAACCCACGACCTCCAAGAGTCACATCAGCAGTGCACATAAAAGAGCTAACGAAGATAAAAACTATCAAAGAAAAAAAATGCCGGAATTTCTATATTAACCTTAAATTTAATCTTTAGGTTATATTTATATAACAAGATTGAAAAAATATCCTATCATAATAAAAATAATTAAAACAATTATTTTCAATAAAGCACTGATTGTTATAATTATAACTTATCATATTATGTCAGTCAGTCATGTGATGAAACCATATATACATACTAGTGTGCATTTATATTTTTAAGGGTTCCGTAAAAAACTAAAAAACAAAACCCATAGAATTACTCGTGCGCCTGTCTGTCTGTCTGCCACATTCAATTTGCCTCCAACCTACTGGACCATATAATGTGAAATTTGGTAGGATCGTGTTATCCTATATGACCCAAAGCCTCAAATAAGCGTAATTTTTGGTGGAACATTAGGAAAAAAAAATTGTGCAAATGTTACGGTATCACATATCAAATTTGTTTGTTTGACGATTTACAAGTGCCTGTAATTGGTTTACGTAAATAAAAATGATTTTTATTTTATTTATTTATTTTATTTTATTATTTAAATGAAAAGGCTCGTTAGGGGGACCACATATAAAAATGTTATCATAGTAAAATAAATTTTTAAGGCTCGAGCTCTGCTCGCCTTTATGAAGTAGGTAGCAAAATCCTAGTGGTTAAATAAGTAAGTCCTTCCGAAAAAAAAATAGTTTTGATTTTATTTGTAGAAGAACACGAAACTTAATCATTTACCTACCGACCATTCTCCGAAACTGCGTAACTTAAAATGTTGAAAAAGAAAATACAAAATTAGTTCATTGTTTATAGATTACAGCAAAAACTATAACATTTTTTTCAATTGAAAATAAAGTGAAACTCTATACCTATCAAACTTTTACATACGGAAAATAGGTTTTCGTTATTATCACTACCTATGATAAAACATACCACAATTGAATAAAAACGTTTGACTTTGGCATTGTACGGAATCCTCTCCACGCGAGTTCAACTTGCACTTAGCTAGTTTTAAATTATTTTATCAGTCTGTTTACGTCGACGGTTGAACATGGGCCTCCTCATTTACAAATCTTAGCAAGCCAGGCGTTGAGGTATATTGCCACAATAAGATGGGAGTACTTTTGAGCTGGGCTCCGAGTCCACTATCGTAATGGCGTGTCCATGAACTATCAATGACAGATCAATGGACGGTGTTTTTCCCATTTAGTGTTCTACTAATACAAATGACGTCATAATGGTGTCACTATGACGCTACGGTGACATTAGCGTAGTTGAATATGATACATTTATAAGTTTTGAAATCGCCTAAATAAACATTACAATCTCCCTAACCATCTCCCCTGATACTTCTGTTGACGGCCTTTTTTTGCGGTAGCAGCACCTACTGCCATTCCAGCGCCGACACCATAGTGAGATTAGTAGATTACCGTTTTTGGCATACTGATATCATGATGGCACTACGGTGGCACAATAATAAAAAAATTAGCAGTCTCGGCCCCCTTGCGTTGAGGGATATTGCCACAGTAAGATGGGAGTATGTTTGAGCTGGTAGATGCTGTTCACCATCCATCAGACGTATGTAGCTTAGTAGACAACCTCCGTAGCGTAGCGGTATTTGGCTCGTTTTTAAATCTCGGAGGTCGTGGGTTCGATCCCCGCGCCAGTCAAAAAATCTTTGTGTAAATTCTAAGATTTCTTTCCGGGTCTGGTTGGTTGAGTCTACCCTCCGTGCCTCGGAGAGCACGTTAAGCCGTTGGTCCCGATTGTTACAACATCATCTATAATAATCGTATATGAAGGAACGGGCAGCAGCGTTTCCTTGTGTGGGTACAACATAATACTGCGGTCACTATGACTATGGCCCTCGGGAGGAGGCCCATGTTCAGCAGTGGACGTTATACGGGCTGATGATGATGTTGCTTAGCTTCCTCTTACGACACCCACACGAAGATATGGAGTGGTCTATTAGAAGCCGGAAACCACATGGCATTAATTATCTACTAGCGACCCGCCCCGGCTCCGCACAGGTACAATGCTGATGTATAATACATATAAACCTTCCTCTTGAATCCCTTTATCTATTAAAAAAAACCGCATCAAAATCCGTTTCGTAGTTTTAAAGATTTAAGCATACATAGGGATATAGGGACAGAGAAAGCGACTTTGTTTTATACTATGTAGTAATTTTGTAGTTGTTTACAAAACAATGTACGTCTTTAGTCGTTAGTCGTCAACTCCCGTTGCCGTGGAAACTTCATAATTAAATGTAGCCTATGTCACTCAGAGTGAATGTAGCATTCCAATGGTGAAAGAATTTTTGGATTCGGCACTGTAGTTTTTGAGTTTATTCATTACAAACGTACACACAAAAATACAAATCTTCCCTCTTTATAATATTATTATAGGTATTTATATAATAATATGTTTATTATTAGTGTATTTATTATTATGTTATCAAGATTACTTTCGCGCACTTTCACCGTAGATAAACTTTAACTTTAACTACTATGATCTAACGATGTTATACCTAATAATAAATCTATATTTACCTCTGTAATCTACTTATGTGTGACTTATTAGTAGTAGGTATTAGAAAATTTATACAATTTAATCAGCCAATTAATCAGAACTGCGTAAATGGGTAAGAACCTTTCCATTTCAGTGAACCATAGCCTAATAACATTATTGATTATTCGATGATATATTATTGATTATTGTTGTGTATCATGACATAGTACTGCGGTCACTAACCCGCCTCGCGTGGTGACTATGGCAAAAGCCTTCCCTCGGGAGGAGGCCCATGTTCAGCAGCGGACGTTATACGGGCTGATGATGATGATGATCATTGATTGTTCGTGTACTAGCTCAGTTTTTTTTTTATGAGAAATAAGTTAGCTTTTGACTGCACCCTGCCTGATGTTAAGCATCGGCATAGCCTAGGATATAGAAGGAACCGGTTTACTCTTGATTTGAAGAGACCCATATTGTACTTATCGGGACATATAGACCCCGGCAGTAGTCTTGTGCCTGCTCGGTCATTTTCAAGATCGCTCCGTACTAGTTCATTTCGGACAGTGAACTAGTTCGTTCTATAAGCTCTAACAGCTCTATTCGGTCTTTGCGCTCGGTCAGCATTTCCATATAGGACAGCGCGGACTACAGAGTAAATACGTTCTCTAGGAACATTGTTAAGGACTTAGAGCCACCCACCAAATCACCACGGTGACCAAATTATGGTTACTATTGTAATAATTTAACATATTTGATTTTACTGATCTGATCAACCGCCTACATTATTATGAATGAATTCGTATGACGTACTTGTCAAAAACAATCAGTCAGTTTCATTATTCGTTCTCGCTCGCACTTATACGATCTGGCGGTTTACAATGTACGAAGTACGAAAAGAGCTATTTGACCTATTAGACCGATTACAAATCAGCGTTCGGAAACGTTTCTACTAGTACAGTATGAAGATACGGCTCCTATTCGTTCATCGTTCACGAACTACACAAGACTACCCGGCAGGGAGTTCCACATCTTCGCAGTACGTACAAAAAACGTGGACTCGAAGCGCTTCGTACGTATTTTGGGAATATCGACCAAGTACTCATGGCGCCTCTCCGAGTGTCGCGTGGTTCGATAGAAGAAAGGGGAAGGCAGAACTAAGTTGTGAAGTTCCTCAGCACACTCTCCGAAATGTTTCTCCATTGTGCTGTAATTACCCGTGGATTTTTCACGATTTCACATCACATACAAACCTTGTCCCCATAAATATGATAAAAAATATTTAAACGATTTGGTCTAGCACCTAGTTCTTAAATTACGCCCCTAATATACATTAGACCAGGATTTCTCAAACTTTCGGCTCCACGAACCCCTGTTAAAATTTTCAGGTGAAAGCGAACCCCTAACTAACTAATTAACCCCCCCCCGAGAAAATAATAAAATTGACTGTTGAAGAAAATAAGATTTTTATTTGAATAAAGGTAACAAATAAAGTGCCAAAAGAAATATCTTTTTAATATTAATGTGATGGGTGTGCTTGTTTCTTGTCGCAAATTGAGTCAATTTTAGGAGTAATTTTGGACCGCGTATTGAATTTTCAAGCCGCCATTACGTAAATCTTGTCGCGAACCCCCTGCCGTCGAATGGCGAACGCGTACCCCACTTTGAGAAACCCTGCATTAGACGATTCATTTTTATTTATATAGGAGTCTAGCTGGTAAACGCGGTTTCATGGTTTCATCCACGGTGAACCCGTACCTACCCATGGGAACCTCGACTTAAAATAGACACTCGCAAATAATGTTGCTTAATATGGTAAAAATAATCAAAATCTGTTAAGTAGATTATTCAACCACCCAAACTCAGACACTTTACTTGTTTATAATATAAGTATAGATTTTTGTGTTGGTATAGTACGTATCTAAATACTTACAAGACTGGCTAATTGAGAAAGTGTTTTATAATTTATATGAGTATTTTGGACATAAAGAATATTTTTTTTTATTTTGACATTGTTGAACAATTTATATTGAAATTTTATCTGTGCTATTATTATAATAATTATTAATTTTATTCTGTGAATTATAAGTATGTTTTTGTTGTTATCCAGATTACTTATTATTAATGTAAACATTTGCATATTCTATAGTGAATTGTATGTACACAAAAATTGTATGTACCTAACACCTGTAAAGAACTACAATTCTAGCAAATAAAAATATTCATTCATTCATACCGCCGTCCATCAGTTTCAATAACCGCTTACTATTTTTGGGAGATCGAATATTTGTGTAGCGACCTTGTGAGATAAAGAAGAAACATCTGTAGAGAATTGTATGCTCTTATCGGAATAATAAAAAGCGTTAAGATGTGCTGTCGGGTCACGGATGTGTGACTTCCGAAGTACCTATTTTGATTTCAAAACTCAGTTTTTGTGGTCAAGGCACTTGATAAGCTATCGAACTCGGCTAGAGCAGACCGCCTAGACAAAACTACATTTATTACTACACTTATTAATATATAAAGCTGAAGAGTTTGTTTGTTTGAAACATTATTTCAGTGTTATATAGCCTGTTTATAGAGGAAGACTATAGACATTTTTTTTAATAAAAATTTTACCTGTCAACGGTTGCTCCTATGGGCATATGTTTTGGAAGATAACTACCTTTCAAAATTGACCAAATTACGCACACTTTTAGCTAGCTAGTTTTAGACGGAAATTTCTTTGAGAAGATAGCTGAAATTGTATCAATTGTTTTTTTTTTCTCTCTAGAATAGAAATTACGGTTACCTACACACGAAAAATATAAACAACATCCCGCGAATGGCAACATCCTATCGAGTGTCAAACTGTGTTGGCTTTTCTCTTGGATCATCTATTTTTTTTCACACATACATATTATGTTGCATTGATAATAACAAACACACGTTTAAGAAAAATAGAATCATCTGTTTCAAGTTATTTTTGGTAAATGATTATTTTCAATTTAGTTAAGTTTATAAGTAATTTATGATTGTATTCTCTACAATTTAACAAAAAGGCAACTACTATTTACCTATCTACTTAATTCGATAAGGAGTGAGACCTCCTTCTTTTATATTTTTTTATTGTAAATTTATGTTTAGAACACAATGTTTATCCTATTTTAACAGTCATGGACATCTTAGACAATATGCGACCCCTGGAGGCCGAGTATAGATGACTTTGGAAATCATTTATTAAGATAAACCTTGAGTTAAAGACTCGAATTTGTTAATATTTTTGACAGTAAGAAGGGAAGACTTGTGATTAAATAATTGATAGATACTAAAATGTGTTTCTATTCCCGCCTTAATTTGCAAGGAACATTTCGATGCCCTCGTAGACATGAAGACCGATGCCTGGCGGACAGTTGCACATCTCCTAAATACCTAAAAGTTATCATTCCTCAATTCTCCCGCCAATTACAAGTTTTAAATATGAAAAAAGATGGCACCCAAAAATTATTGTATCAATTAAAAAAAAATACATTTACGGAAACCCGCGAGTATCAAACGTTTGTTTAATAAATATTAGTGTTACATTAAGTATGTTTACAGCATGAATTAGTATGAATGTACTTTTTTAAATGGGTCAAGATCGAATAATCTTGTCCGAGTACATATCTACGACTACTGAGTTTTGCGTTAAATAAAACAGAAGCGACATTGACCTAATTGATACAAATAATGAATGTATTACGAGCACCTTGAGTAACACCGTGATGTAAAATATACTTCATTGATTCTTTTTTTTAATTATCTTTATATGGTTAAGAATGCTTTTACTACTTATATAAAAAAATGGCATTTATTTGAAATCTAGAAAGCACTAAAATAAATATTTAAAAATTAGCTTGACATTTAGAGATAAAAACGATGTCAGCCATGTTGATCTTTATATTTACATTATCTGTGTTCAAGATCGATGACGTCATGACTCAGAAAGTAAAGGATCGCGTTCATATTTTTTAACGAGACGTCACAAAATGGCTGATAGCGTTTTCGTAAGTTAAATACATAGACAAAATAAATAATTTTCATATTGAGTTTATACAAACTTATTCAAGTTTTTTGAGCAGACATTATTATATTTAGGTTTCATATGACAAATAATTTTAGAAATAAACATAATTGTAACATAATTTCATATGTGTCAACTAGCCTATTACAGGAAGTTTTAATATTCACTAGTTTTAGCCTGCGTCTTTGCTATCCGTGGGTACTTTTAGTTGAACTACTAACCCAAGGTGATAATACCTATGTACTGTAGGTATTCATAAAGTGTAATCAATAAACATACTCGAAAAACATCTAACGTTGAATTACTTTATTCCAATCTCGAAGTACCGTACCAAAAAGTTTAAGTACCTGGGCCACTGGGTCACAGATAATTTGTCTGACAATGAGGACATCGAGCGGGAACGTAGGGCGCTGTGCGTTCGCTTCAACATGTTGGCACGCTGTACTGAACAAGGAAAGGTTATTTAAAGCCTATTGTCAGTATTTCTATACGTGCAGCCTATGGGCCAACTATGCAGCGAGTATACAGAGAGTACATGCGTGTACAGTACAACAATGCGTTTAGGGTATTGCTAAGGCTGCCTCGGTTTTGCAGCGCTTCTTCGATGCTCGCGCTGGCGCAAACCGATGACTTTTTTGCTACTATTAGGAAGCAGAGCGCCTCGCTACTCAGTCGCTTCCGACGCAGCACTAACAGTATCCTGAGCGCATTTTCAGAGCGGTGGGACTCGGTGATATTGGAGAGGTGGATGCACCTGCATGACAGTTCCTCTCCATTTATTAAGTGATTGTTTTCTATGTAATTTCTTGTCACTTACAAGAAATTACATAGAAAACAATCACTCTATTTATTTTTTCTATGTATTATTAATGAATTTCTGATTTTAATTGATATAAATTAAACAATGTAAATGTTTAATACTAACATTAGTTTTAAGTACCATTGTTACTCACATAATTTGGACCTGGTCTGAATTAAATGTTTTTATTATTATTATTATAAACTGCAGGTATCCGTACCGTACTGCTAGTAGAAATTAATCGAGATCGAATAAATCGCATCGATCGAATAAGGGTCGCACGGCTCGCTTTTATGCCCAATGAAGAAGCAGCAACATAGGCCCGTCCGAAAAATCAAAACTTGAAAAACCTTATTCTATGTAAAATACGTTCCCCTCGTGGATAGAGAAACATTATTATTATATTTTGACAGCCGATTGGGTTTCACCATGGCTGAATGCTAATTGCTGGTTGGGATACCTACCGGGGGTCGTCAAAATGTAATTATTATTAATGTAACATGCGAAAAATGAAAAATGAAAACGTTTATTGATAATGTAGACGAATCGATCGTACTTATTATAAGTCAAATACAATGACAATAAAAAAAAAACAATCTTAACTAATAAATTAGTTTAAATTTCAACAATAATGTTATTAAATAAAATTTATTAATATTGTTATGGCATGTTCGTAATTAATCGCTTATTATAAAATATAATTAAGATCAACCAGCGCGGGCTGGGACCGGGTCTGAAGCATAGAACGCGTCGCGAGCCTCGCCTTGCAAGGACGACCGGACCCTATCCTAGCTTCCTACGAGTCTTTCTCTATCTACCTACGGTGTGACACTCGGAGAAGAAACATGCGTTAACATAATTGGTACCTATTGTTTTTTTTTCAGTGAACCAATATGAAGAGCCGTGTGTAAGGCAAGGCGGTCTCTGCCTTCATCGGAACCAATGTGTACCTGAGAACATGTCACCATTTGGCCCACTATTGTGTCCGGACCAAGCGCATCTAGGAATCGAATGTTGCTATGTAAGTCATCATCTCCCCGTCCTTATCCCAATTTATTTGGGATAGGTGCAGCACGTTTTTTTTCTTCTATTCTATCCTGTCAGCTGTCACGCTATGACTTACTCCTTTTACCTTTATATCACTTCTCACACAATCCATCCATCCATCTTTTCTTTGGCCTCCCGCTTCCTCTCCAGCCATAAACATGCAAATTCATTACTCTTTTCATCACATGCCAATCAACGTCTTCACTGACCATTCCCTTTCAACTTTTCTATCACAGCTGGCACTTTCAAGCTTTACCATACTCACTTTGTTCGTTTCTATTACTCCAACCACACATCTACTTCAACTTTCTCATTTCTTTTAAGTATCATTTGAACATTTTGATTTCGTAATCGATGTTTTATCTTTAAATAGTACCCTTGATAGTGGTTATGTATTTGTGCCTTTTGGTGTCGAAATATTGGAGCCGTGGGGACCGGGAGCCAAATTAATTTATAAATACCTCGAAGATTGCAGCTTCGATCCTTGATATTCTGCACAATGATTTATTTTTGCTTGTACAATCGATCTACTTATGTTTATACTTTTTAACAGCATTAAAAATTACAGATTTAAATAACTACGAAACTGTATTAAGGGCGCCCGTTCTTGCACCTCCGTAGCGTAGCGGTATTTAAATCTCGTAGGTCGTGGGTTCGATCCCCACGCCGGACAAGAAATCTTTGTGTTAACTCTCCTTCGTGCCTCGGAATTATAACATCATCTATAATAATCGTATATCAAGTACGGGCAGCAGCGTTTCCTTGTATGGTACAACATAATACTGAGTCACCAACCCGCTTGCCAAGCGTGGTGACTATGGCAAATAACCTTCCTCGGGAGGAGGCCCATGTTCAGCAGAGGACGGTATACGGGAGGATGCTGATGATGTTCGTACTCCACCTAGATTGTCTTTTATGGCAAACTTTTTCGGTAAATAAGATGTCTGTGAGATATTTGTATAATTTAAAATTTAAATTTTACATTTCAATAGTTATAGTAATTATAAGCAACGATTAGTGTAACCTATGTTTAGTGATGTATGTCTAATTGTGTTTTTTTTTTGTTTCAGTTGTAATATTCCTGACCACACCACATACTGTCATACACACGTACCTGCATAAGAAATCATTAGCTTTTAACATATACTTAACACTTACTTTATATTATAGTTCTAGGTTATAAAATTATTATTAAGCTCATGTTTCGACAACTAAATTTAACAATATGAGTGGCACGAAAGTTGATCAGCTTACGATTCATATTATTTTCCGGTGACATAATATGCGTTTTTCGTGTTCATTTGTAAATTAGAATTTCTCGTTGGCGGAGTAAATACGTCTCGATAATATGAGGCTGGATATCTATGCCCGGTGAAGTAGCGAAAGCCTAGTGGCGATCTACATATGTCCATCCGAAAAAAAAGGCTGGGAATCACACGGACGCGACGCAGATTTCGGTGCGCTCACAAATGGAGATGATGGAACGCTTTGGAGATTTTAGTACTAAGATACAACACAAAATAGTAAATACTGATTTTTTAGGGTTTCGTAGTCCACAAGTAACCCTTATAGTTTTGTCGTGTCCGTCCGTCCGTCCGGGCTCAAACTCCGCCGTTACTGCACCGATTGTCACGAAAATTGGTGGAGAGATGTATATGGAAAATCCAAAACTTGTTTTTTCAAGTTTCAAAATAAATATACACTTATCAGAATAATTTTACGTGTTGTATTTATATAATTTTTGCTGTACCAAAATGGATGAATGCTCACCAATTCTTGTTTCCCTGAAAATAGTAACATATAATACGAATTGTAATCAAATTATCCAATCTGAATTCGAAATATATTATTGTCAAATTAAAATTACAGTGGTTTACTTTTATTTATTAACAGTGATGATTAGCTAACCGGTAGATGTAACTGTCCTTCATTCTTGAAACAGTATATCTGCAAACATTTGCTGGGTTTAGCAATAAGGCTGAAGTACGGGGAACCACCTCCTGAAGTCAGGGATATACCTATTAGTGAGAAGAGAAAAAGAAAACAGCCAGCTAAATCTAAAAAAGCTCTGTTAATTCAATATTTTTTGTAATTTTGTTACTTTTTTATAAAGTTTCTGTGATTGACTGATTATAAATATTTTCTTCCTAAAAGTGCCATTGATAAATCTTAAGTACAAATTAATCTTATAAGTAGATATCTTATACTATCCTATACTACATATATTAAACGTTGCTTCATTTTACTTTTGATTTTTTATTTTCCTACTAGGGCAGCGTAGGGTAGGTCCAACTACCCTGTTCTTACTCTATATAAACAATATATAATAATATGCGAATGCGAATCATGCAAATCGTATCTATGCACTTCCCTCCAATAAATGCAAGAATACCCTAAGTAAGTGGTTATTAGGCTTAAACAATAGTCAAACAGGGGACCTAATTAATTCAAATTCTTAATCCATGTATTAGTAAAATGTTCACACACACGCACACACACACACATTCATACATCACATTAATATTAAAATGATCTTATCATTCGTGTGGTAACAGTTTTATATTCTTATTATGTACTCTTTCATTACTATTATTATTATTTTATTTTCTCTTATATTGATATGTGCAATAAAATTATTTGTAACAACATTTAGGGTGGAAGGCGACTGTAGCACAGATTCTCTTATCACATTTGGAACTTAGAATAATATTTAATAAAACAAATAGATGTAAGTATTAGATAAGGAGAAAAATTGTTAAAACAAATGCTAGATGTGTCGATTGCGATTTTTTTTAAAATATTTTATCTATGATTTTGTACTGTCACTGATATATTTTTTTAACTACATTTTTGTTTCCATATTATAACCATGTGAAGAATAAAACAGAACAATATTTCAACAATATTTTAATTTTCAACTTCTACTTACATAATTATTATTATCTACTAAAACATAATTATTCTACATAAAATTAAAAAAATAATAATACTGTGTATACTGACACATGTAATCTATAAATATAGCACCAAATATTTTTAAGAATTAGGTAAATCTATCTGAGTATGTTTAACATAAACTTATAGAAGTCAAAGTGCTTATAAATAGAATCTGTGTTATTTTAAACTTTAGCCTGAGTAGGAACGTTCACTGCTGGACATAGGTCTCGATTCACGATAGATTTGAAACCACAGAAGCAAAATTTTTTTTTTAATTTTCCTTTTAGCATTTTAATCCCTCCTTTAAGAATCAGAACATCTGTTAACAAATTA
The DNA here is from genome assembly GCA_947037095.2 of Nycteola revayana. Taxonomy (NCBI): domain Eukaryota; kingdom Metazoa; phylum Arthropoda; class Insecta; order Lepidoptera; family Nolidae; genus Nycteola; species Nycteola revayana. Next base: position 29,397,975 of record OX344842.1, on the reverse strand, counting down.
GAAATTGGGCTTAATAGTGTGTAGAAAAGAGAAATATATATTTTATTGCTATCAAAGTTTTTCGTAGCATCTGTTTTTTTTTATATAATGATAAATATTTATGAATTTTTAACATAAATATAATTGTAACAGACGATCATTTTATTTTTAAATGCCATTCTGAATCCTTTTTTCTGTTAATGACATTTGGATTTTAAATGGTTATACGTGATTTTAGGACGAGCTAAATTAATGTTTATTGTACTTACTACTCCTATATTATTTATAAATAAGTTTTGAGTTACCGCGAAGGATACAATTAAACATTATAAGAACAAAACAATATTATATATTGTTCAGTTACAAGAGGTGTTATTATAAAATATAGAACCGAAATACATGGCGCTGTTAATTATACTGTTTACATTATTTTTTATTTCCAACTTATAAAATCTAAACTGAAAGAAGTAAAGAGATCAGTTCATTAGGAACTGATTGACAAACAAATAACATTCATTCACCGTAATGATATTACGATATCCACGAGTAACTAAGATTTATTTATATTCTACTAGCGGCGTGGTGAACTTTTATAGCCTACGTTATTCAGGGACAATGTAGCATTCGAATGGTGAAAGAATTATCGAAATCCAATCAACTGTTTGTGAGTTTATTCGAAACAAACATACAAAAATCAACCTTTCGTCTTTATAATATTAGTATATATGGATGATCGACGCGAGGTAAGACACGCATTAAGTAAAATATGAGCTTAATGTTTAATTTGATAGCTTTTTACATTTACAGTGCCATCTATTGGTTTACACTGAAGTAGGTTTGAAACGTATAAACTAATGTCTCATCTGAGACAATGTCCCATGTACCATTTAATATAATTAATTATATAAATGAATGATTAATTATATTTGTCTTTTACGTACATATTTTATGTTAAAACTAAGTAATTTTTGTTTTTTTTTTCAAAATTATTAGTTTTCGAAATTCTTAGTTTTTTTTTATTAAGTAAAGCTAAAGCCTCTGCATAACTACCGCATCTTTAAGATACAGTGATAAAAATACTTAATATTCTAATAATATCAACTTTCAATTAATAACAATTTAATATAACTACAAAAGATTACCTAATATTTAAAACCAAATTACTATCATACGCTAACAACTTAATATATAGTGTTATCGTGAACTCCTATCATAGTAAGAGACCAAGAGAATAATATCAAATTAAGAAGAGGCCTGTCATCGGTTTTATTTAAGAGTTTATGCCATATTTTGTCCTCTGCACATTTTCCAATAATTTCCCCTTAGGTTCACCAGCTCTGCATGTGACCCACGTTCTACGATTTGACCTGAAAAATAAATAAAAATGAATTTTGTACTTTATGTCATAAGATTATCTTGAAAGGTCCAAGCGACCAGGTCATTAAAACCAAAAAAAAAAAATCATAACATTATTACGCCAATTTTAGAAGATCAATAAATGACATGATACAAGCCATAATATTTGATCTACAATTTCGAAAAAGGCACATCTCAAATGGCTTGTCTATTGGAGTTGTTCCGTTTTCAAAATAGATCGAGATATGTAAAGTGGTTTGTGGTGGCGAAAATCTCTTTTTAGTTAAATGTTTTTTTTTCTTATTTACTTTATGTCACATATTATCTATACTAATATTATAAAAAGGAAAGATTTGTACCTATTTTTGTATGTTTGTATGTTTGTAATGAATAGGCTCAAAAAGTACTGGGCCGATTTAAAAAATTCTTGCACCATTCGAAAGCTACATTATCCACGAGTAACATAGGCTAAATTTTATTTTGGAAAAAAATAGGGTTCCGTAAGATATTTGGGTTTTTCTGACACAAGGTGTAAAAAATCAACCAGAAAAGTTACTTATTTTGCGTACGCTGCCTAAACTATAAAAGATAGAACCATAAAATGTTCTAATTAATTATAGATCTTATAAATATCTACAAAAAAGTCCGCGACACACTATACCTATCTATGTCGAGTGAGGCACAACGACCATTTTTTTATTTAGAAATCTTGAATTTTTTTTGGACTACATTTAAACGCGTTTATTTTACTCATGCTATTAATCCTTATCAAAATAAATTATTTCATCACTAAGTACAGTTTATGTAGATAATATTTGGTCTTTGAATGATTAAAATTGGACGTTTGGTTTTGAAGTTATGGCGAAATTAAAATATTACGATTTCTGCTGCACGGCCCGTTGCGAAGTCTAATAATTTTCGTGCGATTTTTTTTAGATTTCGTTCTTAAAACTACACCTACGCAAAAGTTCTTCTCAGAGCTAATCAACAGTTCTTCTCAGAGCTAAACAACAGTTCTTTTCAGAGCTTTGAAAATGCCTAAAATGCCTAATCCCTAAAATGCCTATTAATTACATCATTAATTATATTTTCATCATTAACAACTTTAACATCCACAGAAAGACAATCTGTGCAGCCTGCGGATAATGACTGCGTTGTCGATGTTTATGTCGGTGTCCGTGAATTGACCTGGGAATCATTTTGCTGACCGTGTCTTTCCTGGGTAGGCTTTTTGCAGCGGTAACCGAAATCCGCACGGAGCCGCGGGCGACCGCTATCACTACATCACTACATATTATAAACAAAGTCCCCTGCCGCGTCTGTCTGTCTGTTCGCGATAAACTCAAAAACTACTACATTGATTTTCATGCGGATGTTACCAATCGATAGAACGATTCTTCCGGAAGGTTTACGTATATGATTTGTTTAGTTTATGTGTACATTTGACTAATATATATTGATATTTGTCAGAGGTGTCGGAAAAAATTAAGCCATTTGGGAGCTTTCAACGAAAACGCTGCCTAAACCCTATGAGATATAACAAAACAATGTATGGTGGCAAATATTCTTCTCTTTTAGATCTACAAAAAAGTCTGCGATAGCATATGTCTATCTTTCTAATGCGGTAATTGTAAAGCTAATCAGACGGATTCAGTATTTATCCTTATCATTTTAAATGAGTTAATATTCTTAAGCATTTCATGCAGATTATTTTACCCCTACACTATATACTTTTAATGAATAACTTAGAAGTTATCGCAAAATAACAGCGCGTGTTTTAGGTAGGCCTAATGCGATTATGCGCGCTCGATCCTTAAGAATTATAGGGTCATTTTTTTGTTTTGTGTTCGTTGTAACTATGATGGATAGATACTTGAATACCTATTTATTTAGTGTTTGTTGTATTGTTAGTCCTGAAGAGTATAGGTATTTCATACGATAAAAGTATACCCACCTACTTATTTCACTGAGTTTTAGTAGGTCATCATCATCATCAGCACGTATATCGTCCACTGCTGAACATGGGCCTCCTCCCGAGGGAGGGTATTGCCATAGTCACCACGTTTGGCAGGCGGGTTGGTGAACGCAGAATTATGTTGTAACACACAAGGAAACGCTGCTGCCCCTTCCTTGATATACGATTATTATAGATGATGTTATAACAATCGGGACCAACGGCTTAACGTGCTTTCCGAGGCACGGAGGGTAGTCCCTCAACCAACCAGACCCGGAAAGAAATCTTAGAATTTACACAAAGATTTCATGTCCGGTGTGGGGATCAAACCCACGACCTCCGAGATTTAAAGCGAGCCAATTACCGCTACGCTACGGAGGTAGGCCGAATGCGATTATGCGCGCTCGATCCTTAAGAATTATAGGGCAAATTTTTTGTTTTGTGTTCGTTGTAACTATGATGGATAGATACTTGAATACCTATTTATTCAGTGTTTGTTGTATTGTTAGTCCTGAAGAGTATAGGTAGGTATTTCATACGATAAAAGTATACCCACCTACTTATTTCACTGAGTTTTAGTAGGTACCTATATTCATTTGTTTCTGTTTGTTTTGACCAAATTTCGCCCGTTTGTTAGAGGTTTAAAGACATTATGTAGTATAATTATCAGTATTGTACCCGTGCGAAGCCGGGGCGGGTCGCTTGTTTATTAATAAACTTATTTATATTAGCCTATTTTTTTATAATTTTTGGTAATTTATTGTAGATTTTTATGGACATAACCATAGGACTGGATGAGTGTATTTGTAATTTGGATTGGGGCAAGTTAAGTCTGTTTTTATGTCTGAAAGTGTATTTTGTTTAGTGTCGCCTCGTGTGTCATAAAAATGTGGATATTTTCTTACAAATTTGCTTATCTCTAGAATGTAGAGGCAAGTAAGGTTAATTATATTCTCTTAGTCGTTATTTATGCGTCCATCAGCATGATGTTTATAGAGGCTGCCTATCGACAACAACGAACCTCGTAATGTGTGCCGACTACCTGACCGATCACACGTCGCAAGGAGGACAAAAAGACGTTGATTATGTACTACTGTTGGACAAGCTCTTACGCCATGCGTATCAAGGGAAATCTTTTCCGATGGCGCTTGTTATACGTCTAAAACAGATGTCCAACTGTGGTTGTCAATGGTTACACATCCCGAGCTGTACGTGTTCCTCCGAGAATTACCCAGGGTTCATAATTAGGGCCTATACGGCAAGTAACTTCAATCTTATATATAAAATTCTCGTGTCATGGTGTTTGTAATTATACTCCTCCGAAATGGCTCAACCGATTTTCGTGAAATTTTGTGTGCATATCGGTTAGGTTTGCGAATCGGACAACATCTATTTTTCATCTCCTTAAATGTTAAGGGTGGTCCACCCCAAAAATACATACAACTCTTAATTTTCACCTCTCTACGATCAACCAATATTTTTTATTTGTTAATTAAAATCTTCAATTTTTTTGGCAAGATTTTTTTTCAGTTTGTCGTGACTGCGACCTGCTACGATCCTTATCCTTTGTAATCTAACAAAGGATAAGGATCGTAGCAGGTCGCGTTCTGTAGTTTCTGCTTACCTCCATGGGAGAAAGGCGTGATTATATGTATGTATGTATGTTAGATTAAAAGAAGGAAGGGTAGATGTAGGACAGTTTATTTTACTTATACAAAAGTTTAGGTCTTTTATTTATCGATTGAGGCAGTACGAAGTCTGCAGGGTCAGCTAGTTATGTATAAACCACAATTCTTATACTATCGTTAATGGAACTTGATAAATTAAAACATTGAGATAAATAGAGGTTAATATAAAAACGACTGAAACAAAGGAAAGTGATAGAAATAAGGTCATAGAAATTCTTAACTGTACCTTTGTCTACTACACAAATGAGATCGGCATCCTTAATGGTGGAAAGTCTGTGCGCGATGGTGATGCAAGTACGACCTTTAGATGCTTTGTCCAGAGCTTCAGACACCGCCTGCATAAAAAAAACAATAAAGAAATTATGAAATTTAAGTAATCATAGTTATTTATTTCGATAGACTAGAGTTGCCCAGCTATCGATAGTTTCACTATCGATAGATGACCTCGAAAAATAGTAACAATATCGATAGTGCTATCGATAGTATCGATAATATCGATACTATCGATATCACAAATTAACTAATACTATTGATTGGAAGCAATAGTGTCGATAGTATCGATACTATTACATTATAATACTATCGATAGTATCGATATTTTTAAAGTAATACTATCGATAGTATCGATATTTTTAAAGTAATACTATCGATAGTATCGTTGTATTAAATGATTAAAACTATCAATACAATCGAAGACCAACCCATGTTTAAGAGCAATACTATCGATAGTATTGCTCCTAAACACATATTGGTTCTCGATAGTATCGATACTATCACTAATATCGATACTATCGATAGACTATCGATACTATTGATATGACGTCAACTATCGATAGACTATCGATAGACTATCGATAGTCGACTATCGATAGGCAACACTACGATAGACCTACCATATAGGTAGTCTGTAAATATTGTGGTAGTAAATTTATTGCAAAATTGTAGATTAAAGACTTATTATTTTACTATAAATGTAATATATGGAGAACTCCTTCTCCTAATCGACGTTTTCTTTTTATAGCCGCTTAAGTACATAAAGAAATATGCTCTTTAACTCTGGTTATTTGAAGTACTTTTCATGTGCCAAAATATATCGAAAAACATTATTCATGCCAACATTTCTTACCCTTTCACTATTGGCATCAAGAGCTGAAGTGGCTTCGTCGAGGAGTAGGAGCCGGGGTGACCGGATCAGAGCCCTGGCGATGCAGACCCGCTGCTTCTGACCACCAGACAACTGAGCGCCACCGGATCCCAAGTTTGTGTCGTAACCCTATAGAAATTAATTATTATAAATTAAAATATCTATTAAAGTACGATGGATACTAATGATAATAATAGCTTACAGTTTATATGCAGCAGTCAATGTAACTGAAATAGACAATTAATGGAGGGCGTACAACTACGTCTAAACTCTATATCTCTAATATATAAAACTCTCGTGTCACGGTGGAATTAAACTCCTCCGAAATGGCTCGACCGATTTTCGTGAAATTTTGTGTGCATATCGGTTAGGTCTGCGAATCGGATAACATCTATTTTTCATCCCCCTAAATGTTAAAAATCCACCCCAAAATTTTATTTTTTAGGCAAGTTTGTTGTTTTTAATTAAACCTTAATCTTCACTCCTATGCGATCAACCCCTATTTTTCCATCGCGATTATTTTTATTTTATAGTTGAAAATATATATGTATTAATTAAGTAAATGATGGGGAAATAAAATAGGAATAACAAACAATATCATGTCAATAATTTAAAAGAATTAATTTAGATGTGTAGGTACTGCATTTACACTCACTTGATATAAGCAAAAAATACTATGGACTGCGGAAGAATACGACTGTTCCAATCTATACCGATGCCTTAATGGTTGCGATAGTTGCTTCTAAGACGATTCGATTCCCACCCGGGACAATTATTTTTGTAAAACATGGATAGTTGTTTCAAGTCTGGGTGTACTTTTTGTCCGTGAAAAGTGTGTTTGTTATATACCCTTTTTTTGTTGTCCGGGGGGAAATGCATTTATGCATTCCCACCGCCGCTGCAGCGTATTCGCGCGCTGGCGGTGGGATATGTGGGACTCGCCCTCTCATAGCGTGGTATGCTAAACTCATACCACGAGGAATGGACCCAACACCACTAAAACCCCCCGGACACTCCTACGATCCGCCGTTGGCGGCGGCCGGGTGCAATAAGCAATGCGGCTTGTTAAATCCCCTGCGACACAGAGATATATTTCCTTACGAATTGTTAAAAAAAAATCACTCACCTTAGGCAATGACACAATAAAACTGTGTATATTAGCCGCCTTAGCCGCAGCGACTATCTCATGCATGGTGACCTTCCTATTAGTGTCCCCATAAGCGATGTTTTCTCCAATGGTGCGATCAAACAATATAGGCTCCTGTTGAACCACACCCAGTTGTCGACGTAACCGCGGAAGTGTTAGTTGTGTCCTGATGTCGCGACCGTCTAGTTCCTGTTGTTATTACAAGATTTTTATTAGTCCTTAAACATTAGATGCTAAATTAACATGACCATGATTGGTTCAGGCGGGTATAGCATTTAATGTATTTAATTGGAGTCGGGTTTGGATGCACGATATCAAGTTGCGAGTTAAATGAGCTGTTTTCATTTCGGAAAAAAATATTTAAATGTGATGTAGAATATTGAAAAAGAATAAGCCAACATCTGGTGTCTCATTTGTTTAGTTAATGTTATATTGACAATTAAGTTTTGTTACATAAAGAAGATGAAAAAAAGAAAAAGTAGAACATGTTCGATTGACTCTGATACGCCAAACGATAACTCTGGATTCGCTATTAATAGTCATCGCTTCCAACATCCAGAGCCATCGTTGGGCTATAAATATATTCATTATTTTAGTAAACGAATAAGAGTTGTTTAAATAAAACCATGAAATTAAAAAAAATTAGCATACCTACTATAGAAAATCTCGTTTCATAAATATTTCCCTATTCGTTTTCTAAGAACCCGAAAATGTATAAATAGTTATTTGCTATTCACTTACAATATTGCCCGAATCTGGGTCATAGAACCGTTGTATCAGCTGTAGAATGGTGGATTTGCCGCAGCCCGACGAACCGACAAGGGCTACCGTCTTCCCAGCTTCTACCTTCAGATCGATACCTTTAAGTATCCGCTGGTGTGGCCGAGTGGGGTAACTGAACTCCGCGTCCTTGATACAGAAGTTACCGGTAGCAGTCTGAAATGAATAAACTTTTCCGTTATATATATGAAAAACCCTAAGTTTGTATTATGAAATAAAACAGGAAAGCATGAAATTGTGGAGGAAAAAGAGGAAGTGCGCTACCAAAGTAATGATCGATGGAATATGTAAAGAAATATATGAATTAAGTAGGAGTGAGTTAAGGAATGTCGTTTGACAGTTGAGAACTGAATTGAATAACATTTGACAGGTAAAATTTGTTATTTTTAGTTAATTTATACTAGTAATTAGTTAGTGCAAGTAATTAGTTAGTGTAATTAGATACACAGTGCATACATGCACTGTGTATCTGCTCATAATTAACAATTAGTAACTTCTGATAGAGCACAGTGAACATACATTCTCTGTGCAAAAACATTTTTTACAAATTAAAGCAAGTTATTTTTTTATGATCTTCCAAAATTCACAAATGTAAAATATATTATTGATAGAGTAACGTTATAATATTCATCTTATTACTTAGGTATAAAATCTTAAAAGGGATATTAAAAATAAATTACCCAATCCTTCTTGTCTCTAACTCCGTCTTCGGTCTTGACTTTGGGTGTCCTTCTGATGATGGCGAGGATCCTGGCACCCGCATACTTGGCGGAGTTGAAACTTGGTGTGTACACTAGAGACTGACCCAACATGTAGGCTCCATACATAATCGCTTCAGTCGTCCTGAATAAATACAAGTGTTATCATTATTATTGATAACCTTTCTTACAATTTAAAGCCAGTAACGAACAGTATTTTCATAGAAAACGAACAAAGGAAAATACGAGGGGAATAGTACCTAGTCAAGAACCTAGTTTTTTATATTCATCTGGTCATAGATTTCGGCCACAAAGGAATCTGATGAATGGATGGATGCATCTTAATTGGAATAGTACTGGACATACAAAAGGAGTCCTTTGATTTGCACTATAACACTTGGTTCTTCACCTTCGTTATGCGTTAGTAAATTGAGTTGAATACTCACAACATGACTATCTTATATTCCAACTCTTGCTGCGAAACGAGAATGGCACCGTAGATGGTAGCGCTGCAGTAAGCTAGGAAAGGCACGTAGACTCCGAGTCCCAGCACAAGTCCACGCCATCTAGTCTTCTTGACGACACCCCTGCAAGCTTCTCCCAACGCTGCTTCGAATTTCTTTATGAATACGTGTTCCACTCCTGAAGAAATACAAAAAGTTGTTTTTAAAAAGGAAACACATTTCTATATCTGGCCAAACAAATAACTGATATCCGTCTAATGTTTAGAGGTGCAAGGGAAAGTTGAGGGCAAAAGATCTCGTGGCCGCTCCCCAGCTCGATGGACAGACCTCATTAAGTCCGTCACAGGGAATACGAACAACGACTGTTCCCACTCCACCAGAGACAGAGACACATGGCGACGGGTCGCAAGAGCTGCTGTGTCGCAAGCATCGACTTTGCCATGACCATGTCAAGAATGTACGACTAAGAAGAAGAGTTAAGAGATAGTGGGATTCAAAAAACAAGGACCGCTAGTGACAGTGCAGTAGATGAACTGCACTAGCCACCCCCCTACTGGCCCATTCCCCGTGAGCTCTGGTGACCTGACTCAGAAACTCTTTTCGTTGTAGTATTCTGTTAGCTCAATGACTGTACTAGTGATTTATTCTATATCTCCTAAAATTATTTAAAAATTGCCGTGGTCCGCTAGAATCAAATGGACTACATCAGAGATAATTCATTTTTCTCTCCTAGACAAAGAAGAAAACTAAAGTCTGAGAGACTTTGAGCTTCTTCCACAGGTTATTGAGGTGCCATATACACCTCGGACTTACTCTGCTAGACAGAAACTGCAATAGTGTTTTGCAGCGCCATTTTAAAGGATTAGCATAGAGCAACGATTTGTTCAAAGTAGTGAGTGGTTGGAGGGATAAAGGTTATGTGGATGCCTATACGTATGAAGATGATAATGGAACATTATTATCTATTATAACATTTTTTTTTTTTTTTTTTTTTAATAATGTTGAATAAAATACAGATTAAAAGTAACTAATTAAAAATAAAACTAACTTATATACTACTATTCTAAATCTATTCTCCTTGGCAAGGTTCCCAGAATGCTGGCAGCATTACCACGTTGAATGGCACTCGGAGAACGTGCCGCACTTAAGTATATAATAATATATATTATTAAAGGTTGATTGATACTTGTATAATATCTACTTCAGTTCATCATACATAATTATTATGGTACGCTATTCTATGAGTGTCTTACCTAAACTCTGTACAGTTCTGATGCTGACGACGGCCTCCGTCGCGAGTGCTGTTGCGGTTTCCATCGCCGCTCGTTCGTTGGCTTGAGATTGTTGTGATACTATACCCTCGAGCCAGATGCTGCCAACCATCTACGTACGATCAAAGTTTAACTATAAAACACTTGCTTTTTATATAGAGTATAATTACATGTACAGGGTTTTACAAATAACCCTGTATAATTTCTATCCATTTTTTTAAACACAACTTCCGATATTATATAATTATCGGTGTTTCATGTAGATATTTGTTCGGGATGGGAATCGAAACTAGGACACAAGAATGACTCTTTGGCTATAGTATAAGCAACTTCCATAATCAAAGAACAACTTATCAATACTTTAAGATTAAATGATTACAAATTTCTCTAGGTATTTATAATGTTGGACAGCTCGAAGATAATTTTCATTCATTTTCAAATTTATTACAAAAAAGACTTCACGAAAAAAAAGGAAAAAGCTTACCAGAGGCAGAAATACAGTTCCCACAAGTGTGAGCTTCCAGCTATAACAGATGGCCATGAGGAATCCTATTAGCACAGAGCTGATGCCTTGCAGAATGAGTCCTACTCGAAGGCCGGTGCCGCTCTGTACCTCTGCAGTGTCACCGCTGAGACGAGCGCACATGGCGCCCACCGTGTTCGACTCCTTGTCGAAGAAACCTATTTCCTATTCAACAATGATATAATTCATAAATTTAGACTACCGGCATCGTCATCTTAGCCCACTATATCTAGACCAACCGGTTGTCATTTTATTAAACTTTTTTATAACACTTTTCTAAGGGGAACATATGTGATATCTACCAGTATATATAATAAACTAGCTGGCTCGGCAAACTTCGTACCGCCTCAAAATCTACGCGGTGTCCTACATCTACCCTACCCTACCCCTACTCTACCTCTACCCTACCCCTACCCTACCCCTACACTACCTCTACCCTACCCCTACCTCTACCCTACACCTACCCTACCCCTACCCTACTCTACCCCTACCCTACCCCTACCCTACACCTTCCCTACCCCTACCCTACCCCTATCCTACCCCTACCCTACCCCTACCCTAAAGTATCCTATGTCCTTCTCCCAGTTCTTAGCTATATACCTCCCTACTAATTTTCAGCCAAATCGGTTCAGCCGTTCTTGAGTTATAAATAGTGTAACTAACACGACTTTCTTTTATATATAGATATATAATTATTAGTAGTATTACAACAATTTAATTTTTTTTATTTAGTACTTACGTTAAACTTTGCCGTAATAGGTATGTTAAAAAGGTAAAAATACTTGATAACAAATTACGGTAGTTTCGTTATTATACTTTGACAAATGGAATGTGTTCTTACAGTGAATTTTTTTTGTTTTAGTAGTTCAATCAATTGCAATGGCGCGGCGTAGCTATCGAAAGGCTGGGCGGGGCAGTGCCTCGGGAGCCCAGAGCTAAGTTGGGCTCCAAAACCTTATATGCAGTTCTCTAATGTATATTGATAAATCCTACACATATAAGTGGCGGCATTTTTATTTTGGCCCAGGGCCCTTGATCAATTTAACTTCGCCACTAGGCGAGTTCTGATGCTGTTCGCGGTTTAGGTTATTAAAGACTAGCGACCCGCCACGGCTCCGCACGGGTGCAATGCTGATGTATTATACATAAAACCTACCTCTTGAATCACTCTATCTATTAAACCGCATCAAAATCCGTTGCGTAGTTTTAAAGATCTAAGCATACATAGGGACGGACAGACAGCGGGAAGCCACTTTGTTTTATACCATGTAGTGATACTATGATCATAATCACCTTGTTGAATATTAATTTAATAGATACCTGTTTCAGAAGAGCCGAGAAGTATTGCTGTCGTAGTCTAGTGGTCATCTTCAAGCCGGCAGTCGTGAAGGTGGTGCTCTGAAGACACATGGACACTCCGGCGACAGCGGCTACTACTATGAACATACCGGAGTAGAAGTCGGCCAGGTACACTATCTCGGCGCGGTCGGGTAAGATGAATATCTAAAATGGACCACATTTTTATTAACAGAGTTAGAAAATGCTTATGTTCTGTATAGTGAAGGTATGTAGTTCTAGATTATCCACCCAGAAGTTAAAAATACTGGGACCTGGACTACATAAAAACAGATTAAGCATACTTTAAATCGACAGCACCTATTTTTAAAGTCGGTTAAAATTTAACTATCTTGATCGATGCCACATTTATTGCAATCGTATAAGTAGTTGAAGGTAGACAAACCTAAACTGACTGCACCGGTGGCTCAGTGGTTACGATAGTTGCCTCTGAGACCTGGTGTTCTGGGTTCGATTCCCACCCAGGACAATTATTTGTGTGAACCACAAATAGTTGTTCTGAGTCTGGGTGTTCTGTGTGTCCGTGAAATGAATGTTTGTAAAGTCCCCCGCGACACAGGGGTTTATTTCCCTAGTGCGGGAGTTGTCTTTAAAAAAAAAAAGACCTGTGCATATTTTTGCGTAAACCTTTTGACATTCGTCTATTTTTTTTTCATACAATTCTCTTGATTTTCCCTTAGCTTCTTACAATACAAGTTAGTACCTATTACTTCTTCTACAAGCTAGTTACTATTACCGACTCCTGGATAACAAGGATCATATTCTATCAATTTAATAATTTTGGAATTCTTAAACGTAGTCTATTAAAAATATTAACAGATTTTACGTGATTACGAACCACTACGTTGAGCAAAGTACATAATCTAATTGAGTTTTTCAGTTGTAATCAAAATTGTAATAACTTACGCCACTAGAAAATCCGAAGAGCAATGCAAAAGTAGGGAAACAGGCGCCCTGAACAAACGCCGCGATAGATCCCACCGTGATGAGTGGCCACTCCGGACCGTTCAGCTTTAAGATCTGCCAGTCACTCACAGGCTTCACTTTCTAAAATGATTAAAATATATAAATTTTTCAAATATTTCATAATCAGCCTGCATAACATATACAGTTGGACACAGGGCAGAGAATTCGCCATTTGGCACCACGCTGGGGAGTAATTATAACAGCAGCTAAGCAACTTTACAAGGAAAGATATATTGTATCAGTCCTCGTCTTCAAAGACTAAAAGCGAGACGAAAATATAAGTCGAGAAAAAAAGAAAAAAAAAACGGGTGCACGGCCGTACCTATCTTTTCTCGAAGCAACTTAGGCCATTTTCGAACCCCTATAACTTTATTGTGGATAAACATAGGAGCCTGAGTACCAAGTAGGCTTTGTATAAATACAGTATATTTCAAATTTCATTTAATTTGAAGCAGTACTTTAAGAATTATAACTAGTCAAAGTTTGGTAATTTTGTCACTGCCTTACTGAATTACCGACCGATCATCAAAATGTTAAGCTACTTCTAGCTGACGTAGAAGCTTCAAATTTTGTATACAAGTTTGAATTAATACTTTATTATCATCAAATCCGAGAATTCAATGCCAATTAAAACTAACTAAATGAAAGAGTATTCTCTCTTTTTAAATTGTAAATCATAAAGAGATCAAATTCGATTTCCTTTAAGTATCACCTTTAAATAAAATATATTTCCTTTTCTTTTCATAAATAATATTTTTTTGAATTTAGCCATATATATACTAGGGGACAAATATTCGAGTCGTGAAGCCACTGGCTTTGGGCGAAGAACAGCGATGTTGGCACAGAACAGAGATAGGAGGTTGCTGTACCTACTTCGTTCGACATGTACCTATAAATTGTGCGATTACTGCCAAATACAATGATGTTGTATCAAAATACAACATTAGTCCCTAGAGAGAAACAGGACAGCATCAAAATTACTATTTCCCATTGACTCCCATTACCCACTTTTCCTCTATTTCACGATAGTGAAGTCATTTACAATACAATTGAAGTATTTCCTAAGATATTAAGTTGAGAAAACGTAATTAAAAACGTACCTCATCATCATCCTTTTGGTCATCGGAATCGTACTCATCCACGTTATACACAAAGTTTTGTAGGCCGGCGGACACAACTGAGCCGATTGAGCCGCGAGGAGTCATCCAGTCGTGAGAATCTGGAAAAAGAATAAAGCAGGTATGTTAATATATTTTTTCGCTAGTTACGCTCTAACATACTAGGGGCCGTCCATCAATCACGGGAGGCTTAAAAGGGGGGGGGGGAGTGACAAAAATCACGAAATGTCACGTATGTGTAGTAAGATATCACGTGTATTTATTTTTGGGAAATTATAAGTCCAGCCACACAATTCTTTATTGGCCACGTGATCAAACTTCTCATTTTATAACTAAGCAACGGGAAAATTATATTTAAGATAGTATTCTAAAAAAATTAAGATTTTTTGGAGATATTAAAAATACACGTGATGTTGGGTGGGGGTAGTCTTAAACCTCACCATGTATCACCAAGGGGGAGGAGGGATTAAAAAATGCTTAAAAAAAGATCACGTGATTAATGGACGGCCCTCTACCGACAGGCCAACGGCAGGCAATTAACAATAATCAAACACAAACCTCGTTTAAGCGAATGATGTCTGAAAACCTTCCTATTAGACTTCCGCCTGACGTCAGCTCGAGTCGTCAAGAGCGGGGCCTCAGAATTGTCGTCGCCGTTTACGGGCTCCTCGACCAGGGGTTCTATTTCCACCTCGGGCTCCTTGACTTCGTTACCGGTTGTTACCAGTTTATAGTAAAAACCTTGAAAAATAGTTGTATTTTAGTAGCATCTTTTAAAAATAGTTAGTTTTCGCTTACGCTCAATAAATGGGCTATCTAACACTGAAATAATTTTTCAAATCGGTCCAGTAGCTCCTGAGGTTAGCGCGTTCAAGCAAACAAACTTGTTATTTATTTACTTTATATACAAACTGACAGTTAGGGCCTTAGCACATCACGTTTTTTAAACGCGCCGTCGACGCGCGTTTTAGAAACGAAGAACAGACTTGCGTGCGTATCGCTCCTGTATGGGTACAAAAGTCAGGACTTAGCTTCTAAAAAGCGCGTCGACGGCGCGTTAAAAAAACGTGGTGTGCTGAGGCCCTTACTTTTACAGGATCGTATGCCAGTGTGTCAACACTATTATGTTATGTAAATATTATTATAATAATATTATATATATATGTATAAGATTTAGCCATTGTATTTGTTTGTCATTATGTAAATTGGACAACCAACATGGGCGGATCCACTGTTGTGTACTCGATGGGCATGCCCGCAACCCTAACAGACTTGTGACGTCACGCTTTTACGGTCCTATAATAAATATCTAAACCATATGCCTTAATAATTGATAAGTTCTTGATGCGCGGAAAAAAGGAGATAATCAAATTTGAAAACCATGATCGAGATCGTACTCCGAATCGCACTTGGCCGATTTTCGTGTGGCTGTGACCACAACTTTTTGCGAGGGCTGGATCCGTGCTTTAGTGCCTATACTTATGTTAAGCGTTTACCGTGACCGTAGCATATAAAGGCTGATCCAAATTTTATCCCGAATGAGCTATGAAAGGCACACAGAAATTAAAATAAATTCAGGGACATGTCTTTCATCAGGAACTATATTTTTCTGTCCTACTAACGTCTACTCGTACAAAGTGGGTCAAATCTAATTTTACTCGCTGCGCCCCGCGGTTTTACCCGCGTCACTTCGCTCTTGTGGGTCGGAGCGTGATATTTTGTAGCCTATATGTTAATCCAGCTTATAAACTATCCGCGTGCAAACTTTCAGTAAAATCCATCAAGTCGTGTTTGCGTGAAAGAGTAACAAACATCCATTCATCCATATTTACAAACTTTCCCGTTTATAATATTATTAGTAGGATTTGTAAGATAAAATTATTTTTAAGATTATTCAATTTACGCCTCCGTATTCACTGAAAAATGGTCTATCATAACTGCAAAGTTGAGAACCATACATGATCTTAGAAAATAAGAAAAGTAGTATATAGTATGTGTATAAATATTATATCTACCTTTAGTTTTCATCAATTCGTCGTGCGTTCCTTCTTCCACTATAGCACCTTGATCCATACAAATAATGCGATCAGCGTTTCTTACTGTTGACAATCTGTAAAATATATTGTTATAATATTAAAATCACAAAATAGTTATACCTTTTCAATCCTCAGATATCATTATCAGAGTCGTAATCGTAGATACATGACACTTGAAGGCTAAATTCTCAATATCTATATGCTGTAGGGATCCGAAAAGAAAAAATAAAAAAAAAACCACATCTAATAGGATGAAAAGAGTAGCAAATTTAGTATGGACAAATCGAAATCTACGCAGGCGAAAATCCGGCCGACAGCTGCTTGTATTTTTAATAAACTTCTAAAATACTAAGTAGTCTCATCAAAGGGTTATATTTTGAAACCTATATAAGGTATTGCCTGTACCTGTGTGACACCATAATAGTGGTCCTTCCCTCACTAGCTCTATCGAGTGCTGCCTGCACCTGTCTCTCGGAGTGCGGGTCGAGCGCGGAGGTGGCCTCGTCCAGCAGCAGCACGGCGGGCTCGCGCAGCAGCGAGCGCGCGATCGCCACGCGCTGCTTCTGACCGCCCGACAGTGACGCGCCGCGCTCGCCTATCACTGTGTCGTAGCCCTGAGTCAAATATAATAATATTAACTGTTGTTGCCAAACGGTCTGACATCATAAACGTACGGTCTGACATCATCAACGTAGCCCTGATAGTGACACGTTAAACACTTTATAGCATAACATTAAAAAAAATGGTGTGGTAACACTGGTAATTTTCCAAGTGACTAGTAATGGACGCGAGTAACACAATCCAACAGCATAATAAAGGTCAATTTGATAGTCAAAATATCACAAACTTAAGTTAATATTTACTAGTTATCTTTTATTTATTACAGAGTCGATATTATTCAACAACATGATAAATGTTATCATCAACGTTTCATAATACTTACATTAGGAAGGCTCGAGATGAAATCGTGAGCGTACGCCATTTCTGCCACTTTCTGCACTTCTTCACGAGTAGCGTCTGGAAAACCGATGGCAATGTTCTCGAAAATTGTTCCGCGAAATAGTACTGGCTCCTGACCAACGACACCTGAACAAAACAAGAAAATATGATATGTAAGCAAGATGAATATAAGCAATATATAGTATGTTGTAGTAGAGAGTAAATAGAACAGACATTTAAAAACTCTTTGGGGGTACTTATTTATTTTATAAGCTTTCCATAACAAAAGTGCCCAATTGGCAAATCTTTGCCTCACTTATAATATTTAGAGCAGAGCGTTGTATCATGAATAACTAAATAGTACTAGTACCTATCTTAAAATTAAAAAAAAACTTTGAAACAAAAGAATAAATACAAATACCAACCTAATGAAGATCGCAGCCATGCCAAGTTCAGGTTTTTAATATCCTTTCCATCAAGTTTTACAAATCCGGTAATTGGATCATAAAGTCTTTGTAACAACTGTAATATCGTGCTTTTACCGCAACCCGATGAGCCAACTAGGGCTATGCACTCCCCCGCTTTGATGCGTAGCGACAAACCATTTAGAATCTGTAATTAAATAAATTTATTTTCTACGGGGCGCAACCCCCCGGAGTTAAGTGGCCTGAGCAAATGGTCTAAGAGTAAGTACAAACATCGCAGTTGTTGAGAAGGACAAATAGTACATGTGCAGCGGAATATGTGTCGCCGAACCAGCCTTACACTGCCGGCAAGATGGATCATCTCACCTTAAGTTTAAAGGATAGAACACTTGCACTGATATATAAATAAAATTTATGGAAGTGTACCAAAGACATGATTACTCTATTTCTTTGTTCACGAGGTAATGTTAGTCGCAACAAAACTACTTCTGCAGAATACGAAGTGTGGAATGGAGCCCATAAACCATAAAATTGGCCCATTCAATATAAATGTTATTTTTAGTAAGTTCAGTCCCTTAAATTAGATTATAAATCACCTTAGTGTCTGGTCTGGACGGATAGCTAAAGTGGACATCTTCCAAAGCAATATCCCCTATCACTCGTCTCGGAGCGAGTCCTCCTGGTTGAAGGCCATCGATGGCTGGCTTTCTATCCAGGAGCTGAAATATACTGGCGGCAGCTCCCCGCGCTGAAGCGAACACTTCTGCGTGAGGTACACACAATGTGATGGATTGCGTGGCCATGTATACGGCGAATAATATCTGGAAAATTAGAAAATGTATACATAAGTAGCTTATCGCGTTTCGGCGAACATACATATTTAGTAATAAAAGTAAAAATGAAACATACATGCAAGCTATTTCCTTAGTTCCTTTCACAAAAGAGGAAAATAAAAAGGTACTTAATAAAATTCGTGAAAGTAAAATCAAAACTCATCATTTGTTAGACTTTTTTGGTACTTACTACTTGCCTTAAGTTATTTTTGGATGGGCTTATGTTGTTAGTTATCCACGAGCAGGGCTCCATCCCAAGGCCGGATTTAAGGGAGGGCGTCCAGGGCAACTGCCCTGGGGCCTCCACAATAGAAGGGCCCCCACAATAGAGATTTTAAATCTTTCAAATTCTGACGAGTAAAATCTACAACGTTTCATTAATTATTTTTCGATGTTGTAGCTTTACATAATCTGCTTCTTGCATTTGTATAATCATGATTATTGTAATAATTCCTAAATATTCTAGTAATGGTTATTCATCTATACTTGTTCACTTAAATAAGACAATAAATTAAATATCAAAATTCAAATCGTCCTAACAAGGCTTCAAACTTTCTACACATTTAGAGGGAGACTTATTTGTGGCAACGGGGCCTCTTCACCTTTGTTGCCACGAGGCCTCCGGATTTCTTAATTCGGCCCTGCTCCAGCCTCATGAAATGGTATAAAAACTAAACAACCTACGCAAGAGGGCCACCCTCTTTGGGATTTTCAGCTCGCTGACAAATTTAGCATTTAGATTTTCTTAGAAATATAAACTTAACGTATATAAGTTATGTAGGAACAAAGAATAGTTCTATTATTATAATACCAAATAAAATAAAGAAAAATAATAATAGTAATGTTACTCACACTGTACAGAACTCCTACTAAATAGACTCTCTCTTCAGGTGCCTTATCGAAGTCTTGTAGGACCAGCCTGGTACCGTAAGTAAAACCGATGGCGTTGAGTGAGTAGGTCAGTACCCAGTTGAATCCGTTGCCTAAACCAGTGTAAAGCCCACGTTTGCGACCTTGGTTCTCTGCTGGTTGTAATAACTTTGTATACCTGGTTTCATTTATAAAATTTTAGTATAAAATTATATTATGACTGTCACTATAAGAGGTGCTTTCAAAATAAATGTTAGTGAAGAAATTTCCGGGATTTCTGTTTCTATATAAAAAATAATGTTATTATTAATAGAGTGGTCCCCAATACTGATTGTTTTAGCCACATTCCCTGGTTTATCTTGAAGTACCTATGTGGCGTTGGTAAAAATCGTGCTTTTAAGTATAATTTGTTTAAAATATATTTTATATTCAACAGACAACCTCCGTAGCGTAGCGGTATTTGGCTCGCCTTGAATCTCGGAGGTCGTGGGTTCGATCCCCACAGCGGACAGAAAATCTTTGTGTAAATTCTAAGATTTCTTTCCGGGTCTGGTTGGTTGAGGGACTACCCTCCGTGCCTCGGAAAGCACGTTAAGCCGTTGGTCCCGATTGTTATAACATCATCTATAATAGTCGTATGTCAAGGAACGGGCAGCAGCGTTTCCTTGTGTGGTACAACATAATACTGCGGTCACCAACCCGCCCACCAAGCGTGGTGACTATGGCAAATACCCTCCCTCTGGGGAGGAAGCCCATGTTCAGCAGTGGACATTATACGGGCTGATGATGATATTTTTATATTTAGTACCGTAAGTACTGTAATATTACCTGTCCACTTCCCGATTCTCTCCGTGAAATGCAATAACCGTTCGAATGGACTTTAATACTTCCTCTGCTTGTTTGCCCGCTTGACTGTACGATTCCATTTCTAGCATCGTTGACTTGGTTTGATACTGAAAATATAACACACACGTAACAATTAGTAGTCATACTTGATGAATTGGACATTTTTTAAGGGCTTCATATTATTATAATCTTTTATAAATTACTCTCAGGTATATTATGGCAGCTGAATCTATACTAATAAATCAAATTAAAGAGTTTTTTTTGTATGTTTACTTGAACATGCTAATATCAGGAACTACTGTTACGATTTGAAACATTCTTTCAGTGTTAGATTGCCCCTTTAGGTTTTGAAGAAGGCTAAAAAGTTTTTATGAAGTTACTATGATAACGGGAATTACGCGGGTGAAATGCACGGGAAGCGAGTTATTTATATTGTGACTTCTACTTTTAGCGTCCTGACATTCTTCAAGCTGACATTTACCTACATATAAAAATAATGATATCCGAAAAATCTGTATAGATAAGATATTATAATAATAACTTAATGCATAATGTTAAACTTGCATAATGTTTTGTAACATAAGTATTAAGCCAGGTTATAACGGGCAGCAGCGTTTCCTTGTGTGGTACAACATAACACTACGCTCACCAATCCGCCTGCCAAGCGTGGTGACTATGGCAAATACCCTCCCTCGGGAGGAGTCCCATGTTCAGTAGTGGACGTTATACGGGCTGATGATGATGATATTATGCCATTAGTAAGTATAGTCCTCCCGCAGCACAATTACGTAACTTGCCATAGAAACACGGCAACAACAATTTTTCCACAATTTAGTAAATTAATAGCAAAATATAAAAAACTATATTATTACTACAAATTTAGCTACAATATAATATGTAGTTAGTCGCTATGACAACGTCAATAATCGTGTTGCTATTAAAATGCATTAATTGTTTTACGTTGTTCGTGTGCCGATTACGTAAGCAATTACACGCCATCGGAACTCTCAGAGGCAGGTCTCCTTAGAATTTCGATGGCGTGCAATTTATTTGCAGGACATATTCCTTTACTCTAAAAATCAGTTAAGGCGCAGGCGCAGGACTGACAGTTTCAGAAGCAAAGGTAAAACGATAACAGGAACTTGATGGACTTCGGTACTTACATTAGTAAGTAGAACGGATGCAGCGATGGATAGTGGCATGATTGCAGTACAGGCTAGAGCCAGCTGCCAGCCCATGGGGAAGGCGGTGCAGAGGCAGATAATAGATGTCCCCACTAAGTTCGATACTACAGCTAACTTCTCCCCCATCCCCTCCTTTAAACTCATTAAGTTCCTGAAATTATAAAAATAAATATTATTTAAACTAGTGATCACTAGAGTCGAATTTCGACCGCTGGGTGATCACCCAGCGGTCGAAATTCGACGATAATTAAATCATCATCAGCCCGTATAACGTCCACTGCTGAACATGGGCCTCCTTCCCAGAGGAGGGTATTCGCCATAGTCACCACGCTTGGCAGGCGGATTGGCGACCGCAGTATTATGTTGTACCACACAAGGAAACGCTGCTGCCCGTTCCTTGATATATTATAGATGATGTTATAACAATCGGGACCAACGGCTTAACGTGCTTTCCGAGGCACGGAGAGTAGTCCCTCAACCAATCAGACGTGGAAAGAAATCTTAGTATTTACACAAAGATTTCCTGTCCAGCACGGGAATCGAACCCACGACGATTTAAAGCGAGCCAAACACCGCTTCGCTACGGAGGTTGTCCATAATTCAATAAATATATAATAAGATTTTTCCTTCTCTATATAAACTACATGTGTACGAAATTTCATTCTGTGTAACTTTCGTACAAAAGGGTACATAGTTTCTTCTATACAGAGAGCGATGGATTAGGTTGCTTATGTGACAGTTGCTAATAAGGTGTAATTTCATCTGTCAAGAAATATTTTCGTTATATATGTGTTAAAGGGAAAAAATTGAATTTGGTGCATTTGATTTTCAACCTTATTAGCTATTGTCACTGATGCGGTATCATAGTATCACCGACGATATGAGAATTTTATAGTGCGGTAAAGGAAATAAGAACATGTAACATACTCCGACATTTTGGACGCCAAGTTGAATTCGGAGTCAGTGTCAAACCATGACATGTCCTGCCGCAGCACTGCCTTCAGGAACAACATCCGAATACGAGTTATCTGTAATATTAATATATAATTAAGTTATATTATATGATATGTAATACTCACATGTAGTTAGCATCGCAGCTTTTACTACTTTATGTCAAAATTGAGATTAATAAAATTCTACCACCGGCAGGATTCGAACCTGCATCTTGGGTAAAGCCCCCAATGCCTTAACCAATTAGGCTACGGTGGAACCACAGCCGGTCATCGAAATTTATTAATCTCTTTGTAACACGTCTCTAAGGGGGACGGTAGTGCCATCTATCGGTAATGGTCCGTATTACTTCGATAAATATCTCCAGTTACATTTGGTATTAAATATTAAACGATTAGAGACGTGTTACAAAGAGATTAATAAATTTCGATGACCGGCTGTGGTTCCACCGTAGCCTATTTGGTTAAGGCATTGGGGGCTTTCCCATGATGCAGGTTCGAATCCTGCCGGTGGTCGAATTTTATTAAACTCAATTTTGAAATATAAGGTAATCTTTTCCATAAAGAGTTCAAAACTTTTACTACTTCACCGGGCATAAAGACGAGCAGAGCTCTAGCCTTATTAAATGGTTTATAACCTACAAACGAAGCAACCTGCGCAAGAGGGCGCTCGGACAGTTCTTGTTGGGGGGGATTAAGGAATGGTGAATTTCGATTATTTGGAGAATTTTGTGCTGTCGCTCTACTTTAGAGTTCATAAGTTATAGTTATATTGTGACGTAAACAAGGCAATAGAGCTTATTTTTCAATGTACGTTTATCATTGCCGTCTCGATGAGGGAATCGTTTTTTTTTGTAAAAAGTATGTTTATTTTAAAGTTTTAATGTTATGTTTCGAGTGAACCTCATATTGATGTCGTCATGTGCAAAATAGTAAAAACATAAATGATAAATAAAACTGTTATGATTAAATAACTAGGGCCCTCAATCCAGAAACGTGCATAAAGTGGAATAGCCATAATAAAAAAATATTAACCGAGAGATAGTACTTACTGAGACAGAAAAGAATTAGGGAGATTTATGCACGCGTCTGGATTGAGAGCCCATGTTATTTAATCATAACAGTTTTAATTCACGTTTAAGAAATCCATGGCCCTGAGCTTAAAGTTTTTACTATTTTTAACTTAGTAATTTCCCAATAAGGCTTATTTCGTTTCGTAAGGGTTAAAAAAATCCTTAATCCTACGACTCCAACACGAACATGGCGACTACGATTAATCGTCCTACGACTAAAAACTCACGGTGTATTGGTAACAATATACAATCCAGAACTGTAAAGTTCTGTGGTTTCTATTTAGGTTTTTATATAGAATTAATATAAACAGAAGAACAAAGGTCTTTTGTTCTATCGGTATAGGTAATAAAATCACGTACTTACTAAGAAAATATGAAATATTTATTTTATAACATGTCATGAATTTTATATGTATTAACAGTTAATGCGGCTTGTTGTGTGTCCCATTTATATCATTATATTATACAAATATAATCTCTATACGTACTAATATTGTATAGATGTTATTCAGGATTAACACAGGCTATATTTCTAGAGCTCAGAAGCATAAGGTCGGATGTGCATCATACACGTCAGAAACATTCGTCGTATGTGCCTTTATCGTAAACTGGCACACATACAGTGCCGTAAATGGAGCGGTGCCACCGGTGCCCAGGCACAGGGCGTAGACTCTTGGGGGCGCAAGAAAGGCCAGACCAATCAGCCCGGCTAGCATAGGCAGCGCGACTCGAGTCGTCTTATGTTTTATGTTTTGGAATCGAGCACTAGAGGCGCAGCGGGAACAACGCACTGTCACGTGACAGTGCGTTTCTGCAATCTAGGGCTGGACTATTATTTTATCGATTTGCTCCTGATAAGTTCCCGCTGCGCCTCTAGTGCTCGATTCCAAAACATACATACCTACATGCTATCATCATCTAAAACGTATGTGTTAGAATGAAGTATGAAGACCAAAGTGGCCCTAAAATTGATCTAAAGCATCAGAGTGAGCAATGCATTTGCACTAGTGAACTTGTGTTTGAGTTTTAGTGATGCATAGTGTTTTTTTTTCTTTTTAAGACCCTTTGTCTATGCAAAAAAGAGCGCAGAAAATAATTATTTTTGGGTAGGAACTTGAGGCAAGCTGAAAACTTGTCACTACCTCCCCAACTACACCCCAACATGGAACTGCAGACCTGGCCGGTGAGTAGTAAAGTTGCCCAACTATCGATAGTTTCGCTATCGATAGATGACCTCGAAAAATAGTAACAATATCGATAGTGCTATCGATATCACAAATTACTAATACTATTGATTGGAAGCAATAGTATCGATAGTATCGATACTATTACATTATAATACTATCGATAGTATCGAAATTTTTAAAGTAATACAATCGATACTATCGATATTATCGTTGCATTAAATGATTAAAACTATCAATACTATCGATAGTTTGTAAAACTATCGATACTATCGAAGACCAACCTATGTTTAGGAGCAATACTATCGATACTAACGATAGTATTGCTCCTAAACACAAATTGGTTCTCGATAGTATCGATACTATCACTACTATCGATACTATCGATAGACTATCGATACTATTGATATGACGTCAAATATCGATAGACTATCGATAGTCGACTATTGATAGGCAACACTAGTGTAGTACTCGACATGTGTTTCGCTTCTCCACGGTGCATCATCAGGCTGATGTTGACGACCCGAACGCCGAGGAGCGAAATACGTGTTGGGTCTTCAGCTGTCGATTTTATTTTTGCATGTTGCTACTATCTCTCCTGCATTTTGGGCGTAATTTTTGCGGGCGGGAGGGCGTTGCAAAAATAGCTTTACTTTACAGCATATAGACACATTTTTTAGTGGAATTTACACTAGATATTTTGTCTTTTTGATTTAGATTAATATGGATTTTTGCAAAGTAACGGATGATACTGTTCATTATAAGTCAATACAGCCTTTATCTATTCGATGCTAACATAACACTACAAATCGCAGGTATCACTATATGGTCTGTTGATTGTAAGCAAGTGTATGACATGGCGCTTTAATACTGAGCAAACAACCTTCTTTTCCCGGTTCCGCAAATAACTTTTGCGACTGGATACCTTATATTTCATCATAATTACCACAAAACATATAAAATATAGATCGCCGACTTAATATTACGAGTATTTACCTATTTGGACAAGATATTACGGTGTTGTTAATATCTACTAGTGACATCAGGGGGCCGAGTCTGCTATTTTTTAAAGTATTGTGCCACCGTAGAGCCATCATGATGTCGTTATGCCAAAAACGGTAATCTACTAATCTCACTATGGTGTCGGCGTTGGACTGGCAGTCGGTGTTGCTACCGCAGAAATATGCCGTCAACAGAAGTAGCGGGGTACGATGGTTAATGGATGGAGATTGTAATGTTTATTTAGGCGATTTCAAATCTTATAAATGTATCATTTGTTATATATTCAACTACGCTAATGTCATCGTGGCGTCATAGTGACACCATTATGACATCATTTGGATTAGTAGATTACCAAATGGGAAAAAAAAACCGACCATTGAACTGTCATTGACAGTTCATGAACACGCCATTACGATAGTAGACTCGGGGCCCAGTTCATATTCTGAAAAGGAGCATTCAACTTGCTCATATCGTCGCTTCAGTTCTAACACCACGTATGTCAGAAACCGTAACTTTTCAGGCGAGTGAAATAACAATATAATTGTTTCTGATTGGCGAAATAACGCGTCTCTAGCAAATGGTATTAAATGTCAAAACCGCCAAAAAATTACTTAGGTGGTTTTTGAACTTAAGCAACGATAAAATTCGACGTGATTTAGATTTGAAGCTGCAATTATTTTTAGTAGAAGATCGACCTTCACCCATCCGATAACCAGATGTTAAATATTTATCAAATATAATTCATTAACATACCTACCTTCATGGATTTGATAACTTGCCTATCGCAAAGTGCTCAAGAGTAATTATAAATATATTTGACAAAAAATATGTCTCATCTAGTTATCAGATGCGTAAAGACATTGGTAGGTGGGTACTATTTCAGACTATCTTTTAACTTGTAGATGAATTACACGGAAGTAAGACCAATGTCAATTTAGTATTATTGTAAATATTACGTCACTATTGTAGCAACAAGGACACATTTATTAGTAAACGCTATTTCTTTTAGCTTAGTGATAGTCAATCAGTTGTAAGGTCATCAATTTAGAGCAATTGATTTCGTTTGCGTTTCAGTGGTTTTTATTCTATGCAGCTATATTTGTATAGGACATGTGGCCTAAAAAGGCAATTAAATTAGTCCATCAGTTAGATTACAAAAAATATTGGATTGTATATTTTTTTTCAAATCAATAAGTATTGTCAAAAATACAGAGCAACAATAAACTATTAAGTTCAGGATAAGTGGGGGGTTGTGACGTCACTATTATTACGGAAAACAGTGCATTATAAATAAATCTTTTTCTTTCTTTCTTTCTATAAAAACGCCATGACATATATTACACATGTTTACAATCAATGCAACGGACCGCAGCGATATTCGTTGCACGTCGCACGCGGTTCCACCCGCGTAGCTGCTGTATCCATAGGAACTTCATAATAAAATATAGCCTTTAGCCTTCCTCTATAAATGGGAAATCGAACCAGTAGTTTCTGGGCTCATTCAAGCAAACAAACTCTTCAGCTTTATATATTAGTATAGAGTATAGGAACTCTATGGCCCTCACCCAATCGCCTTAATCACGAATCTCTCCCTTGAATATTACTTTAACATAAATATCTATGCAATAATAGCCCCGTCCACTCAAAGGTAGTTGCAATAAACAATAGATACTAATATTAAAATTAATTTAAGCGGTTGTTGTTTGGAGGACAAATGTATTGCGTATGTCAATTGAACATTGACTATCATAATATAAAGTGATTTCTTCAAGTCGTTATACAAACATAAATACCACTATGTTGCGATTCTTTATTGTCTTCCTACTCTTGTCATAGTTAAATATAATATAAAAATGTATACCTAATACTTTTTTACTTTTGAAACGTATAATAAATCAAAGATAATAAATAATTGAGTAATTTTTAAGTCTGTTTTAATTTAAATTAGATACTTTTAGTTGTACATAATATGTAATTAATTGATTAATGTAAAATGTTGTGAGTAGGTAAATAAATTACACACTTAAAGAAACAAAGATGGGAATTAAAGAATGGGATTCGTTAGTAATAGAATAGTAAGACGTTTTATTAGTAAGACATTATTACTTGTCACTTAAAACTGAAGAAAGTATAAATCGTATTATTAATCGTATTACTGTATCCGCCTGTTGAAGTCCACTGCTGAACATGGTGTAGGCCATCGTCTTAATAGACCAGCCGTTGGGTCGTTGAATTATGCCATAATCGCCGCACTTGGTGGATTAGTGATCGCAGTAAGATGGATTAGGTGTATGTCTCTTGGTCGCCTGTTACTAGACCGATGGGAAGACGAGGGATGGTCTAAGCCGGACACCACGCACCTTAATACTGAAAACCAGCGCTAGTTATCGCCTAGCCTATGCTGAGATGGCGACTTTTTCGGCAGAACAGGCGTCTTATTGTTTTGTACATTTAGCTTAATGTTTTATATGTAATATCTTGTGTGTTGTGCTGAATTAAATGAATATTCTTTCTTTTTTTATTTCTAATATTATTTGTCTAAAGAAAGTAAATGTCATAAAATATCTAGAAGTAGTGTAAGATGATAATTTAAATTTCAAGTCCATATAAAAAGTATTTCGGGAAGGATTAGAAAAAATATTTATGTTATGTAGGAACGACGAATTGTATCTGTTTTTTTTTTAATTCAGATTGAAAGATGCCAACGTGCCGTAATAAAAACTATGCTGAATAAACCACGTAGGTAGATACAGAACAATACAAGTACCTATATGATGATAGCAAACTGTTGAGCGTTCGTAAATTATTCATTCTTAAAGATATTCTCAACTCTACAGAATATAACAGTCTCATTCAACAACAGAATTCATTGTGTCCCATTGCCAACTGTTAAAACAACATTGGCCAAAGGTTTTTCGCCTTTTATAAAACATGATGTGTATTATTATTTTATTATTATTTATACATATTAATTTTATTTACTGGATGACTGATATACACTATTATTTTCAAGACGGTAAATATACCTACCGTCTTGAAAATAATAGTGCGTGATATGTTTTATGTATACCTATTAATAATTTACGATATACGATAATACGATATGTAGGTGTGTAAATACGAATGAAAAGAGTGAGCGAAATAGCTAACTACTATTTTTTTTTGTTTTTACCGGAAAAATGCGTACCTAAGTAAGTAGTTACGCTATTTCGCTCACTCTTTTCATTCTTATTTGCTTGCGGCCTAGTTTTAAGGATTCCTAATTTAACTAATGTTACGTAACTACCTAATTAGGTATGTGTTTTCATCGTGATGTTTTTCACTCTATGTGATTAAAAAAATGACTTAGACATCTATTTCTGATACTTATCACGCCCTATTATTTTCAAGACGATAAAAAAGTAACCCAGTATATATTCACATACCTAGATACCTACATATCGTAATATTTATATTAAAATTGAAAATCTATATTCAATTATAATATATTTTTTTATACTTTTTTTTTCTTTGTTTGTTATATCAGTTAGATTCTGAGGCTAGAACGTGTTAAAGCAATCGTAGACTTGGCATCCACAATACAAGCTTGCTTAGTGTGGAAGCCATAAGAAGTCATACAATATTACTTCAATAAGTCCTGTTGAACCCCATTGGTTAAGGTTTTTTTAACCAACCATAACCTCATTAGTTTATCACTAGCTTTCTATTTAGTTGATAAACTAATAAGGTTTTTGATCAACTAACTAGGAAGTTGATCAACTAACTAAAAAGTTGATCAAATAACTAGTAAGTAGATCAACTTACCATTCTTATTATTTTCCGGTGACATTTACATAATGAAGCTTTTCTAGTTGTAATTAGTGAAAGAAAAACAAAACTGCCTTACCTGTCGAAGGGCGCTCCAGTTAATCAGTGCCACAGAGAGTATACACAGAACGAGCGAGATAGCGATACTCAGAAACAGTCCTATCGCCATCGCCTCAGCGTCTTCTTTCAGAGCTGCCATGTTTTCAGCCACACTTGCATTTGCCCTAAGCACATAAAAAAAATGTTTTCATTAGTTTGAAAGATGATTTTAAAATATATGGCTTTCCTTTAACTAGTTTGTTGAGTAGGTATTGTTACAATTAGTAATAAACAATTAATTTATTCAGTCCTATTTGCTTTGACAAAGTTACTTTAATTCAAGAAATTATTGTAATTTAATTATATGTCATTCATCACTAGCACGTGTAATGTGACTTGTAAACATAGGCTTTGCCATAGTCACCACGCTTAGCAGGCGAATTGGTAACCGCAGTTTTGTGTATAGCGTACACACAGGTAAAAGTTGCGGTCATGTGGTTGCCGGTTCGATCCCCACGCATTGCACTACCGACGCAAACTCACTCGTAACACAAGCATTTAAGCTTAGCACGCGGCGTTAATAAGAATGCTAGGAGTGAGCAAAATCTCTGCTAGTCTTTCAAAAAAAAGGAAGAAAAGGTAAGGTTGCTGTACTAAGGCAAATGTAAACGGAAGTTTTGGAAGGGGAATACCAAGGCGGACGTTCCAAGTTCAAATCGAGGACGTTCTTAAGAAAGGCCAGGTTAAAAGTACCTTAAACCGAAGGTCATGCAGGAGGACTGCACCGGTGGCTCAGTGGTTACGGAAGTTGCTTCTGAGACCTGGTGTTCTGGGTTCGATTCCCGCCCGGGACAAGTATTTGTGTGAACCACAAATAGTTGTTCTGAGTCTGGATGTTCTTTGTGTCCGTGAAATGAATGTTTTGTAAAGTCCCCGCGACACAGGGATTTATTTCCCTAGTGCGGGAGTTGTCTTTTAAAAAGGAGATTGATAAATGTAGAAGAAGCGAATGTGGTATGTCAAGATCGTAGCAAGTGGAAGAAAATGGTTTCAGTCTACCCCTATGGGAAAGAGGCGTGAATGTACGTATGAATCTATATAAAAAACGGTAATTTAAAAAACTAAAAAACCCGACTGCGTTTTGTGTGTTTTTTTTTTAATAAAAAATACAAAACTCACAGTTATCAACAATCTAACGACACCTTTCAAGCTAAAATCCATCAAGCTGTTAAGTTAGTCTATAGAACGAGCCAAATATTATAATTTGGCGGCAAAATCCGCCATTTTGTTTTTTATTTTGATATACCCAGTGTTCTCACAGTAAACACGAATCTAACGACACCTCTCAAACTAAAATCCATTAAGCCGTTCAGGCTGCAGAGTGTGCCAAACAATTATGAAAAAAAAATGAAAAAGTGTTTATTTGGAACTTAAATCAAATTCATTACATTTTACTTCTGCCAAACTACAGAGCAGTTTGTTGGCAGACGTAGCTAACACGATACTCTCAATATTAACGTATGTACTTACGTTCACTTTTCCATTTACATAATAAAATTAAAAAAGGATCAGACCACAACCAAATTACTGCAAAATACTTTTACTTCTTTCTTTCTTAAAAAGAAGACAACTCCCGCAATAGGGAAATAAATTCCTGTGTGTTCTATACATACATACATACGCTCGAAATACATAACCCTTCTTCTGGCGCAGTCGGGTTAAAATAACTTACAATCGTCTGCCTCCACCGAAGGTCTCTGTCAGGGGTAGATAGCTGCTCAGTCTTTCCCGATAGGTGGTCCTCTCCACGAAGGCTGTGCTCAGTTCTCCGATCTGCACCAAGCTGAAGCACACCCCTCCACCGCTCAGCATACCGATGAGGATGCCGAAGATGGTGGCTGTCACCTCCAGGCATGTCGCGTAGCGAAACTGTGGAGGAGTTTGTGGTCAGTTTAAAGTAAATACTGTACCTGTGCCTCATTGGTTATAGTTGTGGCTTCTGAGACCTTGTGATCTGGATTCGATTCCCAACCGGGACTATTATTTGTTTACACAAATAATTATTTATAAAACATCGTAACATCGGTAACATAAAAGTTTGTAATTCATTTTCAATTTCAGCCCATTCCATATAGAAACGTGTGATTAGAAAAATGTTGTTGAAATTATAAGAAACTATAAATTCCGTGACTTCGTCCTCTTAGTGACGGACTTCCATACCCTTTTTACCCCTACAAGCATTTATTTCTCTCAATGACTAATCTATCTACCAAATTGCATCAACATTGCTTCAGTGGATTCGACACGTAAGCATAACAGACACACAGAGCAACGTTGTAAACATGAAAGTTTGTGAGTATGGATGACTAATTAGGCTCCGCACGGGTACAATGCTGATGTATTCTCTTGAATCACTCTATCTATTAAAAATATCGCATCAAAATCCGTTGCGTAGTTTTAAAGATTTAAGCAAACATAGGGACATAGGGATATGGGGACAGAGAAAGCGACTTTGCTTTATACTATGTAGTGATATAATAGATAGTATAGTATAGTGATTAACATATGTTAATCCAGCTTATAAAATATACGCGTGCAATTGCAAAGCCTATATTATAGGCTCACAAAACTTCACGCTCCGACCCACTGGATCAGCGTAACTCGGGTAAAACCGGGCGCATCTAGTTAATTATAATACTAGTAAGGATTGATGATAAGTTGTCAATTAAAGAAGCTTAATAACCTTGCAACTAACCTCCGTTGACAACCACCGTAGCGTAGCAGTATTTGCCTCGCTTTAAATCTCGGACATCGTGGGTTCGATCCCCACTCCGAAATCTTAGAATCTACACAAAGATTTCTTATCTTTGTGTAGATTCTAAGATTTCTTTCCGGGTCTGGTTGGTTGAGGGACTACCCTCCTCCGTGCCTCGGAAAGCACGTAAAGCCGTTGGTCCCTATTGTTATAACATCATCTATTATAATCGTAAATCAAGGAACGGGCAGCAGCGTTTCCTTGTGTGGTACAACATGATACTGCGGTCACCAACCCGCCTGCCAAGCGTGGTGGCTATGGAAAATACCCTCTCTCAGGAGGAGGCCCATGTTCAGCAGTGGACGTTATACGGGCTGGTGATGATGATGATGAATAAGCTTGCATTAGTGGCTATTATTATTGCTGTGTGTCGTTAACCTCAATATATCATCAACTAAGTACTAGTAAAGTAAATAATAACTTAGTACTTAAGAACATTATAATGTTAGAACAAAAACTTTAATAACTACAAAGCGTCGCCGAGCGTTAGTTTTCCTATATTTACATCATCCTCCTCTGTAATGTTCGGTTTAGTTTTGGTCGTGTAGGTCAACCTATAAGGAAATTAGTCTTATGGGAGTAAAGCGTGCACTACTAAGGTAATTGCGGCGTGACGGTGAGTTCGTAAAAGCAAGTATATTAATTATGTCAGCGTCCGGATTTAAAGAAGCACATTTGAGCGTCCACAGTAGACGGGCTCCCATGATAGAGGGCCCACTAAAAGAAGAAGGGCCCCCACAAAAGACTTCGAAAAAGCCAACGACTAAACAAGAATCTACCTACTGGTGGTTTCACAGTAAATCGCTTAAAGGAAATAACTATCATTCTATTTGGAAAATATTTTTGTGGCCTCCACTCTTTTCTGCCATAAGGCATCCTGTCTATATCTGGCTTTGTAATTTATGTTGAAACCAACGAGGAAGTATGCGCCAGAACTAGTCAAATTTACGCTGCTGCAGACCATGGTCAAGTGACTTAGAGACTAAATAGGTACATATATAATCATATTATTAAGCGGTCGTAGCCCAATCGTATGGTAGTAGCGTTAGACTTGTGGTCACCGGTTCGATCCCCACCCAAAGCACACAATCATTTTAGCTTAACACGGGTTAACAGTACTAGTATACTGCAAAACTCTAGTAATCTTTAAAAAATATTTAAATGTGTTATATTCTAAACTAACAATGTAAATGTCATAAACAATATTAGAAGCGTGAAACTTTAAACACACAAACGATAAACATTGGCGGACAATAATTACTTGTCGTAATAGCGTGTATCAGCCTGTAAAACAAATTGCGTAACACCAAGATATTGTATAAAATGATATGCCTCTATTTGTAACACTAACTTATACTTAACCACGCATTGACTGACTTTATTATCCAAAGAAATTCTTTCGGAAAATTAATTGTACAAACGCATTATTCTCCATAAAAAAAAATACTGTTTTTGACCTAATTTTAATTGGCATAGTTGTCAAATAAAAGTACAACTAGTGCCCGATATGTACCTACAGCACTATCCTGTCGGCCTTTTTCTCCTTCCCCTCGTCAGTCCTAGCAACTTAACGTATCTAATTCGACGCAAGAACGCGACCTTACCTAATCGTTAGTTATTTGGCTGTGGCATGCTGTATGTCCTTAGTAGAATAGTGCATATTGAGCGTACTTCTGTAAGGTGGAGGTACTTCTTTAATCGAATAGTGTATATTGAGCGTACTTCTGTAAGGTAGAGGTACTTTCTTAGTAGAATAGTGCATATTGAGCGTACTTATTAAGTAAGGTAAAGGTACTTCCTTAGTCAAATATTGCATATTGAGCGTACTTCTGTAAGGTGGAGGTACTTCCTCAGTCGAATAGTGCATATTGAGCGTACTTCTGTAAGGTGGAGGTACTTCCTCAGTCGAATAGTGCATATTGAGCGTACTTCTGTAAGGTGGAGGTACTTCCTCAGTCGAATAGTGCATATTGAGCGTACTTCTGTAAGGTGGAGGTACTTCCTCAGTCGAATAGTGCATATTGAGCGTACTTCTGTAAGGTGGAGGTACTTCCTTAGTAAAATAGTGCATATTGAGCGTACTTCTGTAAGGTAGAGGTACTTCCTTAGTAAAATAGTGCATATTGAGCGTACTTCTGTAAGGTGGAGGTACTACCTTAGTCGAATAGTGCATATTGAGCGTACTTCTGTAAGGTGAAGGTACTTTCTTAGTCGAATATTGCATATTGAGCGAACTTCTGTAAGGTGAAGGTACCTCCTTAGTCGAATATTGCATATTGAGCGTACTTATTAAGTAAGGTGGAGATACTTCCTTAGTCGAATATTGCATATTGAGCGTAATTCTGCAAGGATGAGGTACTTCCTTAGTAGAATATTGCATATTGAGCGTACTTCTGTAAGGATGAGGTACTTCCTTAGTAGAATAGTGCATATTGAGCGTACTTCTGTAAGGTGAAGGTACTTCCTTAGTCGAATATTGTATATTGAGCGTACTTCTGAAAGGTGGAGGTACTTCTTTAGTCGAATAGTGCATATTGAGCGTACTTCTGTAAGGTGGAGGAACTTCCTCAGTCGAATATTGCATATTGAGCGTAATTCTGTAAGGATGAGGTACTTCCTTAGTAGAATATTGCATATTGAGCGTACTTCAGTAAGGATGAGGTACTTCCTTAGTAGAATAGTGCATATTGAGCGTACTTCTGTAAGGTGAAGGTACTTCCTTAGTCGAATATTGTATATTGAGCGTACTTCTGTAAGGTGGAGGTACTTCCTTAGTCGAATATTGCATATTGAGAGTACTTCTGTAAGGTGGAGGTACTTCCTCAGTCAAATATTGCATATTGAGCGTACTTCTGTAAGGTGGAGGTACTTCCTTAGTCGCATATTGCATATTGAGCGTACATATTAAGTAAGGTGGAGGTACTTCCTTAGTAGAATAGTGCATATTGAGCGTACTTCTGTAAGGTGGAAGTAATTTCTTAGTCGAATAGTGCATATTGAGCGTAATTCTGTAAGGATGAGGTACTTCCTTAGTCGAATAGTGCATATTGACCGTACTTCTGTACGGTTAGGCAAGTCAAGGCTTTGAGCGATCGTAAAGCAGCGCATTGAGCGATCATACTTTAAACTCTGCCAGAACCTTCAAACTTTTTAAGGGGCAGAGTAAGATATTATTTAGTCTTAATAGTGATGCTGTCCTCGAAAGGGTAGTTACATTGAATTATTTCAATAATGATTTTCACTCGCCACATCGGTTTGAGCATTTTACTGCACTGATGGCTCAGTGGTTACTCAAGTGTTTTTTGAGACCTGGTGTTCTGGTTTCGATTCCCATCAGGGACAATTATTTGTGTAGACTACGGATAGTTGTTCTAAGTCTAGTTGTACATACTTTGTGTCCGTAAATTGAGTGTTTGTGAAGTCCCCCACGACACAGGGATTAAATTCCCTACTGGACAAAGGGATTATTTCCATAGTGTGTTGTTAAAAAAAACATGGATTTGAAAATTGAGAATAATCACGTAAAAAAGTACGGATCAAATCGCACAGCAAAGTTGGTAAATATTAAGTACATATGTATACAATTAATAAATGTAGGCTTACTATTTGATAGTACGATAATCCCAGTGGTTTTTCTTCAGTGATCTCTTGCTTTTTGTTGATGCTGAAATAAAACAAAAAAATCAGTAATACTATCACCATATTCATATTCATTTTTTGCGCACCATATTATACTATCTATACTAATATTATAAAGAGGAAAGATTTGTATGTAAGTATGTTTGTAACGAAAGGGCACAAAAAGTATAGGACCGATTTTAAAAATTCTTTCACCATTTGAATGCTACATTATCACTGATTCATATAGGCTACATTTAATTATGAAGTTCCCACGGAAACGGGAGTTACGCGGGTGAAACCGCACGCGGGAAGCTAGTGTATAATAAGTTGTTACAAATACAAAACCAGTACAAACCCTGTCGGGCACCGCAAGTTAGAATAGAGGAGGAAGCATATTATCTACGTTACATAATCACTTTGAATGAAATAATGAATTTTATTCAGCACTTAGGTATTTACATACACTTGTAGGTACTTGTCAGAATTACAATGTAAGAAGATAAAATAATAAATAATAAAAAACTATAACTAACAGAATCAGATAATTCTTACTCTATTAGATATCCGACTAAGTAATTAACAGTTGATATATTTGTATATATTTGATATTATAACGACCTCCTCCCGAGTTTTTACGACCAAATGCTTCTGTTCACTGTCCTATTGCTTGCGAGGAACAGAATTATTTACCAATCTTCATACTTATTAACAAAAATATTATCATAACTGGTCTGGGTCTGGTCTGTTGAAGGACCTTTCGTGCTTCGGTAAGCACGTTAAACCGTTGGTCTCGGTTATTATAACATATCGTCAGCCCGTATAACGTTCGCTGCTGAAGATAGGCCTCCTCGCGAGGGGGGAATTCGCTGTAGTTTCCACGTTCGGCAGGCGGATTGGTAAACCCGCCGCCTACCGCCCTAGCCTCGGCTTCGGGGAGTGGGGCACATGGGCCCCGCTCCCGCTTCCAGACCCATGAGGAGTAGGGACGCCTCTACACTCCAGGCGTCCCTATAATTGGGAAAATGGGCCACTGTAAATGTGGCCCAGGAGATCCCGCGGTGTCATACTGGCCGCGGGTGCCATCGCCGGGTACGCAAAAGCAACCGGCCCCCGCCGACGGCGGATCGAAGGAGTGTCCGGGGGGTTTTAGTATTGTAGGGTCCTCTTCTCGTGGTATGAGATTAGTATACCACGCTATGGAGAGGGCGAGCCACATATCCCACCGCCAGCGCGCGAATAGTACATTATCACTGATTAATATAGGCTACATTTAATTATGAAGTTCCCACGGGAACGGGAGTTACGCGGGTGAAACCGCGCGCGGGATGCTAGTGTATAATAAGTTGTTACAAATACAAAACCAGTACAAACCCTGTCGGGCACTACAAGTTAGAAGAGAGGAGGAAGCATATTAGTAAGGGAGCCGACGAGGCTAAATGGGGATTTACTCGAGCGTCGTAGAGACCTATTGGGATGCAAAGCTTAGATGATAAGAAGAAAAAAATGTTATATGATATATACCTTTACATCGGTGGGGGAAGCGGCTATAGATTTTTAAATATGTAAAAAAAAACTGTTGCATGGACATCCTCGAGCGCGTCAGATATTGATAGCATCAATGCCCTACGTATTTTTAATAATGTACGTATGTTAATCTGATCGTTTGCATGATGCGGGTTGTTGTATTTAAGGGTTGAAAATGAAAAAAAAAAAATAATAATCGAGCGCGTCAGATTTTTTAAGGGAGTGTTAAGTACACCAAAAAAAAGCTCTCATTCACTAATCTGACGATTTCGATGGGACGCAAACTCGCGGCCATTTTCATAATGTGCAAAAAAAATTCGCCATTTTGAAATACTCAAGCGTGTCAGATTAAGATATATATGGTTCATCTTTATGTTCTAAACGTACTGTCTCATAATCTGACGATTAACTAGAGGGATTCGCCTGATCTGACAAAAAAAAATTAGAAAAACGGTTCACCTTAAAGGCCATCCCTGCAACTTCCCGCTAATTCCATTCCTGGGCGCTTAAAATTGTACTTATGACATTTTTGAGCTAAAAATATAATTTATGTGATATTTTGAGCTCGCTGAGTTTCTATGCATTTGAGCTCTCCCAGCTCGAAAGTCTGATAGAAGTTTCATAGAACACTATTTTTGGAATTTTCAAACCGCAATAACTTTTGAATGGATCAAGCAATTTTCACGCGGTTGGCGGCATTTGACGCAGTTTTATCATCCTCATAAGTAATTTTGCAATTTTAATTGATCGAACCACAAATTTCGGAGTAATCCCGAAAAAACACTTTTTCGGGTTTCTTTCGTTCACGATATCTTTCGAACGAATCAACCGCTTTTGACCAGCTTAGTGGCGATCGACGTGGTTTTTCAAGCTCAAAGGCGGATTAGTTTTTGAAATTGATCGATAAAGCCGGTTAAAAGTTATTCCAAAAAAACACTTTCAAAAAAAATGTTTTTCTTATTTTTTTTGAGATTTTTCACCATTTCTCAAAATCTATCGGTCCGAATCGGTTCAAATTCACAGGAAATCTAATTTTGAGGGAAATATTTAGAACGCCGTTTAGTAGATTCCGATCGGTTTAGTCGTTCAAAAGTTATAAGCGAGTAATATTAAATATAGCATAATTATAATTTATAGCACTGTGCGTGATATAAATCATTTAATGATGATTCCATCGACAATTCGAGGTTATCATATGATCCTCGAGACTTTCGGATAACCGGCTTGCTCCGACGATATTCCAAAATATTTAAACATTTTTTTAATGTTTCTACCGTAAATTTAATTGTTTTTTGTAAGGTACTTTCACCACAAAATACACATTTCAAATTAATGTCACTCATATTAAATATTTATAAACTTTAATTCACACAAATAATATTAAAATAGCAAAATAATCATCAGTATCAGTGGTACCACTGGGTCTAGGACCACGACCCCTTAAGGGTGCCCCCAGGTGTGTGCCACTTAATTGTATGTTTTTTTTTTCAATTTTTTCTATATTGATCCATTAAAGTCTAAAATAATTAATATGAACTTAAACTTATTATGAGTAGAGAAATTAATGACCAGCTGACGGACGGACTACTTTGTCTGTAATATCCTACAATTTGCTACCGGTTAATTAAGTATCTAGTTTAATTAATATAATAAGAATAATTGTGTAACATTGTGATTCTGACAAGTACAAGTGTATGTAAATACCTAAGTGCTGAATAAATTCATTATTTTACATTATTTTAAAAGCCAAAACGTTGGAAACACGTTGTAAACAGTATGCACAGGGTAGGGTAGGGTAGGGTAGGGGTAGGGTAGGGGTAGGGTAGGTGTAGGGTAGGGGTAGGATAGGGTAGGGTAGGGTAGGGTAGGGTAGGGTAGGGTAGGGTAGGGTAGGGTAGGTGTAGGGTAGGGGTAGGGGTAGAGTAGGGGTAGGGTAGGGGTAGGGGTAGGGTAGGGGAAGGGTAGGGCAGGGGTAG
Source organism: Nycteola revayana (assembly GCA_947037095.2). Taxonomy (NCBI): domain Eukaryota; kingdom Metazoa; phylum Arthropoda; class Insecta; order Lepidoptera; family Nolidae; genus Nycteola; species Nycteola revayana. Next base: position 29,358,407 of record OX344842.1, on the reverse strand, counting down.
GGTGTAAAAGTCCACCCATGCGAAGCCGGGGCGGGCCGCTAGTATTTGTATATATTTGATATTATAACGAACTCCTCCCGAGTTTTTACGACCAAATGCTTCTGTTCACTGTCCTATTGCTTGCGAGGAACAGAATTATTTACCAATCTTCATACTTATTAACAAAAATATTATCATAACTGGTCTGGGTCTGGTCTGTTGAAGGACCTTTCGTGCTTCGGTAAGCACGTTAAACCGTTGGTCTCGGTTATTATAACATATCGTCAGCCCGTATAACGTTCGCTGCTGAAGATAGGCCTCCTCGCGAGGGGGGAATTCGCCGTAGTTTCCACGTTCGGCAGGCGGATTGGTAAACCCGCCGCCTACCGCCCTAGCCTCGGCTTCGGGGAGTGGGGCACATGGGCCCCGCTCCCGCTTCCAGACCCATGAGGAGTAGGGACGCCTCTACACTCCAGGCGTCCCTATAATTGGGAAAATGGGCCACTGTAAATGTGGCCCAGGAGATCCCGCGGTGTCATACTGGCCGCGGGTGCCATCGCCGGGTACGCAAAAGCAACCGGCCCCCGCCGACGGCGGATCGAAGGAGTGTCCGGGGGGTTTTAGTGTTGTAGGGTCCTCTCCTCGTGGTATGAGTTTAGCATACCACGCTTTGGAGAGGGCGAGCCCCACATATCCCACCGCCAGCGCGCGAATAGTACGCTGCAGTGGCGATGGGAATGGGTAAATGTAATTACCCCCGGGCAACAAAAAAAAAAATAGACGTGTTGGTAAATACAGTATAATAATATGTATGTTGTAATATACAGTGAAATGCTGCTGCACATTATCTGCAATACGACCGTTATAGATGACTAGCTTTGACCTAGCCTTAGAGACTAGCTTAGATTTTTAAAGACCCCCGCCCGGTTTCACTCGCGTGGTTCCCGTTCCGGTAAAAACTTCATTATAAAATATTACCTATAGCCTGCCTCGCTAAGTGGGCTATCTAACACTGAATTTTTTTTCAAATCGGACCATTAATTACGGATATTGGAGCATTTAAGCAAACAAACTTTTCAGCTTTGCGTATATTTATTTAAATATAAATAATACGCATGTGCTTTATGTAGGGACTTGTTCTAAGGCAACCTCCATGGTGTAGCGGTATTAGGCTCGCTTTAAATCTCGGAGGTCGTGGGTTCGATCCCCACGCCAGGCAATAAATCTTTGTGTAAATTTTACGATTTCTTTCCGGGTCTGGTTGGTTGAGGGACTACCCTCCATACCTCGGAAAGCACGTTATGCCGTTGGTCCCAATTGTTATAACATCATCTATAACAAGCGTATACCAGGGAACGGGCAGCAGCGTTTATCTGTATGTTACAACATAATACTGCGGTCACCAACCCGCCTGCCACGCTTGGAAACTATGGCAAATCCCTCTCTCGCGAGGAGGCCTATCTTCAGCAGTTAACGTTATACGGGCTAACGATATGTTATAATAATAGAAACCAACGGTTTAACGTGCTTACCGAAGCACGAAAGGTCCCTCAACAGACCAAACCCAGACCAGTTATGGTAATATTTTTGTTAATAATTATGAAGATTGGTAAATAATTCTAGTCCTCAGAAGCATCAGGACAGATGTACTATACAGAAGCATTTGGTCGTAAGTGCCCGTTTACGATAAAGGCACATACGACGAAAGTTTCTTAATTATAATGACATATCCGACCTTATTCTTCTGAGCTCCAGAAGTAAAAGGTGAATTTGTACTATACAACTGAAACACTAACGTCACGTTGGCGGGTCGCTAATTTGATGTTTATGATAAAATGCCATAGTTATCTGATCTAATCAATATCATATAGCCTGTTGATAACATCAACTGATTTCCGACAAAACCAACATTACGATCAAATGAAGGTAACTAATGGTAACCCAGTCTATGATCATAGGTTAAACGCAATCGAGCGTGGTACTCTGAATTAGGGTTGCCAGAAAGCCAAAATATCGGGGCAAAATTTCGTTAAGTCGGGATTTTAGGATTATCGTCGGGATCGAAACGGCCATAGCCCAATGGCTAGGGCGCCGGACTTGTGATCTTGTGGTCGCTGGTTCGATCCTCAACTATATCACTACCGACGTGAATGCACTCGTAACACAAGTATTTTAGATAAGCACAAGGGTGTCACAAGAATACTGGTAGACTACAAAACTCTGCTAGTAATCTTTTAAGAGAAAAAAAAAACTAAATCTAAAACATATCTTGTAAAAAAGTCAGTCAACATTGTTTGAACGAAAATAACTGAGTTACGAAACTTAACTTTTTTAAAGTTATATTTTGATGGAATTTTAAATTTACAAGAAGCTGTTTGTGGGGACATTTTGTATTTTGTCGGGAGCCTGGACACATATGAAATGTCGGGACAATTCAGACGAATCCCGACAATCTGGCAGCCCTACTTAGAATAGCAAATAAATTCATTCATGGTAAATCATTGTCCGTCCGTAAATTAGTACAGTTGACTTAGCATGAATTAATATTATCAGAGATATAAAATAGGAGGATTCAGCTGTATCGCTGATTATTATTGTTTCTCGTGTCTGTGGTATGATGGTAAAACTTTTAACGAGCTATTTTTGCTATATATTTTTAGGTAATTTTTAAGAAGAGAGTCTAAGGGGGGAAGCATCTAAGGGGCTCATTCTCCCACCACAAACATTTGAGTGCGTCTATGCCTTTTTCGTATTTAATCTTTACTTTGACAAAACTTAATTAACTATTATTGGGAATAATAAAATTATTGCTCTATGTTTATTTAACACTAAGTTTTCGTTCTGCGATTGAATATAAAAAAAATATTACTAATATAATTCCATATTAAGCTTCATAATTAAGGATATGATTATTTATCACCCGATGTTTAATTTCATTTATGAATATAGAAAAGCGATTTATTTTTTTAACAAATATCTTATAATTCACACTTAACTATACACTAATTCTTTTTTCAAATCGGACCAGTAGTTTCTGTGATTAGATTAGATAGCTCGTTTAAGCAAACAAACAAACTCTTCAGCTGTATATATTACTATAGATTATTGTATCTTAGCAACAAAACAAAAAACGCCTCGCGTAGCTTAGTAACAACATTTCATTAGGTTAATTTCTAAAATATAAAACGGTATTCACGTTACAAATACATAAAAAAAATAAAAAGTTTTCGTTTCGCTATGCTTTGTAATAAAATTTTAAAAAATAGCTGATCCTGATTATACGTGACCTTGAGATCAAAAAATACATACATTTACATAAAACTGTACAGTAAAAAAATAAGGAACAATTATTAATTAAAGTATGCAAATCGCTCAGCACAACAATATATCATAGCAATTAAAACTAAATGTAATTAAAGTTTATAAACTTACAGCGTCTTTTTCTTTTTCGAGCCCATTGTAATAAATATAAAACTATTTTCCTAAAAGAGGCGGTCAACGTGTGCTGTCGCTCACCGCCAACACAATATTAAGCTGCCTTGTATCAATGAAGATTCGTTTCAACTACGTTGGTACAACGCGTTATTATTAGCTGAACTTGCTTACGGACGCGATCCACTAGACTCACTGACTAACTATAGCTAGGTATGACTGAATCAAACGAACGAAACGTCTTGTTATTTACATAGACTGAATTACCTACTGACATTTGATTGGTACTTAGTTATTTTACGTCATTTTGTTAGTTCATTTAGCAGTCTACGTCAGTGTAAATCATTTTTTTGTGTTTCGTATTTCCCTTTGGACCGTAGCGTTTCCGTAGCGTAGCGGTATTTGACTCGCTTTAAATCTCAGAGGTCGTGGGTTCGATTCCCACGCCGGACCAAAATCTTTGTGTAAATGCTAGGATTTCTCTCCGGGTCTGGTTGGTTGAGAGGCTATTCTCCGTGCCTCGAAAAGCACGTTTAGCCGTTGGTCCCGGTTGTTATAAAATCATCTATAATAATCGTAAATCTAGGAACGGGTAGCAGTGGACTTCAGTAGTGGACGTTATACGGGCTGATGATGATACTGATGATGATGATGTATTTCCTTTTGTTGTTGAGCCGTGTGGTTTCCAGCTTAGAATGGATCACCCCATATCTTCCTATATGTGTCGTAGGAGGCGACTATGCGACACAAAGGTGATGGATGGGAAGCAGGATCTATCTACTTAGTAGTACTAGGTAATCTATTATAAGGCTAGAAACACAAAACCCTAAATGTTATATGGTCCTAGTGAATCTCTGCTCAGCGACAGATTAAGACGACTTGATGACCTAAACAATCCATCTAAATGGATCGATCAATAATTGTTATACAAAATTTTTCGGATAGATTTTTTTTTTCCTTTTTAATGTGCTTTTGTTGTTTTAGGGTGCCGTTTCTGGGCACCCCCATGGACTAATCCCATTCTGTCCCTATTAAATCATCTCCCCTTTTTCGGACGCAAGTACCTAGTTAGACACGACGCTTTTGCTACTTCACCGAACATTAATGTGAGCAGGACTGCAGCCTTATGAAATGCTCAAAATACCTCCTGGGCTCCTGAGTACGTTAAGGATTATTGTCATAATCACCACGCTTGAGAGGGGAATTGGTGATTGTAGTAAGATGGTAAGTATCCTTGAGCGGATAGATGATGCTTCCCATCCATCACCATCATCATCATCATCATCAACACCCCTTTTACGTCCACTACTGAACATGGGCCTCCTCTTAACAGACCTTGGCAAGCCAGGATCATTGACGGATTTTGCCATAATCACCACGCTTGGAAGATGGATTGGTGATCGCAGTAATATGTTAACCTTGGGCTAATAGACGCTGCTGCTCATCCATCAGCCACATGTCCTTTAGTCACCTTTTACGACACCCATGGGTAGACACGGGGTGTTCTATTCTAAGCCGTAAACCACACGGCGAAAACCATCACTCAATATGATTAAATTATTTTAGATTTTTGAAGAATAAATTTATCGCTTCCTCCTCTCTTTCAACTTGCCGTGCCCGACAGGGTCCATACTTTGTACTGATTTTGTCTTTGTTACAACTTATTCATAGATATGGTGTGCAATAAATGAATATGAATATGTGTTGCATAGTCACTTCTCACGACACCTATAGGAAGACATGGCGTGGTCCATTCTAAGCAGGAAACTAAGCATATATGGGTTATACTAATGCATTATCAAATCAGACTTGAACCGGTGGATTTAAAGGAAATCAAGCGTTATCCATTTGAAAACATTCAGCAGGCTAGAGTTGCCCAACTATCGATAGTTTCGCTATCGATAGGTGACCTCGAAAAATAGTAACAATATCGATAGTGCTATCGATAGTATCGATACTATCGATAGTATCCATACTATCGATATCACAAATTAACTACCTAATACTATTGATTGCAAGCAATAGTATCGATAGTATCGATACTATTACATTATAATACTATCGATAGTATCGATATTTTTAAAGTAATACTATCGATACTATTAAATGATATATATTATACATATATATATATTACTTAAATGATCAAAACTATCAATACTATCGATAGTTTGTAAAGCTATCGATACTATCGATAGTATTGCTCCTAAACACACATTGGTCCTCGATAGTATCGATACTATCACTAATATCGATACTTTCGATAGACTATCGATACTATTGATATGACGTCGACTATCGATAGGCAACACTACCTTGAAACCGTTCAAGATTCGGAATTTAAATTAGCTTGCTGAATGTATTAAAATGGATAACGCTTAATAATAATAATCTCATTAAAACTTAATAAGCAAAGCTCATTGATGTCTTTGATGATTAAACGTTACCGCGGGTTAGCGGTAGAAGGTTCGATTCCCGCTCAGCGCTAAGAAACTAAAAGATTTCATTCTGTGCCAGGTTGAGGAATCTTTCGTGTCTCAGAAGGCACGTTAAGCGTTGGTCCCAATTGTCTTAGCATAATCTATGACATTGTTTACTATGCAACGGGCTGCAGCGTTTACACTGCGTTCACCAACCTGCCTTCCAAGCGTGGTGACTACGGTAACAGGCCCATGTTCATCAGGGGACATTATAGAGGCTTATGTAACGTGGTTAATACAGGACAATTCTAGACCTCAGAAACACAAGGATGGCTGTTACTATTATCTTCAGAAGCATTTGGTCGTAAGTGCCTATTTACGGTAAAAGCCGAATGATTCTGACGTATATTGGCACATCCGACCTCATGCTTCTGAACTCCAGAATTGTTTTATACGTTACGTCTATTCAATATAATCACTGTCCGTAAACGTGAACATTTCTGCACTCGCTGAATGTGTCAATTAAGGAAAATTGACTCTGTTCGTGTACCTACTACAATCTATTACAATAGAGTACACTTGAATTATTTTACCCATTACGTCACAGGGACAAGTCGGCACGGTTAAATTGGCACTGATTCATTTCTGAAGGCATACATAAGTTTAAAAAAAGAAAAAAGAGATGAGTACCTTTCATTTTTTCAAGTCACTAGAGGTAGGTATACTCCGGCTGTTAAACATTACGCTTGCCTCGGATTGCTAGAACTTATTTGTATATAATCTATATAAATAAAAAAATAAAAATAAGTCGCCAAAATGTATGGACACGCATAGCTTGAAAACAATTTACTGATTTGGTTGGTTGCTTTGAATAATATGCTCTTTCACCATTCGAAAGCTGGTAACATTGGCTATATTTAATTATGAGGTTCCCACCAGAACGGGGGAGACATGGGTGAAACCGAAATTAAATCTAGTAATATTATAAGAGGTAAAGTTTGTATGGTTGCAGGCGGTAAATTCTAGATCCAATGAATCGTTTGTAAATTATTTTATTGTATTACTTAAGGAAACTCCGCTAAAATACATGACAAGATGAAAAACATATAACAAAGGCCAATTTAAAACTTTCCACGGATAGAACGTATATAGAAGAAACTAAAGTTATAGAAAAGAAAGTAATTTACAAAGAATAAACTTCATTAGAACTAGACATTGATAAGAAACAACTCTACTCCAGCCCAGATACTTAGGAAAAAAAATTACAAACAAAAAAAAAAGCAATATAATATTACTAACAAATTAATTCGTGTAAAAGTAGAGGTTTTATCAACCTCCATTTTTGAGTTAAGGGATGTGTCACATTTTAAAACCAGGTTTCCAAGGGAACATGAAGGATTATTTAAAAAGAAACTGATACAAATTCACTCAGGACAATACAAAGGTGGTAGTGACTATTATAACCGTTCAAGCAAAAAGGTATTAACGATTATTTCTAGATTTTATTGTACCTAAATTTAATTGTAAATAATATTACAATTACTTTTATTTACATTATATACAGTTAAAATTAAATTTAGACGCGGACGCGCTACTTGCTTACTTCTTTTACACACGCGCATTTTCCTGCCTCCCTAGACTTACGTTTTACTTGTCAGGTTCCAACTCCCCCATTCCGGGGTTGAATCTATCGAGGCGTCGTATCTTGTCATTTAGAATAGTAGAATAAAACGGCATTAAACGCGATAGTTGCACAAAATTCTCCTTAAGAAACTAAAAGTCCCATCGCCAGCGACCGCTCTGAGCCGAGATCAAGACTTGTAGTTTTTAAACCATCTATAAAGCTGGAGCGTCGTCGGTCGATCGTGCAGGCGGTCGTCCTACGCTGCGCTTGCCAGTTCGTGGTCTTCACTCGAGAACCTTTCTGCTCCATCGGCCGTCAGTTCTTCGAGCTATGTGTCCTGCCCATTGCCACTTCAGCTTGCTAATCCGTTGAGCAATGTCAGTGAACTTCGTTCTCCGGATCTCTTCATTTCTGATTCGATCAAGCAGGGATACAAGCTTACAGGATAATACACACAAATAATGTAATGCGGAAGATTGTATGTACATCTCTTCCAGCCAACCTTAGGATGGAATAGAAGTAATAAAAATATAGAAAGATGAAAATGAAGGCATGTGTGTTAACACTCTCGCGCCATCTCATCTTACCGGGACTCCAAGCATGGTGGCCAAATTTTATAAAGAGTCAAATTACCTTCATAGGCTTTGTTTTTAATTTTTAAGTCCGATGCAGTGGTTTTCATTAAATCTTGCCTGCAAGGTTTAAGCCCCGCATATGTCCCCTTTGAGTACCAAAAGGCTTGTGTGCAGGTAACTCCCCTTTTAGTACCAACAGGGTTTTTTGTAGGTATCTTATTACTTATTTTTAAGCAATTTGGAATGGTCTGCTGCACAGCTTGCCTTTGCCTAGTATCGTGGTTAGCAACAAAAGAAATCCATCCGCGCATTATGTTTTAAATGTATCTAACGTTTTTGCTTCCCTTTCAGACTTTGAGACAGATGTCAACAAGGTGTCTTAGAATAAAAGTACTTATATTATAAGACACCTTGTTGACATCTGTGATTTAGCTAGTGGAAGCAACAAGCAGTGTGCACAAACTAATAATGTAGGTATATTATTGCGTATACATTAATTTACTACCAATTGAACGGTGACAAAGTAACGCCTGTTCAATTGATACTTCGAATCGAAAAGTCTTAAGCATCAATATAAGGTTATCATGGACTTTAGAACAATCTAAAGAATCAATACTAGATGCAGACATAAGTGTCTATACTAAATAGGAAACTCTTTTTTATGCCATATTTAGATCTTGCAATAAAGTAGCTATTTATAATACCTACATTCTTTTGAATTTAAATTATCTACCGCAAAATTGTGGGAAAAAAATTAAATCGTCAGAACAACGAATATTCAGAACAGTAAATTTAAATTTTGACTGATTTTGTATGGAAATTATTATTTTTATTAGGGTTCCGGTTCGGGAATGGACCCGATGGGTAAAAACGGGACCGTATTACTAAGACTCCGCTGTCTGTCTGTCACCAGGCTGTATCTCAAGAACCGCGATAGATAGACAGTTGAAATTTTCACAGATGATGTATTTCTATTGCCGCTATATCAAAAAATACTAAAAATAAAATAAAATAAATATTTTAGGGGGGCTCCCATACAAGAATCTTTTTTGGCCTTTTTTGCTCGATATCAATAACGGCAACAGGTAGACGCTAGAAATGGTACGGAACCCTTCGTACGCGAGTCCGACTCACACTTGACCAGTTTTTATTTTTTATCTTACTATTAAAAATTAGGCCCTTTAAATACCTATAACATAACTACAAGATTGAATCTACGTACATATTATATTATTATTATAGCTATTTATAGTTCAATAAAAATTGTGAATACTTTTAGGTAAAATAATACTGACGAATCATGAAGGAGTCTCATTATCAAGGAAATAAAATAAAACCTGGTTTCTCAAACGTCAATCAAAGTGATAGTCAACTAATAGGTAACCTATAACTACCCTTTGCTTCGCTGTCAAATCAAACTCAGTTTTAGAAACAAGAAATTAAGAAAACTATTGGGTAGTCGTCGCCCAGTGGTCGAAATTCAATCTAATAAAAATAAATATATAAGCACTTCTTCTCTTTATAAAATGTATGTGTGTGAAATTTCATACTTCTCCGTCAATTGTTGTAAAAAGCGGTACAACGTTTTAGCTTCACGTATTAATATATACCTACCTCCATGTCCACGAATGGACAATACCTTTTAGGGCTCTTTAGTCCACACGGAACCCTTATAGTTTTGTCATGACCGTGTCCGTCCGTCTGTCTGTCCGTCTGTCTGTCCGGGCTCATACTCCGCCGTTACTGCACCAATTGTCACGAAAATTGGTGGAGAGATGCATATGGAAGATGTAAAACATTGGTTTTTTTAATTATGGAAATATAGGTAATTTTTAATCGGCAACGAAAAGTGAATTAAAAAAATTAAATTCTACTAATCCCATCCTATAGGGTATCGTTGGAAAGGTCTCTTGAAATCCAACAAAAAGTGCCTTTGAACTATGTAGATCAAACCCCCCATCTCGAGATAACCTAATACAAAGTTAAAATTAGAGCGCTCCCCCCCTTTACATTTGAAATATTATTAAATAATTGGTTCCCCATTCCGTTTTCACCATTTCTGGTCTAGGTAAAAATAATATATTCGATTTTTATCGTGAAACACGACGGAAACATTAAAAGCAAGTAGGTACCTAAAGTACAAACTTGCACCCAATAATTAGTCACATTGTTGGATTTCCGTATATTCAGTTTGTGTGATGACTAGGAGACGACGTAATATTAATTACCCGTGTTACACTTATAAAGGTCGTTTAATTATTGTTTTCCTTTAGGTTAGTCGACATCATACAAATTATTTTCATTGATTTACCTCAAAATTTTACATTGTTTAGTGTTGCCGGCACAAATAGGTACATTTTTTGTTTTGTTTGTGTAACTTCATAATTCATTATAGCCAGTAGTGATAGTGTAGCTTCCCAACGGCGAAATAATTTTTCAAATCGGTCGAGTGGTTTCGGAGCTTATTAACAAATAAGCAATGAAATTTTCCTCTTTATAATATTAGTACATATAAATGAATTTATTATTCATTTTTTTTGTTTGTTTATTCGGTTTTCTGTATTGGTTCTATATTTTTTGTGTCATTTGTCGTCTCGACCGTTTTCATTTAATGCTAGCTGTTCATGGCCGGCGTTGCCCGTTGGCCGGACTGATATTTCATACAAACATTGCCCACATACTTAGTTGCGAATACAATAAGAAAATAATTTACGAAATCGATAAAGTCGTTATCATACATTTTAGCGATTCATCATCAGACATGCTGAAATGATACTTATTGAGATTCCGGCTGGTCATGGAGAAACACACAAGCCTGCCTTTTATTCATAAATACAGATATATTGTAAATACTATATAATATTGTAACCGTTGAATACAAGGAATTAAATTTAGAACGAAAACAACATCAGGCATGAAAACTAAAAATATATAATTAGTCCGAAAGTTAGATTACTAAAAAATCTTATTCTTCTTTATTAATTTAAGAGCTGAGCTCTTGTTGGTGGAGCAATCGCCACAGCTCTCTATCTTCAGCCTTCATTTTAACCTGTTGATACGACTTGACGCCCACTTTCTGCTTCATTTGTTGCATAAAAGTTTGTCTAGGTCTACCCTTCCTCTCTTTCCTTCGATTTTCCCCTGCTTAGATTGTTTTAAAAAGCTTGTCATGTCGTATCAAGTGGCCAATCATCTTCCCTTTCCTATTATCGATCATTCTTAACAATTGTCTTTCTTCTTCAACCATTACTAACACTTCCTCGTTCGTCTTCATTTCTGTCCAACTGATATTCTCCATCCTCCTCCAGCACCACATCTCAAATGCCTCCAACCTTTCTCTATCCCTTTGGTTTAATGTCCATGTTTCGCAGCCGTACAAAGCTATGCTCCAGATAAAGGTCTTAATGAGGCGTTTCCTTTTTTTTCCTTATTTTTGATTTGAACAGATTTTTTTTTTCTATTGTTTATTTTATGGCATGAAGAACAAATAAATTTTTAGTTCGTCAGTTGGATTACCAAATATTTTTTGGTAATCTAACTAACGAACTAAAAATTAGATAAGACTAAAAATAGACAAGTTTTATTTTATTATTAATAAAAATTGACAAAGATACAGAGCAACAACAAACTATAAAGTTAAGGAGAGGGTGGCCTGTGACGTCACTACTAGGTAAAATTGTACCTAGAAGTGATGTCACACGAAATTTCTACGCGCTATATCTTCGTCATTTTTTTTTGTTGTTTGAGGAACAAAAAAAAACGTGTCCAATATTTTTTTGTAATCTAACTGACGGACCATAATTGTTTTATTCTTAATGCCTATTCTTGAGTTTTGTCGCATGTTTTTGAAGAATAATAATAATAAAGAATACTGTTTTTAAATTACATTTTATCATTTTACATAATTTAAAAAGGCAATAAGAGGACAATTTACCATCAGTACTTATTACTATCATAACGTAAGGTTTAAAATTTAAAATAAACATGTGATTTATTAAAAAATAGTCTCAAAGACACTGTACTAGTAATTGTACCTACACAAAAAATTACCTGACTTCCAAGACAGAATAATCTAAGGTTGTAGGTATGAACGGGAACTCCTAGCGCAGATTCAAAAATATTTTAATCTGTAATTTTGGTCAGTGGGTAGTCTTAGGGGCGGATTTTAGTACTAGTACCCATCATAGTATATCCCATCATAAATAAAATATATATGATATAAAATCCTCCATGAATTTTATACCTCCTGTCATAAGTTAATTACAGCGACCTAGAGAGCGATAATGCTGCAATAATTTTAACAGGCGCTCGAGTTTAACTTTGTTCAATTTTGGGTTGAGTTATGAAAATGACTTCGATAAAAATGTATTTATAATTATTAAGTTTTTATAACACATTTCCTATTGTTACGATTTAATCTTTGTATTTATAAGAACATTTTTCTTTTTATTTGTCATCTTTTTATATGATTAATACTTACTGTCAGTTTTTTTGTTATAAAAATATGCGTAATAATTATTACTAAAATATAAACCAGCTTTATTATTTGAATAATAATGAATAAAACCAGTACGTAACAGCTATTTTATTGTACTGTATAATTATAGCTACATTAACCTAATAAATTGACATTTACCTACGTACCTAATTAATTACTACATACAGTCAAAGCTCCTTATTCCCGCTTCCTTCATTCGCGTTTTCACTATTTGCTGATAAAAAAATTGCGACCCAATTCCTGTAATCGCGGCAAAAAATTCCTATATTCGCGGAACCAAACGGTACATCATATACATCTATATATATAAAAGAAAGTCGTGTTTGTTACAACACTTATAACTCGAGAACGGCTGGACCGATTGCCATGGTTTTTGATTTGTTGGATTTGTTTCCGTCCCGATTAGCAGAATACATTTTAAAAACAAAAGAAAGTCGTGTTAGTTACACTATTTATCACTCAAGAACGGCTGAACCGATTTGGCTGAAAATTGGTAGGGAGGTAGCTAAGAACTGGGAGAAGGACATAGGATACTTTTGGGTAGGGGTAGGGTAGGGTAGGGTAGGGTAGGGTAGGGTAGGGTAGGGTAGGGGTAGGGTAGGGGGTAGGGTAGGGGTAGGGTAGGGGTAGGGGTAGGGTAGGGGTATGGTAGGGGTAGGGTAGGGGTAGGGTAGGGTAGGTGTAGGGTAGGGTAGGTGTAGGGTAGGGGTAGGGGTAGGGTAGGGGTAGGGTAGGGTAGGGGTAAGGGTAGGGGTAGGGTAGGAGTAGGGTAGGGTTAGGGTAGGGGTAGGGTAGGGCAGGGGTAGGGTATAAAAGTCCACCCGTGCGAAGCCGGGGCGGGCCGCTAGTATATTAATAGAAAGGATTTGGTATCCTTTGTAAACGTGTCGGTCATTGGACCAAAAAAGTAAGACCTGATAATGACTACGCCATAAGTTGTTGTTAAATGCTGCCTCATATTAGATATTCTGTGCTTTATAATGTCGACAAAAATACAGAGTTTTGACACGAAAAAAAAACTGTATTATGCTTTGATCATTTACGCCTTGGAGAAAAATTTTAATTCACAGCCCAAGAGGCATCGTCACGTTTCCAGTGCATGTAGAACAAACACTGGAAACGTGACTTTTTCATGAAAATTGATCCATCCATTGTCTCCTAGGAACGTATCCACGGTTTCTGTTCGCGGCATATTTACGGAACGTATACCCCGAGCTTATTGACATATTTTTGGCATGCATATCTAGTAGATATTTTAATCGTAGTCTTACTTAGTTTAGGTATTGAAGTAATTAGTAAGTGAATTTAGCATTAAAACTGACCGTAGCTTTCTCATCTTATGGCTTATTTAATCTAATCGGAGGCCGCTCTCTCTCTCTCTCGCCCGGGTAAAGAAACAAAAGCTTGAGTAAGGTAACAAGATATAAATAAGACCAAAATAAAAAATAAATGCGGTAAAAGGACAATTTCAAAGCATAATATCTTATGTTATATTAATTAATGTTATGTGTATTGTTTCTTTTATGTTAAGTATTGCTTGTGTACCTATGGATTAATATTAATGGGAAGTTACCCATTTTCATAGTTGTATGTCGATCATTTGTTTAAAAGTACCGACATTTCCCATTTAAAAAAAAAATCAAAAATGATTTACGATCTCGACTAAATAATAAAAAGTAACCTTTTTATTTTGTTAACCTATGTTGTCCCTCTGCTGGGCGAAGGTCTCCCCCATAATCTTCCATTCTTCCCTTTGTGCGGCTTTCTCCTTTGCTTTTAAAAAGTTGCTACTGACATATATTATGCAAATTGTTTTTTGTTTTTTCAGACGGACATATGTAGCCACGAGCCTTTTGCTACTTCATCAGGCATAAAGACGAGCTCTAGCCTCATTAAATTACGTCATAAATTATGTATAAGTTTAGGTACACAGACTATTTCCTTGCTTATCATAATCCGGCGTGAAAGTAACACTATTCAACCTCCAACAACAGATATCAGGTTCAGAATGATTTAATTTAAGTATGCTCTACGTTAATATTTCATCTACTCTATATATACTAATATTACAAAGTGTACCCTCGAGTACCCTCAAAAACTAATGAACGGATTTCGAATGAAATGTTATATTTTTTAATAGAAAAAATTAGGATTCCTTACTAAAACTTCAATTATGTAAACCAAGGTATGAAAAAAATGACGTAAAATGTCTTTCATCGCATGCGCTGCGGAAACTGAATGATAGAACAAAAAATGATCTTCAATATTAAAGAATATATCAATCAAATCAAATTAAATTGGCCCTCAGCTCAGGGCGGTCGCTGGCGATGAGATTGAGGGATTATGACTTTTAGTATTTTAGGAGAGTTTTGTGCAACTATCGCTCTACTTTACAGTTCGCGGGCCTCTCGGACTTCGGGTCTACGAGGGCATCAGATGGTATTAACAAAAACCAGAACATGGTTTTTGCCCGTGCCAGTGCTTACTTCTTCTTTCTTTAATTTTAATTATTGCGACACTTATAACTTTAGTGGCACCTTAAGTCGTGGTCCTTACCTATTATTTGAGGATGCTGGGTGGCATGTTTCGCTTTCGTTTATATATAATTTGCCTGAGGTCTTCTGATCTCGCAATTTGGTACCGATATAGTGTATAGACCATACACTATATTATTTTTTATTATTACTTATCATTTATTTTGAATTTGTGAAATGCTACGCTATGCATGATGATGATGACTTTGCATCGAGTCATGTCTCTACCTAGCTAAAGTTATGGCTAAAGTGTAGTCAACACGTCATAATTTTAGTTTTGAAAGAGAAGGATACGAGTCATATTCTTAGAAAATAACGTGTTCTATATTTAAAAAGCGCGATGTTTTTTTCTTTGTAATATTAAAGGCAGAAACATATTGTTAAAACGCGACGCAACCTGATGAAACGCGACGCGACCAGAATCACGCTATGAACACGTCGCGTCGGGTGTTCATAGTGTGATTCTGGTCTATAGAAAACAATATATTTAATTCGACTCAACACGCATCGCTTTTCATCGGGTCGCGTCGCGTTTTAACAATATGTTTCCGCCTTAAAGCGATATTATAGTCTATATTCTATTCTTTATTCAATAATCGCGGGAATAATTTATTTTGAATATTATTCGTTCCATATTCAAATTGCACGGAAACATATTTTTCGTCTCAATATTGCTGCCATGCCACGTACAAGGCTGGTCATATGCATTTTTTTAAGTTTAATAAATATTCTAGACCGTTCAGAAATTGTAAAGATTTTTTCATTATAGTAATTTTTCTCTCATTTTAATAGCAATTACAGAAAAAAAAACGTTATATAAAATATTTTAACTTGTAGGTGTAAAAGTAGACGTAGATATATGTAGAAAAACCGCGCTACCAGTGAAAGCAGGCGCAGACCCGACCTGTTCTATGATAGCCGCACTACGCTCGAAAGTGATTTAGATATTGTTAAACTTAAATAACTGGATTGTAGACTTCTATTTGTGCCTATTGTTGATCGGAGATATATTAGAAATTAAACCCCGTTTCTATTTATAGTTTCCCATGGGTTGTATGATGGCTTTTTGATCAAAGACAATCAGATAGTAGTTACTTCGGCATATCTATCTATCTATACATATCAAAATCAATAGGGTTTCGTAAAAAATAATGAAAGCATTGTTGCTTTTGAGAAACCCTTGATTTGATTGTCAAATCCAATTCAATATTTGAGACAGGAATAAAAAACTTAATGTTAAGTAAGTGCTAACACAATAATCAAATCAAATTAAGTAAACGTGCTTTTGGAAATTCATTTTACATAACAAGAATTTCGACAGCTGATCAGTCAAATTCAACGCTGATTATAATCATTTTAGAAAAAGGGTGTGATGCTCAACTCCTATTTCTAAACTCCTGCTCTATGGAAAGTCACATTTTTTTATAATCTGTATTTTTAGGTGGATAAAGATAACCTTTTTTTATGCCATTACTATTTTCTGGTTTCTCGTAAAATAATAGCAATCCTGAATAAGTAGACGAAGGACGGGTCGATGGAAAAGCCACCTATACATGGACAACTTGACGCCTTTTTTTCGGACGGACATACGGCTTTTGCTACTTCACCGGGCATAAAGGCGAGCAGAGCTCCAGCTAATAAATGGCTTAAACACAACAAACTTAGCAGCCAGAGTAATAGGTAGCCCCATGTGGGCCGTCGCTGGCGATGAAATGGAGGGATCATGACTTTATCTTGAAGCAGCCAGGATGGACTTAATGCATAGTGAACTACAATCTCCTACGTACACACGGAACCGCTCGAGCCATTGCTGGGTTGGCTTGCCGGGCGGTCAAGCAGTCGCTGTTGCAAAAGCAGTCCATGCATAACTTTCCATACAAGGATTCTGAAACTAATGAATTTCTGAAAAATGAATCTGCGACTAAATTAAAATCAAATATAAATTAATATTTTTTATTTTTATATTGCGATGCAACGGTAAGAATATCTAGAAGAAGAAGAATATTTAGAAGCGGCCGTAGCCCAATGGCTAGGGCTTCGGACTTGTGATCTTGAGGTCGCAGGTTCGAACCCCACCCATTGCACTACCGACGCGAACCCACTCGTAACACAAGCATTTTAGCTTAGCACGAGGGGTTAACAAGAATACTAGTAGACAGCAAAACTGTGCCAGTAAATTAAAAAAAAAAAACTTTTAATTTTTCTTTCAAGCTCATCATTCTCACGGGAGTGAGTCCCGTGAGAATGATGCCTAGGATGTTTCAGGTCCAAGAAATATTCCATCACTAAAAGAAGTTTTTCCAGTGGGTGAGCGCAAACATAATACTCTCTGGTATACTATTGATTCAATTTTTTTTAAGTTTAAAATTAATTAATTTTATTTATTACAATTATTATTCACTTCAATAATAAAATAATCATTAAAATTTATTAGTAAAAGCAAGCAGTAGGTACGCATTTATTTATAAAATAATAGTAAGTATTTAGTAAATTTAAACTACAGAATAATAAATTATATTATGAATTAAAAAGTAAAGTTAGCTTACTGCGCACTGTTTCGCCCGTGTTTCTCCCGTTCCCGTGGGAACTTCATAATGAAATATAGCTTGTAGCCTTCCTCGATTAATGCGTTATCTAACACAAACATATTTTTTTAATTCGGACCAGTAGTTCCTGCGATAAGCGCGTTCCAGCAAACAAACAAACTCCTCAGTTTAACATATTAATACTAGCTTCCCGCACTTTATTATAAAATATAGCCTATAGCCTTCCTCGAAAAATGGGCTATCTAATACTGAAAGATTTTCTCAAATCGGACAAGTAGTTCCTGAGATTAGCCCGTTCAAGCACACAAACTCTTCATCTTTATATTAGTATAATTAGTAGGTATAAGATTGCTCACTAACTATCCAGAAGGCTTCTTAAATATTTATGACCGAATAGAAAAGATTAAACTTGAGTTTAATTTGGTTTGTCATTGCTATAGATACTAATATAACATTAAAAAAGCAATCGATTGGTAGGTCATTTTAACGAGCCCTAAAATGACTCGGCCGCCCCGAAGCGTTTGCAATAAGTAAGCAATTTCGTCAGGTGACTAATTTAGTCACCTGACGATTCCGTACAAACCTGTTTTTTATTATAATACAAGCTTCCACCCGCTTCGAACAGCATCAAGTCTCTCCTGACGAAGAGCGTCATGAGAGAGTTGATGCTGTTCGAAAAATATGTAGGTAGATTCTTGAGATCTTATGATCCTCAATCTTTTAGCTCCTTTGGAACATTGGGAAAGATTTGACCTCTTTCTCGGCATGGTTAAAGTTTTATTCTGAAGCTACCTAATCAATTAAAATCTAAGTACCTGCTCCCCTGCGTTGCCGGGTAGGCTACCGTGTCACGAAGATAAATGGAAAAGGAAATTAAACACTCAAATAACATAGGCCCGAAGGCATATTTATTCGATAAAATTTAAAAATAAATGGGAGTTTTGGCCAGTAGAGTAAAATTTTCAATGATTCATCGAAAATCAGTCCTAAACTGTTATCGCCTTCACCGCGTCGAGGTACTCCCAGCTTGTGTTATTTTATAATTATACAGTGAAATTAGTGATAGGTTTGATTTCCTGATGTGGAAATTATGTTTCTGATCTTCGATTTTTATAAGTCAACAGTTAGTATAGTTAGTTAGGAAATGCCCCTCAGACCGAACAACTTTTGCTAAGACGTCATTCCTATATGTTTTATGGTGTAGCTGGGCGCTTGGAATTCCACAGCAGGTGTTCCAGATCTTCAATTTTTATACGTCAACAGAGAGTGCTCATCAGGCTGAACAACTCTTGCTAAGACGTCATTCTTATATATGTTATAGTGTAGCTGGGCTCTTGGAGTTCAACATCAGGTGTTCCAGATCTTCAAATTTATTCTCTCAGCAGAAAATGCTCATCACATGGAACAATTTTAGGTATGGTAACATTTTTGTATCTCTTATAGTTTAGCTGGTCTGTTGCGGTTCTGCATCAGGTGTTCAAGTTTCCAATATAAATTATAGCCTATATGTTGCCCAGACTTAATACCTATACAACAACAAAAAAATTATTCAAATCCGTCCAGTAGTTCCGAAGATTAGCGTGTAAAAACAAACAAACAAACAGACAGTTTTTTTTTGGATTCGTTCTCTGTTACAGTTTCTAAACCCTCCTCAGTTATTTTTTTTTAATATATTCTATGTACAGACACAATTTTTTTACTGTTTTATTATATGTAGGTATATATAGAAGATGTTACTAAAATGTTTCCTTCATTTGTGCTATAAGACGTTGCTTCGTACGAAATTTCAAGATTCTGAGTTCACGAGAAGTACCCTGTAAATTTTGATTCCCTTGCGATTGTCGAAAATTTGGGGCAGAAACGGCTGTATCTTTCACAGCTCCAAGGGAAAGTAGACCTGAATATTTAATATACCTAAATTTCAGCGTGATAACTTCAAGCGTTCCTGAGAAAAAGGCTCTTGACAGACCGACGGACGGACGGACGGAAAACAAAGTGACCCTATAAAGGTTCCGTTTTATCCTTTCGAGGTACGGAACCCTACAAAAATGGCATTTAGGTATTTTAAAACATTATTTATCTACATAGGTATTTAGTATGAAATAAATAGATACCTACTTACCGCATAGCGTAAATATTCCTTCATATTGCTTCTTACTCAATATTTTGATAGCTATAAATGACAACCATCCATCATTAATCATCGAGTAATTCAGAGATGTACCAGCCACCAGCTAACGTAGGCACTATTGAGTTAAAACATAGGTAGTAGGTATGTATAAATATAATTTATAGTTACCACAAAGCCACATTGATTCGCGCATCGTACCCGATAGAGCCCTATCCTGAGCGCACAATTCATTTGGAGTCGGAAACTAGCCCTCGTTATCAGTAGCGCAAGAACCTAATCACTTTCATTGCAACCCCGCGAAGGAGGTCGCGCTCGCTATCACGAGTGGCCAGTGCTCGCCGCGCAGTCAGTGCGCGCAGGCGTGCGCGATGACCGAACGGGCGCCCCGACCTCAGTCGGCGCTGTAACACCGCTCCGCCACGCGACGCCCGGCCCATGCCGGGAATGGAGACCTGCTGCGCGATCACTGCTGCCGAGGACCTTGTGGGCGACCAGGTACGGACCGGACCTACCTCCGCGCAGTGATCAGTGACCGCTCCAGTGATATCTCACTTGCATCTTGTGATCTTATGCCGTGATTGTAGTGAACCTCGACCTCCCGAATGCGTTACAGTTTGGTTTGTAAAACAGCGGTTATTTATATGTTTGCGTTGCAGACCAGAGTGATTGATTGTACTTGGGTACCCGTTTTTGATGAACTTTACCTAATACCAATAGTACGGGAATTTGCTTAGTCGAAATCGAAATGAAATTATGCGGTGTCTTGCGCTAGTTGTTAATGTGATGCATTGATAACATAAGGAAAATGTGGTACTGATAAAACGAGACTAAGAAAAGTGAATCAATAATAACTTTACATTTTCCGCCGACATCTAGTTTTGTACTTACTGCTATGTACTTAAATCATCATTGTAAATAAACAATACGTAAACCGTGTAGGCTGTACAACTAATAAACGTAACTTTGCAAATATTTATGATTACAAAACTATTCCATTATAATATTTTAAATCATGCTTTACCTAATCCTACATTATCTACACGTAGATTGGGGTTTTTGCTGATTCGTTGTGATTTAACTATGCGTGGCACTGCCAAAATAAATAATGTTAATAAACAGCTTTAACTTACACTTATGCATTATGCTAATAACGCGCCTACCGCAGAACAATTTTGATGTTATCTTAATTACTAAACAATTTGTATGCATTTGTAGGCAGGAAATTATGCCCGGTGAAGTAGCAAACGTGTCGTGGCTAAATCCTTAAGTCCGTCCGAAAATAAAACTTAAATTACATTTAAAACGGATTAATTTAATCATATATCAAAATAGAAAATTATTATTAATCAAAAGTTAATTTGTCTTTGTGTGAACATATACTTATTGTTTGTTTTATATATATATATATATAGGAAAATTAATCAATATTTAATGCCATTTCTTATGGATGAATATAACAAAGATGTTATAATTCGACCGTTTATTAACAAAATCTATGTAAGTAAAAGTACGTTACCTATATAAATATAGTAAGGTTGGTATCTTACTATAATCAATTAACACACTTTTTATATAATATTAAAAATATGTGCTTTTATGGTTATTAGCAGATATTTTTAATATAAAAAGCGTAAAATTCGTAACCTTTTTACAATATTAGACGCACGGATCATAGTAAATGAGGCTCGTTATTTAATATAAACGTATACAATAAAGAAAAGTCTTCGAAAGTAATAATAAAGTATTCTAATATAAAAATATTTATTTCTAATGATAAAATATACTTATTACATGACCTACGTCTAAATATAATATTTAATTGAGAATTAAAAAAAAAATAACCCGCGGCCGTACATTTTTTATTATAAACTTTTAATCTAAATATTCGCTTAACATTAACGTGAAATAATAAAAGTAAAAATTCAATTTTATTTGAAAAAATGTTAAAAATAAGTGGTAAATAGTAATCCGGCGGTTATACTAACAAAAGACTTCAACGGCCGACGGGAAAGTTCACATACCTGCCGAAGTTACTCTAAAACAGTATCAAACATCGCGATTTTATTATTGGCTTAAATTTATTATTCCATTAGACATTTTTACATTTATTTTCAGTGTATAAGATGCTTCCAATATATACGCCATCCCTTTAACAGTAAACAGATAGTAGGTAGACGTTAGTGAAGAAATATCTTTGGAATAATTTATTTTATTTTATCAACAACTGTTTTTACTGTAAGTCAAATTCCATAAATGGAGTGGTGAGGCCTTTAACACTAGGTACACTGGGAAGTGCGGGTATTACAACTACTATTGGGAGATCATGTTTTTCATAAGAAATATGTTTGTTTTTTCTTTTTTTTTTTATTATCATTTTATTTTACACTTGATTTCTGGTTCGGTTTCACTCGCGTAGCAATCACTCTATAATATATTAAGAAAAACCGCATCAAAATCAGTTGCGTGGTCTTAAAGATCTACGAACAGACATAGGGAGAGACAGACGGGTGGGAAGCAACTTTGTTTTATGGTATGTATTGATGTGGTAAAATAAAATTTATTGTGTAATCATTTTGGAAGCTCCTCACTTATAAAAATATAAAACATTTCAATTTTAAAAAGTAGGCCCCCTATACCACGCTATGGAGAGGGCTAGTCCCACATATCCCACCGCCAGCGCGCGAATACGCTGCAGCGGCGGTGGGAATGCGTAAAGGCATTTCCACCCGGATACCAAAAAAAAAGGCCCCCAATCGCTGTAGTGTAATATATATTCTTTATTATTATTAGGCAATAGATCTTTATTTAATTTTTATCTACTTATAAATATTAGCAATAACAAGAACATTAATCATTAGAATAATTCATAAGAAATACTAACTAATTTGTTAAAAGGAAATAGGAAAAACGGCAAAGGGTATTTAGACTTTTATAATATAAGTAGCGGCCCGCTCTAACTTCGCACGGTAGCACTTATAGCATATGTTACTCAGGGATAATTTAGCTTTCTAATGATGAAAGAATTATCTAAATCCGTTAAGAAGTTTTTGAGCTTCATTGGCTTCAACTAACATAAAAAAAAACTTTTCCTCTTTATCATATTAGTATAGAGTGCAACAATTATACTTATTCTTGGACCTATAGTTACAAAAGCAAAAAAAAAAACAAAAAAATTATAACAATACTAAATAAAAAAGGTCCGACAAATTATTTAAAAAAAATGCAATAACAAACAGTACAGTAAGACTCCGCTTTAAGTGACACATGCGTTCCAGGGAAAATCGCGTAAAGCGAATTTCGCGTATATCGCGGTCTTGTAATAAAGTATCAAATTTAGAATCAAACCGCTTTTTTTAGAGAAATTGTTTACATTTAACACAAGAGATGACAATCAAACCGCTTGTTTAAAGAAATTTATATAATAAAGTGCTATTTTCTACTAAAACAACATTGTAATGTTTCTGAGTGACTTTTATTTCCGATCCATCAAATCGCGCAAGTAAATAACCAATTAGACATCAATTCAGTGACCAATAGCGCACTCGACTAAAGCAGGGTAATTATAGGCCAAAAAAATTTAAAACCCGCGCAATAGCGAATCCGCGTTATACGGGGTATTACTGTATTAATTATTATTTTTAGTCCGGTTTACAACAATCACTATTATAAGATATATGTTTCTGTAAAATATATCACAGAAAACTTTGGCGAATGTTAAAAGTCCTAATAATAATAGAAAATCTATCTCGGATACCTGAAAGTAACTTCTTCAATAGGTACTTATTAATATTATTATTGTGAGACCATAATTTTCGTAAGTATAATCTATGTTAAGTGGCTAAGTGAAAAATACAACTTACACAACAACAAATATGGGCAACACTGCCAGCGCTGGAGCTCTGCTCGCCTTTATGCCTGGAGAAATAGCAAAAGCGTCGGTACACCGGCAAAGACGGTCCGGAAAAAAAAATAGTACAGCTCTGGGCCAGGTGCCCAATGTGCCAAGTACTTTAGGATATTTAGTATTTTATAAGTTAGTTTTAATTTAAATTAGTTACATTTCGTCGTTTATATGAAATGTATCTTTAAAATAATTCAGCTCAAACCTCATCCAATCGTCAACGTATAGTTGGCGACTGGATGACGTTCGACATTTTTTATATATACTTTATGCTTTTTAAATTATTATTCTTTTTCTAATTCTTTTCTCTTCGTGCAGTCAGGTCACAATAAGTTCCATCATAAAAATAGAATTAATTAATATTAATTTATAACGTATTTCATTTATTAATCTTTGAATCAAGAATCAAGAAATCTTTGTGTAAAATAATCGTATATCAAGGAACGGACAGCAGCGTTACATTGTGTGTTACAACATAATACTGCGGTCACCAACCCGCCTGCCAAGCGTGGTGACTATGGCAATGCCCTCCCTCGGGAGGAGGCCCATGTTCAGCAGTGGACGTTATACGGGCTGATGATGATGATGATGATGAAGATAAAGATTCATTTATTTGTATGAAGAATGGTTGCATGTTTCATGTGGTGTTATAATAATAATAGTTTCATCATGTTCTGGCGTATCAGGCGTACAAAATTACTTAAAATTAAAGTAACTAAATTTTAAAACAGTTATTTTATATTTTTCAAACCGTCAAATAAGAAATCCTTTGTACTAAAGTAACATCTAACATTTTTAAGTACAGTGTTATACAGTCTACCGCTACATAAAACATATATACAACTAAAACAATATATTATAAACTAAACATATAAAACACTACTGCTGTTCTACGTCTATGTTACGGGCAACGTGATCACATTGCCGGCAGCATTACCCCTTTGAATGGCAATGCTTATCTTCATTGCAATGTAAATACAATAGAGTACTGGAAGAACATGCCTCTCTCGCCCTAAATATTACGTTGAATATTTGTTTAAGTACAAAAGGAAACTAATCTAACTATTCAACTTTTTTTTAGGTTTCTTATTAAACCGTTGGAATCATTCATCCTTATTAATATTATAAACGCGAAATTTTGTGAGTATGTGTATTTTATTTTTATTATAAGATTCTCCATCACAAGTTACAATATTTCATTTACATAAACAGGTTACAACATTTCTTAAACTAATTGCACTTCCAATAGGTAAACACCGCATGCTTATTAAGTATTTTTTTTAATTTCACAATGTTTTGTACATGGATGTTTGTTACTCTTTCAAGCAAAAATTGCTTAACGGATTTCGGTGTCATTTTGCACGGGGATAGTTTATAGCCTAGATTAACATATAGGCTACAATGCATCACCGTCACATCATGGCGATATTGAAATACATATTTTATGTAGTCCATTCATAAGGTATATAATACCGTGTTTTTTTCTGCATTACCTGTAAGGTTAACTGGTAGACAATGCTTTTTGACAATTAATCCGCCTCTACCCTATTATAAGGCAAGACAAATAAAAACACATGTAGAATCCATAAACCATACCTATTGTTTTTTTTATTTTTTATTTATTTTTATTTATTTCTATTTGTAAATATTTAATAGTTAATATAAGGTATATTTCATGTAATAATATTCAATAAACCATTGTTTTTAAATCATACAATGATCCGGCTCGGAGAACCATATTCGGGATTATTAGAGGATTATTTCAATAAATCTTGCTACAATTGTTATTTATTTGTGTATTTCGAACAGCTAAGAGTTACAGAGTTTTTGCAGATAATGAGAAGAAAAATAACATAAGACAAACGTATTTTCCAACGAAACCTCCAATGAGTGCTATTATTGTATGATTTAAACACTTTATAAATTGAAAAGGGACAAGAATATAATCTATCACATCTGCGCAACACGTAAAAGAGTCTTCTATCATCTTTATAAGTATACTACTAAAATGCGGCGTAGGTATATCATTTAATGCCAATAAAACACAATATGCAGAGAAAAAGTTTAGGTAATACAAAAGAAAAGTTAGTACTCAATCTACCGTAAAAGGTAGCTTAAAACATCATTGATAAAAAAAAAAAGTTAATTTATAGTGTGTTAATAAAATGACTTGGGTTTATTGTAACACCTTATTAATTGTAATTAAATGCCTTCAGTTAACAAAGTATAATGTAGGTATTACAAATATTTTGTTATTATTTGTAATTGTTACGCTTGAGTTCTTGTAACGATAGTTAAATACAGTTGGCCAATACAAGAAAAACTATTCATACTGAAAAAACACGAAACGAAGCAAAAACGGCAATAAAACTTAAACATACATATATATACATATGTACTGTACATGCATTATGTACACCCACCGTATTAGCGATACATTATGATAATGCGTACGACCTTATTCTATTCTTTGGTTATAAAACAGTGGATCGTAAAGTCAATGCACTTATTTAATAGACATTTCAGATGAAATATTAATATAAATTTACGTTCAAAAATAAAAAAACATTTTATTAAATAATTAATGTATAAATTTTCGCTACAACCTTTAAAAACCCCAGCCTTATAAGTGAAGTTAAATCTACCTTCTGATTCGATATTCACATTGTAATCTTATATATAAAATTCTCGTGTCACAATGTTCATTCCCGTACTCCTCCAAAACGGCTTGACCGATTCTCATGAAATTTTGTGAGCATATTGAGTAGGTCTGAGAATCGGCCAACATCTATTTGCCGGGTCAGCTAGTAAAATATAAATATGTGTGACACAAAATAAAAGTTTAGTGACACACATTTAAAAAAGGTTTAAAATTACGCAAAATTTAAAATCAATTTGACATAGTAGTTTGTGTATCATTTTCGAAACATTGGAGCCTTGGGGACTGGGGGCCAAATTATTTAATAAATACCTGACAGCAGTCCTAGTTAAAGCAGCACGTTCCCTGAGTGCTGGTATTATATATATGCTTTTAGTTTTAACTATTTATGTATTATATTATTCATTGTTTTTATCTCATTCCCGATCCGATATCATTCACTCCTCTTTCTTCGCCCATACTTCTATGGAATGAGCTACCTCTCTGAGCCAAAATTGCCAAGAATCGAATCTCGGTTAAAAATAAAATACGCTTACATGAAACATCAAAGTCATGTCAGCGATGAGTTGTTTGGGTATGTATAGGTATAGTGTTACATAGAATAAATATATCTTGTATCTCAATATATAAAATGCTTTCATATTATATGCCCTCCCTTTTATAGTTACTACCTCAATCAGTACTTAAAGAAAGATTTTTTTTAAATAGCTAGTAATATTATGTAACAGTAACTAGGAGAGCATATATTGGCTAGTAATCTGCTATTTTTCTGCCAGTATTGCTGCCAGTATGTAAGTCATGCTCTTACATACTGGCAGCAATATTATTATTTATACTAGCTAGATTTCACGTATGATTTTTTTATAGGTATATAATTTCAGTAACTTCCCGCGCGCGTTTATTAAAAGGTTTGAAAACTGCGCCAGAGACTGGATAGATTTTAGCTTTCTTTTTCTGATTTCTTTTTCATTTTTACTTTAACTATGGTAAATATAATACTAGAAAAAAAAACTTTAGATCCCTTTGATAACATTACCCACATGGGAGAAAGTATTATATATATTAACACATAAAGCAACAACCTTGCACCCCTTTTTATGAATATTGCGCGGATGGACGAGTACGAAATTTCGCCTACTTATAGTTTATTTAAAGAAGGAGTGCAGAATGCTAATATTATCTTTAATAATGGTCGAATTTCGACCACTGGGTGACCACTAATATTAAAAAAAATGGTAGGTATCCAACATTTTTCACTTCTTAATATATATATACAAAGTTAAATTAAAACAGCCAGTTAATAGGCCGAGATACCGGCGATGCCAGTTTTCTACCTAAATCACAAAATGGACATAACACAATTTTTACATATTACACCTACATTATGAATTCTGTGATGAAAGTACAGTTATACATGTTTATTGTCTGGTTTCCTCATTAGCATAATAATATTATCTGCCAAAACGAATGTTTTATGAACACAAAGCTTATATGATAATAGGTTTGTTTGGTGATTTGGTAGTCATTTATTTACGTATAAGCTTGAGCTTTTATTCGATATCAATGTATTTTGAAATGGCGGTATAATTGAAGGAAATGATCATTTAAATAAGGACTTGATAACTACACTTTATATAAAACACTTGTTAGTTTTTATTTATTGGAGATATTATTTTTTGAAATGGTATATTTCAGTTCAAATTAAGGACATAACCGATTTGTTTAAACAAGTGTAATATTAAAACATTATCCTACCCACAATATATACCTACTATTCTATAAATATGCTAAAATAAACTAATAATAAAATTAGAGCAGAAATAAAGTTAATTTTGGTATCTAGAATAGGTACTAGACCTAATGTCACACCTCACAGTTTAATGTCCATTAGATAGCAGCTGTTCTAACTCATTTAGATGAAGCTTGATAAGTCTTGGTAATAAAGTACTGGCTCTTAATTTCTTTCCAACATATATTACTACGTTTGTTAATTTTAATAAATAAGCTAATTCATGTAGGCATAATACTAAAGATCACTGGAAAGCTGTTTTCCAGAGATATTTATTAATAAAATAAATTACTACTATTTCAGTTCGAGCCACTCTATTAATATAAATCGACCAAAAATAAATAGGTAACTAAACGGGACCGATACAAATAAAAAAATTAAGAGTCATCGTTTTTATTTGATTATGCTAACGTTTTCATATAATTTTAATTACAAAAACTAAACTATAGTATCCGGTAACTCTGGACTCTATTGTTTTATTCGTAGTTTTATTTTATAGTTATAGTTTAATGTCTATAAAAATTAAAGTTTCTCCAATAAACATTATAATAGAACCATTAAAACTGTAACCATGCTTTATGATTATATTATTATATTCTAGAACAGTCTGAACATTTGTGTTGCTCTTTTATGAGAAAATCTACTACGCTTAGTCAGATTGCTGCAAATAAATAATTATTTTTCACTTTACGGTTAGTGCTTTTGACTCAATGGGTTGAATTAAATCCTAGCGTTTATGGAAATGGCTCGACAATACTCAACCTACATTATATTCTGTGCATTTAATAAAATTTAGCAATTCACAAGTTGCCATTCCGTTTATTATTACATTTATATTTATCGCCGTATTTAAATTGTTGTAAACACCAGTAGTGTGTTTTTACATAATAACTTTGGTTAATCTAGTGTTAGCAACTATTTTTATGAGTATGGACTATTTAGTCCTAATAGTTGCTAAAAAATAAAAAATAGTTGGTAATTACCCTTGATTTTTGGCTACTTCACCAGATAAATAATCTAGGGTAATTACAGTCATTTAATGTCCGTCCGTAAAAATAAACTTATTTTAGCAAATATAAGATTAGATTTTGAAGTTGTCACTGAACTTTACTGTCAGTCTGATGATTGCAGTATGATAAACACTATTGCACGTTTACGGTGGTAATTCCCTAACACAGGGCTGAATACTACCAAACCCGGTTCTTTCCATCGTGTTACGAAAAGCAATCTGGATATTGAGCGAATTCACCAGCGTTACTCTCGTTCCCAAAGGAACTTCATAATTGAATATAGCCATTAGGTTTCCTCGATACTGGACCAGTAGTTCCTGAGATTAGCGCGTTCAAGCAAACAAACTAA
Organism: Nycteola revayana; assembly: GCA_947037095.2. Lineage (NCBI taxonomy): Eukaryota > Metazoa > Arthropoda > Insecta > Lepidoptera > Nolidae > Nycteola > Nycteola revayana. The sequence goes on along the minus strand of OX344842.1, from coordinate 29,328,960 downwards.
CGCTTGAGCTTTGCATATTAGTATAGATTTTTCTCAATCCAGCTACAATTTACTAGAAGTCTATAAAAATAAGCTGTGGAAAATCATGACTAGGTAAACCTATCACGGCCATACTGTGCCAAACCTTACTATATTTTATTTTTCTATATGCTTACATATAATTATATAAAATTCACGTGTAATTTTTATGTTGGGTTGCAGATTGTCCCGGGCGGCGGTCGCTGGGGTGCTCCACACACCACCGGGATCCTCGACTCTTGGTTTCAGATGCAGGTAAGTGCGTTAATTTATATTAATACTATTTATGAAAGGTTAATTTATGATATTGTTATCAAAATTACCAAAAATAATTTGGATAATATGAATTGAATAATTGTGAACAGGTCGATACAGTAATTGTTAGCTATTGCCATCATCATAAGAAGGTATAAAAAATAATTCGACAAATATGAATAAGTACATTACGTAGGGTTTACCGTGGATGTTTGATCCAATACCTTGACCATTGAACTATATTCAGATATAACTTTGGTGAAATGTTCGCTGTAACAGATTAAAAATGCCCTTTTCCGTGACACACTTTAAGAAATTTCGGATTCGAAACTAATTTTATTTTTTGTTAGCTTTCACTGTCCACATAACCTTTGATTTTTTTGACCCTGGCCCTCGCACCTAGCCTGAAGCACTAAGCCCACACGAGTAACAGTAAAATAAAAAACTGCTTATTTCTTTTCAGTATCTTACATTATATTCTGTGTATTGAATCAAATCTAGCAATTCACAATCAAGTTTGCAGTCCGTTTGTTATTACATTAATAATTATCTCCTTCCGGAAATTAAGGCACTCATAATGTTTTTTTATATTATTAGTTAAATTAATCTTGTATTAGCAACCTTTTATTAAGGAGTGTGCGCGCGATTTCATCCAAATAACTACCGCTCACATTGGAAATCCATAAGTATTAAAATATAGTCTGTATTCCTCCATAAATGGGCCATTATTTCAGCGATATATTATTTATATTGTAGGTATGCTATTAGTAATAGTCATACTAAACAGTTGTTAATTTTAGCATCTTACGTTTATTATGCGACAAGTGAGGGCTGTAGGTATTGAAATAATTAGATAAAGTTTAAACTACGAGTATTAGGAAGAAGGCAGATTAAGAACAATAAAAGGACAATCTAGACTCCTTTGTTGAATGATCCCTTTCGTCCTGAGTTGTCGTTGAAAAACGATACAAATTATTTGACGCATCACATGGGACGAAATAGTCGCGGGACGAAACAGCGGTACTACGTTTAATAAACTTACTGTGGTTTTGTTATCAGCTCATATTTAGTTATTTTTTTTCGTGTTCATGCTTATGATACAAGAGAACAATTGTTGTACACTGTCAACCCAAGACTTACACTTCTATGATGATCGTTCTATCAATTATTTGGCCAGTTTATTAGTTGTATGATGTTACCGCCTTCTGGCTTCTCAGCTTCAAAGTGGACCAACAGCCATACCTACTCATAGTCATAATAAATGATTTTATTTGCCTTTTCCAAGATAATGCAACTGCAGAAAATGCACCGTCGATTAATTGTGAAGACAGCGCAGAAATTCAAGGATAAAATCTACAGGAGACGAGACTCTCTCGGTATACTTGGGTTAGGGTGACCAGACACTGTTCTAAAAAATATTAAATTTGTATGCTATTAATAAAGAATTTGATTACAAATTACTCTCTTCCAAATCTACCATTTCAAATACCCTCTTAAAATACTAGACAGCATTAGCATAGCTTATCATTTTACCAACGTAGGTATGCACCAAAATTATAAAATTTTCATATTACTTAATCATAAAATCATGATACTTATTTTTGTATTAGGTACTTGATAGCAACAGTAGTGTTGACATTTATTATTACTGAAAATACTGAGTTACCTATATCTATGAAATTCATGAACCATTCTCCCGTAATACATCTCCACTAAGATGGACTTTTCTTCAATAGGGGATAGAATTCCTAAGTTTTATCAATAGGAGCGCCGTACGTATAAAGTGTCATGTACTGAAACGTTTTGTTTCAGTAATAAATAATCATAAAGTGAAATAATAGCGTATCACTACATAGTATAAAACAAAGTCGCTTTCTCTGTCCCTATATCCCTATGTATGCTTAAATCTTTAAAACTACGCAACGGATTTTGATGCGGTTTTTTTTTAATAGATAGAGTGATTCAAAAGAAAGTTTTATATGCATTATACACCAGCATTGCACCCGTGCGGAGCCGGGGCGGGTCGCTAGTATACAATAAAATGTAACAATATTGTCTATTCGCATGTCCGAACGAGGCGAATCATGAATGATCTCGTGAAAAATTATCTTTAAAAATTACGTTTAGTTTTTTTTTTTATTAACTGACTGTGGACTTGTGGTGCCATCTACGCAACATTTTAGGTCGTATCAAAACAGTTTTAATAAGTAATTACACTTTTAAAATGCGGTAACGTTAGGTAACGACTATTTCACGTCCAAATAGGAAGTCTCATCAAATGCAGTAGTCTTGGTTATACTTATACTGCAAATACTAAGTTCTATCATTGAGAGATAAGAGATTCACATAGTGACGCATTCTTGTGATACAAACACATTTATTATTATTATTAGATCGTAAGCGTACGAACATACATGTCTTTATTCGTGACAATCTCAACGCGGCAAGCAGCATACTAATTAGGCCTCACTCCTCGCAGACACGGGGCTGTTCGAAAACCAACCTTAACTTTTTAGCAGAGAGTACAATATTCAATTATTAATGATTTAATTTTATGGCTAAGATGGAGACATTACGGCATTATCCAGATGAAGTGCAGAAACTTAAAATTGGAGTCAACGTTTTAACGGGCACATAATATTATAGTTAAGTCATCTATAGCTAATTTTTGCTTGCTTCGATGTATTCCAAATGTGAAATAGGTAATTAACTAATTATAGTAGCTTATTAGCAGGGATCAGAATAGGTCGGATCTTAAATAGCAAATGACTTCATTTTCATTAAGAAAAAACGTAGTAAAAATTATTTGAGATTTCCTTTATATACCTTATACCTAAAAATTTCTTTAACACCCTAGTATATTAAGTGAAAAAAGTATTATTTTAAACATAACAGTTTATATGATATATTTTTAACGTAGCTTCTTTGCAAAAAGAAAAAAAGGATAATTTAACACCATATTTAATTCGTTTTAGACTTTTATACTGGTATATAAGTATATGTTAATATCTATGTATCTATTTAAAAACTCTACCCATTCCAAGCGCTGTTTATATATCAATAATTAATAAAGTACTAACCGGGCTGTAGATCTGTGTCACTATCCAGATCACAGATTGAGCCCCAGAATACACACACAAGTCATATAAAATACATATAACGTATGAATTACTGAAAATCTATTAAACTTATTTGGCTTCGGACTCGAAGCGGCTTCAATACTAGATATACGAAAAAAATAAAAAATCTCAAAGCACTACATCGAACGCAATCTGCTTATAAATTCATAAGTATAATCTTTATATATGTTACGGCTAATAGCCGAAGTGCGGCTACACCTAGTTTTAGCCGGCTACAACTAGGTGCAGTCGGCCACATGCGTTTATAAGTCCCTGTTCGACTCCATTGGTTTAGGTTTAGGTTATTTTTTTGGTTTGGTGGTTTCAACCACCCCAACACCTTTTTGTCCCTTGCATAGGTATTGTTTAATTTAGAGTTAACTTAGAGGAACTTATAGGAACTTATTAAGGTTGACCTAAGTTTAACCGCAAGTTGTTTGCTGCACCTAGTTGTAGCCGGCTAAAACTAGGTGTAGCCGCACTTCGGCTATTAGCCGTAACATATATAAAAATGAATCCCTATTTCCCTTGGTCATGGCATCGAGCTTCAACGGCTGGAACGAAATCGCTTATTCTTATTTTGTTGTGTTCGTTATTGTCAGGAGAAAGATCTTATGAAGTTATAAATTAATAATATAACGCGGAGAATTAGAAACATTTATAATTCTAAACCACCATATTAAATTTTCTCATGTCATTTTAGTGCTTTTGACAATAATAACCTTATGGCGTTTGACACTTTCTGGGCAAGCGTGTATCATCTTAGGCCTTATCTTCGCCTTCCATCAAGCGAGATTATGGTCAAACGTAAGCCTATATGTAGAAAAAAAAAAAAAAAAAAAAAAGATGATGATGAATAAGACAGGACATCGTCTGTCGGGTCAGCTAGTATTAAAATAATTTTCGAAAATCTAATGAATGCAAGGGTCCATCACAGTTGAATGGGTTTAGTGGTATCAAAACGCGTAACTGACAGATTGCACCAATTTACACGGTAAATAAGGCTGGGGACATTGTGATCGTGCACACACCGTGTCCCGGTATGGGAATTATATATTGTGTAAGAGACCTAATAGACCGAATCAATTTCGATGGTACGCTCCGAATTGTGTGTTTTAACGGAATTACTGAAGTAACTGATATTATGCTAATGGGAATCTTTATGCTAACGGAATGAATAATTGAAATTAATGAATTTTATTCAGCCCTTAAGTATTTGCATACAACATTTTATCGCGTTAATACCTGTGCTATAATTATAATTATTATTATGATACGCGAAAGTTTATATATTTACATACACTTGTCCTTGTAAATATCTTATATATGAATAAGGTATGTAGATAACTCTTGCTTTATGAAATGTCCAACAGTAGTAGGCAACAGCAAATTTTACAAATCTATATAATGACTGCATAGTCCGTCCGTTCGGTCCGTCGCCTGTGACATTTATGTCTCTTATCCAATAAGTATATTAAACTTCAAGGATATCAGGACAACTTCCGTAGCGTAGCAGTATTTGGCTCGCTTAAAATCTCGGAGGTCGTGGGTTCGATCCCCACGCCGCCGGACAGGAAAGCCTGCCAATCGTGGTGACTATGGCAAATACTCTCCCCTGGGAGGAGGCCCATGTTCACCAGTGGACGTTATACGGGCTGATGATGATGATGATATTAAACTTACTTTTTATTTAATGTAGTTACGATAGTCTATTAACTTCTCGAAAGAGAATGCATAGCAATGCATACAATATTCACGTATTTTAATACCTATTTCTTAAGTTGATTTATATAGCTTTTCAAACTAAGATTGATGGCACGCACAATGTCCCGGTATGGGAATATGGGAATTGTATATTGTGTAAGCGTGTGGTTTTCGGCTTAGAATAAGCCACTTTATGTCTTCCCATGGGTATCGTAGAAGGCGACTAAGGGACATGTTGTTCACTGTCGGACATGGGTCTCCTAATAATAGATCTTGGCGTGCCAGGTTCATTGAGGTATCTTGCCATAATCACCACACTTGGCAGGCGGATGGTGATCGTAATAACATGATAACAAACCTTGAGCTAATAGATGCTGCTTCCCGTCCATCAGCTGTGATTACCTTAGACAAGACCGAACAGATAGAACTTGAAAGACATGGGGTGATCTATTTTAAGCCGGAAACCAACGTAGATAGTATTATAATATGTAGCAAGTATGTTAGTATTGATTTTAGTTATTTATGTATTTTTTTTTTACTAACTATTACCATAATTTATTTATGCAAGAGCCCCTTTTATTATAATATCTGTAATCTTGTGATTAAAACCAAATAAAACAAACCCTAAAGAGTTACTTACTCCAATATATTTTTCGACTTTTCTTAGGATTTCGCGATTTGAACACACACTGACTTGAACTTTCACTTGAACTATACTGCAGTCCGTACACCTTTTCTAGTACCTATGGCTTCTAACGAGCCGCATAAACGCCATGAAATTCACGGCGCTTCCGAAACTATGAAAACTGCTTGTTTGTGACAGTGAGTAAAATAAAACAAAATTTATAATATTCAATATTACTAACTAAATAAATAAAGTTTTGTTTGACAATTAGCATAATCAAAACAAAAAGTATCACTCAAGGATTAAGAAGTAGTTTTGGGTGATTTTGAAAGTAGCTTATTAAGAAACAAAGCGTATTAAGAGTGCTATCTGCTCGTTTAGCAGATAGGACTCTTAATACGCTTTATCTATAGCATCTAATGTCCATTGCAATGTACCCAGCTGCTGAGAATGCCCTCTCCGACTCAACACTGGCCGTTGCCAGTGTTGAGTCGGAGAGGGCATGCTCAGCAATAGCAACGCAATAGCGTGACTAAACAATTATATGCAAACTGAAAAAATCTTCCCCTTGTTCACTCAAATAAATCCATTTCTTTTTTTTTACTGACTCTAACTTATCTAATCTCGTGGACATACGTATCGTGTAAAAGGACTTTTAGACGCTCGCAGAGTTTCTTCTAATTCCTCTTAAAGTGATGTTTTAGTTTGTGCAGCAAAGGCACATAAATTATCTGATCCTCTGCTATCATAGAAATAGGCCCAATCCCGTCAATCTCGAACGGGATCTCGTCATATGCTTCGGGATTGATCCCGAAAAAATACATAAGATCTCGCAAGATCGGGATTGCATTCCCTAACTTGAAGTGATTGAGCGTGCATGTTAAAACTCCTTAATTAGACGAATAGCTATTATTGCAGCGCTGCAGCGGACTTTGGTTTTTTTGCACGAAGTATATGTCTCACTTGTTATATGTAACCTCGTTATTAAAAACAAATAAAATGCCAAAAACGTTATTATATTTCGCTACTTACGACGCCACGATAACATGAAACAAATCATCGGTGTCTGCTTAGATTTATTGCTGTTAACATAAGAATTGTATATATTTCCTATTCAATTTACAAACACAGGTGATGCCGCCTAATCGTTATCAGAACCGACACGAACGCAATCCACGCACTAGTTCTACACGCAAATTGTGCAATACAATTTTAACATACTTACTTTAGTATTCATGCGATTTAAATGAAAAATACTTAAATATAATTCAATCGGATGATAAAGATTAGCGATAATAGTTTACGTGGATATATCTCATTATTTAGTATTTAGGGGAATCGACGGCAAGATGGAAGTAGTGGGCAAAAAGAAACTACGCCTACCTATAAGTTAGTGTATAAGTTAGTGAAGTGTAAAGGCGGTGTGCTGGTTTTTTTGGCAGATTGTTACGACAATTGTGGTTTTATGGGGCTTAGCTAATTGTAAATAGTAAGTCTTATTAGTATTTCGATTCTTGTCTCGGTTGGACACATGTTTGTGCAATCATACTGAAAATGGTTGTTTCTTGTGCGTCAGTTAAAAAATGTAAGTTCCACCTTGCCCGTTCAACCAATTTTACCTTCATAGTAAGGGCAAGATGGAATTTTCCATAGTTTAGATTTATGTGCCATATCAGCTTATTTACCAAATATTAATTGTAATTAGTTAAAGCGTTGTGAACAAAAATAAGATAGCTATCAGTACTAATTAAAATAGAACACTTATTCCATACTTTTTGTTTTATTGTGACCAAATTAAGGCTTCCATCTTGCCCTCCCTCCCCTAGCAATGTATTTCGTTCGTATTAATTATACGTTCAAATTTGCGGACCAATGGTAAATACTGAATAAGCAAATACTCTGCCATAAAATCTGTACCTACTAATTTAATAAAGCTGAAGAGTTTATAAGCTTGATCGCGTTAATCTCAGAAACTACTAGCCTGATTTGAAATTTTCTTTCAGTGATAAATAGCACATTTATCGAGTAAGGCTTTAGGCTACATTTTATTATGAAGTTCCCACGGGTACGGGAGCTATGTGGGCCAAAACCGCGCGCAGAAACAAGTATATATTCCTTATTAATAGTCTATACATCCAGGCACCGTAGTCTTTTTTTCACATGGACATATGTACTCGTAGTGAGCCTCGAGGCTTTTGCTACTTCACCGGGCATAAAGTCGAGCAGAGCTGCAGCCTAGATAAATGGCTTAAAAACTACAAACTTAGCAACCTGCGCAAGAGGGCGTCCTTTGTGGGACTTGAACCTCGCCTCAGGGCGGTCGCTGACCTGCTGGATGGACCTGGTGGCTGGATTATGGCTTTTAATTTTTTTAAGGGGAGTTTTGTGCAACTGTCTGTCACCGTTGTGCGACTAGTGTCAACTTTGCGTCCTTAAATTCAATGTCGCTGGCGATATTGAATGCTGGCTTTATTAAATAAACAGATATAGATTTACACTTACTAATAAGCCTTATATTACTCTTTTGGCGTTCCATAACTAATCTACTGTTGACGAATATTTCCTATAATTTACTAGTAAGTTGATCCGCGATTTCTGATGCTTAAAGGAAATGTAAATTATCATGCAAATATTCCCTTATCTTCATCCCTCCTTAACTGTGAAGAGAGTTACTGAGTTTCATTGTTATGTTCATATGAACAAACCGCCTTTACTATATTGATATATACTATTCTGACTGCGATCGTCACTAAACACAAATATTTTTGAAAACCACAGTATTTTGCTCTTTGTTTGTCTATTATTCCCAAACATCCATCAGAGCCACGATCCTTATTTATAAGATTACTTAAATCGTAAGGTTTAAAATATGACATAGCTTTAAAACGTATTGAATGTTACTGTATCGTATTATATTTATATTTCATTCCAAAATCAACCTTATCCTTTAGCTTACCATTAAATTTGCGATGTGGTCAGTATTTACCAACTCTAGCCAATAGGAACGCGAGAATTCTAAATCGCATGTGTGACGAAAATTACTGCTGGCTAGAAAGAGTTTGGCTTAATCTGGACAATAATTCGACCATACGATCCTAATCGATTCATGGCATTCGACCCACCAATGTGTGGATTCATATCAGACCAGTAAATTCATTTTTAGCTGCAAATCATCATTTTTGAAATCGGTCTTTTAGTTCCAGAGCCTATTCGTTGCGAAGAATCAAATGTTTACTTTATATAATATTAGCATAGATAAATGCAATTCTATAGGCTTTTGCCTGAAGTTTGATATTACTTTTCGTTAAATCTTATCGTTTTTAAATTAATATTATTTTGTAATTACTTTTTTCTCTTACAGCAAAATACTCATATTTTATTTCATTAGTCAAGTCGTTGAGTTAATCATAAATACATTTATTAATACCCAACGCATTCTCATTTATTTAATATACAATCCTGTACATAGGCTTATGTACAAAGGCACTTATATGTACTGAATTGGCTTTATTAATCCATTATATAGTAACAATGTTATCAGTAACCACAATTACGAGGCAGGCCAGTTAATTTTTTGTGCTTATAATGAAACGTGTCAGTAAGTAAGCGTAAAATGGAAAGTTTCTTTATCACGCATATCACTGATTGTAGACTAGCAATACTAATACGTAACTGTTCCATAATAGTGTTGCAAGGTCTGATAACAGTGTACAGTGAGATTCTATTTTTTAGGGTTCCGTACTGAATAGGTGAAAATGGGACCCTATAACTGAGACTCAACTGCCTGTTTTTCTCCAGGCTGAATATTTCAATTTATTCTTTTGCCGAATTAACAACAAATACTTACCTAATAAGAACAGAATGAAATAAATATTTAGGTAAATACGCTGTAATTATCCTTTGGTTGCACTGTACTCACTATAGTGTTTACGTTTCCGTACTCGAAGGGTAAGAATGGGACCCTTTTACTAAGATTTCGCTGTCCGTCTATCACTAGGCTGTATCTCAAGAACCGCGATAGGTAGACCGTTGAAATATTCACAGATGGTGTATTTCTATTACCGCTATAACAACAAATACTAAAAATAAAATAAAATATATATTTAAGGGAAACGATATCAATAACGGCAACAGGTAGAAGCTTGAAAATGGTACGGAATCCTTCGTGCGCGAGTCCGACTCGCACTTTGCACTCTTGCACTTGACCAGTTTTTTTACGGAATCCTTCGTGCGCGAGCCCGACCCCACTTTGCACTCTTGCACTTGACCAGTTTTTTTTTAATATTACAAATATAGAGCAAAATATACATTTATAATTCTATAAATACAATATTTAGGTAAATGCAGGTAAATATGATGATGGAAAAAATCGACGTGAAAGCAAGCAAAAGCTTAGGTCTACAGTTAAACTACTTTAATATAATCATAACAGAGCATTGTCTCTTAATATTATATACACAGAATATCCTAGTTTAAGAGACAGAGTTTATAATTGTATACTGAACCCAGTCAATAATTATCAATACGATCATGTTTCTCCCTATATAGTTTATGTAGGTACCACTAGCTAACCACTCCCCCTTAGTTTGCCATCCAATGCCCTCGTAGACCCGTAGTCCTAGAGGCCCGCGAACTGTAAAGTAAAGCGACAGTTGCACAAAACTCCCCTAAAATACTAAACGTCATAATCCCTCAATCTCATCGCCAGCGACCGCCCTGAGCCGAGGTCCAAGGCCCACAGGGGCGCCATCTTGCGCAGTTTGCTTAGTTTGTAGTTTTTAAACCATTTATTAAGGCTGGAGCTTTGCTCGCCTTCATGCCCGGTGAAGTAGCAAAAGCCTCGTGGCTATAAAAGAAGGTGAATTAAAAAAAAAACTATCTAACCACGCGTGGTTTCACCCGCACAACTCTCATTCCCAATATAGATAAATGAGCTATCACACTTACCTATCGACATTTTATGATTTATTAAATCGGTTTTGTAGTTCCCGAGAGCGCGTATAGCAAACAAACGATTCAGCTATATAACTAATACATTATTTATTTATTTAAAAGACAATTTACACACATAACAGTTAACGTGGGTTCCCACACTAAGTTCTAGACTTGTATCGCAGAAACCTGATATACTTTAACAAACTTATTAACCATGCGGACACCAGCTGACTATAAAATATACGGAAATAATAATGACGACAATTATAATGGATTAACTAACATAATTGTATTACTAACAGAAAAAACAAAAACTATAACAATAATAATATGTATTTTTATATATTAACTAGCTGACCCGACTGACGTTGCCGTGTCTTAGCTAAAACTCTTTATTAGATTGAGCTTTTAATATAAGGACTAATATAGCAGCACGCATTCTGTCAATGTTATGTCAAACGTCATAAGATCACATTAAAAAAGTTCATCATCATCAACAGCACGTTTACGTCCACTGCTGAACATGGACCTCCTCTTAACAGAACCTGGCAATCCAGGATCGTTGAGGGATATTGCCATAATCACCACGCTTGGTGATCGCAGTAAGATGTAAACCTTGATCTAATAGATGCTGCTGCCCATCCACCAGCCATATGTCCCTTAGTCCCCTTTTACGACGCCCATGGGAGGGTATGGGGTGGTCCATTCTAAGCCGGAAACCACACGCCGCCAGCGCAGCGGCTTAAAAAAGTTAATAATGTCATAAGCGTGAAGGTTACATTAAAAAATTTAATATAGTGGTCAAGTTTTCTTATTTTATCTAATTTTCCGCGTAATTTTCTTTTTTTTAAACAGGTAAACATTTATATATACAAGGTGTAACGGAAAGGGTATATACATAGAAAGAGCAAGGCTTTTTTGGATGATAACAAACGATATGGCAAGGGCTATTTAATCCTATCTCTACAAGTCCGGAAGTAGGTAATGATTTTTTTAAATTTATAGATACCAGAAACCAAACTTTTTAAATTGAAATAAATACATCACTAGCGCTCAATCAGGTGATCGATGTCAACGAACTATTTGCAAGTAAAAATAAACCTCTTACTCCTGGTATTTCTGAATAAAGGGTTCCGCATTTTTATTTTTTGTTTGCAAAATAATACTGAATTTTCGAGTATTTTATTTTGAGTTAAACCCCTTGCCATATCGTTTGTTATGATCCAAAGAAGCCTTGCTCTTTCTATGTATATACCCTTTCCGTTACACCTTGTATATAGATAACACAACTGCCTTATTAACTGATAAATTATCGGGTACTACTTCATCAAATAAGAACTTCGAGTCATTTTTTTATTGAATTTAAAATCAGTGTTAGGGATATTAAAATTCAGTGAGGTGTGTAAAGGAAGTCACAAACTCCGTGGTTATTAGTTGATGCGCACTCATGCGCACACTACGTAGATGATGTACAGTCGTCTACAAATATATCTGACGGTAGAAAGATACCTTGTAGAAATCACACGTTTTTTATTACCTACTCCAAAAATGTTTGATTATTTGCGACGTATATTTTTTTATTACTAAGATTACTTCGCTGTATGTCTGTATGTCTGTCACCAGGCTGTATATCAAGAACTGCGATAGGTAGACAGGTGAAATTTTAACAGATGATGTATTTATATTGCCACTATAACACAAATACTAAAAATAAAATAAAATTAATATTTAAAGGGGACTCCCATTCAACAAACTTTTTTTTTTTGCTCTTTTTTAATAACTTGACCGAAACTATCAATAATATTAAAATTACTTAATGTTCAAAACTACTTGACTCTGTTTGATACAATAAACAAGGCTAAATTTCTAAAAAAGGAATCTGAGATCTGTTTTTATTGTGATATACATTCAAAAAGTCTTCGTTCTTAGAAAAATTATATTCTTTTCTTTGGGACATCATTTTGTTTAAATTCCCATTGTTATTTATGTCACATAAACCATGTGGCAATTTATGTGATATACTGTATATTTGCTAGTAAAAGTAGGTACATATTCTCTAAAACGGGGTCACGTGTATCCAATTACAGATATATTGTTTCTATATCCGTGAGTTATGTTTGTTGGTTTACTATTTATGTGTCAGTTAGGGCTTAGCAAGTTTGAAGATCAAGAAGATAATTATGCTTCTTTTTACTGCAAGTAAAAGATCAACTTGTAATTCCGTTCATCGTCATCATAACGTAGGTAAAATGTCTAGTACTGAATATGGGCCTACCGTCTAATAAAGGGCGCTTTTGATAGAGGCATAGGATTGAAGATCGCTGTAATATTAATAGCATATGAGTGTAAGTTGCCCGGCGCCGCGCCGTCGAGTAGACTGCTCCTTGAGAATGAACCTCGGGATGGTCTCAAAACTATTCGGACATATCCGATGATGTCAAACCGTGAATACAACCGGATAGTTAATATAAAATAAGTTTATGAACACTTGAACAGGTATATCTTATTGTCCTTTCCCTTGTTCCATAACCAAACAGGACTTAAATATTTTTTGTAGTAAAAAAATATATACAAAAAAAAATTGAGCGCGGGAATTGAGCCTACAACCTTCGAGGCAAGGCCCCAGATTGTCATTCTGTTGTTATTTTGGAAACCTATGAAGTAATTTTTAATGTTGTCAATTTAATAATTTATAAGCATGCTTAACGGCACTACATAGGCTGCAACTAAATTATTGGTATTAATTAAGTAATAATCCCAATAAATGACTACATCATTTTTGTTATGACCCCTCTGTAGTAAAATTGCCGTGTTAACTCGTGGCTGGGGGAAGTAGCTCAGCAGGGCTCCTGACTCCTAGTCCTCCGAGAGGGTGTATGAGATAATAAAACATGGATCACATAATTGTATATTCTTCGACTCATGCTATATGGAAACACTTTTTATAGTAACACTGACTGTCGGTCGAGCTCTTCCACAAATTCTGTCAACAAAATATATATGAAATTTGTCTTTATTAACGATCGAAAAATTGCATTAAATGACGTTTTTAATCGAATCATTAACTTTGCGGTTGCCACCGTGTCATAACGTTGAGAAGGATTGAAACCTCAATCTTTTAGTGCCCAAGGAAATCGTAATTGTAACCACAAGTTAATTGAACAGATAAATTGATTGGATAAGCGTTTTATGTTTACTGTTTATTGCAATTTCGTTTTTTTTTTAAGTTATATTCAATTATGACGTTATATTTATTAAACCTAATAATAGTTAGAAATTATTATCGGTTTTATTTTAGTTAACATTATTCAAGTTTTTAAGTAAGCGTCGTTTAGTTGTACAATAATATCTATAGCAGCCGTGTATTTCACTTTCACTTTGCCTTTATGCCCGATGAAGTGGCTAATGCCTACTTAACTAGATATAGGTATCTGACCGAAAAAAAACATCATGAATAAATAAAAAAAACATTTATATGTATAATAAAAAAGATAAAATATATCTTAATTCATATGCGGGACATGTATAAGGTATTATTGAACAGCATTCAGGAGTACCTATTTCTAAATTACACCAAGTCACAAATTTACCTGCATATAAAAATACATCAATTTATTTTTCTGTCTGTACCACGTATAAAATAATATTAAACGCACCATTAGATCCTCGCACACTGTGACATGCTCCATTGTTCTGTCCCCCGCTTCTATTCGACTACGATTTTACTATTACGTTATGTAATTGGCCGATAAACTTAGTTTATTACCACTTTTCTAAACAATTATATCTAAATTAAGAATTTATACAATGTTACTGAATAGTTCTTTCGAGTGAAAATATTGATATAAATTTGATACCACCCCTTTTTTATCACTTCAGGGCCTTGAACTTGGTTACACCGTCTTAGTGAGCACTTAAACCCTATAATACCACCTAATGCAGCATTTGCGACTACTAAGATTTCTAGATTCTGAGATTTTGTGATGCTACCCTTAGCGTTTATATATATAATGTAATGGTAGATAAACACTACAAAATGCATTTGGTGTTGGTAAATCTATGTAAATAAAAATTATATATATTGCCTCTATGGTAGGTATAGACTACTTGACTAGACGATCGATGCTAATATAAACATTAGTTAGAACCGAAATAAAAAAAACAATACATTCAAATTTTGCAATTTTTATTTATTATTATTTATTTATCTATATTCATACATAGGTAATACATAGGTAAGTAACTTATAAGCTAAGCCCCTCAAAAGCGTTGCAATGGTTTGACTGTAGAAATTACCAATTGGTCCGATCATTTTCCCGAACCAAATTATCTCTTACATTTTAATAACATTACACACTCGAGTGAATTTACTCGGTTGCGTAAGTGCAAACGTAAATGAGATTCATACGAGGGGCGAGGGGTCCACTGGGACAGGGGGGGAGTAGTGACAGGATTCACGGTCCAACTGATGAACACAATGCGTTCAATACGTGATCGATTATGCCATTATGTATGTGTACTATGCCGATGTGTGTACCGCGATTATACTCGATGTACATACATGAAAACTTATTTTTTATTTTTTTATTTACATGGTAGTACAATTGGAGCTGAATGTGACATACTTTTATATAAATAAATGTTCGATGGTACCGGAGGGCAATTTATGTGAATTGAAAGGACATAATCCATAAATGTCGTTTCAATTCACATAACATTATAAGATAATGAAGAAATAATATTAGGATACCTAATCTCTTTTTATTTATGCTAACTCATTTAATAATAAGTACTATTACTTATTCAAATATTTGGTGAGATTTGTTTGGTTTAATAGTTGATTTAATGAATGTGCCAATTTATAACGTTCCAAATCCTCAATACACTTTTATTTTTAATACGTTTTTATTTTTTTATCTGTAAATTTAGTAGTGATTTTAATTAAACAGCCATATGCTGTGTAAATCGTAAAAAATACACATTTTTACAGATTTTTTATAAAATACCTCCTTCATAATTTTTTTTAATTCATATTAAATCACCAACAATATTAAATATTAAATTTCACCCGCGTAACTCCCGTTCCCGTGGGAAATTTATAATAAAATATAGCCTATGTTCTTCATCAGGCTCTAGACGATATCTGTACCAAATTTCATTTAAATCGCTTCAGTAGTTAAGGCGTGATTGCGTAACAGACAGACAGACAGACATTACTTTCACATTTATAATATTAGTAAGGATTTTAAATCATGTTCTTTTGATGGGTCCTTTTCTTGTGGGCACTACCATCAGTTCTTGAAATGGCAACTCTGAGGAAAACGGGAAGCGAACCACGTAACGCTATTACTTCGAGTTTGATAAACATGTCTTCGCTAAGTACTCAGCCTTTACTATGCATGCAAAAAATATTTAAATATTATTAAGTTAATGTAGTTTTCATAATACGGTAAAACTAACATAGGGAATCAATAACTCTACAGTCGTGAAGCCATTTTCTTATCGTTACGTGATATAGAGGAATCCTATTTAGGGTTCCGTACACGAAGGATAAAAACGGGACCCTATTACTATGACTTCGCTTTCTGTCTGTCACCAGTCTGTACCTCAAGAACTGCGATAGCTAGACAGTTGACATTTTCACAGATGATGTATTTCTATTGCCGCTATAACAACAAATACTTAATAAAAATAAATATTTAAAGGGGCTCCCATACAACAATTTTTTGTTTTGCCCTTTTGTGCTGGTAGACGTTTGAAAATGGTACGGAACCCTTCGTGCGACTTGCACTTGACCATTTTTTTTTAAATAGATATTTATTCTGGGTGTCCCAAAAGATTACGTAGCTGGGAAGGGGGGTGATAGGGATGGTCACAAGGATCACCAGAAAAATATAAAAAATTCCCTCTGGGTGTTTAAAAAAATAAATGGCATTTTTTAAAAGACTAAAAATTTTACTCCTTGTGCTAACTGTACCTACAAATATGGTTGTATTTAAAAAAAATGCTGTTATGTAATCTTCAATAACAACAAGGTCATCAACATCAAAAATAACAAGGTGTAAAATTTTAAGTTTTTAAAAAAATGCCATTTTTTTTAAAATACCCAGAGCGGTTTTTATTTTTATTTTTCTAGTGACCATTGTGTCCACCCCTGTCGCCCCCTTTCCCAGCTACTTAACCTTTTGGGACACCCTGTATAACAATTCATAAATCCAAATTAATACACCGATAAGTAAATAAAACACTTAATTATTTCAAAGTTATCTATCGCAAGCCCTCAGAATATATGGTGTGCTAAACTGATTGGTTTCCACATTGTCTCGTACGACTCGAGTGTTCAATCGTAGGTCCATTGCTATTCAACAGATGTAGGTTAACTACGTTAATTACATGATAAATATTCTAAGACACCATCTTTTATATAGTGGAATGTTTTTTATGTAAACCGTTGCATTTCAACAGTGAACTAAATAAAGGTATCGAATAGAACAAAATATGAAACGAGATAATTGCATAGGAATAATTCTTATCTACTGAAGCTTTTGATTTGATATTCTGAGTTATATATTCTTTTTTTCTTTTAAATGATTTCTACCAGAGTTTTTCAGTGTACTAGTATGCTGGTTAACCCCTCGTGCTAAGCTAAAATGCTTGTGTTACGAATGGGTTCAGGTCGGTAGTGCAATGGGTGAGGACCGGCAACCACAAGATCACAAGTCCGACGTCCCTAGCCATTGGGCTACGGCCGCTTGGCTAATACTCTAAGAGCGGTTTCGCACTATGTCCGATCCGAATCCGATCCGAACCGGATCCGAACCCGTGAAAATATTGGTCTAGTAATTTGGAAAGAAATCAGATGACGGAGATCGGATCTAGTGCGTAAATTACCATAGAAATGGTTCTACGGCTACTACGGACCATATTTTCACGGGTCCAGATCGGATTCGGGTCGGACGTAGTGCGAAACCGCCGTCACGGTATTATCGGATTGTAAATAAATGCGATTTACCAATGTTCGTCACATTGGTAAATCGAAATGACAATCAGATCAGTAGCAAGACTGTTCCTACGGAGGCGCATGGCAAATTCTTTACTTTTTTAAAGCAGCGTGTTCTACGGTTATTTGTAATTTCGGTTCACACAAATAATTGTCCCGGATGAGATCCAAAACACCAGGTCATCATAAGACACAACTACCGTAACCAATGAATAAGATGGTGGTGTTTCACACGAGTCTCGGAGAGCACAATAAGCTGTCGGTCCTGCGAAGATGGCAAATCTCCTTAGAGACTGTCCGCTGAAGCTGAAATCGGTTGGGAGGAGGATATAAACATACCATATAGAAGAAGACGAAATAAATATTAAGTATATAAAAAAATATACCGATTAATATAACTAAAATGTCTGGATATCTCTCCGACCTCCCCATGACTTACCTATATCAAATTTACCTTTTTTTTACTGGGGTAAAAGGCATTCCTTCACTTTCGTGGGAAACATGAAATTTTTATTCCACACATCGCTAAGAATACATGAGACTCTAAATTATTCTGTCTTCTAAAATGGCGCAGTGCACTAGTGTTCAATCGCGCTGCTGTGAGGGCATACTCATTGTCACCCCCGGTTGTTCATTCTACCGCCGTTAATGAGAGACCCAAGGATCAGGCTCGTTTTTGATTTTTGGGTGATCTCTCCGGCAGAAACTACAGCAAAATGCCGCGGACACTCCTGGACACAAGGTGAGAGTCCAGTATTCCCGGGCCCTGTAAGTGGTCCAGTGCTTCCCTTACCGGGGATACATAAGGCGCCTCCAAACTACACATCAGTGACTCCTCAAAGAGGAGAGTTCATGTTCTCTGCAGCTTGAGGCCACACTCTATGGAGGCAGATGGAGGGTTTCCGCCGGTCGTTTGCGACCAAAGCGACGTCTATCCAGCGGATGAGAGCTGGAATCGTTTCCTCTCACCCGCTCCGTGGCAGATTTACCACCCTATACTAACCCCACTGGAACAGATTATATTTACCAAAATTTATTTATAAACTGTACTTGTTGTATGCATACTCGTAAGTATTAGATTACCTACAAGTATAAATCTAATGATTGTTAAATAGATAAAATCTGCGAAAACATGGCATGGCGTGCTCGACGTCGGCCGTTATGGAAGTATTACTTACTGATAACTAAAGTTATATCAAAAAGTAAACTTTACATAAACTCGGTTACTTAGAATATTTATCGGTGTAAATAACCCTAGTTGTTATAAGTTAAAGTGTGGCTTGTTTGTTATTTGATTCGTACCTCGGGGAATGCAATTGGTTGGCTTCGATAGAATACACTTAGGTATTTTTAACGTAGTAGGTAATTTCGTAACGTATTTCCTTTGGCGTGTTATAAAATGTACCTAGATAAGTAGCTTTAGCACCTTTCTTAGTTTTATTTTTTGTTTGGTATTAACTAATTTTCCAATATATTTTTTACTAATTATTTAAAAATCATGTAATTGGATGTATTTTATGAATAGAGAACCTTATCATTAAAAGTTTACTTTTTTTTTATTTAAAAAAAAAAGTAAATAATATCAATGCTTTAGCAAGGACCCTTAATTAACCGAAGTTCGATGCACTTGTAAACTATATTATTATTCATAATTACATATAAGTACTTAATAGTAGATAACTTAAAAGTATAAATATTTACGAACACGGCTTACTATTAATGCTTAATGAATTCCATTTACTGAAGCTTTGCTATCAATGATCTATTCTTATATATATTTTATATGAATAAGGCGTCATAACATCAGCTTTTAAATTCGTAAATAATCGATTTATACTTATTTACAGGTGTGAACAGAACTGATAACTTATCAGCAAATTATACGACTTTTTACTTACAACAACATACTTTACTATGTTCATTTAAATAGTTACTGTTACTCTCTGAGTCTCAGTTAATTTATTTTATTTTGACTTACTTTGATGTTTTAAATAGATAGATTAATTTATTTTGTTCTCAAGAAAGTCTGGAGTAGCAAAAGTCTCAAGGCTTAATATAAACATCCTTGCGAAATCAAAATACTATTTGTATTAAAGGAAGATACATAATATATATATATAACATAGGTACATAGTGAGTAATTATTTACTTTTCTACTCTGTAGTTGGGTAAAATGGGAAGGAGAAAAACCGGCATAGTGCGAGTCGGACTCGCGCTGGAAAGGTTCCGTACCATTTTTTTTACATCAATAGACACTACCTCTTTATTATTTTAAGAAGGAATTATTTCAATCATCACCATTGCCGTTATTAATATCGAGCAACACCGACAAAAATATTTATCTTATTCGGTCTATTTGTTGTTACAGCGGCATCACAAAAACATCATATGTGAAAATTTTAACTGTCTAGCTGTCACGGTTCGTGAGATACAGCCTGGTCACAGACGAATGATCAATCTTAGTAATGGAGTCCCGTATTTACCATTTGCGATCCTTAAAAACAAAACATTATTGAAAAAAAGACATCACTAGGCATTAAAAGTTGTACAGCGGCTTTCACAAGAACCAATAAATTAGTTAATCGCTGTAGGGCCCATTTAAAAAGAAAACTTTTTACATTTGTTCACTAACGAACGTTTACTGCAGTCATTTTAAATGTTATATGTTATTATGAAAGAAACATAAATATGTGTTTATGTGACTCGTTAAAATAACTCATAGTTATTGGATAAGTAGATAAGTTACACGAACACTTTGTTTTTCGTACGGACATTATGTAGTTAGTTAGAAAGCTTTTGCTTCTTCACCGGGCATAAAGGGGGTATTTAGCTCGCTTTAAATCTCGGAAGTCGTGGGTTCTATTCCCACGCCGGACAAGAAATCTTTGTGTAAATTCTAAGATTTCTTCCAGGTTCTGGATGGTTGAGGGACTACATACATACCAGGGAATGGGCAGCAGCGTTTCCTTGTGTGTTACAACATAATACTGCGGTCACCAACCCGCCTGCCAAGCGTGGTGACTATTCTATTCTAGCCATAATAAATGTACATAAACTAAAATAAGCAACCTGCGCAATACGATATCCCCTGTGGGACTTGGACCTCCGTTCAGGGCGGTCGCTGGCGGGGGGATTAGGGGATCAAGATGTGCTTTGTGCAACTGTCGCTCTACGATACAGTTCACGGCCCTCTCGGTCATTGGGGTACACGAACACTGTGAGAAAGTTCCAAAAGTTTAGGGCTAATTATGTTATAAAAGTAGAAAAATGTTGAAGAATCAATCAAGTTTTGATTTAACTTAGGCATATTTCTGTTTGGTACTGATAATCACTACACTAGTATAAAACAAAGTCGCTTTCTCTGTCCCTATATATGCTTAAATCTTTAAAACTATGCAAGGGATTTTGATGCGGCGATTTTTTTTATAGATAGAGGGATTCAATAGGAAGGTTTATATGTAAATACATCAGCATTGCATCGGGTCGCTAGTAAAGTATAAACAAACTATTTAGAAACTAGCTTTTCGCGCACTGTTTCACCCGCGTATCTCCTGTACCCGTAAAAACTTAATAATTTTCAAATCGGACCAGTACTTTACTGACAGAGCATTCAAGAAAACCAACAACCTCTTCAGCTTTGTATAAGTTCTACCTGTGTAATTACAACAGTAATTAACAATGATATTTTCTACGAGTGTTGATTGCCCGCTAGATAATTATTATTGAAGGTCGGTACCTCCTTACTCATCCTGTTATATTTTTAATGATTTAAGCAATTAATCAATTGCTAAATTACGGTTAGTTTATTACTTGTGTTAGCAGTTTCACCGAAAGAAATACACAGAAACTGCATATCCACGTTGTGAAATATAGGCCGGCAGTTAAAAGAAGTGTTGGTAAAATTATTAAAAAAAAGGCTTCACGCCCTCGGTTTTATCCGCGTAATTTCATTTCCTGTGGTTTTTTTTTCTGACGGACAGTATGTATTTAGACCTGAGGCTTTTGCTACCTCACCGGGCATAAAGGCGAGCAAAGCTCCAAACTGGATAACGTAACTAAATAATGGTTACAGAATATTTGAAATAGGTCCAGTAGTCACGGAGCCTATTCAATGCAAGCAATCAAATCTTCCCTCTATTCAGGGTTATTTGTAAAACACCGGTAACCTCTCAGGACTATATTACTAACATCATAAACAACAACTTTTGTTCTACGACTTTTTACAAAACATAATACATTTAACAAAAACAAACCTTCAATATTTCGTTGTCCTATCTAACACGTTTCAACTCTGTATTTTGCTGTACCTACATACATTGCTGCGCACTGTCTGCTTTCTTTTGCTTCGCATAGACTTCGTAACATTTAGAGCGTTGAATTTTAATATTTTTATTTTTGTGTGTAAATCTGATAAATTAAAAAATGATGAATTTTTAAAAGTCGTTTTTGATTATGATGTTAGTAACGTAGTCCTGAGAGGTTACCGGTGTTTTACAAATAACCCTGTATAATATTAGTATAGATTAAATGTAATTGACAACCTCCGTAGCGTAGCGGTTTGGCTCGGTTTAAATCTTGGAGGAAGTGGGTTCGATCGCCACGACGGACAGAAAATCTTTGTGTAAATTGTAAGATTTCTTTCCGGGTCTGGTTGGTTGATGGACTGCCCTCCGTGCCTCGGAAAGCTCGTTAAGCCGTTGGTCCCGATTGTTATAACACCATATATAATAATCGTATTAATTCAGCAACTGGTCACCAACCAGCCTGTCAAGCGTGGGGACTATGGCGAATACCCTCCCACGGGAGGAGGCCCATGTTCAACAGTGGACGTTATACGGGCTGATGATGAAATGTAATTGTGTTTATTTCTATAAAAATATAAACGATATTTTAAAAGAATATGGGCTTTATAATTTTCGAAAGAAGGTACTCATCCGTTTTATAACTATTATTAGACTGTAGAATGTTTAGTTACTATTAAGTAACATCTATTATACATAAAGCTAAAGAGTTCGTTTGTTTGCCTGAACGCCCTAATCTCGGAACTACTGGTCCGTTTTGCAAAATTCTTTAGTTGTTAGATAGCTTATTATTTATGGAGCAATTTTAATAGACTAGTTGACACATATGTAATTATGTTACAATTATGTTTATTTCTAAAAGTATTTGTCATATGTAACCTAAATATAATAATTTCTGTACAAAAAACTTGAATATGTTTGTATAAACTCCATATGAAAAATTATTTCTTTTGTCTATGTCTTTCGAAAACGCTATCAGCCATTTTGTGACGTCATACGTCTAGTTAAAAGACATGAACGCGATCCTTTACTATTAAACTTTCTGATTCATGACGTCGTCGATCTCGGACACAGATACTGTAAGTATATACCAACATGGCTGACATCGTTTTCATCTCTAAATGTTAAGCCAATTTTAAAATATTTATTTTAGTGCTTTCTAGATGTCAAATAAATGCCATAGTTTTTTCTTGATCTAGTAAAACCATTCTTAAACATATAAAAATAATTTCAATAAAGTGTCAACTGGCCTATTATGTAGTTCCCACGGGAACGGGAGCTCCGCGGGGGAGGAAGCACTGAAACCCTAGTATAGTAGTAACAATCATAAAAAAGGATTTCTCCATAGATTGTAACTCTTTTGTCTATGAGTCATCTAATAAAAAATAACAATAAAAACTCGAAGTGATAATAAATACAAAAACTTTTCAATAATTGCGTCACACTTGAACAGGTGGCTATGGTATAAAATATAAATTAAATATAGACAGGTACATACTATTGGTGGACTCCTGTTTAATTAAATGCAATAAAATGTTGTAAAATTTGAGTTTATGGTTTTAATAAACTTCATTTTTGTGACTACGGCAAAGTTAGACATGTCTATGCAGTAAACCTCGTACCAGTATTTATATTTGTATTAAAATTTACTTACAAACGTAAATATCTAAACTTATTATATTTTTATTAATTCGTTGTCTATACTAATATTATTATATATTAAAGAGGAAAGATTTGATCGTTTGTTTGTATTGAATATGCTCCGAAACAACTGGACCGATTTGAAAAAATCTTTCGCCGTTGGAAAGCTACACTATCCCCGGATAAAATAAGCTATATTTATTTATGAAGTTCCCACGAGTACTAGAGTTATGCGGGTGAAACCGCGCGCGGGAAGCTAGTTTTTTATAGCAAGGCGGATATCACGGAGGGATTATAAAAACAACAACTGATTCTATAGCTGCTGCTGCTGCTGCTCACCCTGTCACTATAGCTTCCGTAAAGCTCTTAGCTGTTAGGCTCAAACTGGTCCCGGGAAACTTAAATGTTATAGACTAGACGTAGATATAAACTTTATAGGATGAGTTGGACTATATTACACTTCGATCAAAGGCCATAATATGTTTATGGCCTTTGATCGAAGTATGTCCACTGCTAGACCTAGTTCTGAACTGTCAATCTTCATGCTATCAATTGTTACAATTTAGGTATAGTATCAACCCAACGTAGTACCTACGCGTATATTCCATTTTGGAATGTACAACGCCTATTGATGACGTAAAAGCTTCAGTTAAACCCAAAAAATTCACGATTCAACGTAGTTTATTGTGACAAAAAGTTTCAATATCAATTATAGCTCAAATTGTACCGCGATTGAGACGTCACTATAAGTTATAATACCTATTCAAAGACCAATCAATCAACCAAAGTACCTATCAAAAGGCTTCAAATGCCTAACATATAAAATCTAAAATAAAATCTATGGTTTTTTCTGCAATAAAGGCCATAGGTAAAAACAAGAGAGCTTAAAATTTGGTACAAGAAACATAGGTAAAATAAGCAAGACATGTTATTATGGAATACCTGCGGCGGAGTCGAGTCAGCATGCCTGTATAACAAAGTCTGCCGAGCGCAGACAATCTAGGTTAGGGCGACGCGACCCCAAATCGGTCTTGCAATCTGAGGCGAGCTATACGAGCGAGTGAGACAGCAAGCTCTGACCTAGAGTAGCAGGTTGAGAATCCGGAAGGTACGGACAAACCGGCTTCACGGTGCATTTTTCCATTCAATGGAAAGCTCTACGAGTACATCGCGATGGCGGATTGCTTTTAACAGTTTTTTTTTTCAACTTTAAAAAAGTTCATGCTTGTGTTAGGGAAATACTGGTAATTCTTTGAAATATATATAACGGTCATGACACCTGTTTATGCTAATCAAAATAGTTATGTAATTGATGACGAATTAATTCCATTTGTTATACAAATGGAATTAATTCGTCAACGTTACCAATAAACTACTTAATTTCTTTTCAAAAGTAGGCCTAGAACCTCTTGTCTGTAAAGATTCAGGGACCGATGTTAATATTACTAATTCAATAAGATTTTTACTCAACGTTGTAAAATCGATTTAATTTTATAGGTAGGTACCTAAACAATATCTTAAACTTTTTATGATATTGTTTAGGTAATTTATAAATGTTATATTGTACCTATCATATTGCAAGACAGACAAACGGACGTATTATAAAAATTAGCAAGAAAATAAGTAATTCATACCTCTACCATAAGAGACTTATGGGATGCTTTGTTAGTTTTAGTCTTAAACGTTGTAATGATGGCAAGTTAAATGTGTATGTAAACGCCCAAACGCTGCATAAACTTAATTATTTCATTAACGATGTAGTGTGTTGCTGTGCACTTGTCAAAGTATTGTTAGACCATATATTTTTGTACTATGGTTCACTAGTAAAGTCAATAAATGTAAGCGAATGGTGCAGATCACGTCATGTCAGCATCTTCTGATTAACGTAAGATTTTACAAAGATCTTAAATTTATAATAATTATACAATATAAATGAAGAATGCGTTTTACAGTTGAATCTTTGATTACTAAGTACAGGTACAGGTAGGTATTTGTTTTTCTTCTCATTAAAAAGTACTAAATAAAAAAAAATCATTGTACATTAATAAAGCATTTAGTAATTTTATTAATAAGTTATTCTTAATTCAAATGCTATTTTTTTTTCATAATAATGCCGTGACCGATTCCTGACACGGATATTCCACCTGAAACTTTCTAAAACGTCCTGAAAAAGTCCGAAAATAAACGTCAAACATTCATTGAGGCACTGTAACTTTTTCGTTTTCGGAGCCACAAGTCCTTACTTACATACAAGTGAAGGAGTTTGAACGTCAATAATGTGTAAGGGGTCATTTTTAATGCTACTACGACCACCATTATATCTAAGCGCTTAGGTATCTCATGATATCAGCCTGTTGTCGTCCACAGCTGAATATAGACACAACAATTAGGAAAGATCACTACAGTTAAAAAAAAACAATCTACCTGTTTCATTAACATTTTATTTTATTGATGCTCCAACCTGTAAGCTTATCATCGCGAGTCCTAAATCAGTCGCACACCGGTACGACGTAGGGCCGTTGGTTTCGGCGCTTCGGTCGCTTTCTACCCCGGGGCGATGGAACGAGCAGTCGCATTCCGCGCCCGCGGCACTCGCGGGGCAAATAGAAGCGGTGCTCTTCCATGTATGATCATCATATTTGTTGCTAATGTATAATCATTGTGCATACTGTATTTGTTCATTGCATATTAAACAGTAGGTACCTATACAAATTCACTATACCTATGTCAAAAAAGCGCGTTTATCTGTCTATATCTGTTTATCTGTCTATTGAGTTTAAAAAACTACTAAAAGGATTTTCATGCAGATTTCTTCAATAGAGTGATTAACGAAGGATGTTTAACAATGAAAGTTTAAACAATACCTACATCCATTTCTACAAACTATAAGGTTTTTATACTACAAATGCTTTTTGGATAGAGATACTTCATAAGTTAGATTATCTTAATGAATACTCAAATGCCAAGAAGCTTTTGTTACTTCACACTGTGGCGTGCAAAACATACAGGCCAGGAAGATAGCGGAATGATGACTTTTGCGTTGTTAGGAGAGTTTTGTGCAAGTGTCGGTGTCGCCTTACATTACAGTTCGCGAGCTTCTCGGACTTCAAGTTTACGAGGGTATTTTTATATAGGCTTTTACTGGTAGGTACTATAAACTTACATTTATCGTATGTTGATAACCTTTTATTAATACTGAGTACTTGTCTGGTTAATCTTTTTCGTTTATTACATGTGCAGGTATTGTGTTTAAATAGGTACTTATTATGTGCCAATCAAAAAATGTTAGATAAAATATACAATTTCCTGCCGGGTCTGGTTGGTAGAAGGACTACCTTGACGCTCGCAAACCACGTTGTTAGTTACGATAGTTGTAACATGTATAACGATCGTATACTAGAAAACAGACTACAGCCTCCCTGTGAAATATAATATCATGCTGCAGTCAAACCCGCGTCCCTTCCGTGGTGACTATGAAACCCTTTCACGGTGGATGCCTATATTCGCAGCGGTCGTTATTTATACGAGCTGATGAAGATGTCGCACATAAATATGTCTCATTAACCTTTTACTTTAAGTAAGTATACAATTCGTACATTTTTAACGAACTCATCTTACGTATGTTTTTTATTTATTTATTGTATACTAATAAAGGCTTAAATGCTTGTAATGTAGAACACGTGTCAGTTTTTGTGTCAGCTAGAACAATTTGAGGAATGACGCCGCGCCGCCGGACACTACGTACAACTTTTTATGGGACGACGATTAATTTCTGAAATTTTTGCCGAGAAACTGTACATTTTGCCGCGTTCTTATACTACTGTACTGTAATAAGAAGTTTAATTGTTTAGGAGTAATATTTAATGGGTTACAGATATTAAAGTGATTATTTAATTTGATGTTAGTAGCTGAAATACGAAAAAAAACATAGATCAGAGATATTAAAAAGGTAACTTTGGTAGTTTCTTGATAAAAATGATAATATACATAAATGATAATATTATATATTATAGGTATCAAATGTTAAAAATATTTGCGTATATGTATTTGAAAAATCCCTTCATAAGACAATCAGAAGCATTGACTTACATTTATGCTCTTTCTTTTTTCTTTACATTTATTTGAGTTATAATTTAAATTTATTAAAATAAAATACCTAATTAATTTTAAAACATTTATCAAGCCTGGTGCCCAGCTTTCCCAAATGCCTGGTGACGTAGCAGAAGCCTAGTGGCAAATTGCAATGCATGTCCACCAGAAAAAAAAATCATTGACGACCACTAACTGTAAGAGGTTGATACACTAGTCTACGAGTCATTGATTTTTATGTATTCGTAACAAGAAGTCAATTGCTGGTCAGCTAAATAAATTAAATGAAAATAATATATATATAATAATTCTTTATTTCTCAGATGACTACGATCCAATGAGTTAGTAATTACAATAAAAACTTACAAACTATTGTTAGTGACATGACGCTTGTGAATTTCTGATGACACATTAATATGTCACCGTCTTCACCATATTTTTCATAATACTGCTGTAAATAAATCTAGGGTAAGTTTCATAGCCATCCATTTTACAAACTATTCCAAAGTGTAAATGTTTTTCTTCCTTTCTTAAACCATAGCCATGTTAGAATTAGGTACTATCTTTAACTTACCATCGCATCGTCCAAGTTTCCTTCTCCGTAACTGTCAGACGTCGGTGTCATCGACTTTGTGCGTTTATTATTTGTTTTAGTTATCTTATATTGACACATTCAAGCGACTTATCGTTGGGGTCGAGTTTCGAATATGCCGTTTCACAAGCCTACACGTCTCTTTTTGCGAGATAACCATTGATTTTATTTTCGTCGTGTTTAAAGCAAAATATTGGCTATACAATTTCGGTGAGTGGATAAAATTTGAAACGTGAACGATAGCGCTACTTAGTATAGCTATGTATGTATATTTCTGACATGTTTTAAACCTAATGTCGTGTATTTATAATGAAACCAGTTTCGTCTTAGTTTTTTGACTACGAAATAATTTGCTTTAGACTTAATTTTGTATGAAAGGAAAAGCTTCATGAATGAATATTGAGTATTATTTTCAATATACTCGTGTTATTGTCATCTTGGTTTTTTTTCTTTCAATGTCGATACAAATGACAATAGTGTAAATAAGAAAAGGACGCTTCTTCTAACTCTCTCCAATCACACATTCATTTGCACAAGAAAGAAGAAGAATGTTAAGAAACCCACTTCTAAATACCTAATTAGGGACCGGATTTATGATTGGCAATTAAACTTCCGCGGTATAAACGTGTTAACGTATAAGTACACTGCGGTACAGCCGAGATGTTGACTTTGTCGAACAAAACGGACCGTTAGCCGGCGCGGGCGGTGTCGCGTGCGCCGCGGGCACCAACCTGCGCGAGCGCCGACGAAAGTGATCCGACGCCGACGGGTATAGACTAGCCAATTAGCAGAAATTCCATTATGTTTCAAAAAAATCAAGATTTTTATATATTTTGGTATTTTATGTTTGTGAAATGTCAAAATATTTATAGTCAATATTTAACTTTGTAGTTAACTAAACCGCTCGAATCAACAGTATTAATTAATACAGACCTACAGTATTTCATTATTAAGTTATTATCAATTGATTCTTTATCTTTCTACAATTTAGTTCATGAAGTCAGTTTTTAATAGAAAAAAAGCTCACATTTTTAACCACAAATAAAATTCAAAAAACTAAACCTGTTTTTTTATTTTTTTGGTTTCCATTTTTTTTTTGTTTATATTGGTAATTATAAACATATTTGTTGCTCCTAAGGCTTAAATGTACTTTTAGGACCTTAGCCAACAACAAAACATTAAAAAAAAAACATTGTTTCACCTTTTACTGAATTTATCTTCTTTACGTACGTTAATGTGCCTGATGTATGTATGATGTAGCGCTTATTTTTACACTAGCTTCCCGCGCGCGGTTTACTCGCAAATATCCCGTTCCCGTAGGGTTTCATATTTAAATATAACCTAAAGGCTTCCTCGATAGAAAGGCTATCTATCGCTAAAAGCATTTTTCAAATCGGACCATTAGTTCCTGAAATTAGTTCGTCCAAGCAAACAAACAAACTGTTCAGCTTTATATCTTTATATATATAGTTACTATATAGTAGGATCCTGGATGTTTTAGATTCACAAATCATATATAATATATATATTAATACATTATCATGCACGTCGACATCGACAATGTCTGTCGGGTCCGCTAGCTAGTAAAGTATATATATATAAGTAACCGGTAACCTGCATCAGTTAATCCTATACTTCTAAAGTCTAAAGTAAGTAATTATTCATCAAATAATAATTAGGTACTTATTTTTGTTTAATTACCCTTTAAAATACATTTATATCCCATATTTGCCTTCTAATTTGTGCCTTCAGATTTATACCTACAACGTGCGTAGTGTCACGTCTATCGTTATTGGTTCGCAGCCCTCGGCCCGGTCGAATGTTGGTCAGGCGGACCGCACACGGCAGGTTAACGTGCCTGATAAACACCGCTTAATGCCATTCAAGACTTAACAGCCTTTTTAGACTCCGCCGTGCAACTAATAATTTAAATGCCTTCTACGGGGACGGCCAATAGTTACGCTGTATAAACGCATAAAACTGCGAGGTGAGAATTATGAGACGTTTGGCAGTGGGTAATCTTTTTTTATTGTAATTAATTATATATCGTGTTCGGAAGGTATACAACTTGAACGGTAATCGACATACTCGTGAAATTTAAGCAATTCTTTACTCATATATACTCATATACACTTTTGTTTTAATATTTCTTCTCTTTATACACATGACATCTCTTTTTACATTAGTTATTAAATCTTATTTATTTGAGAGTCTTATCCAACAGGAAGGGCAATATAAAGGGTTTATTTGTAAAGTGTCCGAAGCCTTAATTATAAAACACATTTCATACAGGTACTTATCGCATTTTAGTGTTAAAATTAAATTTTATGTTTAACTAGCGGCCCGCCCCGGCTTCGCACGGGTGGACTTTTATAGCCTATGTTACTCGTGCACTTACGAACTTAGAATGCTCGAAATCCGTTCAATAGTTTTTTAGTTTATTCGAAACAAACATACAAAAATACCTACAAACGTTTCCTCGTTTTAATATTAGTATAGATTATATTATCATGACATCATATTTTTTTATGACATCAATAGAACAGAGAACAGTAGGTAAGCTCATTCCTTTTTTTCCATAATCTGAAATTTGACGAATTTTTCTTTTTTATAAATGTTTAATATATGTCTGCTCCCTCTTCCTTGTTTTTGGAAAAGCACCTAAACAACGTTGTGCAATTGCGGAATGCTCTAAGTGTAGGTGTCACTACAGATAGCTGACTGAGCCTATGGCGCTTCGGAATGCTTCCATCGTAAATAAATGATTATCGTACGATTTGCAGTGGATAGTTCTAATTTATTAGTTTAAATTCATGTTTAGGTACCCACATAAAACTGCCTCAGAACTTTGTCACAGAAGAAGCTTCGCTTATTTTACATTTTAAAACACTTTTCAAATTTAAACCTACTACTTATAGCTTTTCCAATATTACGTTAATATTTTTAAATAAACATTTTTTTTCTGACAGTAAAAAAATAATAATTTTAGAAATCCACACAATATCTGTTAATAATTAAATCTATTCCTCTGATTGAAAAATAAGCCGTCAGTCAAGTACCTAGGTTTAATATGTTTTTGGAAAAGCATGTAAACAACGTGGTGCTATTGCGGAATGCTCTAAGTGTAGGTGTCACTACAGATAGCTGACTGAGCCGATGGCGCTTTGGAATGCTTCCATCGTAAATTAATGATTACTCCACGATTAGTTCTGCAGTGGGTAGGTGTTTATTAGTCGGTCGATTGGTTATTAGTCGCGCGGTTTCTACGGTTCAGGAATTACTGAGTAGCGTGGGAATCTAGGCCCAAAATAGCTAATATGCCTACGTGAATAATATTTTTATGTGTAATATACACTTTTATATATGGTCTGATAGATATTATCACTTTTTTTTTGTTGGCCATTAGTGATGCGTTGGCATGGTGACAGATAAACATTCGTCTGGAAATGTATTTAATCAATCTATGACAGGTATAACAATTTGTATGGGAAAATTAAATAATCATTTTTGGTACTTTCATCTCAATGTTTCTATATTTTCTCACCGTTTAAACCTTCCCTTGTCATTTGCATATGTCGCAGGGAAATGAGGATATCAGGGATTTCACGAAATCCCGGTAGATGTCGAATAATAATATTATTGTTTATTACGTCTTGTTACTAAAAGTATCTAGTGATAGGTATGACAAAATACCAATATAAAGTCAGGGATATGTCATTTCACTAAACTAAATTTAGTGAAATAAAAGGGATTCCTTTTTATCGTCAATTGTTTTTGTCATAATGTATTTAGTTTGGCATAAAGTTTTCGCATAACTTTTATTTGCATAATAAAACTACCCCATAATAATACTTTGGCATAATGCAAACGTTAATTTAGTCTAATATGTTTTGGCTTAAGTTGGATTTGCATAAATTTTAATAGGTATGGCATAATATTTATTCGTCTAACAATCATAACAAATGACAATCGGTTAGGTTAGGTTAGAACTGCGGCCATACAACGCCAGAACCGACAGAACTGACATTTTACTAGATTTAGTTTAGTGAAACGACATATCAGTGACGATAAATTGGTGTTTTGTCATATCACTAAATACTTTTAGTAAGAAGACGTAACAAACATGAATATTCGACATCCAACGGGATTTCGTGAAATTCCTGATATCCTCATTTCCCTGCGACACATACATAGCATTCTGAAATAACTGGGTTAGGAAAACACTAATGCAATATTGCCCTTTTACTTCCTCGTATTGGAATTACCATAAACATAACTAACTAAAGTTCATGACTGAATTCCTATTATTCTCGGACTTCTCTAACAAAAATTCTTGCACAAACTAATTCAGAAGTTGACGCCGAGTTAAACAAGATATTTTTCATTTAAAGATACAAGAATTTAATCTCAGCTAAATTAATATATGGGTGGCTGCCATTGTTCTGTTAAATATAATTAATAGTGATTTTAATATAATAGTAATTAAAAAATATTCATAATAATATACTTTTACCTTGGTAGCTACTGATTTTGTCCATGTTCACATATAATTGTGTGTTTTACTATTGAAAATTCAATGTTACAATGAAATCAATGTTTAGTATATTTCGAAATAAAAAGAAGACCTTTAGCCAATGAGAAAAAGACATTAATAACTTACAACAATATTAACTGTTGCTAAGAAGACGAAAATATATTGATATCTCCATGATTTTGGGGTCAGCGGCGAAACCGAAGTGATTTCGACATTCAGTTCAAATGACAGCTAAGTGGTTCTGCAGCTTTGTGTTTTATATAGTAGCTGAGATAGGTGTAATGCATTAAGATAGAGATAATAGACTAGGGTTGCCATACGCCGGGACATATGTCCCGGTGTCCCGGCCAACGAGGCAAATGCCCCGGTGGGCGCGCTAATAAAAAAAAAAGAAGTTACTTCGCAATACCCATTCTCATGTGGAGCGGGTTTATTTCTGTTGTTCCTTTTTGTGTATTGATGTTAACTCTCGCAAGTGTAAAATGTTGTTTCTGTAAGCAAGTAGTTAAGTTGTAAACTTGCTGTAACTCCAAAACCATTGTGGTTTCCAGCAGAGCAATCAATAGAATACTATTAATATTTATTAATTTTTTTTTTCATTTATTATTGAATGTTATGGTGTGTTGAATCTTAAATGTGACTATTGATATTAATGAATGTAAATGAGTCTTTGTAACTTCACATTCAATGAATTAGGTATTATTATTATTGTCCTGGTCCGCGCCGAAACATTTATGACAGCCCTATAGGTATATATAATAGAAATTAATATCAAATTTCTTTAATAATGCGTCCGTAGCATTCACTAGGCGACTCGGTATTCTGATCTAGTGGTCGCCGGTTCGATCCACAACCATTGCACTACCGTCGTGAACCCACCCGTAACACAAGCATTTAGCTTATCACGAAGACTTGCAGTGTGCAAAACACTGCGTTAAAAAATGGTGGATTCAATAGGTATTCAATCATTCAATTCAATAATTGCCAACAAAATGTGGCAGTACATTTTGGCAGTACTATTGTAAAAGATTTGACCCTAAACCGACGTGCTTGTATGAAGAATGTTATGAGAGTGAATGAAGCGAAAGATGTGGCAGGGATCGTAGCAAGTGGAGGTCCATTGTCTCTGCCTACCCCGCTGGGAAACAGGCGTGAGCTTATGTATGTATGTATGTAAAAGATTTTTTGCGGTGTTTAAATGCTTTGTCATTTATTTATTTTTTAATACAGTTTCTAAAACATAGAAAATACGTAACAATAAACCTTCAGTAATTAAGACAGTTTTATCGGCGTCATAGTCATATCGTAACAAGTTTAGCCTCCTGTTAAACTAATTGCCCAATACACTCTCCGTCTACAATCTCAACTCCGTGGTGTAACGTCGTGACAATGGTCGGAATTCGCGAGTCGTCGCCAGTACACCACCGGTCGTTCTTGATGTCGGGTCAACCATTCTAAATGCTCCATTCGTATGACGCAAGCTTTGAAATAGGTTTGCACCTAACTCTCAAGCATTATTGAATATATTATTATGAAATACTAGAGGTGCCGCGCGGTTTCACCCGCGTAGATCTCGTTCCTGTGGAAACTTTAACTTCAAATATAGCCAATGACACTCACAAATTACGTGGCTTTTTATTGGTAAAAGAATTTTCAAAATCGCTTCACTAGATCCAGAGATAACCCCCTACAACGTCACAAACTCAAAAACTCCTGGGTCTGCTTGATGGGGGCCCGATTGTTATAACATCATCTAGGTGTAACAGGAGTCACCAAACTACGGGTCGTGGGACAATTTAAGACTAGTGTCATCAATCGGGCCCGCGACAGCTAATGTAGGTACTATGGCTAGAAATACGAGTATAGTTAAGGGAAGAAAAATTAAAACAATTTTGGCTCTTGGAACATGCTGAAAAAATCATTATCGCCCTGAGACTTTAAGGTTTGGAGACCCCTGATCTAAAATGAGTCTATACCAGGGATCGGGAAACGTTTCTTTGTGTGTTACAACATTATTCTACGAACATGTTCCTCCCCCTACTCCTAGTAGGTACAATTGATCTATGTGTCTACTTATTCTTTTTTTTTCGGTTGGACTTACGTACATTGCCATAAGGCTTTTGCTACTTCACCGGGTATAAAGGCGGGCAGAGCTCCAGCCTTAATAAATGGTTTAAAAACTACAAACTTACCTGCGCAAGAGGGCGCCCCCTGTGGGGCTTGGACCTCGGCTCAGGGCTGTCGCAAGCGATGACAGTATTGTGCAACTGTCGTCTACTTACTCAATAGCATTAATAATCTAGACTTCAGAATCATAGGGACATAAGTGCCAGATTACGATAAAGATACATACGACGAATGTTTCTGACGTGTATGTAATGTCACATCCGACCTTAAGCTAGGTACTGAGATTTATAATTACAGATTAAGTTGACTTCAAACCTATATTTCTTCTAATCTTTTTTTTTTGTTACCGGGTTAAAAATGCGTGACCGCATCCCCTCGCTGGCGCAAGGATCCCTGTTGCGTGATCCCTGCGCCAGCGAAGGGTATGTGGGGCTCTTCCTCGTGTTTCTTCTAACCTAACCTAACCTAACATAGGTTCTAAGTCATTTTAATATGTCCGTTTTAACAATCGAGATTATCTTTCATTGCAAGAATCTACTCATATTTACTATGAATATTTTGTTGGAGTTTCCCACTGCTGAGAGCAACTTATTTTTTGTAAAACACACATATAATTTTTAATATTAATATCTGTCCTTCCAGTTATTAGTGTATTTATAACATTTAGTTATTAGTAAATATAACTGATGTGAAAGTGTTATAAAAACTAAAATAAACAAACACAAAGCGACTTCTTGTGAAACAGATCGTAATTAGCTAAGATATTTACCCGATATGCCTCGAGCGAACTGTACGTGATGGAAATCCTAATTAATTTGCTACTTAATTAATATCGATAACCTGTTCAACTAGTATTTGCAACTAAGATAAATATATAAATATATTTTAATCGGAGTTCATAAAAATAAAGGCATAACTCTTCTATCTCCCGCCAACGACCGTCCTGAGTCCACAGGAAAAGTCCTCTTGCGCACGTTGCTTAGTTTGTAGTTTATAAACCATATATATGATATAGTTATATTCTATATGTCCTTAATATCCTTAATAGGGCTCTAGAGCTCAGCCGACCTTTAAGCCCGGTGAAGTAGCAAAAGCCTCGTGGCTAACTATGTCCTACTGTCAAGCCGGATTTAAGGGAGGGCATCCAGGGCAACTGCCCCGGGGCCTCCACAATAGAGGGGCCCCCAAAATATATTTAAAATCTTTGAAATTCTGAAGTAAACTACAACTTTTTATTTTATTTTATTTTTCGGTATTCTACCTTCACATACAGGGCTTTGTAGAATCGTGAAAAATTTAATAGTTCTTAAATATTGTAATAACGGTGATTCATCTATACTTGTTCACCTAAATTAGACAATCAATAAAAAAACAGAATTCAAATCGTCCTGAAAAGTAACATACTTCAAATTTTCTACTCATTTAGAGGGAAACTCATTTGTGGCCTTTGTTGCCCCGGGGTTGTTGTCCGTCCGACCATAAAGTGAATAGAATATAGGGAAAAATACAGACGAAGACGAAATTCTGTAACTGGTGAATGAATGGTTTAATTATATTTTTTTAGCAATTTTGGTAATTTATTCGAAACTATGTTCTACGTAACTGTCAATATTTAATTGGTAGGTATGTGTTCCGATTGACGCAATGTTAAAACAAAAAGGTATTATTCAAATATAAAAAACAATAATAAATAACTCTTTTTTAAATGAAACATCTGTAGTGACTTTCAATAATAGATTAGCACCTAACTTTTATAATAGTTATATATTATCTCCGTTACTTATTATACTTTAATATAGTGGTTACTTACACTATAATAAAAATAGCGACTAACTTAAGTATCAGATAATTGCCGGTCTATTGCCCGTTGAGTACTAATGACAAGTGGGCGTCGTCGTATTAGTACATCGTTGAACACGCATCTCTTCGATACTGTCGGGGCCGCGGAGAGTTGCAACATCGCATCGCTACGATGGTACCAGACAGCTTGGCGCGCCACATTTTTTTAATAATACTTAGTATATTTTTTCTTGACGTAAGTCGGACATGAGAAGTGGAAATCGCTGGCTTTCTTTTTTATGGTCTACGAGAATGTAATAAATTGGATGAGTGTTAGAGGTGTAAGGTTTAGAATTACTTTTAATTCCAACCAACACATAAACCTCTTTAGCTAAACAACGGAGGTTGACAACTTTGTGATTTTTATCTTGTTTGTTTATACGCGAAGTTAGATAAGTTAAAACATATATATTTAAATTCTGTACTATTTCATACCTATGTAGTGGACCTTATTTAAATCTATTAATAATATATAAGATTTTTTTTTGTTTGTGTGCATAAACGCGCTAATCTCAGCAACTACTGGATTGATTTGATTAAAATTCTTCCAATGTTCGATATATTTTCGAGGATAGGCTATATTTAATCATGAAGTTCATACGGGAACGGGATGCTAGTCATCATCATCATCATCATTAACAGCCCGTTTACGTCCACTTCTGAACATGGGCCTCCTCTTAACAGACCTTGGCAAGCCAGGATCGTAGAGGGATATTGCCATAATCACCACGCTTGGCAGACGGACTGGTGATCGCAGTAAGATGTCAATGTAGATGCTGCTGCCCATCCATCAGCCATATGTCCCTTAGTCGCCTTTTACGACACCCATGGGAAGACATGGGGTGGTCTATTCTAAGCCGGAAACCACACGGCACCCGGAAACCACACGGAAGCTTGTAGTATTACAATAATATTTTTATATAAATTTGATTATTCTTGTATTGTAATAATATCGAGAGATAAGTGCGGGTCTAATAAGATCTAAGTAATAAGTGAATGTAATGTAACGAGATTTTCTCCGAGAATATCCTAACCTATAAATGCGAATTTAGATAAGCTTGTCAATACAAATGAAATAAACCCCAAGTTTCATGGGTGTTGTCCACTGTCCACCGCTCGGTTTTATTATCACTTTAAATCGAAGATACTAACTAAATTGTTGTGCTTGTGACGTCACTACTAGGTAATAATTTTTGGTAATCTAACTGACGAACTAAATTGAACGTTTTATTCTTCATGCTCAGAAGCATCAGGTCGGATGTGTCATTCGTCGTATGTACCAAATGCTTCTGAAGATAATGCTTACGAGGTTCCTTATATATTATTATGTTCAAATCATTTATTTTCATAAAAGATAAAAAAGCCACTTAGTGAGAATAGGTACCTATAACATTTGTATTGATATCTTATATTATGTATACAACTACGAGGGTGGCCTACTGAAATGCCCTCATTGCACAAGGAGTTTTGCTGCCAAGATTGGCTACATAAGCTATCTTCGAGCGCATGCGCGCCAAACCGACTAGGAGTCGAAGTGGTCGCCATGACCGAAATCGGTCGGATAGATCATCATCATCATCATCATCATATTATGTAACCGTCACCGAAAAATAAAAATATTATAAAATTATAGTAAAAGTAGTTTTAATTTTTAAACTAAAGTAATTATAGTCAACAACAGAAAGGTTGTAATAAATGCGAGCAGAGCTCCAGCCTTAATAAATGGTTTAAAAACTACAAACTAAGCAACCTGCGCAAGAGTCACCCCCTGTGGGTCTTGGACCTCGGCTCAGGGCGGTCGCTGGCGATGAGATTTTGGGGTTATGACTTTTAGTATTTAAGGGGAGTTTTGTGCAACTGTCGCTTTACTTTACAGTTCGCGGGCCTCTCGGACTTCGGGTCTACGAGGGCATCGGATGGTTCTTTGCAAACTAAGGGCCAGGAGGAAGAGGGGGGATAGTTATTCGAGAATTTTATGCTTCTGAGGTATAGAATTGTACTCTACCACTTTTAAATAACGTTTTATATACGAATAGAACTCCATGACTCACATCAAGTGGAGTCAGAAATAAATTAATTATGTATACCTATTAAAGTAATAATTTAGAATACAGTCTGTTACATGTATTTAAATATTTTCGGCGATGACTCACACTAAAGTGAGCGTATTACGCAATTCGCAATACTTGTTCTATAATAATAGCTTAGGATTATAATATAACATATAGTGACTCAACGTACAACAATATAAGCATATTTTCTATATATATTCTATATATATACACACACATCTTATGTATAGGTTATACGTTTAAAACCTGCTCTCGGTTATTGACCGGATGAAATTATGTTTTATGAGAAAAATGGGTAAAGTTGTGTAAGTACCTATAATAGAAATAAATGTCCAGGCAAACATAAAATAAATACAATTTATATATTCATACTTAATTTAAATAAAACTGCATTTTTAATAAAAGCGAGTATATATAATACAAATTGGCAGACCAATAGATAAAAAATAAGAAAATGTTAAAACCGGTTTTGTAATTGTGTCACGTGCATCCATCATGCCACTTATATAAAGTTTTGGAAACTCAAAACCAATGACTTACACAAGTAAAGGCCTCAATAAAACAATAATCAGAATATGGTAACATTATTTTTCCAAGTCAACATTTGCCGAACCCCTGACGTTAGAAGTCCTTTGCCTCATCAGCATTCCGGCTTTCAGATGATACTGACGGTACATGTACTCTTTTGTCATCGCCTGTGCCGTGAACATTGTTCTGCTTCTCCTCAAGATTTCGCTTCTTGGACCCCACTTGGGATCCAATCGTATAGCTTCCTTGAATTTATTTTTATAAAACGCCACCGACAATTTGACGACAGTTATTAAGAGACTCAACGCCAGTATCCCAAGCAGTAGCCAGTACCCTACAAAATAGCTCATTGCTACATTGTGATACAAGTAGATCTCATACAATCTCATACAAAATATATAACAAGCCACGATGGTCCCTAGCGCCCAACACACTTTGATATATAGTTTAGGCGGTATACCCTGCATAAAATGTATATCCTCAAAAAATCTCCCCAGCCCATACCACAATACGAATATACAATTTTCCATCACAACTAAAAATATCATAAGATTGTTCAATATATGCTTCAGATCGACCATGTAATATAAGCTGGTGTTGCCCAGCATAGGAGCAGTAAAAATAAATAAAGCCAATGACGCAACACCGGCCATCAAACCCGGGTTATTTGTCAATTTATCGCTCCTTTTTACCACAATTTCAATCAGACCTGATACAGTGAGAGTAACTAAGGACATGGTAGATACGGTCACGAAACTAAAGCTCAGTAACAACCAAAATCGCTTATTTTCATATTCGTAGAGCAATCGAGGAACCTTTTCAAAGATATTAGCTATGGGATTCGCCATAACATCTATGGCATTAATTTCGTAAGTGTAAGAGTAGGGGCAGGCCAACATCGCAACGCTGCAGACTCCGAGGACTGCGGTGGCATAGGCGATCACCACCACCACCACCATATTAGAGTAGCACGGCGCTCTAAAAGGCGCTTTCGAGCCCAGGTTGAACCCGAGCCCCGTGCCCACGTTGAGACTCAACAGCACGTCCGTTACGCAGGACTCGAAATCAAAATACTTACTGAATATAACAAAATCTAAATCAATGGCTTCTTCGAATTTTTTCGCTATACCTTTTTGTAACATGGATCCAGCAAAAAATACTAAGCGTGATATAACTGGATATATCGTTAGAAAAATCAAAACATACTTAAATGACCGCATTCTTCGGAAATAACATAGAAATACAATGGCACTGAGCAATCCACAACCGAGGCAGACGTGCCACGGATAATGAAAATGGCTTTTATTGATTCCCAATACATAAAATCTCCAATACTGATACTCGGGAAAAGTTGCGGACAGTTTGTCACAAAATGGCATTGCGTCTTTCCTTTTGATGCAATATTCGTTGACGGTGTGATTGAATCTCAAAATGTCGCAGTCTGAGTTGCTCCACCATCCACAAGTGTGATAGGCGATTGTTGAGTGGAAACTGACTAGAAAATAATGGAATACAAATGAAGCCATGGTGTGATAATATAGGGCAAACATAATTTGCCAAGCAAGTTGGATGTACCCGAAGTGCCCGATACAAGGTCGAGCTTGCCATACTTCTAAACAGTCGCGACCAGTGAACTGTCCCACGACGTACTCCGTATACGAGAGCGGTATCCCGACTAGCATGTATACGAAGAAGTAGACCACGGCATTCCCGAGAGCTCCCTCGGCGACGGCTCGATGTGGTACTATCAGTAGCGTGGTCAAACCGAGCGATTGGCAGAGCATCGTCAGCATATAAATATTTCTTGAAACAGAACCATTTTCAACCTCAGCGTCGTTATACATTAAGATTTATCTAAGCTTTAATACTAAATTGTTAATAGTTGAAGCATAGGGTGTATAACTGTCACAAAAATTGACAGTAATCGTGACCGACCTGATAATATGACCGAAGCAACATATATACCTACACTGATAAACCTATACCTAATAAATGTGGCCATGAATCTAACTGACTGACCTCATTCGAAGTTATTTTAAAGTCCTGTTCTACGGACTAGTGTTAACCAGTGTTTACAAAAACTACTATGTATAGCGTAAGCTAAATGGAAACATTTAGAATAGTTAGTAGTTCATAAGTCAGTTTTACTTTGATGTATTACCGTGTGGTTTCCGGCTTAGAATAGACCACCCCATGTCCTCCCATGGGTGTCGTAAAAGACGACTAAGGGACATATGGCTGATGGATGGGCAGCAGCATCTATTAGTTCAAGGTTTACATCTTACTGCGATCACCAATCCGTCTGCCAAGCGTGGTGATTATGGCAATGTCCCTCAACGGCGCTGGCTTGCCAAGGTCTGTTAAGAGGAGGCCCATGTTCAGCAGTGGACGTAAACGGGCTGTTGATGATGATGATGACTTTGATGTATTCTGGAATTTGCTTAATTAAGTAACATATAAGTATGGGCTCAAGTTTAAATGTGACAAAAAAATACATACAGACCTACATAATTTGATGTTAGTTATTCATAGAATAAGTAGTTCCGGAGGCTATTCCATGTCTATAAACAATTAAATCTTTACTTTTTCTAATATCAGTGTAGACTAATTATATTTGTTCTAACTGATAAAAAAAACCTTTTTATACTTTTTCGGTTTCAGCTAAGTTATATTTTAAAATCTAAATTTAAAGTTAATTATTAACACGTAGAGTTCCAATGATGGCTGGCCTATGAAACTATTGACAATAATCTAACCGCATACTATCAGTGTTATTATTTTATACCTAACTATTAATTCCCCGTAAAAAAACCTCTATTACAGTAAATTTTCTCCTAAACTCTATATGTAGATATAACTGGTCTGCTTATACGTCGGTGAAACTGTCCACTTATAACATTACGTTTAACGCTGAGATATATTCTTCCTCATGCGGGGCGGGAATAGTTCGAGCAAGTGTCTGCAGCATAATGAAATCGTTTCTGATACTGCTATACCGTGTAAGTGATAAATATCGATCCGCTATATTAGTCCTTAAGTTAACCCAACTTAGGGTTATAATCCCGTAACTAAGATTGAAAGATACATAGCAAGACATGCTAGTATCAGAGACGAAATTGCATTTGATAAACTCGCTTTAGTTTCACTTTATATGCTACGATACGCGATCGGACTCGTTCTACTTGTACGTAGGTAATAGGTACTTAATACGTACCTAATGTTACCACAAGGCTTTCATGTTTTATGTACAATTCTGGTCCAATCAATATATTATTGAACTCATTACAAGGTCTTTCCTAGTCATGTAAAAGGGTTGGTATGATGTATTAAACATTAACTTCACCCCGACAATAACAATACTTATGAGAAAATTCAAGTTCAAGTAAAAAAAACATGGATACGGTTTTTTTTAATTATTCAGATAGCTACCGCACTAAGGAAGTAAACACATGTGTCACAAGGTATTTGACTAACATTATGCACGGACACAAAACACAACTATCCTTGGCTCACACAAATAGTTATCCCGCTTCGGAATCGAATACATAACACCACGCTTCAGAGGCAACTACCGTAACACTGTACCACGCCAGTGCCAATAGTGTAGACAGCGATAGATTTTAAGCGCATTGGTAACGTGATATAATTCTCCATCGCTGCCCTTGTGGATCTAAAGTCCGAGAGACCTACTCACTGAAAAGTAGTGCAAAAGTTGCAAAACCTCCTCTAAAACTCTTTAAAATGATTACACCGCAATCCTCCCGAAGCATATACCCATAACTAGTGATGTACAAGTCTCGATGCGTCCGAGTCCCTTTCCCTAGAGCTCGGTGTCGTTTACAGGGCTCGCCTCGTATGTATGGCGCCCGACGACTCGGGAGTCTTTTTCAGAGGTCGAGCTTTTTTGAAGTCTCGAGTCCTTTTTGAAGGCTCGAGCCCTTTTCGAAGGCTCGAGCTCTTTTGAAGGTTCGAGTTCTTTTTAAAGACTCGAGCCCTTTTTGAAGGCATGAGCCCAATGCTTGAGAGAGGCATGAGCCCAATGCATGAGAGAAATGCTTCAAGATCGATCGAGCGCTCAAAAGAGCGCTCGATCGATCTTGAAGCATTTCTCTTTAGCGCACTAGTCTTTTACTGCTCTCTAGTTTCAATGGATGCTGATGAATGAAAATAAGTAGAGGTAAACCACAATATATTAAGCGTTTACGGTGCATTTTATTCTAATTTTGGAGACTCGAGTTCATTTGAAGGCTCGAGCTCTTTTGAAGGCTCGAGCTCTATTGAAGGCTCGAATTCCTTTGAAGGCTCGAACTCTTTTGCAGACTCGAGGCTTGGCTCAAAGAAATTGCGGCTCGGTTAGGCTCGGGACTCCGAGCTTACCGAGCTCACTGAGTCTTGCCATTCCGCCACGAGGCTTCAGAAATAACACTCGACGCCTGAAGGCTTGTACATCACTACCCATAACTTGAGCTGTTTGCTTTCGAGAGGATTTCACTGAGGCGAAATCCAATCCCTACAGGGAACGCGCTCTTGTGCAACTTGCTTTGTTTTTATTGTATCAAACATTAAATAAGGCTGGATCCTTTATGCCCAGTGAAGTAGCAAAAGCGTCGTGGGTTACAAAACATTTCCGTCCAAAAAAAAATGGCAGAAAACGGAAATGCAAAGTCTTACAACAAGTGGTTAAAACACGATATCAGTGAAAAATATGCATGTTTTATTTACACAAAGATTTTTTATCTGTCATATTTATCTTATCAATATTTCTGCAACGTACCAAGTC
Organism: Nycteola revayana; assembly: GCA_947037095.2. Taxonomy (NCBI): domain Eukaryota; kingdom Metazoa; phylum Arthropoda; class Insecta; order Lepidoptera; family Nolidae; genus Nycteola; species Nycteola revayana. Next base: position 29,284,801 of record OX344842.1, on the reverse strand, counting down.
GATAAACGGACGAAAAACCAACTATTTTGCCAACTCCACCTTTGTTTGTTGACCCACATTTAGTTAATAATTATTTTTAGCTTTTGGCAATAGTAATAAGTACATAACAACGTAAGTGACGCTAACGGGACAATCCTTTTTAGACCTTCTAGCGTGAAATTTAGAGTCCAATTATGCAAGCATTCTCGTTAACATGGTTGTTCGGGTTAGTTTTTGGAGTTTCCTGTACGATAAAAAATGGAAAAGGGGTCGAAATGATAATGTATGTCTTTAAGGAATAGGTAGACAATAACAAGACATAGACAAATATATTAATTTCTGATATCAAATCGTGCGTGCTAGAATTCTAGATTTGGTGGTGTTTCGTTCCTGTGCCTCGGACAGCAGGCAAAGTTGTCGGTCCAGTGCGTGCCTAACCTCTCGCCGGTCGTGTCCTTAAAACGGTCTCACCGGATTTTAAGTAAAGAGGAACAAGTATTGCCTGGACGGAAATACCAATTTTGCTAATTATTTTTTGTTGTGTATATAGCATTGTCAGAAGGTTTGAAAAAATAAGAAATTTGAGAGGGGCATCGAAAAATTTCAGCAAAGCTAACGATTGATATATCTGTCAGTTGTTTGAAATAAATGTCAGCGAATAACAGAAATCCACATTATCTGTGGCTTTAAGTAGAATAAATATAGCATACTATATTTTAAAAATAGATTTTCAAGGGATCTCGGCGGTTGAAGCACGCGAGACTGTTAGTAAGATTATAAAAACATTCAAGACCATACAACGTTAGATAACTACCAAATTTTAGTAATGCAACTTTACCCATGATTGCACAATCTGTCTTTATAAATTTATCGTAAGATAAACATATAATATATAGTATATAAATATACCTAGGTATTTTATTGATAAATATCGTACGTAGAAAGTTACGTATAATAATATTTGTAGGTATTTTTATTGTGATATCAATCTTTTATGGCAACGAACGTGATGTCAATTTCGGGTATAATTTTTTTTAAATCTATATAAATTATATACTTTTGTTTTATATGTTTTTGTATATTTCTTTGTTAGAAACAGAATTGCTTAATCTGTGAGTGACAGTTCGAAGTGTCTAACTATCACAGTTCATGAAATACATTCTGGTGACAGACAGACAGTGACGTCTTAATAATAGGGCCCCGTTCTTACCCTTTGGGTATAGAACTCTAGTAAAAATGCATCGCTAAAAATTTATTAAACCCATAACTTGAGAATGACTTGACTAATTGGTCTAATTATTTTCTTATCGTGTTTATAATTACAAGGTTATATACCTACCTAAAGAAAATATTGGAAAAATCCACAGGTAATGTCAAATTTCTATGACGGGTGACGCCAGACGCCATCTTGATACATATGTTGGTAATGCATGTTCCTTTTTATTTTCAAATAAAAGAAGACTAAAAAGAGGAATATATAATGTGAATGGAAGTGTTGGAAGGGGAAATCCAAGATCCAACGTTCAAATAGGGGACGTTTTTAAGAAAGGTCAAGTCAGAAGTACCGTTATCCAAAGGACATGCATGAGGAGATTAATTTACCTATGTGTTTTTTTTTCGGACGAACATACATATGTAGGTAGTTAGCCACGAGGCTTTTGCTACATCATCGGGCATAAAGGCGAGCAGAGCTCCAGCATTTCGTTTTTTTTTGTCCGGGGGGAAATGCTTTTACTCCTTCTTCATATGTGGGACTCGCCCTCTCCATAGCGTGGTATGCTAAACTCATACCACGAGGAGAGGACCCTACACCACTTAAACCCTCCTTAGATCCGCCGTTGGCGGGGGCCGGGTACGCATAAGCGTTCCCACCCCCCGACGGCACCCGCGGCCAATGTGGCACCGCTCTAGCCTGCGTCCCCTATGGGAAATTAATGTGGGTGAGGCGAAAGTTGTATGTCAAGTCGTAGCAAGAGGAGGCAAGTAGTCTCTGCCTACCCCTATGTGAAAGAGGCGTGAATATACATGTATAAAAGTACATTAGGATCTCCACGGGGAAATGTATGATTTTTCTCATCCTATAAATAACGCGCAGGATTGCTACTCAGTGGGTCGTAGTGTGATGTTATATAGCCTAAACGATACCTTGGCAAAATATCCGCAATATCGGCCCAGTAGAAAGATTAACAAGTGTCTACTCACTGAAATTCCCCGGTGCTCTTCCAATTGCTAGTAATGTGGGCACCAGAAACGGGCTGAGACCATATAAAACAACATTTCGGGAATTATGCAAGTAATTCCAAAGTAAAACATAGTGCCAGCCAAGTGATGTTTATGAATACGAGTGTATATAGTTCTCCTTCCAAATAAGTAAGTTATCAATGCTATATCTTAAACAAACAACAACGGTGACTCGGTGTAAGCTAATAATCGATATCTAACCACTTACAAAAAATGCGGTGTTGAGTAGGTATAAGGCGAAGTTATTCAGCGGTTAGCATAATTTGAGCAGGCGACGGGCAGCAAATGCAGGTCGGGTAGTAAATTTAATGAGAATAACTGAGATAATTGGAATTAATCAAAACGAAGAATCATTTGTAAAACATTGATTATAAAATCATCACTAACATTTTAAAACGAATAGGTATAATAGATTCGTTTTTTTTACTTGAATTACACAAGTAATAGTAAAGATATTGAATCTAGATTTTAATGAAGTGGTGATTTTGGAAATTGTTAGATAAAGAATTAATCAAAAAAAGCTGAACCGATTTAAAAAAAAAATATTTTGGCCGTGGGCGCCGTAAGACCCGGCTAAGGGAAATTTAACGAGCAGATGGACAGCAGCGTCTTTTTGGATTACAAAAGCTCGTATTGCGCTCGCCAACCCGCCTGCCAAGCGTAGCAAGTATTGGCAAACCCCCATAATAATAAATTCTAATGAAATGAAATCTGGCAACCTGCTTTTCTACCGGGAGGGCGACCAATAGTCCCAAGGTGGTGTCGGGTTTCTCGTACTCAAGTCCCTCGTTAACAATATGATTACCATCGACGATGTGTCTAGCAGGGTGGCATACCTAACACTCTAGAGTATCTAAAAGATACCCGCTGAAGATCGTTCAGGTCTATGCACCGACCTCGGCACACCCAGATGAGGAAGTTGAGAGTATGTATGAGGACATAAGTAGGGCCATACATACTCATAAGACTCACTTCAATGTTGTTATGGGGGACTTCAATGCGAAACTGGGCAAGAGAAGCGGTCATGAGTTGATAGTGGGGAATTTTGTTTATGGGCAACGGAACCCTTGGGGACAGAGGCTGGCCGACTTTCTGGAGAAAGAAGGACTCTATATGATGAGGAACCAGGGCCCCAAAATATTTGCAAGAGATATGTCTATTGGCCAAAGCCAGATGTAAAAGCTTAAGAGGGATGATAGCAGTCTTGCGTCGACAAAAGTAGAAGTGTTAAGGGAAGTCAAAAAGTTATACAGGCAGCTCTACGCTTCAGTTACCAGTGCGGCTACAGACCCAAGATTAAAATTGACCCGATACTATACCGAGGATATCCCGGACATCAGCCTGTTCGAGATAAGCATGGCACTGAAACAGATAAAGAACAACAAGGCGCCAGATAAGGACGGAATCACATCAGAGCTCCTGAAAGCGGGTGGATTACAGGTACTTAAAGTCCTTCAGAAGCTCTTCAATTCCACCTTGCTCAGAGGTACCACGCCTGAAGCATGGAACAAAAGTGAGGTGTTGTTGTTCTTGAAGAAAGTGATACCACCTTATTAAGGAACTACAGGCCCATCTCGCTTTTGAGCCATGTTTATAAGCTGTTCTCCAGGGTTATCGCAAATTGTCTCGAACGACGGCTTGATGACTTCCAACCTCCCAAACAAGCCGGATTCCGTGGACCACATACATACGCTACGGCAAGTTATACAGAATACCGAAGAGTATAGCGATGCCGTATCGACTATCGGAATATCGAAGTGTTGAAGTGCTTGTGCTTCAAACTTCTGAATTGGAAAGGATTAGGCATCAACATTAACGGCGAATACATTACTAACCTTCGATTCGCTGATGATATGACAACTTCGAGAAGGCGGTCAATCGCCGAAGCCAACTCGGATGGGCAGCGTTCGGGAAACTTCGCAGCGTCTTTTCGTCCAAAATACCTCAATGCCTAAGGACGAAAGTCTTTAACCAGTGTGTGTTGCCAGTGATGACCTATGGATCCGAAACGTGGTGCTTCACTATAGGCCTTATGAACAAACTCAGAGTCGCTTAACGAGCTATGGATGAATGAATGATGAATGATAATGTATTTATTAGGAAGTTACGTTATTCAGTACACAACGGAAACTACACGGGTACAACCCGGAGTAAGAAAAACTAGTACCTAATATATATATTTTTTTTCTTGAATTAAATTAAACTTTATTGAACGCTTCAAATATGCAATTAAATGTAGTGGTAAAATTTCTCAAATCTGTTAAGCAGACCCAAAGATGACCGATACACGAACCTTCATATCGCGAAAGATTTAAACTATTATTTTGTAGAGTCAGTCTTGGCTAGCTCAATTTTTTTTGTATTGAATTGATTCTTAGGTAAAAACATTTTTGTGTTAAATTAAGTGTAAATCATTGTCTGTAATTACTAGTAAATTACACGTTTTGCATTAAACTTAAACTATCACGATTAGTACAAAATCGCGAAAGTTTAAATTTAAGTTTTGCGGTTCTCGAGCCACATCTGTATCTCTATAAAAAGGAGGTATTTTCAAGAATATAATCTTTCTATACTGTACTGTACTATATCAGGCCTGGTCACCTATTAGCATACCTTGGCATGCTAGAGTATTTGTGGGATATTGCCATGATAACCACGCTTGGCAGGTGAATTGGTGATCGCAGTAAAATGAGATTCCGTTAGCAGCATCTATTATGCTGCTGCCCATCTATCAGCTGCATATCCCTCAGTCATCTTTTACTACACTCATGATTAGATATGGGATGAATCTATACTGAGCCGGACACCACAGAGCTAATATATTTTTCCCTGAGATTCGTCCATATTCGTTATAGTAGGTATACAGCGTGCCGTGACAGCAACAAACATTCATCCATCCATCCCAATTTTAAGTCATAATAAAACTAGTAAGTAGAATAATTATCGGCTAATGAAAGAGCTACCTATCAAAATGCTTTCGAAACCTCATAATTTTTTTACGAAGAACATTGCTCATAAAACGTTGTCTTATGTAATAATAATATGAGATTAAAGCCTATAAATGCAGTCTCAAAGGTGATGAAAATGTATAAACAGTATTTAAAGAATATTTACAGCCGGCTACAGATCTGCTTTAACTTTCCGATGGCCTCGAAGCCCGAAGTCCGAAAGGCCCTAGAACTGTTAGAGCGATAGTTGCACAATACTCTCGCAAAAAAAATACAAGAAAGAAATCGTCATTCCCCACCCTGCGCCGAGGTCCAAGTCCCACAGACGCCCTCTTGCACAAGTTGCTTAGTTGGTAGTTTGTACTTAAACAATTTAATATCGCCGGACCGTCTCATGTGGGTCGTGTTAAAACCGGCAGTAAATAACCCACTAAGTTTGTTTCGCCGGATCTTCTCAGTTAGGGGCGTATTGGATCCGGTTCCGGATCCGTCGTTATATACTCATGGTCCGCCCAAATAATGACAATTGTTCTTAATATTATTTAATAAAGACAGAACAAGCTATTGGACACAATATAGTAATATAATAAAGTTAAGACTAAAATTACTAAAAACAATAACTAAAATACCTGCTTAATATGCTCATTTATAAATTTTAAAATTATACATAGATTAATAATAAATTATTGTTTTGACTATTTGCAAGTGCCTGTAATAGGTTTACGTAAATAAAAATGTTTTTTTTTTAAGAATGGAACTCGGCTCGTCTTTATATCCGGTGGAGTAGCAAGAGCCTCGTGGCTATCTTATCAATGTTAAAGGAAGTTGGTGTTTTGAATTCGATGTCCACCCGGGACAATAATTTATTTGGGTAAACCATAGATTGCTGCTGAGTCTGCTCTATGCTCTGTGTTCGTGAATTATGTGTAGTATATTCCTCTGCCACACAGGCAAGTTCGCATTCGTTTTATATATAATGTATTTTCATAAAATATTTAAAAACATACATATTTTATGTATAAGTTTTAAGCATCTACTTGTCATTGTTGATAATTGTTTTTATCTGGTTGGTTGAAGAACTGCCCTCTATGCCTCGGAAAGCCTTTTAAGCCGTTCTTTGAACATAATACTGCAGTCACCGACCCGCGTGCCAACCGTGGTGCCGGCGTAATGCTGATTTGTTTTAAATAAAAAACTCTCATCTCTCGATACACCGGTAGATGCGGGCATATATGTTTTCTCATACCATTATAATATTTTTTTTCTTTTTTATTCTTTCATAACAATTTCTTTACTAACATTATCAGTATACAGTACCTAAACTTTCTACTGTTAAAGGGATGGCATATATTTTGGAAATACCATAATTAGGTATGTACCAACATATATGGTTCAATTTAAATGCTGCCGACTCTAATTAACATACCTTTACACCACTTTAATTCAAGTAATTTGTCATAATAATTCGGTATTAAATCACAATAGTTAGTCAACCAGCTGTGCAAATGGTCTATGAAACTATTTCATTATCATATAATACGATATAGACGTATAAATTGATAATAACAAACACAATGTATTGAAATACCGAATGCTTCTGAAGAGAATATTGGAATCGTGACTGCGCGAAGGTTGCACCATATAAAACTCTAATTCAACCAACTAAAGCTACTTTTACATTGCACGTTTATCATTATAACATTTCACTATCGATATTGCTGTCCCGCTCTCACGTGGGAGGCGTGATTCGCTATTTCAAGCCGAATAGCGCGGTGCAACCGAGTAATCTACAGTTGTCCTTGTTTAGCATGAGGGCGACCTATGACCTAATGCTCCGATAGTGGTGAATGTGGCCACCATAGCAAATCGATTAATTATCCGAAGTAGCTGAATCGATTAGGTAATCTCGGTGCGCTGATACCTACCGGCCGGCACGTACAGCGTGGAGCTATTTTGTAGGTAGTTGCGTATTTTCCATTGATTTATTACAACTATTTAGTTTGTTTAACTGATAATTCGTCAGGTTTGGTTTAACCTTTTAAAGTCACTGTTATCCGGCGGTGTTTTGTTCGATATTTAGTTGTGTGTTAACTTTAAACTTAAACTTAGTAAATGAAAGGCGTTCTAAATATTTTATATTAATTTTCTTTTAAGAAACCTAAGCACATGCTCACTAAAATTATTCTAATTCTAATGATATGGAAAAAATAATAACGCTTAGTAAAAATAATTAAGGCTGTGAGCGGATTCAAAATTTTGTATGTTGAAATAGGAATCAAGACAAACAAAGAAGTATTGAAATCGCACAACGCGTTGGGAAGTTACAAGTATTTAAACATTTTGACTATAATGAAATAATAAATAATGTTGGTAGGTACCTACTTGGTATTATTATTATAATAATGCTATTTTCCTAATCAGATACTTAATAACACTATCAGCCGATATGTTTAAAAAAACGCTAGTTAACGGTCTCAAGCCAATCATAATCACCATCGCAGCCGTAGGACGTCCACTGCTGGACATAGTCCTACCTCATAATATATATTCTCTATTACGTCACGTTATTGCGGTTGGAAGCGGCCTGTATCCACCGTGATACCACCAGACCATCCGTCCATCTTGTTGACGGAGGTCCTACGCTACGCTTGCCTATCCGCGGTCTCCATTCGAGAACTTTTCGGTCCCAACGGCCAGCTGTTCTCCGTCCTATATGGCCTGACCATTGCCACTTCAACGAACTAATCTCAAACATACATAAATAAGCATAAGAATCCACTTTTCTAGACAGACTTTAATATAGGCTGGCTTTAGACGTTTATCTTCCACTTACCTATTCAATTCAGAGTAACAACTTGAATATTTGAATAGTGTAAATATTTCTGGGGTGGAACCCGGTTCATTATTTATTGGATACTAAGATTTATAATGTACGGAACCACGCTGTTACGGCGACTACCTCTTAACAGTCGGGAATTGGCCCCGAGCCTAGAAAATTAATACATTAAGATAGGAGGAAATCTATTACTTCGTGGTTGAGCTGAGGGAAACTTCTTAACTGATAACACGGGTAAAATACGTATCGCATAACATTAGTGCTGTAGTAAAGACTGTAATTTTGTTTTTATCACATCTATTCAAAAAGAGCTAGTTTATTCCTCGTAAACAGGGACTAAAATAGCTCATTAATCCCTTAGGGACCAAAATTGATTTGAATTTGGAATGTGGATATTGTTAATAATTTTTCAATCAGCAAAGAGGTGAATCACAAGCCATGCGGGAACAATGTATTGAATATGTGACTAGATGAAAAACTGCGAGCGCGCCAAATTTTTTTTTTTTATGTTTTATGGTTCTTCATTGTACGTAAATAAATTCTTGTTCATACGTTGCACTTACTTATTTTCTCATAGAGGGTGATAAAAAGTAGAGTGTCCACCTCGGGAGCAACACTATTTTAAGCTCGAGTGACATACTTTTAATCCCTCGCTGCGCTCAGGATTAAAAAAAAACACTCTCGCCTTTAAAATAGTTGTTTGCTCCCTAGATAAACAATCTACTATTATACACTAAAGTAGAACTGTAACGTTATGCCAAATTTTCGGACAATGAGGCATAAAACGCGTCTCAGCTTGTTAGTTGACTGTGTGTAACAGTCATAGTCCCTCAATCCCATTGTCAGCGACCGCCCGAGGTCCAAGTCCCACAAGGGACTTCTTGCGCAGGTATCTTAGTTTGTAGTTTCCAAACTATTTAATAAGGGTGTAGCCCTGGTTATGTAGCGTGGCTCGTGGCTAAGTAGGTACAAATGTATATGTTCATCCAAAAAAATTTAAACCTTATTTGATACAGATTGCATTGGAACCATTTTATAAATCAATGATTGTAACTTATATAATAAGTACATCTAGACGCCAGGGAAGGCGGTACAACTTCTCACTACTAGATTACACTATTTAATATTCTGCCAGCAAGTAATTTACTAGCTATTACAATAAGGCTATTAAAATACATTATTTTATAGCTTTATTTCGCACCATTTCAGGTGTCTGTTCGCACCTGAAATGGTGCGCAACACACGGAACGATTAGTAATAAAACCGTTCGATTAGGTAATTACATTATAAACAAACTAATTATGTACAAGGCCGGATTTAAGGGAGGGCAACAAGGGCAACTGCCCCGGGGCCTCCAAAATAGAGGGGCCCCCACAATAGAGATTAAAATTCTGACGAGTAACTCAATAACTTTTCTTTTATTTTTATTTTCGGTCTTGTATTTTTACATACAGTACTTTGTAGAATCATGATTAACGTAATAGTTCTTAAATATTGTAATAACGGTTATTCATCTATATTTGTTCACTTAAATTAGACCTACATACTTCTAGAAAAGTAGGTACCTATATACTTCAAATTTTCTACACATTTAGAGGGAAACTAATTTGTGGCCAGGGGGCCTCTTCTCCTTAGTTGCACCGGGGCCTCCGGACTTCTAAATCCGGGCCTGATTATGTATGCCAACATTTCATGTCTACAAATAATTACTAAATGCATATGAATGTATACCGATATGATATGATACTAATAACGAAAACACATTTTTTTTTTGTCTATATATATATTTGTTCTTGTTAATCTTAGTAACGGTTTGACCGATCCAAATTTTAAGATGATTTATAAAAATCACTATTTTATGCGAACGCGAGCTGCAACTAGTCGTGCGCTAATTCTAAAGAAAAGCGACAATTGCCCAAAACTTCCCTTAAAAAATTCTAAAAGTCATAATCCCACAATCTCATCGCCAGCGACCGCTCTGAGCCGAGGTCCAAGTCCCACAGGGGGTGCCCTGTAACGCAGGCTGCTTAGTTTGTAGTTTTAAGACCATTTATTAGTGCTGGAGCTCTGCTCGGCTTTATGCCCGGTGAAATAGCAAAAGCCTCGTGGCTAACTAAGTATGCCTATCCGAAAAAAATCTGCAACTAGTTTGAAAAATAAACCCGAAAGTACGGTTTGCTAATTCTATTTAATTATCATGTTATTTAAACTAAGTTTTTTTTTTCTTAATTCACGTTATAAAATGGACTTATCAGAGAATTTAACGCAGCTACATTAGTTGACTGCAACCGCTTTAATTGACTAATGAGAAACCGAGTAAAAGTGTGTATCATTCGTGAATGATGTTTTGATAGACCATCATCATCGTGACACTCATACGTACTTTAAGCCAAGTACGGGAGTTGTCATAAAAAAAACCATCTTTTGAACCTTTCAAAAGTTAAGAAGTTCTTAAGGTAACTGCACCCCGCGATGTAGACAGCTATGCATACGTACAAACTAATTAATTAACTGATAAGCCGGTCAGGCGCGAGTCGCATAGTTGTCGTGGCTGGGAGGCTTAGAATGTGCTACAACTTCCAGTACGGTATCTAGGTGCCGGCGAAGGCAACCTTAAGCTAAACATCAATAAACTTTCTGAATATTTTAACAACTGATAACATACCATGAGGTTAATTTATTTTGCCATAACAATTAAAACCTTTTTAAATAGGCACCGGTTTATTAGAATTTGCCATTGTATAAATAAACCACACATTACTAACCTACAATTAGGTACTGGTATAGGACATAAATAAAATATCGATTGAAAAGACATACTCCATTATAGTTTTCTCTAAACTGTCACGGCTCAATAAATCTGTTTTAATTTCATTTTTGCTCTAACTACATAACTTGAGAGGAAAATACGAATCGCGTCTAGGGCTGCGACCTCGCACTGAGCGATCGGCAGAGCGGCAGCGGTGTGGGCATAGTTGACTATGTTGGCAGCGGTGTTGGCTCCTGTAGCGTTGTCAAATAGCGTTGTCTGCTCCGCTATCGCCCCGCAGGATGCAGATTTCGCGCCGCGACCTTAGGGCGAGCTCAAAACGAAAGGAGCGCTGCGGAAATATTTTGTAAAACACTTGACAAACTTTTAAACAATGCTACACAGTGACAAAAAATTCTGACACATCCCCATGCAGAGCTTGTACAAACATGCATGCACTTCACAGCAATAATCTTAAAGTTAATTTTAGAATGTCTTTTAAAAAAGCTCCCTTCCGCTCTCCGCTGTACTCCTCTTAATCTGCGTTAACCCTAAACTGGTGGCCAAATTGTCAAATTTTACGGGGCAGTTAAACAAAATGCGAGGTGACAACTTAATTCGTAAACATGGCGTTGTTCAGATAGCTCAATAAAGCTGCGGTTTTATGGTAAAACAGGCACTCTACATGATTTTATATCCCATAACACTGACATACGATTATTGCATGTCGTGTCCGAGGTTTAAGTTGTTCAATCGACTTTCATAAATTCAAATGAAAGCAATTACAACATCTTTATAAATGTCCCTGTTCTGCTGGTCCATTGTTGAATTACTCGCGTAAATGTTGATTCGTGTGCGTCGATCGAGAATATATTGATTATTATAAAGCCATTTGTAAAAGTTCAATAGATTATTTTACTCCAATCTCTTGGGTTTCTTTGAGAAAACAAAAGGTAAATCCCGTAAGAAATCCCATTTTTACGACAGTCATCATCATGGGCCTTTTTACATCTTAAACAGATGATTTAAACAGCGTCTCAATAGTTTAAGCATTTGAGTTTGTGGCTAAATAATCCAATACGGGTTCCGCAGCAGCGACCGCATCTATTGCAAGTTAGGTTCTGAGTGTTGGAGGAGGATGCTGAGATGTTAGTTCAATTATGGCTACGTTCACGTTTTTGGGCCAGCACCGCCAACCAAGTATTGTCGTGAGTTTTAAGACCGTCTGCAGTGATTTAAAATTAGGATATTTTACATTAACCTTTGATTTAAAATTAAAGGTTAATGTAAAATATCTGAAATAATGTATGTACTTATTCAACAAAACATGTTTTTTTTGTTTAAGGGAAATGCAGTACAAGATATGTTGGTACTTAGACTTATAAGCCGCTAGAGTTTTAAAAATATTTTTTCGTGTGAATAAATTAATTAGGTAGGTACCATCATTAAGATATCTTGATCATTTTCGATAATTTCGAAGCAATAACACCTCTTAGATTTGAGGCATTAGTAAAATGTTTAATAGTTTTATTTTTAGACAAATTGAGGTTTAAAATGCTTGAACAGTGTTATGAAAAAATGATGTGCCTACCTGTAATTTAAAAGAATACATTAACTTTTCTATTTAATGTTTAAACAAATGACAAGTATGTATTTTAGTTGGTAAGCCTTAAATAGACCAATAAATAAATAAAAAATATAATAATAATAATTTCACAATGATTTTTTTTTTCGGACGGTCATCTGTAGTTAGCCCTTAGGCTTTTGCTACATCACCGGGCATAAAGGTGAAGTAGCAAAAGCCTCAGGGCTAAAAATTGAAATATCAATTTAAATCTTCCAACGTGTTTGTGGCCACTGTATTAAATAAAACCCCATAAGTATCACAAAAGCTCCTTTTAAACCCGTCAAAAATTTGTACCCAATACACAACAACAAAAAGAAAATATTATGACCCATTGTCGATTCAACGAACATTGACTATTATCAGCCGATGACAAATGAGCTCCAAGCTCTGACGTGACACGTAACGCACAACCAACAATGAAACTTTACATAAACGCATTATGCATTGCGGCATTAACCAACAACTCTGGTTGGAGACTCGGGCACAAAATCACAATGAACGCGTATAACTGATTTCAACCGCCACATTGATTGTCGAAGTGAAGGGTAAAGCCGATTTAGATGAAACAGATAAAAGAACAAGCGTGATGCTAATTTCAAAATTTAAATCTGTCTGTGCGTACACGAACTGAATTCCTTAACGATGAAATTTCTTAAATTGACAATAGGCCTATCGTTTCACTTTTCTCTACAAAAATATCGGGTGACGAGAGGTGAGCTGAGCGTTTGCGTCGTTCAAGCACATACCAAATGTGGGGTCAGTCTAAGTATTGTATTTTACATTATCGATGGCGTAAGTACCTATAGTTAGAATTTCAAGTCGTACTACACACACTATTATATATTTTTTATATCAGTAATATTTTAATATTATGGTGCAAAAAATGCTACTACAAATTAAGTTAAAATTGTAAATAAGAAAAAACCAAAAAGGCTTGCAACTGAAAGCGAGGTAAAACAGTTATTTTTCATTGAATTTTACTTAAAATGGCGATCGAAATCAGGAACATATTAATGTATAAGTTTATTTTATATCCATAGTTACTTAACTAACTTGTGAATTTTAGACTCGCTATTATCCTTACTAATCCTTACTAATATTATAAATGTGAAAATAACTCTGTCTGTTACGCAATCACGCCTTAACTACTGAAGTGATTTAAATGAAATTTGGTACAGATATAGTCTAGAGTCTGAGAAAGGACATAGGCTATATTTTATTATGAATTTCCCACGGGAACGGGAGTTACGCGGGTGAAACCGCGCGCGGGAAACTAGTTTCATATAAAAGTAATTTGTGACTAGGTAGTTAAAGAAATAGTCTATAAAATGTTGATAGCGGTTAACTACTAAAGAAATATATATATTATATACTAGCTTTCCGCGCGCGGTTTCACCCGCGTAACTCCCGTTCCCGTAAAAACTTTATAATAAAATATAGCTTATAACCTTCCTCGATAAATGAACATTGAAAGAATTTTTCAAATCGGACCAGTAGTTGCTGGGATTAACGCGTTCAAGCAAACAAACTCTTCAGCTTTATCTATTATGGCAAATAACTCATTATTTGGTACCAATTCTTTGCGTTTTTATACTCGTGATAATTCCTCAACGAAATTTCCGATTGGAATAAAACAAAAAGTATTTTACTTCTACATAAATACCCTTGATAACACAATGCTTAATTTGGATAAGGATTAATATTACGATATACATTTAACGTAGTTTCTGTCTTCAGACGATTTAATATTTTTTTATGAACATAAATGTGGTTATTGTGACTAAACTATGATAGTTAGATATATGCTCTCGCGGACTTTTTTGTAGATCTTAATAAGACCTACAAACCCGTAGTACATCATTTTGTTCTAATGTCAATAGATTTTGCAGCGCACGCATAGATAGGTTTTCGCTGGTACACCTTGGGTTACAAAATCGCAATTTTTTTACGGATCCCAAATTTTTTTGAAAATAAAATAATAGCCTATAACCTTCCTCGATAAATGGACTATCCAACACTGAAATATTTTTTTAATTCGGACCAGTAGTTCCTGAGATTAGCGCGTTCAAACAAACAAACAAACATACAAACAAACTCTGCAGCTTTATAATATTAGTATAGATATTTATATATATATTTATATATATACCTATATATTTTATAACTAACTCTCGCGGGTCTTAATGATATTTTTATATCGTTTTAATTTATTCACACGTTTTTTACGTAAACAAATTATCTGTGAGACCTCTGTACATTTAATTTGCGATTTACTGCTAAATGGTTAAACTATAATTATTGTTTTAATTACCTAAACCATATTTTATTATTAAGAATCATTACGGTTCCTAAACGTAATTAAATAACATTTAGATTATCCCAGTTAAGTGAGATTTACGACCAACACCAACACTAAGCAGAGCAACCGTTTTATCAAACGTTAAAATGCGCCACGAACCCGTTTTCTCAAACGTCAATCTAAGAAACACACCCGGTTCCTCAAACCTCTTTCTAATCAACGCACCTAGTTTCTCAAACGTAAATCTAAGAAACACCCGTTTCCTCAAACCTCTTTCTAATCTACGCACCTAGTTTCTCAAACGTAAATCTAAAAAACACACCCGGTTCCTCAAACCTCTTTCTAATCTATGCACCTAGTTTCTCAAACGTAAATCTAAGAAACGCACCTGGTTCCTCAAACCTCTTTCTAATCTACGCACCTAGTTTCTCAAACGTAAATCTAAGAAACACCCGTTTCCTCAAACCTCTTTCTAATCTACGCACCTAGTTTCTCAAACGTTAATCTAAGAAACACCCGGTTCCTCAAACCTCATGTAACGTTGAGGAATCGGATGGTCCGTCAAATGTCAATCTTAGCGTGCCCGCCCACGTCATACTCATTGTAGGGCCGATAATTGGGCAGATTTTAAGACCCACTCAACGTACACGGCCGTCACTTTGTCTGTAGCTTTTTTTACTCCTGTCGTGATACTCTGCCAATCATGTGTTGTATAAAGCAGGCCGCATTTCTACTTCCTCAATCGAACTCTCAATCGCACACACAAGGTCTTTCCCTGGCAAGTGCAGGCGGCCGACTGTCGGCGAGCAATGTGCGTTAACGCATACATTTCCAGAAGTTTTTGACCATTTTTGACCGACAATCGGATCGGTCGGGATGCACGTGTGCGTTATACTATTGCAATCACTAAGTACGTTCTATTTTCCTCCTACAAAAAGTCGGTCACCGATTGTCGAACGTCACCCTAAACATCGCACCCGGTTCCTGAAACGTCAGTATAACAATCATAATTTAACGTTGCTGTCAAAACAAATTCAGTGTCTGAAACATAAATGAAGTAAGCTTTCAGTAGATTCAAAATTACGTGTCATTCGATCCTAAGCGGAAATGGTATCATAGATTTACTAATAATATTCAAATCATATTACCAGCTCATATTTCTGAAAATAGAGTTTTGACAACTAAAAGTAGCTAATCTTAAATAAAACTCAAACTAAAACTAACTTAAATACTAACTATTCTTAACCTTCCCAGAATGGCCATCGCCCCGGTGACTGGCAATTCTTATCAACTGTGTAAAGTAAATAGCGGCAATCGAGGAACTTGCCGTAAAAGTAAGTTTGTACCTATTAGAGTTGCCCAACTATCGATAGTTTCGCTATCGATAGATGACCTCGAAAAATAGTAACAATATCGATAGTGCTATCGATAGTATCGATAGTATCGATAATATCGATACTATCGACATCACAAATTAACTAACACTATTGATTGGAAGCAATAGTATCGATAGTATCGATACTATTACATTATAATACTATCGATAGTATCGATATTTTTAAAGTAAGTAATACTATCGATAGTATCGTTGCATTAAATGATTAAAACTATCAATACTATCGATAGTTTGTAAAACATCGATACTATCGAAGACCAACCCATGTTTAGGAGCAATACTATCGATAGTATTGCTCCTAAACACATATTGGTTCTCGATAGTATCGATACTATCACTAATATCGATACTATCGATAGACTGTCGATATTATTGATATGACGTCAACTATCGATAGTCTATCGATAGTCGACTATCGATAGGCAACACTAGTACCTATCAAATTCATAATATGTTCCTAGGATAATTATGTCATTTTTATTATTTTTACTCTAACAATAGAAACCAAAAACCTATACAAGACATTCCCCAGCAAAATACATATCTATCAAAGAGGGTGGTTCGTGAATACAAATTTCGGTATGTCTACGGAAAACCGTCGACCGCATATTGATCTGCCGATTGTGAAATCATTCACTGCAGTATTCTATTACAACAACTAAATTTTCTTGTGATTATTCTTTTGGTCTGACAAACCTAGTAGTAAATTCAATATTTATGATTGGCTAGATAACTACTTACCAATATTAAATATTGCTGTCCACAAAACCTTTATTTCCACGTTATAAATTAACACATTAATTATTATGACGATATATTTATGTATTAAGTACAGAAATCATTATGACTTTACACTATCCATCGGCCGTACACCTAACATAAAGTTGAAGTACCACTAGGTATTCAAAATCATGAAGGATTATGTTTATATCACTTGGGAAGAGATTTTACGTGGCTACTAGGGTTTTGAGGTCAGAGGTCAACTATGAAATATGTCATAAATATTCGATTGATTGCTTCGTCGATTGTGCAAAAACATTAAAGTAGGTACTAAAGTGGCGTAGGTACATAAGATTTTCCATAAATTCTAACCTACCTATAAATATATTATATATATTTTATTTAAACAATACCTACCAACCTATTTCGAATTACTGTGAAATGTATTAAGTATATTCCAAAGTTCGTAGTCATACACATAATAACAAGACAACCGTTTGGGCAATAAATGTGTGTGCCTACTAAAATATAAATTAAAATAACTAGACCTAAACCCCGCGTAATTTGAGTATGTTTCGCCGGACCGCCTCATGTGGGCCGTGTTGAAACCGGTGGTAGAGTAACCCACTGAGTTTGTTTCGCCGGATCTTCTCAGTTCGGGCGCATTGGATCCGGTGGTAGCATTAAAGCGCGTCCGTCGTTATATGCTCATGGTCCACCCAAATAATGACAATTGTTTTGGCATAACATAGACAGAACAAGCATTTTACGTCTCTAGCGACAATATACATTCATTATAATACCTAATTAATTTCATTATAAATAAGTAATTTTAATAGGTTTATAAGTAAACAACAAATGTTGTTTAAGATAAATAATAATTAATTTTCAAATAATGTTTGACGATTTACAAGTGCCTGTAATTGGTTTACGTAAATAAAAATGATTTATATTTTATACACAGACATTTTAAATGTAGACTAGATATATATATGTATATTATATTATGTACGGTAGAAGTATGGGTAAGGTAGCTAATTGAGTACAAAGGCCACATTTAACCTCTCTCAGAGTTTATATAAAATTAGCACGTGTCACGATTGAAAGTCTATGTGTGTCGGACGCGGCCTTCTTATAGGTATGTCCAGTCAGCCCTCGGGCGGTCGATTTTGTCTGAGCTTCGAGCTTCCGACGAAACGACTTAAGCTTTGTACATAGATACAAGTAATACCTACAAAGTTCGTTTATTCCCTCGATACATAATAAGTATATTGACCAACTACAAGTATAATAGGTGTATACTGCACGCAACAAATGTAACCCTTTAACTAAAACTAACTTGTAAATTAAAAACTATAATAGATCTGCTGCTTGGCAATATTTCCAAAATAGTGGCAGCATTGCCCCTATTAATGCAATGCTTAACTGCTGTGGTATTACTTCCATATTCATCACTTCAAAAGTAGGACGTCCACAGCTAGACATAGGCCTCCCTCATAGATTTCCTGTTACTACTTTTGGAGGCCTATAGATCAGCCACTGCTGAACATAGGCCTCCCATATAACTAAATATGGCCCATTCATATTAAATATTAAGTATTTAATAATAATAGTTAAATATTCTGTTTTATATCACTGCTCCAAAAGTGGTGTCCAATTTACTATAAATTTTAATAAAAACAGCTTGTTATTATCCATACTAATATTATAAATGGGAAAGCTTGTGTGTCTGTTTGTTTGTCCGTCTTTCATGGCAAAACGGAGCTACGAATTGACGTGATTTTTTAAGTGGAGATAGTTGTAGGGTTAGAGAGTGACATAGGCTACTTTTTGTTTCTTTCTAACCCCCCACTTTCCTAAATTGGGGGTGGAAGTTGTATTGAGCATTCCGCAATTTTCAAGGTAGAAAGCTAAATATTGGTGTGGACTATTTTGACTAATTAAACAAACAAATCGGACATCATATTTTTTTTGGAAATCTGCCCCCAACCCCTTTAAAATAGTGGGTGAAATATGTGACTTTTTTAAGGTAGAAAGCTAAAAATCGGTACACAGACTCTTTGTTACCAACGAAAAATACATGACTTTTTTTTTTTAATCGTTTCCCCTTCCTTTAAAATAGGGGATGGAAATTTGTGTGAGACTCTCGAAAAAATTGTACAGATTCTATGCTACACTTAAACGAATAATAAAATAATTCATTATCTTCATAAAATATCCTCTACAGTAGCGTATTAAAATAATATTCGGTTCCGAGTTCTCTTCTGTGTTCTAAATCAGGAAAGGGGAAGCGGGCAAAAGCTAGTAACATATAAAATCTATTATTTATGGTCCTAGTTTGACCCTTGCCCTAAGGTTGTCTTTAGTAGCTCCCTATTCGAACGCAACCGGCTTGACAACCAACTGCGGTCGTTTATTAACTTTCTGGGTGATCTTTAATCGAATAAATAATTGAAGGTAATTGTAGTAACAGTTTTATTAAGGAATCAATATTTAGAATCGATTTGTTTTGAAATAGTAGAGTAATTAATAGAATGTGTATCTGAATTTAAATTTATCGTCTATACTATATATATTTAAGAGGTAAAGTTTTTGTCGTTGTACAGCTAGTCACATATAATGTAATCAATCTTCTTCCTGATGAGCAGTTTGGCTTTCGAGCCCAACAGTCTTGAGTCGAACAAGTGCACCGCATTAAAAAAAAAAGCATTTTTATTTACGTAAAACAATTACAGGCACTTGTAAATCGTCAAACATTATTTGAATATTAATTATTATTTATCTTAAATTACATTTGTTGTTTATTTATAAACATATTAAAATTACTTATTTATAATGAAATTAATTAGGTATTATAATTAATGTATTTGTCGCTAGAGACGCAAAATGCTTGTTCTGTCTATGTTATGCCAAAACAATTGTCATTATTTGGGTGGACCATGAGCATATAACGACGGACGCGCTTTAATGCGACCACCGGATCCAATGCGCCCCAACTGAGAAGGTCCAGTGAAACAAACTCAGTGGGTTACTCTACCACCGGTTTCAGCACGGCCCACATGAGGCGGTCCGGCGAAACATACTCAAATGGGCATTTACGCGGGGTTTAGGTCCAGTTATTTTAATTTATATTTTAGTAGGCACACACATTTATTGCCCAAACGGTTGTCTTGTTATTATTTGTTTATTTTTGCTCAATAAGAAGCTCAGTGTCGAACACATCCTTGTTAAATCAGCTAAATACAAATGCCATACGGGAGCAGCTACGACGTAGCTAAAGCGTTCGACAAAGTCTGGCACAATGGCTTAATATATAAGCTCTACCAACTCAAAGTGCCGGACCGTCTCGTGCACATCATACGAGACTACCTCTCAGGGAGAACCGTTAGGTATCATTTAGAAGGTGATTACTCTTCCCCTCACCCGATCCAAGTAGCTATACTAGTAGTATAGCTACTTGGATTGATACGAGGCTTTTGCTACTTCACCGGACATAACGGCGAGCAGAGCTCCAGCCTTAATAAATGGTTAAAAAAATTACAAGCTGACCTCGGCTCGGGCGGTCGCTGGCGATGAGATTGAGGAATTATGACTTTTAGTATTTTAGGGGGTTTTGTGCAACTGTAGTTCTACTTTACATTTCGCGGGCCTCTCGGACTTCAGGTCTACGAGGGCATCGGATGGTTCTTTGCAAACTAAGGGTCGGGAGGGCGAGGAGACGCGTCGCGTTCGCGGGAGCATTCTTCTCAGTCGGGTTGGATAGAGTGGTCTGGGTGTAGTGGTGCTACTTTCTTGCAGTCTTTTTACTGCTAGTTGGCAGATTGTTATCTCGTCTTCCGGGTCATCTAGGCCTCCCCGAGGCCGACGGTGTTTTACGACGCTTTGTGGGCAAAGGCATATAGTCGGATGCTGCAACAAACAACGGGTTTGAGTGTTGCGCTGCATTTTTAAAATGAAAGCACGGGTGGTGTCATTGTTTAAATATTGAATTCCAAATGCAACTTTGGAGATATTTGTTGAAATACTGTTTATCAGTGATGTGACATATGGCGAAGGATCGATGTTCTGTTACAAATAACTGCTCTATTCTTTACGCACCTTCAGGGAAATCAAAATCATAACAGTATTTATAGGTGTTCAATGGGCCCATACAGACATTTCTGTAGTCATCTACGAAGCTTTTACTACTTCAGTTTGAGCAGAGCTTTAGTATAATTAAATGTTTTATAAACTACAAACTAAGCAACCTACACAAGAGGGCGAGGTCCAATTCCCACAGGGATGTGGGAACCTCGCCTCAGGGCGGTTGCTGGCAGTAGATTGAGTTATGACGACTTTTCGTATTTTAGGACAGTTTTGCACAACTGTCGTTCTGCGGTTCAGTTTACGAAGCGCTCGGACTTCAGGCCTACGATGTATGAATAATTATATAAGATATTTATAACTCCCAACATTTTTTTGGGCGTTACACACTATTGCGTGGCGTTTTGGTTTATTTTCCGATACATTATTATCTTTTGGTGACGATTCACACAAGACATTATGTTTGTTTTTGTTTTGTTTTTATTGGTAACTAAGCTTCTCCTAATATACCCCTGGAAAAAGTAACATTCTAATAGTAAAATATATTTTGAAATCGGTAAAGTAGTTTCGAGTCCAATTCAATGTAAACAAACAATCAAATCGATGGGTACGATCCTAATTGACCTAACCGACTCCATGGGCGATATTAGATTCTATGTTTTATGTAATCCCTTCATAATGTATTTAATGCGATTTCGCTTGTGGTGTCGCTTAGGTCATTTATCCTTTCGCCCCCCGAAATATTTTCTCTTTACGTATACTGTTTGATAGTTATAATCATAGATATAGAATGCTTTCTAAATTTAAATACTGTACTACAATTCGACATTAGTGTTATTATTTTTAAATGTTTAATAATAAAAACGAATTATTAGTATTTAAAACTACATCTGTTATTTGAATCAAATATCTCCAAAGCAATCAATGTTGTTACCATGGAAAATTACGTAGGTACATATCGATGCATAACTCTCTTAGGCATTCTGATAAAATTATTAGGTAAAATGTAGCGATTAAATACGTTACGCGATTAGATAAACATTAGTGCACAATACATTATAGATATATTGTATAAAAATATTAGTTAAATGAGCTATTTAGAAGAACTAACTACTTAAATTGATACGAGGTCTGAACTACGGTACAGAAATATCAATAGCTGGATTCGCTGTACACGGATTTTTAAAACTCATTTCTAAATAACTAGCTGTACCGCTCGTTTTCACCCGCGTCCCATGGTAAATTTTACCTTAAAATAAAATTCATAAATAAAAGAATATAAGATTTTTCAAAATCGGTTCAGATAATCGAGATAGAGATTACTCCTACATAGGGCCGCATTTTGAAGTCCGGAGGCCCCGGGGCAAAGAAGAAGAAGAGCCCCCCTGGCTACAAATTACTTTCACACTAAATGTGTAGAAAATTTGAAGTATGTACATACTTTTCAGGACGATTTGAATTCTGATATTTTAATGATTGTTTTATTTAAGTTAACAAGTATAGATGTAGAACCGTTATTACAATATTTAAGAACTATTACATTAATCATGATTCTACAACGCCGAGAACATAAATAAAAGAAAAGTTGTATAGTTTATTCGTCAGAATTTGAAATATTTTAATTTTAATATCTCTATTGTGGGGGCCCCTCTATTGTGGCGGCCCCGGGCAGTTGCCCTGGATGCCCTCCCTTAAATCCGGCCCTGCCCCTACAACGTCACAAACTCACAAACTTAACCTCTTTATAATAGTTTAGATTACGCTATTCATATTTAAATTATTCTTTATTCTCATTTAAAATAATTCGTTATGATGTTCTTATGATGCGTCCATTTTTTTTACTACCACCATTTATGCACGTTGCACCTCTGAGAAGAACTGGAATAAAACTCAGTGGAATCCTAAAAGTCATAATCCCTCAATCTCATCGCCAGCGACCGCCCTGAGCCGAGGTCCAAGCCCCACAGGGGGCGCCCTATTGCGCAGGTTGCTTAGTTTGTAGTTTTAGTAAACCATTTACTAAGGCTGGAGCTATGCTCGCCTTTATGCCCGGTGAAGTAGCAAAAGCCTCATGGCTACATACATATGTCCATCCGACAGAAAAAAAACATGTTAATCCTTTTTTAAATAAATGGTTTTGATACAATTATTAATAAAAATATTGCAAACGGTATTATAAAACAAAACGTTATAAACGTGTATATTTTAACTTCATTTGAGCCCAATATTATAAAATGTGAGGCAGTTCTCTCGGCATACATTACAACATTATCTTTCGATCAATCTCGCCACCTGCTCAGTAGTAAATCTTTATTATTCTGTGGTTTTTTTTTAATAATTTACTGTTATACCCATAGTATCGATAGCTTCGAGCTGGAAATCGATCTTCTTGTAGCATCGATTACAAATCAATATAATTAAGATGAATCGTAGTTTCGGTTATAATATTTTATCTCGTTAGATTGTTTTTGCTCGAGTATTTAGGTTTATGGACGGAACATCGATATAATGAATATTAAACTTAATTTAATATTTATTTACATGTAGAGCCCCGTGGTTTTACTTGCGTTTTATTTGATGGCATATTCCAGCAACGTAGTTTTATAACATACGAATGGTCGTTTTTTTTTTCAAACTTCAATGCAAAGATTATTTATATTAGGATACAATTTTGACAACTCTTTTAAAATAATCGTTTGACTTACTTAAAGACATTAAAAGGAATTAAAGCCGACGTTTACTAAATCTATTCTTAAATTAACCAAATCCTACCTATATTATAAAACACAAAGTTTGTATGGAGGCATGTATGCATGTTTGTTACTCTTCCATGCAAAAAAACTACTGGATCGATTATGCTGATATTGTTCATAGACATATTTTACACGATTTGTTAACCTATAAGCTATAACAAACTAATATTATAAAGAGGAAAGATTTAATTGTTTGTTTGTTTGTATTGAATAGGCTCCGAAACTACTGGACCGATATTTTTTTTTATTACGAATTGCAAAATTAACACTTATTTGTTACTACCACGGATAGTTGTTCTGAGTTTGGGTGTAAAGTCACCTGCAACACAGGGATTAAGTTCCCAAGTGCAAAAATTGGCTTAAAAACCCCTTTAAATCCATCCAGAGGCTTTTTTCTATTCTATAGTTAATAACTAGATATCGAAGCCTACCTAAGCATATCGGCTACTTAATTTACGTAACAATAATCTTATTCTTATGAATAATAAAACCATTTTACGACGCAATGAATGTTTTGAAATCGTATTAAATGCGTTGAATAAGAAGTAAACTTTATCGACTTTATCCAACTAAACCCTTACCAGGCCGTTTTAAATTAATTGGTTATAAACTTTGTTACAAGTGTATAGGGTTCAAAACAATGTGGTAGCTACGATGCCTGGGTAACTTAACTGTTACAAATTTTGTACTTGGCTTTTCTATTTGTACTAAATATGTGTGTATTATAAAAATCCTCCACCGCATCTGGCTGTCTCTGGAACAGTTACAACGATTTCAAAACTACAGAACGAATCTTCATACGGTGTTTAGCAATGGGCAGGTTATAGAAGCTTCATTAGACCCTCTAAAATTATGAATATTTTGCTATTACTGTAGGTAAAAATCAACCATAATTTTAAAAAATATTAGCATTCTGCACACGCGGATAAGCATTCTGCGCAGTTTTCGTAGAAAGGGGTACGAATTTTTTGCTTCACGATCCAGGGGACTAACCGACCCGATACCAACATTATCTAAGTATCTTTTATATTATACGAGTATATAAAAGCGAATGGTCAACAAATCTTAGAACCTACTTGAGGTAGGAGTCTCTTGGCATATGCCTTTCTTTTAGGACGTCGTCGGTGCTCAGTGAGGATTTTACAAAATTCGAACTTCTAAAGGGATAAAAAGGGGCAAAGTTGTATAAGATATGGTAACTAAATGGAGGGCAAACATAGGCGTAATATCTGCACATGCACATTAATTTACAGATATGGGTAAAAGAACAAGGGGTGGGGTAGTTACGGAGGTAGACGCACGGGACAGCCAGTAAAGAGAAAAAACACACGGGAGGGATTATAATAGACTAGTTACTCTGTTTCTGTGGATTCGATGTCATCCCAGCTTATAGACTATCCGCATGCAAACTTTCAGCCAAATGCGTTCTGTAGTATATACTACAGTACGTATCATATTTCCATCCATCAATACTCACAAACTTTCGAGTTTTTATTGTTAATAATGATTATTATTATACAGCAATGCCGCCAGCATTTTAGGAACGTTGTCTAGTATCATAGATTTAGAATATTTAGTATTTTATAAGTTACTTTTAGTTTCAAATACCGATTTTTATTCATATTGGCAACTGGCTGGGTAACAGGCCTTTTTTGATAAGACATTTTTTTTGAAAACTTATTCTTTTTTATACGTATTGTCTTGTCATGTTTTTTTATTGTGTGTAAAGCTACGTGTTGATTTACGAACTGAAAATATAATATTATACTAATACTACAATTCAACCATCTTTTAATTTAATCTAACTATTCAAATACAGTCCACTCGCTAGCTCACAAGTTACATGTAAGGTAATAGGTATTTTTCTATTTCTCCGTAGTCACAATCAAAAGGTTAAGAAACACAGATCTTTATGATAATGTCCACAACAAATACAGACAGTAGGTAGACGATTCGAAATACTCAGTGGCGGGTACTTTTACCGCTGCCAGTAAGAGTACCTTATTAAGACTTGGATAAATCCTTTTCGGTCAGTTTTAATGACGACGCGATCTTACCGCAGCAACCAGTTTGATGGATAGGTACACCGTTTTATATCGAGAGCTAGTGAACTAATCATTTGGACTTATAGGTTGGTATGTTTCTTAAAATGTTTTCGTATGCATGTGAATGAAGTTGAAATTTAAATGTGGTGAATTCGATTTATAAAGAAAGAAAGAAAAATAAATAAAATACATTTAATTCAGCACAACACACAAGATATTACATATAACATATAAATGTACAAAACAATGAGACGCCTTGCATGTTCTGCCGAAAAAGTCGCCACCTCAGCATAGGCTAGGCGATACCTAGCGCTGGTTTTCAGTTGGCAACTCGAGTATCTTCTTATCTGTTTGGTTTAACACCATGGCATGAAAATAATATAAAATTATTTTCTCACTACTAACAGTTTAATGGGTATATAATATCCAGCCGTAGCCTAGAATTACCTATACTTAATCTTTGTTTTACGTCTATTGGTAGTGGGTTCGATCCCCGCGCAATTCAATAAATAGTTAAGTCGAATGTAACTTTCTTATTCTGATCTGGTAGGTTAAGGGTCTGCCCTCCATGTTAATCACGGTAAGCCGTTGGTCCCGATTTTTATCTTATCTTATCTCGTCTATCACAATCGTAGGTACCTACATCATTGACAGTAGTTTTTTTTTTCGGACGGACGTATATTTTTAGCCACTAGGCTTTTTCTACTTTACCGAGCATAATACGAGCATAGCCAACCTTAATAAATGGCTTAAAAACTACAAACTTAGCAATTCACGCAAAAGGGCGCCCCCAATGGGACTCGGACCCCGATTCGTTGGCGGGGAGATTGAGGGGCTATGACTTTAGATTTTTAGGTAATTTTTGTGCAATTGTCGCCCCACTTTACAGTTCGCGGGCAAACCAACTCACTCCCAAGTCTTACATAATCAGATATTTATAATATGCTTTCCATACAATATAGTTTTGTTTAGTATATATATAATAAAAATTTATTTGAAACAATATCAGTATATTCATTCATACAGTTTTATTTTAAATTAATAATTAGTTCGATAGTTCTCGTTCCTGAATGAAGAGTATCTCTAGCAGCAACCGGACCAACCGGTCGTCGTACACGTCATCATTCATAAAACATGTATTGCTTTTCAAAAGATAAACTAATCAATGACTTGAATGAACAGCGTTATGTTTAACTAATGTGATCTGCAAAGCTATGTAGAGCACTTTACTGAGCTATGCCCAGCAGAGGCGGATTAACCTTAAGGCAAAGTAGTTTTTTTTTTCGGACTGACCTATGTAATTAGCCCTGAGGCTTTTCACCGGGCATAAAAGCGAGCAGAGCTCCAGCCTAGATAAATGGTTTAAACACTACAAACTAAGCAAGCTGCGCAAGTGGGCGTCCCGTGTGGGACTTGGACCTCGGCTCAGGGCGGTCGCTGAAAGGCAAACTAGGCGCCTGCCTAGAGGCGCGAAGGTACCAAGGGCGCGCGGGCGGAATAGACACTGGAACAGCAACAACTAGTTGTAGTTGAAGCTACTGCAAGTCGGAATAAAGAAATGCCAGCTTCAAATTCGAGTAACCTCTAGCATACAAGTAGCTTTACGCCAACTACAGTAATAAAATTTTGACTATGTAGTACTATGTAGGCTATTTATAAAATGTTCAATCCGCCTCTGAAGCCCGGTGAAGTAGCAAAAGCCTTCTGGCTAACTAAATAATATCCGTGGGGGAGTATATGTGTACCGACACTACCGTCCGATTATTATTTCAGTCATTTATTTATTTATACTTAACTTAAGTTTACTACATTGTCTTTAATTTTTTTTTTATTGTCCAATATCAATCTGCACCGATTGCTCAGTGGTAATGGTAGCTTCTGAGTACGATTCCCACCCAGGACAATTATTTATGTTAATCATAGATAGTTTTTCTGAGTTTAGGTGTCCTTTGCGACCCTGCGACAAAAATATTTATTTTCTAAGAAGATTTCTGATTAAAATAAGCAATAAATCTACTACAAAATCCAACTGCTCTTTTAAAATGAATTGTTTAATGGATTATACCGTAATTTTAGTTGTCACGGGTCTCAAAAGTTAAGGCTGGAGCTCTGCTCGCCTTTATGCCCGGTGAAGTAGCAAAATCCTCATGGCTGGAGAGACTCAAACCACTTGTTCTATTGTTAATTAACCGCGATTAACACCCATGTCGTTCAAAAACATCGATTTTACCGTGTTATTTCATTTCATTTTGCTTATTACACTTAATCAGTCAATAATCGCCTCAGTTCATTACCAAGCTGTTACCAATTAACGCCTAATTTACTTTCGCCTAAGATAAAACTGTATAAGTAATTTGATTCAGCCAATTTTACCATTTTACTAATCGTAAAATAAATACCAAATGAAATGATATAAACAGGAAACTAGCATTTTAATTTGCGCTTATAACCCAGATGATGTCATGTACTACCGTTGACAAAAGTCAAATGATTTGGATAACTGCTTTCAATTTGATTTAATCATCATACGGTTACATCCACTGCTGAACATGAGACTTCTCTCGGAGGTTTTTGCCAAAATGACCACGCTTGGCGGCCGGATATTATGACATAAACAATAGTCATAGATAATTTAATAACAATCGACGACTTAACGTGTTTTCCGAGGTTAGCTTAGTACTAATCAGACTCAAAAATAAATCTTAGAATTTACACACAGGTACCACGATGTCGAGGCTTAAAGCTAGACTTATATGACAGAAAGAAATCATAAAAGAAAATGTTATGATGTGTTCAATTCACGTGGTTTTCGTAACTTCTTTTAATGTAACCACAAAATTCAATAAATGGTAAAAGTAAAAAATCAAACAAAATATTAATAACGTAATTTTGCTGGCTGACATTTATAAGCAAAGTTAAAAAATATCCAAATCCTAAAAATGTTCCCTAATTCCGATTATTTTTTCGGTTTGACATACCAATATTATATACCTAGTTAGCTACTAAGCTTTTGCTGTTTCACCGGGCATAAAGACGAGCAAATATCTTTTTGTTTTCAATACAAAAAAAAACGTTTTTTATTTACGTAAACCAATTATAGGCATATGTAAATAGTCAAACATTAATAAGAAAATTTATTAATTAAATCTTGTTCCGTCTATATAATGCCAAAACAATTGTCATTATTTGGGTGGACCACGAGCATATAACGACGGACGCACGAGCATAAAATACTACCACCGGAGCCAATGCACCCCAACCGAGAAGATCCGGCGACACAAACTTAGTGGGTAAGTCTACTACCGATTAAGTGTTAACACCGTTGTATGCGAGTGTCTCGGCACCGGTGCCACGCGTGGGCGGCAGCATCATTTTCCCATACCACGTCCCTCGACAGTTATATCAATAACCATTGGCTTAAATATAGAATGCTTCTCACTACTCGCAAATATCACCTAAATAAATATCTATGTTTTTATTACGGGGGTCTTATTAGATGTAGGTAGGTGACTAAGAGTAGACATTTTTTTTATGTTTGTAGTTAGTTATGATAGAGCTGTAGAAATTTTTGACCATAGAGTTATAATACTAGTTAATATTATTGTTATTTATACCTACAGTCATACATAAACCTACCTACTTATAATAAAATAAAAGGTTTTTTTTATACTTTACATAAAGAAAATAACTTCAGGTGATTTTGACATGTAGGCCTTAAATCTATACTAATACATAAAGCTGAAAAATTTGTTTGTTTGCTTTAACGGGCTTATCTCAGGAACTACTGGTTCGATTAGAAAACAACTTTCAGTTTATTACAGTGCCTTATTTTTAGATTAATATACACACTATACAGATATAATATTATAAAACGATAAAGTTTGTGATATTTTGAGGTTGTATTGAACTGCACTGAATTATTTTACCAATACTTGAGTCAATTGAAAGCCACATCACTACATAGTATAAAACAAAGTCGCTTTCTCTGTCCCTATATCCCTATGTCCCTATGTATGCTTAAATCTTTAAAACTACGCAACGGATTTTGGTGCGTTTTTTTTTAATAGATAGAGGGATTCAAGAGGAAGGTTTATATGTATAATACATCAGCATTGTACCCGTGCGGAGCCGGGGCGGGTCGCTAGTTATTTATAAGTGTCATTTGGTTGTCATGTTTTAATACGAGGTTCCTTCGAGAACAATCCCGAATTCCGTTGTTACTAAATAATCGCTAGTCTATAATAATATTATAAAGAGGTAAAGTGTGTGTTGCCAGTGATGACCTTTGGATTTGAAACGTGGTCCTTCACTATAGGCCTTATGAACAGGCTCAGAGTCGCTCAACGAGCTATGGAGAGGGCTATGCTCGGGGTTGAATAGATACGCAAAAGAACGCGGGTCACCGACATTCAGCCCAACGGATTACTTCGTTGAAGTGGAAATTGGCAGGCCATATAGCACGGAGATCAGATGGCCGTTGGGACCGAAAAGTTCTTGAATGGAGACCGCGGATCGGTAAGCGTAGCGTAGGACCTCCACCTACTAGATGGACGGGTGGTCTGGTTACAGCCGCGGGATCACGGTGGATGCAGGCCGCTTCTAACCGTAACAACTGGAGATCTATGAGGGAGGCCTATGTCCAGCAGTAGACGTCCTACGCCTGAAATGATGATGATGATGAAAGTTTGTGACGTTGTACGGGGGAAATATCTGGATCTACCAAACATTCTTTTACCAATAGAAAGCCACGCCATTTGGGTGTGTCATAGGTTATATTTTAAGTTAAAGTTTCTACGGGAACGGGAATCCCCGCGGGGCAGCTATACTTAATAATTTCATCACTTCGTAACGTCTGATTTATTTAATTATACACTTTTATGAATAAACTCGAATAACATCGGACAGTGTAATTAATATTAATTTGTGTGATGAATATAAAATTTTAATAATTTAAATCGAACACCTGAGTTTAAATCATAAACTAGAGATTAGATTAAGAGAACTATCGTAAAAACTACCTTGTTAATCTAGCGGTAATACTTTCGACTCTTAGAGCCACGGAACTCAAATAAAATATACTGAAGTATTTATTTTTATTCATGATTCATCAGCCTGTTGTCGTCCACTTCTGAACATAGGCCTTCCCCATCAATTTCCAGCGGGAACGATTCCTAGCGTCCTGCATCCACTGACTACCTGCGACCTTTATGAGGTCGTCGGTCCATCACATCGTGCGGGCGGTCGTCCCACGCTTGCCAGTTCGAGGTCTCCACTCGAGAACCTTTCTCCTCCATCGGCCGTCAGTTCTTCGATCTATGTGGCCTACCTTTTGCCACTTCAGCTTGCTAATCCGTTGAAATATGTCAGTGACCTTCGTTCTCCTGCGGATCTCTTAATTTCTGATTCGTTAACGCAGGGAAACGCCGAGCTCTTTTCATAGCTTGCTTAACGACTTTGAGCTTTCTTATGAGTAAGAGACCACGTCTCAGATTCATATGTCATCACTGGCAACACACATAGATTGAAGACTTGTCTTCAGGCACTGAGGAATTTTTGGACGAGAAGATCTCCCGAAGCTTCCCAAACGCTGCCCAGCCTAGATGGATTCGACTGTTTACCTTTTTCTCTAAGTTGGTCCTACCTAGTTGGATCGTTTGATATACGTATTCGGTCACAATTTTGAGAATGGAGTTCCCAACGGCTATTGAGTTGGGCACAATATGGGCGTTATACATAACTTTCGTTTTGCCCATGTTCGTTCTAAGCCCAACGATAGGACGTTGTCCTGCCTTAACTAAAACTCCATATTAAATTGAACTTTTAATATTAAGCGTGATAACTCTGAACTAACCGTGATGTGCACTAAGAGCAGCACGCATTCTTATCAATGTTATGTCAAACGCCATATCATTATATTAAAGAAGTTTATAATTTCAAAAGCGCTAAAAAAATAAGATAGTAATTTTTTTTTCTTTCCTTAGAACCATCTCCTGACAATACGAAATAGGTTATATAAAATAAAGAATTAGCGAAAACTGTCCAGCATATCGCTCGTGATGCCGTGATATATTTTACTAGCGGCCCGCCCCGGCTTCGCACGGGTGGACTTTTATACCCTACCCCTGCCCATCCCTACCCATACCCTAACCCTACCCTACCCCTACCCTAACCCTACCCTACCCCTACCCTACCCCTGCCCCTACCCTACCCCTACCCTACCCCTACCCTACCCCTACCCTACCCCTACCCTACCCCTACCCTACCCCTACCCTACCCTACCCTACCCCTACCCTACCCTACCCCTACCCTACCCCTACCCTACCCCTACCCTACCCCTACCCTACCCTACCCTACCCTACCCTACCCTACCCTACCCTACCCCTACCCAAAAGTATCCTACCCTACCCCTACCCAAAAGTATCCTATGTCCTTCTCCCAGTTCTTAGCTACCTCCCTACCAATTTTCAGCCAAATCGGTTCAGCCGTTCTTGAGTTATAAATAGTGTAACTAACACGACTTTCTTTTGTTTTTAAAATGTATTCTGCTATTCAGGGCGTAGACAAATCCAACGAAACAAAAACCATGAAAATTGATCCAGCCGATCTCGAGTTAATAAGTGTTGTAACAAACCCGTCTTTGTTTTATATATATAGATATACTTGGAGGATTTTTCTAATTAATGTTTACAAACCTGTAATTTGTTTTAACAGGCATTAATTATGAAATTTGAAAAAAAAACTTTATAGTTTCGTAGGTCATCTTAAAATAATTTAAACAATATTAATATATTATTTATTTTATCACTTGACCGTGTGAATCAGATCATTCCAACACTTGAGTCCCAAGTGGCTAAAGTATACTTCAATAGTAAAACAAATATTAGTTGAGAAACTCTTATAATCAAATCAATAGTCATTATCTCTCTGTACCTAGTATTTGCTTTTATTTTTACTTTTAAATAACTTAATCATTTATCATTATTTACTTCCATGAGTAAATTGGGCTTCTCAAAAGCGACACAATTTTAGTTACCGCGGTATGAATTCATTTAAATATGCATTAGATGCAGACATTTATTGCAATATTCCTACACTGAAGTTAATGTAACCTGAGCTACTAAAATATACACATTGCAGGCTTTACTAACGAACGACGCGAAGCGACATCTGCTGTCGACGTTCTTAAAAGTCGACCGGCCTTAGCTGAGTCTAAGCCAACAAAGGGCATCCACTGCCGCAGGTGGCTTAGTTTGTAGCTATTAAAGAGACTGGAGCCCTACTGGTCTTGATGCCTGGTAATACATGTATAATTACAAAAAAAAAACAACTCGACGACGGCAGCCGTCGACACGCGTCGAATCGGCGATGTCTACCGTCGACACTGTGATGGCGCATGGCAGTCACAAAGATCTCATGACCACCCAAAATTGTTTTAATCATTATCGTATAAAAGCGGCCGAAACCCAATGGCCAAATGTCGCTGGTTCGATCTCTACTCATTACACTACCGACTTGAGCCCACTCGTAACACAAGCTTAGCACATAGCTTAGCACGAGGGGTTAACAAGAATACTAGTAGTGTAAAAAAACTCTGCTAGTAATCTTACAAAAAAGGAAAGAAAGAAATAAAATAACATCAGGTTATTTAACATTGACTACCTATACCTACTTTTTACTGCAGTCCAACTAATATTCGGCTGTAACTGCATATCCTCCATCGACTCCGACACCATGTTAACATCACGTCGCCGCGTCGTCGTCGGTACTATGCCGTTGGCAAATGTGGTTTGTTTGTAATGGCTTTTATACCAAGCTAAATTAGTACTAGCTGCCTACCTGAATGTTTTAGAAACGTTATTACGACGATTTGCACAGTGATAAAGATAAATAATAATGTTTCGCAATAGTTCGGAGTTCGTGGTCAGTTCACCTGTCCTGCGCAATAAGTAGACACATAATAATGTTCGTGAGAAATTCTTCGGTATGAGAAGGCTTTACATAGGGTTACCGGACGACGAAATTCATTATCTAGGATATATGGAATCTAGTTTTAATATTGGCATGTACATCTACTAATCTAATCTAATCTTTTTTTTGTCCCGGGGGAAATGCTTCAATTTTACGCATTCCCTCTGCCGCTGCGGCGGCGTTCCCGCGCCGTCGAAGGGGTATGTGGGACTCTTCCTCTTCATAGCGATAGTATGCTAGTCATACAACGAGGAGAGTACCCTACTCACTAAAACCCCCCAGGTGCACCGTTGGTGAGGGGCCCAGGAACCCAAGCAATTGTCACCCTGCCTGTCAATAATGATTGTAAATGTAAAAGTAGATATACCTAATAATTACTGGGCTTCAAATAATATGTAATGATAAATATCATGCGGATGAAAATCCCCAACAATAATATCATATTAAGTAATATATATATATTTTTTTATATAATATTTTCTTAAATTTTTCTATGACACATGAGGCAATTTCAAATTTGTTTAAGCACCAAACTCGAGATAGTCCGCATTCCATGCGGTACTTTTGTCAGTGGCGTAGCTATCGTAGGGCCAGTTGGTGCAGTGCACCAGGGCCCCGGACCGCATGGGGCCCCCTAGCCTAAGCTGTGAAAAGAGCGGGTCAGCCAACTCGCTAGCTCTTGAAGCTATGCACCGGGGCCCTTGCCCACCTAGGCACCTACAGCACTGACTTTTGTCCAGCTCAACCAACGTTCCTAAAGAGATATTTCTGATTTACCTATATATTAAGCATTACATTACTGTAAAAAAATCTGTTAAGTGTAAGAGTCTGGTGTCTTTAGCACAGATTACAATATCTCCTAGCTAAAATGTTTCGTATTATGACATAAAACTAAAACCATTATTTTATGTTTCTGCAACCTTTAATTCTGTTTTATACTATGAGTATTATTAAAGAAATATTACTATTACTTACGTTATTAGATTAATTATAACCTTAATCCGATGTAAACCCATTAAAACTTAGACTTTACTCGTTAAACTATGCTAAGTAATAAAATACGATTTATTTACCTAGTTTGACCACAGTGATTGTGTTCCTCAGAAAATCCGCTGCATTCCTCTCATTATTTATAACAATTAAAGCTAAAATTGAATGTATGTTTTTTTTTATATTACTAGTAGGTATTCTTGTTTACCCCTCGTGCTAAGTTAAAATGCTTCTGTTACGAGTGGGTTCACATCGGTAGTTCAATGGGTGGGGTTGAACCGGCGATCTCAAGATCACAAGTCCGACGCCCTAGCGGCTACGGTCGCTTGTAAATTCTAAATAGTGACTGTGGAGCTCCCGATATAAGGGGTGGAGGATCAGGGTTCGATATATCCCTGCACTGGTCAAAAATTCAATCCCTCCGTCAGCGACCGCCCTGAGCCGAGGTCCAACACAACATGGGCAGCCATCTGGCGCATGTTGCTTATTTTTTAGTTTATAAATTATTTAATAAGGCAGGAGGCCTGGGACCTGTGTCTACTATCGTAACTGTGTGTCGTGGAACTGCCACTGACGTCTCGATGGTCGGTTTTCTTTGTCTTTTGGATTAGTAGATTACTAAATGTGCAAAAAACCGACCATCAAGACGTCAGTGACAGTTCCACGACAAACTATTACGTAGTATACTCATTAGTAGACTCAGGCCCCTGGTCGCCTTTATGCCCGGTGAAGTAGCAAAAGCCTCCTGGCTAACAACATAATGTCTGTAGGAAAAAAACAAAAGCTGATCTTAGCGTAAGAACTAATATTACGGCGATTGAAGGTTTTTACATAATTTGGCGAGCACGTTAAGCTGTTGGTCAGTTTTTTGGGCAGATTATGTCCAACAGTGAACTTTACAAAAGCAGTGGACAACAGTTGGCATTATAAAAGGTGATTATGATCAAAATAATATAGATGTGGGTACATGTCTAACTGAGGTATGGTAAGTCCCGGCATAGATAAACCCACATTGGGTCTAATAGACAACTATTTTAAGAATTAGAATAGTTTTAGAATTTAATAAGTTAGTTTTATTTTGAATTAGCTACTTTAGTTGTACATGTACTGGGTGACTTTTTTACCGTCTTAAAATTGATAGGAAGTATTCTATGAAAGACTATTACGCTTCGAGTTAACTCTAACTTAAGCCGTTAAAAAATGTGTAAAAGAACTGAAAAAAAATGGGACAGAGGATTAAGACGAATCAGTGTTAGCACAGCTCGCGGTCATTAATATTAATGTTATTTATTTATTATTGAGTAATTATGCAAAACTATTTTTATAACATTCGCAATATTTTAAAAATAGTTTTACATAATTGCCATTAAATAATACGATGTTAATTTAATAACGCGGTTTGTATCAATTGGTGTACTTAGTAGGTACTTACTTTATATAATATTATTAATCATTATATAATGTGCTTAAATAGTCATTGTAATGACATATACCATGTGCGATAATACATCTCCGTTACTAATAAACTTCACAGTTAATTAGTAATAGAGACGAATAATCGCATTCATTTAATTTCTCTTAATAAATTACGGTTTTTGCACTTACCTATTGTTTATTTCATTTGAGTAATAAATGTTACTAAAATCAAAAGGTACTAAATGTGTGTTGCGAGTCAAAAGTCGCCTCAAGAGACTGTCCGTTATGGTGACATCATCGTGGAGCCTGTTAACCGAGTTCATAATTTTATGTACAACCTACCTCAGAATACAAAGCGAATAGTAAATATCAGTCTATGGCCCTCTTTGAGAAGCTAGGCAATAAATACGCCGTCAGTTAGAGGCACGCTTTACTTTCGGGCAATAATTTTGTTAGTCACGAGGTCTTTGCTGCCTATTTTTGAACAGAAATAATAATATATAGCCTCGAGCGTATACTACTTGATCGGGCATAAGGCGAGCAGGATTCCAGCCTTATGGCATAAAGACAAGCATGACTCCATAATTATTGCACTAATGCGAGCAAGGCTCCAACATAATGCGTTTTGGCACTGCATCTAGCCTGCACAACGAACTGTTAATTACTATGTTGTTATCTGTATTACTAACTAAATATAAACGTAAATAGTAGTTAAAATTGTTATTATTAACTACTAATTTTAGTTGCAATCATTATTGCGAGATTGCTTTTCGTAACTACAGATTTAAAATATTGTAGTTTAATAAAAAACCGTTCATTGTGTCAACCGTGTCGTTAATGTACCGAATTTTCGTATATTCGGTTGGTAGTTAGAATGTGTTTTTTTGAATCGCAGCAGCGATAAGACCGCCACTTGAACTGTGTTATTATTATGCATAATTTATTTTGTATTATTCCTGGTGTACAATAAAGAGAATTTTACTTTTCTTTACATGCCAATCAAAGAAAAACTAATAATTAGTAAATTATAGTATAGGTTCATTGTCATTATTCATATGGATGCTACTTGTGTGGACATTCTGGCGGTCTGCCACCTGCCCTCAATGTTTCCAGCGGAGGAAATATGCTTTCATTGGTGACGGATACATATTTATTTCGTTTGGGGTCGAAACTTAAGCTTCATGGGGCCCAGACATTCGGCATTTCCTAAAGGATCCGTCCAGACAGACGCCTGGTGGAAGAGTTGGGTGGTGATATGCTAAGCTATATCCAACGAAACCTAATGGATAATTATCTATACTAATATTATAAAGTGGAAAAGATTGTATTTTTATATGTTTGTTTCGAATAAACACAAAAACTACTGAACGGAAAATTCTTTCACCATTAGAATGCTACATTATCCCGAATTAACATAGGCTATACAAAACCACCCGTGCGAAGCCGGGTCGGGGCACTAATATTTATAAATTTAGGGTTTTAATTATGTATATATTGTTGGATTGCCACGTTCAAATAATCAACTACAGTATGTAGTTTGATTACTTTTGTTAAGTTATTAGTTTGCTAAATGTGGTTAACTACTTTTATTCGTAATTAGTAACTCGATTACAAAATAGTACTTTGTTAACTATGCACTACACTAGTGAACAAGCAGTTAGTTGATTTAAAGCCATTTAATAATGGCTAAAGATTACAGGCTCAATAGTCTGTTAAAGGGCTCAGGGCTGTCGATGATATTAAAATGATAAGTTTAAGAGCTACAAAAAGTGATTCAATACAATAAGAGTTTAGCAGACGCGTAATGTTAGATTAAAGTATCCCTAGTTATTCACATTTGTGGACTAACGGTGTCAAAGAATATACATTTTGGAAAATATACACGTTGAAAAACTATATATTATAATTTAATAATCCTGGTATACAAAATTATCTA